>CM062606.1:28813318-30083787 GCA_031470985.1 Agastache rugosa | reverse complement strand
CCTGATACCAAACCCCCTTACTTGACTGATGAGTTTTGCGCGGGTTTGCAAGAGTATTGGGCGAATCCAGATGTGATTGCTAGATCAGAAAAAGCTCGTGCAAATCGGTTGGCTGAGCCCGATGGACCCGGCACAAGGATTAGCAAGCATAGGGGAGGATCAAGATCCACTTGTCTCATCGTTCAATCGTTAGTACGTAATTTTTAATTAACTTGTTAACCAATATATATATATATATTATATTTTTTAATTTACAATTAAAACTTATATATGATATTTTGTAATAATGCATGAATAGGCAGCAGAGCAGGGGGTCGCACCGGATGCATTGAATTATGCGAGTTTCTGTGAACGCCGATGGAACTTATCTGACGCCGAGGGATGAAAAAATTGATGTAAGTATTTAATTAAGTTTTTCTAATTATTATAATTGATGATAATATATTTTCTAACACATTTATATTTATGAATTAGGCCGAGGTTCATCGCCGGGCTGCTGCGGAGGGACGATCCGATTTGAACGAGATCTATTTAGAGATCACACAGCCAACGAAGCAGAGGCGCTACGGCACTGGAAACTTCGGCAGCAGCCAGCTCAGACAGACTGCATCCAGTGGTAGCTCCGGTTCTGCGGCTGCTCTGACGCAAGAGATGTTTCAGACACGAATCTGCAGCTTAGAGGAGCAGCTACAGGAGGAGCGAGAGGCACGTGCCCGCATCGAGCAAGAGCAGCAGGCGGAAAGCGAGGCACGTGTACGTCTAGAGCAGCAGTTTGCCGAGTTCCAGCAAATGCTGGCGTCAGGGCAGTTTTTTCGTCCACCTCCACCCCCTGGTCCTGATGCATGATTAACTTGTTTGTTGGATATTTTTTTAATTATTTAGTATTTTTATTATTTTATAATATTTAAACTACTTTACATTTTACATTTATGTCTGTCGAACATGATATTATTTGATATATGACAAATCGCTTTTAATGCAAATTAATTATTTTGCCTGATGTTTGGTTTCTTGTTGGAAATTTTAATTCGACAAAAATATTACAAAAATATATATATATATATATATAATATAATTTTTAAAAAAATATTGTTAAAAACATTACCGACGGACCTAAATCCGTCGGTAATTACTGACGGATAATCCGTCGATAAGTTTCAAAGAATCGAAACACACATTACCGACGGATAAATATCCGTCGGTAATTACCGATGGACAATCCGTCGGTAATATGTGATTCGATTCTTCGAAACTTACCGACGAATTTATATCCGTCGGTAATTACCGACGGATAATCCGTCGGTATTTCGTCGCTATTTCCAGCCAACGGAATACAAAAAATAGAACGTCACCGACCGAATTTCCGTCGGTAATCCGTCGTTAAATTTACCGACAGAAATAAATCCGTCGGTAAATTTTTACTGTCGACGTATTTAAGGACGGCATAAATCCGTCGTTAATCTGTTTACCAACGGATTCCTTAGTTTTACCGACGGAAAAATCCGTCGCTAAAAGAGAGTTTTTTGTAGTGTGTGCGTCACATTAATATTGAGTCAAATGCAGACATTTTCTTTTATGTCTTTGAATTGCGACACGTAACTAAAATATCATATTTTATACGATACATATAGAACAGTGTTGCATTCAATGTCATATATTTGCGTCAATTGTGCGTCACTTAAATAAAATGTGCAACAATTTTATGATATAGATGCAACACTTTCTTTTATGTATTTGAATTGCAACACTTTATTTGCGATACGCCAATAAAATGTCATAATTATACAATACATATAGAACAATGTTGCTTTCAGTATTGTATATATATTTGCGTCAATTCAATTATATAAATAATGTGTCACGGTTTTGTGACACAAATGAGACACTTTTTTTTTATGTCTCTGAATTGCGACAATTTATTTGCAACTCATCAATAAAATGTCATATATAATTATACAACACATATGGAACAATGTTACATTCAATGACGTATATTTGCGTCAATTGTTTGTCACTTAAATTATGTGTTACAATTTTCTGACATAAAAGCGACATTTTTTTTCTTTGAATTGAGATATTTAATTTGCGACACATGATTAAAATTTCACAATTGTATACAACACATGGAATAGTATTGCATTGATGATCGTATATTTGTATCGATTGTGCGTTATCTAAATATTGTATCACAATTTTATAACACAAATGCGACATTTCTTTTTATTATATGTGAATTGTGACAATCTATTTACGATGTATCAATAAACTTCGAAAACTAAATAAATGAAATGAATCAAATCAAATAAATAATATTAAAATAGTGTTAGCTAATCTTATGATAATAAAAGATCAAATGAGATTATAACGTAATAAAAATTTGAATATGAACATTTAATTTCAATGATAAATCCAATTATATATTTTTTTAATCGCAAAAACTCTGGTACGGCGCGCCGCACGTGGTGCGACCGAGCCCACGCGCGCGGGCGCGTGCCCACTATCGACCGTTGCGCCTGACAAATTTTTTTTTTAATTCGGCACGTGTAACACACGCGCCTGACTTTTTAATTTTTTTTTCGATTTTTTTCAGTTTTTTATTCTTTTTTTTTCAATTTTTGTTATTAATTTTCTTTTAAAGAGTCGAGCGAGGGAAGCCGAAGGCCTCGGAGTGAGCTAAAAGACATTAATGTTGCCACAATCATTATCTATAAATTATAATTGAAGCCGAAGGCGGAGAAGAAATTTTTTTTTAAAAAAAACCTAAAAAAAAAAACTAAAAAGTCAACGGGTTGACCCGGTTTGACCGGGTTGGGTCAACCCGGATCCGGTCGCATCCCATGAGATTGGTTGCATAAGAGTGTGCCACTTTTTTAATGTAGTATATTGAAAGGTTATGTAACTATGAGGTATAAACTAGGGTTATTGGCCAGAAAATACACGACCTTTGTTCACTTTCTAGTTTTTAATTAACATAACTCTTAATTTTGCCAAAAAATACATGACCTTTTAATTTTTCTCGATTTTCACATGGTGCTAAATCTCCTCAAAATTAAATCCGAGCTTGCGGTCGGCGATGCTTACATGGCCAAACGCCGTGACCCATTAGAAATAAGAGGTTATGGTTGATACTAATGGTAGTATAATTCAGCAGAAGAGAACTGGAGTTGCTTATGTTGTTAATATTGTTAAAAATCCGAAAAAAGTTAAAAGATTTCTGGATTATTCTCAATTGTCAATACCAGAGCTCATATCCTAAGACAAGAGACGGATCAAAGATGAGAGAATTTGTGTATTTATCCCCTGCATAAATTATCTGTAAGTCCTTGATCATATAGGTGTAAAAAAACTTATTCTCACGAAGATGCCTAGGTGCAGCATATAGAAAGCATAAAATATCAGCAAATGATAGTCATGACAGTAATGTAGAATTGCTGTGGTTTTGATGTTTCCATGGTTTACTGATATAATCCCAATTAATTTTCACAATTAAAATTTGTTTTTGCAATAGTGGGGATAACTCATTAGGGACATTGATTAGGATGTACTAATGATTAGTCCTATTGTACTATATTAATTATTTACAGTATCTACTATTTTCCTTGCACACCCATGTTAGATAACACATGTAAAATGTAAACTTTTTGCTTTTGTGATTCTATCTTATGTAATATTTTTCTCATTTTTATGAAATAACTCTCTCTCTCTCTCTCATTGCTTTATGTCCAAATGTGTTTAAGAAGCAGGGTAGTTATATATTTATACAATACCTTATGCAATACCTCATCTTTCAATAATGTACCACTAAATCTAGTCTAAGAGCTATAATAAATGGTCATTTCATAAGGTAGTTTATGTTTGCTTGAGTATCCAACCACAAAGGTGCTTGTTTTTATATCAAGCATTAGAGTAACTTTGATTAGTTCTTATGAGTCACTACACTGGACTATTGCGACATACACGCACGCGGCAGTACATGTAAATGTCATAAAATTACCACACTTGTGCTCGTTGTGTCGTGTATTGGCGTCACTTGTGCATCATATTAATATTGTGTCACATTTTTGTGACACAAATGCGTCACTTTCTTTAATGTCTTTGAATTGTAACAATTTTTTGCAACATATCAATTAAATGTCATAATTATACAACATATATAGAATAGTGTTGCATTCAGTGTCGTATATTTACGTCACTTAAATAATGTGTCACAGTTATGTGACACAAAGGCGACACTTTTTTTCTATGTCTTTTAATTGCGACAATTTATTTATGACACCTCAATAAAATGTCATAATTATACAACATATATAGAATAGTGTTGCATTCAATGTCGTATATTTACGTCACTTAAATAATACGTCACATTTATGTGACACAAAAGCGACACTTCTTTTCTGTGTCTTTTAATTGCGACAATTTATTTGTGACACCTCAATAAAATGTCATAATTATACAACATATATAGAATATTGTTGCATTCCGTGATGTATATTTACGTCACTTAAATAATATGTCACAGTTTTGCGATACAAATGCGACACCTTTTTTCATGTCTTTTATTTACGACACCTCAATAAAATGTTATAATTATACAACATATATAGAATAATGTTGCATCCAGTGCTGTATATTTACGTCACTTAAATAATATGTCACAGTTTTGCGACACAAATGCTACACCTTTTTTCATGTCTTTTATTTGCGACAATTTATTTATTTGAGACACCTCAATAAAATGTCATAATTATACAATAAAAGAATTTTATGTTGCATTCAGTGTCGTATATCTGCGTCAATTATGTATGGTCTAAATATTGTAACGCAAAATATACGACAAATCTGATATTTATATTTATGTTTCCAAATTGTGTCAATTTATTTTTTGTTTTTAATTAAAGATAAAACAATTAAAACCGCAATACTAAATATAATTGTATAATGTCAGAATATATATATAATTGTTCTTAATTTTATAATTATATAATTGCTCTTAATTTTATAATTATAATTGTAACAAAAACTAAATATAATGTGATTAATCAATAATATTATTAGTATTTCAATTCAATGTTGAATTTTGAGTATAAATTAAAGAATGAAATTTATTTAAGTAAAAATAGCAACAAAAAATTAAATCGCCACTAAACAAATCGAGCCGAGCGCTGGACTCAATATATAAGCTCGCGAACATGTTCGACTCGTGTTTAATCGAGCTTGTTGTCGAGCATGGTAGCGAGTTACACGGGGCCATATAGCGTAGAAGACAAACGCTCTTCTAACGGAAGGAAAAAATAATTTTATTATCAAGAAAATATCAAATTATGCCTCTCAATACATCAGAGAACGTATTTTTAGGCTTAAAATAAAACCTAATCCGAAAAGGAAACAAAATCGAAAAATAAACTAAAACAAATAAATTAAAAGGCCAAAAGTGCCTGAAAACAAAGGAATTTGGGCCCCGGACCACTTAGATCATCGCGCAGAGCGCGATGAGTTCAATCCGAATCGGCGTTCCGCTTCCATAATGGTATTATAATAGAAATTCTGAATCTGGAAACGAAAGTTACGCACGTTTTAATATATAAAATCAAGTCTTTGACGTTTTGAGCTCGAACTCGAGCTCTCTAATTTTAGATCGAGTCTAGTTTGATCATAATGTCAAAAGCTCGATTCGAAATGAAATAACAAACATTATAAGTTAAATATTTTGTGATTATTGTCTTTGCTTCATTTAAAAAATAACAATACACAAATATCTAAATTTAAAAAGGTATTACACGGAGAAAATACTATACAATAGTAACATTATAATATGTCTTGAACAATTTAAAAAAAAAAATTTATTTATTAACTTAGATGATTTTCGATGTAATTAATAATATCTACAAGTATTTAATCTATTTTCTTGACATAACTATAAATATTTAATTAAAAAACAAATAATATAAATATCAACACTTTCCTAAAAAACGCAAGATTTGTGTCTGCTCAAATAGAAAACCTATAGAAAAATCCTCAAGGACGACAGACGGCGATTCTCTTCAAGGATTTGGCGCTCACATAAAAATCCTCCCGCCCTAGAATTTTTTCCAATACAATACATGATTTGCTTCCCTATCTTTGCGGAAGAGATCAATGTAAATATGGTAATTTGTTGTAGAAAACCATCGCATATAAGGGTGGCAACCAATTTCGTCATTTACAAACAAAACCCTATCGATTCAGTCGAAGTAAGCCTTGCTGAAATAAGAGGTATGACAAATCCTTTTGTGGCTAAGATTATGAATTTCGATTTACTCATGAACTTGAAGAATTTCGATCAGTGTCTTTTAAAGTTTTCATATTTTGCTTTTCTCATGCGCCGGACGTGAGATTACAAGTCTTGTTTATTGGGTGGTTGTGGTTTTTACAATTTAATCTAGTTTCATTTGATGTTTGCTGGTGGTTTTGGTTTTTCTTTTTTTTCCTTTTAATTTGCATGCAATGAAGTACTTCACCAAATCATTGTTGGGTAATATTTAGTTGGGCGCAATGAATTTATGCTGTTTAGTTGGATTTTGCAAGTGGTTCATTGCTTGTATTTTTGATAAACTCTGACATTATAAATTAATATTCCACAGGATCTGATCTGATTAGGTAGTTTTTAGTTGCTTAGTTTAAAATAAGTCTGTTCCATATCCAATTTAAAGATAAGTCTGCTTCATATCTGATTTTCTGCAGCTGCAAAGTCAACTTACAGCAGAGCTGATAAATTTTCCACAATATAGGTTCAATTCTTTTTTACTATGCTCGTAAATAGCCCTCTGAGTCTCCTTTTCCATTTTCTGCAAAATTTTAGAAAGATCACCTAGCAAAGATGAAATATTAAATTTAGTTTATAGGAAACTTGACTACCTATTTTGTTGGGAAAAATTCGGCCAGCTATGAGTTATCTGGTTGGTCAGTTAGGTTAGAGATTTCCAAAATTTATTCGGTTGGTCTATCTGTTTCGGTTTTCGACCGAACTTACCGTATGCTGAGTTGCTCACCCCATCCTGGTACCTTTAAGTTTGAATTCTTTGCTTTATAGCAAGCTAGCATTTCAATTGGATGCATTCTGCTGCTTATTTGGTATGGGACCGACATATATCTTCGGTTTCTTTATTCATTGATTATGATGTTTCACCAATGTATTAGGGTAGTGTGGGAGCATATTTGATCTTTACTTGGAGTACATAATATAGATATATATACTTATATATGTGTGTATCTAAGGTGATGGTATCAACTTAGTATTGATGTCCATAGATTTTTCTATTCTATTAGAGTATTGATTCCTTTTATCCCTATTGATGTGTAGTGGTCAGTATTAATCATAAATAGTAGAGGCATATGGCAGAAGTTCAAAGGGATCTTTTATGCTTGTGAAAATATTATGGATATGTTTCTTTATATATGGATTTTCTAGGTTCTAGTTAAACTGAGCTAAAGGTCTCATGGCGAAGATGCTATAACTCATGCAATAATCTGACCTCAATTAATTACTTTGAATATCTAATTAAGAATTATAGATTTGCAGCTATTTATGGCACCGGCCAAGAAGAAATCTCGATGTTCTATAGAATCAATGCTCGACACCGTAGTTCATGAAACGGAAAATCAAAATAATACCGACTTAGATGCACCATTATCTAATGATAATTCAGACAACTTGGACATTACCCAATCCACATCAAACGACTCAGACACTACCAAATCCCCATTTGATGATGAGACAGAACATAGTGTTGACGATATAAATGATCAAGGTAATTTTTTTTAATTATTTTTTACTTATTTGTCATTGTGATCATATTTTAATAATTTATTAATCCTTATTATATCATGTAAAATATGATTAACAGAAATCGTGGGAAGAGGATATGCAAAGATTGGATTTGCGTGGGGTACAAGCAAGGTAATGTTACTGGAACTAGATGCAGAAAATCAAGTGATTTGAGCCAATGCTCGTATATTTTCATCTCATTTGGGAATCCTGGCAAAAGATGGAAACAAGTTGCCCCTTTCATTTACAGACTGGAGCGCAGTTCCATCTATACAAAAGGATCTCGTATGGAAGGAAGTGAAGGTATTTATCTCTAGATTTCATTATTTTCAATAATTCCAATTAGTACACTACATCAATCATGTTTTGCTCTTGTAGGATAATACAAACTTGCCGGACAATTATAAGAAGAATTTTCTGAAGAAACTTGGAAAACTTTGGAAGGACTGGAAGAACAGATTGAAAGCCAAATATTATACACCATATAGGCATGACAAGAGTTCCTTACTAGCGAAATGTCCAGAAAGGGTGGAAGCTGATCAATGGCCAATGGCCTGTGTTGGTAAACTATTGGAGCTCTAATAATGCCAAGGTTAGTAATGCAGTTAGTATTATTTAATGTAAATGCTTTTGTTTTAATTCTACATTAATCTGTAATACAAGTATATATATATATATATATATATATATATTTGTTTTATTGAATAACAGAAAGTCAGTAGGGCCAATAGAAATAGTCGAAAGCATGTCAAATTGCCATCTAGAATGGGAAGAAAGGATGTTGCAAGTGCTAAAGAAGAGGTATTATTCATATACAACAATTTCTGAAATTAGCCTTTTGATCAAGAAATTAGAGCCAATGTTGTTTTAAATTTTGTTTCTTTTTTATAGTATCGTCGAGAATTTGGCAAGGAATCATCAAAGGTTGATTTGTTTATCTATTCAAGAGAGAGCAAGACCGGAAAACCTATTGACAAAATTACCGAAGAAAAAATTGTAAGTAAATTGCAAACTTCATCTTTTTTTAAAATTGCTATTTTTTTTCATGATATGAGCCAAAATTGTTTTGTTCGATAGTGGATAAGATTATTTTAATGTTAGGAATTAATATTGTGGTGATAATGTATGATTAATTTTGATCTTAAGTGTTGTTAACTTGCTGGTGAAAATATAAATAAGTGTGAATGGAATTATAAAATGATTGATCTTTCGATTATTGAGAGTCGAATTTGCACTGTGCAGATGCCATGGTCCTTAGTTTCAATATCTTATAGAAGATTTCAAAGAATTAGTTTACTTTTTTTAATTAAATATCTTTTAATCAGGCTCGTTTGAAAGAGTTGAAGAACAAATTGCCCGAGGAATTGACAGATGACATAGATGCAAATGATGCGATTTTTGAGACGGTTATTGGAACTGAAGCACCAGGATGTCTTCGTAGTGCCACCGTTGTTTCAAAAAAAAGATAAGAATAAGGTTTTCACCTCTCGAGAAGAGTTTGACCGACTTGTCGAAGAGAAATCTAATGACAAAGTTGCAAGTATACAAAAGGAATTTGAAGAGCAGATGGAGAAGTTTAAAGATGAATATTTTTCTAAAATGGAGATGGTTCAAGGTCGACTTCTCACATTGGAGGATCAAAATATGAATGTAAGTATTTAAGTATACCTCATTTTTATCATGCCCTATGTTTTTAACTCGTATATTTATATTATAATCTACAAGGTATCAGGGTCTTTAAGTTCTCGACGTATACAAGCGTTGAATAATGGACCATTTTCTCAAGCAATGGAAAAAAACTTAGACTCCGTTCCAGCCACTAAATCTTTTGAGGTAAATTAGTTTTTCATTAATATTTCAAAGTATATTTCATTCTAGCACTGTAATAATATAATGTTGTTGGATCGATTTATTAGTTCATAAAAGAAATGAGTTTTCTAAAAGAGAACGACAAACACCTCGAGCAATTAGATCCTAAATATGGTCAATATCTCAAGGTATTATCTTCAATCAATATTTTACCAATTATTTTTTTTAATTATATGTGTGTGTAGAATAATCTATTTTCTTTGAATTTCATAGGAACAAGAGAAAACTAAAAAAACGAGCAAGAGAAAAACAGTAAAAGGAGGAAGAAGCCAATGATTGCTGTATTGTCACTTGTAGAATTTTCATTAAATCTCTCTTTGAATAAATATAGACATTTAGTATGCTAGAGTGATGAATTTTGGTTTTGGTAGTTTACTTTTAAAATTTACAGGACGTTTGCTTTTATATTTTCTGAAACTTATTGGATTCACTTATTTATTTGATACATATTGTTTATTATATGTTTATTTAATGTGTTATTTGATATATTCAAATGTGTTGCGAAATGTTATATATGATGCAAAAAAATATATGATACTTAAAAATTGACGTTATGTGTGTCGCAAAAAATGTCAGATTGATGGTTATTAATGTCACAAACTAGTGTCGTAACGTAAGACCACACATTACAATTAATATCGCGTAAGGTGTCGTAATTGGCATGCGTCACTATAATTAGTGATTCATAATGCGTCGTTAAGTTTGTATGACAATTAATTCAGTGTCTCATAAAGCGTCATATATGTTGCGTCAGAATTAAGAAATGTCGTAGAATTGCTACATTTATTTTCTCGACACAATCTAAATTGACGTTCAGAATGTCGTAAATTACGGCATCTCATTTTAATTAATGATGCACAATGTGTCGTAAAGTAATGTGCATCACTATAACGAACGACGCATAATGTGTTATTAACTTTATGTGACATTATTTTTAATGTCGCACAAAGTGTCATATATATTGTGTCGTAAATGGAGAAATGTCGTAAAATTGCTACATATTTCTTTTGAGACAAAATTTAAATTGACGTAGAAATATGTCGCAAAATAGGATGCATCATTTCAACTAATGACGCGTAAAGTGTCGTAAATTGTGACGGACGTTACTATACTTAATGACGCATAATGTGTCGCTTATTTTAAATGACGATTAATTTAATGTTGCAAAAAGTGTCATATATGTTGCGACACAAATGACAAAAAGCGTTGTAAATTTGCTACATACCCCTTTTGCGACACAATCCACTATGACGCAGAAAATGTCGTAAATTACCTTTTGCGACATTAAAACAATCGTTAGCGACACATTCTACATGTCGCAATAGCCCGATTTTCTTGTAGTGAGTTAGATGTTGATGAAACGTCTTAGAAAATTCCAGTACTGAAGCTAATATCCAGAAGAAACAAAACTTGCAATACTATAATCCTTAAGTTCTGTAAATGATCTTGTGAAATGAAATACTTGGGTGGGACAAACCAAAAAGAAAAGTGAAACACTTATTGTGGGATAGAGAGAGTATTAGTTTAGGTGTGATGTTTATTTCGAGAGAAGCATGAGTTTTAGTTTTTGTAACTGAATAGTGTGATGAATGATGGTACATTGTAACATAAATTATTTATATCAATAAATATTTAGTTTTGATTATGTATATTATTTTAAATAAATTTCAACTAATGTTGAAAATGTCGCAAATTAAACATCTGCGACATTAAATCAATTGTTAACAATAATTTTTTTTATCAAAAAAAAGTCAATTTTGAAGCAGAAAATGTCGCAAATTAGAAATCGTCATTTCAATTGATGACGTGTAATGTGTTGTACACTATGCATCACTACGATTAATGACGCATTTTATATGACAAGTAATTTGGTGTCACACAAAGTGTTATATACCATTATAAATGAAGAAATGTTGTAAAATTGCCACATTTTTTTTTGTATGGCACAATTTAAACTGACGTTGAAAATGTCGCTAATTAAGACATGTCATTTCAACTGAATGACGCGTAATATGTCGCAAACGGACATGCATCACTGCAATTAATGACACATAATTAGGGGTGGCAATCGGGTCGGGTTGGGTCGGGTTCGGGTCGACCTGATTTCGACCTGATCTGTTAAGGCCCAACCCGAACCCGACCTGTTAAGGATATGCTCAACCCGAACCCGAACCCAACCCGAAATGACAAAACCCGAACATGACACGAACCCGAAATTGACACGATAATATTCGGGTTGACCCGACACGATAATGACCCGAACCCAAATTTAAATGATTTAATAAGAGAAAAATATTTAAAATAAGATTTAATAAAAGAAAAAATATTTTAAAATAAATTTAATAAGAGAAAATAAATAAATATTCAAAAATTTAATATCTTTTGATGGCTTGGAAGGAAAAATAAATATGTCATCAATTTAAAAGCTTGATTTGAATTAAATAAATATAATATTAAAAATATAATTCCTTATCGGGTAACCCGAACCCGACCCGAACCCAACCCGAACCCGAACCCGAACCCAATAAGGCTTGACCCAAACCCATTAATTTCGTATCGGTTCGTGTCGGGTTATTGTGTCGTGTCGAAAATTGCCAGCCCTACACATAATGTGTCGTTTATTTATACGACAATTAATTTATTATTGCACAAAGTGTCGTATATGTTGTGACACAAATGAAAAAAAGTGTCGTAAATTTGCTACATACCCCTTTTGTCACACAATTCACTAAATTGTGGCAAATTAGCTTTTACGACATTAAAATGGTCGTTAGCGACACATTTTTCATCGCAAAAGCTCAGCTTTATTATAGTGAGTAAGATGAATAACAGGTTAGTAAGTGTGTCGTATCAAAATTCTGAAAGAAAAAAAATAGTGCATCGTATGTTGTCATTGTGATATAACTAAAAGGTCGTAAAAATTATGTTTGAAGACATAGTATTTTTTGAAAATGTGTGTATCCTAATCTATAGTGCAACAAACTCAATTTAATAAAATGTCGATTAACGTACTGTGTATCAAATAATTGAACTTTACACATCTAATTTTGTATGATTCGATATTTTATAATAAGAAATGCGTTCTCTATTTTCATAAGAATTAAAGTAGATGGACTATAGCTAATTCGAATTTAAAAAGAAAAAATATATATATAAAGTTTAATTAGGAAAAGTTAAATTAGGGACCAAATACGATTTTTTTAATTTTTTATAAATTAAAGGAACCAAATTCGGGTTTTGAGTTCGTTAATAAATTAGATTATTTGAATTTTTGAATGTACCGTACCGCAAAATATGTTAAATGTTGGACTAATTTTGATAACTACTGCAAGGCCAGAAAATTCTGGGTTATTGCAAAAGCGCATATGATGCTCTTGCGACTCTATAGCCACCATTGCTTTCGAACTTCAAAGCAATTGATTAATCACACTTAGAGATGGCTTGGATCCGTTTCGGATTCGAAGATCTAAATTCATTTTTTAGGATCTGAATCTTTAAAAATTTGGACTGGCGAATCCAAACCATTCTCGTATATTTCAGATTCGGATCTAGATTTTAATTTTTGAGATCCAAATTCGGCCCAGGGATCCATTTATATGTATATATAGAGACACAACCTCTACCCATTAATAGCGTCCTCAAACATGCAAATTAAAAAAAAAACCAATGAACTTACAACTATTCTTTAAATGTTTATAATTGATTCAAATTTGACTAAATTAAATTCATTTGTTAAAATTCTACAATTTCTTCATCAGGGGAATGGGGACCCTACAAGTAAAATAAGAAGGAAAAAAAACGAATTTTTGTATTGTCAGTATAAACTCTAATCCTTTGAGAGAATATATATTCCCTATCTTTTTTTTTAAAGACTAATCCTATCATTAAATCAAAGTTCAGACACTCTTAAATCAGTATTTTAATTAGTGCTTTTGCCCCACCGTATAAATAAAAGTTTATGGTGTTAATAATGATTTTAGTTTATTTTAGGATTCATCTTGAATTACAAAGATATGGATCCCGATCTCGATATGTGAACCCGCAAATCTTATGGATATGGATCTTATTTATTTGCATCCGATAGATCTAGAACGGATTCGGACTTGAGCAAAAAAATTTGAATTTGGATCTGAACATAGCAAGATCATGTCTAGACGATACCCATTGCTATCCGTATTTGAAATATCAAGATCCGTTACTATAATTATATGTGGATTCAAATTCATTATGTCATGTTTATAATTTTACTGGTGTTTGACACAATATTTTCATTTCATTCATTTATATGGCTAGATTATAATACAATGTAGACACGTCTTATGGGCCCAAATTTTAGCCTAAATTTATTTGTACTTAGGAGTCAATTATGATATGATATTCAATATTTTTTTTTAGTTATTCGCAACTATTATATATTCCTACCTACATGATATTTTGATCACAATTATTTTGGTGAGATTTTAATTAATATGCTCAATTTACTAGCCATCCACATAATCGACTTTGTTTCAGAGTGTGCGTAATGTGTGTGTTACTATAAATGTGTACTCTTGTGTATGGAGTGTGTTACTATATAAAATGTATTATTGCGCATAAATATGTACTATTGTGTATCAGAGAAACAAACGATCTCAGGGAATGTATCGACATAAAATCCACTATGAATTCAACCTATTTGACTCATCAACCAATTTAATTCAATTCATGTGAAGAAATCTCATAATTATTTACCTATTACCCAGGTCTCAAGATCATATTACCCAAGTCTCAAGATAAAAGTTGATTAATAATTTATCTATTTCCGCCAGAACTCAAGACAAATTACTAACTCCAAAGTGCACACAGATTATACTCTCCCATGAATTCATTTATCTAGGCTATGACTCAAAATTCATCCATATTAATTTTCTTGAAATTCATGTTCATAAAAATCCGCTAAGGTTTTCTACAAACACTCAACATGCATAAAAGGTGGCCAACAATTCACACATGAATAAAAGCACCAAGAAATTAAACAATGAATTGAAAGGCAAATAATTTCAATAAATCAAAATCAAGGTTTCATTCTTGTCTCACAATCCTAGGATCAAAGAGAAATTTAGTTGAACTAAAAACAATCAAGTAATAAGAAAAAGTCACAATTAAAGTAAAAACCGTAAATCGGATTGTCAATATTGTCTTGAATTCTTTAATCCTCAATTGTCAATCCACTCCAAAAGCAATAAAAACTAAAATATGTAGAAAAACCTAGGATTCAAAAGTTGTAAGAAAGATCTCAAATCCCTAGCAAGAGTCTTCGAGAACATATATATAGGTGGAAGTACAAGGTTGTAACCTAGTAGGATTATAATACTACCAAAATAAAAGAAATAACAAAATAAGGCAATTTTCACTAAAATGGGCGAAATCTGGTGCTCTCTTTGATCCGAGATGGCACCAGTCTGACAACTTTCTTATTTTGGTCCGTTCTCATTCATTGGAGTTCCAAATTTGGATCCGTTTTCGCCTACAAACTCCTCTCTTAAGAAAATTTAATCCTCAAACAACCATTCATACAATTTTTGGCATTTTATTTTCCTACAAAACCATCAAAACCACAGCTGGGCACTTTTTGTATTTTGTGATTTTGTAAAATCTTGAATGCTTTGTGGTTTTGTTGCACTTTTGGGCTCGGTTTTTTGCTGGATAAGAGAGTGATCTTATGGCCTACTATATGGTATGTTATAATGGCACATATTTTGTTGGCATCAAATATGGGGAACATATATAGTTAACTTTTTAAAAAACATGATTTTTGTGTTAAAATTGTCTACTTTAATTGATTTATCTTTGGTGTACTTTGTTTTGAATTAAGTTTGGTTACTTATAGACAAGCAGATGAACAAGGAACTTGAACAAACAATTCTCAACAAAATAATAACTTCATTGCTAGAAAAATTAAGAGCAATCCAAACATTACATACTTCATTACAATATTACACAATACACTACAATCAAAACATAAGCTTTCAAAGTAGAGCAACATAAACCAGTGACATAGTGAATACAATCAACTGTTTTCTTCTTGCTAATTTTCAGTTTTTCAAGCTCGACCTTTGTAGCAATAATCCTCCTTAATAATCCTGGAATAATTACTTTTGATCGAAAGTACATCGAAGGATTTTCTCAAGTTCAAAACGAGCACTTGCCAAACTGTAATTAGTCCAATTGTTAGTTAAAAAAAAACAATCTTAAACCCCAACAAATTGTGTTCAATTACACTGAATTTGGAGCAACATAGGAATCGCCTCCACGGATAATCATTGCTCCATGACGTGCAAAGTCAGGCTCTCGTTCCACTATGACGAACGGTCTGAGTATAATCTCGCTCGCTTATGGGACTTGGGAGTACTTCATATATATATATATTATTTATTGATGCATTTGTGTTATAATGAAGCTGATTTTATCCGACGCCCAACTGTATCATGCACTAAATAATTACAAAAAAGTTATATCAAATTATGTATCTAATTCAATAAAATTGGTTAGACAATGTCCTATCCAAATCTAAATTCATATATGGTTATTTATAATGTTAGAAATATTTGATAGTAATTTAATCCAGATAGAGAGAAGGTGCAAATTACCTCTTCCACGGTTGAGCAAAATGCACCTTCCTCAACATTAGGTTTTGTGCAATGAGACCCTTTACTCCTTAAAATTGGTACAAATCCGTCCAAATGTTACGGGGATGATAACTGCCGTTTTAAAAATATGATTTTTTTCTCTTTTTTATTAATCACTTCACCTATAGGGTTCACACATGTGCTATGTTGGATGTTAGGTTGACTATATTGTGTTGGTATTTCTACAGCTCCCATTTGTTCATTTGTGTTCATCATCCTCTTCCACCTCTTTTTCACTATAATCTTCCAACCCCATATTTCCCACCTCTTTCTCACTATGGTCAGCCAACACCCTATCTTTCAATCCTCTTCCACACTGATTTTCCCCATCAGAATTAAGTTTTTCAGTTGGTAAAATACTAGCTTGGAATAATTCAAACATAGGGTGGTAATCAGAATCAATATAAATATCAGTATATTCCTAACCTAGAACTTCTAAATATTGTAATACTTTCCTACAACTAATCATCCCCAATAGTTGAGAAAATTAATGTTTTGATTTGATTCCAAAATCCAACTGACCCTATATGAGTAGAAGTTAGTTAAATTGATATTCTAATTAAGCTTACTTGTTAGGAAGCTAAGTCTTTCAGTTCATTGTAATCAAGTCAGCTGACGAAAGTTCTTGAAGATCAAGAAATCACTAAGTATGGATGTGTAAGCTAGACCATTATGTGGAAGACTGAAGAGGTGAAGATTAAAGACCGGCTTGAAACAGACAACTAGATATTGAAGACTAAAGGCCAGCTGGAAAACAGATAGTTGAGGATTGAAGGCTAAAGATCAGCTGGAAAACTGAACAACCAACTGCAGAAAGTCAAAACTGAAGAAGAAAGTCAACTCAATTGATGTGGACCAATGAGATATCGACAACTAGGGATGACAATTATACCCACGGGTACCCAACCCTAATTAATGGGGCAGGGACGGAGACGGCGCGGGAATATGGATTCCCACCCTAAACCCCCCCCGAATAAATATTATATTTAATATATTTTTTGAATTATACTTATATAATTAACAAAATTTATTAATATGAAAATTCATATTCATGAGGTTAACCAAAAATCCGAATTAGTTAGATACATCACACTTGTACATTACTTTCTCTCCTCCTTTATATAACACACCTCTCCCTTTCCTTTTCCATCCATTTTCAATGTGGGAGAACTTGTTGCTCTTTATTTCTCCCCCCTCCCCCCTCTCACTATTCTCTGTCCCACATCGAAAATGAAAGGAAGAGAAGAGGAGAGTTGACTTATAAATAAGATTGTCTTCACTAGGTTTGACTTCATCAACTTTTGCTCTTTTTTCCTTGATTTTTAGAAGAGAAATGAAATTTTGAATTATAATAAATGTTTAAATTTTCGGATTCCACCTCTAGGCGGGTATCCTCCCCAATCAGGTAATCCTCGACCCCACTTCGTCCTGATTTAAACGGGTATGGAGTCGGGATTGGGGGTAAATTTCTGGGACGGGTATGGAGATTGGGACGCGATAATTTGGCCACGTCCCCACTACAAAAAAATGTGAAAATAACGACGGACACTAACGACGGAATGTATTCCGTCACTATTTAACGACGGATTATTGATGGAAAATGTCAAAAAGGCGTAACGACAGAACTGACGACGGATCACCGACAGACGAGTGGCGTGAAGTGTTCGCGCTTAAACTAACGACGGATGTTGCGACGGAAATTCCGTCGTAAAGTATAACGATGGAATCATTCTGTCGTTACATATTAATATTCAAATTATTTAATATAATTTATTTTTTAACGACGGAACTTTTCCGTCGTTAAAATATTACGAATATTTTTAAATTTAATTTATTTCGTAACGACTGAATATTTCCGTCGTTAATATTTTAATATAATTCGTTAATTGCGTTTATTTCTTAACGACGGAATAGTGACGGATGTGTTTCGTTGTTAATTTTAAAAATTCGAATCAGTAAATATAATTTATTTTTAACGACGGAAATGATCCGTCGTTAGTATATTAAGAATAATTTTAAATTTAATTTATTTGTTAACGACGGAATGATTCCGTCGTTAAATTAATTATATTATTTTTTAATTCTATTTATTTAATAACGATGGAATTGTGACGGTTAATTTCTATCGTTAAGTTTCAACTATAAACGGGCATATCTTTACCCTAATTCAGAAAATTCCCAATTCACACACCATCGTCGTCGCGCCGTTCTGCCCTCATCCCACCATCGTCGCCCCGATCAGAGGTGGTCCGCCGTCGTAGCTCTGCCCCGACGTCGGTGAGTCACAGTCGCACCCTCTCCATTTCCATTCGACTCTCTCTCTCACTCTCAAAATCTCACCTTCTCCATCTGTTTCACAGTCGCCGTTTCACGCCGCCCCGTCGCCGGTGCTAATTTACGCAAGTCAGTCTCTCTCTTCCATCATTTCTCTCTCTCACGGTCTCTCCCTAATATTCTT
Source organism: Agastache rugosa (assembly GCA_031470985.1). NCBI lineage: Eukaryota > Viridiplantae > Streptophyta > Magnoliopsida > Lamiales > Lamiaceae > Agastache > Agastache rugosa. The sequence continues at coordinate 30,064,988 of CM062606.1, read as the reverse complement.
GCTCTACTTCAGTCCGTGTTCACCGCCGCCGCTCCTCGGTCACCGGTCGCCCCCTTTCACCGTCCTTTCCTTGTCGGTAAGTCTCTCTCTCTCTGTCTCTGTCTCTCTCTGTCTCTGTCTCGCTCTCTTACAATCTCTCACTCTCCCCCTTACAGTCTCAACATTGAGGTTGGAGCTCGCCGGAGCGCCGTGCCGCTAGTAGCTCCCTCTGCTACTCTTGCACCTCAATTGTTCTACATCTCTCGATTTTAAGGTCAACTTCCTAAAATTATTCCCTCTGTGAAAGAATGGAATCTTGAATAAATTAGAGAATGAAGAAAATAATACTCCACAGAAATATCACTATAGATTAATTATTAGTTAGAAATTGTTTCAGGTTATAATGGTTATTTAATTAAACACAAAAACAGAGAACACTTTTTCAGAATTTATTTATTAATGCCTGAAAATATATAAAATTCAGTTTCAAGATATATGCCTAGTACTAGCTTAGCAACACATTCTTGTGGTTGTTGTCATGATCTGGTTTCAAGATATATTTTTTCGGGGTTTTTAATTAATACTTGGTGAAATTAGATTTATTAGATCATTAGATGCAAGTAGTGAAACTAAAACTAGTGAAAGAAATGTAAATGCATAGGAATGTTTTACAATAATCTGCACACTAATATACAAGTGAACAACAAAAGGACCGTATATTAGCATTGGTACAAGCTTGTTGAGAGAAAAAATGTTGAGAAAAAATAGAGCAGATAATACAAATTTGCAGAACTTGCTTGATTAGTTAGGAGCATTGGGCCGGAGTCGGCTCTCTCCAATGCATCCTTGTGCTCTTTTTCTAATGTCAGCTTTCTATTGAATTTCTCTACTTTTGGCGGAGTCGTTATGCTCCTTCAAATTCTGCATGGCAATACACTTTTTCTATAGAAACATTCAAAGAAGTCTCTTGCTTCTACATTACAGGAATGAGGAAATAGGACAATCAATGAAACCATGATTGTAAAGTGTAGTGGAAATCAAATGATGGCACAAATGGCGGCGGATAGGGACATGCAAAATCAAATGATGAACCAAATGGCGGCCATACTTAAAGCCACACATGATCGACTCGATGCTCTTGACCCGTACTCGAGAACACATCAGACGCCTCCAGGAAATATTTGATAGATTTAGTTGTTTTCTTCAAAACTCTATGGTTGTTGATATTGTATGTTTTTTTTTTATTTAGACACAACTTGTTGTTAACGTTGAATTTTTTTTATGAAATTTAACAATTAATTAGTGTTTGATTTGTGTTTTAGATTCGTATTTTATGTGATTTGGTAGATTTGAAATTCATGTTTGTCTGTGGTGCAAGGGAAGAGAAAAAACAGAAATGTACACTGCCCACAGTAACAAAGCTAACGACGGAAATTATTCCGTCGCCAATAACGACGGAAAATCCGTCGCCAACCGGTCAAACGAAAAACCAAGTCTAGCGACGGAAATTATTCCGTCGCCCTTAGCGACGGAATTTCCGTCGCTAACGCCGTCGACGACGAAATCTGTGACGTGCGGCCAACGACGAATATTCCGTCGTAACTCTTGCGACGGAACTAAAATTCCGTCGTTATTTGTCTTAGCGACGAGGGTTTTCGCGTTGACTAAATTCTGTCGTTATTCCGTCGTTAAGACGTTTTAGCGACGGAAATTGACGGTTTAGCGACGGAAATTTCCGTCGTTAAAGCGTTTTTTTTTGTAGTGCCCGCCCCATTGCCATCCCTATCGACAACAACATATTATATCTCATGAATCACTCTACGGAGTCGTACTAGGATTTCTATTGGCATGCAGATACCAAAAGCGGCAACAAGGATGAAGAAAACGGGAATATTTCAAATTGCAGAAGTAGGTGAGAATTCAAACGGCTCTTACAATGACTAGTTTTGATTCATCTCCTATAAATAGAAGTCATCTCCTCTAACATAAGGTTACGGGAAATCAAACGCTCTAATGAAAAAGCTCTCTCTGCTCATCAACTCAACTGAACACTTGAAACCAGAAGAATTTTCCAAGTGTTCATCTTTAGAGATGGCTTCAGGGGCGGAGCCACGCTTGGGCTGGGGTTGGCTCAAGCCCATGCCAACTTTTTTTTTTTCCTATACTTATGGTTTTGGCGGTTCCGGTTTTAAAAAATTCCGGCGAAGAGACGAAGAAGAAGACGAAGAACTGTAAAGATGAGAGCTGAGCTCATCGGAAAAATTTGCAGACATGAAGAAGTCGACAGCTGCGTGAGTTGAAGAAGAAAGAAGAGAAGGGATAAAAATAAAATAAATATTTGATTGTGGGCCTAGGGTCTAGGGAAAAGAGAAATTACTAAAGTTAAAAAAGTCTATAGTAGTAGCATTTCTTTTATTAAAGTACACATTATTATAAAAAATTAGAGTATCATAGGAGGAGAAATTTTATGTTACATGTATATGTACTACATCCATTTAAACTTAAATTTGGCCAACAAAGATAAATTTTCTTTCTTGTCACATTGGGAATGATATTTTTCAAAAATTAATAACGAGAAGATCTTGCAGCGCTTTTAATCAATGTGTACATGTAATATCAATAATCATTGCTTTCTTAAAAACATCATCCGATTTTGATTTTTAGGTCATTTTTTAATACTATATTAGAACACTTTTAGAGTATTTCCTCAAATATTTATATATTTTTGTTACTATTATGTTTTAATTTTTTATTTTATAATATATCATTATTTAATATATTTATTTGTCTCGGCGTAAATTTTAAAAATATAATGAAGCCCACCCCATTCATATTTTCTGGAGCTAGAGGTTCAAAAAGGACAGCAATTTAACCTCAATTCATATTAAGGACAAAAAAATTTCTGGCCGACCTTTTAGGCCACTAAATTTTTAGTTGTGCATCCGTAGAACAATTTTCAGCCCGAACATGTTATATCGCACGTGCAATGCACGAGACCGCCTGCGTGAAGCCGAAGCTGATGTGTAATGCCACATCATACGTGAATAGGAAAATAATTGAATAAAAAAATTTAAATTAAAAAAAATGAACAAAAAATAAACTTAAATCTAAAAATTAAATAAAAAATAAAAAAGAAAAAGTGAACACTATTCTCTCTCCTATCATGCTCTCCCCCATCTGTTTGTCAACAACGCCGCCCTCTATCCCCTTTCTTTTCCGCCGTCATCTCTCCTACCCCGCCCCTCCCCTCTCCCCTCGCAATCACTGCCGTCTCGCAACGACGATGATGAACGGTAGCAGCATAGAAGCTGCCACCACCACCGTCACTAGTTTCGTCGCCGGTTAGCAGAGTCGCCGCCCCGACTCTTTCTCTCTCAACTCGGCGGCACACACGCACCTCTCTGCCCTCAACTCAATATCGCCTCCCCCCTCTCTTCTCTCGGCTCTTTCTCTTCCACCACTGCCCTCCACCGCCGCCCACCGCCACCAGCCAACTCCCTCTTTCACAGTCGCAACAAGCAGCAGGGGTTCCGGCCAAGTGTCAGCGCAATCCAACGCGTCTCTGTCGGCATCATCTGCTCAGCCAACTCGTAAGTCCGTCATCCATCACCACCGGCCGTTGGAATTTTTTTAGAAGGCCGGTTTTGCGATTTCACCGTCGTTGTGCTGTTGTCAATGAGTTGAGAGAGAGAAAGAGATGAGAGACCTTCGCCCGCTGAATCCCAGCCCTTCCGCTCTCCGACAATCTTTCCGCATCAGCACTTTTTGGTAGAATTTTTGGTCGTAGATGTGAGATGAAGAAAATCTGAATATGTTTTATGAGTTTATTACTCTCTCCGTCCCATGATAAGTGGCTACTTTCTTTTGGGCACGGGTATTTAGGAGAAGAGTGTTTAAAGGGTAAAAAGATAAAAAGTGGTGGAGCCCACATCTTTTGTGTGAGAGAGGGTGTTTCCATATTAGGAAAGTAGCCACTTATGATGGGACAGCCCAATAAGGAAATGTGGCCACTTATGACGGGACGGAGGGAGTAGTTTAAGATTTTCCCATGGTGGTGGTGGTGGTGGTGGTGGTGGCGGTGGTTGGTGGTGGGTGGTGGTCGGCAGCGGCGGCAGCAGCGGTGGGTTTTTTGGGAGAGAAAGAGACGTCGGGTGGGGTGAGAGAGAGAAAGTGAGGATATAGAGAGAGAGAGAGAGGGTTAATTTTTAATTATTTTATTAACTTTTTTTATTTACGTGGCGTTCCACATCTGCAATCGGGCTCTATGTAGACCTGCCCAAACTGGAGGGCCCGGCGGGCCTAACCGGAACCGGCCTGCCGGTCAACAGTTTTTTAACCGGCCCTGCAGTCAACGGGCCGGAACCGTAACCGGAACCGTGAGCTCAAGGGCCGGTTCCGGGCCTGGCCTTCGTTCAAACCGTGACCGCCGGTTAAAACAGGCGGTTAACCGGAATTATTAAAAAAAAAAATATATGTGACGTGGCCGGTTCGAACGGTCAAAACTGGCGGTTAACCGTTGGAACCGCCGGTTAACCGGCGGAACCAGAACCGCCGGTTCCAACGGGAAGAGGACAGAAAGCACAGCAGCTGCATCAATGGCAGCAGCTCAACGGCTAGAAAAATAGCCGTTGCTGCTGCCCTCTCCCCCCTCCCTTCCCCCCCCATTTTACCCTATAAATACCACACTATAATCTCTCAAATAATCACACCAATTCTCATCTCTCTCTATTTAATTTCAAGCATTCAATCTATTATTTGTTGCTCAAATTCTTCATTTTTTGTGTTAATTTTGTGCTCAAGTTCTCAACTTCTCTCACCACACACTTCACCAATCCATCCATAACAATATTCCATAATGTCGACCTCCTCTCGTTTCGATAAGGGCAAAGGCGTTGCCGAAAATCAAGACGATGCTCCTCCTCGATCCAAAAGAGGAGGAAGATCGGCTCGGCAAGCTCGAGTAATGGCCGCCGAAGAAATATCAAGGGCGTATGCGGAACAACTTCAACAACAAGAGGATCGAGAGTTTGCCGAGCAAGTTCATCGTCAAGAGGGGGAGATGCTTCGGCAATCTCAAGAACAATCCAACGAAGAAGAAGAAGAAGTCGAAGCGCCGCCAAACAAACCGACGGGTCGACCTCTTGTGTCGGATATCTTTACTAAGCATTTTAAAAAAATGCCTAGAGCCCCGGCACCTAGCGACAAGCCCGGAGATCCACCAAAATACAACGCCTATTGCAACTATTGCAATAACGTCTACAAATGGACGCATGGAGGAGGCTATGGCACACTAAGGCGACACATGGAGACGTGTCATTCGGGAGAATACGGGATTGCATCAACACAAACTCAAATTCGTGGTACCGCTTTCTCGGCGACGGGTACGTCTTCTCACCCTTTATTTAAATATAATCATCCACATGCCGAAGATGTTATGGCTAGATATTGTGCTATGGAAAAACAACCTTTTACATTTGCCGATATATATTTTATATATATACCTTTTACTATGTGTTTTAATATTTTATGTATTAAAACAACACGGGCGGAATATATATAATTAATGCCATTTGTGTTAGTACTTCTATATATAATTTGAGTATTACGTTTAGTGATCAAGATAAAATCACAAACACATAGGGTGCACCAAAATTAATTTGGTCAAACAAATAAGTTTTAGACTTGGCACGCATAGTATATGTCAAATAATTAATTAATAGAATAGGCTAATTATTGGCATTCAAAAAAACAAAATGTTGGGTGGGGGACCTCATAAATTGACAATGGCGAGCCCTAGCTATGACTTGGCCCATAAATGGAGTATATGTTAATCAATTAATTAAACAAACTAATCACTCAATAAAATTGAAACTTTATGTGACTAATCCTTTTCAGCTGTGAATTGTATGGCATTAATTTGGCTGCGTATGGAAGAAAGATAATAGTGAATTGAAGGAGTTTGTGTTTGCACATGGGAGAGATGGTTAAATTATCTTTGGAAATAAATTAAGTTGCCTTTTTTTAATGACACAAGAGAGATGATTAGACCACTTTTTAATTGAAATTTAAGTGTATCTACTTTGACTTGTGTGTGTCTCAAAAGAATATAAATATATCACGTTGTTCCAAAGAGCAAGTCTCTTATAATTAAACAAAAAAACCAGCCCTCCTCACAAGAAGACTTTTCTCTGTGTGTGTGTGTTAGAGAGAGAGAGAGATGGGAAGAGCTCCATGTTGTGACAAGGCAAATGTGAAGAAAGGGCCTTGGTCACCTGAAGAAGATGCACAGCTTAAGGAATATATAGAGAAGCATGGCACTGGTGGGAATTGGATTGCTTTCCCTCAAAGAGCTGGTCCTTTTCTTTTTCTTTTTCTTTTTCTTTTTCTTTCTCACAATATATATATTTGTATTCATTTTCTTGATTGATTAAAATATATATGTATGTAGTTCTATGATATACTAATTAGTGCATGCTGTTTTTTTCTTTTTCTTTTTTTTTTTAATTTCATGTAAGAAAAGGTCTCAAAAGATGTGGAAAAAGCTGCAGATTAAGATGGCTCAACTATCTCAGACCCAACATCAAACATGGAGAGTTTTCTGATGATGAAGATAGACTCATTTGCACCCTCTTTGCTCGCATTGGAAGCAGGTTCTCTCTCTCTCTTTCATATATATATATATATATATATATATATATATATATATAATTTTCATGAAAATTAAAAATATGTATACTCCCTCCATCCCCGAATAAGTGTCGTATTTAAAAAAAAAATTGTCCCCTAATAAGTGTTGTATCGTAAATTTTTATGCAAAAATTATGTCAAATTTTCATGTTTACCCAGTGACTTAAGGCAAAGGATTTTTTTTTCTTCAGTTTTCCATGCAATTTTTAGGGGTATAGGGAGTTATTTTAACAACTATCTTGATATACGTATTTTGGGAAAATACGACACTTATTCGTGGACGGAGGGATTATACTGCAGGTGGTCAATAATAGCAGGACAATTACCAGGCAGAACTGACAACGATATAAAGAATTATTGGAACACAAAGCTGAAGAAGAAACTACTAGGAAGAAACATGACTCAAAGAAGGCCTCTCTCTCCTCCATCTCCATTAACTCCAAATCTCAACATTTCACAAATCTCATCACCATATGATCATCAATACGTCAGCACCGCCTCATTTAGGGCTTTCTCCAACCCCGGCGGCGTCGAGGCGGCGGCAACGGCGGCTTCTCTGGTATCTTCCGGTTACCCCATGCATGGAAATTACAATCCGGTGAGGTTCGGAGGCGAAGCCAGCTGCAGTTCTTCAGACAGCACCAACCAAATTGGGGAAAATTTAGGGTTTCAGAGTTACTTGAGTAATGGAGTTGATGATGACAGTAACAAATTCTTCATTACTACTGCAGCTGCTGCAAATATTAATGGATATGGTGAGAAGGGAGGGAATGTTAATGGAAACTGTTTCGGCCATGAAAATGCAATGGAATACAGTATGGAAGATATCAAGCAGCTGATTACAACTAATCATATTTCTGCAAATATCAACTTCTTTGTGGATGAGATCAAGACAGAACAAGGAACGTTGTACTACTGATGTTAATTTTATGATGTTTTTTTTTTTTTGGGTTTTGATCTATGAGAAAATCTTTTTTTGATATATATATATATATATATATAGTTGGTTGTGGAAGATTTTTCGTCTGTGCATTTATTTAAGAAAACTAGTAGAGTGGTACATGCGATGCACGTAATATTGATTGATTTTAATAATATATATGTCAAACATAAAATAATCATCTTATAATAGATATTAATAATAAAATACTATAATAAGGGTATAATAGGCAAATCAAATTTTGTAAACAAGACTCTTTTATAATAGGTATATATAGATCTCGTGGAAATAAAGAAGCCATTTCTCCTTCCTATTAAGGCAACAATTCATCACAATTTTTTTTTACCGCACGTAAGATTGGCTTCTTTTTTTTAATTTTGTTTTGTTTTTTTAATTTTTAATTAATTAATGGTAATTCTAATTGAAGATTAATAAACTTTAATTGAGATTAAAAAGTTTAATTAGAAAGAATTAATGAACAATGAAAATTAAAAAAAAAAATTGCGCATGTGATGAACGTGCCGGCCAAATAGAAAAAATGGAAATAAAAATGGCAGACGCGTAGTGCACGCGCCTATCTTAACTCTTCGTTTTGGGCACGTGTGATGCAGAGATATGCGTCGTCGGGCATGTGCGATCAACCGCAGATGAGTTTTTGCGTTTTTGAATTATGAAATTCAATTTGTTTGATTAGTTCTGCAATTTTTTATCCAATCAATATGTAATAAACCTATACACCTGTGCAGAAGCTATGTTTTTATAAGGAATTAAAAGAGAAAAATGATTGATTTATTTTCAATCCTTATCTCAGTGTTTCTGACAATCTTTCATATATTTTAACACCAACATTGTTTAATGATTGAGATGCCCTGTATTCAATATTGATATATTGTCTCTGTCAAAGATCACTGCAGATTTTCTTTGTACAAAAAAAAAATTAAATGATTTTTTTTGAACAATTTTTTTGATATCTCTTGTCCAATTGTTTAAGACTGAATGCGAGAACTTCTGCAACCGATCCAACAAATTCATGACATATAGACCGTAACATCATGTTACAATTTATTTCAATTCTCTATTTAATTTATTTCATCAATTAAAACTTTAGCAAGATTTTAGAACATGACATTAAATAATTAACAAATGCACACCACTGTATAAATTTTAAATTTCACATTTTAGCAGCCAAAAAAAAAATCCCACTTGGAGGGGACCAAGACTATTTAGAAGTGGAAATAATTGAAGTCGTCCAATAAAAAAGTAAATAGGTTACGGACAAGAAAGCTATATGATTTAAATTAGTAGTTTCTTCAGAAAATAACATTAATTAAGAAAAGCAATCAATTTTAAGATAAAATTAATTGCATTGACCTCTTCATCTGTTTGTCTTCTTCTGCAGAAAAAAGTCATAGATTATTGCAGTTGCCAACTATTAAGATGCCTCACTACTAAGATTAAGAATAAGGGCTACCTACGAGAGGGCTACATGTGCCCCGCGCGGGAAAGGGCTACCTGGGAGAGGGCTACCCAGTGCCGTGGAGCATGGTCCTGAGTAAATGCTACCCAGAGTGAGAACCGTCCGTGGGTTTAGAGTGAATGTTGTCTAGAGTGAAAGTCGTCGGCGGACGTCCGGCTCTTAAGGGGAGTCGAATGATAAGATCCCACATCAAATCCACAAGCAATTGTGGATGGGTACTTAAGTAGGACCTTTGAGCTTGAGTACCTATCAGTTAAATTTAAAATCATATTCTTGAATTACAAATACAAAGGGTTTGTACTGCCGGTCAACTTGTGATACAGTTTTAGTGGATGGAGGGAGTATCTCACTATAATTGGGGATATTTATTTATTTTTGCATATATATGTAGATAGTGAAGATTTATTTTCAAAATACTATGTACCTTCAATTATTCTTCATTGCTGAAAATTTGAAAAAATATTAAAAATGTCAAACTTCTGGACATTTTTACCCTTCATTTTCAATTTCACATCACCACAATATGTGAAATGACATCAGTATAATATATGAATCACATGACTATAATATGTGAAAGCACAAATGTGTATATGTGCTTTCACAGAAAAAATTTATAAAATCACAATTATGTGAAAATCACACGTATAATAATATTTGAATTCACATTTTTGCAAATGTGAAAACTATACAAATGTTGGTTTATACATGTGCTTTCATACAAAAAAAATTTGTGAAATCACAACTATGTGAAAATTACACATATAATAATATGTGAATTTACATTTTTGAAGATGTGAAAACTATATGATATGGATGTCATTAAATAAAAGAATTAGGGGTATAAATGTTCAAAAATACTATTTTTTGTAGTTTTTTCAAAAGATGCTATAATTAGTATTTTTCCCCTCAAAGTGCTATTTTCCTACAATTCCTCTTTATTTAATTTTGCATATGTAGATAGTGAAGATTTATTTTCAAAATAATATGTACCTTCAATTATTCTTCATTGCTGAAAATGTGAAAAAAAAATTAAAAATCTCAAACCATGGCCTTTTAATCTAGTGATGTAATTAATCCACTTTGCTTCCATCTATGGCTGTCTGCCGAATAGATAAATGTACCCCAAAATGTGTGTGAGAGAGAGAGAGAGAATAGTCAAAAAGATAGCAGCTGGTGGAGCACAATGATTTTCTAAAGGCAAGAACGAAGTACAATTCCACTCATTTCCATAAAGTACAGCAAACTTTTGAAACAACAGCAAACTTTTTTGCTAAAGTTGAGTGATTAAGATAAGGAAAACGTAATTAAGGTAGGATTACGTGAGCTGTCAAGTAAATATCCAGCTGTTGAGACAAAAGTCTGTGATAGTAATTCGCATTTTCCACAGTTGGTTTGTTTAAAATTTAATTAAGGTGGTAAGAAAGTCTTGTTTTCGACAAAACAAAAATACTATTGGATTAATTCATTAGGAACTAAGGATGTCCAGCCTTTGTCAAATGTTAGGTATGTGTTTGAAACTGGAAACACCTTTGATTGATCCTATCCAAGCATAAAGTGCCTCGAGATGCAATGAATTTTTGTTGAAAAATCTTCCACAATTTTCACGAAGAAGCTAAACTGAATCAATTAATTAGATGACAGAGAGCATACTAATATGTCGCATGCTTATAAAGTCAATATAATGGAGAGAGAGAGAAAGAAGCAATATGATATACTCCTATATAGTCTGTGAGATTCGGGTAGTGATGGGGAAGCAAGAAGTTCAATCATATATAAGAGGTATGCTATAATGCACGTACGGATTCTTTTAAAATTACTATATTGCAGTATCGGATACGCGCAGGATGTGGTAGCGATTCGCGGAGGGTGCATAATATGATTGTTTTTGAGATTTTTGTTTTTGGGGGCATTTTTACAATTTAATAAAACTTCATTAATTATAAAATGTGATTAATTTGATACTTAATTAAAAATGCCTAGGCTTCGGATATACAAAAATGTAAATTAAATATATTTAATTTATATAATTTAAAAAATTTACATATTTTATAGGTGAAATATATAATAAAATAAAAATAAATAGACGTAATTTTGACGGATCGCACCTTATAATTTTTAAAAATATGTATCCCCGTACCCGTATCACCCCTGCACCCGCTCCCCCGCACCTATACAATATAGGAGGTATGTTAAGACATGCTACTTCTTCTTATTCTTTTTTTTGAGGGGGGAAAAAGAGGAGTGAGATTTGAACCATAAATATCACTGTTACATACTAAAACCTGCACCACTTGATTTCGATCCTCGTCATAAAACATTTACATTGTCAAACCCAAATCCAATTCTTGAGAAGTCACGTGCATATTTTTAATGTTATACGATACATGCATCTATATGAAGACAAAATATGCGACATACTCTCTCCATCCCCAAATAAGTGTAATCTTACATCAAAAATCGTTTACCAAGAAGAGAGTGGATAAATTTAGGGAGTAATTGGTACGAAGGAATGAGACTGGAATGGAATGGTCATTCATACAGTCATTCCCAATCCCATGACTGATATCATTTTACTGTAAGGAATGGTGGTCATTCCCTTAACAATGACTAATCCCATGAGCATGGGTTTAGTCATTCCTCCCCTCCCCCTTGATATTAGTTATTCCTCATCTTAAGGAATGAACTTTATTATTTTTAATAATAATAGTAATAATAATAATAATAATAATTAGTATAATAATAATAATACTTAATATTATATTAGTATAAATATTATTATATTACTTATTATGAAAATAATTATAATAAAAATAATAATAAACATAATAATAGAATAATAATAATTGATTAAAGTAATAATTATAATTAGTATTAATATTATTATAAACCTTATTACAATTATAATATTATAATAAAACTACTAAATAATAATATTTATTAGCATTAATATTATTATAATAATAATTATTATTATCTTAATATTAATTATTATAATTTAAAAATAATAAACAATAATAATTAACATTAGTATTAATAATAATATTATTATAATTATAATAATTAATATTAAGATGATTATAATAATTATAATAAAATATATTAAAATAATAATAGTATTAATATTATTTGAATTATTATTAACCTAATTATAATAATTAAAATAATAATAAATAATATTTATTATTATTTGTATTATTAAGATAATTATAATAATTTTAATAAAAATAATAATATTGAAATAATAATTAATATTTATTATTGTTATTAGTATTAATATTATTATAATTGTTATTAATAAACTAATTATAATAAGTATAATAAAAATAATAGTAATAAACCTACCATTTCATTCCTCATTTATACCAACCATAAGAATATCAGTCATTGATTCATTCATTTCTTATCTTCATTCCATTACAAGTGTCATTCCATTCCCATTAAATTCTATTCATGTCTACCAGTCACCCCCTTATTCTTTTTACTCCTAATTATTGCATGAAAGACCGTACAACTAAAGAATCTATATTGAAATCAAGGGATAAAAAGGAAAACACTTAACCTGATTAGATTCATTACTGCAGATTCATTCTTGAGAAGTCACGCATATTTTTAATGTGATACGATGCATGCATCTCTCTATATGAAGACATAATATGCGACACACTCTTTCCATCCCTAAATAAGTGTAACCTTCCGCCAAAAATCGTATACCGAGAGAGTGGGTAAATTTATTCTTTTTACTCCTAATTATTGCATGAAAAACTGTACAACTAAAGAATCTCTATTGAAATCAAGGGTAAAAAAGGAAAACACTTGGCCCATGTTCGGTTCAGTATTTTTTGGACATGGAAAGGAATTCAATTAATTAAATCAATTACTTCTTGTTTGGTTTGGGTATTGGGTTAACTATTACCCTTACTTGAGGGTAACCCAATCCCCCAAAATGTTACCCTCCAAACTAGAGCGGTAACAAAATCATTTCCTCTCCAGAATCATTTCACAAGACACTTATTGTGACCATTCCTTCTTTCTACCTTATTTCATTCCCTTTCCATTCCTCTACTCGAACCAAACGAGCACTTAACCTGATTAGATTCATTACTGCAGCTAAGATGAATCAAACTTTAGAATTTAGATGCTATCAATCATCATATTAGAAAATGGAAACACTGCTAATAGAAATTTAGCAGTACGAGTATCCCAAAAGATGTACAAGCAAGAATGGTTAAATTATATTAACAAAGCATGAGTACATGTGATTAATTACAAATTCAAACTTTGTACATAGAAGCAGGCAATATTATTCACAGTAGACGGTTCAATTTTATTATTTACAGGAAGTTCCATTGCCAGTAGACCTTGTCCACAATCCCGCCTCCACTCCTAACTGCAAGGCGAAGGGTATCAGAAGCTGGAGGAACTCCCCAGAGCAACGGCACTGCAACGGTCATGGTTAGCTTTTCATGCAGCCCTCCCCTGCTTGCCTTTTCCGCCGCCACTACCTGGATTAAGACACATACTCTAATGGCTTAGTCACATAAATTTAGTGAAGAATATAAAAGTAACTTATAAGGACATAGCAAGAGAGCAAGACTTTGGTGGTCGGGGATGGAGGTACGGGGGGGAGAGTTTCAGCTGACTCGACTATGTATATTAATCAAACGATCTTAGGCATTGCCGGATTTGACAATTGATGATTGACTATAATACTTATCAGATCTATACACATATTGCCAAGATACCAAGTATATTACAACAAATCAAGACACAGCATCACCTGCAAACTCCTCTTTGAAGGATTAACACGTGTAATAATTATCAGGCTATATACAAACCTCCCTATTTGAGCAAATGTAATATTATTATAAATGCCATTCTAAAATTTGCTATTGTAACCAAGAAGCCAAATCCAGACCCAAGTATCAATTTTTTATGTATACTCTCTGTAAGGCACATCATCTTCTTTAGCACATTAAATTTCTGTAACACTCTTGGCAAAAGATCCTCAATGTACTCAAACAATTACGAAAATCACTCGAAATGCTATCTTTGCCACAAAAAGAAGGAGGAGAAAAAGAAAAGAGAATATGTACTTTAATGACACAGACTAATTGGTTTCTTGAAGTAGTATTGTAATCATGCAATTATTCTGAAGTACACTACTTCAACTTTATTCGGGCAAATCATGATTTAAAAGTTTAGAATAATAAGAACACTTCAGTGATAGTAGAAACTTAGAAAGGCGTGAATTTAGAACAGGGGTGGTGGGTGGGAATACACACAGCACACCACCACATGAGGGCATCCCCGGATTCAGAATCCACTCCAATTTCAGGAAACTCACCCATCCACAAGTATAGTGATGTTCAGAAAATAGCATCCAAGTGAACAAGTTATTGGGATTAAATCAGTAAAAAAATTAAAAAATAAAGATAATCCATTTTTTATTCAAACAGGAAAAGTATGACAACTTGTACCTCTCCACCATGCTCCAAGACAGTGTCTTCCACAACATCACAAAGCATCTCGACAGACCGACAGAAACCAAATATACAAAGGCGTCTACCCGTATCAAGTCCCTAATATAGAGCAATCCCAAAACGATTTTAGAAAAACTTTGAAATGTTAGATATCACTACAAGGGTAAGATCTTTACATTTGTTGCTGCAATATCAAAAAGTGCACCCAAGCATAGGCTCTGGTTTGGATCCATGTACTTGCTCTCCTGAAACCGTTGAGATCTTTGAGATATTTTTGCATTCCCTTGTTTCTTCTGCATGGTGAAGTTTAATACATATTAGATAATTCATTTAATACATTAAAAATCAAAAGTTTCAGAGAAAATAATTCAAAAAATAAAAATTTGAGAAAAAATAATGAAGATTGTGAAGGGAATGCTAAGTCTACAAATAGCTTTATCACAAAATGGTTACTTTCTTGACTCAAATAATCATCAAGACTCTAAGGTGGCGTTTGGTTTGGAGGATGAGATTGATAACATGTGATATCATGTTAATCATGATAACATAGGATAGGATAATATGTCGATTAATAATCACCCCAAATTTGGAAGGACAAATTATCACTCAATTGGTGGATATGATCAAGGCCTAGTTATCCATCACAGGCCAAATCATTCAAACCACACATGTGATTATGTTGGATTATTTATCAATCAAGGCTTATCAATCAAACCAAACGACCCCTAAGGTTCTTGATAGACGTTTTGATGCTACACTCTAAACACGAATAAAATGTTAATACCAGAAGAACTTGCAAAGATATATGGCATGTGCGTGTAGTTTGGCACTAGAAATGTAACAGATGTGCCTAGTTATCCATCACGGGCCAAATCATTCACCAAACATGAGATTATGTTGGATTATTTATCAATCAAGTCTTATCAATCAAACCAAACGACCCCTTAGGGTCTTGACAGACGTTTTGATGCTACACCACTAAACACGGAGAAAATGTTAATACCAGAAGAACTTGCAAAGATAAATGGCATACATGTGCGTGTAGTTTGGCACTAGAAATGTAACAGATGTAAGCTAGTATCAATCACTCAGCATACCGAAGGATGCTTCGACTTCTAAAGAAACAAACTTTTGCAGACATTACATTGCGTAGAGGGACTACTTTATCATACAAAAAAGATCATGAATTCCTAAGATACATTTGACACCACATTGGGAATTTAAAATAGAAACATTTGGGCATGATAAACTCATTCAATGCTTCACATCAATTATCAAGGGATCAGAATCAGATTTGTCCACAAGACAATCCATGAAAAGGAAGAGACACATACATCACCAGAAGAAACACGGCGCGGCACAAGATTCCCGCCGATCTGAATCAGGCCGTCGGAAGTAAACAACGTAATCCTCTCCTCGGAAACCCATTGTATAGCTATAGAAAAAACAAAACAAAAGAAGAAAAGATATGAATGAAAAAAACAGCAAAACTTCCAAAAAAATTATGCCTAAATCCAATTGAATCAAAACCGGCAGCATGCTCAATACAATTTAAAATTGTATCTGAAATTAAGTAATTCTGAGAAATGAAAAAAAAAAAAAAAATAGGAGGAAAATACAGGAATCGGCAGAGTCATTATTCTCCCATGGATAAAAGCCGAAAGCATCGTCGCCGACGAAATGGGAGGAGCCGGAGGCTTTGAGGGTGAAACTGAGGTAGGGCGATCGGTGGCGGTGAAATTGGGAAGATAATTTGGGTGCAGAAGCAAAAGATGTAGAAGTCCAATTTCTGGAGTTGGAAAAGGGAATCGACGGAGACAAGGTGGAGAAGCATAGCGGGGAGGTGGTTTCAGCCATAGATTTGTCGTCTGCAAATTCGTGGGAGAGGAGAATCTGAGAGAGAGAGAGAGAAGAGAGAGAGAAATGGAATCTGATCAGAAAAGGGAAAGGAAAGAATGTGAGTTGAGTTGATGGCCACATGTTTGTGGGGTGACACGTGGACTAACAGACGGTTCGATAACATCGGTGAAGGAGGAGAACCGGGTCCAGTGCGGTTGGTCGAATTTCTTGTTTCTCTACTTCGGATTTTGTAACTTACACTTGGAGCATCCACAATGAAATACCTACCAAAAGGTAAGTTTTTTAATATTTTATTAATATTTTTGTGTTTTTTTGTAAGGTCCCAATTATTGAAAGTTTGGTCTCTAAATTGTCTCTAATGGTACCGGTCTATTACTTTCGATCTCTCATTATTTAATTATATTTTATTTTATTTTTATGTTTTATATTTATTTTGAATAATAAAAATAATTATAATTAAAATACCATATTATATGTTGGAAAATTACAATCAATAAAGAAAAATACATTAAATTTAAAATTAAGGTAAAACTAGTTGAGCGGACCGAAACGTGTCCAAATTTCCTCAATCAAATCATGTTCAAGACATTCATGGACTCTTGCATCGTGAAGACGCGTTTCTCTCTCGGCATATGCTCTAAAAGCAGGGGTTCCACCTTGGATTGCCGATGCCGTATTAATATTTCAGTCGCCCTCCGTGCTCTGTTCGGCTTCAAATTGAGTTGATTGATCTCATTCATCTTCAATGATCATGTTATGCATGCGCATAATGATGCAAGCATACATGATGTCGCATAAATGTTCTCGAAACCACAAGCGTGCAAGCCCTTTTATAATTGCCCAACGAGCTTGGAGAACGCAGAAAGCCCTTTCAACGTCCTTGCGTGCATCTTCTGGCATCCGAGCGAACCGTTGTCTTTTCGGCTCAGTTGGCTGTGGGAGTGTCTTGACGAATGTAGCCCAACGTGGATAGATGTCGTCGGTGAGATAGTAGCCCATTCTGTACTCGTTTCCATTTGCAACAAAAGTGACCGCCAACGCCTTCCCATGCATGCAGGACGTCGCTGAAAACGTCGGACTGATTAAGCATGTTGATGTCATTGTTGGAGCTGGCGACACCGAAAAAAGCATGCCAAATCCATAAATCTTGAGAGGCCACTGATTCAAGGATGAGTGTAGGATATCTCTTTCTTTGGATTGTATACGCACCTCTCCACTCGATAGACAATTTTTCCATGCCCAGTGCATACAGTCGATGCTATCAAGCATACCGGGGAATCCATGTTTCGTTTCGTGCAGCGCTACGAGTCTGGCCACGTCACTGTTCATTGGCCTCCTTAAGTATTCCGCACCAAAAGCGAATCTGATGGCTACACAGAAATTCTTGAGAATTTATGTGCCCGTTGACGTGCCCACGTGCAGATACTCGTCACACTGATCGACTGATCCACCGATTGCAAGTTGTCTCAAAGCAACAGTGCATTTAACTAATGAATGGTGCCCCAATCTACCCGTTGCATTTGGGTGTTGTTGAAAGAAAGGTTCCCAAGCCTGCAATATCTCCGCTATGCGTATGAACAAATTCTTGCTCGTGCGAAACCGAAAACAAAATACGGCTTCACCCCATGTTGGATTTTCTGCAAAATAATCATGAATGAAATGTTCGGCAGCCCCCTCCCGATCTCGATTAACGTACACTCTCGCTGGAATGCTACTCGTTCGAGCTACATGCTCCTGACGACGTTTGCATACTATTTCAACTACTCGCTCAACCAGATCCAACACCCTCTCTTGACGCTCGTTCTCTTCATCATGATTGAAGAAAGCTCCGAGCCAAGACATGAGTGCGGATAACTTGAGAGAGAATGAGTGTAGATTATGAGTGAATAGAATAGAATATGAGTGAAATGAATTGAAGTGAGATGTGGTATTTATAGGTAGGAAATGTGGAAAAAAAAAATTGGAATGGCCATTGAAATTTTAGTCGTTAGATTTTTTTTAATGAAACAGGAAAATTAAAAAAATATTAAAAAAATGCAAAACTCTTGGATCGCGACCTACCATAGGTCGCCAACGGAGGAGGGATCGGGGGGTCCGGTCGGGCGGCGGTCAGAGGCGCAGTGACCGGGGGAGCAACCGCGCGCACTTACCGCCACTGTAGGTTTAGGGATGAAGTGTTCAGATTTTGGTTAAAATATTTGCTAAATTCGAACCAATTCAAAAATTCAAAATTCTTAAAAAATTAAATTTGATCTGATCCGAAAATTCAAATTGAAGAAAATCGAAATTTGAGACCTAAATCCGATCCGAATCAAAATAATCGAAATATTCCAAAATTTTCTGAAAATTCGTAAAAATTGAAATATAAATAATATTCATTCTTTTTTCATCCTTAAAATTATTAAAGATGAAAATAAATAATATGATATATATATATATATATATATATATATCATTCGAATTTCGGATTTATTCCGTTTTTTAAAACAATAATCTGAACTGATCAGAAAATCCAAAATTTCAAGAAAATTGAATCTGATCCGAAAGTCCAAACCAAAATTTATATTTCGATTTGGTTCGGTTCATATATTCGAATTTTGGTTATTTTGCTCACCTCTACTTCCACTTCACATGCTCATTACGTATTACTTTGGCAGATGCACTAATAATGAATGTACTCCCTTCTCACGAATAAGTGTCACGATGCGTCAAAATTCTTGTTCCTAAATAAATATCATATCATAGATTTTTATACTAAAATTATGCTAAAATACCAAATTTACCCGTTTAGTCAAGACAAAAGATTTACTTCTTCGATTTTTCATGAAATAATTAGAAGTAAATTGAGTCATTTTGCCCACTATTTCGATCTATACATTTTGGCAACTCATGACACTTATTTTGGGACGGAGGGAGTATATCCATTACAAGCACACTCCCGTATGGTTGACCACACGGTGTGTTTTATTATATTATTATTATTATTATTAATTAATATAAATTGTAATTAAAGATTATTAAATCTTAATTGGAGCATAATAATTAAGAATTAATGAATCCTAATTGAAGATTAATACATCTTAATTAGATATTAATAAACCTTAAACGAGAAGAATTAAAGAAAAATAAAAGAACAAAATAAAAAAGGCGGACACGTGTGATGTACATGCCTGATGGGACGAGTGCAGTGCACGCGTTATCTTAACCCTTCATTCTGAGCATGTGAGATGCACGTGTTCGAGGTGTGCAGCAAGCATGTACGATCAATTGCAACATGCAGTTGACCGCATAGGAATTTTGTGTTTTTTTTTTTCTTTTAGAAAAGCACATGTATTATTCCACTAAAGAACAAGTACAAGGATAAGTAGGAAGACCCACCACAACATTTGGAGGCTCATTCCATACAAAAAGGACAAGATCGAAAACCCCTAGCAACACGAATAATCGCATGACCCACAAAATTGGCCTCTCTAAGAACATGCGAATAACTACTCTAACATCTAGATTATGCATACTACGAATATGTGAATGATTATTATCATAAATCGATCCTCAGACCCAAAAACTGAAGTTCAAATTTTTTTAGGGCCCAAAGATTTTGTGTATATGTATGTGCTGGAGATCTCAGCCCATTTTTATTTTTGTTGTTGAGAAATAGTGGTTTCGGCCCATTTTGTATATTGCAAGCTATTTTATATGGGCTTACATGGTAATATGATGAAAATTTATAGATTTATAATTAGGAGTGAGCAAATTGTTCCGAAAACCGAAAATCGAATAGAATCGAAATCGAAAATTAATTTCGGTTCGGTTATTTCGGATATTTCGGTCAATTCAAATTTCAAAATTTTAATATTTCGGATTTCGGTTCTGTTATATTGTTTAAAAAATCGAAATTTCCGAAATCCGAATTATATATATACTATTTATATTTTTTTAAATTTATATTTAATTTATTAAAACTAAAATATTAAATACTACTCTAAATTGAAAGCTATTAACATGCTCGTGCTCTAGTATTTGTTGAAAGATATTGATTATTGAACTTTGTATTAGTTTTTGTTGGTAATTGGATTTTTAATTTAACTATTTGTTGAATTATTTTCATTTTGTTGTTGGTGGTTTATGAAGATTTGAAACTTTATTTGTTGTTGGTGGTGACTGTTTTTCATGTTTATTGTTGTTGTTTATTGACATGCTCGATTTCTCTAGTTTTCAATGGTTTGGATGAATATAAAAAATGTAGGAAAACTATTTCAAAAAAAAAAGTGGAAAAACCGAATTAACCGAAATACCAATTTGGTTATTTCGGATATTTCGGTTAGGTCACCGAAATAATTTCGGATTCGGTTCGGATATGGATTTGAAAAAACCGAAATTTTAGTTTGGTTATTTTTGATGTAATAACCGAACCGAATATCTTAATGCTCACCCCTAGATTAAATGTTAATTCACTGCACCCTTATAAAGTTTTTTTAAAAAGAAAACAGATAAATGATCTAATTTCTATAGGAAGTATTACATAACGAATTGAGTTCTATAGAAAATTTTAAAGGGTGCGTGACGGTGGATTTGAACCCAGTATTAATCACTCTACCACTAATCAAAATAAAAATATTCAAAAAGTAGTAATTTTTTGTGTTAAATATCATAATTACTCTTAATGATAATAATTTTAAAAAACAAAAAGAAATCAAATGAAAACTTAATCCTCAACACCCCCCAACATTTCATCCCCCCAAGTACTCTGTGAAAGTCCGGATATCTTTGTGCTGTTAATTTTTATGCTCCGCCGCCGTGTAGCTCTAGCGCCCGTGATATGCAGAAATGGTGGAGCTGTATTTGGACATTGAACATCCTTCCAAAGGTTAGAATTTTTGCCTGGAAGATCTTAAATAATTTTATCCCTACAGATGCTAATCTCCGACGACATCATGTACCTACTATGGGTATTTGCTCGTGGTGCTCTAGAGATTGGGGTACAACAATTCATTGTTTGATTTATTGTGCGTCAATTAAAGATTTTTGGTAGGAGACAATATTTTGGGATGAGATTAAAGAAGGAAAATGGTTATTGCTTGAAGACTTGAGCAGACTTATTTTGCTTCGGCATGGTGATGAAGGATTGGAAACATGGTTGATGGGATTGTGGTCTATTTGGTGCTCTCTCTGTGGATATAAACATGGTTCTATTAGGAGAGAAAATGATGACCCTATGGCGAGAAGTGTTTTCGTGTTGGAGAGCTTTCAAAAGGCTAGAGCTGATCTTCTTTGCTCGTCTCAATTGTTACCAAAGGTGGGCTCTCTTAAGTGGAAAGTGCCAGATGGTGGAT
Source organism: Agastache rugosa (assembly GCA_031470985.1). Classification (NCBI taxonomy): domain Eukaryota; kingdom Viridiplantae; phylum Streptophyta; class Magnoliopsida; order Lamiales; family Lamiaceae; genus Agastache; species Agastache rugosa. The sequence goes on along the minus strand of CM062606.1, from coordinate 30,043,232 downwards.
CGTTTAGGATGGATGTCGATGTTTCGTATCATGCGGGACGGAATAAGTTTGGTATTGGCTTTATTATTCGAGACCATACAGGTACGATTGTTGCAGCGGTGGCTCGACAAGTGGGTTTTCTACCAACTGTCCTTATAGGAGAATTACATGCTCTGATGGTAGGAATTGGTTATTGTATGGAGAAAGATATTTGGCCGGTGTTTGTTTTCACAGATTCGTTACTTGTTGTACACTTGGTGAACGAGTCAGACCATAGTACTAAAGCTTTATCCGACGAATGGTTTGAGGCTATAGTGGCAGCTAAGCGAGGGGTGGTGGTAGATTTCTTCCATGTTCATCGAGATGCAAATAAAGAAGCTCATAATTTAGCTAATTATGCTATAGATAATCCCGGTGTAATGACTTGGGAGTCAAACTTTCCATTTTGGCTCTTAGACATTGTCCACGCCGATTTGACTTCTTAATTTAATGGAATGGTTTTCCTTTCAAAAACAAAAAACAAAAAACTCAAGCTTGCTCCTCTGTAGGGCTGTCTAAAAGGGTGGCGGTTAATCGGATAGTGTTGTACCGACCCGATACCCGACGGGTATTGGGTACCCGATACCCGCATATTCGGGTAAACAGGTCGAGATGCGGGTTGAGATTTCTAGAAATTTCGGGTATCGGGTATACCCGACACCTGATTCGAGTACCCGAGTATACCCGAGTTTTTAATTTATATTATATTATATTACTTTATATTACATTATTTTAGGAATTAGGATACAAACAAATCTATGAGATATATTTGACTCTGCATTATATTACTTTATATTAAATTGCTATACATTTTTTGTTTCGTTTGGTTAGGTTGTTTTATGGTTTTAGTTTATAGATTAATGGTGTTGGTGACATTTTTTAATTTTAAATTGTTATACATTTTTTGTTTCTTTTGGTTACAGATTGTTATGGTCATTGCTACGAGTTTAATAGTTTATAATTTAGATTTGATATAATGTGAATATATCGTGTTGTATTATTCTATTTCTATATATATTAGCCTATACACATTGTGTAATAGTGTAAGACATAAATTGAATAATATTGAATAATTTATTTTAGGCATAACATAAAATATAAATTAAATAATATCGGGTAATTTGGGTATCCTAATACCCGATTGGGATACCCGCTTCGGGTATTTGGATACCCGATTTTTAATATAGGGTCGGGATCGGATATTATAAATTTGAAAAAATCGGGGTCGGGTACCCGACATTTTAGGGTAGGGTACCCTACCCGACCCGTTTAGACAGCCCTACTCCTCTGTTTGTGTTAGTTTAGTTTATTAGTTAGTTTTTTTTTTCATTTTATGTTTAAATATTCAAATGGCAATTCTATATTTCTACTTTTGTTTTTCCTTTTTTATTTTTGTATTGTTTTTGCAATAGTAGTTTTTTGTTTTTGTATTCAATAAAGGTAAAATATGAATTTAATGATCGTTTTTTTTTGAAGATGGAGAGATTAAATATTTATAAAATGTCACACGCATATTCATATTGACTTTGTTTGAGTTTTGAGTAGTGTTTTGTTGACTTGAAAATTGGCAGTTGTTATAAGTCGTATATATATTAGCACTATATACAACTAGTAGTGTCAGGTTCTCATTGACCCATTTGCAAATCTGAGTATTTATTGCTTTCTGTTCTCATTTACTTTTAATTTTTTTTAATTTTATATTGCCCCAACTAGATGTACGGGTTAAGTCTTACTCCCTCCATCCTACAAAATTAGTTCCCTACTCATTTTCACACAGATTAAGATTATTAAGTAAATGCATTTAATTTTATATGGAAAATATAATTTATAATCAATTATTGTAGTTCGTGTTATTTATTACTCCATTTATCATTACATGTTTTTAAAGGAGGTGAAATTTAAGGTTATATTAGTAAAACAATGTTTTAAAGCAATTCCAAATTAAATGGTGTTGAATTGTGTATGTGAAAGAGAGAGAAATGAATATTTTATTACGGGCATGGGGGTTGGGGTGAAGGAAGTCTCACTGTGAGTAATCTTAGTTCCCCAATAGTTAAATTTTATTTAGACTTTAGGCTCAAATTTGGATAATATCCACCTCCGTGAGTGTATCTTTATTCATTCAAAAAACTTAATTTCTAAAAAATGTTCGGAAATATTCATTTTTCGAGGGTTCCTATCGAGTATCGAGGCATCATTTTCTTGATGAAAATAGAGTCAACATTTAACTACTTTTCTTCCTACCACCAATTTACAATGGATAACAATGAATCTGACTTGCCTTCATACTAGTCACACTTAAACAATATAACTTGATGATTTCCTAAATAGTCTAACTGAACTATATCCACCAACACGGCATAGTAATTTTGAAATCCCGTTATAATATTCCTCACTCATTTAAAGATGATAGATCGGGGTTCAATTATTTCCCTCCCCCACCTAAAAAAATAATAATAATAATAATTGAGCAGATCCCTCCAATTTTTTCCCTATAAAATCACACCTTGTAGAATACTCCTTCCATTTCACAATAAGTGTCATGTATTTCATATTAGATTGTCTCATTGTAAGTGATACGTTTCTTAAACTAAAAATAATTATCTTTTTAAAAGTTATGGATCACACCACTTTAATTATTTATACCCTTATCCTTAATATACGTACCCAAAAATTTTGAATCACTTGTTGGGATGGAGGTTGTAGCTATTTAAATAATTTTTGGTATAAAATTTTTGTTCATGTGACCCATTGGGCTATGATGACTAAATTTGGTACGGACTGTATGGACCAATAATATTGGATGACGAGCTGGGCCTATTTGATAGTGACTAAAATATCTCTTTCTAAAACATTTTTATGTGGATTTTTAAAAAAAAATTGGCGGATGAACAAATTACGCTCAAATTATTGTTTTTTTTGGAAAATTATAATTTGATATACAAATTATTAATCTTTTAATGAGAATGTCTGAATCTAGAAATAATTATAATTAAAAATCAAAACTATCACACTTTTAATGATTATATTGTTGGACTTCAATTTTCAGCATTAGAAACGCTAGAAGTTAAGCTAGAAATTTTTAATTTTTTAAATATGAATTGGCATTAAAAACGTCATTGTTTTAACACCAACTCATTTCTAATATTCTTATGAAAAATTCAAAGCCAACTTCTGGAATGACATGTGTAATTTCCACGCCGAAAAATGAAATATAGGACATAATTGATAAAAGATCAAAAGTTGGGTATAAAACTCTAATTTCTCTATGAATTTTGAATAAATCTTGTGCCCTTTTCCCTAAAAAAGGAGAAGCATTGTAATAAAATAAACCGATCTTATATGCTTTTGGTTTTGTCAATACTGCATCGATTTACACAACATTTACTTTTAACTACTCCCTTCCAAAGATGATTACCTTATTTTATAGTCTCGCAACTAAAATAAAAACTACAATATCATACAACACATAATAAATACATTCAACATAATTCATAATTTAAAGGTATTCATGGGTCCAGTTCCGATTCAAAACTGACGGTTCCAATACAAAAAAGTTACAACCTGAACCGGAACCGGCCCGTCTAAATACACGGTTTCGGGTCAGAACCGGCCCGTGTTAGACGATTCAGGTTCTGATTTTGAACCGACGTTTCACGGGTCCGAACCGTGTATTTTTATTAATTTATTTATTTTTTAAAAATATAATTTATTGTAATTTAAAGACATGTATAGAATAGATATTAAACGAAATGCATCTTCATTTATAGTAATGTGATGATCAATTATAAATAAAAATATATAATTATTGAAAATTTGAAATTGTTATAATTCGGTGCCCGAATTACTACAAAACATCACATTGTGTAATCAAAAGAGTAACGTTAGAAACTTCTGATCTAACATGTAGCGGAATAAGTAAAGAACACAATGAAATACTTTTTGGCAGGTGATTAAACATGTCGGTGTCTTACGGCTAAATACTATATTGAAACCAAAGAGTACAATACAGGAAACAAAACAACATTCAACCTTTTATAGCACGGTCTACTCAAGAATTGAATGCCTTAGAAGATTGAATCTAATCCTAGACTAATCTACTAAGTAAGATAAACATCTCTTTACACCCATTAAATCTGCCTAAGAATTCGAACATCTGAACAAGACTAACCTATATAAGATCAATCTAAATAAGACTACCTACCTTCGTGATTCGCTCCATCACAATCCAACGCTTTCACACTTAGCAGATCTCACAATCTGCTGTCGTGTGTCACATGTTGGTTGCGATGTTACTAACACTTGCTAGGCAGAATGGCAAACAACAGTGCACTAAAATTTGCAGAGAGTTTTTCTAATTCCAAACGCGCGCTCGTGAAATGGATCTCTTGTTGTATTTATAGTCCTCCATCTGATAAATAGTTTAATCTACACACTCTTACCACCTGGACGTTCATAACTGCCGCGATCCACTCATTTCAGTTGGTTGAATAGAAGGTGGTTACAAGGTAGTTATCTCTCATGACTCCTCATGCCAAGTTTAATAACTTCATTGGTCTCCATTCGAAAATTTTACTTTATTTGTGATCATAACCATCCATTTGCTGCTCTTAATCTGCACATAAAAATGTGCAAAAGAATACAACAAGAAAAATATATATTATACAATTAATTAATTAATATAAGGTTTAATCTCGCTCCAGGCAACCACAGTCAAAGTAACACGAGACATCTTAAACCTAACAGAAATCCTAAAACCATTCAAATTCACATGATTCAAGGGTCGAACCTTGTATTTATTATTTTTTTTTTCTTTTTTCACTTGTTCTATAATTGTAATTGTATTTTTTGCTTCCAAAATAATATGCTCCCTCCATCCACCATATTTGTATCACATTGGATGTGGCATGGATTTTAAGAAATGTTAGGTAGATATTTTTTTAGTGGAAAAAAAGAACCCGCCATAATAAGTTGTTGTGAGGTTTAAAATAATGAATGTGTGTGCGGTCTTGTCCCAAAAAGGAAAGTGATATATTTTTTTGTAAACGGTTCAAAAAGGAAATTGTGATACAAATATGGTGGACAAAGGTAGTAATTAACAAGGATATAACACAAAACACAATTTTAAACCAAAATAGAAATAAATAAATAAAAAAATACACTTGAATCGCCGTTTCACAGTTCCACACCGTTCGAACCGAAACTGGCCCGTCCTACACCACAGTTCCGATTCCGAACCGGTCCATTGACCACACAGTTCTAGTTCAAAAATTGTTGACCTCGATTTCGGTTCAGGGCCGATTCAGGTGGTTCCAATTTTTTTGAACACCTCTATCATAAGTTACACAAAATGTTATTGCGGCCCTCCAAAAAAGTTACTCTCTCTCCGGCTTTTAATGGTTTGACAGAAATATCTTTCAAAAAACTATTTTATATTTCCAACTTTACTGCTCATAAACAATTCAATTTTCTTAACATTCACTAGTATATCACCCCCACGATGTCGGGGATTCATTTTATATGTTGTAAGTATTTTTTGCATAATTTACAATAAAATTCCTACATTATCAATAATTTTACATGTCTATAAATTATACTAACTATAATAATTTTACATTTTATATGTTGTAAGTAAAATTTGAAATAACTGTAAAAATTCATTGTCCAAAATGATCATGCTTTTTATTTAAAAACTAATTTATATCACACAACTATATATTTTGCTATCAAAGAATGACAATGACTAATAATTACATTAATTTAAAAACAAAGCAAACCGTATAAATGTATAAATAAGTTTACAACAAACATAATAAAGTAGATTAACGTAGTATTATTCATATTGACATGTTTAAATATATATTTCCATTATATCCGGATACGTGTGTGTGTAATTCCATGTGATCAAGAGAATAAACATGATCATTAATTCATTACGGAATTAAAAATTGAAAATATGAGGTGTTGCTTTGAAAACTTAAATTGAATTAAAAATTGAGAAGAACAACTTAATGAATACGGCTACGTAAAATCAATATTAAATACATTTTTTTATTTTTCAATATAACTTTCAATCCTCCCTCAAAATATATATATATATATATATATATATATATATATATAACTTTCAATACACAATTTTATAAGAATAAACTTTCAATACACAATTTCCAACAAAATTTTATTTAATACTATGAGAACAAAAACGTTGGTAATTGAAATAATAAATTGAATGATAAATAATTAATTAATATATAAAAGTTGGAGTACATTTTAGGTGGGAAAATTTCTCTTAGCTACTTTGTTTTAGTATAATATATAGATGTCGGGGGCTTCCAAATCTATTTTTTAGGAAGGAGGAGTATAAACTTTTGTAGTGTGCAAGGACTCCAGAGGTACCAAATTAATTATAGCACCATCCAAAAATTGAAGAAGGCATCGAATCAACCAAAATAATTTATTTATGGAAGGTAATAGAAATTAAAATTATCTCATCACATCTACCAGCCTGACCCAGGTTGGAAATTGTACGACTATGTTTATCCGTACAATCAAAGTTGGGCAGCCTGCGATATACTTTGACGAAAAGGAAAATGTGGTCCTTAATATTTAAATAAATGGAACTTTCGATGAAAAGAAATATTAAATAATGCAAAAGAAAAAAATGACAAAAAGAGCATGGGCCAATCATCCTTATGGAAGATGTGAATATGTTAAATAAATAAATGGGGTTTGATTATTATTTTATTAATATCGATTACTTTGAATTATATAATGATAATACTAAAACTGTCATACACACTGCTAATATTAATATGAAGTGTGATAAAGTATAAAATATTACTAGTATTCACAAAAGATCTCTTGAATGAATAAGAAAGCAATCATCAATGTAATCAATGAACATGCAATATAATAATTTTTAAAGAAAAAAAGAGCAAAGAATCATATGCATACCAACATTTTCTAGCATGGATTTATTTACTAATCCAGGAGAAAATTGTCAAAACATGACACTATCTTTAGGCGGGTTGTGAAAGTAGGACACTTTTATATCGGCTTTTCAAAATGAGGACAATATCTTTTAATTTCGACACGCGAAGGCCAAATTGGGCTTATTCGGGCTATTTCTCACTTGACTTGCACGTGAACTGCTGACTGTAGCCCGAATCCGACGTGGATTATGTATATCAGCGGGTTCTCAAAGAAAAAACCCCCAAATGCATTCCCCCCAAAATTGAAGAACCCTAACTTCTTCAAGCCCAAATAGCAAATCGTTGTCGTAAACAATCTTAGTCGCCGTCGAAAAGCACTCCCGATTTCACACCATGAGCGAACTACCTTCAGCCTTTTGTCAATGCAGAACAAGACTCAAACTTCTCACATCGTGGACTGACAAAAATCCGGGAAGAAGGTATACAATCTGCCAAAATTACAAGGTAAATTGGCCTGAAAATTCTGGATAAATTCTCACATCTTGGACTGAAAATTGTTCAGATTTCATCTTTTAAAGATTGTTAGTTGAGATTAGTTTGATTTTTGTTGTTGAAAGCAGAAGACGAATGGCTGCACACATTGGTTGTGGGAAGATCCTCCGATGTGCCATCGAGCTAAAATGATTATATCGGGCTTGTTGAGGAGAATGAATGCGCAGGAGGCTGAGATTAAAAAGAAGAACAAAATTGTGGCTTTCTTGACAGTAGTCTGTGTCATTTGCATGTGGAAGCTATTTCTTTGAATGTTGTAAATGAATTTGTGGTGGTAGGTTGTTTATGTTGTGTCAAAGTTGGTTTATGTTTGTTGTTTGTGTTTAATTGTAGTTTTTAGTATGATAGTAGCAAAGAAGTTCTTGAGATTTAGAAGAATTAATGTACTTTTCAATTTCAAATGCAATGAAATTGTTGAGAAGGATTCGTACTTTGAGAATGGTAATTTAGATTTGTTTTACATTAGCAAATTAGAAAATAGGCAAAAATAAAACCAAACTAAACCAAAAAAGCTGCTCTGTTTCACTTAAACAAAACTAAACCAAATCTAAAACAAAACTAAACATAAAAGATTAAATATTGTCAACATAAAGAAGAAAGCTGCCACGTTTCACTGATACATAAGATCGATCAATAGTTTCGTAGAGTTACAAACTAAATCAAAAAAGGTGGGCAAATATCATCGAGTTGTTATAATGCTAACGCATTACAATCATAAAAAAAAAACTTCCAAATTAACATAAGGCAGCCATTACAAAATATGTCAAATTCCACAAAAAACAAGGAGTCAAATTACTTTTTCACAGACTTCTCTTGTATAGAAGCCAAACTCACAAACTTTTTCCCACACAGCTCTGAGGCTTATCTTGCTGGAGCTGGTGGTACATTGAAGGACCAGGTTGTGGTGTTGGTTTGGATTGTACTTGTGATCCTTGAGTTGGGATTGGTTCATCATGTTGTTCTTCATCACACACTTCACTGTGCAGAGGTGGCTGCATGCATAGTTGGCTCTCAGCTTGTGTAGCAACCTTCTTCTTCATCTATCATTAAGTAGTGATACATATATGTTAGGTAATACAGAGGTTTAAGAATATGTAAAAATGACTAAAAAATTGTAGAAAATACCTGTAACTTTTTCCTTGGTTGTTTTGGAGCATTGTCCTTGCCACATGTAAGTGTGTTGTGGCCTTCAACTCCACATTCACTACACTTCACAGTGCTTTGCTTCCTTTTTAACTTGGTGATTTTTTTCGTCGGTTCATCTACAGCCTTCTTCCTTTGGATTTCAGGCCGGCCTCTGCCTCTCCCTATTGTTGGGGGCAGTGGTGGAATGAAGATGCTTTCACCCCACAACTCTTGTCCATTGATTCCCTTTATGGTGGCAGCATACATCTTCTTGAAGGTTTCTATCACTACAAAAAACTCGGGTTTTACCGACGGAAATTTCCGTTGGTAAAGCTATCAAAATCCGTCGGTAAATTCATTACCGACGGATTTACTGACGGATTCAGTCCCTTGTGATTTGGTTCGTAGGTAATTGATTTACCGACGGATTTTTTTCCGTCAGTAAAATTACCGACGGAATAGTGACGGATGGCCCGTCATTAAATTTTCGTCGAACAAACCGTTTTCTGAGGAATTTACCGACGGATAATTACTGATGGAAATTTCCGTCAGTAATTACCAACGGATTACTGACGGATTATTAAAAAAAAATTATTTATTTTTTATTTTTTTATATTTTTTTATTTTTTTGTATTAAATTTCATAAAGAAAGATAGAACAATCAAAATCGGTAAACAAAAGAATTCAAAAGATATAATCAAACTTGTATATATAAATTTGTTAATTAACTCAATACATAAACAATTTGTCTAAAATTTACAGTGCTCTTATAAAGACAAATCCCTTCTTCATTAATCCTATTGAGATGCACCCAAATGAAAATATCCAAATAACATTTCTCACTACAAGAGCGCTACTTCTCTTGTCGTCTATGTTTTCCCTCCGTGTTTTCCCAAGTCCCTCTCTACCACTCTACCATACAAAATAATCTCTTGTTCTTCCTTTGTCTTCTTTAATTTGTCGTATATTTGCTTCGTCTAATTCGCTTCACCATGCTTCTCCAACAACCTGCACCCATTTACATACCATTTCATCTACAAGTTGCATAAAGTAAGGGATACAAGTTGTGAATGTAGTAGAAGACAAATATTGCAAGATAGGTAACTAAATGGGCAGTAATAATTTCTCCAATCGTGCAAAACAAATTAATGTCTTGTAGATGTATAATAAGCAAAACCAATTATTATAAAGCAATTCAATATTAGATACAAAAAAAAAAGCAAACAAACAAAACCAATATATCATCTAAATCTTTTTTGTGTCACATCCTAGGTCCTGAATTCTTTCCCAGCTGGGAATCGGAAACAACTTGAGGAGACAAAACAAGCTGAAGCACCGTCTTCAAAGAGAAGACTCAAGTTAAAGGTGCTCAGTCAGTCAGCCGAGAAGTCAGCTGGCATTAAGAGAGAATTCGTAACTACTCTCAGAGGAGCAGAAGGTCCACAAGCGGTGGTTTCTTACGGTGGAGAAGAAGTTCAGGTGCCTGCGTGAACATCATCATCGCCACCACCACAACGACGTATTCCAGCTGATCAACTATGCTTAGACCCCAATCAACTAAGCTTAAACCCCACAGCAGATGGAATACTTCAACCGCCTTCTCCTCAATTTCCTTCAGCTCAACAGAGACACCAGCTTCAAGATCAATTACAGAATTTGAAAAAAGATTGTGTATTTACATGCAATAACCCCTTATTTTTATATTTTTTTGTTCTCCGTACTGGATTAGTGAGAAAATTGTCAAAACAAGACACTATCTTTAGGCGGGTTGTGAAAGTAAGACACTTTTATATCGGGCTTTCAAAAGGAGGACAATATATTTTAATTTCGACACTCGAAGGCCAAATTGGGCTTATTCGGGCTATTTCTCACGTGACTTGCACGTGAACTACTGACTCTAGCCCGAATCCGACGTGGATTATGTATATCAGCGGGTTCTCAAAGAAAAAAACCCCAAATCCATTTCCCCAAAATTGAAGAACCCTAATCGCGATTTCCTCAAATCAAACCATCTTCCTGACAAAAAAGTTCCTTAAACAACTGCTGCATTCCACATCGACGGCAGACGTTTCAGCTTACTTGACTCTCGAACATTCACCATACTTCTTACTCTTTATTTCGACCGACACCAATGAATGGTTTGGCGATAGTGAGTGCTCCACGACGGCGATGTGGAATGCAGCAGTTGTTTAAGGAACTTTGCTCATGTCCTTCTTGTCCTTCTTTGATGACTCAGCTGACTGTGTGTATGTGGATTTTTTAGAGTTAGCTCTGAACGCAATCTCCTTTGGCGCAGGTGTCAGCTCTCCATCATTCTGATTGTTTGAAGATTCTTTCATGGTAATCTTCAAGTTGTATTCGTTGACTTTGAGCAGGGAGAATAATCTTTCAGTTGAAAGATCACCTAAGTCACTTCGACTTTGGTGTACCACCTTGTATGTGTTCCATTCAGCTGTGAGTGCTGAAAGGACTTTTAGGTTCTTTTCTCACTGGGTGTATTTCCCAATTATGATGGTTTCAATCTCTACCACGATGTTAGAGAATCTGAGTTTCATTTCTTCGATGGACTCGTTTACAAGCTGCTTGAAGTTATCAAACTTCTGGCAGGCGATTGTGAATTTATTTTCTTTTATTTCCTCCGACCCTTCGCATAGCTTGGCAAGGGTTTCCCACATCTCCTTTGCGGTGTTGCAGTTGATGATCTTGCTGAGGTAGGCGTTGGAGACTGTTGACGAGATGGTGTTCCTCGCAAAGCTGTCTAATCCAGCTTGCTTCCTTTCTTCTGAGGTATGTTCATTCTTTGGCTTCGGAATTATCTGATATGTTGGCTGTCCACCATCTTGAGCTGGAACATGCTCGTTTCCTTGTTTGTAGATGATGGGTCCGTCTGTGATGACGTCTTACATCATGTCATGATGCACACAAAGAAAGCTTTTTAATCTGAACTTCCAGATTGCATAATTATCGACCGAGAAGGTGGGAAGATTCCTGTTAAGATAGGAATCCATGGAGATATGCACAGTATGAAATAATATGAGTTTTTCAAAAGAGGATCTGTTCAGTTGACCACTGACAGATTGTCAAGAGAAATCTCTTGATTCAGAAATAGCGTTCTTTTGAACCACTGCTCTGATACCAATTGATGGTCCCTGAGCTGGGTCTTTGGTGTAGAGGGGGGGTGAATACACCAAAGAGATATTTCTGAAAACTTTTAATCTTAAAAACAGAGTTGGTGAGCTCAGTTATGAATCCAGCTGAGGAAGGTCAGCTGGGCTAATAACTCAGCTGGCAGTGCGGAAAGTGGTGGTTTGAAAACTTAGCTCGATTGCTTAGAAAAACTCAGCTTAAAAATATTCTTTGCGTTTTCAACTTAGTCAAGTTATGCAAGATTATAAACAAAACACAGCTGTCTTTGGGGAGCAGCTGAGTATGCAGATTTGAAAATAATGCAGCTGGCTGGGTCACACAGCCAGAGAACTTTTAAGCTTGAAAACTTGTGCTGTGTTAATGCAGTTAGTTCTTTAAAATATAAAATGCAGAGAATAAATAAAGCAATAAAGAACTCGGAATTTTAACGTGGTTCGGAGTAACCCCTCCTACGTCCACGACCAGATACACTGGTAATTCACTACCACTTGGTTTCCAAGTACCAAGCAACTTCACAACTCTAACTCGAGCTGTGTTCCAACAGTGTGCGGGCACTGTCAAGCCTAACCTTTCAGTTTACGTGTACTGAAAAAACCTTACAACCACTTGAATTTCGCGCTTCAAACAAGCATAACCTTGACCTAACCTTTCTGGGTAAAGAGGGGTTTGGTATGAGGTTCCAACTATGAACGAGTTTTTACAATGAAGAACTTAGAGTTAAATGAACTCGTTCAAGATCTAGGCTTAAGATATACAATGATTTCTGCCTAGGAATCAGACGAAAAACTGGGCAGTTTCTGGACTAGAAACACTTTAAGGTAAAGTGTTCTTTGAACTATTTAGAACTTCTTGTAAGCTTTGAAGGCTTGATAATTTCAGAGAATGAAAGCTTGTAGAGAGTTTTTCGTATCTGATCCTGAGGTTGAAGACGGGTTTATATAGGTAGAGATTCAAGACTAGCCGTTGGAGGAGCCGTTGGAGGAGCCGTTAGAATCTTACCTACTCTTCTTAAATTCCAAAACTGTTGTTGGGCGTTTCTGCACCTGTCTTCATTTGTGTCACATCCTAGGTTCTGAAGTCTAGGATGCTGATTTGACGATCCCTCATTGGTCGAGGTATATTGACTTCCTCTGACACTGGGATCTCTGCCTTTGGAGCTGGCTTTTGAATTCAGAGTTGGATTTGGGTAAACTGACTTGAAGTGACGTCTTCAGAGTTAGTTCCCTTTGTTCTGTACAGCTGGACCAGCTGTGTCTAGAACTCAGCTCGATTTATCTTCAGCTTGATCCTGCTCCGTTTTGAACTAAGCTAAGCTGGAGAACTCAGCTGGATCTTCAGCTGTCTTCTGCTCTGTTATCCACTGCTGTAAAACACAGCTGGATCTTCTGCTGTCTTGAGCTTCTGCTGTCTTCCGCTTTCTGAACCTGTAAACTTAGAAAATCTATAGCTCAAACAGGTGAGCTGAAAAATACAACTTAGGTTTATGCGATCATCTACTCGGTTGGAAAACAGTTGGATTTTGGTATTAAATCAAAACTTTATAATTTTCCCAACAAATTGCATGTTTGCAAGGGATTCCACTTAAATTCCACAGCCTACAGCTACAACTTTTAACATCCAAGTCAACCACAAACTGTGAACTATCATGACATTTAACTTCATAATGAGTGTTATCCCCTTTAATGGGGATGCAATCTGCTACTCTCTCAGCATGTTTTTCCAAAAGTTTCTTTATCTTAGGGCAAATCCTCCCATTCCACCGAAGAGCAGCAGTATCTCTCAACCTTTGAAACCAAACCATTAACCACTCTCTTATCCACTCTAACATGGTCAGAATAGGCATCTCTCTAGCCTCTAGAATGGTAGAATTAAAAGATTCACATACATTGTTCAAGAGCATATCACACTTACAAGTTGGTCTAAAGTGTGATTTACTCCACTGCTCAGCAGGTTTTGCAACCAACCATTCCCATGCTGCTTCATTATAGTTCTTCAATTCTAACATCTTGACCTTCCATTCTCCTACTGTGCCAGCTTGTGCAGCCTTCACAAAGCAGTCTTAAATGCTAACCCTCTAAAACCAGCTGACTTGAAATTTTCATTTAAATGTCTTACACATAACCTATGCTCATCATCTTCAAATACTTCACCCATGGCTTGTATAAGCCCTTTTTGCTTATCACTCATGAAAGTTAGCTCAGATTCAGTATATAAATTCAAATCTTGCTTTAAGACAGTTAAGAACCATTCCCATGTTTCTTTATACTCTCTATCAACAACACACCAAGCTAGCGGAAAAAGTGTGTTATTGGCATCAACACTCACAGCAGTCAGAAGAATTCCCTGATGTGGGCCTTTCAAATGGCACCCATCCACTCCAATTATAGGTCTACATCCTGCATGAAACCCTTTTTTCACAGCATCAAGGCATACATAGAAATTTTTGAACCTCTGATTACCATTTTCATCTTCCTCACAGCCTAATATAACTGTTGAACCAGGATTTGTTATTCTTAGTTCCTCACCATAATCCCAAAGCTTTGAATATTGGAGATCAGGATCTCCTTCAAGTTTCTGTAGAGCTAACCTCTTAGCTCTGTAAGCTTGTTCCTTAGTGACCTCAACCTCTAATTCATCAATAACATCCTTTCTAAAAACCTTGGTCTTCCTACTACGGTCTGCCACAAACTTTTTCATAAATTTATCACACACCCAATTTGACTTCAGGTTTTTGACATGGTATACAGGGTCACAATTGCGTGAGTGTTTGTCTATGTATTGCCTTATCTGATAGCTCTCCTCATCTTTAACTTTGTTAAGATGAATTTTCCACTTGTAGTTTGGATTTTCACATTTAACATACATTCTAGAAGGGGCAATCTTAGAAAACTTGAGTGTTCTTTTAGTTCTTATGGCATGGGACTGCACAACACGTTTGAACTCATCTCTTGAAGTAAATAACATACCTAACTCGAAGTCTGGTTCAAATATGACATCAGGATTGAATACAGGGTACTGAGTTTCTTGTTTTTCTCCATCAGAATCTTTACCCTCTTCAAAATCATGTCTATCTACACCAATCACATCAGCCTCCTCATCACTATCTTCACAAGATGACTCATTCAGTTTATTCACATTAGCATCAAACAACAAATCATCATCTTCACTTTTTTCACCTATACTAAAGTCACTGTCCTCTAATTCAGATAATGCACACCCATCATCATTATCATTTTCACAGTCTTTTACCCTCTGCTTTCTAGAAGATCCCTCACCACTCTCCCCTAATTTCATAAAAACAGAACCATAAACAGATTGTTCTTCAACAGTCTTTGCCCTCTCAACACCCTTTGCCCTTTCCACCTTATCCCCTTCAACTATATAAAAAATTACTTCCCTAAGCCCTAAACATGCTGTACACATCTCTCTTACTTCTTCATCAGACACCAACTCCTTAAAATTGTGATTTTCTAAAGCATAAATCTTAACAGATTCATCACACAACAACCAATCCTTTAAACTGTTTCTTAAGGATTTTAGAGTCATTTGTTTAGCAACCACATAATCCAATTTCATAGTTGAACCCCCAACATACTTTGCCTTTGGAGATGACACAAACTTGCGTCCATGATTGACAACAACAGTTAAATATACACCTACGGGTTCTGCAGAAAATAAATCAACCAAAACAACCATTATTACACACAAGAACCTGCTGACACACAAAATCAGCCATTAAAGCTTTCACTGAACCCTAAATTCTACCCAACAAATCACAAAATTAACGAAAATAGCTCATAAGCCTCACACCCCACCTTTCAAAATCATGCTTCAATGGTCAAGATTAACTAGAACTTACTGTACATAGGCGGCAGACGTTTCAGCTTACTTGACTCTCGAACATACACCATACTTCCTACTCTTTATTTCGACCGACACCAATGAATGGTTTGGCGATAGTGAGTGCTCGACGACGGCAATATGGAATGCAACAGTCATTTAAGGAAATTTTTTGTCAGAAAGATGGTTTGATTTGAGGAAATTGCGATTAGGGTTCTTCAATTTTGGGGAAATGGATTTGGGGGTTTTTTCTTTGAGAACCCGCTGATATACATAATCCACGTCGGATTTGGGTTATAGTCAGCAGTTCACGTGCAAGTCACGTGAGAAATAGCCCGAATAAGCCCAATTTGGCCTTCGCGTGTCGAAATTAAAAAAAAATTGTCCTCCTTTTGAAAGCCCGATATAAAAGTGTCCTACTTTCACAACCCGCCTAAAGTTAGTGTCCTGTTTTAACAATTTTCTCACTAATCTAGTAAGGAGAACAAAAAAATATAAAAATAAGGGGTTATTGCATGTAAATACACAATCTTTTTTCAAATTATGGAATTGCACATTACTTTTTTTTTGTATCTCAGTATACATAACCTTTTATTTTTTTCTATTTTTACAAATGTCATCGTTTTCCCCAGAATTAAATCACGCGTGGGGGCCGAAAATGCCACTCTGGACAGCCGGATTGGCCACACGAAATGACATCGTCCTATTTTAAGGAAACGACGTCGTTTAGACCAAAATCAAACTTATTTTTCCTCTTTTGCCTCTGCGCACAATTTAATTCTCTCGCTCTTTCTCTCCCTTTCTTGCATGCTTGGTGATGAAAAGCTCTAATGTTCTAATCGCATAGGCAAAAGAGGGGAAATAAGTTTGATTTTGGTCTAAACGGCATCGTTTCCTTTAAAATAGTACGACATCGTTTCGTGTGGTTGTCCCTGCTGTCCAGAGTGGCATTTCCGGCCTCCATATATGATCCAAGCGTGATTCAATTTGGGGAAAAACGATGAACTCTGTAAAATTAGAAAAAAAATAAAAGGTAATGTATACTGAGGCACAAAAAAAAAGACATGTGCAATTTCAGAATTTGAAGAAAGATTGTGTATTTACAGGCAATATAACCCCTAAAAATAAACAGGAAAGGAAATTGAGTTATTTCATCAAAAAGTGATTTAAAAAAAAAAGACGGTGTACTACTCCTTTTTGTTAATTCAACTTTCCAAATTGCACACTTGTTTGAAAATATGGACGTAATTTCAATTGATTTGTCTCTGTTTAAACTACATAATTATATATTATTGTCGTTTCTTTTTTCATTATCGTGTATTATCAAATTAATAAATAAATGTTGCAAAGTAATCACAATTTTTTACTTTTTTAGTATGGGAAATGCTAAATTTTCTCTTATTTTTTTAAGTTATTAATTGCACCGCCAAATACGCAAATATCTTAAACAAAGTATGAGTATTAATTAATCTAAAAAAAGTTGAAGTACGTACTAATTGACCACACATATTCGAAGTTTTTTCTCAATACTTGCACCTATACACCATGGATACTCATATAAAGGTCCTATTTGAAAAAAAAAAAATTGTCTCTTAATAAATTTTAGATAATTTAAAAAAAGTGTTATAATATTTCAATGATATAGAAAATTACGTCAAACTTCTTATCTCTGATACAAATTCTTTAGTTGTTCAATTTTCTCTATAATTAAAGGTAAAAGAAGTAAATTTATCAACATTCTTAGTGTGTGATATTTTTTACGACATGTAACACTTATTTTGAAACTAAAGGAGTATTCCTCCCGTCTCCAAATAAGTATCAGAAGTCATCAAAATTTTTGTCCCCGAATAACTATCATATCTCAAAATTCTATGCAAATTTATGTCATACTACTAGAGGTAAAAAAAAAATTACCTTTTCAATTTCTCATGTAATAATTAGGGGTAAAAGGAGTCATTTTACCTATTATCTTAGTATACACATTTTTGCAGCTCATGACAATTATTAGGGGACGAAGGGATTATTTAAGATTGAGAGGAAATTCATTCTAACCAGTACAAAGATAGTGTGTACCTCCCACGATCACCTTTGGTGGCATGTATGAGCAGCACCCACTGACCCACCAATATGGTTATTATATCCATTTTTTGTGTATAAAATATTGTATAAAATAAGGGGAAATATTGATATATCCTAGTCAACCTTATAATCATACAAAATGCGTAATTTTTTTGATCTTTTACCCTTCTACTGAATTTCTTCATTACATACTCTGCTTTATTTATCCATTTTTTCAATTTGGAGATAAATCATGCAACACTATCAGGCCCACACTTCCATATAACTAAAATCAACGTATACCAACTTCATACCTTTTTGACCATAATGCTGCCGGGTATTTCCACCGGAAGTTTTAGGGACCTCGTCCAACCACACGATCGCAACCGATGGTTTCCAGACGCAGACTCCTTCAGCAACACACAGCACAGCCCTCGTTCGTTTCCTACCCAGGGCGTAGGGTTTTCGGTCGGTACATAAAGAAAATAATATACTGGAAGGGATGAACAAAAGCCCAAACTTTTATTTAGGAATTATATAATATTTATTACAACATAAGTATATCTCTTTTAGGGAGGAGACAGACTTGTTTAGCTACCTATGGTAGCGGAAATGAAATACATAAACTAAACTATACTAGAATAGGAACTATAACAATTTTTATTTTGGAGAGAGCAGAGAAGATGTGGAGGATTTCTGATATCGAATGCTCTCTTCAATCCTAGTTTATATAGAGGTCTTCAGTGAAAGGCCTCTTCCCCTGCATTATTGTCTTGGATGCTCTTATCCTTGGCCAGCTTGCTTTTACGTGAATGGGTTCTCCATTGTCTTCCATTATTGTATGAAGACAACAAACTTTAGGTGTGAGGTCCCTTTCTTGTGACAAATGGACCATTTTTCTATTGGTAGTGGTTCTCCTGTTGCTTTACCCATCTGTTGTTTAGTGGGTAATCACTGTTCCTCCACCCACTATTGTCGTTTTCTTTTTAGTGGGTGGTTCTCCAGTTCAGAGTCACATGACTCCACCAACCTGTGTCGGGAATCTACTTTTTTTCCGGGGCTCTGGGCGTCCTTGCTTTTGGCAGTGCCTTGTGCTCTAGATGCTCGTTGGACCGAGCCTTCTCTTTCCCCTTCTGGGCAAGAACCCCTTCCCGAACTCTGGTTCCTTTTGGTTCTGACAATCTGAACAAACTCGCTCAGACCAGTTTTCAAAATGAGCCATGTTGCAGTATTTGCGATGAGTTTCTTTGCTCGTCGCAATCTTGTTTTCCCAGAGCAAGGTCCTCTTTCTTTCGAAAGCTTCCTCTACAAAAATCTTGTCGATTTTCCTGTCATAGTGTTTAACAGAAATGATCTGTTTACTGAATTCTGAAAGAATTTAAACGGAAACTTGACTTTGTCCATCTCTGTGAGACAGACCCATAATCCCCATGCTCTTCTAGTGGAGATGAGGTCTTCTGGTAATGTAAAGACTAGAGTAGTCTCTTTCTCTGTAGGCGCCTTGATTTTTTCGAGGGCGCGTGCATCTGGTCTTCGAAGCCTAATATAGTGGAAGGCTTCATGGTTTCTTTTTCCCGCTGGTTCTGGGGCTGCACTAATAAAATAGAGCTTCAAAATATCACATCGGCTAAGCTGTGGATTGTTAGCCCAGGTATCATACACCGCTTCTTGAATCCATTTAGATAGATTCTTGATTTCGGCGAATGATGGAGATGTGGTATAAACCGAATCAAGTGCTCCAAATTCATACCATCTTTTGACTTCGTGTGGATCTGAATTTGGCATCATCCACACCCGAGGATATTTCCTTGAAATATCAACCCTTATTTTTTCTGGGTTGATTCCAGTCCTTGTATTGAGCTTCTCCCAGTTAGCTTGATAAATATGCCAAGAAGAAGAAACTTCAATTTTGTCAGTATTAATCTTAGAAGTGTCAGTCATTGGCCTAAGATTAATCTCTCCCTCTTTTTCCCCAGAGGTGCTGGGTTGACATGATGATTCAGAGTGTGACCCCTGAATATCATCTTTTTCTTGGGGCAATGGTTCCGAAGATACCACCACCTTAGAACTTGGGCAAGAGGTATTGGAATCCTCTGCTACAGGTTTAGAGCCATGTACTCGAAACACTTCTTTCACCAAAGGATCTTTGGCCACCCGAAGGATTGGTGTTTGACATGCAGCCCAGAGTTGACCCTGAGACCGTATGCAAGCTTATATTCTCTCAGTGACTTTCGTCTTATCGAGAGTCTGCAATCTTCCTGCTTGTTCAGCATTCAGAACGCACTCGTCCCACTCTCCCGTTAACATCTCCAGATTTTCTCTGAGATGCCTATGGGCCAGTAGAATGGAGTTCACATCAGTTTGCTCAATCTCTTGTTCAGAAATCTGCAAGAACATTTTCGTGAGATTTCACAATGACAATATCAAAAATATAATATTGACATTCAGCTTGCCATCTAATTAATCTAGCCTTTTCAGGCTTAGATTCCATCTTGTTTCTTAAGAAAGCCTTAACCTGTGTGTTATCGACTTTCAAAGTAAATTTCTTTGCTAATAAAAATAAAGGCCATTTTTTAAACGCCTTTCGGACTGCAAAGAATTCTTTTTCGTTGATGTGCTATCGAACGGCCTCATCTTCTGAGAATAAACCACTACAGTATCTGCAGGGTTCTTCTCTATTAGGAGTGATCTTGGTTAAGACTGCTGCCCACCAATAATCACTTGCATCTGTATACAGGACTAAGTCGTCTTCGTCCTGTAGTATCAAGAGTTTTGGGAGATTTTTGCAAACCTCTTTTAACTCCTTCATTCCTTGTCGATGTTCTTCCGTCCAAATGAACGGAACATCCTTTTTCAGTAATGTACTGAAGACTTTTCTATGTGTTTGCGAGATTCTCAATGAATGGTCCCGCAAAATTAACAACCCATAGAAAGCTCTGAAGTTGTTTCTTTTCTTTCAGATCTTCAGGAAAATTCTGGACCTTCTGAACAATATGATCCTGTAGAATAATTCCTGCTTCATCGATCTCGATACCTAGAAATTCCATTTTCCGAGTAGCAACGACTGCCTTCTTTTCAGACAGTACTAATCCTTCTTTGTAACAAACATCTGCCAAGATTTTAAGATGTTTGATATGTTCCTCCATATTTTTTTATGCAATTAAAATGTCATCAATATAAACAAACATAAAAGAAAAATAATCTTTAAACAGATTATCCATCTTCCTCTGAAATATTTGGGGCGCATTAGCCAACCCCATTGGCATCACGTTCCAAACATAATGTCCTTGTGGAGTAGAGAAGGCTGTAAACTTCTTACTACCTTTCTCCATGCGAATCTGGTAGAAACCTGACTTGCAATCAAACTTAGAGAATACCTTAGCATTTCTAATGCAGTTAATAAGGTGTTCCTTATTAGGGATGAAATATCCATCAAACTCCAGAATATCATTAATTCCTTTGTAATTAATAACTAATCTGGGTTTACCTCGTTTAATCTCACCATGATTCCATACTAGAAATCCGGGACTGCTGTAAGGCGAGTTCCCTGGTTTGATCAACTTTAAATCAAGGTGTTCCTTGATTATCTCCTTCATATCATGTTGATCTTTGAGGTTCATCAGGATCGGTCTGTATCTAACAAACTCATACTTCTTATCTGGCTTCACCTTCAAGGTCGCTTTGAGCTTGTTTCTATCCCACCATGCCAAAGGATTCTCATTGTAATTCATCTAGGGACACCTGCATTTCTTCCCTAATATCTTGATGAGATATTAAAGATGCTTTGAGGATCTGAACCTCTTCCTCTTTGAGATCCTCTTTCCTAATACAACTTAGCACTGCTTCGTTGAATCTCCTTTGATCCTTCATTTTTAGGTGTCGAAATTTTCCTTCATCACCACGCTTGCTGCGAAAACTCAATGGTATCTGACGATTAAAAGCCACTTTGAGCCTCTGGACAATGATTTTGTGATCGCAAATGGTTGTGAACACCAATTGCCTTCTTTCATTATCATGCATGTATCTTTTGAACATCTGTAGAAAATTGTTTCCTAACAGAATATCTGCTCATGTATCATGGAAATAAATTGGTGGAGTTTTAACCTTATACCAAGGTGTACCTCTGGCTCCGCCAACTAGAATTTCTATTTCTTTTACTCCTTTAGCCAAGAGCAAAATTTTCTTTGAAAAATCTCTTCCTGCAATTCGGGGTAGATCATCTTCTACCTCTGCTGGGAAGACTCCTCGTTTTGCAGTACAAATTCCTTCACCAGAATCAATATAAGCAGCAAAATATTCTGCCTTATATTTTTCATATAACATCCCAATATAGATGTATATGGAGAATGGACTTGTCATTCGATTAATAGTTTTCTCCCATTAATCATTATTTCCATTCCATCTTCTTTACTTGCTCAAGGTTTGTGATCCTCTAGAAAATCCAAACCCAATAGCAAGACTGCTTCTCTTCCGGCTCTGCCTTTGATCTCCACCAGTTTTCCTCCAATCTTCAAGGTACCTTTGTAATGATTAATCTCCGGCTGCTGCAGATAGTAAAGAACATTACAAGGGAAGTTGGTTTCCCACCTTGTAGTGTCGAATTTTACTATCACTTCTCTCCATCCCTCGGGACATTTCAGATTCACTTGAATTTTGTTACTCTGAGATGTTTGAGGTTGAGCTTCTCGAATAAGACTCCGACTCCTCCCATATGGCAAAGACAAAATTCTGTCTCCTTGGAAGGATAATCTTCCTGAAGTTATCCTGAGACTTTGATCGTGTCTCATGACTTCTCTATCTCGGATTTGAATATCAAGGTTTCTTAACCGAGCAATTTTCACTCTATCGGGACAAACAGCTGTTGTCACCTTGTTGAAGATATCTGGTATCTCAATGAACTTCTTTCCCAGAAATAACTCAGTGTGATGTGAGTTGGAAAGAACATATGATACCTGATAAGTAATGGAGTAAGGCCTATTTCCTTCCTCCAATAAATCCTTGCGCTTTAAGTCCTGATAAAGCGTAAGAGCTTTGCTGAAATGAGTATCATTAAGATTGTAGGCAATCTTTGGATAGATGATTCCCACCAATTGTCTTGCACAAAGATCTCCCGAAATTGTTCCCAATACGGAATCTTTCAGATTTCTCACTCTTTTATCGCATATAGCGATATCGATCGGTGTATGAACTCCGGTAAAGAGAGCCGATTTTAACATCAACTGGATTGCTTCAATATGGATCCAGTTCATCTTTTCGGCGACTTCGGGCTTCATCTTTGATAGATCTTCCCCGATGTCACTAGCTGGAATCAACTGCATCTCCACTTGATTCTCTGTAAGCTCTATAGGAAGCGACATTTCTCGTCTAGTAATTCCATAGACGATTTGTTGTTTCCTGCTCCGTAGATTAAAGTTCCTCAGAACTTGATCTATGTTATTTGTTGAAAAGCCTTGATACTTTTGTATATTCAGACTTTTCTTCATAATCTTGTCAATCAGATTTTGAGAGAGAGAGTTGTGTGACTGGAGAATCCCGTCCTGTCCTCTTTCTCCTGATGAACAATCTTTGGACCAGTCTTATTCCGATCTAGTTCCATCAGACCATTCTGAATCTTCTCCACTGAAGACTTCTTCTTGTTCATATATACTCTCATCTGAGGGTATATCTTCGAACTGATATACTTGTATCAGTTCTTGGTAGTAGATGGCATCTTCGATATCCGGAGTGTATTCAAATTTATTGATACCTCTTCTCTCGTTGTCAGGGCAATTTGTGGAAATTACCCCTTCGCACCGCACGTCCAGCAGTTGCAATCCTTGAAACTTTCATTAACTCTAGTATGAGTTCTCCTGAAAGTTTTTTTGGCAGGTGTCCTTCCTTGGGATTTATTAACTCCTTGGAATGAATACCTATTCCTTGATGGTCCACTTCTTTGGCCTGATTTGTAAGATCTGGCCTTCTATCTTGACCATCTGGTTCTTGGTTTCCAAGAATTTCTTTTTGGATCTCCACCTTTATGATAGGGCTGAAACCTATTTTTCTTGCTTCTTTTCAGCCTTGGTGGTTCTTCTCCAATGATCGTTGGCAGATCATTATTATCACAGTTTAGAGGAGCGTATTTGTTAATCCTCCTCAGTTTCTTCATGTTCCTCAGAGCTGTTGCTTGTTGACACCACTCTGAGAGCTTTCGATGTACATAAGACATCCTCCTTGCGACATTTTCAGGATCTCCTGGTTCGTAATCCCGAATCAGCATCTCAGAAAATTTCCAATGCAACTCTATCATCAACTTTAGATTGATGTTGATAAAGAGTAAAGAGCTGTATGAACTTGTTAAGCAATTGTTGATCCAAGACTGCAAGTCTTAGATTATACAATATCATCAAGTATTTCTTTCTCTTTTCTTGATCAAATCCCTCGAAATATCTTTCTCCCAGAAAATGGCTTTTAAAAATCGTCGCCATATTCTGAACATGTTCAGTGAAGTTTTCACTCTCAAAACATGCATTCTTGATATCCAAAGAAAAGAATTCCCATGCTATCTTGGCAATTCCTGCAAGGCTCATTTCGAGGATTCTCACAAATCTTTCCTTGTTTAAATCTAGAGTTGCTGCCGCAATTCTCAAAGCTGACGTCCATTCATCAATTACAGATTCTCGATCTTTAAAATTTACTTCATCGAGATCGAGCATCACTCTGTAGGGATGAATTGGATCCAGGGTCGCCTTACCATAAGGTGTATCCTGCACCTTTGCTTGTGGCCTTCTTGCCCTTGTCCTTCTTGCCGCCATATATGCATCATTTGGGGTATGTTGATCATACCTTGCTCCAGTCTGAAAATTCTGGACAACATTAATGGCTCCGGGTGCATTTTGAAAATCTTGTTGATTTCCTATGATAGCTCCTTGTGGAAGTTGATTCACCGGCTGTGGGTTTTGGACCATATTCTGGTTCATTTTTAAATCAACCATCGCCATGTTAGCAAAAGATTCTGCTAACTCCTGGAGGTCGTCAAGATTGATTCTTTCGAGATTATTCATCTTTTCTTTTCTCGAATCATTCTTTTCAAAGCCTCCATGTTTGGATCCTTCTTGGTTTCTCTCACTGGAAATGGATAAGTGGGTTCATTACCAAAATGATTCCTCCTTTGACTGGAACGAGGTTGTTGCTCCAATTTTTCGATCCGTGATTGGATCTCCTTCAAGATATTATAAATTTCATCCTGTTTCACAGCAATCTTGTAAAGATCGCGTGGTACACCATACAGGCTATCACCATGATGTTGTACTGTTTTCTGTATTTCTCTCAGATACTCCGATATCTTTGTCACACCCCAATTTTAAACGAAGGATCAGGGAATGACTGGATTAAAAAGGAAAGCTGAACTATAACATTATTTGAAGACGAGAATTCATATAAGAAGATCGTCAAGTTCAGCGATAATAATTACTAACATTCAACTCAAAAGTTTACAGGATCGAAGTCCTAGTTCGTATCTGAAAACAAAAGACTGACATAATTTACATAAATATGATCAAGTCTATGACTCTCAAAAAGAAAATTTAGAAGTCGACATAGTCGACTAATCTCAAAGAGTTTAACCTAGCGGAAGCAAATCCAAATGTTGAATCCTACCCTCAGTTTCACCTGCCTGAGCCTGCTCCACGACCTGAAAACATTTGGACACTTTTGGGATGAGCACTAATGTACTCAGTGGGCATCGCATTTTATAAAGCAATTTATGAAATCATAAACATAGCATATCCATAACTACAGTGATACTTAGAAGGTTTTAAAACGACAGAGCTTCTAAGTTCACAAAACATTTCTTCTAATTCAGTGATGCTACTTGTAACGTTCTTGTGTTACTCTTCAAACTGGGTGAACCTCGAGCCGAAGCTCCAAGAGTTCTCTAGTTGAACCTTGAGCCGAAGCTCAGAGAATTCCCTGGGTGAATCTCGAGCCGAAACTCAGAGAAATCACTAAACTGTGTCAAGCACACAATGGTGATCGGCCATTGCAATACATGACTCTGGGGGTGTACACAACACTCATCAAATGTGTTCGATTATCTGAGTGTCTCGATCGATAACATAAGAGCTTTAAACACATAGAGCGCAAGTAAAATATTTCATCATGGATAGCATTTTCATTTATTAAATATCAGAGTTTAATAACTCAAACATAAATTTTGGATAGAGAAAAGTATAACCCACCTGATAAGTGAATGATGTAACATGCTTTCTCAAAGAGCTTCTTTACCGCAACGGCCTATAAAACGAGTTCTAACTTAGACTTGATTTCCAAACCTAAGCCTCAATAAAACTTAGTTATACTAAGCTCCTACTTTCACTAATTTCGGATTAAACTCATAAATTTCCATTTTAAAACACAACATTCGACTTCGGACACCAACATACCTTAGTTCGACATTTAGTAAACTTCATTTGGAAGGTGTATTCAAACACATAGGCAAGTTCTTTACGAAACTCAACTCATTTATAACTGTACTGATTTCATGCCTTTCCTTTTCTTATACACACGCACAGTACACACCAAAAATCTCATAATATATGTTTCAAATTTCTGCATATCGTTTTCTCTAAATTAAGCTTGCTGACAACATATATATATACATATATGATCCACAATATATATAAATCTCCTTCTATGTTCATAACATGTCAGTAGCTTCATACATATGTATATGTATATATTTAATTACTTAAGTTCATGCTATTTCTCTATAATCAAGAAGTCAGTTAATAGCAATTTAATTAAACCAATAGCCCAACAATTTATTAATTCACTAGGTCTGGCCTAAACTAATCAAATTAAAAGCTCAACAACAATAAATAAAAACCCAAAATCCAAACCTTTTGATAAAAATATAGTCCATACCTAAATCCTTATTAATTCTCAAATCAAAACTTCAAAAACATTTTAACTCTCAAATCTCTGTTTCTCTCTTCGATACAGCTGTACTCCCTTTCCTCTCATCTCTTCTGGCGACCGCCAATTGTCGCCGGCAAACCCACAACAAGATTGTATGTATACCAAGTAAAAATTTATGTTTTCTTGCCCTCAATAGCCGTTCCATATATATATATATATAAAATTCTGCACAAACTTTCAGCAAGCGTTTTCTTTCTCTTTTGCGCATTTAGTCAAACAATTGGCATGCATGAGTTTACATTGACAATTTTTTTCTAACTTTTTTGTTTTTTATCCAATCTGCTATTAACACAGATATACAAACCTATATAGCCTCATAATCATTAATTCAGATTTAAATCAACTGAAAATCACACCTCGAAGCATATACTATCATAAGGAGCACTCAAGTTTTATTCTTTCAAATTCAAAAGCTATCTTAACCAATCTACATTCTGAAAATTGGAAGTAAAAGGTAAGGGAATTTAGTAAACCTTGTAAAATTTCTTCTTCTAGTTCCTTTCTTCCTCCAATCGAATTCCCCTGCTTCGTTTTTACTCTTGGAAATTCTCTCTGATTTTCTCTATTCTTTCTCTTCTTCTTTTTTTTCCAATACTTTTCTCTTTTTTCCTTCTATCTGCAACTCTCTTTCCTGTTCTATTTTTCTTTTTAGCTGTAATCGAATAGGTGTAATGAAAAGATGAGGTGTTTGATTCGTGTTGCTTAAATAGAAGAGGTGATGTGGAGAGTAAAACTACCAAGGGCTCATTTGTGGTAAAAACAAGGATACATATATAAAGTGGATAATTGTCTTAAGTTTTAATTTATTTTTTTTTTTGGGCAGGGGACGTCCACCAAATCAGCATACATATATATTTGTTCTCAATAACACAAATTTATACTCCTTGCATCCAATAATTCGAATATACACAAAATAAATATGCACTTAATTGTATTTTATTTAATTACTAGACAAAATAAATTAATAGCACTCACAATTATAAATAAATAAAATCTTTTATAATCACACATAGTAAATTAAATCAAGTCACTTCGATAAAATCTCTCTTTAAAAGAAATTGATAAATCCTTTGTTGGAATTAAAAAGAGATTCTCTTCCCCCCCCCCCCCCCTCTTTTTTTTTTGGCAGGAATTAACTTAATTTTAGTTGTAATCTTAGAAGAGCCCACTTATTCCTTAATTAATTATCGAGGATTAAGGATATTACATCCCTCCCTCCTTAAAAAAAATTTCGTCCTTGAAATTTGAAACATCTTGAAATTGTAACTTGGAATACTTGAGTTTCAACTTATTTTTCAGTTCCTACATTGCTTCTTCAACTAGGGTAATGTGTTTGTTCCTAAAAACATGGACCTTATAGTTAATAATCTGTATTGTATTCCCACTATAATTTACGTCTTGAGCTAGGATTACTTCATCATATCTGATTAGTTGTTTGGGGTCAAACACATACACTTTCTTAATTAACAGACTTGAGACACTATAAAAATGCCAATAGTTGGTGGCAAAACCAACTCATAGTCTATTGGGCGCATTCCATTTAGGGTCTCGAAGAGTCCTATGTAACTAAGGCGTAACTTAGCCTTCTTGTCAATTAGACACAAAGTTATCATTAGAAGAAATATTCTGAGGAAAATAACTAGATCCCCAATATTTAACTATAAGCATGCTCGACATTTATTGACATAGGCCACCTTAATTCTTGTTGCTTGATCTGGTCGACTTTCTCGACCTTTTTCTGGATTAGTTTTGACCTTAAGGCTAACAACTTCTTCACTCTAATGAAATGGTATTCTTGATTTTTCAGTTATACAAGGCTTCATGTAGTGCCTATCCTTAATTATGAGCTTGTTCTTGTCTATATAGTCAATACATGACCTCAAAATGTCATTGAATTCCGTTATAATAATGACATGAATTTGTCTTTAAAAGATAAATCTCTGATATTAAAATCTTAGTTTAAACAAATCTGTCAAAAGATCATCCACTTTCCCAAAAACTTTAGTCTATGTTCTTCTCATATTGTTCTGAAATTCGGAATGAATTCTATCTATGTGTATATCTTTAACTGGGAGAAGACAACACTCACATGAGCTCGAACTTAGGTGACAACTCAAGTCAACTTACTAAAATTATTATCGTTATGAAGATGATAAATAATCTTTGTCATGACACTTTACCACAAGGCTGGGTAATCTAAAATTATTCATTTAACAAAGCTGGTCATAAAGATTAAGGATAATCTATTATGACAACTTACTGGTCGTAAGGGTTTTCACTCCCAAGACTACAAAATTGACTAAAGGGTTAAAATCCAATTGGCAACTGAAATAAAACTATGAGATAAACTATGTCTCAGGTCGTGAAATCCATGACGACAACCATTGAGATTTTGGTTATGTTGGGCTGGCCAGACCCAACATAACGAATTCCCAGTCATACGGGAGAGCAGTCCCAAACATGACAACTTTTTAACTCTTGCAAAGCTGTAAGTAAACTTTTAATTTAAAATACTACTTCTATGTCATTATGCTCTCTCTATAATAACTTGTGTATCTCTTTAACTACGATAAGATCACACTTTACTTACTTGGGCGACAAACTGAGTCAGCCTACTAATACTTGTTGAGTCATAAAGGTCTAGGGAAACCAATATGACAAATTCTAGATGCACAAGTCTGAGAATTTAGTACAATACTTTACCAAAGAGTTATAGAACCCAAATGGTTTTTTTTAACTGAAGTCATAGGGTCAGAAAACCCAAAATGACAACATACTTGAAATTCTTATTCCGATCACGTGGGCTCACAAGTCCCGAACATGATAAAACTGATTCTGATAAATGAATCAAACTCGATATAATATCTTTGCTATAAACTGGGTCGTAAGGACTTACTGATCCCAAAACGACAAGCTGAGTTACAAGAGTCTCAAATCTCAAGTAAATTATATCTGCATTAAAAAGCTCATACAACCGACTGACAAACATAAATTCTCATAAATTCTTTAGCATTAAAGCAGTAAAGTAATAAAGCCACTTTGAAATCACTTGTATAAAAAGTTCTGAAATACCTTATAAGCTTTTTGTCGAGAGCAGTGCGACGGTGAACTGAGGGTTGCTGATTATTTAGAAGTCTAGAGATGCTATCCTACACTATGTCATTAATCGTTACTTTCAGACACGAAAAAGAACTCCGCTCTGATACCATTCTGTCACACCCGAATTTTAAACGAAGGATCAGGGAATGACTGGATTAAAAAGGAAAGCTGAACTATAACATTATTTGAAGACAAGAATTCATATAAGAAGGTCGTCAAGTTCAGCGATAATAATTACTAACATTCAACTCAAAAGTTTACAGGATCGAAGTCCTAGTTCGTATCTGAAAACAAAAGACTGACATAATTTACATAAATATAATCAAGTCTATGACTCTCAAAAAGAAAATTTAGAAGTTGACATAGTCGACTAATCTCAAAGAGTTTAACCTAGCGGAAGCAAATCCAAATGTTGAATCCTACCCTCAGTTTCACCTTCCTGCGCCTGCTCCACGACCTGAAAACATTTAGAAACTTTTGGGCCGAGCACTAATATACTCAGTGGGCATCGCATTTTATAAAGCAATTTATGAAATCATAAACATAGCATATCCATAACTACAGTGATACTTAGAAGGTTTTAAAACGACAAAGCTTCTAAGTTCACAAAACATTTCTTCTAATTCAGCGCTGCTAGTTGTAACGTTCTTGTGTTACTCTTAAAACTGGGTGAACCTCGAGCCGAAGCTCCAAGAGTTCTCTAGTTGAACCTTGAGCCGAAGCTCAGAGAATTCCCTGGGTGAATCTCGAGCCGAAACTCAGAGAAATCACTAAACTTTGTCAAGCACACAATGGTGATCGGCCATTGCTATACATGACTCTGGGGGTGTACACAACACTCATCAAATGTGTTCGATTATCTGAGTGCCTCGATCGATTACATAAGAGCTTTAAACACATAGAGCGCACGTAAAATATTTCATCATGGATAGCATTTTCATTTATTAAATATCAAAGTTTAATAACTCAAACATAAATTTTGGATAGAGAAAAGTATAACCCACCTGATAAGTGAATGATGTAACATGCTTTCTCAAAGAGCTTCTTTACCGCAACGGCCTATAAAACGAGTTCTAACTTAGACTTTATTTCCAAACCTAAGCCTCAATAAAACTTAGTTATATTAAGCTCCTACTTTCACTAATTTCGGAATAAACTCATAAATTTCCATTTTAAAACACAACATTCGACTTCGGACACCAACATACCTTAGTTCGACATTTAGTAAACTTCATTTGGAAGGTGTATTCAAACACATAGGCAAGTTCTTTACGAAACTCAACTCATTTATAACTGTACTGATTTCATGCCTTTCCTTTTCTTATACACACGCACAGTTCACACCAAAAATCTCATAATATATGCTTCAAATTTCTGCATATTGTTTTCTCTAAATTAAGCTTGCTGACAATATATATATACGTATATGATCCACAATATATATAAATCTCCTTCTATGTTCATAACATGTCAGTAGCTTCGTACATATGTACATGTATATATTTAATTACTTAAGTTCATGCTATTTCTCTATAATCAAGAAGTCAGTTCATAGCAATTTAATTAAACCAATAGCCCAACAATTTATTAATTCACTAGGTCTGGCCTAAACTAATCAAATTAAAAGCTCAACAACAATAAATAAAAACCCTAAATCCAAACCTTTTGATTAAAATATAGTCCATACCCAAATCCTCATTAATTCTCAAATCAAAACTTCAAAAACATTTTAACTCTCAAATCTCTTTTTCTCTCTTCGATACAGCTGCACCCCCTTTCCTCTCATCTCTTTTGGCGACCGCCAATTGTCGCCGGTAAACCCACAACAAGATTGTATGTATACCAAGTAAAAATTTATGTTTTCTTGCCCTCAATAGCCGTTCCATATATATATATATAATATCTATATAATTCTGCACAAACTTTCAGCAAGAGTTTTCTTTCTCTTTTGCGCATTTAGTCAAACAATTGGCATGCATGAGTTTACATTGACAATTTTTTTCTAACTTTTTGTTTTTTATCCAATCTGCTATTAACACAGATATACAAACCTATATAACCTCATAATCATCAATTCAGATTTAAATCAACTGAAAATCACACCTCGAAGCATATACTATCATAAGGAGCACTCAAGTTTTATTCTTTCAACTTCAAAAGCTATCTTAACCAATCTACATTCTGAAAATTGGAAGTAAAAGGTAAGGGAATTTAGTAAACCTTGTAAAATTTCTTCTTCTAGTTCCTTTCTTCCTCCAATCGAATTCCCCTGCTTCGTTTTTACTCTTGGAAATTCTCTCTGATTTTCTCTATTCTTTCTCTTCTTCTTTTTTTTTCCGATACTTTTCTCTTTTTTCCTTCTATCTGCAACTCTCTTTCCTGTTCTATTTTTCTTTTTAGATGTAATCGAATAGGTGTAATGAAAAGAGGAGGTGTTTGATTCGTGTTGCTTAATTAGAAGAGGTGACGTGGAGAGTAAAACTACCAAGGGCTCATTTGTGGTAAAAACAAGGATACATATATAAAGTGGATAATTATCTTAAGTTTTAATTTCTTTTTTTTTTTTTGGGCAGGGGACGTCCACCAAATCAGCATACATATATATTTGTTCTCAATGACACAAATTTATACTCTTTGCATCCAATAATTCGTATATACACAAAATAAATATGCACTTAATTATATTTAATTTAATTACTAGACAAACTAAATTAATAGCACTCACAATTATAAATAAATAAAATCTTTTATAATCACACTTAGTAAATTAAATCAAGTCACTTCGATAAAATCTCTCTTTAAAAGAAATTGATAAATCCTTTGTTCAATCTTGGATGAATCTGGAGTAATCTCTTGATATAAAAGAGTAGATGATACTCTTTTATCTTTCTTTGGTTCCATCAGAGATGATTTACTCCCAAAAGGATCCAATGGTCTCTTCTCATGGCATGTTCTATCTCCCATTCAAGGCAGATACAATTATGGAGAAGATCTTCTTTTATTTTGATTCCTTGGAGGCAGGAATCAATTAATTCTTTCTCCTGGTTATGTTGAACTAAGAGGTTCAGCATATTCCTCCAGTGTGTAAGAACACTCTGGTATCTTATCCTTCTTTTCTCCAAAATTTGAAGATGTTCCTGGAAATATCCATACCTTGGACATCCTTCTAGATCCATCAGATATGATTGTTCTGATGGTTTCTCCTCATGGTGTTTATCACCTCAAACTGGAGAGTGCTCAGATTTGCTTCACATCTCTCTCTTGCCTTAATTTCTTGAATGAAAGGCTCTATATATTCAAGCCTTCTTTCACGTACGACTCGGGAGTCAAACAATTCTCTCCAGAATGTCCATAACATCTGGTTTCTTTCTCTTTTTATCTCCAGATCTTGGAGATAATTCCTGTAACACTCGCATCTCGGACAATCGTCCGGATCCATGTTTTTCTTGATGTCTCCTCCGTTAGAATAATACTTAAAGCAATAAATAAAATATAATTCCTTAATAAACTCAGGGCTCTGATACCATTTTGAAAGCGTAGGATTGATTAGCAAAATATGTAATAAAGAAATACGTAGCTATCATTTTAAATAGCTAAAATAGGAGGGTAAATAAATGATTTTATATGATTTTGATTAACTAGTCAATTTTTTCCCCATTTCCACACAAATAAGACACATTTTTAGAAAATATCACAATAGATATAATTAGGAAAGTCAAAAAGTCTTAGTGGTTATGTGTTATACATGTCCTCAAAACTGGTTATGAGTAATATACACTATCACCATACTGGATATACCTAAATAATCCTCTTTAAGATTCTAACCGAGAGAGAGAGAAAGAGATAGATAAGTACATGTATTCAGTTCCATCCATGTGGCTTGTCCAAGAAGATGCCTAAAACATGTGGTTTGTTTGTTAATTAATAAAAAATGCTCCAACTAGGAAAGCATGCGTTGCCCAACACACTGTGGAAACCACCTATTGAACAATATAATACTAAATATATCTTAATTATTTAATGGGATTAGTTTCATTAATTGCAGGTTTGCTCCCGTTAAGGATTCTCAAGATTAAATAATATTGAGTATTATTTTTCAAGTGTAGCCTCCTTTTTTTGATTCTTCATATCCAACAGGTATCCCACTAGCAACCCTAGAATCAACTGTATAAAATTCTTTTAGTTCTTTAATATCCACTTTATTTCTCTTTTATATATTTTCCCACTAATTCCATAAGAGAATTTGTCTTCCTCTTGTTCGAATTCTAGATAATAAATTTATTCACGACCATTATTTAGACACTCTTAATATAATAATCCGAAATTTAATTGACGATTATTTTAACCTTAAAGACTTAACATGTTTATGAAGGAGGACTTAATTACTTTCTAGAATAATTAATAGAATCCATTCACGTTTGAAGTGTTTTATAGAGATTTATACTTTCAGTTATCATAAATTTCTCTTTATACCCTAAGATTGCACTGTGTATATATTATTCTTTTTATTCTTTTCTACTTTGTTGGGATATAGCTTTTTGAAGTTATGCTAAAGATGCTTGAATAAGAATATATGGCGATCACCTTTATAATGATCATAAATTAGTAATAATGGGGCTATGATGATGGGATATTTTAGCACGATTATTGATCATAAGGTGGGAATACAGCAAATTAACTTCTAAAGGGGAAAAATGATCAAGAAGATTCTCACTCAAGGAAATTGGAAGAGCAGGTGCAATTTGTTATTTATGGAGACAGCTGATGTGCTACCAAAACATTTCATGTCATAACCAGTAAAATAATACTCTCTCTGTCCACGGTATAGAGTTTCACTGTGTGCTGGACAAGGAGATTAAGAAAGTTGTTATGAGTGGAATAAAAGTACAATTTGAAGAGTAGTGTTAAAGGTACAATTAATTTGTAGAAATAAAGATACAATAAAGTACAATTTGTAAGAATAAATGTACAATTTGTAGGGATCCATCAATGGCAAAAATAGGTAAATATAGGTGAGAATGGATGGTGTGATAGTACAAAAAGTAAAGTATGACTTTTTTTTGTGGACAAATATAAATTGGGTAAGTATGACTTTATATCGTGAACAGAGGGAGTAATGTTAATGATTTAGTATATAGTATTTTTTTTTTAAATGGATTGATATATATATATATATATATATATATATATATTATACAATTTATAATCAGGACATGAAGATGAAAACTATGATTCTTTTTTATTTATATATTAATTTTGAATACTATTTCATTCTAATTATCTATAAATTTCATAAAAAATTACTAGTATAAATAAATAAATTAATAAAATCAAATTACATGATACTTATATTTGGTCTTAGATTGATAGTTGGGAGCCTGGGTTTTATTTTCAATTTGGTTCATTAAATTGATAATTTTCATGTTTCACGTAATTAAGACACTGATTAAAATAATAAATTGCCATGTATATGTACACCCTCCGTTTTTAAATAAGTGTTCAACGCCGTCAAAAAATGCATACCAAGAAAATCGATAAATTACTCATTTCACCCCTAATTAAATGCATATAAAATATAAAATGTAAATAATTTGCATTGACGACATGGGTAAAACGTGAAGTTTCATACTATTTTACTCTCAAATTTTGAAATGAAATACTTATTGAAAAATAATAAAATGAGCTAAATAAGACATTTAAAAAAAAACGGGACACTAGCTTGCTACCACATATCCATAGCACTTGTTCAAATTAATGTGGAATGACGGTGCCCCGATATTAAGTAGAACATAAATCAATTTGTCTGAAATTTACTAGCTCAGCCATAGCTAGCAAGAGGACATCTATATCTGCATTATGCTGGATTTGGATGATGTTGATCTTATCCTACAGTTAGATCCGAAGTGTTATTTTTTTATAATAAGATAATTGTATTTTTGTATATTAACTAATTAGAGAATAAAAATATAATTATCAATTTTGTTTAGGATATATAATTGTTACCTTTTATTCAATATATGCGTACCGTCAACGCACTAAAATTTTTTTTGTTATGCATTTTCTTGATTTTTGATTGGATATACCCTAATTGGCCGACAACTATTTAACAAAAAGTGGAACTATCATATGTTTGAAGGAGAAAGAAAAATATATAGGTAATGATTACAAGGATTTGCACCTATTTACGCCAACAACATAACATAGGGTAATTGTTCTCGTTAAATAAATAATTTTTTTAGGGTTAATAGGAGTAGTCTTTTCGTTAGGGTTGATTTCTCCCCTACCTCAATTATTTTAAATTCATGAATAAACATTACAGAAATACTATGTACTTCCCCGTCCCAATTATATAGACTTTTTTTTTAGAATGTCTCAAATATATAGACTTGTTTTCATAAAAAATAATATTTTTTAACTGATTATTTACTAATATATTTATATTCAACTCTTTGATTGACTCATGAAAAAATGTAAAATCAAAGAATAGATATGTACATATTAGAAAGTTTACTGTATAATTTATTTTTCAATGATTTTCTTAATTATTGTGAAATTTTCGATTTGCCTATATAATTGTGATAGGAGTATATAATGATCAAGTATTGACTATGTACTGCTATATGTGTATGCTTAGGGCTGTAAACGAGTCAAGTCGTTCGTGAGCTACTCGGCGACCGACTCGATAAAAGCTTGTTTGATAATTAATTGAGAAGCTCATTTAGTTAAACGAGTCAAGCTTGAGCATGACTGTACTCGACTCGGCAGCTCATGAGCAAGCTCGTTAAGTGATTTATCTTAAAAATAAAAGATTATTAGTCAGATATCTTATATTTTTTACAATAATTAGTAATATTTGAATTAACTATCTAGTTAACTTTATCTATTTACAAGAAAATAGTAAATATATTACATTATTGTGAATAAAATAACTTATATTTTTGAAAAAGTAACTAATATTTTTAATGAATGACTAAATTTTAAAAGCTCGTTTAGGCTCGGCTCTACACTCGGCTCAATAAAAGCTCGTTCGATAATTAAATGAGAAGTTCGTTTAGCTAAACGAGTCAATTTTGAGCAAGATACTATTCGGTTCGACTCGACTCGATTACACCCCTCTTCATCCTGTTCATAATGTAGGATTTTATAACTTTTACAAAATGTATGTCATTTTTAGCATTTTTCACCTTGAAAATTCATAATTGCCTCTAATTAACTCACCTCGAAACTCTCATGTTCAATATTTAATAATGTTGATCATCATTTATTAAGGATAAATTTGACAAAAAATAATTTTTCTTAATTTGTGTGCACAAGTCTAAATGACTTACACTTTGAATAAGAGAGAGTATTATATATGTAAGGAGTGGTTCCTGTGAAAATAATCGTTATCCTAAAAATTAAAATCAATGCGCAAAAATTTAAGAGTAACTATGTGAAATAGCCACTTAAGTTAATAAAAACAAAATGCTAGCCACAAACTTAATGTTATATAAATACTAGTCACTATTTGTTTGAAAATACTTTTTTACCCTTTAACTTATATTTCTACCATTTTAACTAGAAGTTGCAATGTTACCATGTTATGTTGCTATATTGGGCCCGAGTGAGATCTACTCGCTCCAGTCGCACCTTCGTTCGCCTGGTACGCTTCGGGTGTCGAACATGGAGTGGTGTGAGTGAGGCGCTAGCGGGGCGAGCGACCCTCGTTCTGTACGCGAACGGCAGCCCATTCGACCCGTTCGCGCCTCCACCTCACGAACTAGTGTGGCGCGAACGGCACGCACGGGCACCGGTCGACCCGCCCGTGCCGCTCGCACCGCTCATGTTACCCACACACCCGAGCAAGGCGCGAGTCGCACGAACGACCCTCGTTCGCCCCGCTCGCGCCACTCACCTTACCCACACATCAGGTACGAGTCGCGCGAACGGCCCTCGTTTGCCCCGCTCGCGCCGCTCGCCTTACCTAGACATCAGGCGCGAGTCGCGCGAACCGCCCTTGTTCGCCTGCTCGCGCCGCTCACGTTACCCAGACATCAGGCGCGAGTCGCGCGAACGGCCCTCGTTCGCCCGCTCGTGCCTAGATCTATTTGCACAATACATGGGGCGAGTAGATCCACTCGCACCCTACATGGGGCTACTGGATCTATTCGCTCATTCCACCACCACAACGGAGTTTTGCATCACAAATTAACACCATTAATATATAGATTTGTAGTAGGAAACTTACATCGTCGTCGGATTCCGATTCAACGGAATCACTTCTGTTTGAGCTATTCGACATCGTCGACGGAGATGGTGGCACAGAAGAGAGGGAGGCGCGACGGGTAACACGAGTGGCGGAGATGGTGGCGCGGCAGAAAGGGAGACGCGACGGTAGCACGAGCGGCGGAGATTAGGCGCGAAGAAACCTAGACGCGAAAGTGTTGGTGGAAGAAGATGCGAATGCGGCAGCGGAGGAGATGCGAAGACGGTGGAGGTGCGAAGACGGTGGAGGTGCGAAGACGGCGGAGGAGATGCGAAGACGGCGGAGGAGATGCGAAGACGGTGGAGGTGCGAAGAAGGAATGAGATTGTGCGAAGACGGCGGTTCTGTTTCTATCTAGGGGTATTTTGTAAGAGTGGCCAGTATTTATATAATATTAACTTAGTGGCTAGTATTTTGTTTTTATTAACTTAAGTGATAATGTAATCCTTCTAATGCTAGTGTTTTTCAAAATGTATGGCTTATAATGCTTCGGGATGTACTACTTTAAATATTAAATAGTTTTTACATTTATATTTATGTAATTATTTGTCGCACCTCCAAACATAAAATCATGGCTCCGTTACTGCCAATACATCCATTTTGTGCACATAATACATTGGTTTTTTA
Organism: Agastache rugosa; assembly: GCA_031470985.1. Lineage (NCBI taxonomy): Eukaryota > Viridiplantae > Streptophyta > Magnoliopsida > Lamiales > Lamiaceae > Agastache > Agastache rugosa. Next base: position 30,004,632 of record CM062606.1, on the reverse strand, counting down.
TTTATTTATTGCTAAACCCTAAAATCAAATCTATCTCGTCTTTTCTCTCTTTACCACCACCACTATTAACTCGACGCCATCATCACTATTGCGTACACAAGTTAAAAAAAATAAAAACTGTCAATATATATTATGATGCCTCCAAAATGTGATACCGGTGCATCGATTTGTACCATCCTAGAATTGACACAAGTACCAACATCTCAATTAGGATTTGATTTAATTTTAACGATTTGAAGTTTTCATTTTGTCACTTGAAGATCGGTTTGGATCATCTGTCCTAATATATATTTGTCTTATTCGTGTGCCACTAATTAGTTGGTTTAGTAATATTTATTATAATATAAAATTATTATAGTATAATTTATTATAATTAATATTTATAATCTAAAATTAAAGCTTAAAAATTATATGCCCTAATTATGAAATATTCAAAAATCATAATAAATTGTTAAATAAAAAATAAAAAATTGGATACAAAAAATCATTATATACCCAAATTGGATACAGTCAACTCTAATTAAATTAAAATTAATAATTAATAATTAAAACACTCCCTCCGTCCCATTTGATTATGCTCATTTTCTTTATTTAAACATCCATTTTATTATACCTATTTCTTAAAATGGAAACTACAACAAAAATAAATACCTCATTATAATTCTATTATAAACAATATATTTACTTAACATCCGTGTCTGGCCAAATGAGTATAATGAAATGGGACGGAGCCAGCATATCACAAGAATTTAAAATTGAATAAAATGATATGTAAATTAAAAAATCGAAAGTGAAACACGTTACACGGGTGGGAAGTCAGAAAATAAGATAGGAGATATCAATGGCGGAGCCAGGGGGCAGTGGGGTCACTGGGCCCCCCTGGACTTCTAAAATGATTAGTAGTATATATGTGATTGCCATTAAATTCAAAGGTGAGAATGAGGTCTGAAATGTGGAGCTAGAGTTCGGGAGAGGAAAGAAGATAATGAAATTGGGGGAGAATTGGTCAAAAGTGAGATTGAAAAAGTGAAATTATAAGAAATACAACTTGATTGTGTGGGTTTATGTGAGTGACAGATGTATCTCATCTCTACTAAAATCATAACAATATTAACAATAATTTATTTTCTTATTAATAGATATAATAAAATAGAATTTAAATGTTAGGATTTGCAGTCTTGCACCGTCTTTGTTCTACTAATCAATTTTCAATTCTTCTCTTATCTCTTACACAATACCGGTTCGAAGTTCCTCGATAATTCAAGATCATCTCAAAATTCTTTGATCATTTTCTTGATATGTTTTGGACATTTTTATCTAGTTTTCCATTTTAGTTAGTAATTTGTGTCCAGATTTGTGGATTGTATAATTTGGATCCAATGATGGCGTGATAAAAAATAGTTTTCAATTAAAATAAACCTTAAGTTAGTATGATTAGAAGCTTTAATTAAGTTGGTCTAACATATAGGAAGAAACATGATAAGTTATTGTTTATGGTTAGTGAATGTTATATATAATTATATATACAATAAGACATTCAAAGGTCATACTTTATGAGAAAGTAAAAAAATGTTGTCTCAATTGGCATAAAGAAGTTCATGTTCAATGGCAATATTGATAAGTAGGATAATAGTTGGACTTGTTCTAGAATATAATTCTTATTGTTCAATTTGTTTAATAAAAATATTCAAATAGTTATCTAACTTTGGTGCTCTAAAGCAAAATTAAGGTTTAAATTCATTACACTACTGAAAAAAAATTTTTAGGTCATCTTATAAGCCAGGTGTAAGCCCGAATTGGACCCCCTTGGGTTCAAAGTCTGGCCCCGCCCCTGGGAGATATGTTAAGTGCTTCCGGTTCCAGTAATTTCTACCAACCCTCTTGTTTTCGTGACACATATAATTTCAATCAATTAGGAATAAAGGAGCTCATTTTAAAAATAAAAAAGAAAAAAATGGCCCATTAGGTATACTAGCCCCAACAATTAGGAAATTATAGTATTATTTAATTCGTGGAATAGAAATTAAAATAATGCAGTATTTGTTACTCAACCTAATCACATTTAATTATGCATGTTTTAGCACAAGCAAGACAATGAAATGTCATTATGAACATTCACATGCACCACTTCTCACACCTCAGTTTTTAGTGGCTTTCCTCTTTCAAGTTTTTTTTTTTTAATTTCATTCGAATTATTTTCCCTCCCACCATCCGCGAGTGATAATGGAGTAATGATGATCTAAAAAGGGATAGAGACTCAAATACAATATTTTATTGTATTATTTTCAATCAATACATGTGATGTATTTATTGCGTTGCAAATATACCATACCCCCTCCGTATTTTTGTATGATATTTAGGGTGCATTTGTTTTTCACAAAAATTACTGTGCACGCGTCGCACGCAAGTGGCGAAGCCCATGCGAGGGGTGTGTGGTTTCCATGCGCCCCTTTTTGACCTATAAGTCAGGCGCGTGCATCACACGCACCCCTCAAGGTGCGTGTACACACTTGCCAATTTTTTTTTATTCGGCGCGTGTGTTACATGCGCCGAACTTTTAATTTTTTTACAATTTTTTTAATTCGTTTTTTTAGTTTTTTTTTTATTTTTTATTTTTTTTAAAGAGTCGAGCGAGGGGACCGAAGGCCTCGGAGCGAGCTAACAATCATTATCTATAAATTAAAATCGGAGCCGAAGGCGGAGAAGAAAAATAAATTAAAAAAATCAAATTAAAAAAAAACTGGCTGATCGGGGTTTGACCCGTTTTGACCGGGTCGGGTCGGAGGATCCGGTTGCATAGTAAGTGACTGGTGCACATGAGTGCTGCTGTTTGTTTTTATCCTCTAAATAGATGCTCTAAATAGATGAATAATATATTGTGGTATAAATTTATTTTTAATAGTGAGGATTATAATTTTTATATCTTATTTGTTTTAAAAGATAATATACTTACCTTTATTTGAAAAGTGATAAAATGTGGTATAATATTATATAACTTCATTTCTTGAGCATAAAATTATATCTTGAACAAGGAAAAAGGGACTGCTGACCGGATTTTTCATTATATCATACTCCCTCCGTCCCAATAGCAATGTCTCACTTCTTTAATTGATGAGAGTATTAATTAATAGAAGTGAGACCTTGCTATTGGGACGGAGGGAGTAACAAACAAGGTATAAGGTAATAAAATAATATTATTCCTTCCTTATTATTCGTTATCAATCAAAATGAACACACTGTTAATGAACATTAATTATGTACTACTATATAGGGTCATTGGTGGTAATATTGGAATATAAAAAACAGGAAATTTGTTTGGAAGGGGATGAAAAATGGTTGAACTTTTAACGGTGGGAGTCGGAAATTATAGAATTTTAATGGAAGAAATTGAGAATTGTGATAGAGGAGAAAGAAACAACTTTGGTATACCAAAGAGAACCTCTTATTAAAATATTTAAAAGGCACAAAGCATTGGATTAAACAAAAAAGAAATACCGAAGAGAGTATCAAATTAGAATGAATTTTACGAAATTTAAATACTCCCTCTCATCCCATTATATGCTGCACATATTTTATGGCACGAATATTAAGAAAAAAATGTAAGTGATAGGATCCACACTTTTTAAAGAATTAATTTTTGTTATTTTTAAAATGTATCACTAATAATGGAACAATAAAAAAAAGTGTCATTAATTTTTTTCACCAATAGTGGGACAATAAAAAAAAATGTTTCATTTATAATGATACCGAGGGAGTACAATTAATACGAGATAGCACCTCGTTTGAAAAGAAATTTTAGTCACCTTTTTTACTTGGGGAGGCTCAACCCATTAATCAAGGTGATTAGCTTCTAATTTGGTGTTAATGATGTTAAGTGCATACCAATAATGTTGATAGATCCACCTGCCGCTCCCCTTTTACACCTAACTTCAAAAAAAAATAAAAAATTATTCAATCTTTAGATTTTTGCTTTTCCTCCACCACATGGTTATTATCCAAACCTCCATAATTGAATCTTGTCTTCTTGTTTCTACTACTTCCATTTAAATTCGATTGACAATTGAAAGTGTAAAAATAACAAATTATTAATCATCAACTTATTATTTTTTAAATTATATTTATTATATAAGAATGTTAACAAATCGTAATTGCTTGAAGGAATTATCATTTTTTAGATTAGTTTTTTTTTTCTTTTATCATTTCTGTTGAGAATGTTGGAAGTTGGAAACCAATTAACTAAAGTTAAGTTAACCACGAGTTGGTCATTTATATGGGACGGTCCAATAAGAAAATGTGATCCACTTAATTTGAAGTGACTTACTGTAGTTGCTAGATTTGGTGAACTTATTGCTAAATCATAATTTGAATCTCCACTAATAATCTCAAGAAGGTGGACTTGAACCCGTGACTTTTGGCCCGAACATTAAAAACTTATTTTCTCACAAAAAGATGTGTCATGTTCTTTTTTTTACCATTTAAACACTCTTCTCTTAAATATACGTGCCCAAAAGAAAGTGACCACTTATTATGGGACGGAGGGAGTATATTATACCAATCATGTACTCCTTCCGTCCCACTGATAATATCTCTCTTCCCTTTTTCGTCCGTTCCACTGATAATGTTTTATTTTCAAAAATGAAAATAATTAACTCTTCAAAAGTGGTGTAACCTACTATTTTCTATCTTTTTACCCTCTCACTCCTTAATAATCGTGCCCAAAAAGTATGGAACATTATTAATGGAACGGAGGGAGTAGTTTTTAATTAGTTCTTAATTTTATGAAATAAATATAGTATCAAATGTATATTTCAGTCTAATAATATAAACAGCTCCACGCTGCGATTAATTTATTACTATAAAAATTAAATATCAATTTTCTTAATATGTGTATTTGGAAGGAATATGACACTTTTTAAAGAACGGAGAAGTGAGTAACTAAGAAGTGGTACTTCTTTTACCATTTCGGACAGTTAAAAGTTAAAACAGTAAAGTGTTTGGAACTTTGGATGGTTGAATTGAACCGGTAAAAATCTCTCTCTCTCGATCTCTCTCTGTGGGAAAGTGAAAATATTACTCCATCTTGATTTCTATAAAAAGACAAAATATTCAATTAGATTGAGAACCACGTGTGTTTTGAAATTTAATAATATCGAATTCGAACGTGTATATCACACTCTATTTTTTTCTTAAGTGCATATTTAAACGTATGCATATAAATATATGTGACGGCTAGAATAGGCATTAAATTAAAAAAAAAATCAAGCATTAACATCATTGAAATTGAAAACTACGTCTCCAAAATGTTATATGTTTTCCATTTGATGCGAGTTAAGGTTATATCGAGTACGTAATATATATATATATATATATAGCAAGCGCGGATCAAATAAGAACACTTTCTTAGGTGAGAAATAAGAACAAATCTGGACCCTTGATTTTTGTTGATCTACGGTCCAGATTTAACCGTGCATTTAATTACCCTAATTTATGCATTTAAATGCTAATGCATTAAGTTATTGTAGTTTATGCATTAAAATATTTATGCATTTAGTTTCTGCATTTTATGCATCTCTGATGTAATAAAAATGCATTGTTCTTACGTTCTTATATAAGATGTGTTCTTACCAGATCCGCTCCCTATATATATATATATATGGGAGAGTTCAAATAGAAACTAATTCCCCCGTAGAATGTAGAAACTTTTTTATACCGTAGATATTTATTGATCAGTGGTTGTAGATTAATTGAATTTTACTTTTAATATTTGATATTATTTGGATTTAAAAATGATGGTTTTGTCAATGATTTTCTCCCTGTAACCGCCATATCCCTTTAATGTTGGAATAATTAATTATTTTCTATTTCCTAATTATTCTTTTCCTACTCTATCACGATTTTTTCTCTTTCATCTTTCACTATTTTCTTTTTTTACTGCCATATCCATATTTGGTGTAGCTTCTCGTCTTCTCCTCTCAGTCGGTAATATTAAATTCAACATTTCTGGTTAGTTATAATTTATTATTTTTATGCATTTAGTGTAATATGTGTATAATAATTAGTCATACTTTCAATGATTCATAACTCTATATATTTTACCCATCAACAACTACGTAAAAAGATTAGCCTTTTGATTTGTGCATAATCTAGTTTTTGTATATGCATAATCAAGATAATATTCAATAATGCATGATTATGTTATTGCAAATGCATAATTAAGTATGAATATCAATAATGATATAAATTAAATTTAGATATGCGTCAAATGTATTATAAATGTGCATAATCAATAAATATGCATCCCGTGTATTATAGATATGCATAACAATGTTATGTCACATTATTTGAATTGTGCATACATATAATTTATATATCAAATGAATCAATATTCCCCACAATATTAGAAACTTAAAATTCTGGTACATCCCATAATTATCGCCGAGCATAATGGGATTTTTTTAGTTCCAATTTTTACTAATTTAACCTTCCGGACTTAAGAAGTAATAAAAAACTTTTTATTAGAGTTGAATATTGACACATGTCATCATCTTTTACTATTGATTAAGTATTAATCGACGGTCTATAAAGGTTTTTAGATTTCACTGTATAATAAGTTTTTACCTGAACCCTACCCTATATATATATATATATTTATTTTTTTTGAAAAGTATATCGAGTAATATATTAAGTGGCTGCAATTCAAGCCTTTGTTAGCGATAACCAGTTATGTTTATAGAATTGTATTGAATTAAATGTGAGAATGTATCTATATTTGGATATTTAATTATATTGAAAACGGTGAAAATATATGTTTGAAATGATGATTCTAAGTGAAATGAAAAATAGATCATGGTAGTATTATGTAGTCTACAATAATTAATTAACTTTTAGAAATAAACGAATAGTGAGTAAATAGTGAGTCTATTGTAATGACGATATAATACTCTCTCCATCCCAATAAAATTGTCCCATATTTTTTGGACACAAGTATTTAGGAGAATGATGATTAAAGGGTAAAAACATAGAAATTGGTGGTGCCCATATTTTTTTGTACGAAAAAATAGTTTCCAAATTGAGTATGAGACATTTATATTGGGACAGCCCAAAATGAAATAAGAAACACTTATTGTGAGACAGAGAGAGTATAAAATTAGGTTTTGATTCTTTATCTCGTGTTTTGTCAAAAAAAAATAAATGCTTTTTATGTGGTGGTAGGCAAATATATCTTTCAAGTCATACTCAAAGATTTTAAACCGTTTCTAATTCTAATGGCCATTCATAGAATCGTTACCCTATCCCAAATTATCAATTAACAGCTCGAAAATGAGATAATTTAAAACACTTTTTCCTGCACTTTTTTCCTAGTTTATAACTTTTAATCCTGAAATAGGTATAATTAATTAATGTTAGAAAGACTTGGTAGTGATATGTTACGCGTGTTCTTTTCACTCTCTCGTTCAAAACTTAAAACAACAAAAAAATAGAAAAACTTAGGTTAGCTTAATTAATTATCATAACATTATATTATCACGTTTAATTTGAATGTCACGTTTCAAGAAAGTCTCCTAATCTCATCATGAGTACCAATAATCATCTCCTTAAAGAAAAATGAACATTAGAGTGTTTTTTTTTTTTTTCACAAATTACTTAAGTGCTGAACCTATTGCCTTTGATTAATTTCTTTTATTTTACTTTTAATTTGGATATTTCCTCCAACAATATAGCTAATATTACGGAATATTTTCCAGCCCTCAATGATTTTTCCAGAAACATATGGATTGTGAGACCCACTAAGGAAGTATGTTGAAGCAAATGGCAGATTAAAAAATCTACTCCATTATAGTCATGTACAATTTACAAACATCGTATTCAAACACTATATGATGCTTTTTCTAAAATAATTTGAATAAATCTTAGCATTTTCACGATTTTGGAATTATCTACGTTTCTCTAATATAAATTGTTCCTCAACCCTTCTGTTCAGAAAAAGTAATTTCATTTTTAGCTATATTATTAAATATGTCATGATAATCATAGTTTAATTTTTATTTTGATTTTTCAATTTAAATTGTATTATCATTCTCTACAAGTTTTTACATCCGAATTGAATACTGGAATTTGTTCCTGCAAATTAAATGATTGGAAACAAAAACCAAAAGCGATGTCAGTTTTCCTTTTATATTCGATCTGGTTTTGTTTTAGTTGCTTTATATTTGTTTCTTGTCGACTATTAATTAAGAATACAAGTTTCAAGTTATTCTATGTCAATAAAAGAATTGTAATATGAAATTACAAAGGAAACCATTTTCTTTTAAAAAGACGTGGTTCAACCACTTTTTATCTCTTTCTCCTTTAATCAACATTCTTCTAAATATCCGTGCAAAACAAAAAAAAATCGGGTCATTTTAAATGGGATGGAGTGAATACTTGTTAGCAGAGCAATGCCGTTTTAGTGTGACGGACCGTTACCCGTGGGCTCGGGGCTGTACTGATTCAAACTTCCCCTCATTTCCCTCCAATTTTACAGAAGAAAATCGATGTTATGATGACACATACGTCCATTTTGACTAATTTTGCCGGCCTCTTCTTTTTCGTACTTTCTTCTTTTGCTTTTTTCCACCAATATAATAATATATTACGAAAATTTATTTATGTTAAGAGTAGAAAACTATGAGAAGTAATGAAGAATACGAAGGGCATGCCGTGCAAAATAATAGTGATGTATTGCTTTGGTGTGACTCAAAGTAGAGAGAGAGAGAGATGAAACATATGATTATTATTCAGACAGCTTTAGTATGAACTACTCATGTCTTTCCAAATTCCATGTAATATGATGTTATCTCACACTCCTTCCACTTATTATTATTATTATTATTATTATTATTATTAGGGTAAATTGCCTGTAAATTCCTGAACTTTTCACAAATTCTGGTTTTGCTTCCCACAAAAAAATTCAGCGTGACAATTCTCAAACTTTCTATTTTGTCTGATTTTGCATCCAATAGGCAGAGAATTCGCTCAACTTGAAAAAATTCCGAGAACAACTGAATTAATTAACTATAATATTTATTCAAAAAAAATTAACTATAATATTGTGGTGGAATCTGCAGATTTCATGACGATTTTCTGACAAATTTATTAGTAATCCAGGTGCTGCAACGTACTTGCTTCAATATTTATATAATTTCTTCTTTTTTTTTGATAATATATTCTTCTTTTCTGGATGGATGCATAATGCATTGATGGTGGAAATGTGTGGTGTATTAGATGACAAATTAGAGCTTAAAGACGAAGCGTTACGGACAAAGTTTAGTGGATACTCAATTGGATCCAGTTCGTACGTACTATTCTCTCTCTTCTAATTTATCTCAATTGTCCTAACAAATTAGGATAAGTACATTATTTGTACGTAATAAACTTTTTTTGCACATAATAAACTTGATTACGGATAAAATTGACCTGTTTAAGCTTATATTTTACACCACATCATTAATATGACAAATAAATTGACTCTCTGCGTCAAAATAAATAAATAAATTTGAAAAATCTGGCATTGAGATTTATATTACATTCAAATCTAAATATATCAAGATAATTTTGTATAAATTAAATATTTTAAATATTAGAAGACATTTAGAACAAAAAAAAATTAAATAAACCGATTTTGTTTTGTTATTGAATTAAATTATGAGTGATGTTATTCGGTCATAATGTGGCTAGCCATAATTTGGCCGATTACGTGAAAATAGACTAATTTTATTAGATATTTGATTCATATAAAAAGTATGATTATATATTTAATGTTAGTGTTTATATTTTTGACTTAATTAAATTCTGTCATGATTAGTGTAAATATATTTCTTTCTTATTTTTTCGACAGAAATCTTTGTATTACCTTTATTATATCTATCGAGATTTATGTTACATTAAAATCCAAATATATCAAGATAAATTTATATAAATTAAATATGTTAAATATTAGAAGTCATTTAGAACCAAAAAAATTAAATGAATCAAATTTTTTTTTGTTATGGAATTAAATTATGGTTAGCCATAATGTGACTGCATAGATTAATAATAATAATAATAATAATAATAAGGGTAAATTGCCTGTAAATTCCTGAACTTTTCATAAATTCTGGTTTTGCTCCCCACAAAAAAAATCAGTGTGACAATTCTCAAACTTTCTATGTTGTCTGATTTTGCATCCAAGGTCGATTTCTTCCAAATTGTGTGCTGACTTGGCAGACGGAAATTCCTACATGTTGTAATCGGTAGACGAGTTAATATTTATCCAAACAAAGAATTGTCCGTAAATTCCTTAACTTTTTTCAAATTCTGTTTTTGCTCCTCACAAAAAAACATTCCAAGCAACAATTCCCAAACTTTCTAATTTATCTGATTTTGCATCCAATATCGGTTTCTCCCAAATTGTGTGTTGAATTGGAGCTAAAGCTCATATATTGAATTTCTACCAAATTCTTAAGATTTCATCTCAACTTTGGGAAGTCATTCAAAATATTGGATGCAAAATCAGACAATTAGAAAATTTGGGAATTGTTGATCATAATATTTTTTTTGTGAGGAGCAAAAACAAAATTTGAAAAAAGTTAAGGAATTTACGGGCAATTTATTGTTTCGATAAATATTAACTCGTCTACCGATTACGATACGTAGGAATTTTCGTCTGGCACACAATTTGAGGGAAATTAAAAATTATAATTATTCTAGTAATATTTGTTATAAATAAAATTTAGTATTGTGTAACGAACCATAATTAATAATTTATTACTAAAAGTCGGATTTTAAAAAATTATATGTTCTAATAATCATCCTTAATAATCAATTATTAACTCAAAACTACAAATTAAATATAAAAATAATAATTATAAATTCTAATTGGATTAATGAATCCTAATTAACAATCATAAAATTTAATTAAAAAGAGATTCAATTTGAAGAAAAAAAAATTATCTATAAAACAAATGATCGTGTGACATGGTATGAGATACGAAAAGTGAAATAGAGGATTCCAAGTATCGGAAGTTGCAGTTATGATTTATGGATATGTGTATTTCTGTGTATGCATGAATGACATAAAAGTATGTTATTATAAAGGGGTCTAAATAATTTGGTACCAAAACTTAAATAGGATAAGTTTTTTAACCCTAAACTTAAAACTACAAGTTTTCTATACCAAAATTGATTAAAAGACTAAAATACCCTTTACTATTTTAAATTTTGTCTCTCTCTACATCTATCGGTCCCCCCACTACCCTACCACAAATCCACATTCTCTCTCTTATCTCTCTCTCGATCCACAAAGAAAACCCACGAAGCACGCTCTCGATGGAAGACTTGTGGGCACGACGAGTTCGTCCGAGACACAATCTGACCACGATGGAGAGGCGTCGTCGTCGGCGGCGCATCACGAAGAGGACGAGTTCCTAAACGAGCCGCCGGTTAGTGCGCCCTAATTTTCGAAATAAATTGAAATATTTTGGCAAATTTCGATGTTTAATTCTTGGGTATTCATGCTAAAGTTAAGTTGCGAAGAAATATACATGTTCTATGCATTTAAATGTTGATTTTTGGCGTGAATTTGAGCTGATGGGCACGATGGGGTTGGGGGCGATGGTGTTGGGGTCGATGGGGTGGGCACGATGGGGTTGGGGGCGATGGGTTGGGGTCGATGGGTGTTATGCACGAAGGGGGTTTGGGGGCAATGGGGGTTGGGGGCGATGGCTGGGGGCGATGGAGCTGGACACGATGGGACTGGCCACGATGGCTGGGGGCGATGGCAGTCCATCGTGACTTTGCCATCGTCCCCAGACAGGCCGGTCATTTTTTTGTGTTTTGTCTTGTTTTTTTGAATTTGCTCGTGAATTTATTGCTTATGGTTGCCCGTTTTGTTATTGCAGGAGGGTTGTGTGTTGAAAAGGCCCACGTTACGGGCTGTGACACGTGGAATCAATTTGTATATGCGTTGTGACGTGTTTAAAGAGATACTTTCCACGTTGCGTCGCATTGGCGGGCCTAGACACGGAGAGCGTGTGATAGAGCACTTTACCTCCGGAGTCGTGGACAGACTGATTAGAGTTAGGCGGACGGGCAGTGCTACTGGTGCTAGGGGTGAGCACGGTTCGGTTAACCGACCGTTTGCTACAAAAGAAAAAACCGACTATACGGTTTTTAATCGGTTCGGTTAACCGCTAAAATGTAGAAAATAAAAACCAAAAACCACTATAACGGTTAACCCAAAAATCGGTTCGGTTAACCGTTATTCAACGGTTAACCCATGTAGAAAGAAAACTTTCAATTTTTTTATAATTCATAGAATGAAAAACAAAAATCCATATCTTAAAATGTGAATACGAAATATACAATTAAAAAAAGTATAAATAATAAATTGAACACTCTCATGTTTTCAAGTCAAAGTAGTAAAATCAAGTTAGTTAATATTATAATTTATAACATATAATGAGTTGGTATAATAATTTTATAACATATAATTAGTAAAATTATAATTTTAAATGAGTTTCGGTTCGGTTCGGTTAACCGTCGGTTTTTATATATAAAAATAAAAACCTAACCGTTATCCTCGGTTTTATAAAATTAGAAAAATAAACCGAACCGTCGGTTCGGTTAACCATTTTTTCGGGACGGTTTCGGTTCCGTTTGTCGGTCGGTTCGGTTTTTCGGTTTGTTTTGCTCATCCCTAACTGGTACCCTTCACCACCTTATAGCCCGACAGCTGCAGGGCGACTACATACCCCCGCATGAGTCGTGGTTTCAGCTCGGGAGTCGGACCGTCCGTTTTACACCCTGTGATTATGCCCTAATCACGGGACTTCACTTTGGAAACACGGAGTTCGACACTACTGAGACTCACCTGATCCGTCCTGACAGTTTATTTCACCGGCATTTTCATGCCAAAGAAACAAAGGTGAGCGAGCTGCGCAACAAGTTCAAGGAACGCAAGTTAGGAGATGAAATGGAAGATTATTTGAAGGCGGCGAACTTGTTGGTTTACTACTACTTTCTCTTGTGCCGAGACAAGATGTCGGTCAAGAATTGGGCATGGGCACTGGTAAGGACTTTAAGAGATGGGACAGGTTTCCCTGGGGTGCTTACACGTACCAGGTGTTGACTCACTACATCGACACCGTGGCTCTTACTCCCAGACAGAAAGAGATTGACTACCACTTCTACGGTCCAGTCTGGGTCCTGCAGCTTTGGATGTACGAGGCATTTCCTCATTTGGGACGCTACTGCGGAACGAGAGATGAAGTGATCAGGTTGCCCCGATGCTTGATGTGGGAGACGGGCACTGTGAAGACGGACTTCACTACATTTTTTGACCAACCGGTACGTAAATCACTTTATTTTTTATGAATTTTTTGAAATTTCAAATTTTATCGATATATAATTGTTATTTTATACTTATTTCATTACAGCTCGAAATGAATGATGTCCCGTTGGTCCCGATGGAGGAAGAGGAAGCCGAGTACTATTTCCTTAGCTTTGAGAATGGGGATCCGTTTGATGTGGTGTACCCGAAGCCGGTCCGAATTGCTGGTCGGGGTAGGGCAGAGGTTGTGTTTGCGGGGCCCATCAAGAACAAGGGCAAGATCAAAGTTACAACAATGGAGAAGATGAAGGCGACCTTTGGAAAGGTGTCGAAGCGTCGCCGAGAGAGTAATCCTCTTACCCATTCTCAGACAGCAGAGCGAGTGTACCAGGAGAGGCCGGAGGACAGGGTGTGTTGTTTGCACGGACAGCCTTGTCCGGACCACAGAGTCAGCACTGACGACGTCGTCGATCGCCGCTTGAAGGCGATCTTGCACGACGACTCAAGCACAGGTTTCCTTGCTCGAGTAGCTGATAGGGTCTTCACTAAGATCGTGGACTACTTCGGTCGTAGACGGAGGAATTATCAGCAGCACTCTCTCGATAGCCACAGGTCGCAGAGTGACCAGCCCTGCCACTCCGCTGCCGCAGCCCCTAGTCACCACTCTGCGACTAGCCACAGGTCGCAGCGTGACCAGCCCCGCCACTCCGTTGCTGCAGGCCCTAGTCACCACTCTGTGGGTAGTCACAGGTCTCAGCGTGACCAGCCACGCAACTCCGCTGCTGCTACTACCAGCTACCACGACTTCGAGGCGGATCGTGATCGAGCAGGAGATCTGCTACACCACCAGCCCTTCCAGCAGCCTCTGCTTCCCATAGACCTCACCCAGTAGTTTGCAGTGCTTTCAGAGTTGGCCAGCTTCGAGAGAGAGGAGGAGGAGCAAGGTGAGTTTGGTGAGAGTAGTCCTCCTCCGAGACACCCTAGGCCGTCTGCTGCACTACGTACGCCATATGTTGGTGAAACGCCCAGCTCTCGTGCACAGATCAGTCAGCAGTACGATGCCTTCAGACATATGGGCGACAACACTGTCTGCGTGATAAAAGAGATTGACCATACGGTGACGCAGGCATTTTTCGACCTTGTGGAGAACGTCGACGAGTGCTTCACTGCAGAGGTAATATTTCTTGCAATTTAACGTCTTCACATATTTAAATTATTTAAATTGATTTATATATTGTCATGTAATGTAAAATGTTTGAATACAGGTCATGGACTTGTACGTGCTCTTCACTAGGTCTAAGCAGCGAAGGGGGGTTGAAGGAGTTGGTGCAGTGACCACTATTATTCAAGGGTCTACGTTTTTTGTAAGTTTTTGTTTGACTTTTATTTGTTGTATTAGTTGGTTTACAAACAAATATTTTTAACTTGTTTTACTTTTTTTAGGCACTGATGCTTAAAGAGTTCCACGAGCTAAGTCCAAAGGGCAATAAAGTAAAGGGAAATAAATGGATATTGCCACAACCTATACTGGATCTCTTTCATGGCATGGACACACCGAACGGGATCCCGTGGTTAAACTGCAACACAGTAAGTGATTTTAAATTTATTTTAAGTTGCCTTTTCTTTCAAATTGTCAGTATTCTTGATTTGCAGTTCTACTAATATTTGTTATTTGAATAGATTATTGTCTTTTGTTGTTTTGATGAGCATTGGGTCACTGCGAAGATCAAAATAGATGATTGGTGCATCGAATTGTATGACTCATTGTCACACCAACATGACGCCGATAAATCTCCTTGGATAAAGCAGATGAGGCCTCTCACTTATCTCGTTCCTAGGCTACTAGCTCTGGGGAATTACTGGACGAATAACCCCCGCAAGACAAGAATAGAAGACTTCATGCCATTGATCATAATGCCACTTAGTGAGCAGTTCGCCCATACCGATGGGGTCAGTTGCGGTCCTTTTTGTTGCATGTATCTAGATCGTATGGTGTCCAAACATCCAACAAGAAGGCATACAAAGAATATTGATGTGAGATACCTTAGGAGCTATCGTAAAGAGATAGGTGCTAGGATATTTAGCTTGTCTTTTGATTTGTGATTTGTTGCACGATTGACAATGCCACTCTTATTTATGATATGTTATTCATTTGTCCTAATTTTATTTATTTGTTGAGCTTGTGTTGTGTTTAAAAATTGGAAAATGTAAAAAACAGGGCCGAAACGGGTTTCCTTTGTAAAGCGGGTGCACCCGCTTCGGCGGCTCACCCGCCTCGGCGGGGTACACAAGCCTGCCAATTTTTTCCATCGTCCACGATTAGGAGACCCCATCGTGCCCATCGCCCCTATCGTGCCCATCGTGCCCATCGTCCCCATCGTGCCCATCGCCCCCATCGTGCTCACGATGAAGAGTCCCCATCGTGCCCAGAAGAACATGCATCGATAAGTATTTTTAATACCTTAATGTTATTCCATAGTATTTTTTTATACCCTATAAATAGTTTTTTTATACCTTACATACATAATTATGATCAATCTAAATGTTTTTTGCAACATCGATGATATACAGCCTATAATTTGAGAATTTGAAGTAAATATTCATTGAGATCCTTTTCATTCTTAAGATATGATATGATTCATAATCATATTAAAGACTACATTTAAATTATTTCAAATGTTTGTTTTTAGTTATGAAATTCTTAAATAAGCAATTAAAAATCAATATATTAGCACCACAACATAAAGTCCAAAAATATCTATAAAATCAAAATTTCTTGAGGGGGCGATGGAACATGCATTGTGAGGGCGATGGCCACAATGGGGTGATAGGGCGATGGGACATGCATCATGATGGCAATGGCCACGATGGGGGCGATGGGCACGATGGGGCGATGAGACGATGGGCACAATGGGGTCTCCCAATCGTGGGCGATGGAGAAAATTGGTAGACTCGTGTACCCCGCCGAGGCGGGTGAGCCGCCGAAGCGGGTGCACCCGCTTTACAAAGGAAACCCGTTTCGGCCCTGTTTTTTACATTTTCCAATTTCTAAACACAACACAAGCTCAACAAATAAATAAAATTAGGACAAATGAATAACATATCAAAAATAAGAGTGGCATTGTCAATCGTGCAAAAAATCATAAATCACAAGTGCATCGGACATCTTGTGATTGTGTGTTCTTCACTACCACAATTGCTGCATTTCTTCTTTCGTCGTCGTCTCTGACTCGATGGTTCTCCCTCCGGGGGAACATTTAGATCGACATCTAAAGCGAGTGGTTCGGTGCAATTCTTTCTATTGTGGCCGATCCCCTTACACTTAGAGCATTTTTGGCTACGGCGTGTTGTGGGCGCACCTTCAACTGCTGAACGAACACGCTGTGTCCTCAGACGGCCGGCTTGACGAACCCCCACCGGCGGCAAACAAACGATTCTTGCAATATCAGGCGGGACATTCCACTCCTCGGGATGTGGTACAGGCCTAATGGATTCTCTGTAAGTCTCGCGCAAGTCGTGTTGCTTGTAATACCGACTTACGAAATCAAACAAATTGATAGTATTTCCTTCGGTCCTAAGGGCGGCAGCTGCATGACGACATGGCATCTTATCCTGATCGAACTCACGACACTCACATGTCCATTTCCCAAGGTCTACCTCGAAGACCATCTTCTTGTCTTTTACTTTATAAACATTGTCAGTGGTAGGTTGAGCAACGACCTAATGACCTGCTTCCACTGTCACAACAAGCTTGTTGAAGGCCTCGAGTGTAATCTCATGCTCTCTCTCCCTAGCTAATGCCCTTTTCTCGTCGAACCATTTCCCGACAATGCAATGATACATCTCAAGTAACGAGCAAATAGGTAAACGTCTAGCCTATAATAGCCGAGAGTTCAAGCTTTCGGCGGCATTGGAGGTCATGAAACTATACCGTCGAACTGGGCAATCCAACCTAGACCACCTATGAGCACCAATTTGGGAAAGTCGTGTGTGAGCACCCTCACATGAAGCTTTCAAGATAGAAAAATTCTTCTCGAACTCTTCAACACGACAAGCATACGCTGCATTTTGAAAGATGGCAAGAGCTCGACGGCCGTATCGCGTCAGATTCTTCTGCATGTGGTGAAAGCACAATCCGTGCGCTGCAGTCAGATAGATGTCTTTCACGGCATTTGCAATGCTCTTATGTTGGTCAGAGAAGATCAACAACTCATCTGGAGGGTCGAAACACCTGCGCAGATTCGAAAGAAACCAAGTCCACGACTCATCGTTCTCTATCGGACCAATTCCAATAGCTATAGGAAAGAGCTGCTCATTCCCATCTTTGCTAACAGCGATAAAAAGAACTCCCTTGTTCCTTTCCTTAAGGTGGGTCCCGTCCAACACAATCACTGGCCTCAGATAGCACTCGAAGGCATGAATACACTGTCCTAAGGCGAGAAACATATGACAAAATACTCCATCACTACTGAGCTGCATGTTGTACTCAGTACCGGGATTACGCTGCCTCAATAAATGCAGATACGACGGGACCATCTGATACGACTTGTCAAAGTCACCGTATGTCTTCTTTATCGCTATATTCATCGTTTCTAGAGCGAGGCTGTACAACATGTGAACACCAAACTCTCTGCGCATCTCTCTCGGCTTCAAATACACACCTTCGCAAACCAACCTACGAGCAAAGTACACGGCTGCAACTTTAGCAGTCACCGTCCGCTCGGCAATACGAATCACGTTCAAGTGGCAGCTGTGATCCAAACTCAACTTTGTAATGTACCAAATCGAGTCGCCCTCATCTTTTGGCCCCTGAGCACACAACCTAAACGTACAATTATTTCTACCGTGCTTGAAGAGAAAGACTATACGATTTCTGGCAGAACGATCAATGACATACTCTAGCATGTGCTCCAGGTGATACATTCCCACAACCATCTTCAATTCATACTTGGACAGAAACGTAGCCCCCACTACAAGTTCACTGGTGAACGGTCCGGGCTGCTCAACCCACCCAAGTGGTAGCGCGCTGTCGCACTCGATTAGTGGAATGCTCCAATTGCCTAGGCTGCTGCGTAGTTCATCATCATCACGACCAGTCTGATGCTCAGAGGTGAAATTCTAGTGCTCGAAGATCCTGTTTACTTGTTCTGGCTGTCTAATCCAAGCAAGAAATTCAGTAGTCACAGATTCAATTATATTCTTACGGCGTTCATCTTCTTCGTCGTCGGAGATGTGAGCACCCTCTGCTTCTGGTGGCATTCTATCATCATCATCCTCAAATATATCCCGTCGTCCATTGCCTTCCACGTCCACCTCAGAGGCAAAAACACTGTCTCTTTCAAAGACATAAACCATCGGATCCGACCTTTTCTCTTGCACTAGCAATCGAAGTAAATCCGTATCACTATTTAATAAAGCTCTACATCTGTTCCTATCCCTCAACACAGTCAAATAAGATGTCACATACTCGGAATCTCTTCGACCACACAAAACATCTCTAATCAGATTCATGAGATGATCTCGATCATCATTCGTATCGTCCATGTGCACAACAACAGTACTCCCGCCTAAGTAAGCCAATCTCCCCCCACTGACCTCCGAAACGTACAATAACACGCCGCCGCCCCATCTAAAAATCAAAGAAAGAAGAGAGATTAGGGTTACAATATGAAAAATAGAAATTTACATCATAAACTGCCAGGGCACGAAGGCACCATCGTGGGATTGATAGAAAGGCTCGATGGTGATCGAGCTGGCCATCGTGCCCATCGTGTCCATCGTGGGCACGATCATGCCTTCCACATCGTGCCATCGTGGGGAGAAACCCTTCGCCCCGACAGAAAAAATCATAGTTTCCAACCCCTTACAAATCACACAATGCGAGTTATTTCAACTATTTTTCTCCTAAACATATTACTAAACTTCAAGTTATATTTGAATTTAAACAAATATCACTTAACATCTACATATTCCATGCAAATCGAAGACAATTTTGGGACACGATGGTCAAGGCACGATCGTGTTTACTTGGTCACGATCGTGCCTTGCCATCGTGAGTTAAATAACACGTACTAGTATATGCTTTTTGGACGGAGATTTCGGGTGCATACCTTCTTTATGAAGCCAAAAACGCGATGTCGGCCTTCCTTGATATCTTTTTCTTCTTTGGTTTCACGTTTCGAGAGATTGGAGTAGCTTTTTTCTCTTTTTTCTCTTCTTATTTCTTTTTAGGGTTTTGTGATTTTTGGTGTTTTATTGTGGTGTTGTGATTAATTCGAACCCAACTAGGAGTTCTAAACCTTGTCAACAACCTCTCTTACGCAAACTTTAATGAACTACCTTCATTAAATTCCTAGTTTCATCCGAAAATCTTCAGAGAATCGGATTTGGTATGATTCAATAAATGAAACGCGAAAGAATCTGCATTAAATATTACTTTCCATCGTGTCCAATAGCACCATCGTGTCCGTCCATCGTGTCCACCCATCGTGCCCAGCCATCGTGTCCAGTCGCCCCATCGTGTCCAGAAGAAATCTGGCCGACGACGGGAGAGAATTGAGAGAGATTGAGGCTGTTTTTTCAGATTTTTTATTGACTTTTTTAATTTAATTCATAGGTGTATTATTTTTTTTTTAGTTTTTTTTCAAAGGAGGGCACTTTAGTCTTTTAAATGATTTTGGTATAGAAAACTTATAGTTTTATGAATGGGGCTAAAAAACTTATGCTTATAGTTTTATGATTTTGGCACACAATTTGAGGGAAATTAAAAATTATAATTATTCTAGTAATATTTATTATAAATAAAATTTTAGTATTGTGTAACGAACCATAATTAATAATTTATTACTAAAAGTCGGATTTTAAAAAATTATATGTTCTAATAATCATCCTTAATAATCAATTATTAACTCATAAACTACAAATTAAATATAAAAATAATAATTATAAATTCTAATTGGATTAATGAATCCTAATTAACAATCATAAAATTTAATTAAAAAGAAATTCAATTTGAAGAAAAAAAAATTATCTATAAAAAAATGATCGTGTGACATGGTATGAGATACGAAAAGTGGAATAGAGGATTCCAAGTATCAAAAGTTACAGTTATGATTTATGGATATGTGTATTTCTGTGTATGCATGAATGACATAAAAGTATGTTATTATAAATCTAACTAAACTTAAATAAATCGTATGCATTTCAAATGTACACACAGCAAAAACATATCATGAAATAATTTTTTTCTTATTCTGTAAGCTACGTATCAAAGTATAAATAATCAAGATATGCTTCTATTTATACAAATATGTAGGGAGAATTTTCTTCAAAAATACTAAAAACGTAAAAAAGTAAGTTGGGACAAAGCTATGTCTAGAAAAATAATGAGTTCAAATATATGATCTTATAAATTATTGTATCTTATCAAAGTTTAGTTGCTTTAAAGATAATTTTCACAACACATAAACTCATGTGCGGTCTGATGGTCCCGGAACGAGGTCTTCGGTGTAGAGGGGGGTGAATACACCGTAGAGGGATTTTTGAAAACTTTTATCAAATTAAAACAGAGTTGAGTGAGAGCTCAGTTATGAGTTCAACTGACTTCTAAAGAAGATGGTCAGCTGGACTGATAACTTAGCTGGCTGTGCGGAAAGTGGTGGAAAGAAAAACTTAGCTCGTTCCCTTTACAAAAGCTCAGAAAAACTTAGTTTCAGTTTTCAGTTAAGCAGGATTGAAAATAATGCAGCTGGCTGGGTCACACAGCCAGAGAGTTGAAGCTTTGAAAACTTGTGCTGTGCAAATGCGGTTAGTTCTTTAAATAAGTATATAATGCAAAGACTGAATAAAGCAATAAAGAACACGGAATTTTAACGTGGTTCGGAGAGAGAGCTCCTACGTCCACGACCAGGTTTTAGCTGGTAAATCCACTAAGGATGACCACTTGGTTTACGAGTACCAAGTAACTTCGCAGCTCTACCTCGAGCTGTGTTCTAACAGTTTACGGGCACTGTAGAAGCCTGCACCTTTTCAGTTTTCGGGTACTGAATAACCTTACACTCGAATTTCGCGCTTCGAGAAGGCGTAACCTTGACCTAACCTTTTCTAGGTAAAGGAGGGTTTGGGTTTCCAACGTTGAACGAGTTCTTACAATGAAGAAGTTTGGAAGATGAACTTGTTCAAATCTAGACTTTGGATTTACTATGATTTCTGCCTATTGATCGGACGAAAAACTAAAGCAGTTTCTGAAAGTGAACGCTTAAGAATTTAAGTGTTCTTTTAAAGAATTAGATAACTGCTGGAGAGCTTTTTGATACTTGAGAGATTCAGAGAAGTTGAAAGCTTGTAGAGAGTTTTTCGTGCCTGATTCTGAGGTTGAAGACTGGTATTTATAGATAGAGATTCAAACTAGCCGTTGGAGGACCCGTTTGAATCTTACCTACTCTCTGATCTGTCGATCTGCCGTTGAGCGTATCTTCACCTGTCTTCATCACTGTGTCAGATCCTAGGTTCGCCTTTCTAGGATGCTGAGATGTCGATCCCTCATTGGTCGAGGTATATTGACTTCCTCTGACACCGGGATTTCTGTCTTTTGAGCTGGTCTTTGAATTTAGAGCTGGATGGGTAAACTGACTTGAAGTGACGTCTTCAGAGTTAGTTCCCTTTTTGTCAGCTCTGCTGTCTTTCTTAGACTTTGATGCAGCTCAATTTATTCTGCTCCGTTGGATCTCCTTGGCTGGATCAATTCTTCTTTTCTTGAGTCAGTCTGACTCAGCAGCTTCCAAACCTGTGAACTTAGAAAATCTAAGGCTCAAACAAGTGAGCTGGAAAACTTAACTTAAGTTTGTACAATCATCTACTAGGTTGGAGAACAGTTGAGTTTTGGAATCAAATCAAAACTTTAGAATTTTCCCAACACGGTCAACCGCATGTTGCGGTTAATTGCATTTTTTGACATGTGTTCAAAGTGTGTGCATTTCACTCACCTAATTAATCAACGTGATTAGGATTGACGCGTTAGGCATCTCACGCGCCAACCATCTTTTCTTTTTTAAAATTTTTCTTTTTATTTTATTGTTTTTTACTTTTGATTTTTCTTAATTAATTTCTATTAGGATTTAGTAATTTTTAAATAAAATTTATTAATCTCTAATTAGAATAATTAATTAAAAAATAAAAAATAAAAAATAAAAAATAAAAAATAAAAAATAAAAAATAAAAAATAAAAAAACAACCTCACAGGGCATTGACCGCACGAGTGTGCCTCTTTTCACAGTATGTCTGGATTGCAAAAGCAAATGACTAAAAACGTTCTATGGGAAAAGGAAAAAAAATTAACTTTTTTTCGAATGAAATTAATCAAGTCCAAATTCAAGAACTTATATGTGAATACATGTGAAGATAGTTTAGTTTAAGTTAATATTTTAAAGGTTAATTGCACAAAAAAATCACAATATTCTTTCATTCAAGTTGCAAATTAAACACAAATTTTAAATGGCAATTTGTATCGTGTTTTGCATCTTCAATTTTTCTTCAATGAATAGCAGCTGGCGTGGTGGACAAACTTTTCCTTTATGGACATAAACTCCGGTCATCAAAACAACGTCATTTTTGGAAGAAAAAAAAATTTAGTGAAAAAAATCAAAACTTTTGAGGTTAGGTACAATTTAGACACAACCGGAATAGTTACAAATTAAACACAATCTTTGAGAATTGTTGCAAGTTACACAGTTTATTTTGAACATTAATTTATAAAAATAATTTAACTAGTATTTTTCTTGTTACCTACAGTGTCGTGATTTAACTTATATGTAATTAACCTTATTTATCTCATGATTTAACATAAAAATGATTTTAAGCATTATTTACAGATTATAATAGTTAAATTAAATTTAATCATGAGGTGATTAAATCACATTATTATGAATTAATCACCATATTTTGGTGACATGCAAAATTTATCTAAATAGTTCTAAAATTTAATGTTGAAAACAAATTGTCACTAATTTGCAACTATTCCCAAAAGTTGTGTCTAATTTGCAACTAATATCAATCGTTGTTATTTATTTTTTTGCCAATAAATCTTTTTTTATAAAAAAAACATCGTTTTGATGGTTGGAGTTTATGTTCACGTAGGAAAATTATGTTTGCCACATCAATTATTGTTCACCAGAGAAATTTTGGGGATACTTGATGATTGGACTGGTGTGGTTGATGAAAGATTGTGATATTTGGTGCAAATAACTCTATTTCAAATGAATAATAATATAGTCCTATAAAGGAATAAATTCTTGAAAGGAAGATGTTGTAAGTAATGAAAGGAATCAAGCAACATTCAAGGAACTTCATGTGTATGTACAAAATGTTGTATTCAATAATTTCCCTGAAATGTACACGTCAAGAAATTGACCAAAAAATGCTTAAAAAAAAAAAATTGACCAAAAAATGCAAAAATGAAATTAAATCATTTAAATTAAGAAAAAGAAATACAACGAATAGAGGATGAAAAGTAAAGGAAGACGTCTTATTAAGATGGACTGACAGTGAAGTGTGTGCGCCTATAATCGAGTCGAGTCGAACCGAATAGTGATTTGCTTAAGTTTGACTATTTTGGTTAAACGAGCTTCTCATTTACATATCGAACGAGCTTTTATCGAGTCGGGTGCAGAGTTGAGCCTAAACAAGCCTTTTAAATTTAGACTTCCATGTAAAATATTAATTATTTTAAAAAAATACTATAAGTGTTTATTGTCAATAATGTAATATATTTACTATTTTCTTGTAAACAAATAAAGTTAACTAGATACTTAATCCAAATATTACTAATTATAATATAAAATATAAGAAATGTAATTAATAACTTTATGTTTTTAAGATAAATCACTGAACGAGCTTGCTTATGAGCTAACGAGTCGAGTACCGTCATGCTCAAGCTTGACTCGTTTAGCTAAACAAGTTTTTATCGAATTGAACGCTGAATAGCTTGCGAGCAGCTTGAATCGTTTAAAGTCCTTTATGTGTTAAATCCTAAAGATCTTAGATTCGACTCTTACATACGTCTCAATATGCACCAAACATACCGACTAGAAATTCGCACGATATACAATGAAAATAAATAAAAAATAAAAAAGGATTAGGTGGTGGGGAGTGGTAAAAAGCGCCGGATTTATAGGAGACAGACAATGAAGAATAGTTTGAACATGGACTTTCACACACTACGCCTCCCCAAATCTTCAAGCATGGACTAGTAGCCTCACATTCTCCAATAATTTAGATTTATTCACCGTCAAAAATTGCAATTAATTAAGCCTTTTGAATTTTGATTTTCTTTTGTTTTTTATGTTTCAATTTTGTATGACTGAACATTATATATAATGCGATTTTCATGTGCATCTAAATAAAATACACCATCTATTCATCATATTTATATCACAATTTTCATTTTGGGTCATTCACAAAACATATATCACTTTCCCATTTGAAACAATATTCTAGAAACATTCATTCTTTTATACCTCACAATAACTGATAATGGTAGTCCCTTTCTCCACTTAAAAACTAGCTACCTAACATTTATTAAAACTCGTGTCAAATATTTGGACTAAAATTACTAGTAGCAATCATTAGAAAAATTACTAGTAATCTGAACAATTTGGAAAACATTAGACCATCAGCAATGACAATCACCATAAGGGGATCGCTGCTTTTGCGATCACATAATGGTGATCGCTCACCATTGCATATTGCGAAGATTGCATGACAAACCAACGATCATGTCCGCATTTGCTATCACTTCTCTTTCTTGATCTCTCTCTCATTCTTGCTTTTCAACTCAATTTTTATTCTTTTCTTTATTTTTTAATATTAAAATACCATGATTTAGAGATCAGTAAATTTGGTAATCTCCATTATGAGTCAAAATAGAGATATTATTTAAAAGGTAAATTGTCTGTAAATTCCTGAACTTTTAACAAATTCTGGTTTTGCTCCCCACAAAAAAATTCAACGTGACAATTCCCGAACTTTCTATTTTGTCTGATTTTGCATCAAAGGTCAATTTTCTCCAAATTGTGTGCTGACTTAGCAGACGAAAATTCCTACGTGTCGTAATCGGTAGACGAGTTAATATTTATTTCAACAATAAATTGCCCGTAAATTCCTTAACTTTTTTCAAATTCTGTTTTTTCTCATCACAAAAAAATATTTTGCGCAACAATTCCCAAACTTTCTAATTTGTCTGTTTTTGCATCCAATATAAGTTTCCCCCAAATTGTGTGTTAAATTGGAGCTAAAGCTCATATATTGAATTTCTACAAAATTCTTAAGATTTCATCTCAATTTTGGGAAGTCATTCAAAATATTGGATGTAAAATCAGACAAATTAGAAAGTTTGAGAATTGTTGAGCAAAATATTTTTTTGTGATGAGCAAAAACAGAATTTGAAAAAAATTAAGGAATTTACGGGCAATTTATTGATTGGATAAATATTAACTCGTCTAACGATTACGATACGTAGGAATTTCCGTCTGCCAAGTCAGTACACAATATGGGAGAAATTGACCTTGGTGCAAAATCAGACAAAATAGAAAGTTCGGAAATTGTCACGTTGAATTTTTTTGTGGGGAACAAAACTAGAATTTGTAAAAAGTTCAGGAATTTACAGACAATTTACCCTTATTTAAATTATAGAGAGATCACCTAATTGATAGAAAAATTACTCGTGTTTGATATTAATGTGAAAATGTAAAAAGATTTCAAATTAAGGAAAATTATTCAGTATTTTGCTTATCCAACATACATCTTTGGAATCTGTCTATGGTCAAAAACCCAATCTGAAAGTTTACACACAGTATTCCCTGTCGGGTGCCAAAGTCTCTCTCTCTCTCTCCACATTCTCTCTCTAGACTCACCTCACCTCATTGAGGAGGCCCTCATCCCTCCATCATCTGTCAATTTGATGTCACTTGTGCGTGTGTGTGTGTTTTTTACTGACGCAGCCTTAGCAACCACCCCGCTGTAAAAACAAATCATTCATCAATAAAGTAACAAAAGATAGGGATTGTGTGTGTTGAGAAAACTTGTCCGAACATTTCCACCCGTTGGAGATACTCCCTCTATCCACGATAGCTGGAAAACAATTTTTTTTTGAAGTTCACAATAAGTGTAGTACTCCCTCCGTCCCGTTGAATATGGTCTATTTGTTTTCGGTACGAAGATTAAGAAAATGGGAATTAGGTGTAATGAAGTGTTAATAAAGTAACTTTTTAGTTAATAAAGTGTTTATTTGGTCAACAATGTATGGAAAAAATGATTTTTTAGCTTAAAGTAAGCTCTAATTCTTTCCCAAAAAGGAAACATGCCATATTCGGTGGGACGGCCCAAAATGAAAAATATGCCATATTCGATGGGATGGAGGGAGTATTTTTTATTTTGGAAAATGATCCCATCCACTATCATTTTTTTAAATCTCACAACAATTCATTATGGTAGATCATTTTCTCCATTCAAAACCAAATTACCAATCGTTTCTTAAAACTCGTGTCGAACTCAGAGTGTTATGGACGGAGGGACTATTAGATTAAAAACTAATTAGAGAGAGAGAAAAAAAAGGATTAATTGCCGGAAAAATCCCGACCTTTGATCAAATTCTGATTTTGGAAAGAAATTTGTCACCTTTTAATATTTCTAATTTTTCCCCCGTAATTCATTTTCCCCCAAATTGATGCTGAGCTGGACGTAATATATTGGGCCACGTCTGCAAATGAAATTAACAGATCAACATCAATTTGAGGGAAAATCAATTACATGGAAAAAAATCAGAAACATTAAAAGATTGGAGATTTTCTTCGCAAAATTAAAAAGTTAGAGGAAAAACCAAAATTTGATTAAATGTCGGGATTTTTCTGACAATTAACCCAAAAAACTACTATTTTTTACTGTGTGAGAGAGAGAGGGAGGGGGGGGAGAGAATTAGGAAAAAAAAATTAATAATAAAGAATGAGAGAAGCAGAGAGTGAGGAGATAAAACCGACGATAGAGGAGCGGAGATGGAGTGAAACGCGAGGGGTTGAAATTGTTGTGTCAGCTCAAACTGACACAAACTCTCCGTCTATTAAAACCCAACGCCATTTTCACACCACCTCCACATCATCATCATCATCGTCATTAACAGCAACTGCTACTGCTACTTCTACTTCTACTTCTACTTCTACTGCTGCTCAACAAAAACAAGGGACTGCTCACAGAAACAGACAACCGGCGCCACTGATGGAGGTCGAGGGGAAGAAAGACGGCGGCGCCGAGGCGGAGAAGCCCGCCTCCCCGCCGCCGGTTGCGCTCGGGGAGCTTTTCCGGTTCGCAGACGGATTGGATTATGTTCTGATGGGAATCGGCACAGTTGGTGCGATTGTTCATGGAAGCTCATTGCCTTTGTTCCTTAGGTTCTTCGCTGATCTCGTTAATTCTTTTGGCTCCAATGCCAACGATGTTGAAAAGATGACACAAGAAGTTTTGAAGGTAATGATTTTTTACTTTAATTTCTGGACATTAATTCGGAAAATTCTTCTTACATTACTTTGTTTGTTTGTCTTTCTTGATGGGTGTTTGCAGTATGCATTTTACTTTCTTGTTGTGGGAGCGGCGATATGGGCATCTTCTTGGGCAGGTAAATTTTGGGCAAAACGAAACTGATATAAAAATGTAATCACTGTCGTTTGAAGATTGATAGTTGTGCAGAAATATCATGCTGGATGTGGACCGGAGAGAGGCAATCGACGAAGATGAGGATCAAGTATCTGGAGGCAGCTCTGAACCAAGACATTCAGTTCTTCGACACAGAGGTTCGGACATCAGATGTAGTTTTCGCCATTAACACAGATGCAGTGATGGTCCAAGATGCCATTAGCGAAAAGGTAAAAAAAAAAAAAAAAAAATAATAATAATAATAAAAATTGATTTATTTCTTTTTTCTTTTTCACAAGATGTGGAAATCCAGTTCTTGTTGATTAGGCATTTTGCGATTGTCCTGTTTCAGTTGGGGAATTTCTTGCACTACATGGCAACATTTGTTTCTGGATTCGTGGTGGGGTTCACCGCCGCGTGGCAGCTAGCTCTTGTCACTCTTGCCGTAGTTCCGCTCATTGCAGTGATCGGAGGCATCCACGCCACCACACTGTCCAAGCTCTCTGGCAAGAGCCAAGATGCTTTGTCACAAGCAGGAAATATCGCCGAACAGGTGAAAATACTAGCTAAAAGTATGTGCGTTTTTTTTGGTAACGTGGTGTGTCTGGATTGATGTTGATATTGTATTACAGACAATAGCTCAAATTCGGACAGTGATGGCGTATGTGGGCGAGTCGAGAGCGTTGCAGTCGTATTCTGCAGCTCTGAGGGTTGCTCAGAGGCTCGGATACAAGATTGGATTGGCCAAAGGATTGGGACTCGGAGCTACGTACTTTACAGTTTTTTGCTGTTATGCCCTTCTTCTCTGGTATGGAGGATATTTAGTTAGGCACCATTACACTAATGGAGGTCTTGCAATTGCAACAATGTTTGCTGTGATGATTGGTGGGCTGTAAGTTATTAGTCCATTTCTGTTTCCTATTTCAGAATTTGATCTTTATCTGATAATCTTAATAGATCTCTTTAATGTGTAGGGCTTTGGGGCAGTCTGCTCCCAGTATGGCTGCATTTGCAAAGGCAAGAGTTGCAGCTGCTAAAATCTTCCGTATAATAGACCACAAACCGGGTGTCGTCTCAAATAATGAATCGGGAGTGGAGTTGGAAGCCATAACCGGAAAATTGGAGCTGAAAAATGTGGAATTCTGCTACCCTTCAAGGCCAGAAACTCAAATACTTAAGGATTTCTGTCTTACTGTTCCGGCCGGGAAAACAATAGCCCTGGTTGGAAGCAGTGGATCGGGCAAAAGCACGGTCGTATCCCTCATCGAGAGATTCTATGATCCTTCTTCAGGTGATGATCAATCCCATAATAGACAGATCAATAACATGTTTTGCCATCTTAGGATGTGATTTGTTAATAATAATCTCGATTATGCAGGGCAAGTTCTGCTCGATGGGCATGACATAAAAACATTGAAGTTGAGATGGCTGAGACAGCAGATTGGGCTGGTGAGCCAAGAACCTGCTCTGTTTGCCACAAACATCAAAGAGAACATACTGTTAGGCAGAGGTGATGCAAGTTTAGTCGAAATCGAAGAGGCTGCCCGAGTTGCTAACGCTCATTCGTTCATAGTTAAGCTTCCAGATGGCTATGATACTCAGGTTAGACAATGTAGTATCTTTCTACATTTATTGTATTTTTTTTTTGGATCAATTATGATTGCATCTAATCTGATATATCATATACCTACTCATCAATGATGGATCATCGGTCCACGGGTGCCGTCTGCCGTCTGGATTGATTGGATAGACAAACTCAAACTTTGCTTTAGGGCCCTTCTATTGCAAGCTAAATTCTTCACTTTGTATGAAAAGCATGGATCTCACACACTGCTCCTTGAGAGATGTGATCTTGTCTTGAATTTAATTTTTTTTTTTGTTGGGGTTATTTGGTCAATAATCAAACCTAACATTTTTTAATAAAGTCAAAAGTGTGGAAATGTTTGGTCATGCATTTTAATACAAGGTAACATGGTTTTCAGTCAACAATGCATGTGCAAAGTCTTGGTCGGTTTCTGTGAAATTTTTGGCAAATGGATCGTTAGTGAGACCATAGGGTAAAGAAATAATGTCAGTACATATAAGGATTTTATGCCACTTGAGTATAATATGTGCAAAGTCTTGGTCGGTTTCTGTTAAATTTTCGGGAAATGGATCGTAAGTGAGACCATAGGATAAAGAAATAATGTCAGTACATATAAGCATTTTATGCCACTTGAGTATAATATTGGAATAATGCTCAAGAACTACAAAAAATAGGAGCTCAAATGAGACATTTGAGGAATTTGCATTTGAGATGATTGCTTGAATGAACAAAAACAGTTCACACATGGCCAATTTTAAGAATCATAATTTCACTAATAATAAGTAGATTTTTGTTGGATATATATAAGAATGGAAATTATGGATTTAATGCAATATCATTGAGTAGGATAAAATGAAACACAGTTCTGCTAAATTTTGTGATCTAAAAAATGACCACCAATTGATTTTTATTTTTATTTTTATTTTTTTGTTCAATCTTACTTTATAGTCCATCAAAAAACTAACTTAACTTGATGATGGCAGGTTGGGGAGAGAGGGCTGCAACTGTCGGGCGGGCAGAAGCAGAGAATTGCTATAGCGAGAGCTATGCTTAAGAACCCGGCCATCTTGCTCTTGGATGAAGCAACGAGTGCATTAGATTCCGAATCAGAGAAGCTAGTGCAAGAAGCGCTTGATCGCTTCATGATTGGAAGGACTACTCTAGTCATTGCCCATCGCCTCTCTACTATTCGAAAAGCTGATCTTGTTGCTGTATTGCAGCAAGGCAGTGTAACTGAAATCGGGACTCACGATGAGCTCATTGCCAGGGGCGAAAACGGGGTCTATGCCAAGCTCATCAGAATGCAAGAAGCTGCAGCTCATGAAGCTGCTCTTAATAATGCCAGGAAGAGTAGTGCAAGGTACATTACGGTCATCGAACATCTTCCCCATTAAAAATGTCAATATTTGAATGAGTGGCTGAATTAAGATTCCTCTGCAGGCCTTCTAGTGCAAGGAACTCCGTGAGCTCACCGATAATCACCAGAAATTCATCTTATGGTCGATCACCTTACTCGAGAAGGTTGTCCGACTTCTCCACCTCCGACTTCAGCCTCTCCTTGGATGCTTCATATCCTAATTATCGCCACGAGAAGCTTGCGTTTAAGGATCAAGCAAGTTCCTTCTGGCGCCTTGCGAAGATGAATTCTCCAGAATGGACTTATGCTTTGTTTGGCTCTATTGGCTCAGTCGTCTGTGGCTCTCTCAGTGCATTCTTCGCCTACGTGCTCAGCGCTGTTCTCAGCGTCTACTACAATCCCGATCACGCCTTCATGATAAAGGAAATCGCAAAATACTGCTACCTCTTAATAGGTGTGTCGTCAGCGGCACTCATATTCAACACATTACAGCATTACTTCTGGGATACAGTGGGAGAGAACTTGACAAAACGCGTTAGAGAGAAGATGTTGGCTGCAGTTGTGAAGAACGAAATGGCGTGGTTCGATCAGGAAGAGAACGAAAGCTCGAGAGTTGCAGCTAGGCTAGCTCTGGATGCAAACAATGTGAGGTCAGCAATTGGTGACAGGATTTCTGTTATAATGCAGAATTCTGCTCTCA
The DNA here is from genome assembly GCA_031470985.1 of Agastache rugosa. NCBI lineage: Eukaryota > Viridiplantae > Streptophyta > Magnoliopsida > Lamiales > Lamiaceae > Agastache > Agastache rugosa. The sequence goes on along the minus strand of CM062606.1, from coordinate 29,972,963 downwards.
TGCTCGTTGCCTGCACCGCTGGATTCGTGTTGCAATGGCGCCTCGCCCTCGTGCTCGTTGCTGTCTTCCCCGTCGTCGTTGCAGCAACTGTCTTACAGGTACAAGTAGAGCATTTACAGTTAAACAGTTAAAAAACCATACATTAGCAACAATATCATTTAAAAACTTTTTCTTTAAACAGAAAATGTTCATGACTGGATTCTCCGGCGACTTGGAAGCTTCACATGCGAAAGCGACGCAGCTGGCCGGGGAAGCCGTGGCCAATGTTAGAACCGTTGCAGCCTTCAATTCGGAGGAGAGAATCGTCGGTCTTTTCAGTTCAAGCCTCAACATTCCCCTTCGCCGTTGCTTCTGGAAGGGGCAGATAGCCGGAAGTGGCTATGGTATTGCTCAATTCTTACTCTACTCTTCCTACGCTCTTGGTCTATGGTATGCTTCTTATCTGGTGAAGCATGGAATCTCCGATTTCTCAAAGACGATCCGCGTGTTCATGGTCCTCATGGTCTCAGCAAACGGTGCTGCTGAGACCCTCACGCTCGCCCCTGACTTCATCAAGGGCGGCCGTGCAATGCGATCCGTTTTTGAACTGCTCGATCGCAAGACTGAGATCGAGCCTGATGATGCGGACGCCATTGCCGTCCCGGATAGACTCCGTGGAGAAGTTGAATTTAAGCACGTGGATTTTACATATCCTACTAGACCCGACGTCTCAATCTTCCGCGACCTAAACCTTCGTGCACGAGCAGGGAAGACGCTAGCCCTCGTCGGGCCTAGTGGCTGTGGCAAGAGCTCAGTGGTTGCTCTGATACAGAGATTCTACGAGCCTTCATCCGGCCGCGTTATGATCGACGGGAAGGATATCAGGAAGTACAATCTCAAGTCGTTGAGACGACACATTGCCGTTGTGCCACAAGAGCCCTGCCTCTTTGCCACCACCATCTACGAGAACATAGCCTACGGGCACGAATCAGCAACGGAGGCTGAGATAATCGAGGCAGCGACCTTAGCAAATGCGCACAAGTTCATATCCTCGTTGCCGGATGGATACAAGACATTTGCTGGGGAAAGAGGAGTGCAGTTGTCCGGAGGACAGAAGCAACGGATTGCCCTAGCTCGAGCTTTCTTGAGGAAAGCAGAGATAATGCTGCTGGACGAGGCTACTAGCGCGCTTGATGCAGAGTCGGAGAGGTGCATACAGGAAGCCCTAGAGCGCGCTTGTTCAGGAAAGACGACGATTGTGGTCGCACATAGACTTACCACAATCAGTAGCGCTCATGTCATTGCAGTGCTTGACGACGGGAAGGTAGCGGAGCAAGGCTCCCATTCACATCTGTTGAAGAACTGTCCTGATGGCATATACGCGCGCATGATACAGTTGCAGAGATTCAGCCATGGCCAAGCTGTGAATATAGCGGCATCCGGTTCGAATTCTTCTGCTCGGCCTCATCATGAAGATGGTGAAAGCTAATGAGGCTAAGGAGAAACATGGATACAACAGTGTTTCTAGAAAATTGTCCTTGTTTTGTTTATATATTTTTGATATGATATATAGCATGTGGATTAATTATCTAATTATAGTCTTAAAATGTGTTGACAAATGTGGCCTTGAATGTTAATGGAGCTCCAAAGATTCTAGTTGCAAGCGCAATAACATGCTCTCATTCAACTCTATGCAAGTAGTTATTCGTATCAGTAACAGAAATCTCGATGTAATCGAACATTTTCCCAATCCCTATTTGTGAGAATCATATTTAATTTTGAGCATGTTGGGTGTACATGGTGAGAATGATCGAGAAGCACTTCTTCCGTCTCTGAATAAGTGATCGACCCGTATACTAAGAAATCCTAATTATTGCATGAAAAATCAAACAGTTGAAGAATTTGAATTAGAGCATTCGCAATGGTTGGCGGGATAGGCGGCTCGAGCCGCCGCGCTATCCTATCGAGGCGATGGAGGGGCGAGGTGATCGTGCCGCGACAATATGGAACGAGCTGGGCTCGCTGTTCAAAATATACGGCGCATGCATTACACGCGCCAGACTTAAAAACAAATCGAAAATGCAGCAAATTTCAAAAATGGCAATGACTAGTTGAATTTGGGCCACTAGGGCCGGAATAGTAATTTCTCCAAGTTTTTAAAATTATGCAATTTCGTTTTGTTTTAAATTAATGTAATTTTCTTTTATTTCAATTATGTAATTTTAGGACTTTCAATTATTGTAATTTACGTATTTCCAAAATTAATTCTATCATGTCTTCTATCCTGCCCAATCAAAGCAGTACTGGACACAATGATGGGTGGGTCCAGGTTGCTATCTTGCTTCTAAGAGGTGCAAGGATTGCTGATGCTCTAAGGATAAGGGCAAAATGAAAAGTTTGACATTATTTTTAAGAAACGTGATAATTATTCGAGACTGGGAGAGCAAGTAAAGAGGATGGGGAGGGGAACAACATTATTGGGCATGTTCACGTGGTGGTTGCACGATTGCGACAGAATCGTTTGTAAGGAGGAAGGAACAAAGCATGAGGTAGAAAATTAAGGGACATTAAATCTCATCATGCAAGATTAGATTGCACGGTGAATTATGATAGAAATAAAATGGGAAAATTACAAAGGACACAATCTCTCTCATGAATGTGATAATTGATAGCATTTGTGGGTTTGTCCATCCATGCGATAACAACCCTTAATCTGTTTCTTCTTCTTGTATTTGCGTGTGGGCCCAAAATGCTACTCAATTTGCGGTGGGCCCGGTTTGCCGCTCGTGTTTTGAGATTGCATCCTAACATCAATAACGATATTTTATTTAACGTAACTTAACATATGTCGATTGTCCATACTATTCGAGTACGTGATAAGACGTTATCTGCAATAAACCATAGTATGCGAATATAGGCAACCCGTCTAATCATATATGCATTATTGCCACAACACGTGGACTGTTTTCAATCACTCGAAAGACGATCCGTTACCATGATTATGCATCGAGAGAGTAGTATGAGATAAAGGATATTTTCGACTTCCTGTATGTATCGGAAGTTCAATTCAGAGTCACGAGTGCTCCCTCTGCTTCTAATCAAATATCTCCGATCGTCAAAATTCATATATCTAGATACCGAGCATATTTATTCTTTTTGTTTATAATTGTTGCATGAAAAATCAAATAACCAAGAAAATTGTATTGAGGACAACGACAGATTGAAAAGATATATTTTCTATAGAATTCGATAAAATCACATAATTTATAATCCAATTGATTTCAAAACAATACTTATTTGATGACAGAAAGAGTATCATTTATTTTTGGGTAAATATAACTTTCTATCACTCTTTAGCATTTCAAATCAATTTTTATCCAAATTTTTTTTATCTTCAATTCCATCATATAATTAAGGATTAATTGCAAATCAAAGTACAACCTTTGGTCTCATTTGCAATAATACACTACTTTTGATCATTGGCCAACCTTTCAATTGGGATCACATGATGCACAAGTACCCTCTATCTTGCGATTAAAAATGAGTAAAAATGTCACGTCAAAATATGAGTAAAGTTGTTATATCAATAAAATAAATTCACGTTTAATTACCACATAAAAAGAAAAAGTCTGCATCAACTTTCCGGTCATCGAAAATTCAAGATGGGATCTCAATTGCAACCAATTGAAAAATTATACCTTGATATGCCAATGATCAAAAATGGTGCTATTATTGCAAATGAGACCAAATATTATGCTTGATTTGCAATTAACCCTATAATCAATAGAAGAACTCTTGAAACTCAAAATTGATTAAAGATTTTTAAAGCTCATTATCAAGGTTTTCCCACATCTTCAAATTTTAAAATTTTAAATTCCATCATGTAATTAAGGATTAATTGCAAATCAAAGTATAACCTTTGGTCTCATTTGCAATAATACACTACTTTTGATCATTGGCATATAAAGGCACAACCTTTATATTGGTTGCGATTGGGATCACATGATGCACAAGTACCCTTTATCTTGCGATTAAAAATAAGTAAAAATGTCACATTAAAATATGAATAAAAATGTCACATCAATAAAATAAATCTACGTTTAATTGCCACGTCAAAAGAAAATGCCCGCATCAACTTTCCGGTTATCGAAAATTCAAGATGTGATCTCAATTGCAACCAATTGAAAGATTATACCCTGATATGCCAATAATCAAAAGTAGTGCTATTATTGCAATTGAGACCAAAGATTATGCTTGATTTGCAATAACCCTATAATCAATAGAAGAGCTCTTGAAACTCAAAATTGATTAAAGATTTTTTATGCTCGTTATCAAGGTTTTCCCACATTTTCAAATTTTATCATGATACATTCATTAGATTAAAGATTTTTAAAGCTCATTATCAGCATCAACTTCCAAACTCAATTATTTTGTCACCAAACAATGAAACGATTGGAAGTATGAGCACACATCCCAAACCAGACTAAGAAGTTAATCAATTTTAAATTTCAAAAGCTCTGCCATTGTTTTCATAATAGAATTGATACACATCAAAAAATCAAGAAAAAATTAATAAATTTTAAAGATTGAGATAGAATTAAAAAGCACACCAAAAGTTGGAATAAAAAGTGAAATTAACCTTTATTTTTCCTAATTAATATGACCAAACTCCACATATCACAAACATTTCAACCCTTAAGAGCTTAGCATGCACATTGGGTGCCAATATGTAGATGCATTCATTTCAAACCATAAAAACAATGCATGTTTGGCAACGCTACCAGCACATTGACATGTAAAAGCATAGAATTAAGTAAAATTCGACAATATGGCAATAAGAAAACCATCGCTTACAGTGATGTTGAGAAGCTAAAGCTGAGACAGTAAGAACTCACCGGAATCATCCCAGAAGCCCATCATTTGTGACATGTGCTAAAAGAAACATATTTTACCTAACATCAAACATTGCCACTATTTGCATCACTGTAATAAAATAATAAAGGGGGGGGGGGGGGGGGTAGAGCAGCCTTCAAGTAGAGCTACAACTAGCTAAAAATGAATTACATAAAATTTGAGAGAAGTGTAGGATACAGCGCTTGTCAAGGAATCTTAACTCCTAAAAGATTTTAGCTATTCTGTGATAATTTCTGCAGGTGTCACTCAACATCAAACAAACACATGAATAACTTTACATTGACATCAACTTGGGGCCATTGTCTGGCTTGCCCATTCCAGCAGCTATATCAGCATCCAGTTGCGTGTGAGGTGCAGGACCCATCATCATCTTCACACTGCGCAAGAAATGTATAAGCACTCTAGTCGAAGTGGTTGTAACGTGCCATGTTGATCAGTTAAAAAAAACTAAACGAAACCAATTACATTTTCAAAAGAACTCATTTTTTCTACTGAGCTAAAGTAAAACTTCAGAACAACCTCCTTTGATAAATCATAAGTTCAACAAACCTTTCTAAAACTTGATAGCTACTAAGAGCCCAAGATTCTCAAACCCAGAACCAAGACTGAATAATTCGGAAAATGAATACAAAATCTACATAGATTCCAGACTGTCAATTTAGATGCCAAAAATATTGTACAAGGAAATATCATACTTGATCTTAAGTATAATTATTTGAGTTAGCTACTGAGTAATTAAACAGAAAATGAGTACATAATCTTAATAGACTATCCATTAGATATCAAATACTGTATAATTACTAGATGGTCAAAGAAATATCATACTTGATCTTAAGTATAATTATTTGTGTTAGCTACTGAGTAATTAAACAGAAAATGAGTACATAATCTTAATAGACTATCCATTAGATATCAAATACTGTATAATTACTAGATGCTCAAAGAAAATATCATGCTTGATCTTAAGTATAATTATTTGAGTTAGCTACTGAGTAACTAAACAGAAAAAATCCAATTAAGAAAAGAAAACTGTATGCAACTTCGTTCCCAGAGGATAAACTACCAACCTCAGTTAACTCTCAAATGTTATTCTCAAGAAGCCCCCAATTTTCCCATCAACAAAAGCACGAAACATAAATGATATGATTAGAAAACTATATGCAACTTCGTTCCCAGAGGATAAACCAACCTCAGTAACTCTCAAATGTTATTCTCAAGAAGTCCACAATTTTCCCATCAACAAAAAAGCACGAAACATAAATGATATGATTACGAATTTCAACTAGATAATTCAGCAATGTAAGTTGAAGCATGGACAAAAATCTAATACACTAAATTCTTTTGTCCTGAGGTTTAGCTACTAAAAAAAGTTACTATTAGTTTTCTCAAATGACTAATAAACACACAAACTATAATAATAAAGCACAATTCTTCACATATAATGACTTAAACAAACGATACATGATTAATAAAAAGCAATCATACCGCTTCCTATGCCGCTTGGTCTTGAAATGCTCATCTCTCACAGTCACATTAGCAAAATAGCGACTACAAAACGGGTGAAAAATCAAAACTTGAACAGTAAAATATAACAATAACCCGAATTAACAAGAAATTTAAGGATTTGAACATTACTCGCAGTGAAAACAATAGTACTGGCCCATTCCTGGGAGATCTTCATCCACGGGCAAGGGCTTGCTCTCTCCCTCCATTTTTTGAAGCTCGTCATAAACGGCGTCGTCGCGTGAACACTCGATGGTCAAGAAAATCATAACTTTGAACAGCAAAAATTAACAAAATACGAAAGACAACAACAAAAAAAAAACTCATATATTATCAATAAAAGGATATCCTTGAGAAGAAATTTGGTGCGCCTAAAAGATTTATGAGAGTATCGGCGCTTCTTCACGCTGCGGTGCGGGCACTTTCCACCCATTCTTCTTTAACGTATGAGCGAATTGGGAAATTTGAGTTTTTGATTTGATTGGGATTGAGAAAAATCGAAAACCCTAGACGGCAGTGTGAAGCCGTAAAGGGTTTTTCTGCTATTAAGGTTTTGCTATTTAATTTGTTCCGATGCGACGTCGTCTTCGTGTGTGTGATGAAAGTATAAAGTTTTTGGGCTTTAGCACTGCTGAATAGAAATTAAAAAGGCCCATAAAAAATTGGGATTATATTTTTGGACTGGTATTTGTGGGTCAGATTCGAGAAATCTTAAATAACAAAAAATAACTTTTTAATATCTGCTCCTTAACTAGGTTTCGATAAAGGGTTAGGGTGGCTCCAACTGTTGGGTTACAAAAAATGGAACCCAACTCTTATTATTGGAGTAGATTCCAAAATTGCCACGAGAAGGAGTGTGAAGCTGGGCGGCTGCGTTCAAAGAAAATGGCGGGTCCAATACGCGTCAGGAGATTAATGCGTGGGGACATCGACACACCGCCCTCCCTGAGAGCACCCACAATGGGAGGAGACCTATCTTTGGGTAGGTCTCCCAATATTTTAGAATACTTTATGTCTTTTTTGTGGGACCTCAATGTTTGAGAGACCGGTCTCTAAATCGGCCACAATGGAGTAGGTCTCACACCCCGGTCTCTGACCTATGTCTCTCATTATTTTAATTATTTTTTTTATTTTAAGTTTTATATTTTTTTAATAATAAAAATAATTATAATTAAAATACCATATTGTATTGAAATATTGGAAAATTACAATACAATAAAGAAACCAACAACCCATTGAAAATGGATGACATTACTAAGTGCTATACGCCCTATATGCGTAGACATCGACCTAAGCCCACAGTCGTGCCCTTTGATGCCGGTCGAATGACCTCCCTTTGAACCGGGCAAGGAAGCATCTGCCGTGGGCTTTTTCTCAACAATGACTAGCGCCGTAGCAGCTTTGAGTCAGTGGTTCTCCTCAGAATCTGAAATAGAAGCATCTCCTTTAGCTGCTCTTTCTGTCTTTCTCGTAGCTACCCTGTGTTCTCCTGCCTGAGACCGAGAAGTTCCTTTTGACTAGATCTTCATAGCGCACTCAACCGGAAACAAAGGAGTGCGTACATGTTGGTTCGTTTGGAGAGTAACTCAAGAAGGCAAGGGAAGTCTGGACTAAGGTCCTGGTTGAAGGTAGGTAGAATGCCTCCAGGAAAGGTCCCTTTTTAGTTGGGTAGAAGAAGGTATCCCCAGTAGTAGATTGTTTGCATTCAGTGTTTCAGTGGTTTCAATGGTGGCAGGATATTGAAAAGGAAGTTTTCTGATGGTAACTCCCATCTTTTTAATAGATTGATTGATTGAGGGGCTTTTGTGCCCATACCATATTCAATAAATAATAGTAGGAGCCCGGAAGAGAGATCTGTTTGGACATGCCCTTTGCTTGATATTGGGCGGAGTGGGCTTTGTTTGCAGCTTTGCAATTAAATTTAAAATTAATGTAGAACTAGTTAAGTGGATCGAAACGTGTCCAAATTTCCTCAATGAAATCATTTTCAAGACGTTCATGGGCTTTCGCATCGTGAAGCAGGGGGTCCACCTTGGATTGCATGTGCCCTATTAATATTTCGATCGCCTTCCGTGCTCTGTTCGGCTTCAAAGTGAGTCGATTGAACTCCTTCATCTTCAATGATCATGTTATGCATAATGATGCACGCATACATGATGTCGCATAAATGTTCTCGAAACCACAAGCGTGTTGCCCAACGTGGATAAATGCCGTCAACAAGATTGACCGAAAGCCTTTTCAACGAGATTGACCGTCGGCGTCCTCCCATGCAGGACGTCGTTGAAAACGTCGGACTGATTAAGCACGTTGATGTCATTGTTGGAGCCGGCGACACCGAAAAAAGCATGCCAAATCCATAAATCTTGAGAGGCCACCGCTTCAAGGATGAGTGTAGGATATCCCTTTCGTTGGGTTGTGTACGCACCTCTCCACTGGGTTGGACAATTTTTCCATGCCCAGTGCATACAGTCGATGCTACTAAGCATACCGGGGAACCCATGCTTCGTTTCGTGCATCGATACGACTCTAGCCACGTCACTGCTCATTGGCCTCCTTAAGTATTCATCACCGAAAACGGATCTGATGGCCGCACAGAAATTCTTGAGAATCAATATGCCCGTTGATTCGCCCACGTGCAGATACTCGTCATATTGATCTGCTGATCCACCGTTTGCAAGCTGTCTCAAAGCGACAGTGCATTTAACATATAGGTGGTGCCCCAATCTACCCGTTGCATCTGGGCATTGTTGAAAAAAAGGTTCTCGAGCCTGCAATGTCTCCGCTATGCGTATGAACAAATTCTTGCTCATGCAAAACCGGCGGCGAAATACGACTTCGCCCCACCTTGAATTTTCTGCAAAATAATCTTGAATGAGGCGGCCGGAAGCCCCCTCACGATCTCGATCAACGTACACCCTCATTGGAATGCTACTCGTTCCAGCTGCATGCTCTTGACGCCGTTTGCATACTTTTCAACTGCTTGCTCAGCCAGTTCCATCGCCCTCTCCACACGCTCATTCTTCTCTTCACGATTGAATAAAGCTCCGGGCCAAGACATGATTGTAGATAAATTGAGAGATATAATTAATGTAGATTTATGAGTGAATGAAATAGAAGATGAGTGAAATAGAATAGAAAATGAGTGAAATGAATTGAAGTGAGATGTGGTATTTTATAGATAGAAAATATAAAAATAAAAAATAAAAAAAACACACGAAATAGCCGTTGATATATATATATATATATATATATATATATATATATATAATTTTTTTAAATTAAAACACAACAAAAAATAATAAAATAACACGTCCCCAGGTCGCAACCTCGGGCGCAAGCCCGACCTGGGGTGCGACCGACCAGGTCGCTACAACGGCAGAGATCGGGGGGGGGGGGCGGTCGATAGGGGCGGTCGTTGGGCCAGCGACCGGGCCCTTCGACCGCCATTGTAGGTGCTCTGATAGGCACGTGTCTTCTACACTCGCATGGGGTGCTTGGAGAAGAAGAAGTGGCAGCTCGATGTATTTTTTTTTCTTTTTTTTGTTGCTTTCTTTTCATTTCGTTCCGATTTAGTTTTTCCATATTTCGATGTCTAAAATTCCATTGAAATATATCGAACATATATCTTATATCAAAGATCACAACGAGAGCTTTCATTCGACATAAAAATAAAAAAAATCAAAGTTCAAATGATTAAGTTATGATATTTTAAAGAGAAAAATTCATAAGATATATTATATAAATAATAAAAAAAAAATATTTGTAACCTTGTTAAAATTTTACAAATGGCTATATTCGACACTAGACCTGCCATTCTGATCGGCCCGGCGAGCCTAATCGGAACCGGCCCGTCGGTCAACGATTTTTTAATCGGCCGTCTATCAATGGTTAGGAATTTTAATCGAAACCGTGATCTTAAGGGCCGGTTTCGGCCTTCATTTTGGGGAACCATAACCAGAGCTTCCTAAATTAAAATAATAATAATAATAATTATACTAACCGTGGGAAAAATGGATGGCTGAGATTAAATCTAGGCAGATCGATGATATCAGATGTGGCAACCGGTTCAAACGGGAAAAATTGGCGGTTAACCGTTGGAATTGGTGGTTAACACGCAGAAAAAAAAAATTCTATTTTGTAATATTTATTTCAAATTTCAAGTAGTTGAAATTTCTATTTTGTAATGTTTATTTCAATTTTCAAATAATTGTAATTTCTATTTGGTAATGTATATTTCAATTTTCAAGTATTAATGAAAACTAGTTCATTTACTTAATTTTGTGATTAAATAAGTAAAAAATAACAATAATAAAATATTGTGTTGACCGGCGGGCCTAAACTGAATCCGGTGTGTTTAATCGGAATCGGAATCGGAACCGCCGATTTTTTAGCCTAATCCGAGACCATGAGTATGGCTGGTTACGAGTCACCCTCGGGGGAAATCGTAACCAGCGGGCATTGAGCCGTGGACAGGTGTATCCGACACCCACTCTGCTGCTTTTCACTTTTTGTTTTTAATTTTTCCGTTACAATTAACGGTAAAATTTACCAAACATTTTATAAATATATATATATATATATATATATATATGCCACAAATTATCTAACAAACACTGTTGTTGAGGATTAACCTCGATTCCAGTGTATGGTTTGAATTTTTTATTTTGATCTGTGTGAGTAGAAAGCATAACAAATCCAAACTGAAAGTGTGTTTTCAAATTCTTTTCTCCCTTTGTTTCTATTTTTCAGATTTAAAGGCAGAAAAGAATATTATCCCAAAAAGAAAATTTTCTCATTATGTTATTTACAGATGTACAAAAGTATGTCTTTTTCATAATTTTGATACAGTTAGAAAACATATTACTTGTCAAAACCCTATTTTTAAAGGATATTATACCTTTAAAGAAGCATTAGATAATGCTAGAGATTCTTTAGGGTTAAACTTTTTCATTGAACCCGAAGAAGTCAAAAGTTTTTCACAAATTGTAGAAGAAAACCTAAGTGGGGTAATTTCAGCTCAATCCGAGATAATTCAAAAATTAGAAAAACAAATTTTTGATTTACAAAGTCAACTTTCTCTCGCCAATTCAAAAATTCAAGAGAATGTTGAGGCCCTAAAATTCAAGGACCAAACAATTTTTACAATGGAAAAAGAGATCTCAAACCTTAATTCAAAATTTTTTTCCCTGAACACTGAGATCAAAGATTTTGAAATGAAAAAGGATTCGATTCCCCAAAGAAAATTCGAAAATTTCAAGGCAAGAGTGCTTGATCTCCCTTACCAAGAGGTCTTAAAACCACTTTTAGACAGAGTTCCTGAATTGGAACAAATAATTTCAACAAAGGCCTTGGAAGGAATATTAAAGGATTTTGAAAATCTCCAAAAGAAATTGGTAAAAATTATTTTTGGAGAAATTCATTTCGAAGGAGTAAAAGTAGTACAAAAGTCAACATACTACTTTGATTCTCAAGAATTTCCAGATGGAGTCCCTGGACTTTTCAAACTCCAAGTTGACCTAAATTCAACAGACATGAATTGTGAAAACATTTTAAAATTTTATCACAATGGCATGGTTGATTTTATTGAGTTCCGTCTTGAAGAAGAAGGCTAAAAAATTGAAGACATTTTGGAAAAATTGGGAGAAAAATTCTTGCTTATAGGAGGGAATATTGCATCAAAATCCCTAAAAGGCAAGGTATTCTGTAAAATTATATCCTCTCTTCCACAAGTTATAAATGGCACTTATGTGCCAAGCAGAAAGAGGATTTTTATGGAAGAAAAAGACAGATTAAGAAATCATGATTCAACATCATTTGATTTCAAGGAAATTGAAAATTCCAAGGTGTATGAATACTATCAAGAAAATATGGGTTTCGAACTAATTTTCTGGAACCAGTACAAACTCCTTGGAGAAGGACATTTCACCCAGATCTTTGGGACAGAAAATTGGAAAATGCTTTTACCATTCAGCGGTGAAGGCGAAAAATTAGAAGACGAAGAACACATCATCAATACTGAAGAAGTGTTTGCTCTTCATCAAGAAAGTGATACAGAAAATGATGAAGAAATTCCAGAGACTCACAGGGATTTCTAGAAAGGATATGACGAATGCAATGACGAAAATTTATCAATTGTCACTAACATTTGTCAAAAAGTTTTTCTTACTTTTTGAATTTTTTGGCCACGATTATTGTTATTTGGCCACAATTACCGGCTTTATCTTTCTTTTTGTAGTGTAGTCTTTTCTTTTCTTTTTTAGTCTTTTCTTTGATTATTACTTGTGAGACTTTGTGGTTTTTTCTAGACTAGGTAGCTTAACTTTTATAGGATAGATTGGAATTGTCGGCCAATTTTTGGCTATAAAAAGAGCTTTGCTCTTTTTCATTGTAAACACACCGAAAAAACAATACAACCCTCTTTTATTCTAAATCAAGAATGAGTTTCTAAACTCTCATCTTCTTAGTGTTTAGCAGATAGTTATTCCTTCCTAGTTCATATAATATATCCCAGTATAAAAAAAAAAAAATTCTCCGCTGTGTAAACTCTTCTCCATCTCAAAGATCAACCTGGAGTGCTGCCCTTTTCTGGAAAGCTCCTCCATCTCGTAAGATCTTTTTCTTTTATTTATTGTGGATTAATGTGTATCCCCAAAAAACACCCTAAACCCTGATACCAAAAAGGGCAGCACTCCAGGTTGATCTTTGAGATGGAGAAGAGTTTACACAGCGGAGTTTTTTTTTTTTTTTTTTTATACTGGGATATATTATATGAACTAGGAAGGAATAACTATCTGCTAAAAACTAAGAAGATGAGAGTTTAGAAACTCATTCTTGATTTAAAATAAAAGAGGGTTGTATTGTTTTTTCGGTGTGTTTACAATGAAAGAGCAAAGCTCTTTTTATAGCCAAAAATTGGCCGACAATTCCAATCTATCCTATAAAAGTTAAGCTACCTAGTCTAGAAAAAACCACAAAGTCTCACAAGTAATAATCAAAGAAAAGACTAGAAAAGAAAAGAAAAGACTACACTACAAAAAGAAAGATAAAGCCGGTAATTGTGGCCAAATAACAAATATATATATATATATATATATATATATATATATATATATATATCAATATGATTGGAAAAGTACTAATATTGACTGGAAAAGTTAGTGTGTTCTTTAGTTTTTATCTTTTATCTTTAGATGTTTTATTTTGTTTATACTTATAATTTTAATTATTGGGATATGTTTTATCTTTAGAAAAGAAAGGTAACTAAAAGCTAAAAGCTAAGAAATTCTCATCATTGATCCAAATCCGCTTAAACGTCTCGAATTTCTTGATCTTGAATATTCGATAAAAGAGAATCATTTTGTTTTTGTAGAAAATTTTAAGTTCAATTGTAAATTAAAAAAAGGCTTTAATCATATTTTACACAGTGAAAATAATCATTTAAATAGTATTACAAATTTGGTTTTAAATTTAGGCTTTGGCCTAAAAAAAGAAAATAATAAAATTATTAAAATTTTAACAGAATTAAAACAAAAAAGTCTTGAGAGAGAGACTTATATTAATAAAATCAAAGAAAATTTAGATTTTATAAAAGATCAAAATTGTTATATAATTACATAATTAAAAAATCGCAAAAAAGAAACTAAAGAAACAGAATGTTCAGAATCTTTTGATTTTACTAAAGAACTAGATAAATTAACTAAAACCATAAAAAATTTAGAATTAGGTCCAATTGAAAGACCTAAAAAAGATATTACTCCACCTATTTATAAACATTGGAAAGCTAAAAAATGAATAGTTTTACAGGAAAGTCTAGAACTATACAAGAAGAAAGAAGTAGTACGTCAAACATTAATGACATAGTTTCTAATACATTTTTAAATAGAATAACTACAAGAGGATCAGGAAGTAATTCTTCCGAAAATATTGTTCAAATTGAAGATGAAATTAATATAGACAGAAATTTAGAATTATACAATAATCATCAAATTGATATTTTAAATCCAAGAATTTTATATCAAACAGGCATGATGAATATTAACAGAGTATTAATAAGAAGCAGTAGGGAAGAAAGTCTAAGAATAGTTGAAAATACTCAAATTATAGACTTAATCTCACCAGAAATAATAATAAAAATTAAAAATTCCAGAAAACGATTTGTCCATATTGGATTAGTTGTTATAGGAATAAAAGGATTAGGAAGAAAAGAGTTAGGTACTAAAGTTTTAACAATATTAATGGATAAATCTTGGAGTACAAATATGAAAAAAGCAACTATTTCCGAAATGAAAGTAGATATGAGTAAAAACAGTGCAATATTTTATTGTCTACCAGCAATACTAAAAGATATAAATGATTTAAAAAATTTAAAAATCGGATTACAGATAAAAGGATATGATGGTTATATAGGAAATAATCTAATTGTAAGTGTAGGAATTTTAGGAAAAGTCAGCAATAGATCTGGTATGAATTTTAAAGTAAACATAGATGATGGTCCCGGAACGAGGTCTTCGGTGTAGAGGGGGGGTGAATACACCGAAGAAAGATTTTTGAAATCTTTTGCAGATTAAAACTGAGTTGAGTGGGAGCTAAGTTATTAATTCTGCTGACTTCTAAGGAAGATGGTCAGCTGGACTTATAACTCAGCTGGTGGTGCGGAATGTGGTGGTTTGAAAGTCTTAGCTCGTTCCCTTTACAAAAGTTCAGAAAAACTTAGTTTAATTTTTCAGTTAAGCAGTTTAGAAAATAATGCAGCTGGCTGGGTCACACAGCCAGAGAGCTTTTTGGGTTTAGTTTTTTAAAGATATAAAATACAGAGAATAAAGAAAGCAATAAAGCACTCGGAATTTTAACGTGGTTCGGAGAAACTACTTCTACGTCCACGACCAGATTTAACTGGTAATTCACTACCAATTGGTTTCCAAGTACAAGCAACTTCACAACTCTAACCTGAGCTGTGTTCTAACAGTTTACGGGAACTGTAGAAGCCTGAACATTTTCAGTTTACAGGTACTGAAAACAACCTTAACCTTTTCAGTTTACGGGTATTGAAAAACCTTACACACTTGAATTCCGCACCTCAAGCAGGTGTAACCTTAACCTAACCTTTACTGGGTAAAGAAGGTGTTGGGAAAATTATAAGGTTTCGATTTGATACCAAAACCCAACTGATTCTCCAACCGAATAGATGATCGCGTCAACCTAAATAGTGTTTTCCAGCTCGCCTGTTTGAGCCTTAGATGTTCTAGGTTTACAGGTTAAGGAAGCGGAAGACAGCAGTCGACCCAGCTGTGTCTACAACAGGAGTCAGCTAGCGGAAGACAGCAGTCGACCCAGCTGTGTTCACAATGAGTCGGCCTAGCAAAAGACGACGGGCGTCAACCTTCGACGGTGAGTGATCCGGCGAGCTGATCAAGGCGAAGAGAATTCGAGCGAGTTCAAAACACGGCCGGTCCGGTATGCAGAACAAAGGAACTATCTGCGAAGACTCCACTTCAAGACGGTCCGGCTACGAATTCAAAAGCCGGCTCTAAAGGCGAAGATCCGGAATCGGAGGAAGTCAACCTACCTCGACCAATGAGGGATTGCCGGATCGACGCATCCTAGACTTCGGAACCTAGGATGTGACACAAATGAAGACGGTGCAGATACGCCCAACGGCAGATCTTGTATTTAAGAAGAGTAGGTAAGATTCAAACGGCTCCTCCAACGGCTAGTCTTGAATCTCTACCTATATAAACCCGTCTTCAACCTCGGGATCGGATACGAAAAACTCTCTACAAGCTTTCATTATCCGAAATCTTCATTCTTTCAAAAGCTCTCAAGCGATTCTACATAGATCAAAGAACACTTTATCTTAAAGTGTTTCTAGTTAAGAAAGCTTGCTTAGTTTTTCGTCCGTTCCCTAGGCCAAACTCATCGTATATCTTAAGCCTAGATTTCGAACGAGTTCATCATACTACGAAGTTCTTAATTGTAAGAACTCGTTCATAGTTGGAACCCCATACCCAAACCCAAACCCGAAGGTTAGGTAAAGGTACGCTTGCTCGAAGCGCGTAATTCGAGTGGTTAGGTTCTTCGTACCGTAAGCGAAGGTGTATAGGCTTGACGGTGCCCGCAACCGTTGGAACACAGCTCGGGTTAGAGTTGTGAAGTTGCTTGGTACTTGGAAACCAAGTGGTAGTGGATTACCAGTGAACCTGGTCGTGGACGTAGGAGGTGTTACTCCGAACCACGTAAAAACTCGCGTGCTTCTTACTCTCTCTCTTTACTTTTGCTTTATATTCAGCTGTGTACTAACTCCTTCATATCATTGCATATTTGTTCAAAACTGCACAACACAAATTTCTTTCTCCAAAGACAGCTGTGTCTCTCTAAAAAGTTGCACAACCTGACTAAGTTGAAAACGTTAAGTTAATCTTTTCAAACTGAGTTTTTCTAAGTAACTGAGCTAAGCTTTCAAACCACCACTTTCCGCACCGCCAGCTGAGTTATTTACCCAGCTGACCCTCCCCAGCTGGATCAATAACTGAGCTCACCAACTCTGTGTTTTAACTTGAAAAAGTTTCGAAAAATCTACTTGGTGTATTCACCCCCCCTCTACACCAAGTACCCAGCTCAGGGACCATCAATTGGTATCAGAGCAGTGGTTCAAAAGACCACCGTTTCTGTATCAAGAGATCTCTCTTGACACTCTGTGTCAGTGGTCAACTGAACAGATCCGTTTTTTTTCAAAAAAACTCATCTTATTACATACTGCACATGTCTATGGATTCTTATCTTAACAGGAATCTCCCCACCTTCTCGGTAGACGACTATGCAATCTGGAAATTCAGATTGAAAAGCTTCCTTTGTGCACATCACGACATGATGTGGGACGTCATCACAGACGGACCCATCCTTATTTATAAACAAGGAAATGAACTCGTACCTGCTCATGATGGAGGACAACCAGAATACCGGCCAATCCTCAAGCCAAAGAAGGATTACTCGTCAGAAGAACGAAAGCAAGCTGGTCTGGACAGCTTCGCAAGAAACACCATCTCATCAACAGTCTCAAACGCCTACCTGAGTAAGATCATCAAGTGCGAGACAGCCAAAGAGATGTGGGAAATACTTGCCAAGCTATGTGAAGGATCTGAAGAAATCAAAGAAAACAAATTCACAATAGCTTGCCAAAAATTCGACAACTTCAAGCAGCTAGCCAACGAGTCCATCGAAGCGATGGAGCTAAGGTTCTCAAACGTAGTCATCGAGATAGAGACAATCAGAATCGGGAAGTATACCCGGCGGGAAAAGAATCTAAAGGTTCTTTCGGCTCTTTCACCGAATGGAACACTTACAAGGTAGTTCACCAAAGTCGAAGTGACTTGGGTGATCTATCTACGAAGGTTGTTCTCACTCTTAAAAGCCAACGAATTCAACTTGAAGATCACTCAAGAAGAATCTTCAAGCGAGACGAATGACGGAGAACTCACCCCGGCTCCAAAAAAATAGCCTTCGAGCCAACTCGAAAAGTCGGCTCATGTCAAGTCGGTGAGTCCTCCAAGATGAAGAAGGACAAAAAGGATATGAGCAAAGAGGAGCTACTCGAAGAAATTGCCATGATGGTGAAAAATTATAACGGACTCAACACCGGCAAGGGCAAATACAAGAAGTTCTTTAGGACTTACGAGATAAGTACGCAACGGTGATGAGAAGTCGAGTGACCAACGAACAGTGAAGGTTGCTTCAACCGCAAGGAACCGGGACACTACCGAGCAAGATTGTCCAAAGCCGTCCAAGAAAGAGAAAGACCAATTAAAAGCTAAGGCGGTGACGAGAAGGAGAGCTTATATCGGCGATGAAGAATCGAGTGCAAGAAAATGGATGACATGCCATTTTCGGACTCGAAGAAGAAGCCACGATGGCCCATGATGAACCCGATTGGGATACATGCTTCATGGGACAAACGGACGGCATCGATGAAGATGAGGTAACGTCTCGAACTCTAAATCTATCTAACATCTCACCATCACACGAACACTCTACACGGGACTCGAGAATGCGGACTACCCGATTGGAGTCTAGTAGAGAAAGTAATGAACGATTCCAAGGAGCTTCAAGAGATCCTTGACGTCATTATGTGTGAGAATGCCGAGCCGAAGGCGGAACCGGAAAAGACAAAAGTATCGGACACATCGATACAACTCGGCTCCAACGGGAAGTCGTTTCACTAAAAGACAAAATAGTGAAACAAGATCGACCGATGAAGAAATTCAACACCGAGAAGAAACGGTGATAGAAGATGTGGAAAAGGTCACAGCTGAATCGGAAAGGAAGTCAGCTGAGATCATTGAGCTGAAAAGCACCGAAGAGGTACTATCTAAAAAGATAGTAGCTCTCATCAAAGCCACGTCAACAATGGACGAGATCATTAGTGCTCAGCGTCCAGCAGCACTCAAAGCGGGACTGGGATACAACGAATCAAAGGATGCCTCAAACATTGCCTCCACAAGTGGAACAAAGGTTATGTTTGTACGTGCAATTGAACCTTCAATCCCAGCAGCTCAGCATCAACAGTTAAGGACACAGCAGGCGTCGGGAAGAACAGCTGTGAAACATTCTCAAGCTCCGTCGAGAACACAGCAGACGTCAAAAAGAACAGCTGTGAAACAGTCTCAAACTCCGTCGAGAACACAGCAGACATCAAGAAGGTCAGCTGTGCGACAACCTCAAGCCCAACTCAGACAGCAACGTGCTCAACCTCAACGAAGACCACAGGTTGGATTTTACAGATACCAGCCACAACACCAGCACGTTGATCGATATCAACCAAGATATCAAAGATACCCAGCTGGATACCACTCATACGAGTATCAGCTGGATAATCATTTCCAGCCGCAGTATCACATGAGACAGCAGAGACTAAGGAACGTCTCAACTAGGCACACAGCTGGAAACCAAAAGAAATCCAGACAACAAAACAAGAAGACACGAAGATCTAGACCCCGCCAGCAACAACAGAAGAACACAATGAATGTGTACATCGACTCAGCTGGGAGAATTATCAGATCAAATGACCCAATTCGAGTCATCAAGCAGATCTGGGTCGTCAAAGAATCTCTGTCTAACCCACAAGGACCCAATTAAAACTGGGTACCTGAATTTTAACTTTTTGTTTAGGTTGCAAGGAATCGACGCATCTCTGAGGAGTCGATGAGAACGCTTTGGTACTTGGACAGTGGATGTTCCAAGCACATGACGCACCTAAAGCATCTACTCCAGGAGTATATTGAGCGTACAGGTCCACAAGTAACATTTGGTGACAACTCCAAAGGCCTAACCAAAGGTTATGGTACATTTAAAACTAGAAATGTTATAATCCCAAATGTTTCTTATGTACAAGGATTGCAACATAACTTGCTTTCCATTAGCCAATTCTGCGACAACGGTTTTTCTGTCAAGTTTGATGCACAGGGATGCACAGTGAAGCACAGGGAAACCAAGCAGATACTCCTAAGAGGGAAAAGAGAAGGAAATATGTACTTCGGCGGCGGAACAAGAACCCTCCGGAGACGTGTCTTGTATCAAAAAGCAGAATGAAGTCGGTAGGTACATGGCACGAACGGGCGAATCATCTCAACTTCAAGACAATCAACAAGGCGGCTAGGAATCGGCTCGCTAATGGAATTCCGGATCAAGTATATGACAAAAGTCATATGTGCGGCGCGTGTCAACAAGGAAAGCAAACAAGAATTTCATTCTCTCTCAAGCCAGCTCAGTCAACTGATCGAGTTCTTCAACTTCTTCACATGGATCTTTTTGGTCCAGTTACTCCAGCAAGCTTCAATAGCAGAAAATATACTCTGGTCGTTG
Source organism: Agastache rugosa (assembly GCA_031470985.1). Lineage (NCBI taxonomy): Eukaryota > Viridiplantae > Streptophyta > Magnoliopsida > Lamiales > Lamiaceae > Agastache > Agastache rugosa. The sequence goes on along the minus strand of CM062606.1, from coordinate 29,952,713 downwards.
TGGATGATTTCTCAAGATTCACATGGGTATCATTCTTATACCAGAAGAGCGAAACCAGATCTAAGCTACCTATCCTGCTGGAAAGATTATCAACACAGAAGGAGTGCAAGATAATGGCAATAAGATCAGATCGTGGAACGGAGTTTCTAAATGAAACTATTTATGATTTTTGCGAGAAGAACGGAGTTCAACACCAAACATCTGCAGCTCGCACACCTCAGCAGAATGGTGTAGCAGAAAGAAGAAACAGAACTCTCAAGGAAGCAGCTACCTCAATGCTAGCTAGCTCTGCCATTCCAAAGAAGTTCTGGGCTGAAGCAATCAACACAGCTTGCTTCACTCAGAATCGCTCCCTACTCACATCAAGGCAAGAAAAGACACCGTATGAGTTATGGAACAACAGAATACCATACATTGGATATTTCAAGGTATTCGGATCCAAATGTCACATCCTCAATAATGGGAAGACACAGCTCAAGACGTTCGACGAAAAGACAGACCGAGGAGTATTCCTTGGTTACTCCGCTGTGAGTAAAGCATACAGAGTCTTCAACAGAAGAACTCAAATAGTCGAAGTAACTCCACATGTTACCTTTAACGAATCCTCCTTCGAATATAGAGATTCTATCAAACGAAGAAGCGAAGGAGAATCTTCAAGATTGATTCAGACAAGGGCTCAAGAGAATAGAATCAGGAATCTGGCCGAACCATTAATTTGGGACAATGAGCCAGAGGAGGAAATTCAAATCAACCAAGAAGCTCCACCAAATTGGAAACCGAGAAGAAGCTTCAACGCCAAATCAAGGGGGAACATCATCAGCTGGGAATCCAAACACAGCTGAGTCCCCAGCTCCATCTCCAGCTGAGCCTCTACAGAAGTCTCCTCAAAATCTAAATCAAAGAGAGCCAAACTCTCAAGATTTAACTCCTGAGAAACTACAAGTCAGACGAAATTTAGCCACGTCAAGCATCAATCAATTGGAAGAAGAAATTCGTAAGAGGAGAAGATGGATTGAAGATCATCCATCATCAGCAATCATTGGAGAACCATCTGACCAAGTCAAAACCAGAAGCTCAGCTGCTCAAGCTTCATCGTATCATCAAGAAGCAGCTGACACAGCTCAACTCTCGGTAGAGCTAGAACGGACGGTCTATGATGAAGACACAGCTCTAATGGCGTGTTACGTAGCTCAAGTGCCAGAGCCTCAATCAATTCTCGAAGCTTTGAAGAGCGTGCCTTGGACAAATGCCATGCAAGAAGAGCTGAACGAATTCCTCAGAAATTGTGTCTGGGAATTAGTCGATAGACCTCAAGAAGTCAAAGTCATAGGACTCAAATGGATATTCAAGAACAAAATGGATACCCTGGGAGTCGTCATCAGAAACAAAGCTCGACTCGTTGCCAAGGGCTACACTCAGCAGGAAGGAATTGACTTCGAAGAATCTTTTGCTCCAGTAGCACGATTGGAAGCAATCAGACTATTTCTCGCCTTTGCAGCACATCACAAATTCAAGGTCTATCAAATGGATGTAAAGTGTGCATTCTTAAATGGAGAAATCAAAGAAGATGTCTACGTTGAACAACCTCCAGGATTCGAAGTAGAAGGAAATAAAGTCTACAAGCTAAAGAAGGCTCTTTATAGATTGAAGCAAGCACCTCGAGCTTGGTATGACACTCTGTCAAATTTTCTCATATCCAAAGGATTCAAGAAGGGCTCAGTAGACAGAACTCTCTTCACCATCAAGTCAGGAGAAGATATCCTGGTTGTTCAAATCTACGTAGACGACATTATCTTTGGATCAAGATCAAGCTTCTTATGCCAAAGATTTGGAGAGATAATGTCCGAGAAGTTCCAAATGTCCATGATGGGAGAAATGAGTTTCTTCCTAGGACTTCAAGTCAAGCAATCTTCAGAAGGGATCTTCATAAATCAATCCAAATACGTGAAAGATTTGATCGCCAAGTATGGAGTTCAATCCAGCAGAACTGTAAAGATTCCAATGAACACCAACTGGAAGATTGAACTAGGAACTGAAGGGAAGTCATTTGATTCCAACAAATACAGAGGGATAATAGGATCCCTGCTGTATCTAACAGCAAGTCGTCCAGACATCTCTTTCGCAGTCGGAGTGTGTGCCAGATTTCAAGTTGATCCAAAGGAAGCACACATGCAAGCAGCCAAGAACATTATTAAATATCTCAAAGGAACTCAGAATGTTGGGCTGTGGTACCCAGCTGAAGACAATCTACGGTGGATACTCGGATTCGATCTTATTTCGGAGATCGATTGGACAGAAAATCAACTTCAGGAACTTGTCAGTTCTTAGGAAGTAAGTTGATTTCATGGTTTTCAAAGAAACAAACGTGCGTCGCAACTTCCACGACAGAAGCAGAATACATGGCCGCTGGAAGCTGCTGCTCGCAAATTCTCCGTGAAACATCGACTGGATGACTATGAAGTAAAAACCGGACGAGTTCCAATTTTCGTGATAGCTCAAGTGCAATTGCCATTTCGAGAGAATCCGATTTCACACAAGATACAAGCATGTAGACGTACGACATCATTTCATCGCAGATCACGTAGAAAAGAAGGATGTGATTGTTGAGAAAATTCACACGAACATACAAATGGGTCGATATTCTCACAAAACCGCTGATAGAAGCAAGATTCAAAATGCTGTGCGGATTACTTGGACTTCTCAACCCAGACGATGCATCACCCAGCTGAACGGAAGCAGACCCAGCTGAACGGAAGCAGACCCAGCTGAACGGAAGCAGACCAGATGGAAGAGACCAAATTTGAATGCAAGCAGTCAACTGAAATTCAGAATCAATGTCACTGATATCAGCTGAGAAAGAATTCAGCTAAACCAGATGCTGAAAGGAAATGATTATTCAGCTGAGGGGGAACCACGACGACCCAGCACACCCACTCAACCGAGGTATCAGCTGACTACAATGATCAGCTGAGAGGTTTGCAACATCATTAATTACACCTACTTAATCTGTTTTCTGTCAACTCACATCTTGTCATTTCTAATCAATCTTAATTAAAAGTCTGCAAAGAATTGAATAATGGGAGTTTCGAGGCAAAAGTCAAAACGCCTCAACCGTTCTCTCTCGCGCATTAACTCACATCTTCTAATCAAGAAATTGACATGACGCGAGAATCACTCCCAGTCGTAGATCTTCTTATCAATAGACAAATCTTGATCGTCCATTCATCAAGAAAACTCTTTAAATATGCTAGAAGATATACGCATCAACCCTAGAAAGTTTTTCAGCATTCTTTCTTATTTCCATCAATTGGTATTGTTTGTTTCTACTAACAAAAGATACAGAAGAAGAACATGGAATCCAGAAAGATATCTCCCGAAGCCGATCAAACTTGAAGAATCTGTCAAAGCTTCAAGATAAGAGTTGCTTAACTCTCAGGAACCTCAAAGAAGACGGAAGTCCAGAAGAAGGTGAAGCCCATTGACAGAACTAGGCCAGCGCAGTAGGAGACTGCAAAGCTCAAGAACGTCATCCACCAGGAAGGTGCAGAAAACTTTCTGGGAATGACAAAGGAAAAAGACCTCCTCACTCTTTGTTTCTCTCAACATAAAAGAGAGAACGGGACACACAACTCCCTGGGATGCAAAAATCAACGTCAACAGACCTGGACTAGATGTTGATAAAACCGGAGTATTCAAGAGCAGACACGTCAAAGCTCTTGCTCCGCCACAGGAGGCACAGAAAAAGATGCAGGAGTCAAAGCAGCATGCATCTAACTCCGTCCCAGCTGGGAATCGGAGACAACTTGAGGAGACAAAATATACTGAAGCACTGTCTTCAAACCGAAGACTCAAGTCAAAGGTGCTCAGTCAGTCAGCAGAGAAGCCAGCTGACATTATGAGAGAATTCGTAATCACTCTCCGAGGAGCAGAAGGCCCACAAGTGGTCGTTTCTTTCGGTGGAAGAAAAGTTCACATCCCTGCGTGAACATAATCATCACCAACACCGCAACGGAGTATTCCAGCTGAACAACCAAGCTTAAACCCCAAGACAGATGGGATACTTCAACCGCCTTCTCCTCAGTTTCCTTCAGCTCCACAGGGACACCATCTTCGAGATCTTTCAATAAAAGATGCTCAAGTCCCTGCACCAAGCTCAAATGAGAAACATCACCTACCAACGATCACCCGTTGGATGATGATGATATGAGCTGAATACAAGTCCCTCAAGTGCTGAATCAGACTTTCTCATTCAATCTAAGAAGTCTGAAGAAGCAAAATTGCAAGGAATGAAGTTATGCCGACTCAGAAGATGCTATCTCCCGTGTTAACTCATCCCTCCAAGCACTCAGCTGGACTGCCCCAGCTGAATCAGGCCAAGGACGCTGTGTCTGCAATCACAGCTGAGGCTAATGCAACTGAAGAAGAGCCAGCTAATACAACAGCTGAGCCACTTAGACTCTAAACCTCGCTGCTCAGAGCTGAAAACCACAGTTTCGCCAAACTAAAACATCGCAACAGCCGATGGTGTATATCTCCCACCCTGTTTTGATCATGCCAAAAAGGGGGAAGTAAGGGAGAAGAGAGACAAGTCAATGAAGAGGCAAACTGTTGAGCTAGAGGAACCAGCTGAATCAGAATCAGCTGAAGAAGAGACGAGTCAAAAGAAAGAAGCAACGGATGCAGAAGAGAAGACCCAGCCAACTGGGACTGAAGACTGAAGGATTGAAGACTGAAGATTTGAAGATTTTTTTCCTTCTTTCTTTTTCCTGTGTTATAATGTATTTTCTTACATTAATAAAACACAAGTTTTTCTGCGTCATAAGTTGTCTCAGTTAGGTTTTGGCATCATCAAAAAGGGGGAAATTGTTGGGAAAATTATAAGGTTTCGATTTGATACCAAAACCCAACTGATTCTCCAACCGAATAGATGATCGCGTCAACCTAAATAGTGTTTTCCAGCTCGCCTGTTTGAGCCTTAGATGTTCTAGGTTTACAGGTTAAGGAAGCGGAAGACAGCAGTCGACCCAGCTGTGTCTACAGCAGAAGTCAGCTAGCGGAAGACAGCAGTCGACCCAGCTGTGTTCACAGCTGGAGTCAGCTAGCAAAAGACAGCAGGCGTCAACCTTCAGCTGAGTGATCCCAGAGCTCGATCAAGGCGAAGAGAATTCGAGCCGAGTTCAAAACACGGTGGTCCAAATATGCGAGAACAAAGGAACTATCTCCGAAGACTCCACTTCAAGACGGTCCGGCTACGAATTCAAAAGCCGGCTCTAAAGGCGAAGATCCCGAGAATCGAGGAAGTCAACCTACCTCGACCAATGAGGGATTGCCGGATCGGCATCCTAGACTTCAGAACCTAGGATGTGACACAAATGAAGACAGGTGCAGATACGCCCAACGGCAGATCTTGTATTTAAGAAGAGTAGGTAAGATTCAAACGGCTCCTCCAACGGCTAGTCTTGAATCTCTACCTATATAAACCCGTCTTCAACCTCAGGATCAGATACGAAAAGCTCTCTACAAGCTTTCATTATCTGAAATCTTCATTCTTTCAAAAGCTCTCAAGCAGTTCTACATAGATCAAAGAACACTTTATCTTAAAGTGTTTCTAGTTAAGAAACTGCTTAGTTTTTCGTCTGTTCCCTAGGCCAAACTCATTGTATATCTTAAGCCTAGATTTCGAACGAGTTCATCATACTCTGAAGTTCTTAATTGTAAGAACTCGTTCATAGTTGGAACCCGATACCCAAACCCAAACCCAGAAAGGTTAGGTAAAGGTACGCTTGCTCGAAGCGCGTAATTCGAGTGGTTAGGTTCTTCAGTACCCGTAAACTGAAGGTGTATAGGCTTGACAGTGCCCGCAAACTGTTGGAACACAGCTCGGGTTAGAGTTGTGAAGTTGCTTGGTACTTGGAAACCAAGTGGTAGTGGATTACCAGTGAACCTGGTCGTGGACGTAGGAGGTGTTACTCCGAACCACGTAAAAACTCGCGTGCTTCTTACTCTCTCTCTTTACTTTTGCTTTATATTCAGCTGTGTACTAACTCCTTCATATCATTGCATATTTGTTCAAAACTGCACAACACAGCTGCTCTCCAAAGACAGCTGTGTCTCTCTAAAAAGTTGCACAACCTGACTAAGTTGAAAACGTTAAGTTAATCTTTTCAAACTGAGTTTTTCTAAGTAACTGAGCTAAGCTTTCAAACCACCACTTTCCGCACCGCCAGCTGAGTTATTTACCCAGCTGACCCTCCCCAGCTGGATCAATAACTGAGCTCACCAACTCTGTGTTTTAACTTGAAAAAGTTTCGAAAAATCTACTTGGTGTATTCACCCCCCCCTCTACACCAAGTACCCAGCTCAGGGACCATCAGAAGGGTTTGGGTTTGGGTTTCTAACTTTGAACGAGTTCTTACAATGAAGAACTTTTGGGAGATGAACTCGTTCAGAACTAGGCTTTGGATTTACTGTGATTTCTACCTAGCGATCAGATGAAAAACTTAAGCAGTTTCTCGAAAGGAAACACTTGAGATTAAGTGTTCTTTTAAGAGTTTGAGAACTGCTTGAGAGCTTTTTAATGCTTGAGAGATTCAGAGAAGTTGAAAGCTTGTAGAGAGTTTTTCGTGTTTGATTCTGATGTTGAAGACTGATATTTATAGGTAGAGATTCAAAACTAGCCGTTGGAAGAGCCGTTTGAATCTCACCTACTCTCTGATCTGTTGATATTCCGTTGAGCATATCTTCACCTGCCTTCATCATTGTGTCAGATCCTATGTTCGCCTTTATAGGATGTTGAGATGTCGATCCCTCATTGCTCGAGGTATATTGACTTCCTCTGACACCGGGATCTCTGCCTTTGGAGCTGGTTTTTGAATTCAGAGCTAGATTGGGTAAATTGACTTGAAGTGGTGTCTTCAGAGTTAGTTCCCTTTTGTCTGCTCAGATGAATCTCTTAGACTTGAGTCAGCTCGATTTACTTTGCTTCGTTGGATCTCCTTGGCTGGATCCAATCTTCTTTACTTCAAAATCAGTCTGACTCAGCTCAGTCTTGAACTCTGTTCAGCTGGAAAACCTTTCAGCTGACTTTGGGTCCAGCTGATTACTCAGCTGGGTCTTCTGCTGTCTTCAGCTTCCTTACCTGTAAAGTTAGAAAATCTAAAGCTCAAACAGGCGAGCTGAAAAACATAACTTAGGTTTGCACATTCATCTACTAGGTTGGAGAACAGTTGGGTTTTACTATCAAATCAAAACTTAGAATTTTCCCAACAATAGATGGAATTATGAAAAATATTAATAGTAAAGGAATAAAAATGATAGATCCCATGAAAATCAATCCAGAAGATCTTGCTGGATTAGATTGGTCATTAGAAAATTTTAGTATTAATGAAGATAATAAAATTTTAGTTCCACAGAAAAGTCTTATGTATGAAACAAGTACTGGAACATTTAATTTAAGATTCACAAATTATATTAAAAAAGATAATGAGAAAAGTGATGATGAAAAAACAGAAACAAATCATACATTAATGGCAAATATAGAAGAAGATTCTATTTATAATTCAGAACCTATTTATGACACAGAACCTGAATCAGAAACTGAAGATTATGACCAAATTGATTTAATTGGATACAGTCAATTTAATGAATTAAATGACTATTCAGATAATGTATCAGAAATTGAAATTGAAATTGAAACATGTTTTAAAATAGAAGAAACAAAAAACTTCTATTGAACAAATAATAAATAAAAAATTTACTGAACTAAATATACATGAACAAGTTGATGATATGATAATTGAATGTATGACAGAATTAAGTATGAATTATGAAGAGTCATATGTTGAATTAGAAAAATACTTTAATTTACCATTAGTAAGTGATATAATAAATGGTAAAAGTATGATAATAGATTTTTATAAAAAAGAAGCAAATTTTATGGATGCAGCTACTATAACTGGATATAAAAGACCAAAAATAGAATTTTTACATACAGGACAATGTTCAACAGATAATATAGGCAGAGAAAATTGGGCTCCCTCTAGTTTAAAATACGAAGGAGAATCTCAATACAAAGGAAAAGGAAGTAGAATGCCTATTGGAAAATTATACAGTAAAGAAATGTTATTATTAGAACAACAAAGTCCTCAATTATGGGCAGATGAAATCTTAATATGGGAACAAAATATAGTTAGAAATTGGGAAACAAATAAAAGAACATATATAGATATGTTTGCTTATTTAGAAACAACGCTAGGACCAATTGCTCTAGGGTTGTGGCAAAGTAAAAAGAATTAAGCTCCTGAACAAATTAATCAAATTAAATCTTTAGGAGAAAATCCCTACATTTTCACAAGTCAGATTAGAATATTATTGTTAGGAGTTGATCCTACAAAAGAAAATACATTTATATAAGATACTGCAATTAGAAATCTTGAACAATTAAGTATTTCACATTTTAAATATATTAGAGAATTTAGTACAGATTTTACTAGAATAATATCACAAACCGGAAGGGCTATGGAAGATGAGTTATGTGATAAATACTTTATAAAATTACCTGGAGATTTAGGAAAAGGTCTCCATGAAGAATGGAAAAATCTTGATCCAAAACCTATAAATTTAGGAATTGGGCCAAGAGTGTCTTTTGTTTTTCATAAATTAGAAGAAAAGTGCAAAGAAGCTGTCATGCAAGAACAAATTAAAAGTCAAGCATGAGCTTTTTGTAAAACAGCAATTTATACACCACATGCATATGGATATTATGAAAAACCTAAAAAATATAAACATATTAGAAAAAGTACTAGTTTTGATAAAAATAAAAATTATGATAAAAATAAATATGTTAGAAAACCACAAAATAGAACTTGTAGATGTTTTATTTGTGGAGATCCAAAACATTTAGCAAATAGATGTCCGGATATGTGTTTGTAAATTTACCCATCTGGTTCTGTTTACTTATTTACTATTATCATTTTTTAAAAATTTTACTATTGCTTCACAGTCTGTTCTTACTGTAAATTCATTATTTAAATAAATTTTGAATTTTTCTAATGAATTTATTAATGCCTGTATTTCAAAATCTAAAGAAGTCCAATTACTACCAATTTTTCCAAAATTTTAAATGCTATATGCAGCAATTCTTTCTTCATTTCTTGGGCAATATTTATTTTTCTTGCATAACATAACAGCTCCCCATCCTTCTTTGGAGCCATCACATTCTATAACAATATAATCTGTTACTAGAGGTAATCCTAGTGAGTTAATTATTTTAACTGCTTTTTTTATTTTCTTAACTAAAAGAATATCTTCTCTATTATAATTTCGTTGCCCATTTTTAGTAGTTTTGCTATATAATAATCATGCAAGCTTACTAATGTTTGGTATAAATTTTTTAGCATAATTGAGCAATCCTAAGAATGCTTGAATTTGCTTTAAACCTTCTAGTTTATCTGGAAAGTTTAATAGTTTTTCTGCAATGTGTGGTTGTAATTCAATCTTTCCATTTCCAATTTCTAATCCTAAAAATGATATTTTTCTTTTAAATAATTCCATTTTTCTTTTACTAATTACAATACCTTGTTTTTCTATTTCTTTAAAAATAATTTCTAAATGGTATTCATGTTCTTTAATATTATTGCTTGCTACGAGAATATCATCTATATAAACTAGGCAGAATTCATATTTTAGAAATATAGAGTCCATAAATCTTTGAAAAACTGATGGAGCATTTTTTAAGCTAAAGCTCAAAATATTCCATTCAAAATGTCCCCCTGGACAGGTAAAAGCTGTCCATGGTTTAAACCATTCTTCTAATTGTAATTGATTATATCCTGATTTAAGGTCAAATTTGCTAAAAATCTTTTTATTTTGGATTAAACTAATTAATCCATCCTTATTCGGAATATTGTAACCATCATCTATGGTGTTATCATTTAATTTTTTATAATTATAAACTATTCTTGTTTTTCCTCTTTTTATTTCTAAATGATTTCTAACTATAAAAGTTGCTGTTCTGTGTGGACTTTCTGATATTCTAATTAATTTTTGTTCTAACATTTCTGGAATTTGTTTTTTAAATTCTTCTCTATCAAGAGGAGAATATTCTATATTTGCTATAATAATCCTTATATCAGGATTTTTAATTTTTTGTTTTATTAAATAGTTTACTTTTGTCTTGGTGATGTCTTCACCTATTAATCCTATTTTTTCAAGTCTTTGAATTATAGGGTAATTTATGCTCTTTGTAATATTTGATCTTTTTTCTAATTCGTGACCTAAAAAATTCCCTAAATAAAACATTGTTTCATTTTCTATTTTATTTAATCTGTGACTTTCTTTATTTTGAGATTTTTTGAAAAAGTCTAATTCACCAGTTCCACCACGCTTTCGAGCGAACTCTGATGTCTGACTATATCTATTTGTAGGAAAACTATAAACTTGTTTACTAAGAGTAATATGGTTTTTTGCTATTGTAATTGATCCATTTAAACTTGTAATAAAGTTTAATCCCCACAAAAATCTTCTGATTTTACAGATTCTGGATTAATAATAACTTGTGGTAATTCATATTTAGAACTAAAATTTCCTGCAAAGTCTAGGAATTGAATTCCTAATGCTTCGACTTGGTGTGTTATTGTAATAATTCTATTTTCAACAGTTATTGTTTCTATATTATAAGTTAATTTTTTATGATACTGTTTTGGGATTAGACTATATCCTATTAAACTTTTAGTACTTCCAGTATCAAGTGTGACTACTAATGGTATATAAGTATTTTGATCTAGCCAAACTCTGCAATGTAGAGTTATTAAATTGGAAATTCCTTTATTAATACTTTCAAGACTTCTATTATTTATTGAAATAACTTCCTGTTTTTCTTCAATCTGTTGTGACATTTTACTACACTCTGTTTCGTCATCTGTTATAAGTATATTTTTTCTTTTATCAATTTTTTCTTTTAATAAATTATTCTTAAATTCTAATAGTTGTATTTTTTGATTTATGAGTTCAATAGCCAACTCATGTTTATTTATTCTTTCTTTATAAAAATTTAATTTTTCATCATGTTCTAGTATATTTGATGTTCTTCTTTCTAGTTCAGTATTAATTTTGAATATTTCATGTATACATAGGAAGCATATTTTTTTTAAAGAAAAAATATACTTATAACAGATGACGAAACCGAGTGTAGTAAAATGTCACAACAGATTGAAGAAAACACACACACACACACATACACACATATATATATATATATATCACCATTTTCATCTACAAATTCATTCAATCCTCCAACTTCTAAAAAAAAAATCATTTCTTCATTTTATTTTTTCTTCAATAAAAATAACAGATTCAAGCTCTCAAAATTCCAACTCAAGTAATGCAACCTCTCAAAAATTTTCAAGATTCCTACTTTCTAAATCCATCCTATCATCCTTACAATCAACAACAATTTTCATCAAACTTTCTGTTGGGAAAATTCTAAGTGTTTTGATTTGATACCAAAATCCAACTGACCCCAACCTAGTAGATGATTGCGTAAGCCTAAGTTGTTTTTCCAGCTCGCCTGTTTGAGCTCGTAGAGTTTATAAATTTACAGGTGAAGTCGCTGAAGACAGCAGAAGATCCAGCTGAGGGATCAACTGAGTGAAGATCACGTGAGTAGTCATCAGTTGAGTGTGAAGCACAACTGAACATGAGGTAATATGGCAGAGCTGTCTCAGCAGAGAAGCCCAACAAAGCTGTACAGAGATTACAACAGACAAGAGAAGAAAGACTCAGCTGACCAAGCTGAGTACACAGCAGGGCAAATCAAGTCGAGTAATCAATTCAGTGATATCCAAAGCAAAGACGATCAAGCTCATCAAGACACAACTGTATGAAAGACCCAGCTAGTGTAACGACTCAGCTCAGCGTCAAGACCCAGCAAAGTTCAAGACTCAGCTCAGCGTCAAGACCCAACAGAGTTCAAGACACATCTCAGAATCAACAGCACATCAGAGTCGAAGACAACTTAAAGATTCGTCTGAGATAGAGTTCCATGAGTCAGAAGTCAAAACTGACCTGGACCAACAGAAACTCGATACCTCAGCACCTAGAAGTCAAACCTAGGCCTGCGAAATGAGGAAAATACGGATGAAGACAGGACCTGATGCAATCCAAGGTGGAATGAAGATTTTTATTTATTTATATTATTTATTTTCGTTTTTTAAAGTGTAAGCCAAAAATAAGGCTTTATTTTAGTTATTTTGGTAGTTTTATATTTTATTAGAATAAGAATTTGTTTCTTTATTAGATTAGGATTTGTTTTCTTATTGTTCAAGGAATGGTTTTCCTTATTAGATTAGGATTCTATTGTATTCCACCCCTATATATAGGTCTATAAGGGCATGGATTAAAATTACAATTTCATGAATAATATTTTGTGAGTTTATCTCTCTTTTAATTTATCACCGAGCTTAGCAGAATGCCACCGTGATGTTCTAATCGACTTATCAAACGGTTCTCCATCCCCATTTGTGGCATCTTCTACCATAGACTATCGTTGTTGAACAACTTGTTCTTTGGATCGTAGGGGTTAATTCTTGCCTATGGTTCTCTGGGGGTCCGTATCAGGGGTGATAGTAATATAGGCTAGCGTTGTTGAACGATATTGCTCTTTGAGTCGTTGGTGTTAATTCTTGTCAACGGTTCTCTGGGGGTCCGTATCAGGGGTGTTACAATACTATCTTTATCTGGTTCAATTCAGATTCGATCTTGGGATGAATACTATTCACGTCGGCGTCTGCAAACTCCGGCGAGGATCGTATCAGGACCTAATTGTCAGAAGTTAGGTAGAGATTCAGAACGGCTCTTTCTAACGGCTAGTTCTAATCTCTCCCTATATATATGAGTCTTCTCCATCAAGAGAGATAGAGAATAGAAAATTACATATATAATTCAGAAAGAAGATTACTCAAGACGACATCAAGCAATCTGTCTGAAAGCTTTAAATATCAAGCAACCTGCATTCTTCAAAGTTCAAAAGCCTAGTTTGAACGAGTTCATCATACTCAAATGTTCTTCATTGTAAGAACTCGTTCTTAGTTAGAAAACCCAAAAACCCAAACCATTCACCCAGAAAAGGTTAGGTTAAGGTTTGCTTGTTCGAAGCGGTTAATTCGAGTGTTAGGTTCTGTAGTACCCGTAAACTACATATTAGGCTTCAACAGTGCCCGTAAACTGTTGGTTACATTCTGATACAGTACGTGCAAACCTGTATCCAGCTCAAGGAACTGAGCTGCAACGCTTGCCGACTGCGTGAAAAGTCAGTTGTATCCTTAGTGAATTTACCAGAGATTTCTAGTCGTGGACGTAGGAGTCATTCTCTGAACCACGTTAAATAGCTTTGTTCTTTACAGCTTTATTTATGCATCCAGCTGACCCCTCATAAGCATGTTTTCAAGTTGCATAAATTGACTAATCGAAAAGAGAAACAAAGCTTTACAATATATTTAAAGTAACAGACGGACTTTCCAAAACCCACCACATTCTGCACACACAGCTAGTTGTGTTGACTCAGCTGTCTTCCAGCTTGGTCGAACACAGCGAGCTCACTCAAAAGAGTTTTAACTGGAAAAGTTTTAAACCTTGGTGTATTCACCCCCTCTCTACACCAAGGTATCTGTCTCGAGACCATCACTTTCCTACTGGTTCAAAATTTTCAAGGATAGCTCGGTTAATTTCATCAAAGGTAACCAAACTATGTGATTTGTATTAAATTGGTCACTAAACTTAAATTTGTATCAAAATAGTTACTCAACTTACATTTTATATCATTCATGGTTTTTAAATTAAATTTATTCTAGGTGGCATTTAAAATACCATATAGGATTCTCAATTAATCTAGCTCATTAAAATTATTGCCATGTCACGCTAATTGGTTATTAATAATAAAAACCCAATACATACAGGCACTGCAACTAACTATAGTTTCTGTTCTGAATTTCTTCTTCTAAATCCCAGAGATCAACAATTTTCTTCTCTCTTTTCTTTTGCTCTGATTTCCGCCCTGGTGCTATTGAATATAAGGTTATCATCATCTCTCTTCTTTTGCTCTAATTTTACTTTACGCACACGTAGATTCCTCGAACATGTATCGTCACAAGCTTGAACTTTCTTTTTGGCATTTCCTCAAGCATCTGTTGGCTCAACCGTAGCTTTGAGCTCCCTATCTAACATTTACTAAACTAGTTTATGCTCGGTTGGAGAATCTTATGTGGTATTTTAAATGCCACCTAGAATAAAACTAATTTGAAACATAAATTACAAAAATCATGAATGATACAAAATGTAAGTTGGATAACTATTTTGATACAAATTTAAGTTTAGTGACCAATTTGATACAAACCACATAGTTTGGTGACCTTTCATGAAATTAACCCAGAATAGTTTGAGGTCCCGCACGATCTTATTTCAAGGATGACATCCGCAATATAATGTTGCATGTATTATTCTGCAAAACATGACAATTGAGGATGAAGGTGATGAAAAGGTCAATTGATTTGGTGAAGATGCACCTCCTCCGCAACCAATAGAAATGGGTTCTAACTGAGAGGCATTCACAAATTATCTTAAAAATTACTAAGACATATGTGATAAAAATGCTCATAAACAACTTCAAAGTGATCTGACTCCGCCAAGCACAATTCACTTTCAATTATCCTTAGAATTACGTAATATTAGTTTTTATTATTATGTATTTTGTTTTTAAATTATGCAATTATAGTGTAATTTTAATTTTAGTAATGTAAGTTTAATTTCAGTAATGCAAATTTAATAATTATTTATAACTAAAGAAATTTTTATTTTATTAATTTGATAAATTTAGAATCTAAATTTAAATATATAATAGAAGATATGTAAATAATATAAAAATTCATTCGGAAACATATATATAGAGATATAAAAGTAGCGAGTATTACAGTATGACCCTCTTTTTATTGAAAGCTAGGTTTGGTATTGTAGTAGATTTATAGGAAAAAGCTGCTGGATTCCAAAAACTTATGTGGCAGGTTGGAAGTTCCTAAGTGTTCAATATACTGTTGAGTTTTCTACCGCTGTAAATTAGGCAAATATATTCCACATCCAGAGTCTAGAGTGAACAAATAATCCAGAACTCTGTTCTTTATTGTAAACGTTTGTTCATAAAGTTGGAAGACCCTATCTACTAAAACTCCTTTTTTCAGGTTAGGATAAAACAGGTTGAAGTAGTATGCTGTCACTGTGCGTGCAAATATAGAAATAGAAAAACATGAAAATTTTGCTTTTTAAAAACCAAATCCTAGAATTTGTCCATTAATCAACTATTATACATAAATCTAACAATCTATTATCGATAAATCAAGTCAATTCTAATTCACCAATATAATTGCATGTGATTATTATAATTTCTTTTCCATTTTTAGCTTTAATCTTTGTGACCAATATATTAGCAGAGTTTCACAACCAAAGGTTTTTATTTCTTTATCCGAAGGTTTTTATGAGCATCAGGACCATTGATATCCAAATATTTTTCTTATTTGAGAGAGTAGTGATCACAACGGCGAATTATGACTATGAATAAGTAATGGAGAAAAGTCAACAAGCTAAAGATTATACAACAATGATGGTAGAGGTGAAGGGTGTGATCTCAATGAAAGACCAAACTCCTTTGTTATACTCTAACGAAGGTCAATGCGGTGAAGGATACCTGCTAGATTTGTATACTGAAAGCATACTTTTTATAGTAGGTGCTTTGAGTATTTGACTTTGACTATTTTTTCCTGTTTTATGAGAATATTATTTATCACATGATTTATATATTTATTCGCGTTATAATATATAAATAAAGTCCAATTACTATATATTATAGATAATATGTTGTTTAGTGTCACACAGAAGATTATATTATTGTAATGCTTATAAAGTAATAAAGGTGTTCACAATCTAAATAATTAATGGACAATTATTTGATAGATTGTAAAATAAGCTTGAATTAGCTGGTGTTGGCTATTAGCTTATATTAGTGTATTTCTTATACATTGAGCTAGATCAACGGTAAGATTAATTATTTTATATTGACCTAAGTGAATAATTAAAGATCTCGGTTAATTATTATTTCTTAATTCTAGTTGTATAATATTTAATTATATATTTATATTATTATTACTTTGATTTATCAATGAGTAAGAGTAAATGAAACTCAATATCCTCGATATTTTGGGTGATAATATTATTTATATTATAGTTAATATTATAGCTAGAAATCGTGTCTCAGTGTTCCGAGTTGATGATGTCTCCTAGAGGAGCTCGAAAGGATTATTATATTAAACTCTGCAGGTGGATTAATTTCTGATATAATAATAATAGTCTAGCTGTACTACTCTATGGAATAAGATATTAATTAATTATAAACCTGTCAATAGCTTAAATTAATTAATGGACATGCGATATCTTAAATACGAAAAATGAATAATTGGAAAGGAGCCCGATTCATAAATCGGATTGAACGTGTTAGGTTTAAGATGTCTCGTGTTACTTTGACTGTTGGTAACATTTGTTACCAACATGCCTGGAGCCAGATTAAACCATATATTATTTAATTAATTGTATAATATATGCTTTTCTTGTCGTATTCTTTTGCACGTTTTTATGTGCAGATTAAGAGCAGCAAATGGATGGTTATGATCACAAATGAAGTGAAATTTACGAGTGGAGACCAAGGTAGTTATTAAACTAGGCATGAGGAGTCATGGGAAATAACTACCTTGCAATCCCCACTATCCACCTTCTATTCAACCAACTGAAATGAGTGGATCGCGGCAGTTATGGACGTCCAAGTGGTGAGAGGGTGTAGATTAAATTGCTTATCAGATGGAGGACTATAAATACCGCAAGAGATCCATTTCACGGGTGCGCGTTTCAACTTAGAAAAACTCTATGCAAATTTCAGTGCACTGATGTTCGCCATTCTGCCCACTGAGTGTTAGTGACATCACAAACCAACACGAGTTCTGCAGCAGATTGTGGAATCTGCAAAGCCTTAGAGAATTGAGTTGTGAAGGAGCGAATCACGAAAGTAGGTAGTCTTATCTGGATTAATCTTGTATTAGATTAGTCTCGTTCAGAAGTTTGGATTCTTAGACAGATCTAATGGCTGTAAAGAGATGTTCATCTTACTTAGTACATTAGTCTAGGATTAGATTTAATCTTCTAAGACATTCAATCCTTGAGCAGACCGTGCTGCAAAAGATTGAATGTTATTTCATTTTCTGTATTGTAATATTTGGTTTCAATATAGTATTTAGCCATAAGGCACCGACAGGTTTAATCACCTGCCAAAAAGTATTTCATTGTGTTCTTTACTTATTCCGCTGCATGTTAGATCAGATGTTTTTCACATACGATCTAACGTTACTCATTTGATACACAATGTGAGTTTTTATAGTAATTCGGGCATCAAATTCTTTCAAGTGGTATCAGAGCCATGACTCGACCCACTGAGTTTTGGTCCTGAGTGCTGCTGATTACTACATGATTTTTTATTATTTTTTTTGTTCTTTTTGTTTCTCTCAAATGAAGATCAATGGCACTTCAACCGTGAGATTATTGAAGTAAGTTAGCATTCTGGAATTTTTTCTTCGAAATCAATCTGGATCTATGAAGATCTTGATTCGAGTTTGATATATTTTGTGCTGAATTGTATTCTCTTAGTCTCCTACAAGTTGTGTTGGAGAAGAATATTTAATTTTTTCCAGAAAGCTATCTATGATTCAACCAATTTCTGCTGCGTATATCTCCCACATTAGTTCCTTTATTTTTTTGAGGATTTTGAATATGTACAATTCTGAAAATGTTTTGGCATAAGGTACTATGCAGATGAATGATCGAAGATTGAGAGAATGAGAGAACTAAATTTGAAAGTTTTTGTTGAGTGATGATACTCACACTGAACTAACGGAACAACAAGTTCTGTTAATGGTTGTATTTTTTTCCAGTATTGATTCTGACAAAGTTTCAGACCATAAAGTGCATAAATACGATGTTGAAGTTGAAGCAGACTACAACAATGAATATGTTGTTAATATGATCAACATAGTCATGGGGTTACCAACATGTTCAACGTTACCAACATCTTATTCTAACATCCACGACAAACTGCCTCTTGAAGAAGTCAAAGTGTTGTATAATTTTGTTAACACGTTATGTAAAGTGCAAAGAAGTAATATCATATTTCTTCTTAAATCAGAGGCTCGGAAGATCATGTGCTAAGACTGGAAGTTTTTTTCACAAAAGAAGATCTTGAAGTATGTCAACTAAAGAGCAAAGTTGGAAATGTTGAAAGATTTTTTTTCCATTGAACAAAGGTACATCGACTTTATTTGATGCACTATATTGGTCAAACTAATGAATGTGTTTTGAAATTTAAGTCTGATGATTTTTCATGTGTTGAATGATTTTCGTAATGCTTCTACGCTTGTGAGAAAAGTTTGTTTTTATGTGTTTATGAGCCGAATTAAATAGAATCACATTAAAGTTTGTTGGGAAAATTAATAAGAGTTTTGATTGGATACCAAAACCCAGCTGACCCCAACCGAGTAGATGATTGCACAAACCTAAGCGTTTTTCAGCTCACCTGTTTGAGCTTATAGAGTTTCTTAGTTTACAGGTAGAATCGCTGAAGACAGATGAAGACAGCAGAAGACAGATGAAGACAGCAGAAGACACAGCTAAGCAGACAACTTTAGAACTCAGCAGAGCAGACTCAGCAGAGCAAGACCAAGCAGAGTCAAAGATCCTGCAGTATTAAGACCCAGCTCACTGACGGAAACCCAGTTCAGTGTAAAAGACCCAGCTCAGTGTAAAAGACCCAGCTTAGTGTCGATGACACAGCTCAGGTCTAAAACACAGCTCAGGTTAGTGACACAGCTCAGGTTGAAGACACAGCTCAGGTTGATGATACAACACAGGTCTAAGATACAGCTCAGAGTCAAGACACAGTAGAGTCCAAAACGCTGAAGATACAGCAGAGACGTTTAGCAGCTCGAAGACGAAGACCTTCTCCAAGACAAGATCCCGATGTCAAAAGATCTTGTCTGACGCAGTCAAATAAGAGAAGAACTAGCCTCTGCAGATGCAGACCTACTTCGTAGGTAAAGGCCAGAAGTCAACAAGAGTAGGTAAGATTCAAACGGCTCTCTTCCAACAGCTAGTTTGGATCTCCACCTATATATATCTCTCCTCCTCCATTGAAGAAAGAGGACTGATGAAGAAATAGACAACTGAAGCAATAAAAGAGCAAAACAGAAAAATGAACAACAATATTCAAAGCCATATCTTTCAAGAACACCCAGCCAGTCAGCTGTGTTCTTAGTTGTTCACACATTCAGTCTTAGGCAGAACAGATCAGAATATAAACATCTTAAGCCTAGATTGAACGAGTTCATCATACTCATTGTTCTTCATTGTAAGAACTCGCTCATAGTTGGAAAACCCATACCCAAACCCAAACCCAGAAAGGTTATGTAAAGGTACGCTTGCTCGAAGCGTGTAATTCGAGTGGATAGGTTCTTCAGTACTTGGAAACTGAAGGTGTAGGCTTGATAGTGCCCGCAAACTGTTGGAACACAGCTCGGGTTAGAGTTGTGAAGTTGCTTGGTACTTGGAAACCAAGTGGTAGTGAATTACCAGTGAACCTGGTCGTGGACGTAGGAGGTGTTACTCCGAACCACGTTAAAATTGCTTTGTTCTTTATCGCTTTGTTTTATGCATTTTGCTAACCCCTCATGAGCATTATTTCAAGCTGCATAAACTGACTAACTGAAAAGTGAAACAGAGCTTTGCAATATAATTTGAAGCAACAGACGGACTTTCCAAATCCACCACATTCCGTACACATACATAGCCAGCCGTGTCGATCAAGCTGCCATCCAGCTGGATCGAACACAGCCAGCTTTCTGAAAAGAGTTTTAACTTAGAAAAGTTTTTAAACCTTGGTGTATTCACCCTCCCCTCTACACCAAGGTATCCGTCTTGGGACCAACAATTGGTATCATAGCAGTGGTTCAAAAGATCACTGTATCTGTCAAGTCAGCATTTCATTGCTGATAGTGGTCACCTGAACTGATCCTTCTTGTTTCAATTTTTTTTAAATCATTATATTGCATACTGTCATGGAATCTTCCTTGTGCAGGAAACATCCGATATTCTCTGTCGATGATTATCAAATCTGGAAGTTCCAACTCAATAGCTTTTTGAGTGCGCATCACGACATGATGTGGGATGTTATCTTTAACGGACCCATCATCATAAACTCAGAAAGTCAAGCAGAAGAATGAGTGACCAGAAGCTTGAAGATGGCCAAAGCTGAAATCAGATCAAAGAATAGCTCCAGCCAATGCAAACACAGCTGGAACCTAGCCATTGATGTACCAAAGAGGTCGTACATAATCAAGCCAGGTCTCCAAGCTCAGTCCGATCAGAAAAGAAAGCTGATCGGCAACTCAAAAACCAAGAGAAGCAGCGGATCTCAACTGGACACAAAGCTCAAAGGCGGTAGATAAATCCAACTGACTGGAATCAATTAAAGACAGCAATGTCATCCAGCACAGACATCAAGGTCAACTTAAAAGACAAATTTAAGGATCTCAGCTGGTTATAAAGCTGGAAATCAACCGAACTTCACTTCAAGATTCCAGCAGACGGGATATCAAGCTGACGGACTCCAGCCACGAAATGAATCTCATCGAAGAAAATGGAGTCAACAAGGTTCAAAGAAGAAGCGGACTCATTCAAGGACCAACCAGCTAGATCACTCACAAAAGTCAAATCTGAGTGATAACAGGTCAATGGACAGACGCAATTGAGAAAGTCATCAAGCGTGCTGTGAAAGAAAGACAGCCAGTGATCAACGCGCATGACTCACCTCAAAGCTCTTCAAAGAATATGTCAAGAGTACTGATGCCAACCAAGTATTGTGAACGGTTTTCCTGCTGACATCATCAAAGAAAATGAGCCAGTGATGAAAATCCGATCAACTCTAGTAGGAAGCAGCTGAGAAAAGTTAGTCACCCACTATCAAATTCAGTGGAAACTCCACCAAGTTGGAAATTGACACAGTTGTGTCGTCAGCCGAAGACAAACTCAATCCAGCAGAGTATTCGAGTGGAGAATCCAAAGAGAAATCCAGCTGATCCATCAAAAGGACATCCTCAGGATATCAATCATCAAAGCTGGATCAAGCTTAAATCGCAGAATTCAGAAGAAGAATCTAGAAGAAAGGAATTCAGTAGAGCGGATTCACTATCATCTAGTATCAGCTCAATCCGAATGAAGAAAGTTCATCCAGCTGAGGGGGAACAAACTCAGCTGGATCCCTAAAGCAGAAGATTTACTCAGCTGAAGTGAGAAACTCAGTCAAGCAAAGGAAAAGACCTCCGCGACATCAACTGACTTTTTGGTCCAAGCTGACAGGAATGTGTCTCTTGCATTTATTTTTCTAAGGAATATACTATTTAAGTCCATTTATCTCAAATTCCTAATTTAAGCGGACATATGTTCCTTAGTTAAATTGCTTGATAAGTTTCCTTTCCCATCGCATTAATTATAAAGACTGCTGAGTACTGAAGCACGGTAGGACCGAGGCAGAATGTCAAGCATTTGAACTGCCTCACGCGCGGTTGAAATACACTCGCCGTAAACACGTCAGAACGTGATGAGTGAATCTCTCCCAGCCGTTGATCAGAATACCAGATGTATCAATCTCAACCGATGATCCGTTATGACAGTTGATATACATGGAAAAATATGCAGAATTCTTCCATCTTTATCTCTGCGAATTTCAAATCTTCAAATCATCTGTCCATTGTCTGCAACTTCCTCGCTCGATCAAAATCAACAGACTGCAGAAATGGCACCCAAGAAATCAACCGCAGGGATGAACCAGTTCGAAGTTCTTATGACAAAGTTGTCATTTGAAAGTTGTCTTTCCACCGCCAACCTTCCAGTTTCAGAACTCAAAGAGATGGTAGATCTCGTCATAGACTCCGGTCTCTTACTGTGGGCAACCTCAATGCCCAAGCATATGCTAAAGAGAGAAGCCGCTCTATTCTATCTCAACATCATTGACGAAGAAGGCTTTTACTCATCTTCATTCGATGTGACTGTCGAGGGCGATGACGGAAAATTTGACTCAGCAACCATCAACATCAAACTCAACAAGATGCTACGAAAGGTGTTCAACCTACCCAGCGAAGGAGGATTAATCCCAGACGATTACAGCCGTGAAGAAGTGGATGAATACCTCAGTAAAGAGATGCTCATCTCCTTAGAGCCGTACAGAGCGAGCATGTCAAAACTTCTTCTCAAGCCAAAGTATAGGCTGCTGCTGGATATCACACAAAAGTGCATCTTAGGGATAGCTGGATCTCAAGGAGAGATTAGTATTCCAAAGCTTAAGCCGATGATTGCCATGATCAAAGGCGCAAACGTCAACTGGTTTGATTTCTTACTCAACCGACTGGTCAAGGAGTCAGAGAAGATCAAGTTCAACTCCACCAGAACGACGTATTCAACCTCAGAGCCACTGTATCTATGCTCCAAGATTTCGTTCTTAATTGAACAAGCTGTGAAAGGATACACAGTAAAGTGGGCTGAATCAGATCCGTTTCCAGAAACGAAGATTCTCTTCTAGAGAATGAGTCAAATCAATGATCTCCTAAGAAAACAGCCTGCTGTGAGCAAAGACAAGAAGCAGCTGGAAGAAACAGAGGCAGATGTTCCAGCTAAGAAGAATCAGAGAAAAAGGAAGACAGCTGACCCCAAACCAACTGGAGGTCCAGCTGAAAAGAAAAAAAAAATGGCTGTCATTCCACCATCTGAGGCGAGACCTTCCTCTGAAGAAACTCCAAGTCAAGCAATTGTGATTCTCTCTCCACAGCCAGTATCAGCCTTCAATATTTGCGGATCAAACATCTTGGCTGATATGGGATTGAATGATGAATCGCCATCCCGTTCAGAGGACGAGCTGGACAATTCAAAGAGTCAGACAACTCTTCCCAGCTCACCCAAGCTCTCACCGCCTCATATCTATCCGCCCAAACAACCTTCTCCTCAAGCACATATCTCCACAGAATCAGAGGAAAGTGACTCTAATGCTTCTTCATCACTCAACTCCTCTGGCTCAGCCTTCATGGAAGTTATGTACGAGGAGCTATGCATCGCAGGGATCAAGAGTGTTCTAACTCAGTATCCCATCTTGGCGCACCTGCCAATTGCCCTCGTCAAAGTTGGAGATCTCAAATTCTACCTGGCCACCAAGATGGCAACCTGGTACCAGAATGAGCAGCTGATCGAGACCTTCTCTTATGAGAAATTGAAGACGGATGAAGCATGCCTTCAGCACACGTTTGGCTTTGGAAGTCTGGAAGATGCTTACTTACATCAAAATGATCTCATCAAAGGAATTATCGAAGTGTCTCAACAATACCCCAAGCCGCACCCAGCAGACGTCTGGGAATCAGCCAACAAGCTTCTAACAGCAGCGGGATGGGAGACATCTTCTGGAGATGTCATATCCAAATAAATCACAACTGAGATTACCAAAGAAGCTGAACCAGTTAACACAGCTGAGGTAATAGTCTTGGAAGAACCAGCTGTTGCATCAGCTGAACCAATGACAGCAGTTCCATCAAGTCCAGTTGCCAATGACACTCGATCGCTGGTCGAGTTAGAGGCAAACAAACTCAGTCATGTTAATTCTTCAACTCAAATGGACTCAGCTGTCGAGCTTTCAACCGCCATAAAGGAAGCAATAACTAAAGAGATTGAAGAAATTCTTTTTCAGGACAGACTGAAGTCTCAAGTAGATGTCATTACGCGATTCACAGCTCTAGACTGTCAAGTTAGAGAGCAACATCAGACAATCGATGAAGTCCAGAAGTTTGCTCAAGATTTACAAGAAAGTACAAGTCTAGATCTCAAACAATCTCTTGTCTCTCAAAGCATTGATCAATCGCACCTTCTAGAGAAGAGAGTTCCTGAGATTGTAACCAGACATCAAGCTCTACTGGTCGACGACATAACAAATATTTCAAGCCAGCTGGAAGCTCTCAAAAAGTCCACTCTCTCCAACAGCTCTGACATCCGCCAACTCTTCAACTTATATAAAGATCTGGATGCTCAGTTCAAAGATGGAAACAACAGCACTGCTCAGCTGAACATTGCCACAGCTGACAACTCAGCCAAGATCGCTGATGTTGAAGCCGCTCTCGCCAAGCTCAACGCAACAGTTACCAACCTCTCTGCCTCCCTTGTTGATAATGCCAAAAAGGGGGAAGATAAAAATGAAGCTGAAAAAACAATGCAGAGGGAAGCTGTAGTTAAGGGGGAACCTGTGCAGCCAATTCAATCGGCAATCGACGATTTCGCCAAAGAGCTGGATGACGAAGAGCCAGAGCCAACTACTCTAGCCAAAGCAGTCAAAGAGACATGGAGAGAGAAGATGGTTGCTCTTGCCAAAGCCTGTGGACATAAGCCAGAAGAATACAAGGACTATCACTGGCTGTGTAACTTCCACAACGAGCAAAGAAGAGAAATGCAAGAGCTGGATCAGATTATCAAGAAGAAAGCTGATTCGCTCAAGCCTGCTGAGAAAAAGCAAAAGAAGAAAAGACAGAGCTACAGGCAAGCTAGGAAGAATCAAGTCCAAGCAGCCTCAACTGACAAGAAGAACCCAGATGATATCAACGAAAACTGGGAACGATGCAAGTCAGAATTCATCAAAGAATTCTACTACTTGAATCAGTACAAAGGCATGAATCCAGAAACTGCGTTCCAGGATTATCTCCTCGAACTTCATGAGACAGATCCAATGATGGCAAGATCAATTGCCCTATATGCCAAGAGAAACAACATCCAGCTGAAGGCTCCAAAAGTCAAGCAATTGAAGCCTCCATCTCTAACTGGAATGAACCTTCCTGACAAAGCCCAGATTATCAAAGAAGTTCATCACTGGGCTGGCGAAAGAGGAATTTCCAAAACGAAGAATCAAGCAGAATGGAAGGAACTGGAAAAGTTCATCTTCAACAGATATGGTCTCAAGACTGACCATCAGATTGATGAACAAAGGAAGCAGCTCAGTTGAAGACCCAGCCAACTGGGAATTTTTGTCTTTTAAAAGTTTTGTATTTGTGAATTTGTAAAATATCTTTTTATTAATGAAATATTCGGTTTTGCTCTCAAGCTCATCCTGATGACAATAACTCTTTGTCCAGGCACTGAACTCTGAATTTGATTTACCTGCTGTGTATGTTTAAACTTTTCAAAACCCGTTTCTTGTTAAGGGGAAAGTAAATTGTTTTTCTCAGTTAGGTTTTGGCATCATCAAAAATGAGGAAATTGTTGGGAAAATTAATAAGAGTTTTGATTGGATACCAAAACCCAACTGACCCCAACCGAGTAGATGATTGCACAAACCTAAGCAGTTTTCAGCTCACCTGTTTGAGCTTATAGAGTTTCTTAGTTTACAGGTAGAATCGCTGAAGACAGATGAAGACAACAGAAGACACAGCTAAGCAGACAGCTTAAGAACTCAGCAGAGCAGACTCAGCAGAGCAAGACCAAGCAGAGTCAAGACACAGTAGAGTCCAAAACGCTGAAGATACAGCAGAGACGCTTAGCAGCTCGAAGACGAAGACCTTCTCCAAGACAAGATCCCGATGTCAAAAGATCTTGTCTGATGCAGTCAAATAAGAGAAGAACTAGCCTCTGCAGATGCAGACCTACTTCGTAGGTAAAGGCCAGAAGTCAACAAGAGTAGGTAAGATTCAAACGGCTCTCTTCCAACGGCTAGTTTAGATCTCCACCTATATATATCTCTTCTCTTCCATTGAAGAAAGAGGACTGGTGAAGAAATAGACGACTGAAGCGATAAAATAGCAAAACAGAAAAATGAACAACAATCTTCAAAGCCATATCTTTCAAGAACACCCAGCCAGTCAGCTGTGTTCTTAGTTGTTCACACATTCAGTCTTAGGCAGAATAGATCAGAATATAAACATCTTAAGCCTAGATTGAACGAGTTCATCATACTCCTTGTTCTTCATTGTAAGAACTCGTTCACAGTTGGAAAACGCATACCCAAACCCAAACCCAGAAAGGTTAGGTAAAGGTACGCTTGCTCGAAGTGTGTAATTCGAGTGGATAGGTTCTTCGATGCCGGAAGCGAAGGTGTAGGCTTGACAGTGCCCGCAAACTGTTGGAACACAGCTCGGGTTAGAGTTGTTAAGTTGCTTGGTACTTGGAAACCAAGTGGTAGTGAATTACCAGTGAACCTGGTCGTGGACGTAGGAGGTGTTACTCCGAACCACGTTAAAATTGCTTTGTTCTTTATCGCTTTGTTTTATGCATTTTGCTAACCCCTCATGAGCATTATTTCAAGCTGCATAAACTGACTAATTGAAAAGTGAAACAGAGCTTTGCAATATAATTTGAAGCAACAGACGGACTTTCCAAATCCACCACATTCAGCACACACACACAGCCAGCTGTGTCGATCAAGTTGCCATCCAGCTGGATCGAACACAGCCAGCTCTCTAAAAAAAGTTTTAACTTAGAAAAGTTTTTAAACCTTGGTGTATTCACCCCCCCTCTACACCAAGGTATCCGTCTTGGGACCAACAAAGTTAAAGTCTTGAACTGAGACTTGATCTTATATGTGTTATGATGGTTGTGCTTCTAGACATATTATACCCTATTGTGCTAAGTACCTAAATGTCTTGATTTCCGACATTCCTTCAGAATATTTTTTTAATAGAACATGTGTTGGTTCACGAAGTAACATGATGTTATCTGTTGAAACTTGCAATGGTGTCTATACTTCTTTCAGACTAACATTACAGGAAACAAGTTCTTTAACAGCAGATACTTAAAGCTCATGGCATGTTTTGATGAGTATCTTGCTAACTATGAACCAACTATTGATGGGAATGTAATATTCTGAGAAAACGCCAACAAAGACTATATTGGTAAAGGTACACAAAACGTGTAGAATGATCTACATACAATAGGAATGAAGACTATATTTTGTTTGGTTTTAGCCAATGGTGTGGTAATGACATATCTATCTTATCTATAACACTTGTAAGTTGTTTGACATTTTATACAAGTATGTGTTGTTTGAAAGCAGATCATGTGATATCTGTTACAAAACTTTTCTCAAGTGAAGCGGTCAGAGATTTACGAAGCTCTCATATTCAAAGATGAATATGTGTAGGGAGCATGTCAGAAGTAAAAAGAGACTCGCATGTTACACCCGATGTTGCCAACACAGTCCTATGAGATGCTATGAATTAACTAATTTGCATATATCTCATTGGAGCTATTAAAGTTGAGATTAATGAAGGGTTACACTGTATTTTGGTAATGTGTTGATAACTATTATCATTTTACTCTGGTGTAATTTATGTGTGAAAAGTCCGACACATTCTCTATGTTCAAAAAGTGGTTTGAATGATATATATTTTGAGTGAATAGAATGTTGTCAAAATCTAACTGACCATGGCTGAAAGTTTGAGAATTTCTGCATTCTCTGATTTTTTATGCAAAGAGGCATTACACAAGAAGTTCAACAATGAAGACTCATCATCAGAATGAATTTGAAAACATCCAGAAACTAAAGCTACCAACACAGGCTGAAGTTACCAACATCGAAAACCTGAATCTGCCAACACAGACTGAAGGTACCAACATAAAAATCTGTCAAGTGACACTCCGTTATATGCTCGACGCATGGCCATGTGAGCATCTGGTTTGATACTCGAGGATATTGTGTTTGTTGTTATAACATAACATCCTAAGCATTTTCACAATTTTGTATGTGTTTGCTATATCCTAAATTTGAATTCCATCAAGCAGAAATGGAGAGTGGTCAGCTGTGTGTGTCAGTTGAGCTGTGTCAGCTGTGCTGGAGTCAGCTATGTTGAAGTTGGTGTTGGTTGCTGTGTTGGTTTGGTTGTTTGTTCAAGCAACTGTTGCTTACAATTTTTTGTCTATGCTCTTATTACTCGATTTGGATGTGTTTGCAACATCCTGCATTTGACATGACCGGACTACTTGATTCAAGGAGCAACAAAAGGATGTCTTAGGCTACTCTTCACCATTCGAGCTTTCAAAGTGTACAACCTACGCGCTATCATCAAATATGAGTCAATCAATAGTGTGTTTGATGATTCATCAAGTCTTGCTGTCGATGAGACAAAGAAGAAGTGTCATGTTGCATGAAAAAAGATCAGAAACTGAACATGAGTTTGAATTCCATAAAAGAAGAAATATTATCTCAACATCTGATCTAACATCAGAATTCATCTCCAAAAGTAACATGCACTGAAATGAAGCAATTCCATGAGGAATTATAAGACTTGTTTGGAAGCGCAAGACAGTTCGCAAAAGATGTGTTGAAGAATCTGTAAAAGCACATGAAGACTCATTTAGAATTGAGTGACAGACAGACTCTCTGCTGTTGTTGGAACCTATGGTGGACACGATGTTATAGACTCTCTTATCCAACATAGTAACAAGAGATGACTGAAAGTCTTCTATTCCTAACTTCCAGCATACTAGATATCTTGCACAAAAGTAGTGTATGTGCTAGGTACCAGTCGAAGACTAAGAAGTCATATTTGAAATGATCAAATATATCATTCGCTATGTTGCTAGAACTGTTGATCTTGGTATGCTGTATACCAAATATCTAAATTCCAATCTTGTGCAATGATGCAGACTCAACAGGAGATGCTACTGACAAGAAGAATACCAGTTGATAATATTACTGACATGAAGAGTACTGGTGCAGATGTTACAGAAGAGAGAGTACTGGTGAAAGATGTCACTGTGAAGTTACTGACATGAAAAGTACCAGTTGATGATGTTAATTCAATGTCACTAACATGAACAATACTAGTCAAGGATGTTACTTCGTTGGTAACAACATGGTATCTTGGTCAAGCAAGAAGCAGAACTGTGTTACTCAATAGATAAATCTGAGTACGTTGCTGCTGAGAATGGATGTGCACAATTGCTATGGATGAAGAAACTGCTGAACGGCTTTGACATAGAGTGTGAGGTATTTCTTTTGATGTGTGATAACATGAGCGCAGTATAGATCTCTAAGATCTTGTTCAACACTCGCATATCAAACACATTTGATATCAAACACTATTCTTAAGAGATCCTGTTAAGAATATTTGTGTGTCTGATGTACGTGCTCACAAAGAAGGAAATTACTAACATCTTGAATTTTGTTGCTGGTAACATGAAGGACCTGAATGCTGGAAACGTTGGTTCTTTGTGTCAGAACCTATGTTAGTTCCTTGGCTTCTTGATGTTAGTCAATAACTCTGTGTCTATGTTAGTTGTTTCAACACACCGATTCTTCAGAATGTGTGCTGAATATTAAGATTGTTTCTTCATGATGAAGTGTTTGCAAGAGTGTTAGAAGTGATTGTTCTAACATAATGTGATGTTGGCTGATGCGTTTAAAACATGAGTTTCAACTAGTTATTTGAAGAATTTTCTGAAATTTTCTAAGATATCTTGTTGAGATTTTATTCGATTTGCTGATCTATTTTTGGATAAATCTCATGAAACTGATATTTTTTTAGATTTGATAAATATGAATTTTCAATTCATAATTATCTATAGAGATTTGGATATGGTTTTTTTAATGATAGAGATCCCAAAGAGTTTGCTAAGTTTTGGACTCTCAAAACTGTAGCTATATCATACATGTCTTTAGAACCATATATCATATCTATTTCTATTTCAGAAAATTTCTGGCGTAAATATCAAGTTGGACG
Organism: Agastache rugosa; assembly: GCA_031470985.1. NCBI lineage: Eukaryota > Viridiplantae > Streptophyta > Magnoliopsida > Lamiales > Lamiaceae > Agastache > Agastache rugosa. The sequence goes on along the minus strand of CM062606.1, from coordinate 29,922,840 downwards.
ATAAAGAAGCGAGATTTTAAACTCTTTGAAAACTTCCTCAAAAGGCTTGATACTCCAGAATTTGCAGCCAAACACATGTCTCCAGATTGTTGGAACTCCTCAACATTTATGTTAGAGAAGTCTTCAAGCAGTCAAACATCTTGCTTTCACGTTGCCTGACATCAAATATCACTATCCACTTCCGTAGAAGAAGCTACTTTTGTCAAGGATTCTTCTTGATATAAATAATTTGGAAAAAGCTTAGTCTAAATTGGAGACTGAACTCACGAAGAATCTATGAATGCTGCTGAAAAGAAGAAGACTGATGTTGAACTGATGTTGATAACACCAGTCAAAAGTAAAACCTTGTTGGTGAGTTCGTTGGCCAGTCAGGTCAAAGTCAAGACATGATACTTTTTCTATTAAAGAGCATTGACGATATTGAAGAGATCATCAATATTGATGAACCTAAAGAAGACAGCCCAAAGAGTGTTTCTAAGGCTAAAATAGAAAAGAAAATGTGCTTATCTCGAAGCAACACAGGAAAACAACATCTTTTGCCTTTCATGTTGATAACATAAAGAGGAGGCTCTCTTCATCGGCATCTGCTCTTTCACTAACATCATCTCATCCTGACAGAAGCTTCGATGACATATCTAACACAGATTATGGGTTAGTTTTTTGAAGACTCTATGTTGGAAAAGTATTCAGTGTAATATTCTATCCCTTCAACATGATGTTACTTCTGATTCTCTTTTATGAGTTGTTCTCCTTTATTGTTGGTCATGTTGTTACTAACATTTGAGTTTGACTTAACATTTGAAGTTCTTCTCACTAGGAAAGTTATACTTCATTGAAAGTTGATGTTGCAGGAAATTGGTACTTTGATGGTGTCTGTTCAAGACATATGATAGGTGTTAAAGACTATCTCATTGACTATGTACCGATCAATGGAGGAAAAGTGACATATGGTGGCGGAGCAAAAGGAAACATAATTGGTAAAGGAACATTAAATGTTCCAAACTTTCCAAATTTGAGAAATGTCCTTTCAAGCACTTTCATTCCCGATGTGAACTCTTTCCTAATAATTCGCTTATCATGAAGCCTTTTTACTTTATCTTTGTAGATCTTTGCATTTTCATAGGCTTCTTTCCGTAATTCATCTAACTCCGAGATTTGTAAAGTGCGTTCCTCACCAGCACCTTCCAACTCAAAATTGACCAAAAAGCTTTATGCTCTATCTCAATTGTCAAATGACATGCTTTGCCATAGACCAAGTGGTACGGACTCATTTCCAAAACCGTCTTATAAGCAATTCTATACGCCCACACAACATCATTCAACTTTACGGACCAATCCTTTCTTGAAACCTTCACAGTCTTCTCAAGAATCCCCTTAATCTGTTTATTGCTCGTTTATCCTTGACCAGATGTCTGAGGGTGATAAGGAGTAGCCACCTTATGAGTCACGTCATTATTCTTCATCAGCTTTTCAAACATCTTGTTGCATAAATGTGATCCACCATCACTGATGATTGCTCGAGGAAATCCAAACCAGCTCAAAACATTTTCCTCCACAAACTTGATAACCACTTTAGCATCACAAGTCCTAGTGGGGATAGCCTCAACCCACTTGGACACATAATCAACAGCTAACAAAATGTATTCAAATCCAAAAGAGTTCGGGAATGGTTCCATGAAGTGAATACCCCAAACACAAACATCAAAAATTTCAACGACAAGATTAACATTCAAGGGGCATCTCATTTCTTTTCCCAATCGTCCCAACTCTTTGGCATTTATCACAAGATAGGTAAAAAATATGAGCATTCTTAAATAGAGTTACCCAATACAAGCCGGATTGAAGAATCTTCCGAACTGTCTTTTGCCCTCCGAAATGGCCTTCACAATGTGATGCATGACACCACATTAAAATATCTTGTTGTTCCTCCTTTGGGACATAACGCCAAATAACCTCATCTTTTTCCAGATGGAAAAGATATGGATCATCCCAATAGTAATTCCTACAATTTGCTAAAAATCTCTTCCTCTCTTGAGAGGTGAGGTCAGGACGGAGTTTACCACAAGCAAGAAAATTCACAATATCGGCAAACTAAGGAAAAGAGAAAATCTCTAAAGCATGCTCATATGGAAATGAATCAGATATAACATCATACTCATACTCGTTATCTAGATTGGGATTTATTGGAGAGTCTTGGCATTCATAATAGAGTATTTCAATTCTTGAAGAATTTGGGATTAACAACTTATGCTAAGATTATGAGGGGTATGAACCGCTATGTTATGAGTTTTTGAGTACCATGGTGATGAATGAAAAAACGAAGCAAATGTCCTGTCGGATGTGGGGACGGGAGTTTTTAGTGACTTTGAAAACGATGAAATATGTGTTTGATTTTCCGACCACTGGAATTCGGAAAAAGCCTAGAACATTTGATGTAAGGGCAACTTGGTAGGAACTCACCGAGTTTGATAATTGGAGTTCCTCTGGTTTTCCCAATGGGTTTATCAAAGATCCAGCGTTGGCAATAGTGAACAAATTCATCGCTTATAATGTCTCAAGCAAGGAGCAAGCCAATAAAGTCAATTCCACTAAGGTCTATTTATTGTGGTGTGCAAAGACAGAAACCAAAGTATGTCCTACAGATTTTATTTGGAATACAATGGAAGCGATGCAGCGACGTCCATCTTTTCATGCTTCATTTTGCACGATAATTACTGGCTTAGCTAGACATTTTGGTATACTAGTTTCTGAGGGACTTGTACCACCGGATCAAACAGCGCTAAAACCATATTATATTGACCTTAATGAATTAAAAGGCGCTCCATTTGTTTATGATGACAAGAGGCTAGTTCCTCATACACAGTGACATTGTGTTAAGGACTACTTGAATGCTCAGATTGCAGCCGACCGTCGAGATGGAGTTGCGTGATGACTTTCGGTCATTCCGTGAACACTATGATTCTACACAGGCCGCATTCCAACACGAGTTAGGAGAGTTCCGCCAGTAGGTTTATCACCGTTTCGATACCAGGAACATCGAATGTCTCCATTGGAGGCATAATGGAGTGTTTTGACTGTAGCTCATTCACCACCACTGCCACCACCGTTTCAGCCACCGTTTCAGTGACTTTTCACTGCTGCAGAGTTTGTTATTTTTGTTCTTTGTGTGCGTTGTTGGTATGTATTATAGTTTTTGGTTTGTTTTTGTCGTTTTTCTTTCTTGTTTTGTTTTTTTTTTTCAGGATTTCCATTTAGTTCGTTGGGGATTTCCACCGTTGCCGGCTCTTTCAAAATCAGGGACGTACCTCCTTTCCTTTTTTACTCTTTGTCTGGTTATTGTTAGCCTTGAGGACAATGCTTGTTTTAAGTGTGGGGAAGGGGGGTCATTATTATTATTTGAGTAGCTTTAGTGGATTTTGTTGTTTTGTTCGATTTTGTGTTTTGTTGTGTCTTGTACTTTCTTTCCGCTAGTGAAGCAATATGATTTGAGGCGTCAATCTTTAGCAATCTGATCATGCTTATGAATTGTTTCCCGTGGTTTTTTGCTCTAGAACATGAGTCGTCTCGAGATTGAGTAGTTGGATAATTTGTGTTGTGGGGTCTTGTCTCTTGAGAATTGGATTGATGAGAATAATCTTATATGTCTTGACTTTTGTTCTCTCTGATGTTCTAAACAAAGCCGCACTCACCTGCCGCTAGGTTCCACCCAGCGCTGGAATGCTCCGTTGGACTCCAGCCGACGCTGGAATGCTTTTCGCTAGGAGATCCCTCACCCGGCACTGGATGCTAGCGAGCGTTAGGCGTAATTTGTAATGCCTATGTATTTGGGTATTTAAGGGTCAGCGAGGGTTTTGTTGCTATTTACTTCTGATACTTCTTAATTCCCATTTGGAAACGGAAACACTAGTTCTACATTTCTGTTTTTTCTATTTTACTTTGTGGCTAAGCAAACAAGATTGAAGATTTCATTTGTGGATTGACATCACGTTCATTGTAAGGATTGTTGGCTTCTTTTAATGAAATCTTCAATCTTGTTTGTTTAGCCACAAAGTAAAATAGAAAAAACAGAAATGTAGAATTAGTGTTTCCCTTTCCAGATGAGAATTCAGAAGTATGAGAAGTAATCTGTAACAAAACCCTCGCTGACCCTTAAATACCCAAATACACAGGCGTTACAAATTACGCCCAACGCTCGCTAGCATCCAGCGTCGGGTGAGAGATCTCTCAGCGAAAAGCATTCCAGTGCCGGCTGGAGTCCAACGGAGCATTCCAGCGCCGATTAGAACCCAACGGCCGGTGGGTGCTGCTTTGCACCGGCGCCTAGCGCGCTCCTGTGGCCAGCGACCGCTGGCTTGCTCTTCCATCACTGGTGTCCAGGGCCCGCTAACTTTCTTCATGCTAAATTCAACCAATTTCGCTGCTTTCTCCCTTTGAATCTTGAAAACCTACATTCACCACAAACCACCAATAACAACCAAAGGTAGCCAAATACGAGAAACAAAAATAGAAAAACATGCAAACACACACGAAAATACGACTAAAAAACAACATAAAAATTACACACAAAATGACTAAACAATCCGCGACTCAAATCTGTTTCTGGTCGTTTTCCACAAATGGATAGATTCAATTTATGGTTCCGCAATCTCATAATTTGAATCTATGTGGAATTGCAAGCAATTTAATCGGTGAATAATTCATTTAAATTAATACCATAAATAATCCTGACATGAGATCTTCAATTGGTTCCAACAATATCATGGTGGGCATAACAATGACAACTCGACTCATTTTGATGTTTTAATGTAATTAAAGTCTGATAAATTAATTTCTTTTGGAATTTTAAGAAGAAATGTTGTTTTAATTATTAAATATTTATGTTTTTACTTTTGAATAAAACAATTTTGTATGATCAAGATTGATTGAGAAATTTTTTATTAGTTTTTTGTATTACTTGTAGAAACATTTGTATGCTATGTATCAGAGACATTATTATGAAGTATATATAGTTGCATTAGCTTACTGCTAAGTAATGTTAACAATAATATGTATTAGTTTGATCTTGGTGATTATGTAGTTAAATAAATCCATCTTTAAGTAATTTTGTATTATGAAATATTGATCTCCCGTGGGTTTGATAGTATTTTAGCATTATTCTCATTATTAAAATCTTTTACCTACAAAAGATTTTAACTAATTCTACTATTTAATTTAGAAATACCACATAAGAGGTCCACAGGAATGAATATTTTATACATGTCCACAATGACGACATATGTTCCTAAATAAATTTATCTCGTGAATGAAAACAGTATCCCCACATTAAAACCAAGCATATGCAGAATATGAGAGTGTGGTTTATGAAACACAAGAAAAGACGGCATTAGGCGTCAAGATCAGCAATTACCCGTGCCATTGCCATTCCGAAGAAGAACACCAGACCACGCAATTCTGGAGGGAAAGATGTCATTTGATTGATCTACAAGAGCGGTAGAGCACTGCCCGCCCTCACAAATGATTACATCTGCAAACACAAGGAGTTAGCAATTAGCAGGCAAAACAAAGTTTCCAGCTCCATTTTATATGCTCCAAAATATATGCTCATTGAAAATATAGATCTTGAAGCTAAAAATAGTGAAGAAATCCATTAGCATTCAGGGCACAATTTTATTAGGAATGTAAGAGAAAAAGAATATACGAGAGATTGTTATTGGAGCAGATGTCATACGACCCAACCTAAAATTTGACGTGAGAATTAGCTACAGCTGAAATAGACAACCTATACGACCATCGGACAAAATAATCTCCCTGCTGCTGGACCAAGCAATTTGCTAATGTTACATGTGTGATTGTAACACACATACTAGTACATTATATTCTACATTTAAGAATCACACACCCGGTAGAAAACATACTAGGTTCTACCTTCTTGCCAACCCTAGGTGAACATTTTTAGCAATTAAGAAATGCTCAGCATCAAGGGTGCACACACACATTGATGATGAATCACATAAATGGAAGATAGTTACAAGTGATTGAAAAGTTATATAGTTCTGTATCACAGATATTATGTCCAGAACAAGAACCAAATTGATTCAAGGCATGTAAACGAACCCCCCTTCCTGCACACACACAGACAGAAAAAACAAAAACAAAAGTAACTCGATTTATCCGTAGTAACTAAATGCATGGAAAAGAAAAATCCATAAATACAAGTAATTTAGGATAAAGCTTAAAAAGAAAATTAAAGATAATAAAAAAGATGTAGTTAATCTATTGCACACGCGTGTTGCATACGTGTGTTGGCCTAGTGGTTAATGTCTGAGCCCAAAGGTCTCGAACTTGAGTCCACCGTGACGCGGTTTTTAAATTAAATTACTAATTTATCCAAAAAAAATAGAAATCAGTAAATTATCTAATCAATTGCTGCCTTAGTGCAGCGGTGCTTGTCTAGAACGCCCAATTGCAATTGCTCTCCTAGTTCTCGTTCTTTTGTCTATTACAACTCTGAAAACAGAACTTTCCAGATGTATGGTAAAAGTATTATTTCCTAATTCTAAAAACAAATTCTCATTCATACTCACATAAAAAATTCTCCCAAAAAAAGAAAAAAAAAATCAAACATGATTTGACATCAATAGTATGAGTTCTGAACTAAGTTCTAAAACAAATAGTAATTTCTTAATATTAACCAATACTTACAAATCCAATCTCCAATTCCAAACTCCAAGTTATCCATAATTCTCGACCAAACAAAGCTACATGCCTAATTCCTTAATATTTTTATCCAAGATCTTCTTGTTCACTTGTCAAAAGTCTTCAACCTATAAACCTCATCACCTTACCCAAATGTTATATCACCCTCTAGATAGGTTGGCATTTAGAGCTGCAGTTATAATTTGGCTACTAGTACTCCAATATACACCAGAATCCTCATTAATAAAAGTCCATACTTGCAACAGCAAACTAATTCGGTAATGGTGCTTTATGGTATGTTATATAAAATACAATTCATTAACTGCATTCTAACTACCAAATGACTCAATAAACTTAGAAAAAATACTGCAAGAATGTCATATTTTTACTAGTCGGAAACAACATACCATTAATTCATCAAAAAGACTAATAGTTGACTATTCCCTTATTCCTTATATTAAATGTTATTTATCATTAATATTTGTCATTATTGGGAAACTATTGCCATTTACTACCCTAACCAAATGTATAATCTATATCCATATAAGCAATTTTCTACCTAAATACTCCTTCCGTCCCAGGTTAGTGTTGTTCAACTAATATTTTATACCTCACAACAAATCAAATATGCAACACACTTTTGGGGGACGGAGCGAGTATGTAAATTGACAAAATATATGGAGATTTTGCACAAGAATACATGAATTAAATTGAATTTTGGAAATTTTAATAAACGTTCAAAGTGTATGTAACTTCAAATAATATTCCACCACCTTAGTACATAATAGCCAAATGACAAGCTGTATACATGCAAGTAACGACATTTATCCCTTTACGTGTCAAAAGTATTTTGCATAGAAAATTGATACACACGCACTAGACAACTGGAGTCCATAACATTCGACCTGGTTGCATGCTAAACATAGTATTCCATCTTCATAAGATTCCAAACAAAATTAGGCTTCTTTTACTCTCATGCTTTGTTTTACAAACAACAGTTTTATCAGCTATTAATAAATCCTAAATCCCCTGATGGCTGTGATTATATCATTACCACTGCAGATTGACATATTATTAGATTTCGAATTCTATCTTGCACTTTCACCCTTCATAAAATCCTTAAATACTGGAACATCTAATCAGTAACACACAAAAGACTGTTCAAAAGCGAATAAAAAAATCATGAGAACTAGTCTGCCCATAAAATATTTAACAGTGAACGAAAGACAAATTGATAAAAGCAGAGCTCCAACAAGCAATTTCTCTAGTGTAACTGATGAATCTTTCATATGAAATTTCTCTACCACTCATCCATAATGATTTCATCGATTAATTAATAAGACATTTAATCAGATTGATCTGATTTTATTAACTCAATTGCCATATCGGCAGATAAGGCCAGAATTGTCTCGTAAGGACTACGTATCAATAACTCCACTTGCATGCACAACGTGTGTCTCTGCAAAGAGAAACTTTTTTTGAGTAGATTACTTCTTCTTCCACCTAAGCATTAGCGGTGCGTCCTTACTATGCCGCTATGTTCATTTATGCTTATTTAAGGGTAACTTGAATTGCCAAAATTATTGTGACTTGAGCCTACTCATATTCATCTGCATATAGACATTACTTTTGTTTCCTGCATTAACCTCTCTCTCTCTCTCTCTCTCTCTCTCTCTTATTAAAAACTCGCTCTTTTCACCATGAGAAACAAAGCTTTTCATGGTTTGGAGGTGAATGAAACATACGATCCAGTGACTAGCCTAAATAAGGCTTGGGATAGCATCCGAGTTCCAATTATTGCGCCAATTTTGCGGATTGCAATTTATATATGCATAGGCATGTCGATTATGCTTTTTATCGAGCGGGTGTACATGGCTATTGTGATTGCTTGTGTCAAATGCCTGGGAAAGAAAAGATACACCAAATATCAGCTGGAAGCCATCAAAGAAGATCTAGAGATGAACAAAAACTATCCAAAGGTGTTGGTTCAAATCCCAATGTTTAATGAAAAAGAGGTAAAAGGACCTACTTTATTTTCATTTTAGTCGTATATATAGGGAATCAGATTCAGATAAAAACTTTTCTGTAAATAAACACTAAAAAATTATTTTTATTTCAGAAACAGAATATTAGTAGAAGGTAACTATTATGTAATATTAAATACAAAATGGGGGAATTTTACCGAAGACATTGTTGTTTATTAAAAGAAAGGTTATTATACCTGCATATATTAATATAAGTGTCACATGTATCATAATTGAACATTTAATATATACACCTACATGCAAGTTTTTCCAGTTTCAGAAAAAAGAAGAGAAAGTTGGTTCACTATTACAGCCACTAATATTGAATACATAATTGCTTACCCTGCTTTAATCCTTATACTGCCATGTCAGCTATTACATACATATGTATGCATAAAACAAGTATGGATGTGTTTAAATTTAAGATTATTTCTGGGGAAAAAATTATAGGAAGATACCATAAAACTTATTGGCAATATCAGAACTGTTTTCTGAGTTATGATTGAGATATTAAGACACTTGAAAACAGAGGATCGAAACACCTTCAAATTTGGGAAACAAAGGAAACCCTTATGTACAATATGCAATTTGCCTCAGGTTTATAAACTATCTATTGGAGCAGTATCACGGCTCTCATGGCCATCAGATCGGTTCATAGTGCAGGTTCTGGATGACTCCACCAATGAAGTCTTAAGGGTATCTTTTCCTACCCATAGTATACTTTAATATAATTCCATGACAAGTTTGTCTATCGAATGATAGAAGAATATATGCAGGATATGGTTGAACTGGAGTGTCAAAAATGGATAGAGAATGGGGTGAATGTCAAGTATGAAACAAGGAACAACAGGAATGGCTACAAGGCAGGCGCACTTCGAGAAGGTCTTAAAAAGCAATATGCTAAGGACTGTGAATTTGTCATAATCTTTGATGCAGATTTTCAGCCAGAAGAAGATTTTCTCTGGAGAACTATCCCCTACCTGCTTGAAAACCCAGAACTGGGATTGGTTCAGGCCAGGTGGAAATTCGGTATGGACAATATAATGTGCATTATAGGTGAAAGGTCCTTGAATACTGAATTAAATGGCCACTGGAATATCAGAAGTAAAAAGTATAGAAATAAATGAAAATAAAAGTGAAACAATAGATGGTAGATGGCATGGTTAAGTTTCAATATGACACTACAAATCTATAGTACAGTAGATAATTGATGTTTTTTATAAAGATTAACTAGGTATTATAACTTTTCTTCATCAAGTTGCTGATAGCATAATTGTTTTGCAGTTAATGCAGATGAATGTTTGATGACTCGCCTCCAAGAAATGTCATTGGATTATCATTTTAGTGTTGAGCAAGAAGTGGGCTCTTCAACATGCTCATTCTTTGGGTTTAATGGTGGTTCACAACTTAAATTCAGTTTGAGAAACTTCACTCAAACAAAGAATTAAGAGTAACTCAACTGAGATATTTGGCTTGAATAATAGGTACTGCTGGCGTTTGGAGGATGTCTGCACTGAATGATGCAGGTGGATGGAAAGATAGAACAACAGTGGAAGACATGGACCTTGCCGTCAGAGCGAGTCTCAAAGGCTGGAAGTTCCTCTTTGTCGGGGACCTAGCAGTGAGTGTTAAAACTTGAAACTTTTTTTTTATCTTATGAGACTAAAATATACACAATTTTATTCTCAATTACCTTTATCAGGTGAAAAATGAACTACCAAGTACATTTAAGGCATACAGATATCAACAACATCGATGGTCATGTGGACCTGCTAATCTGTTCCGGAAAATGTTGAAGGAAATCATCATGTGTGAGGTCATTAGCTACTACTACTTTCTGTAGTTTTCTGAAACAGATTAACCGTATCATAAATAATTTTGCCATGCAATTAACATTTTTTTTTACATGGATGCAGCGCGTATCAATCTGGAAGAAATGGCATGTAATCTATGCATTTTTCTTTGTAAGGAAGATAATAGCACATTGGGTTACCTTTTTCCTTTACTGCATAGTAATCCCTGCGACAATCTTGGTTCCTGAAGTCCATCTCCCAAAGCCGCTAGCTATCTATCTTCCAGCATGCATTACCATTCTTAATGCAGCTTGCACTCTAAGGCATGATCTTCCCTATAAGAAAAAATAGTGGATATTCTAATCATATTATTTCATACAAATGTCGTGAAATTAATCTTTGATAGTTTTCACATGTCACAGGTCCACTCATCTTCTTGTGTTCTGGATACTATTTGAGAATGTTATGTCTCTTCATAGATCAAAGGCGGCAATAATAGGACTTCTTGAAGCTAATAGAGTCAATGAATGGGTAGTGACTGAAAAGCTAGGGAACACAATGAAGCAAAAATACAATGTGAAAGCATCCAAGAAGCCAAAATCACGTCTGGGAGAAAGGTAGTAGTCCAAACAAATATTTAAGTTTCATGATAATGCCAAATCATAAGGGCACGTCTGAAACTATTCCATCAATATTCTTCCGATGAAGCTATTCTATCATGATTTTGTAATAACATAAAAATTGATTTCATCTATAGGATACAAATATTGGAACTTACCGTGGGCATGTACCTGCTACACTGCGCCATATATAACATACTCTTTGGGCACAATCATTTTTTCATCTATCTTTTGCTACAGGCAGGGGCTTTCTTTATTGTTGGAGTTGGGTACGTTGGAACATTTGTCCCCAATTAAAGATGCTACTAGAAAGAAGAAAGTTAGACCAAGGAGAACCATGAGCTCTAAAGGGTACCTGATAGAGTGTTTATGTGTTTAGTTTTTTCTATTTTTCCCCTTTCCTCTTGGTGCATTGTATATTTTTACAGTAAAACCATGCATCTCTAATAGATAATAAGTTATACTAACAGTGACAGACGTGATGTACTTGATTCACCAATATCTGTTTTTCAATTGTTGTGTACTAAAACGAACCCAAAATAGAGAAGAAAGCATCATCCTCAACTTTGCACATCTAGAAAAGGATCGGAAGAAAAGGAAAGAAATTACACTGATGACTATATCACACAATAGTGAATCTTATTTAGATTTTAGAGCAGACAAGAAGAGAAAACAGGCATTTCCATTTTACACTGACAAGCTCACTCTCAGATGACCTCAGAATGTATTCCAACCTCTACATAATGCTTTGATGCATTTAAAATACACTATGTATTTCTTATATAGGCTCAGACAAAATAGGTAGCAATTAGCCGAGGGCCTGAGGCTCGCTCGCTATTATACATTTAATTGGGTAAAAACCTCCAACTAAATTTAAAAAATGTCATACTCCAACTATAACTGTGATTGAAAATTCATCTGCAGAGCCAGAAAACTGAACTTACCTAAAAATTACAAAATTAGCCAACTTGATCTTATCATTATCCATTTGTCATGATCATGCTAAGATCAAGCTTGTCCATAGGCTGTTATCAGAGCAAATTAATCTCTACCTTGAAATCAAATTTTTAATAAGTTTTGCTTCTGTTTAATAATCATCATTGGAACTTACGAATTTATCTGGATAAATTGATCCAGACTATAAGCGAGACAATAATCTTCATATAAAATATGAAAGTTCGTTCTTGATTCAAGAATAACAAGAATTTTCTTTGTAAGCATAACCACCACCAACAGCAGCTCCAAACGACGATAAAAAAAAATTAGACAAAAACCTACTCACTTGAGGTTGTGGATAAGGAACACCGCCGCCGTCGGCTGTAATGTGGTGGAGGAACACAGACGGTGGGATTTGGCGCAATTACATGTTAGCACTTTCGATTTTGCATGGAAGAAGGATTTGGGATATTTTGGGGAAATTAGGGGAATTAGGGTTTTTTTCGAAGATCAAATTTGGACTGGGGCTAAAGTGTGAATAAAGTATTTTGTGGGCACTGTAACTGTAGAGTTTCTAATTTTGAGCTTGTTAATTTTCAGTCTCTTTTTTTTTTGAACAAATATTACAAGAAATTTTAAAGGTTGCGTGACGGTAGAGTTGAGCCCGTGACTTTTAGTCCGGGCATTAACCACACTACTACTAGGTTAACACACGCACACAACAGTCTCTCTTTTTCGAGTTCAAATGACGTCAAACACCATATTATCAAGAGTAATTTTTATTTGGCAAAACATATTTCTTTCTTTTTTTTAAACATTTCTTAATTTTTTAATGTCGTACATATTTTTATGCATATGATACATTTATCTTATCCTTATGTGTATTATTGAGTTCCTAATTTCTATTTTTGACGGATTTAATAGAGACTTGGTCTAATAGTGAGTCTGGACTCATTTATTAAATATTGGGCCAGACCATCCAATTAATTTGACTTGTTAGACTACCAAACAACATTTAATGGGCTCAAAGTAGGAAGACGAATTTTGTTCATTACAAATAATACATGATCCTAAACAATTCTAAAGTAGGAAGACGAATTTTGAACTGGGGATTTTGATTAATAGTGAATTAAAATCGATAGAGAGGGAATTGAGATGAGACGAGAGAGAACGTGAAGGAGACGATGCCGTGCAACGGCGGTGACCGTTGAGTTTCCGGCGAAGAGAGTGAGCAGAAGAGAGGAGAGTTTTGTTGCTTCTGTCGTTGGGAAATAGGAACGAGAGAGTGAGAGTAGCGTGTGAGCTACTATGAGAGTCCGAATTTTTGTTCCTAGAATATATTGATTTAAGAATAAGATAACCTTAGGAAGGTCTCTATTTCCCGAAAAATTTCAAATGAAAAGAAATTTATTTTTTATAAGATGAAAATTTTATTTTTAAGTTGAAAAAAAAGAGGAATGATTTTATTCTAGGAAATTAAATCAAAAGAAATTTTAAATTGATTTTCTTCATGCATTGCATAATTTATGTGTTTCCATTTTTCCCTGATTATAGTTACTTCGATTTATGAAAATGTGATTATGTGATTCTGTGATTATGTGCATGTGTTATTTTGATTAATTAGAAATAATTAATCTTATGTGAGGAAAATTATATTCATAATAATGCAAATATCTTGTATACTTGTATGTTAATTTCTTCTATGATTTAATATTTAATATTGGGCTCGTTAGAATCGTAATATTAAATCCTATTAGAGTACTCGTTCGAAAATACGATTCGGCTAAGAAACGACGCGCCACGATCCGAGAAACGAAATAAGATATAAAAGTATATTATATATTTTATATTATATACACATACCTGTGTGTATGAGAATATATGTGTATATGTGTTAAGCGTGTGTGTATATATATACACATATCTGCACCAAGAGTGTTTTGTGAGACTATCACCTACCCTATAATTTATATTATTCATATATTATCCAAGATAACTACTAGATGACAAGAAATTAAAAAGAAAAATCTGAAAATATTTGAGAGAGAGAGAGATACGGCAGTCTTCTACATGGGAAAGAGAGAGGTCAAAGTTAATGATGAAAATTCAACCTCATACTTCACCCCATGCACCTAAACCATTGCCAGCACCTTTCCTCCAATCCATGATGCTGCAACTAAATCATTAGGCAAGAAAGAAAATCAACACACTCTGTTTACCCTCATCTTCTTCACGGCAGCAGCAAGGCCACACTTCATGTCAGTTTTACCATACAAGCAAGGCAAGAGAAAAGAAAAATATAAACACCCTCCTCTTCTACTTACATCTCTCTCGACAATTTCACACATTCACCACCTCTCTATTTTCCCTTCCTCTTCCACCAAAACTGTCACCACCTTATTACCACCACCACTTCGCCCCCGCTACGATCGACGGCGGAAAAGCATAAGGATCAGCATAGGAGGAGCAGCTTCAGCAGCAGCTGGACACGAGAGGGAGAAATTGGGAGTAGAGAGTTTAGGGCTAGGTATTTTGGCTAACTTTTATTTTATTCTTGTGTTAATATTGTTTATGACGTTGGAAGCATGTCTAGGAGGAGTAGAGGTTGAGCATGACGGAAAATGGGATGATGTGAGTAAGCATGTTTAAAGTAGAGGTTTATTGTTTATTTTTGTTAAGTTTGGATGATGTATGCCCTCGTTTGATGTCGAATATGTCGGGAATCGACCCCCGTATATTTCTTAATGTATAATCTGCTTGGTTTATAAGATTCATGAGCATTTATTTGAGATTTAAGGCTTGAAGAAAGAATGTCATTTCGTTTTTGACAGCATATTGCCGTAAGATGTCGATGACTTTTTCAGTGGGTTAGATTGCTCTAAATACTTTGAAATTTTCATATGTTGTTTTATGCCATTTTCTCTATATTCCTGTGAAATTAGAGCGTTTTATATCAAGCAAAATAGGCGTAGTAATCTCTGCAATATGGTCACCCGAATAAGTTTCTTTAAATGTATGCAGCTTAAACTTGTTTTGGTCAGTTTTTAGAGTCATATTGAAAATGGTTAAGTACCTTGAAAATATTGAAATTATTTTCTGAGTATAGTAGGATATGTAGATAGTATACAGTCCAAATTTCGTGTAATTTGGACCACGTTTAGTATTTTTATAAAATCGAACTAAGTTGCTGCAGAAGTATTATTTCTCCAGAAAATTCTAAGTCTAAACTTTATAATGGCCAGTGACCCGTTTTAAATCGAGCGTAGTTTTCAAACCATCCAATATTTTTGAGTGAATCCAAATGCATGTGAAAATAGAGTTAACAATATCTTTGTAATGATAAGCTATGCATTTATATGTCAAGCATACAGAGAATGGCAACATCATGAATATGGATAAAAACCACAGTTTTGTGCACGCCACGAGTTTGATAAATTGTCTAAATGAATATTCAGCTCAAGCATGAATACAAAAGCGATTTTTCGAAAATAGTTATATTGGTTTGATCTTAAACCTTATTTACAGAATATTCTAAGTATATGAATTACTAAGAATTTGTATTATATAATTTTTGGACTTGTTTTACTAATTTTAGTCTATGTGTTGGACTTTATTGAGATATGGAATTAGTGTGTAGTGACCTATATTTATTTGAGCGTAACTCTCAAACCATCGCTTATATTTATGTGAGGTCAATTTCATATTAAAATATGTAGTGTAGGCTTTCCAGAATCATGAGGCACGTTTATAAAGGCCTCAGTGCAGTTTTTACTTTTAATTCTCATTTTTATGACATTTTACGAATTCTAACATGTGATACGACTTTAATGAAGAATATATGTGCTAGTTATATATGTAAATTTAAAATGTGAGCTTACTAATTATTTTTAGCCATTTTTCTATGATATATGATTCAAAAATAATTATTTGAGCATAAGTGTTGGACGAAATGCATATATGAACTACGTGAACTTCTTATGTGCATTACATGGCATGGCATGGATTTCTAGAATCAAGTTTAAAAGTTTTGGACCTTAATAAAATACGAGGAGACCCCTCGTTGGTTTTCTTCAAGTTTTAAAAGGGTAAATCGGGAATAGGTTGACCTAGGACTTAGTTGCTTGTGCTTTTCACTTTCCTTATGTTTAGAACCTAAGTGCTGAGACGGTCTTGTAGGAGACGTCGGACTTTAGATTGAGCTTGAGATCTTGTTGCTTTTGGAGGAATCAAGGTGAGTTCCTATTTTCAAACCGTGGGTTAGAATCCTACGGAGGTAAATTTCGGGTTACTAAACCCTAAGCGTTTTCTTATGAAAATGATATGCATGCTTTATTGCTCATTATTGTGTTTACCAAAGAACGGGTATTCCTTCCGTTATCGGTTCGCACCAAAGGGTGCTGACCACAGTTAAACGATCGGTCCCCGGCTTTGATCGAGCAGGGATGTGTACACAGAAGACTGTTTATGGTTGAAATCAAAAGAGATTTCCCATGGCAGCAACTCGGTCCAATTGACGGGGCTAGCTACCCCATTGATTGTCCCGGCTGGTAACACAATGGAGTAAGTACTTAATTGTGCGTACTAGATGAGCTTTGCTCTAAGATAAATGTTTTACACTTATATGGGATTCAAATGTTTTATTTTTAAAGTATCATCCCATATATGTGAAGCAGCATGCAATATCTTTACGAAAATGATTTAAATAAATGTTTGCCAAAGAGGGCAAGAACTCACTGAGTACGCTAGTACTCAGCCCAAAATCTTTTCTTTTCAAATGCAGGATGAGCGACGGGATGGCAAGTGGTGTGACGGCTTCTGAAGTTATTTGGGTGGTGATCATTTAGATCGTCATCGTTATTTTGCTTAACGTATGATGATACCTGATTCCACATTTGAAATGTACTAATTTAAACAAATTCGAACTCCGTACTTATTTCCGTTTTCTTTTGTGCCGATTATCCTATCGCGGGTAATTGATGAACCTCAAGCGTAAATTGCTTCCGCCGTGCAGGGTCCGAAGTCCTCATACTTCGAACCCAAGTTAATATCTGGGCAAGTTATTCATCAGACAACTTATTTTAAGTTCATATTCATGTTTAATTATTAAACATGTATACCTAAATCTTTATCCCGCTATCAAGTTATGCTTTCATGATGTCACCCCGTGTGGCGGCTTGCTCGATCTGCATAGGCCCGGGTGGCAGGTCGCCACAGCTATGATGCACGGATTCTTCTAAAAATACCATATTGCCGTATCGGATTCTCGTTAGGGTGCGATTCTCGTCGGATTTCCATGGGATTCGCACCCGAATCGGCACATGGCGTATCCTTCCAAATAAAGAATAAAAAGTAATTTGATTCACGAATCCTGTGTATAAAACTCGTGAATCCCATGGATGAAGTGAGTGTATGAGGTTGACTTTGATACCTTTTATTTAAATTATGGCTTCTCTATTGGACTAATAATATTTGAATTGATATTTTATTACTTAATTAAATTACATAATTGAAAATGAATCACATACATATGATTTATGAAAATTTATATTTTTTAATTATTTTATAAGTGTTACGTACATATAATAAAATATTAATACTAGACGTATCCTTGCTGAAGCGCACTCCTGTAATTTTAAAATTCCGTATCTACGTACCCGTATCGTATCGCCTCCGTATCCGCTTCCATGCACCCATGCAACATAGCGTGTGAGTTATTGTGAAGAGAGATGTTTTAATTAGCAGATTATGTTGAATTAAAGAAAGTTTGGGCTGGATTTGTTAACTAAATAAGATATGGGCTTAATTGATTAAATAATTGTTGGGCCTAGCTAATTATAATTGCTAATGGACCTGGATTAAAATAACTCAGGTGCTGAGCTAGATTAAATAAGAAAAAAGATTACTTGTGTTGGTCCCGAGACGGATACCTTGGTGTAGAGAGGGGGTGAATACACCAAGGTTTAAAAACTTTTCCAATTAAAATTCTTTTGAGTGAGCGAGATGTGTTCGATCCAGCTGGAAGGTAGCTTGATCGACACAGCTGGTTGTGTGTGTGCGGAAGTTGGTGGGTTTGGAAAGTCCGTCTGTTACTTCAAATATATTGCAAAGCTTTGTTTCTCTTTTCAGTTAGTCAGTTTATGGAATTTGAAATATGCTTATGACGGGTTAGCTGGATGCATAAATAAAGCAGTAAATAACAAAGCTATTTAACGTGGTTCGGAGAAACTACTCCTACGTCCACGACCAGAAAACTATCTGGTAATCTACTAATGATACCACTGACTTTACGCGCAGTCAGCAAGCATTGCAGCTCAGTTTCTCGAGCTGGATACAAGTTTACGCGTACTGTATCAAAACGTCCTCAGCTCAAACTAGAGCCTTCACCTTCAGTTTACGGGTACTGAAGAACCTGACTTACAGTTTACGGGTACTGTAAAAACCTAACTTACAGTTTACGGGTACTGTAGAAACCTAGCCACTCGAATTACACGCTTCGAGTAGGCGTACCTTAACCTAACCTTTTCTGGGTAGAAGGGTTTGGGTTTGAGTTTTCCAACTATGAACGAGTTCTTACAATGAAGAACAAGGAGTATGATGAACTCGTTCAAACTAGGCTTAAGATATTTCTATTCTAATCTTTTCTGCCTATGATTGAATATGTGAACAACTAAGAACACAGCCGACTGGCTGGGTGTTCTTGAGAGATTTGGCTTTGAAGATCGTTTATCTGTTGGCTCTTTTATTTCTTCTGTTGTCTCTCCAGTCTTTGGTGGAGGAGATATATATAGGTGGTGATTCAAACTAGCCGTTGGAAGAGAGCCGTTTGAATCTCACCTACTCTCTTTGACTTCTAGCCTTTTGCCTACGATGTAGGTCTGCATCTGTAGAAGCTATTCCTCATCTGATTGGACCTCGTCAGATAAGATCTTCTGACACCGGAATCTTGTCTTGGAGTTGGTCTTCGTCTTCGAGCTGCTAAGCTTCTCTACGTGTCTTCAGCATCTTCGACTCTGCTGCGTCTCGACTCTGAGCTGTGTCTTAGACCTGAGCTGTGTCATCAACCTGAGCTGTATCTTCAACCTGAGCTGTGTCTTTAACCTGAGCTGTGTCTTAGACCTGAGCTGTGTCATCGACACTAAGCTGGGTCTTTAACACTGAGCTGGGTCATTAACCTGAGTTGTGTCTTAGACCTGAGCTGTGTTATCGACACTAAGCTGGGTCTTCGACACTGAGCTGGGTTTCCGTCACTGAGCTGGGTCTTGATACTGCTGGGTCTTTGACTCTGATTGGTCTGCTCTACTGAATTCCTCAGCTGTGTCTTGCTTTGCTCTGCTCAGCTGCGTCTTCTGCTGTGCTGAACGTGTACTTAGAAAACCTAATAGCTCTAAACAAGTGAGCTGGAAATAACACACGGTTTGTACATTCATCTACTCGGTTGGGGTCTGCTGGGTTTTGGTATCACTTCAAAACATGTTTATTATTTTTCCAACAATTTCACCCTTTTTGATGATGCCAAAACCTTTACAAACTTTTACAGAAAAACACAAAACAAAAATCCTAACTAAACTCTTCATGGCTGCTCCGCATGCCTTGACGAGAGTTTGCGCTCTTTCTCCAGTTGCATTTCCAGCTCGCCATTAAGCCTCTATTCTATTTTTCCATTTTTCTTTCCAGTTAGATGATCTAACTTTTCCCTTTTTTCCTTTCCCTTTTTCTGTCATATTCTTTCCTACTCTTTCTCCCTTTTTGGTTCATCAAAAAGATATTGGGAGGAAGGGGTGTCGAGGTCTGGTTGCGGCGTTCTAGCAAAATATTCTTCCCGTTTGAGGTAACTCCAGTCAGCTTGGAGTTAAAACCAATCGATGCACTTTGGCTCTTCTTTTTCAGCTGATACTAATTGATTGTCATTCTCAGCTGTATGACTCAGTTTGGAGTGAGTCATCTTGTCTTTCTTTCTCTGATGGAAGATGATAGTCCCTGAGCTAGGTATTTGGTATAGAGGGGGGGTGAATACACCAAATAGATTTCTGAAAACTTTTTCAAGTTAAATAACAGAGTTGGTGAGCTCAGTTATTGATCCAGCTGAGGAGGGTCAGCTGGGTAAATAACTCAGCTGGCGGTGCGGAATGTGGTGGTTTCAAAACATAGCTCGGTTACTTAGAAAAACTCACCTTGAAAAGATTAACTTTATGTTTTCAACTTAGTAAAGTTGTGCAACTTTCTGAGAGACACAGCTGTCTTTGGAGAACAGCTGCGTATGCAGTTTTGATCAAATATGCAATGTAATGAAAGAGTTAGTACAAAATTGAATTTAAAAGGAAAGTAAAGAGCACACGAGTTTTTACGTGGTTCGGAGTAACACCTCCTACGTCCACGACCAGGTTCACTGGTAATTCACTACCACTTGGTTTCCAAGTACCAAGCAACTTCACAACTCTAACCCGAGCTGTGTTCCAACGGTTGCGGGCACGTCAAGCCTAACCTTTCGGTTTACGGTACCGAAAACCTTACACACTTGAATTTCCCGCTTCAAGCAAGCGTAACCTTGACCTAACCTTTCTGGGTAAAGAGGGGTTTGGTTTGGGGTTCCAACTGTGAACGAGTTCTTACAATTAAGAACTTTAGAGTATGATGAACTCGTTCGAAATCTAGGCTTAAGATATACAAAAATTTTGGCCTAGGGATCAGACGAAAAACTAAGCAGTTTCTGAACTAGAAATACTTTAAGATAAAGTGTTCTTTGAACTATGTAGAACTGCTTGAGAGAGCTTTTGAAAGATTGATGATTTCAGAGAATGAAAGCTTGTAGAGAGTTTTTCGTATTTGATCCTGAGGTTGAAGATGGGTTTATATAGGTAGAGATTCAAGACTAGCCGTTGGAGGAGCCGTTTGAATCTTACCTACTCTTCTTAAATTCGAGATCTGCCGTTGGGCGAATCTGCACCTGTCTTCATTCGTGTCACATCCTAGGTCCTGAAGTCTAGGATGCTGATTCGGCAATCCCTCATTGATCGAGGCATGTTGACTTCCTCTGATGCCGGGATCTTCTGCCTTTGGAGCTGGCTTTTGAATTCAGAGATGGATTGGGCAAACTGACTTGAAGTGATGTCTTCAGAGTTAGTTCCCTTTGTTCTGTACAGCTGGACCGGCTGTGTTTTGAACTCAGCTCGAATTCTCTTCAGCTTGATCATGCTCTGCTGGAGGACCCAGCTGAAGGTTGACGCCTGCTGTCTTCCGCTAGCTGAGTCTTCCGCTTCCTTAACCTGTAAACCTAGAAAATCTAAAGCTCAAACAGGCGAGCTGGAAAACACTACTTAGGTTGAAGCGATCATCTATTCGGTTGGAGAATCAGTTGGATTATGGTATCAAATCAAAACCTTATAATTTTTTCAACAATTTTCCCCTTTTTGATGATGCCAAAACCTAACTGAGACAACTTATGACGCAGAAAAACTTGTGTTTTATTAATGTAAGAAAATACATTATAACATAGGAAAAAGAAAGAGAAAAAAAATCTTCAGTCTTCAATCTTCAATCCCAGTTGGCTGGGTCTTCTCTTCTGCATCCGTTGCTTCTTTCTTTTGACCCGTCTCTTCTCCAGTTGATTCTGATTCAGCTGGTTCCTCTAGCTCAACAGTTTGCCTCCTTTGTCTCATTCTCTTCCCCCTTACTTCCCCATTTTTGGCATGATCAAACAGGGTGGGAGAGATACACCATCGGCTGTTGCGATGTTTTAGTTTGGCAAAACTGTGGTCTTCAGCTCTGAGCAGAGAGGTTTGGAGTCTAGGTGGCTCAGCTGTTGTATTAGCTGACTCTTCTTCAGTAGCATTAGCCTCAGCTGTGATTGCAGACACAGCGTCCTTGGCCTGATTCAGTTGGGGCGGTCCAGCTGAGTGCTTGGAGGGATGAGTTGGCACTGGAGATAACATATTCTGAGTCGGGCACAACTTCATTCCTTGCAATTTTGCTTCTTCAGACTTCTTAGATTGAATGAGAAAGTCTGATTCAGCACTTGAGGGACTTGAGTATTCCCCTTCCACTTCGAAGTGGTGGGTATTGGGTTCAGCTCATATCATCATCATCCAGCTGCAGGTGATCATTGGCTGGGTGATGTCTTTCATTTGATCTTGGTGCAGGGGCTTGAGCATCTTTCATCGGAAGATCTCGAAGCTGGTGTCCCTGTTGAGCAGAAGGAAATTGAGGAGAAGACGGTTGAAGTATACCATCTGTCTTGGGGTTTAAGCTTGGTTGATCAGCTGGAATACGTCGTTGTGGCGTTGATGATGACGATGTTCACGCTGGCCCATGAACTTCTTCTCCATCGTGAGAAACCACCGCTTGTGGGCCTTCTGCTCCTCGGAGAGTCGTTACGAATTCTCTCATAATGTCAGCTGACTTCTCGGCTGACTGACTGAACACCTTTGACTTGAGTCTTCTGTTTGAAGACGGTGCTTCAACATGTTTTGTCTCCTCAAGTTGTTTCCGATTCCCAGCTGGGACGGAAATAGATGCATGCTGCTTTGTCTCCTGCATCTTTTTCTGTGCCTCCTGTGGTGGAGCAAGAGCTCCTTCTCACTGCATTGGACTGGATCTGTCGATGGGCTTCACCTTCTCCTGGAACTCCGTCTTCTTGAGGTTCCTGAGAGTTAAACAACTCTTATCTTGAAGCTTTGACAGATTCTTCAAGTTTGATCGATTTCGGGAGATATCTTTCTAGATTCCATGTTCTTCTTCTGCAACTTTTGTTAGTAGAAACAAATAATACCAATTGATGGAAATGAGAAAGAATGCCAAAAGACTTTTTAGGGTTGTTGCAATTTTTTTTTACGTATCTCTTCTAGCATATTTATATAGCTTTCTTGATGAATGGACGATCAAGATTTGTCGATTGATACGAAGATCTACGACTGGGAGAGATTCTCGCATTGTGTCAATTTCTTGTTTAGAAATTGCGAGTTAATGCGTGAGAGAGGACGGTTGGGGCACTTTGACTTTTAAATAAATTTGATTAGACATGACAAGATATGATTTGACTGAAAACAGATTGAGTAGTAGTTAATGTTGTTGCAAACCTCTCAGCTGATCATTGTAGTCAGCTGATACCTCGGTTGAGTGGGTGTGCTGGGTGATCGTGGTTCCAGCTGGTTCCCCCTCAGTTGAATAGTCCTTCAATTTCAGCATCTGGTTTAGCTGGATTCTTTCTCAGCTGATACCGGTTACGTTGATTCCCAATTCCATTTGCTCTCGCTTCCATTCACTGGTCTCTTCCACTCAGTTGGGCCTGCTTCCATTCAGCCGGGTCTGCTTCCATTCAGCTGGGTGAATCATCGTCTGGGTTGAGTAATCCAAGTAATCCGCACAGCATTTTGAATCTTGCTTCTATCAGCGGCTTTGTGAGTATATCAGCCCGCTGTATGTCTGTGTGAATTTTCTCAACAATTACATCATTCTTTTCCACGTGATCTCTGATGAAATGATGGCGTACGTCTACATGCTTGCATCTTGTGTGAAGTACTGGATTCTCTGAAATAGCAATCGCACTTGAGCTATCACAGAAAATTAGAACTTGTCCAGTTTTCACTTCATAGTCATCCACTCGATGTTTCACGTAGAATTTGTGAGCGTGACTTCCAGCGGCCATATATTCTGCTTCTGTTGTGGAGGTTGCGACGCACGTTTGCTTCTTTGAAAACCATGAAATCAACTTACTTCCTAAGAACTGACAAGTTCTTGAAGTTGATTTTCTGTCCAACCGATCTCCAGCGAAGTCTGAGTCTGAATATCCAGTCAGCTGTAGATTGTCTTCAGCTGGGTACCACAGCCCAACATTCTGAGTTCCTTTGAGATATTTGAGAATGTTCTTGGCTGCTTGCATGTATGCTTCCTTTGGATCAACTTGAAATCTGGCACATACTCCGACTGCGAATGAGATGTCTGGACGACTTACTGTTAGATACAACAGGGAACCGATTATCCCTCTGTATTTGCTGGAATCAACTGACTTCCCTTCAGTTCCTGGTTCAATTTTCCAGTTGGTATTCATCGGAATCTTTACAGTTCTGCTGGATTGAACTCCATACTTGGCGATCAAGTCTTTCACGTATTTGGATTGATTTATGAAAATCCCTTCTGCTGATTGCTTAACTTGAAGTCCTAGGAAGAAACTCATTTCTCCCATCATGGACATTTGGAACTGCTCTGACATCATCTCTCCAAATCTTTGGCATAAGAAGTTTGATCTTGATCCAAAGATGATGTCGTCTACATAAATTTGAACAACCAGGATGTCTTCTCCTGACTTAATGGTGAAGAGGGTTCTGTCTACTGAGCCCTTCTTGAATCCTTTGGATATAAGGAAATTTGACAGAGTGTCATACCAAGCTCGAGGTGCTTGCTTCAATCCATAAAGCGCCTTCTTTAGTTTGTAGACTTTATTTCCTTCTACTTCAAATCCTGGAGGTTGTTCAACGTAGACATCTTCTTTGATTTCTCCATTTAAGAATGCACACTTCACATCCATTTGATAGACCTTGAATTTGTGATGTGCTGTATAGGCGAGAAAAAGTCTGATTGCTTCCAATCGCACTACTGGAGCAAATGATTCTTCGAAGTCAATTCCTTCCTGCTGAGTGTAGCCCTTGGCAACCAGCCAAGCTTTGTTTCTGATGATGACTCCCAGGGTATCCAATTTGTTCTTGAATATCTATTTGAGTCATATGACTTTGACTTCTTCAGGTCCGTCGACCAATTCCCAGACACAATTTCTGAGGAATTCGTTCAGCTCTTCTTGCATGGCGTTAGTCCAAGGCACGCTCTTCAAAGCTTCGAGAATTGATTGAGGCTCTGGCACTTGAGCTACGTAACACGTCATTAGAGCCGTATCTTCATCATAGACCGTCAGTTCTAGCTCTACTGAGAGTTGAGCTGTATCAGCTGCTTCTTGATGATCCGATGAAGCTTGAGCAGCTGAGCTTCTGGTTTTGACTTGGTCAGATGGTTCTCCAATGATTGCTGATGATGGATGATCCTCAATCCATCTTCTCCTTTTACGAATTTCTTCTTCCAATTGATTGATGCTTGAAGTGGCTAAATTTCGTCTGTCTTGGAGTTGCTCAGGAGTTAAGTCTTGAGAGATTGATTCTCCTTGATTTGGATTTTGAGGTGACTTCTATAGAGGCTCTGCTGGAGATGGAGCTGGGGATTCAGCTGTGTCTGGATTTCCAGCTAATGGCGTTCCCTCTTGATTTGGCGTTGAAGGTTCTTCTCGATTTCCAGCTGGTGGAGCGTCCCGGTTGATTTGAAGTTCCTCCTCTGGCTCATCATCCGAAATTAGTGGTTTGGCCAGATTCTTGATTCGATTTTCTTGAGCTATTGTCTGAATCTGTCTTGAAGATTCTCCTTCGTTTCTTCGTTTGATAGAGTCTCTATATTCGAAAGATATTTCGTCAAAGGTAACATGTGGAGTTACTTCGACTGTTTGAGTTCTTCTGTTGAAGACTCTGTATGCTTTACTGACAGCAGAATAACCAATGAATACTCCTCGGTCAGTCTTCTCATCAAACGTCTTGAGCTGTGTCTTTCCATGGTTTAGGATATGACATTTGGATCCGAATACCTTGAAATATCCAATGTATGGTATTCTGTTGTTCCATAGCTCATACGGTATCTTTCCTTGCCTTGATGTGAGTAGGGAGCGATTCTGAGTGAAGCATGCTGTGTTGATTGCTTCAGCCCAGAACTTCTTTAGAATGGCAGATTCTGAGTGAAGCATGCTGTGTTGATATTATCTTGCACTCATTTTGTGTTGATAATCTTTCCAGCAGGATAGGCAGCTTAGTCCTGGTTTCGCTCTTCTGGTACATGAATGATACCCATGTGAATCTTGAGAAATCATCCACTACGACCAGAATATATTTTCTGCCATTGAAGCTTGTTGGAGTAACTAGACCAAAAAGATCCATGTGAAGAAGTTGAAGTACTCGATCAGTTGACTGAACTGGCTTGAGAGAGAATGAAATTCTTGTCTGTTTTCCTTATTGACACGCGCTGCACAAATGACTTTTGTCATATACTTGATCTGGAATTCCATTAGGGAGCTGGTTCCTAGCCAGTTTGTTGATTGTCTTGAAGTTGAGATGATTCAGCCGTCTGTGCCACAGCCAGCTGACTTCAGTGCTGCTTTTCGATACAAGACAAGTCTCCGGAGGGCTGCTGTTCCAGTCAAGAAAATACATATTTCCTTCTCTTTTCCCTCTTAGGGGTATCTGTTTGGTTTCCCTGTTCTTCACTGTGCATCCCTGTGCATCAAACTTGACAGAAAAACCGTTGTCGCAGAATTGGCTAATGGAAAGCAAGTTGTGTTGCAATCCTTGTACATAAGAAACATTTGGGATTATAACATTTTTAGTTTTAAATGTACCATAACCTTTGGTTAAGCCTTTTGAGTTGTCACCAAATGTTACTTGTGGGCCTGGTCGCTCGATATACTCCTGGAGTATATGCTTTAAGTGCGTCATGTACTTGGAACATCCACTGTCCAAGTACCATAGCGTTCTCATCGACTTCTCAGTGATGCGTCGACTCCTTGCAACCTAGAAAAAGATCAAAATTTAGGTATCCAGTTTTAATTGGGTCCTTGAGGGTTAGACAGAGATCCTTTAACGACCCAGATCTGCTTGATGACTCGAATTGGGTCATATGATCTGATAATTCTTCCAGCTGAGTCGATATACACATTCTTTGTGTTCTTCGGTTGTTGCTGGCGGGGTCTTGATCTCAGTGTCTTCTTGTCTTGATGTCTTGATTTCTTTTGGTTTCCAGCTGTGTGCCTAGCTGAGACGTTCATTTGTCTCTGCTGTGTTATGTGATGCTGTGGCTGGAAATGATTATCCAGCTGGTACTCATATGAGTGATATCCAGCTGGGTATCTCTGATATCTCAGTTGATATCGTTCAACGTGCTGTTGCTGTTGCTGGTATCTGTAAAATCCAGCCTGTTGTCTTTGTTGAGGTTGAGCACGTTGCTGTCTGAGTTGGGCTTGAGGTTGTCGCACAGCTGGCCTTCTTGATGCCTGCTTTGGCCTTGACGGAGCTTGAGAATATTTCACAGCTGGTCTCCCTGACGCCTGCTGTGTCTTCAATGGTTGATGCTGAGTTGCTGGGGTTGGATGTTCTTTTGCCCGTACAAACATTACCTTTGTTCTACTTGTGGAGGCAATGTTTGAGGCGTCCTTTGGTTCATTGTATCCCAGTCCCGCTTTGAGTGCTGCTGGACGTTGAGCACTAATGATCTCATCCATTGTTGAAGTGGCTTTGATGAGAGCTACTATCTTCTTAGATAGTACCTCTTCGGTGCTCTTCAGCTCAATGATCTCAGCTGACTTCTTTTCCGATTCAGCTGTGACCTTTTCCAAATCTTCCATCAGCTGTTTCTTCTCATAGTAGAATTCCTTCATCAGCTGATCTTGTTTCACTATTTTGTCTTTTAGTGAAACAACTTCCTGTTGGAGCTGTGTTGTATCAGCTGTTTCTGATACCTTTGTCTTTTCCAGTTCCGCTTTCAGCTCGGCATTCTCACACATAATGACGTCAAGGATCTCTTGAAGTTCCTTGGAATCGTTCATTACTTTCTCTACTAGACTCCAATCAGGTAGCCCTGATTCTGAAACCTGTGTAGAGTGTTCGTGTGATGGTGAGAGGTTAGATAGATTTTGAGTTCGAGACATTACCTCATCTTCATCGATGCCGTCGGTTTGTCCCATGAAGCATGTATCCCAATCAGGTTCATCATGGGCCATCAGTGCTTCTTCTTCCGAGTCTGAAAATGGCATATTGTCATCCATTTTGTTGCACTCTGATTCCTCATCGGCGATGTAAGCTCTCCTTCTGTCAGCTGCCTTAGCTTTCAGTTGGTCTTTTTCTTTCTTGGACAACTTTGGACAATCTAGTCGGTAGTGTCCTGGTTCCTTGCAGTTGAAGCAACCTTCTTCTGTTCGTTTGTCAGCTGACTTCTCATCAGCTGCTGCGTACTTGTCTCTGTAAGTTCTTGCGAACTTCTTGTATTTGCCCTTGCTGGTGTTGAGTCTGTTGTAGTTTTTGACTAGCATAGCTATTTCTTCAAGTAGCTCTTCCTTGCTCATGTCCTTCTTATCCTTCTTCGATGACTCAGCTGACTGTATGTATGCGGATTTTTCAGAGTTGGCTCTGAACGCAATCTCCTTTGTTGCAGGTGTCAGCTCTCCATCATTCTGATTGCTTGAAGATTCTTTCATGGTAATCTTCAAGTTGTATTCGTTGGCTTTGAGCAGGGAGTATAATCTTTCTGTTGAAAGATCACCTATGTCACTTCGACTTTGGTGTACCACCTTATAGGTATTCCATTCAGCTGTGAGCGCTGAAAGAACTTTTAGATTCTTTTCTTGCTGGGTGTATTTCCCAGTTCTGATGGTTTCTATTTCCACCACTATATTGGAGAATCTGAGTTCCATCCCTTCGATGGACTCGTTGACCAGCTGCTTGAAGTTATCAAACTTCTGGCATGCAATCTTGAATTTATTTTCCTTAATCTCCTCCGACCCTTCGCATAGCTTTGCTAGGATTTCTCACATCTCCTTTGCTGTTTTGCAGTTGATGATTTTGCTGAGGTAGGCGTTGGAGACCGTTGAGGATATGGTGTTCCTCGCGAAGCTGTCTAGTCCAGCCTGCTTCCTTTCTTCTGAGGTGTGTTCACCCTTTGGCTTGGGAATGAGCTGATATCTTGGTTGTTCGCCATCTTGAGTTGGGACAAGCTCGTTCCCTGGTTTGTAGATGATGATGGGTCCGTCTGTTATGACGTCCCACATTATATCATGATGCGCACAGAGATTCAGTCTGAACTTCCATAGAATCCATAGAAGGTGGGAAGATTCCTGTTAAGATAAGAATCCATAGAAATATGCAGTATGTAATATTATGAGTTTTTCACAAAGATGATCTATTCAGATGACCACTGACAGATTGTCAAGAGAGATCTCTTGATACAGAAACGGTGGTCTGTTGAACCACTGCTCTGATACCAATTGATGGTCCCTAAGCTAGGTATTTGGTGTAGAGGGGGGGGGTGAATACACCAAATAGATTTCTGAAAACTTTTTCAAGTTAAATAACAGAGTTGGTGAGCTCAGTTATTGATCCAACTGAGGAGGGTCAGCTGGGTAAATACTCAGCTGGCGGTGCGGAATGTGGTGGTTTCAAAACTTAGCTCTGTTACTTAGAAAAACTCATTTTGAAAAGATTAACTTTATGTTTTCAGCTTAGTCAAGTTGTGCAACTTTCTGAGATACACAGCTGTCTTTGAAGAGCAGCTGCGTATGCAGTTTTGATCAAATATGCAATGTAATGAAAGAGTTCGTACAAAACTGAATTTAAAAGGAAAGTAAAGAGCACACGAGTTTTTACGTGGTTCGGAGTAACACCTCCTACGTCCACGACCAGGTTCACTGGTAATTCACTACCACTTGGTTTCCAAGTACCAAGCAACTTCACAACTCTAACCCGAGCTGTGTTCCAACAGTTTA
The DNA here is from genome assembly GCA_031470985.1 of Agastache rugosa. NCBI lineage: Eukaryota > Viridiplantae > Streptophyta > Magnoliopsida > Lamiales > Lamiaceae > Agastache > Agastache rugosa. The sequence goes on along the minus strand of CM062606.1, from coordinate 29,893,217 downwards.
CGGGCACTGTCAAGCCTAACCTTTCAGTTTACGGGTACTGAAAAAACCTTACACACTTGAATTTCCCGCTTCAAGCAAGCGTAACCTTGACCTAACCTTTCTGGGTAAAGAGGGGTTTGGTTTGGGGTTCCAACTGTGAACGAGTTCTTACAATTAAGAACATTAGAGTATGATGAACTCGTTCCAAATCTAGGCTTAAGATATACAAAGATTTTGGCCTAGGGATCAGACGAAAAACTAAGCAGTTTCTGAACTAGAAATACTTTAAGATAAAGTTTTCTTTGAACTATGTAGAACTGCTTGAGAGAGATTTTGAAAGATTGATGATTTCAGAGAATGAAAGCTTGTAGAGAGTTTTTCGTATTTGATCCTGAGGTTGAAGACGGGTTTATATAGGTAGAGATTCAAGACTAGCCGTTGGAGGAGCCGTTTGAATCTTACCTACTCTTCTTAAATTCGAGATCTGTCGTTGGGTGAATCTGCACCTGTCTTCATTCGTGTCACATCCTGGGTGGATCGACTGCTGTCTTACGCTTCCTTAACCTGTAAACCTAGAAAATATAAAGCTCAAACAGGCGAGCTGGAAAACAGTACTTAGGTTGAAGCGATCATCTATTCGGTTGGAGAATCAGTTGGGTTATGGTATCAAATCAAAACCTTATAATTTTCCCAACAGAAGACACCGTTTGCGAGGTTCCCCCTCAATTGGATATTCCAATTGGGTTTTATTAGCCGGGTTTGTTTCCCCTGACTTGATAAATTCATTTTGAAATCCTTGGGGTTCCTGCGGAGTTAGTCCAGCTGTGTCCGATTCCTTCTTGATGACACACGGTGATCCAGCTGAGCATTTCCTGTTGGATGCTCTTCTTGATGATTTTGTTGGACTGTGATGAGACCAATTATTGATACCAGTTGTTGGTGAATCTACTGAACTGAGTTCCCCCTCAGCTAGATTCCTCTTCTGGATTCTGCGATCCATGTTTGATCCAGCTTTGTTTGATATCCAGAGGATGACATTTGATAGTTCAGCTGGATTTCTCTCTTGATTCTCCACTTGAATATTCTGCTGGATTGACTTTGTCCCCAACTGATATCACAGTTGTGTCGATTTCCAGCTCGGTGGAGTTCCCCCTGAATTTGATAGTAGGTGGCTGTATTTTCTCAGCTGCTTCCTACTTCACTTGAGCTAGTGATTTTCTCAATAATTACGTTCATCTGTCAACTTGATCTCTGATCTTGAGAAGACAGTCAGCTATTCCATGATCAGCTGAGTTCACTGTTGTTTTGCGGGATAGAATCTTCGATTTCCTGTTCTTTGCATTGCATTCCTGCGCATTGAACTCACCAGGAAAACCGTTATCACAACAATTGGCTGATGGACAGCAGATTATGCTAAAGTCCATCAACATAAGAGACATTTGATATTATTATTATTTGTCTCAAATGAGCCAAATCCTTTGATGTATCCTTTCGAGATATCACCAAAGGTTACCTGGGACCAGTACGCTTGACATATTCTTTGAAGAGCTTTGAGGTGAGTCATGAGCTTTGATTACCAACTGTCTTTCTTTCACAGCACGCTTGATGACTCTTCAAAAGCGCATGTCCCTCATTGACCTGTTATCACTCCTTCGGTACCCAGTTGTGATTGGGTCCGACTTTGTTGTTGAGGGTTCCATTGATAACCCAGATTTGTCATTATCTTTTGTGAGTGATACTTCTGGTTGGTCCTTGAATGAGTCCACTTCTCTATGGACTTTTGATGACTGCTTGAATTCCATCTTCTTTGATGCAGTCCATTTCCAAGCTCGAGTCTGTCAGCTTGATATCCAGATTGATATCCCGTCTGCTGGAATCTTGATGTGAAGTTCGGTTGATTTCCAGCTTTATAACCAGCTGAGATCCTTCTCAGCTGTCTTTTTGGTTGACCTTGATGTCTGAGCTGGATGACATTCTGTCTTTGATTTTGATTCCAGTCAGCTGGATTTATCTGCTGCCTATGAGCTTTGTGTTTAGCTGGGAGTCGCTGAATTTCTTGGTGACGAAGGCGTCATTTCACACTTCGTGCAAATAAATTTCTCCTCTTGTCCAACAAGGCGTAGCTATGGCAAGTGAGGTCGAACCCTAGGGAACCGGCGTAGTCTATCCTTCAGATGGTACTCAATATGGGTGTTGTGGTCGAGATTTATCTCAAGAATCTGTAACTCAACAAAGAAAATTATCAAATAACAAAAGATGTTTGGATTGGATTCGAATCAATGATCTTAATTACTCTTACCCGTTCATCGATGCAATAATATTCAATTACAAGATTTTATCACTTGGTTTTAAGCAAAGATTAATTTAAGCCCTATGGTCACGAAGTCACGACTCAAATACTCTAAGCCTAAATCTATTCAATTTTACAGATCTTGACCAGAAGGCAAGATCTCTTCTCTTGATCAACAACGTCACGAAGACACTTCAGCAACGATGTTACCCAAAAGGCATTTAGAACAAAAGATTCCAAGATAGCCAAGAGGTATTAGATACTGACTACTCTCTAACACTCACTACCTTCTTGGGCACGAGAGACTCGCTAGAGTTTAATCCCAAATCCTGTTAGTCACTTAATCTCAATATCTAGATGGTGATCAAGCACATGTCAATATCGATTAAGTCTAGATTTAATCCTAAGTGTTTCGGGGATAAAATCATGCAACGAACTCACACAATTAGACCTCACTAGTTTAGAATGAGTAACTAAGATCACATCATCTTCTCCAATCCAAACAAATAAATTTAGCTAGACATAATCGTAAACGAAAGCACAAAATAATTAACGGAAATAATACTTGAATAAATCTGGAAACGACTGCTGCTCAAAACGTACGTCAGCAAATAAAGTCTTGGCGTCTTGCCAACATCTACGAACTAAATGTAGAAAATATAAAATGAAACTTAAAAGTAAATTTGCCCGTAGGACTTTTTTCTTCCTCGCACTCTCTCAAAGTAAAATTACAGACTAAAAACCCCTAAAAATCACCCCTCTGTACAGGATATGATCGGCCATATATATAGGCGATGGAATTAGTGCTAAGTTAGAATCCTTGTAGGACAAGGACTCCTCTCAACCCTAGCATCTCCTTCTTTTTTAAGATCCACCGCAAATCCTCTTTCCTTCTTGGTAGATATCGTCATTGATCAGGCTCATCTAGGATAAGGAAAGAAATATTCAATCCTTATCCTCTTCCTTGGAGAAAAAGTAATTTGCCGCTGCTTCTCGACCCACATCTTGCCTTCGTTGTCTGCATCTTGTCCTGCTCCTATGTTGTCCAAGATTCTAACTCCTCTGGGTACTCTCTCTGTTGCCTTAAGGAATATGGGGAGGTGTTTCTTGACTTGTAGATTTGCTGTTATCGTTGTTGCCCAGCTACAAGCTTCCAGCCCTTTACCCATTTGCATCGTATTGCCATCTCAGCATCTCAACAACAGATTTTCCACCGGATTTACCCAACATCCAACATGTTCTTCCCTGCACACCTTATCTCGACTTTGTGTCCTCCCAGACACACTTTGACTCGATAAAGACACAAAAAGAAAAGACAAAACACAAGAAATATGAACACATAATTGGGTTCATCATACCCACACACTTGAACCACGCTTGCCCTCAAGTGTGCAAATGTGATTTTGCCAAGACTCAAACACAGTTGATCAACAAGTCCACATGTTAGTTAGAACAGAGCACGAGTAATGTAAACATGTATTGCTATCAGATAGGTCAAGATATAGTTAATGAGCAAGAAGGTTATCCTCACCAGCACTCATCTCTCAAGTGTATAAGGTTTAGTGTATCACTCTTGACCAAGATCCACAACATTTTTCCGTAGGCTTGCCTGCCCTCTATATCTCTACTTCTTTGAACAAAATTAAACTACTTATCCTTAGGATTTTATTAGGTTATAACGTAGCCTAAGGAAAAAGGTAGGAAAAGTTGGATACTGGTTATGTCAAGAAGAACTCAGTTCTTGGGCAATAAGTATGCCCTAGATCCCTCACTCATCTCAAGCACAACATCGGGCCTAGCTCACTTATTTCTCAGGATTATTTTTTTCTTCTTTTTTTTATTCTTATTTATTTTTATTTCTTTTTCTTTTTTTTATATTTTTCTTTTTCCTGATCAACACCTCCTAACGTGGGTGTTATCGCCCAGCATCTGCTACCCCTACATTCTCCTTTCATCCCTTTACTTCTAGACCTGAGTTCTTGACCGGGAAGGCTCATAAAATCTAGGTTACTATAAGTGAATCAAAAAGAAAATTCTTAAGCTCAAAGGGCTAACAAAGGATAAATGCTTAGGTAGGAAAATTTTGGCAATGGGCTTATTGAACAAAGACACCTAAATCATCTAAGTTCAACTTATTTACATGAAGCTTTGACTAAGAGTTGCAGGCAAGTTCTAGATCAACATGTTTCACTGGTCATTATCACACAAGAAAGAATCAGATACTGCATGCATATGGCAGTCAATAGCTCAAAACCTCACAGATGGTGCCCAAAAACTCATTCTGTCCTACCTATCTACATACGACATACTCACATATACATCATCATACCTACTTCGACCTAACATGCCAACATACTGATCAATAACTGACTCAAAAACATTTTGACCAACAACCCCTTACCCACACACTTTGCCTTAAGCAAAGTGAGTGAGATAGTGGGCAAGACACTAACAAAGACTGACTCAACAACGACCTCACCCACACACTGTGCTTTCAGCAAAGTGGATAAGATCGTGACAAACACAAATCAACATCAATTTACAAACAAAGATGAGAAGAGAATTCTGAGGCCTTCACCACACAATTTGCTGGGCAAATTGTGGGTGAAGGCATTAAGAATATCTTCTCGACCAACAAGACATAACAGAAACTAAATACAAAAACAAGACTTAAAAACTAAAAACAAAAACCAAAAACTAAAAACAAAAACCAAAAACAAAAACCTAAAACAAAAACCTAAACTAACATAAATGGGAGGAAAACATAATCAAGGAGAAGATTCAGGCGGGTACCTGAATCCTTGGTGTGCAAAGTATGCCAGCTGGGCATTTCGGATCTTGGTCAACATCCTTTCGCAATTGATCAATCTGGCTTCCATATTTCTGGTGCTGGGCAGCATCACTCCACTTCCACTCGCTTCCTCCTTCTTGCCCAAGGGCGGACGCCTGGTGGATTTTGCCTTGCCATAGTCGATGAACACCAAGCGGCCACTCCTCACCTCAATATCGTTCATCTTTTTGAGCGCTGCCTTACCCAACTTTCCAACTCCCATTACGGGTTTTGCCTTCAACTTATCATAAACACCAGCCCCCTTTGCGAACGCCGTCACGAAATGCCCACATGTACACCCTAGAGACTGTTTGGCCAATACCGTTTTGAACTGCTCACCAAGAAGGCTGCGAAGTTGACCTTGGTCTTGGTATGCATGCACCACAACAGATACCTTTCCTTGTTGCTCAAGGTGTTACCACTGTCGTTCTTGCCATAGAGGTTGTAGGCAAGAATGCGATGGCAAATCCTCAGCGCATAGGTCTTCAACTCCGTCCCCTTGTTGTTGGCTCCATTATACGGTGCTCCGTTCCCAATCTCCTTCCATTGCTCCTGATAAGCAATGTCTCCAGGGGGTGGCAAAACCTTCTTGGCCTCCATGAACTCCTTCTTGGTTAGATCCATCAAACTCACCATCCCCAAAATTTGGTTGAAGGCACTAACCTGAAATTCATATTTCTCGCCCAAGAGCGAGAAGGCTATAGTGCTTACCCCAGAAGTGGGATCACTTGTCACAGCGGCAGTGATGTATACCTCCTTAACCTGCTCCTCATAAATTTCCACCGGCCACTCCAAAAACTTACTCCATCCTATCCCAACAAATGAATCGCGCACTTCTTGGGCAACACCCAGGTCCTCGTACAAAGAAAAGTCAAGAGCCCTGGGCGTTGTCACCTTCCAATCCCTAGACCCTCTGCTCTTCATCACAGTGGGGCCTTTCTTCTTCTTCTTGTTCCTGATGCTGCTTACTGGTGCAGATTGGTCGTCATCATCTTCTTCCTCAACATCATCCTCATCCTCGTTACCGCTCATCAATGAAATGGTTACCGGCATGGATTTAGTGCGCCCTTCCTTGGATGGTTGGGTAGAACTGGCATCGGAAGAGCGCTTTTTGCGCGCCCTTCCTCAACACCCAGCTTTTTTCTTTTTGGCCGGCGATGCTATCTCCGTCGCAAAGCGCTTCTTCATCAACCGCAGCGACCATCTCTTGCTGACGACCTCCTTCGCCTTTGCCTTTACCGCTACCTCATCCACAGCGGCATCAATGTCATCTTCCTCTACTTTGGCGTCATCGCCACCGCCACTTTCTTCATCTTCTTCTTCTTCTTCACCAAGAACTTCGGCCTCCTCATCTCCGCCGGTCGAAGGCTGCTGGACTTCAACAAGGATCTTCGATTGCATCTCCTCCTCCGCTTGCTTCACCGCTTCCCCCAACAAACTGGGGTTTTCATCACTCATCATCAGATTGGCGTCGATGGAAGGGCTTTTGGGCACAGAAGATCCAATGGTGACGGTGGGGGTTTGATCGGCAGAGGTGTTAACAGGATCTATGGGCAGTTTTCTCTTTGTATTTTTGATGGAGGGTTTGGTGGTTTTGGCTTTTGTGGCGGTAGTAAGTTTGTCGCCGGTAAGGTCAATTTTAGTTCCGGTGGGAATTGTAAACTTGTTTTTGGGGCGTGTGGATACCATTGTGATGATTGTGGTGGTTTTTTATTAGAGATGTGGGAGAGAAAGGATGGGAAGTTACAGAGTTTTATTTCAAATCGGGTAGTGGGGTTGATACGTGATGGAATAGGTTTATAGGGCGCGGGATTTTAGGAAAATAGTAATCGCCTCGCGGAATCCCGGGCAGCACTATGGGTGATGCCCACCACCCCTGCTCGATACTCATCACTCAACAACTTGCTGTGTTACGGTTCCTGATCTACAGCCTGCATCTTGTTCAACATCTCCTGCACAAACTAAAATAAAATCCATACTCCAAAAATGAACTACTTCCTAAGGTTAAACTAAAGCAAGACTACTTCCAATTAAAATACTTTAAACTAAAAAAAAACGAAAAGGAAAGAAAAATACTCAAAACGAAAAGGAAAGAAAATACTAACAAGGTTGCCTCCTGGACAGCGCCCTGTATACGGTCTTGGGCACGACACCCCCTCTTTTTAGTAGTTGATGTCCTCATCAATAGAGTCACCACGTGGCTCTCCTGCATTCTGCTTCACTTCTTGCCCAAGATAGGCTTTCAAGCGTTGTCCGTTGACTTTGAAAATCTTCCGCTTCTTGAGATCCTTTATCTCAACAGCCCCATTAGGGTATTGAGCTTGGACTTCATAGGGGACTTCCTACTTGGTCGACAACTTCTCCGACTTCAATCGAAACCGAGTCTGATATAATAGCACTTGTTGCCCATAATGGAATTTCTTTTCCTTGATCAACATGTCATGAGTTCTCTTCATCCTTTCCTTATAATGGCCAGCGTTATCATAGGCTTGTAACCGTATTTCATCAAGTTTCTGGATCTCGAAATTCCTTTATTCTCCGGTTTTATCCCAATCAAAGTTTAGTTGGGCAACAACCCAATGAGCTCGATGTCCCAGCTCAACGGGTAAGTGACACCTCTTGCCGTAGACCATGTGATAGGGTGACATCCCAAAGGGTATTTTGTACGCAGTTCTATACGCCCACAAAGCATCATCTAGACGCATGCTCCAATCCTTCCTCGTCACGCCCACAGTCTTCCTCAAGATCGTCTTGATGATTCGATTGGACAACTCCGCTTGACCATTAGCTTTAGGATGGTAGGCTATTGAGGTGCGCTGGGTGACTCCGTACTTCTTGAACAAGGCCGTGATTGTGGCATTGCAGAAATGCGACCCTTAATCACTTATAATAGCTCGAGGTACTCCAAACCTGTTAAACATGTTAGTACGTAAAAAATTCGAAACCACCTTGGAGTCGTCAGTTTGGCATGCTCGAGCTTCCACCCATTTTGATTCGTAGTCAACAACCAGCAGAATATACTTGTTACCTTTGGAACTTGGCAACGGCCCCATGAAGTCCATACCCCATATATCGAACATTTCCACGGGCAAGATCGACATCATGGGTATCTCGTTTCTTCTTGTGATGTTGCATTCCCTTTGACATTTATCATATCTCTTGACCCATTCATAACTATCCTTAAATAACGTTGGCCAATAAAACCCACATTCTAAGATCTTCCTTGCAGTGCGTTGGTGCCCAAAATGTCCTCCACACTCCTTGTTGTGGTAATGCTCAAGAATACTATTCTGCTCATGATTCTCGACACATCTCCTAATGATCTTGTCTGAACATTCCCTCCAAAGATATGGTTCGTCCCACACGTAGAACCGACTTTTCAATTTAAGCTTATTTCTTTGGTATCTCCCATAGTTGAAAGGGATCTTGCCAGTAACCAGTTAGTTGACCAAGTCCGCATACTATGGTTCATCCTGGGCAAGAAGTAAGTGCTCGTCTGGAAAGGTCTCCTTTATTGGGTTCTCATCTTCTTCTCATAGGATTCGACTTAGGTGGTCGGCAACTTGGTTTTGGGCACCACTCTTTTCCTTGATGTCAATATCGAATTCCTACAATAACAAAATCCATCTCATTAACCTAGGTTTAGTCTCCTTCTTGGTCATGAGGTACTTGAATGCCGCGTGGTCGGTATACACTATGGTTTTGCCTCCTAGTAAATAAGAACGAAATTTCTCGAAGGCAAAAACCACAGCCAACAATTCCTTCTCCGTCGTGGCATAATTGCATTATGCCGAGTTCAAAGTCTTGGAGGAATAATAGATGGCATAGCTCTCATTTCCTCGTTTTTGCCCAAGAACAGCTCCTACGGCAAATCCACTTGCGTCGCACATCACCTCGAAAGACATTCCCCAATCCGGGTTGGGGTAGTAACCAAGTTGTTCTTCAATATATGGAAAGCTTTCTTGCACTCCTCATCAAATTCCCATGGTACGTCATTTTGAAGCAGCCTCGTCATGGGTTGGGCGATCTTGGCGAAATCATTGACAAATCGTCGGTAGAAGCCAACATGACCAAGAAACCCCCTCAATGTCTTCACATTTGTTGGGTATGGCAACTTGGTGATGATGTCGACCTTAGCTTTATCAACCTCAATACCACGTTCAAAAATAACGTGGCCAAGAACTATCCCTTCCTTGACCATGAATTGACACTTCTCATAGTTAAGCACGAGACTCTTCTCGACATACCTCTTCAGCACACGATCTAGGTTGTTGAGGCAGGAATCGAAAGTTTTCCCATAGACGGTGAAATCGTCCATGAACACCTCGATGCATTCCTCAAGAAGGTCGGAAAAGAAGTGCATCATGCATCTTTGGAATGTCCCTGGTGCGTTGCACAGCCCGAACGACATTCTTCTAAAGGTGAATGTGCCAAAAGAGCACGTGAAGGTGGTCTTGCCTTGATCTTCCTCAGCAACCCAGATCAGCATGTATCCTGAATATCCGTCAAGAAAACAAAAAAATTGATTACAGACTAACCTTTCGAGCATCTCATCGATGAAGGGCAGAGGAAAGTGATCATTCTTCGTTCTCAAGTTGAGCTTTCGGTAATGGATACATACTCTCCATCAGGTTTGCAATCTCATGGCTACCATCTCCTTATTGTCATTTTCAACAACCTGTATACCAGACTTCTTAGGCACGACGTGCACAGGGCTCACCCACCGGCTATCAGATACTAGATAGATGATGCCCAAATCAAGTAGCTTTAATATTTCCTTCATTACAACTTTTTTCATAGCTGGGTTAAACCTTCTTTGAGGATCCCTTATGGGCACGGCATCATCCTCTAGAAAGATATGATGAACACAATCGACTGGGTTGATGCCCTTGATGTCCGCCTGAGTCCACCCTATTGCCTCCTTGTACTTGCTCAACACCTTTCCAACTCTGATCACCTCCATATGTGATAGCTCTGAGGATATGATGACGGGTGAAGTTTCTTCCTTCCCAAGATATATATACTTGAGATATTTTGGCAAAGGTTTCAACTCTAATTTTGGTGCCTTTTGCAGTGATGGCACCAACATGTCTTTCGGTTTTAGCTCTGGGATGTTGAGTGGTTCAAATCCCTGGGCATGTTGGTCGGAAACCCTGCATAACTGCACTCCCACTCTTCTTGGTCATCATCTTCCGCCTCGACCTCTTGATTAAGAGCTTCTTTAGTGAGCAAGTCGGAGCTCTGCTCAAGAACAGTCTGTCTCCAGTACCCTTCTACTACCTCGTCAATGTCATCCTTGGGCAGCTCCTGTATCTCATCATCAACTTCGTCATTGGGCCGCTCTTCCTTTCAACCATCTTCTTCCTCAGAATCCTTTTTATCAAAGCCATTCAAACAATTAAGAGTTTCCACTCCCTCATTATCGTGGAAATAGTCTTCGTCGGTGGAATAATCGAAACTATGCCCAAGAACGGATTGCTCCCAAAAATCGACATCACTGTTATCATGGTCAGCTTCAAAAAATTCTGGTTGTAGCTCAACATCCTCCTCTTCTTCTGATGTATCAGCATAAAGACAGCTCAAGCTATTGACTGTCTCGACCTGTTCCTCAACAACACCAATACTTCGGACTGTTTCCATGGCATCTAGTTGGTTTTGGCGATAGGCATCGAATTCCACTACTTCTCCAGCTACCTCAACAGTTAATCTCCCGCTATCGCAATCGATCTTAGTTCTTGTCGTCCTCAAGAACGGTCTCCTGAGCAACACCACTGGATTTTTAACCGTCTTCCTTCCCGTATCCAACACATAAAAGTCAGCTGGGAACAAAAGATCTCCAATTCGAACCAAAACATCTTCTAATAGTCCATTGGGGTAAACCACTGACAAGTCGGCAAGCTGGATAGCGACTTGTGTTGGTGTCATGGGACCAAATCTCATCTCATCGAACATGGCTCTCGGCATGATGTTGATTGATGCTCCTAAATCAAGCATTGCTCTTGGAATATTAGTGGTGCTGATTGTGCATGGTATGGCGAACATCCCCGGATCCTTTTGCTTGATCGGGATGTGAGGATTTATCATAGCAGATACATTTGCCATGAAAAAACGGGCATCATCTGGATATATTGTCTTCTTCATGCTCATCTCCCTCAAGAACTTAGCACATTTAGGCATCGACTTTAATGCCAACAATAGGGATATGTTTATTTCTACCTTCTTGAACACCTCCATCAATTCATTGAGCTCCTGTTGCTCATGATCTCGGGCAAAACGTCTGGGGTAGGAGCTTTTGGATTAGGAGGAGAATCACAAGTCCTCTTGGCCAAGTCCATCTTTTCTTTCTCAAACCTCAGCTTCTCGTACATCCTCTCATCCTTTTTTTCCTCCGCAATAATGTCCTGAATGTGAGTCATCTTGCTCATCTCTATCTTGACATACTCAAACATGTCCTCTTCTTCATTTGAATCAAACACTGGGGACTTTCCGGTCAACATTGCAGCATCTTTCTTAGCCTTCAGCTCATCATACATCTCAAGGACATCGCTGCTGTTCATCTTGGCTTGCTCCAGTTGGAATGGTTCCTTCGGTTTGGTTTTGGGCAATACTTCTGGCAACTTCTTTCCACTTCTTAACGTTACAGCGATGACTTGTTCTCTATTTACCTCCATGATACGATCCTTGTTGATCGTGATCTCGAACACGCAAACGGAAGACTTGAACGAACAGATGGTTGGATGGAGAATCCCAAAACCTCTGGATCTAACCCACGAAATGATTTAGAAGAACGAATCTCTAAACCCCAACGCGATGTTGATGCAGCAACTCGGGGACGATGATTGACACACGAACGAGGGATGGTTGTCTCGCCGATTCGTCGATAAATGAATCCGTCTTGGAATAATTCAAGAGGAATTCGAAACTCTCAAGAGAGAAAGCAAAAAGCTCAAGTTTATTATGGTTGAAGTCTGCCAAAAATCGTTCCAAACAATAGCTATATATAGGCTAAACCTAATCCTAGTCTAGATAGGAAACCACCCTAATTAAGAGCCCAACTAATCTAAACAGATAATAAAGCCCAAACACACAAAAATAACATAACTAATAACTAATGGGCCATCAAAAACGAAAATACATAATTATAGTCTTTAAACAAATAAAGTCTTCAAGCTTGGTCGACCCACTTGCACTTAATGAGATCAATTAAACTCGGGCTGTCCAAGCCACCATCTCCAATGGGCTTCTTCATCAATTCTTGATCCCACACATCTTGAACTAAGCCCATCAAGCTCTCCTTGAACTTCTTAGCTCGTGCTCTCGTAATCGGCCCAACTGGAACATGTACGGGATCTTGCACCAACGAACCTTGAGCTGCATCATTCCCCTCCTCTTCAAGAGGATTTGTCCTCAAATCCAAGGCGTCACCTACATCAAACGGACTCAAATCAGTAACATTAAAAGTAGCACTCACATTATACTCACCTGGTAAGTCCAATTTGTAGGCATTATCGTTGATACGCTCCAAGACTTGAAATGGACCATCGCCTCGAGGAAGTAGCTTGGATCGCCGCTGCAATGGAAACCGTTCCTTGCGCATATGCAACCAAACCCAATCACCGGGCTCAAACACCACCTTGCGACGTCCTTTATTGGCTTGCTCGACGTACTGCTTCGTGCGTCTCTCAATGTTCATCCTCGCCTTTTCATGAATCTGTTTCACAAAATCAGCCCTTTTCTGGCCATCAAGATTAGTATGTTCATGCTCAGGTAAAGGAGATAAATCCAATGGAGTCAAAGGATTAAAACCATATACAATCTCAAATGGCGAAAACTGAGTAGCAGAATGAACAGAACGATTATAAGCAAATTCAACATGAGGCAAACACTCTTCCCAAGACTTAATGTTCTTCTTAATAATAGCACGAAGTAAAGTAGACAAAGTCCTATTTACTACCTCGGTTTGACCGTCAGTTTGTGGATGACAAGTAGTAGAAAACAACAGTTTGGTTCCTAACTTACACCACAAAGTCTTCCAAAAGTAGCTCAAAAACTTTGAATCTCGATCAGAAACAATAGTCCTAGGCATGCCATGCAATCTAACAATCTCGCGAAAGAATAAATCAGCTACATGAGATGCATCATCAGATTTATGACATGGAATGAAATGGGCCATCTTAGAAAATCTATCAACAACAACAAAGATTGAATATCTACCACGTTTGGTCCTAGGCAGACCCAACACAAAGTCCATAGAAATATCAATCCAAGGTGTTGTAGGAATGGGCAAAGGTGTATACAATCCATGGGAACTCACTCTAGACTTAGCTTGTTTACAAGTAACACATCGCCCACAAATTCTCTCAACATCTCGTTTCATATGAGGCCAAAAGAAATGCTCTTGCAGAACAGCTAACGTCTTAGCAATACCAAAATGTCCCATCAAGCCCCCACCATGTGACTCAAGCAATATCAAATCACGTAGAGAACAATTAGGAACACACAACTTATTCTTCCTAAAAAGATAGTTATCATGCCGAAAATACTCTCCACTACCAGATCTCTCACATGCTCGATACATGTTACCAAAATCAGCATCATGCTCATATAAACTCTTAATACACTCAAACCCAAGCAACTTAGCATCTAAAGTAGAGATCAAGGCATACCTCCGAGAAAGGGCATCAGCCACTACATTCTCTTTACCTTGCTTATACTTGATGACGTAGGGAAACGTCTCAATGAACTCCATCCACCTTGCATGTCGCTTGTTCAACTTATTCTGCCCCTTTAAATGCTTCAAGGACTCATGGTCGGTGTGAATAACGAACTCCCGAGTCCACAAATAGTGCTGCCATGTCTTGAGGGCTCTCACCAAGGCATACAGTTCCTTGTCATACGTGGGATAACTCAACGTTGCTCCATTGAGCTTCTCGCTGAAATACGCCACAGGCCTTCCCTCTTGCATCAGAACTGCACCAATACCAACACCAGAAGCATCACATTCAATCTCAAAAGACTTAGAGAAGTTCGGAAGAGATAATACCGGGGCGTGTGTAAGCTTGTGCTTCAAAAGCTGAAACGCCTCTTCTTGCGCCTTCCCCCACTTAAAATCCACATTCTTCTTGATGACTTCGGTTAATGGCGCTGCAACACTGCTGAAATTAGGCACGAATCGCCTATAAAAGCTAGCAAGTCCATGGAAACTCCGGACATCTCCAATGCTCTTAGGAGTCGGCCACTCTTGGATAGCTCGTATCTTTTCCTCATCAACCTGTACTCCCTTTGCACTAACAACAAAACCAAGAAACACAATACTGTCCGTGCTAAAAACGCACTTCTTAGGGTTAGCGAACAATCTTTCCTTCCTAAGTGCAATTAACACAGCCCTTAAATGCACAACATGCTCTTCATGATTCTTACTATACACAAGTATGTCATCAAAATAAACAACCACAAATCTACCAATGAAAGCACGCAAAACATGATTCATAAGACGCATAAATGTACTGGGTGCATTAGTTAATCCAAAAGGCATAACCAACCACTCATACAAGCCAATTTTTGTCTTAAACGCTGTTTTCCATTCATCTCCTTCTTTTATCCTAATTTGATGATATCCACTACGCAAATCAATCTTGGAAAATACACAAGAACCATGCAACTCATCAAGCATATCATCTAAGCGAGGAATAGGATGGCGATACTTTACCGTGATGTTATTAATAGCGCGGCAATCACAACACATCCTCATAGTCGTATCCTTCTTAGGCACAAGTAGAACCGGTACTGCGCAAGGACTCAAACTCTCCCTCACGTGCCCCTTGGCTAGCAAGTCGCCAATCTGCCTCTCCAATTCCTTTGTCTCCTCCGGATTGGTTCGGTAAGCTGGTCGATTTGGCAAAACAGCTCCAGGCACAAAATCAATTTGATGCTCGATCCCTCGAATTGGTGGTAAACCAGGGGGTGTATCCTCAGGAAAGACATCATCAAATTCCTGCAAAATAGAACGAATAGAAGGGGGTAGAGAAGAGAGGTCAGTATCAATAATCAAGTTTTCCTTGTACATCAACACTATCATCGGTCTCTCCTCATTCACAGCCTCCTTCAAATCACTAGCCCTCGCAAGAAAGGACTTCTGAATCAACCTATTCGACTTTTTATCGATGATCTGCTCCTTCGGCTGCTCTTTGGACTTCACCTTCTCCGCCTCTTTTTGCATTTGCACTTGATCCTCATAAACTTGTTTAGGAGTAAGAGAAACAAGTGATACCTTCTTCTGCTTATACTCAAAAGAATACTTGTTGGTGAAACCATCATGGGTAACGCGTCGATCAAACTGCCACGGACGACCTAACAAAATGTGGCTCGCCTGCATGGGAATCACATCACACAACACCTTATCTTCATACTTCCCAATGCGAAAAGGAACCTTCACTTGTTTCGTCACTTTGATGACGCCAGTCTCATTCAGCCACTGCAAACGGTATGGCTTGGGATGCTTCACCACGGGCAGCCCTAATCTCTGAACCATGGCTGCACTCGCCACATTCGTGCAGCTTCCTCCATCAATGATCACACTGCAAACCTTTTCTTGAACATGACATCTCGTGTGAAAGAGATTCTCCCGCTGCTCTCTCTCATCAGGCTGAATCTGAGCACTCAAAACTCGCCTAGCTACAAACAGCTGCCCATCCGGTGCTAGAATCTCCTCAGCTTCATCATCTTCGTCGGGATCAACTAAGGCTGGCATCTCCGGATCAGTTTCCTCTTCATCAGTCACAACTTCTCCGTCATCTCTCATGATTATAATTCTTCTGTTCGGACACTCACTCATAATATGCCCGAATCCCTGACACTTGAAGCACTTCTTGTCTCGATTGCGACCATCGGGAACTGCTGGACTGCCCTGAGTTACTGAATTCGAAGCCTCAGTCCGGCCCCTAAAGAACGGCTTCTTCTCATCTCGCGGTGGCGCCTCCTTTTTCCATTGATTCTCTTTGGACGAGGAACCACTAGAAATTGGCTGGGACTGTCCCCAATTATTCTGATTCTGTCTCTGGTTGCTGTTATTGTTGCCCCTCCTCTTGAGCTGATTCTCGATCTTCACGGCCATGTGAACCATATCCTCCAACTCAACATAATGCTGCAACTCCACCTTATCGCGGATATCCCAATGCAAACCAGCTAAGAATCTCGCCATAGTAGCCTCCCGATCCTCCACAATGTTGGCTCGAATCATGGCTATCTCCATCTCTTTATAATACTCATCCACAGTCCTACTCCCTTGCTTCAAATTCTGCAACTTGTTGTAAAGCTCCCGGTAGTAATGATTAGGTACAAATCGCTTCCTCATCACTGCCTTCATCTCACGCCAAGTCTGAATAGATGGCTCATCATTTCTTCTTCTACTAGTAACCAACTGATCCCACCAAACAAGTGCATAATCTGAAAATTCCACTGCCGCCAACTTCACCTTCTTGAGCTCTGAATAATTCTGACAATCGAACAAGAGCTCCACTTTTCTCTCCCATTCAAGATACAATTCTGGATCATTTTTCCCTTGGAAGGAAGGAATGTTCATCTTGATGTTACCCAGATTGTTATCTTGTCTGTCTCCACCTCTATGCCAATTTCCTGCATCATCTTCATCATATTCTGTATCATCTACAAACTCCTCATAATCAGCACGTCCACCTCTGCCACCGCGGCCTCTACCACCACGACCTCCTCTTCGGCCTCGATTGGTATTAGTATCTCTAGTATTTCTGGTCTGAGATTGCTCTATCTGGTCCAACCTATCATACACCATCTCCATCTCTGATCTCATCATCTTTCCCAATTCTGATCGAAGTGCCTCCATCAGGAACTTCGTCTTTGGATCCACAGTAGGATGATCCTCTGTATCAGAAACCTGTTCAACTCTTTTTGACATAGTGACACTTAAACAAAAAAAAAAGGTTAGTAACAAACAAAACAAAACGGAACCTCACCACCTCACAATCACTCGTGTATCACTCAATAAGGTATCACTCAACACTCGTATATCACTCAATATGGCTCTTTTCACTCTAATAATCTCACTCACTCTTGCCTTTTTCCCCTCGGAATTCTCGCTCAAGGAATCGGATTCTCTCAATCTACCACTTGAATTCAGCACCAACTAACGATGAAACAACCAAAACGACATCCGTACGAACACTGCCCCAAGAAGACTAATCAACATAGAACAATGGAAACGGAAACTGGAACACCAAAAACAAGCTACACAGAAACTGACTCAAAACGCTCTATACTACCCAAGGAACCCAGAAAACACTACGGGACTCAACGGAAAGTCGGAAAAAGTGCACGCAGAAACTGTTCCAAATGACTCTACACGAACCAAGGAAGCAAACGAATATTCCGAACCTCAATATTCCGAATATGTGAAGAACAAAGCGAAATTATGAAGGATGCGGATATGGCGACCAGTTTGAATTTGAGAATAGATTTGATGTGTATGAGCGTGTATGATAAGTATTATGGTCTATTATGGTGTATATGATGGCACTTAAGGATTCTGTTGGAAATCTCGTAGTGAAGAAGATGGATATTTCGACAATATGGAAAAATATGGGCGGAATGAACAATATGGTAAGATAAGGTATGATGATATGGAAACTTGAAGTAAATATGGTAGAAACAGATCTGGAACGCTGTTTGAGCACAGAACGGATCTAACGAAAACAGAAACAAAAAACGAAAAAAAAAATTCGAAATAAACAGACTCAGAAAACAAACCCTAGATCGAGACTGAACAGAACGAAACGTAAACGGAATAGAAAAAATACTGAAATAAACAACGAAGCCCTAACTGCAGATACGAAACCAAAAAGAAAACGAAACAGAACGAATCTGAAATAGAAGCGAATCTGAAATAGAAACGACACTAGAACAGAAACGAAACCTAAGAACTCTACCCTTGACACGAAGACAGAACACGAAACCTGGATACGAACACGGCTCTGATACCAAATGATACGATCCTTGTTGATCGTGATCTCGAACACGCAAACGGAAGACTTGAACGAACAGATGGTTGGATGGAGAATCCCAAAACCTCTGGATCTAACCCACGAAATGATTTAGAAGAACGAATCTCTAAATCCCAACGCGATGTTGATGCAGCAACTCGGGGACGATGATTGACACACGAACGAGGGATGGTTGTCTCGCCGATTCGTCGATAAATGAATCCGTCTTGGAATAATTCAAGAGGAATTCGAAACTCTCAAGAGAGAAAGCAAAAAGCTCACGTTTATTATGGTTGAAGTCTGCCAAAAATCGTTCCAAACAATAGCTATATATAGGCTAAACCTAATCCTAGTCTAGATAGGAAACCACCCTAATTAAGAGCCCAACTAATCTAAACAGATAATAAAGCCCAAACACACAAAAATAACATAACTAATAACTAATGGGCCATCAAAAACGAAAATACATAATTATAGTCTTTAAACAAATAAAGTCTTCAAGCTTGGTCGACCCACTTGCACTTAATGAGATTAATTAAACTCGGGCTGTCCAAGCCACCATCTCCAATGGGCTTCTTCATCAATTCTTGATCCCACACATCTTGAACTAAGCCCATCAAGCTCTCCTTGAACTTCTTAGCTCGTGCTCTCGTAATCGGCCCAACTGGAACATGTACGGGATCTTGCACCAACGAACCTTGAGCTGCATCACTCCACTTGGGCAGGAAGCCTCCCGTTTTTATCCTCAACAAGCTTAGACAATGTTTGGGCAATATGAGTTAGTTGAGCTTGAAGGTTATTGGATGTACCTCGACTCTCGAGTTGGAAGTTATCAAAATCCTTTCTCAATTTCTGATTCTCTTGAGTAAAACGATTGATTGTGTCCTTCATGAACTCAGGTTTGTTCTGATCTCAATGTGGAGGTATATAGGGGTGCTGCTGCTGTTGATTAGGTTGCTGAGCTTGTTGGTGGGCAGGAGCCTGTTGATAATGGTTATTGCCATATCTCAGGTTCTCGTGCTGTCTGTAGCCAAAGTTTTTGTTGTCATAATTGTTACCAAAGTTATATATCTGATGTTGCTGCCCACCACCCCCTTGGTGATTTTGTCCCAGGGCCTTAATTTTCCCCCCTTCTTCTACGAACCAATTAAGGCAGTCTGAAGTAATATGCCATTTTCCTTGGCAAACTTCACAACTTCTTACAGACTTTGTGACTTCTTTCCCGTTCATCCTTTTGGTCAACATGTCAAATTTGTCATCCATCTTGGCCATATATTCCTTCATGGTGTTGACCAAATCGTTAGAACCTCTCCTGCCACCTTCATATGCTTTCCCTCTAGGAAATTCACCCTCATCTCTTGATTGCTCTGCCATGTCTGCGATCATCAGTGATGGCGGAAAGCATTTTTGCAACAAGTTGTTTGAGAAGCTGATGAAGAAAAATGGAATCACGCACAAGGTGGCCACCCCTTATCATCCACAGACTGTCGGGCAAGCCGAGACAAGCAATCGGCAAATCAAGGGAATTTTGGAGAAGACGGTGAAACCGTCTCGTAAAGACTGGTCTATGAAGCTAAATGATGCGCTATGGGCATACCGAACAGCGTATAAGAGTATCTTGGGAATGAGTCCCTATCGCTTGGTTTTTGGTAAAGCGTGTCATCTTCCCGTGGAGATTGAGCATAAGGCTTATTGGGCTATTAAGGAGGCAAATCTTGATCTATCTAAAGCTGGTGAGCATCGGATGCTTCAAATGTCCGAGCTCGATGAGATACGTAATGAGGCGTATGAGAATGCCAAGATTTACAAGGATAGGGTCAAGCGACTTCATGACAAGAGGATTTTGGTGAAAGATCTCAAGCCTGGGATGAAGGTTCTATTGTTTAATTCACGGTTGAAGTTGTTTCCTGGAAAGCTTAAATCTAGGTGGAGTGGCCCATACACTGTCACAGAAGTTTTTCCATACGGATCGGTTCAATTGTTGAATAAGGGAACGCAGCACTCTTTTCCAGTTAATGGGCACCAAGTAAAACCTTATCTTGAGGGCGAGACTAAGGCACACACGGTAGAGTCTATACATATCTTGGATCCCATGTTCTGAATGCTCATCTTGCGTCAAGCTAATGACGTTAAACAAGCGCTATGTGGGAGGCAACCCATATTTTGGTAGTTTCATTTTCTCTTTTCTTTTTTCTTTTCTGATTTTGTTTTTTTTTAAGTCTTGTTATCCTTGTCGGTGGCTGTGCGGGGTATTTGTTTGTGACATGCAGGAATTTTGCTTTTCAAGGAGCACATAGTCCTCACACTCGTACGACCCAGCGGTCCCTCATCCTCAGCAACCGCTGTGCAGAGAAGCTTCAGAGAACAGGGCAGAAAGTCAGCGGTCGCTTCACTTAAGCGACCGCTGAGTGTGGCGAAGCTTTGGAATACAGGGTGGAGAGTCAGCGGTCGCTGCGCTTAAGTGACCGCTGAGTGTGGCGAGGCTTTGGAATACAGGGCAAAAAGTCAGCGGTCGCTGCGCTTAAGCGACCTGAGCATGACGAAGCTATGGGGAAAGGGGGAGACTCAGTGGTCGCTCACCCTAAGTGACCGGTGAATGTGATTAGGATTCACTATCCAGCGTCCGCTCATCCTCAGAGACCGCTGACCCTCCACTTTATAAAATTACTCGCGAACCCTAATTTCAGTTGCCACCACCATATGTTCCTTCTCCCATCATTATTTACCGCATACCCATATTTCACCGCCACCACCATAATTTTTCCGTCGCTCCTCCGAGACCGCTGTCGTTCCGCCATCGCTGCGAGTCGCCGTCACTGTCGCGCACTCGCCGCCTCAGCGTGTCATCAACCTCAGCGACCGCTGTCGCCCATCCAGCACCGCAGCGCCCGCTCGCCATCAGCGACTGCTGAGTTCGCTGTCCCTCAGCACTCACTCAGTTTCAGTGCTCGCTCGGTTCAGCGCTCGGTCTCCTCAATGCTCGCCCTCCTTCAGAGTTCCGTTGCGTCGCGTGTTCAGTGCCTCTTGTTTCGGCAGTTTTGTGTCTTGCTCTATTGCTTATCTTCACGTCCTTGGTTCAGATTTGTCTAATGGCCCGAACCAAGAATGCTCCGGGGTTTACCTCTCAACCGCAAGATCCGATGGAGGAAGAGGAACCTGTTGATTTGTCTCAAGATTATGATTGCCTGTTTCCTATATACAACCTTATATCAGGTACTCTTTATCAGCGTTTCAATCGTTTTGAGGTTACTATGCCTCGTTACTTTGATTGGGAGTTGATGGAGTCCCTTGGGGTGAAGATGACGCTTAAGCAATATCTAAAAAATTTGGGTTTAGACAAATTTGCTATGATGGAATTACCCGGTTATTCCCCGTTGTGTTTAGAGGTGTTAACTACTTTTGACCTTGCGGATGATTTCACTCATTTTACGTGTCGGATGTTTGGTCGGGAGTTCACTGTTAATGACCGTGTTATGAAGCGGGTTTTTGGTTTTCTGCTGGAGGGGTTCCGTAAACCCCCACCGGAGTTTATGCTGCTGAGACATGGGAATTCTTGTCCGGGTTCAATAATTGGCACTCCAGGGGTATGCCTAGTGGATTTATTAAAGACCTTGCATTGGGAATTTTGCACAAGTTTCTTGTGTACAATGTTAGTGGTAATCAGGAAACGAACAAAGTTAACACTGGGGAAGTGTTTCTGCTCACCGCTGCTCTCCAGAATGTCCAAATTTGCCCTACGGCATTTGTGTTTGAGACTTTTCAGAATATTCAGCGCCGATCCCATTGCCATCCTGCACTTCCTCATATTGTTACCGCTCTGGCCCATCATTTTAAGCTGATACCGCCGAATGGATTCCCTTCTGAGGTTCAGACACGCTTACCACCGCATCGTATTGATCTGAATGAGTTGCGTGGCACACCCTTTGCTGTCAACAAAACTACGCTTATTCCCCATAAGCGCTACCAGTGTGTGAAGGCCTATCTCAATAGTTTGGTTGCTCATCCCCTTTCGGAACCAACACAATGTGCTGAACCGGCGAACGATCAGGCTGATGATGACGTTACTCCTGCAGGATCTGAGGGGATACCTTCTGTGTGGCCAACTCGAGGGGCAGGGAACTCTTCTTCTGAATTTGCTCAGCTTCGTGAGGATCTTCAAGCTTTCCGTGCTGATTGGAGCACCCAGTGGGGGCAATTTCAGCATGATGTTTATGGCCGTTTTGATGCACAAAATCGGCAGCTGTATTCGTATCAGCAGCAGTTAGAGGAGCATAGTCAGCGTTTGGATGCTCAGAATCAACAATTGGTCGCTCATAATCGCCTTTGGAGCGAGCAGAATCAGCAGTGGGCTCTCCAGCAGCAGCAACTTGCTGATCAGAATGCGCACTTGGCAGCTTTGGAGCAGCAGTGGGGGAATTGGACACTGCATCATGGACATCCACCTCCACCACCTTCTGATCAACAGTGATTCTTCACTGTTGTTTCGTATGTTTTCTATTTCTTCTTTTTTATTTGTTTTGTTTCGGTTGTTTTCGTTTTCATTTTTGTGTTTCATTTTTCTTTGGTTTCTGGTTCAGGGTTCCTGTTGATTTCGTTTTCTGCCCTTCTTTTGTTTCGTGTTGTTTTCTTCTCTTTGTTTGTTTCTTTTTATTACAATGAGGGCATTGTTTTCTTCTCTTGTCTGGGGGGCAGGTTTTGTCGATGTTACTTGCATGTCCTCATGAGTCTCATTTTGATCTAAGTTGTAAATGTGATGATGAATTTGATGAATTCTGTGTTGATGGACTTGATTGATCGGTATGTTCTGTTATGAATCGATTGTTTGTGGGTATTATATAGTTAACTGTGGGGCCTGGTCACACTTGATTGATTGATGCTCGATAGTTGATTTTGAGGTTATGGGTGAGAAGTTTGTGCTTTATTTGTTGTATCCCAAATCTAAAAAAAATAATATAAAATAAAATAAATTTTTGAGTCAAGTTGAGAGGCTTCTGCTCATCTGGAAACCATGAGCATGGAAAACCACGTGGGGATTCTTTAGATAACCTCTAATGTTTACACCTCATGAAATATGGCCGCATAACTCGACTTGACTTAGAGCTGTTTAATTTCGTTTGTTGGTATAAATTTGTGGGTGATTTGAAAGGCTCTACCCCTCTTTCTCGTCTGTTCAAAAATTGAATCTTTTATGCGAGGAATAGGTATGGGAAACCACGCTAGGATGCCGGAATTTTTCCGAGAGTAAACCTAGTGAATTTTGCCTGGAATTCACCTTATTTCTTTAAGTTACTCAGTGGAGTGGAATTTGGGATTTGTCGAAACGTTGTGATATCTTCTTGCCTGTAACCTTATTTTTAAGTGTTGGGTTGATTGAGGTCTTGTGTGGCGGGCCACTTGTTGCTGTGTGATAATCATGTGCGATTTACGATTGATGGAATGTGTTGTGATTGATAGAATGTCGAAGCATGTTTTGTTGAGTTTGATCAGTCATTTTCGTCCTTTTTTGAAATGAGATTTGCTTGAGGACAAGCAAGGTTTTGTGTGTGGAGGGTTTGTTGCGTTAGTTTTTTGTTGTATTTTTGGATGATCTGTATGCGCGTTTGTGATGCCATTTGCTTGATTCTATATTGTTTTGGAAATTAAAAATGTGCTAATGATGTTTTGTCGAGCTTTCAGTGGAATATGTAGATTTTACTCGAATACGACGAAGGCGACAAGGCTCGATCAACCTTCATCACAGCAATGAGTTTTTGGTGTAGTGAAACTCAGCGGTCTCTCACCTTAGGAGACCGCTGAGTTCCAGGCGTTGCGTTCACGTATGAGATGTCAGCGGTCTATGCTCCTGAGAGACCACTGAGTCCAGCGCTTCATCCAATACAGGGCGAGAAGTCAGCGGTCTCTTAACCTAGGAGACCGCTGAGTCCAGCGCTTCATCCATTACAGGGCGAGAAGTCAGCGGTCTCTCAACATAGGAGACCGCTGAGTTCAATGCTCGCTCATTCCAGGAGACCGCTAAGCGTGATTTAATTGTGATACCTATAAATACCGCACAAGGGTTTTTAAGACGCCGGTTCTTACACACACGGTTCCAGACGAATTCTCCCTATTATTTCCAGATTTTATTCTTAGAATTGTTTTCTAGTTTTCTCCGAATATTCTAGTGTTGGGAAAATTATAAGGTTTTGATTTGATACCAAAACCCAACTGATTCTCCAACCGAATAGATGATCGCGTCAACCTAAATAGTGTTTTCCAGCTCGCCTGTTTGAGCTTTAGATTTTCTAGGTTTACAGGTTAAGGAAGCGGAAGACAACAGTCGATCCAGCTGTATCTACAGCAGGAGTCAGCTAGCGGAAGACAGTAGGAGTCAACCTTCAGCTGAGTCCTCCAGCAGAGCATGATCAAGCTGAAGAGAATTCGAGCTGAGTTCAAAACACAGCCAGTCCAGCTGTACAGAACAAAGGAAACTAACTCTGAAGACATCACTTCAAGTTAGTTTGTCCAATCCAGCTCTGAATTCAAAAGCCAGCTCCAAAGACAGAAGATCCCGGCGTCAGAGGAAGTCAACATGCCTCGACCAATGAGGGATTGCCGAATCAGCATCCTAGACTTCAGGACCTAGGATGTGACACAAATGAAGACAGGTGCAGAATCGCCCAACGGCAGATCTCGAATTTAAGAAGAGTAGGTAAGATTCAAACGGCTCCTCCAACGGCTAGTCTTGAATCTCTACCTATATAAACCCGTCTTCAACCTCAGGATCAAAAACAAAAAACTCTCTACAAGCTTTCATTCTCTGAAATCATCAATCTTTCAAAAGCTCTCAAGCAGTTCTACATAGATCAAAGAACACTTTATCTTAAAGTGTTTCTAGTTCAGAAACTGCTTAGTTTTTCGTCTGATCCCTAGGCCAAAATCTTTGTATATCTTAAAGCCTAGATTTCGAACGAGTTCATCATACTCTAAAGTTCTTAATTGTAAGAACTCGTTCACAGTTAGAACCCCAAACCAAACCCCTCTTTACCCAGAAAGGTTAGGTCAAGGTAACGCTTACTTGAAGCGGGAAATTCAAGTGTGTAAGGTTTTTTCAGTACCCGTAAACTGAAAGGTTAGGCTTGACAGTGCCCGCAAACTGTTAGAACACAGCTCGGGTTAGAGTTGTAAAGTTGCTTGGTACTTGAAAACCAAGTGGTAGTGGATTACCAGTAAACCTGGTCGTGGACGTAGGAGGTGTTACTCCGAACCACGTAAAAATCGTGTGCTCTTTACTGTCTCTTTAAATTCAGTTTTGTACTAACTCTTTCATAACATTACATATTTGATCAAAACTGCATACGCAGCTGCTCTCCAAAGACAGCTGTGTCTTTCTGAAAGTTGCACAACTTGACTAAGCTGAAAACATAAAGTTAATCTTTTCAAGCTGAGTTTTTCTAAGTAACCGAGCTAAGTTTTCAAACCACCACATTCCGCACCGCCAGCTGAGTTATTTACCCAGCTGACCCTCCTCAGCTGGATCAATAACTGAGCTCACCAACTCTGTTATTTAACTTGAAAAAGTTTTCAGAAATCTATTTGGTGTATTCACCCCCCCTCTACACCAAATACCTAGCTCAGTCATTGCAATTTATCAGATTCAATTCCAATTTATCTTCAATTTCGATTACAGTAGTGAGTTTACTATTTCAGCTCTTTATTTATGCTTTATAATTTCTCCTGCAGATTGCCCTCGAGAATTAATGTTAGAAAAGATTAATGTTTTTGTTAGATTAAATTTCGATTCATGCCTAGGGTTTAATTTATGCATTTTAGTTCTTGCCTAGGGACTAATTTATTTTTAATTATTCTTTCCTTCTAGTCATAAACCTCAAACCAATTGATTTACTGCTTTCTGTTTATTTTCTTTTCGCAATACAATAATTTCCCTGTTAAGTTTTCCTTGTGAGACGATACTTGGGTTGGCTTGCTTAATCTATAGTGATCTCATTTAATTGCAAGCGACTTAGGGTTAATTCAGTCGAAACAACGATCAAAACTAACAGATTGCAGAGATGGCATCCAAAAAATCAAGTGCAGTGATAAACCAGTTTGAAGCTCTAATGACAAAGTTGTCGTTTGAGAGTGCTCTGTTCACCTCCAACCTCCATATCTCTAATCTCAAAGAGATGGTGGATCTCGATGCAGACTCCGGTCTATTGTTATGGGCAACCGCCATGCCCAAGCTTATGCTGAAAAGAGATGCTGCCCAATTTTACCTCAACGTCATAGACGAAGATGGTTTCTATTCATCTTCATTCGATATGATCGTCAAAGGCGCAGATGGAAAGTTTGATTCAGCAACCGTCAACATCAAGTTAAACATAATACTGCAAAAGGTGTTCGAGCTGCCTAGTCAAGGAGAATTCATTTCAGAAGATTACAACCGTGAGGAAGTGGATGAATTCCTTAGTGAAGAGATGTTTATTTCTCCAGAGCCAAACAGAGCGAGCATGTCAAAGCTCCTACTCAAGCCGAAGTACAGGCTGCTGCTGGATATTACACAGAAGTGTATACTTGGGATAGCTGGATCTCAAGGAGAGATCAGTATTTTAAAGCTCAACCCAATGATTGCCATGATCAAGGGCGCAAAGGTCAACTGGTTTGACTTCCTACTCAATCGACTGGCCAAGGAGTCAGAAAAGATCAAGTACCACTCCACCAGGACGACGTGTCAGAACCTCTCTATCTATGCTCAAAGATCTCTTTCTTGATAGAGCAAGCAGTGAAAAGGCACACAGTAAACTGGCTAGACTCCGAGCCATTCCCAGAAACAAAATTTATATTCCTAAAAGTTAGTCAAGTTAATGACTTACTAAGGAAACAGCCTGTTCTGATCGCAAATGGAAGAAGCAGCAGGAAGGAATCGAGCCACCGATTCCAGCTGAGAATGTGCAAAGAAAAAGGAAGCCAACTGATCTTAGACCAGCTGGAGGCCCAACTGAAAAAAAAAGGAAACTAGTTGCCCTTCCATCAACTGAGGCGAGCTCTTCTTCAGAGGCCACTCCAGAAGTCTCAACGAGCAAGCTCGCGCTCCAGACAAGTCAGGCAAGGGTAGTTCTCTCCCATCAGCCAGTGTCTGCCATCAATCAGTTCGGGACAAACATCCTGGTTGATATGGGATTGAACGTTGAATCGTCATCTAGCTCAAAGGACGAGCTGGATGTATCAAAGAGTAAGGTATCTCTTCCACCTTCCCCGACCCAGGTTATCGCCCAAGTTCTAGGCGATATTCCTGTTGAATCCAGCTCACCCCAGCCCTCACTGCCTCACAGCTCTCCGCCCAAACAGTTTTCACCTCCACCAGCTCTCCAACCAAATAGCCATCACCTATAAGAGAGCATACAGATACTCAACTGGTTGAAGCTCCTTCACAGCCAGCTGATAACCAAGCTGAACCCCTTTCCACCCATTCCAGCTCACCCCCGAAATTGTCCTCACCCAAAGCTCAAATTCCCACACAGCTGGCTGATGCTCCTTCACAGCCTGCTGTGAACCCAATTGAAGCTATCCCTCAAAGCTCAACCGAATCAGATGAGAGCAATTCAACAACTGCCTTCATGTCACTCAACTCCAGCGGCTCAGCCTTCATGGAAGTCATGTACGAGGACATTCGTATTGCAGGGATCAAAAGTGTTCTAACTCAGTATCCAATTTTGGCTTATCTGCCCCTCGCCCTTATCAAAGCTGGAGATCTCAAATCTACCTGGCCACCAAGATAGGAACTTGGTACCAAAATGAGCAGCTGATAGAAACCTTCTCCTACAAGAAATTGAAGACAGATGAAGCATGCCTCCAGCACATGTTTGGCTTTGGAAGTTTGAAGGATACGTACTTGCATCAGAATGAGCTCATCAGAGGACTCATCGAGGTAACACAGCAGTACCCCAAGCCGCACCCAGCAGATATCTAAGAGTCCGCTAATAATCTACTTACTGCAGCAGGTTGGGAGATACCATCTGAAGCTAACAACTCCAAAGAAGACCCAACTATTGCAACAGCTGAGAAGGAGATTGAAACTCCGCCAAGCCTCCTAGCCGATGACATTCTCGCACTGGTCGAGTTTGAGACTGCAAAACCCAGTCTGACTGAGTTCGGGACCCAAATGGATCCAGCCACCGAGCTCTCAGCCTCCATCAAGAAGGCTATCAAAGATGAAGTCGAAGATGTAGTTTTCCTGGCCAGATTAAAGATGGAGGTCGAAATCCTTCTTAAGCTCAAGGACCTCGATGATCAAGTCCGAACTCAACAGCTCACCTTGGATGAACTGCACAACTCTGTCTTCAACCTATATGAAACCACATCCATGGATCTTAGGGAATCTCAAGCATCACAGGATGTCGAGTGGTCGCTCCAGCTTGAGATGAGAGTTTCTGAGATAGTGACAAGTCTTCAAGCTCCCCTGGACAACAGGGTGCAAGATTTATCAAGCCATCAAAAAGTCCAATCTCTACAGTAGCCCTGACATCCGCCAACTCTTCAACCTGTTCAAAGATTTGGATGCTCAGTTCAAAGCTGAAAGCAGCAGCAATGCTCAGCTGAACCTTGCCACAACTGACAACACAGCCAAGATCGCTGATGTTGAATCTGCCCTCACCAAGCTGAACCAACCGTCGTCAACCTTTCTACCTCCCTTATTGATAATGCCAAAAAAAGGAGAAGAAAAGAATGAATCTGGAAAAACAATTGAGATGGAATCTGCAGCGCAGGAGAAATTAGAGCAGCCTAAACAATCTAAGATTGACGAGTTTGCTAAGGAACTGGATGAGAAAGAGCCAGCTGCAGCCAAGGAGACATGGAGAGAGAAAACAATCACTCTCGCCAAAGCTTGTGGAGCTAAGCCAGAAAAGTACAATGACTACAACTGGCTGTGTAACTTCCATAATGAGCAAAGATGAGAAATGGAGGAGCTGGACAAACATGTCAAGAAGAAAGCTGAATCTCTCAAACCTGCTGAGAAGGAGGAGAAGAAGAAAAGACAGCGCTTCAGGCAAGCCAAGAAGAAACAAGCCAAGACATCCACGATCAGATAAGTGGATCCCAGATATAATCAATGACAGCTGGGAGCACTGCAAAACAGAATTTATCGAGATGTACTACTACTTGGATCAATTCAAGTGTATGGATCCTGAAACTGCGTTCAAGGAATACTTGATCGAGCTTCATGAGGCAGATCCAATGATGGCAAGGTCATTCGCTATAGCTGCCCAGAAAAACAATATCCAGATCAAAGCTCCAACAGTCAAGCAGTTGAAGTCACCCACTATAGCTGGAACAAATCTTCCTGACAATGCCCACATTATCAAAGAAGTTCATCACTGGGCTGTCAAAAGAGGAATCTCCAAGCTGAAAAATCCAGCTGAGTGGAGGAATATGGAAGAATTCATCTTCAATAACTACGGCCTCAAGACTGACCATCAGATTGAAGAACAGAGAAAGAAGCGAAGCTGAAAACCCAGCCAACTGGGAATCTTTAGATTACAACTTTTTGTAATAACTTAGAAATCTGTAAAATTTCTCTATAATATGATTATCTGTTGTGAATAAACCTGATGACAATCCCTCTTTGTCCAGGCTCTGAATATGATTATTTGCTGTGAATGTTTATCTTTTTAAAACCCCGTTTTCTATTAAGGGGGAAGTACATTGTTTTTCCAACTTAGGATTTTGGCATCATCAAAAAGGGAGAAATTGTTGGGAAAATTATAAGTTTTGATTTAATACCAAAACCCAACTGACCCCAACCGAGTAGATGATTGTGCAAGCCTAATTATTTTTCCAACTCGCCTGTTTGAGCTTATAGAATTTCTAAGTTTACAGGTGAAGCCGCTGAAGACAGCAGACGATCCAGTTGAAGGATCAGCAGAGTGTGAAGCACAACTGATACAGCAGAGCTAACACAACAGAAAAGATACAGCAGAGAAGTCCAGCAGAGTTGTATAAAGATAACAGCTGACAAGAGAAGAAAGACTCAACTGACCAAGCTAAGTACACAGCAGGGCAAGCCAAGTCGAGTGGTCAAAGTAACGATATCCATATCCAAGACGATCAAGTTCATCCAGACACAGTTGTAGGAAAGACCCAGCTCGTGTGACGACTCAGCTAAGAGTCAACAGCACAGCAGAGTTAAAGTTAACTTGAAAAAAAGACAGAGCTGATCTGGACCAACTGTAACTCGACACCTCATCACTTAGAAGTCAGACCTAGGATTGCTATACGAGGAAAACTAGGATGAAGACAGGACAAATTTGTCAGAAGTTAGGTAAAGATTCAGAACGACTCTTTTCAATGGCTAGTTCTAATCTCTCCCTATAAATATGAGTCTTTTCCATCAACAGAAGAAGAGAGAACACAAGTCGAGAGATCAACATACTACATAAAAAAAGACTACTCAAGTCAAGATCAAGCTATCTCTTAGAAAAGCTTCAAGATCCAGCAGCCTGCATTCTCCAGAATTCTTATTCGTTCTCAAGCTACTGACTCTCTCTCCCACTAGAATCTAGGCATATAATCCTTCCTATCTTTAGCCTAGTTTGAGCGAGTTCGTTTTACTCATATGTTCTTCTTTGTAAGAACTCGTTCATAGTTGGAAACCCCAAAACCAAACCCTCAAACCCAGAAAATGGTTACGTTAAGGTTCAGGTTCTGTAGTATCCGTAAACTACAGGTTAGGTTCTTCAGTACCCGTAAACTGAAGGTAGGCTTTAGTTGTGCCCGTAAACAGACTTGTTACATTTCGATACAGTACGCGTAAACTTGTATCCAGCTCGAGGAACTGAGCTGCAACGCTTGCTGACTGCGCGGAAAGTTAGTGGTATCCTTAGTAGATTACCGGAAAGTTTCTGGTCGTGGATGTAGGAGTAGTTTCTCAGAACCACGTTACACTGCTTTGTTCTTTACTGCTTTATTTATGCATCCAGCAGACCATTCATAAGCATATTTTCAAGTTGCATAAACTGACTAATAGAAAAGAGAAACAGACTTTTGCAATATATTTGAAGTAACAGACGGACTTTCCGAAACCCACCAACTTCCGCACACACAGCCAGCTGTGTTTACCCAGCTATCTCCAGCTTGGTCGAACACAGCCAGCTCACTCAGAAGAGTTTTAATTGAAAAAGTTTTTAAACCTTGGTGTATTCACCTCCCCTCCCCGCTACACCAAGGTATCCGTCTCGGGACCATCAATAATACAAATTTCAAGCCCCAACTATTCAATTTGTGATAATTTTAACCATTTAGTGATTTCTGGTATCAAATAGTCAACTCAGCAACCAGAATTTACATGTGGTGGCCACGTCCATCCCAAACTGCAAGTGATTGCTAACTCGACAAATAATTTTTCGAAGTAAGATCAAATTTTCTTCAATTTTTCTGGGAACCACAACTCATGTTACAAGAAACATCTTAAAATTGCAGTCCGAAATGACGTCGTTTCATCCGACGTGGACCACGTGATCACAACGTGTCAATTCTGATTGCCGAGTTGACTTTTTGGCGCCGATAATTACTAAATGACTAAAATTATGACAAATTGAATGATTGGGACTAAAATTTATATTATGTGAAATTCGGGTTAAACTTATTACATTGTGCATTTATCGGACTAAATTTGTATATTTTGGCTTTTCAATTATTAACTATAAACGCTCACACTTATCACGCTAACTGTGTGAGGCAAATACTCGGACCAAACTCACTATAATTTACAACCCTGTCATCATATTATAATAACTTGACATTTGTTTTTTTAAAATCAATGGCATAACCTTTATAATAGTACGAAAAAAATCCTAAATTTTTTGTGAAACTTGTTCTAGAGTTGGTCAGAGAAAAGAACCTATATAAGTAAATTTCAATAAATTATAGCATTATATGAGAACGCCAAAATAATGTGAATTAAAATAATTTTAATGGAACATATTTAAGAAAACGAAAAATATTCTACACCATACTTAATTAATGGCCACGTTTTGAGCTATTAATTAATTTGATTAGATATATGTCATGGGTAACCTATCTAAACCTAAGTATACGCGTACTATTTTTGACTTTAAAAAAAGAAGTACAATTAATGGATTATATTTTTGAACTAGGAGAAACTCAGGGTAAATATTTTGTGGGGAGGGTAAAATTATGGTTAGACAAGAGCATTCACAATGGTTACTAACAAAAAATTGGTAAATGTTTGTCACACCCAGCGCTAGGGAAAAATACCGATTACCATTATACTGTATTTACCGTACCGAAAAAGTATCGAATATACCGAAATATTTTGGTATACCTTAATTTATGATAAAGTATGATATCGTACCGAAAAATTTCGGTACTGTAACGGTATTGATTTTCATATACCGGAGGTATACCGTACCATATCGAAAATTCGGTATATATTGTGATACCGGTATATACCATATTACCATACCATATTAAATTAATAATAGGTATTAATTATTAATAATAATAGTTATAAGTAATAAATAATATTTGCTTTATTATATTTGTTTAATGTAAACATTGTTGAGAGTTTAATTGTTGAAATTTTTATCATTTATGTATGCACATATTTTTTAAACATATAAATTTTCGGTATGAAATGATATACCGATACACCGTGAAATTTCAGCATAAAATACTATATCGGTATAATGATATACTGGAATTTTTCAGTATACTGAATTCCGATACGGTATTGTACGGTAAAAGTATGTGATTTGCTCCATACCGAAATTTCGGTATGTTGGACAAAGGTATACCGAACGGTTCTTATACCGTTACTTTTTATAAGGTATAAAGTATGACGAAAATTTTACGGTATACCGTACTGCCCACCCCAAATCACACTTGCCACTACAATTGAAATCACCCACAAGGGTTCTTCCACAAATTATACTATTTATGGACCTCGCTATCTTAACTGCTCCTATTTTACTTAATTAACATAATATAAATGATATATTTATTTTATATTTTATAATTAAAAAATAAATTACAAAAACTTATTAATAAAATCTGATTTCGAATTTAATTTAAAAAATTAAATTTGAATAAATCTAATTAAATCGGAAATTAAGAAAAAAAATCAAATGTTATCAAATATGAAACTAAACAATTACGAAAATACAAAATACATGTGTGATCGATTGCACAGGCCTAGTCGCGCGTGCGGCCCAGGCGGCCAATAATGTACTCGCACTCTCAACTAATTCTTTGAGTACAAAAAATTGTGAAACGAAGTCATGGAAGTACACTTCACCTAAAGATTGCTAGGGCAAAAGTAATTGTACCTCAAGCTGAGAAGACTGTAGTACGATGACAACATAAACGAAAAAAAAAGATTTTATTTTTTATGAAATTGATGATTGATAATTTGATATCTACCGAATTAAGTTCACCAAACGCATGATTATGTGGCAAAGTCCTCCAATCACATTTTCCTTTATTGAGTTATCTACGTGTAATTGTTGGAAGATAATGCAATCTATTGTAATTGTTTGATGAAAGACAAAAGAATCCTTCTCATTCTCTTTTTGTCGGATATACGTTAGGTATTTTTAATCATATTTCAAATTTAATTAAGTATTTGTATAAATTATGTGTAAATAGGGCATTGATGTGTATATTAACATTAGACTACATTAAAAAAAAAAAAAAGGAATACGGACATGATTTATCTGCCGTCTTTTAGTTTGAAAATTAATAAAAGGGCAGTGTGGTAATACACTAGAATAAGCCTAATGAGGTTTAATTCAAGTGTCAAAGTTGAGGCACCACCAGACTTTCCTTAGCGAGAGGTCTTGAGTTCAATCCCAACTGCGTGTGGTGTAGTATATTTTCCACCTAGTTTGATGGTAAAATAGTCCCACCTTATGAGGTGGTGTAGTGGATCCCACTTTTGTGTGGTGTAGAAGGCGTCAATAAAAATACGCTAAAATTAAGAAAAAACAGAAAATAAAAATAAAAGTGGTCTTTTTTTTTTTACTTGAAAAATAGCCGGTTAGTTAACATGGAATTATACTGTAACTCCTAAATAGTTACTCTCAAATATAGCAAGTTGAGGCGTTGGATATATTTGATTATAGATGGTAAATAAATGTTATTCTTTACTTCAAAAAAAAAATGTTCTCTTTATTTAAAGGTTACATTATAATTAATGCGCAGTCTAAAAAGACTAAAATTGATGAAAGAATTTCATATATGAATGGAGAACTTAAAGGTTTGATGCATGGAATTTGTCAATGTGTTGAGAATGACATTTCTTCAGTAGAAGCCTATTCTGATTTTATGTTGGTTGTCATCGCAATTGCAGAGCGAAAAGAAGCTCAAAGTGTGTTATGTGAATAATTTTTTTATTTTTTTTTCTATGGTTGAAGAGTTTAATGTGCTTACTGTTAATCATATTCGAAGGCACGTAAATAAAGTAGCTCACGAACTTGCTCGTTGTGCTAGAGTGTTAGAAGCCACTTGTAAGTGGCATGATAGTTGGCCTTTTTGGCTATTGAGTACTCCCTACGTCCCAAATAAGTGTGCGCAGTCGTCAAAATGGATATACCAAAATAGGGGCAACATGATTTATTTTACACCTAATTATTGCATGGAAAAATGAAAAGGTAAACTTTTTGGCATAAGTCAAAGGGTAAATATGACAATTTGACAAAACTTTTGCATATAAATATGAAAATAGAACACTTATTTGGGGATAAAAATTTTGACGGCTCGGAACACTTATTTGGAGACGGATGGAGTACTTTTCAATGTTTTCATGATGATTTGAAGTGATTAATGAAATCTAATTTCCACTTAAAAAAAAAACTCGACATCTGATCGGATAGTCAAATTAAGGATCTGGAAACTACATGGAATGGGATCTCAGGATTTACAATAAATTAAATTTAGATTATTAATTCACTATTTTGATCTAAATTAATAAAAACTCATACATTGATTTATGAAGCAATATTTCCTATATAAATGATAAATGATTGAGTTTATGATTCAGATTCAGACACCTCATTTCTCCCGTTAAATAAAAAAAAAAGGAAAAAGGGAAAAGAAAAAAGACTAAAAACACGTTCAATGAATTTGAGTATGACACAATTCACTTTTTCATAACAGATTTAGTGTATGATAAATCAAGAATTAGTAGTCCTTATCAATCATAATTCCTTACACTTCATAAAAATTCCCCTGAATATCTAGTCATATTAATTGTCTTGGTAAATAGTGTGTGCTCCTCTGTCACAATGCAAAGTGACAAATTTTATTTATGCTTACTATTGTCCTTACTAAATTGTAATCTTATGAAACCAAACTATTTCATGAAAAAATGAATGCAATTATGGACACATGTCTTGTATTAAGGTAATTACATTAAATATACATAACCATTTTTTTATTATGGTTAACTCACTTTTTTTTTTCTTTCTTTTGGAAGTTAATGAATTTTGGAGGAACGTATATTGTAATTAGCGAAAACCCACCTAATCCGTTTGGAACGTGGTAATTTCAGTGGGTAGAATAGTAATTCCACAAGGGTGGTCGTGCTAAGTCAAAGACTGCTGATTTGGAAGATTCCAGATCCAGTCTAATCCGGCGGGCATCACATTTCCCATCCACATGCCATGACATCCACATACATACATGCACACATACATACATACATCCACATATACATGCAAAATTTTACACTTCTTCTCTCCACGAAGCTTGCAGCTAGTTTTCTTTTCCGTCTGTCCACGAAAATTGTAGTTAGTTTTTTATTTTTCCACTTTAGGATATAACTCCATTTATTATTTTACTTTTTTATCCTTTTCTCTACTCACAATGGTGGATCCCTTTCTTCACTCATTTAACATATACTCTCTCCATCCCCAAATAAGTGTTCCGAGCTGCCAAAATGCGTATATCAGAGTAGTGGGTAAAATGACTCATTTTATCCATAATTATTGCATAGAAAACCGAAAAATTAAACCTTTGACCTTGAGTCAAATGTTAAATAAGGTAATTTGACATAATTTTTGCATAGAAATATATAATATGACACTTATTTAGGGACAAAATTTTTGACAGCTCGGACACTTATTTGAGGGATGAAGGGAGCACCATACTTTTCTTAAAACTCGTCTTACTAAAAACTAGCTACAATCTTCATGTACAGATAAAGTATGTATATGCGCTCGTGTTTTTTCTTCCCTCCGATTTTATTTTAGTGGGCCTGGGCCCGGGGCCCACATACGAAACTCAGCTTCTTTATATAGCCCGGCGGTTGCCTCCTTTTTACCCTCTTCAATCCATTCCCCAGTTTCTATTTCCACACTACAACTTCTAATTGTTCCGATTTAAGAAAAGAGAAGAGATTTTGTGAAATGGGTGAGGTAATTAAATTAAATTAATCATCTTCAGACCTTTTTATTTTCCTCCAATTATAATCCAGTTCTTTACATCGATCCGATTGTATCGAGATATTCGCGGTTTTGCTCAGGTTTTTGTTTCCTTTACAGAAAGAGGGAGAAAAGAAGGCGGCGCCAGCACAAGGCGGCGAGAAGAAGGCGGCGGACGGCGGAGGAAAAAAAGAGGAGGCTCCGATGACCGTCGTGATGAAGCTTGACTTGCATTGCGAAGGTTGCGCGAAAAAGGTCAAACGAGCCATTAGCCATTTTGAAGGTACTGAAATTTCTTATTTTAATTAATTTTCTTTTCTTCAAAATTTGGAAGAAATTCAGTTGAGTAATTTTTATATTGGTATTAATTTAATTACTTTAATTAGTAGTACAAGTGAATTACCAGGAAAATCTTCCCCTTTTGTCTTCTTATATTTGTTTGAGAGATTAAATTTAAGTTATCAAACTCTATTTATCATGAAGTCTTCAACCTTAATCTCACATGGTTCCTATTTGAGGTTAATTGTTTCTACCAACTACCTAATTTTCTATGGTGGAGAAATTAGGTAAATAATAATACAACTTTCTTAATTATCATAGAAACAGTGTGTGCCGATTTTCTCTTGATTTGGTCGCAACTAACATAGAAATTTCCGGAGCTCTCAAGGAACAAACTTTCCATGAATCCCAAATTAACGGTCCGAAAATAAAAAAAAAAATAATTCCGTTTAACTTTTTAATTTTTCCACATCTTCTTCAGAACGTGCATTTTTAAATTTCAGCATTTATTTGTTTATAAATTAATAATAATTAGTGTGGCTAAGCCTAATAGTGTATTGCGTGTGGTTTAATTTATGAAGGTGTTGAGAAAGTGAAAACCGACTGTGACGCAAACAAGTTGACCGTCACCGGCAATGTTGACGCGGCGGCGCTGCGCGAGAGGGTTGAGTATAAGACCAAGAAGAAGGTGGAGCTCATCTCTCCTCAGCCCAAAAAGGACGGCGGCGGCGGCGATAAGAAGGCCGACGAGAAATCAGAGAAGAAGGCCGAGGAGAAATCAGAGAAGAAGGCGGAGGAGAAAAAGGGTGATGACAAGAAACCCAAAGAGGTGAATAATTATAATTATAATAATAATAATAATAATCTTTTAATTAGCCGACTATTTAGTTTTGATTATTATAAATTTAATTGATCAATTGGGATTATGGATTTGGATTAAGCTTTTATTTTTTTATTATTAAATTCCAGCCTGCGGTTAGTACTGTGGTGATGAAAATGAGGCTGCACTGTGAGGGTTGCGCGCATAAGATCAAGCGAGTCATATATAAGAACATTGATGGTGAGTTGGTTTGAATTTATTACACTTAATTTTCACATTAAATAATCAATTATCAAAGTAGGTATATATTAATTGTGATCCTGTTGTATTATACTCAATTCCCATTGATAATGGCTCATTTTCTTTTTTCGTCTCTACCATTAATAATGACTCAGTCCAAAAAAAGGAAATTATTTTCAAAAAAATGTGGCTCCACTTTCTATCTCTTTCATCCTTTAATCACAGTTCAATCACAGTTCTCCTAAATAAACCGTGTCCTGAACAGTAACGAGTCATTATTAACGGGAAGAAGGGAGTATTCAACATGAATGTGTCAAATAAAATGTTGATTTTCATATCAAATATTTTATGACGTGGCTCTAATAATTAATGACGGTATGTTGTGCAGGGGTTAACTCGGTAAAAACTGATCTTACAAAGGACTTGGTCACGGTAAATGGGACGATGAATGTGAAGGAACTCACTGCATACTTGAAAGAAAAGCTCAAGAGAAGTATAGAGATCGTTCCTCCTCCAAAGAAAGACGACGGCGGCGGCGCCGCCGGAGACAAGAAAGAGAAAGAAGGCGGCGGAGGAGGTGACAAGAAAGAGAAAGGAGGAGAGAAAAAAGAGGAAGGCGGGGACAAGAAGGGAGGAGAGTCAAAGGCGGCGGCTACTGGCGGCGGCGGAGAAAGTAGCAAAGGCGGCGAAGGTCCTAAGGTGGAAATCAACAAATTGGAGTACCATGGTTTGAATCTACAAACGCACTACGCCACGACCATGCCCATGTACAACCAAAATTATTACAATCAGGATTATGGTCTCGCAGTTAACCATTACCAAGATTACCCTCCTAACCATGGTTATGGTAATACGGGCTATGTCGTACAATACGCTCCGGGACCGCCGCCTCCTCCGCCCACGTATATGAATACGAATATGAATATGAATATGAACGATCAAATGTTCAGCGACGAAAATCCAAACGGATGCTCCGTGATGTGAACGTGAAGAAGAAGATGTCGTCGCTAAGCGAAAGGGTTCGGATTTTTAAATGTATATAAAAGTTAGAGAAATTAATTATAAAACAATACAGCTGAGAAATACGTATATGACAACGTATATATACGAAAGCAAATTAGAAAAATATTGTTACGGTATAGTAGATGAGTGCAGACCCGGCCGCTGGCCGGTGTTTGTGAGGTTGATTTATTGTTTGATTTTACTTATATGTTGCTATCGATGATCGGTTGTTTTATAGTTATTAGTTAATAAAATAAACTCAATTTTGCTTCGCTAATCAATTTTTATTTAATCTTATCTTTAGAATTATTATTAATTAATATTTAGTGATGTAAGCCTCCCTCCCCGCCCGTGGTTAGAAGGATCCCCAAGTGGCGTATGTAATTTGTTGCACTTTATTAATTATGATTGACAAAAATTATGTCTTATTCAAGTAATTAATTTTACTAATTTAAAATTAACTTGTTTCCATTTTTCCGAATAAGATAATTGGCTATTCAATTAATTAGTAATTAATTGGAGAAGGTTCTGTTTTTTATGAAGAGTAGCTCGGTTGTTGGATCACTTTGTCCACTTAATCTTGACAATTAAAATCAGCTATGGCCCCTAGAGGAGATTTGCATTAATTGCATGTTATGAGGCAACATTTAACTAATATTATACTCCAATTAACAAGTTTTCCTTTCTTTATTTTTTAAAATCTCTATATTAATTCTATTTTATTTTATTTTATTTTGAGAAGCACATTTCTTGGATTTTGTACTTCTAATTTTTTTTCGTTAGATTCCTAGCTATGTATTTATTTATGACTAGTGAGTCTTTCTGATATACTCCTTCCGTTCACGAATAAGTGCCTGAGTCGCCAAATTTTTTATCCCCGATTAAGTGTCCTATCATAGTTTTCAATGTAAATTTTAGGTTAAATTGTCACATTTAACCTTTGACTCAAGACAACAAGTTAACTTTTTCAGTTTTTTATGCAATAACTAGGGATAGAATGTGTTATTTTATCCACTATCTTAATATATATTTTTTGGTGGTTCGAAATGTTATTTGAGGACGGAGGGAGTATTTACTATTGAAATTTAATGAAGGAGTTTCATTAACATTAGATTTTTGGGATCCCAAAGGTCTAGTGGCTAACACTAATAAAAGAACAATAATTTATTATTTGTAATAAGCTGCGGTCTCAATTAAAATAGTGAAAATATATGCAAGTCTGGAAAATACCAACAATCTACAAAGTGTACTTTATCGATTTATATTATACTACTAGTGAACTTCATTAAGCTAGCTATTGATACTCCATGCACATATCAATTACCCACGAGGCTACAATAACTTATATTTATAATAAATATTATTAAAATAATAAATATATAGTGGGACAGTTGATTCCAACTGCCTTTAAGCCCTCAATATTAGACGTTATATATATGGGATTATTTAGTATGCTTTTATTTTTTTTATATTAGAATATATATATACTTTATATGATATGTTATTATAGAAACTAGCATTTGTATCCGTGCGATGCACGGGATAAGTTGAATTTTATTATTTTATATAAAATAATATATGTATGAGTAAGAAAATATAAAAAACGAAAGTATCAATAAATATAAATTAGAATTTTATTCAAAATTCATGTCTACTATTTTTATCTTTGTCTCGCATATCAGGATTTTCAAACCACTTCGACTTTGTATTCTCAATACAACAATGTATTATTGTCCATGAAAGAACACTGGTTTCTTAAGAAAAAGTCACATGTAGTGATACGATCCTCGCCGGAGTTGCAGACGCAGACGTGAATAGTATTCATCCCAAGATTAAATAAGAATTGAACCTGATAAATATGGTATTGCTAACACCCCTGATACGGACCCCCAAAGAACTGTAGGCAAGAATTAACACCCCTACGACCCAAAGAGCAAGTCGTTCAACAACGATAGCCTATGATAGAAGACGCCACAAACGGGGATGGAGAATCATTTGATAAGTCGATAAGAACATCACGGTGGCATTCCGTCATTCCGCTAAGCTCAGTGACGAATTGAAAGAGAGATAAACTCACAAAATATTATTCTTCAAATCGTAATTTTAATCCATGCCCTTCTAAACCTATATGTAGGGGTGAAATACAATAAAATTCTAATCTAATAAGGAAAATAATTCCTTGAACAATAAGAAACTTAATCCTAGTCTAATAAGAAAACAAATCCTTATTCTAATAAAATATAAACTTCCAAAATAACTAAAATAAAGCCTTATTTTTGGCCTACACTAATAAAAAACGAAAATACCTTGGATTGCATCATTGGATTGCATCATTCAACTCCGGCGAGGATCGTATCATGTAGAGTCATTGAGTTAATTGTCATGGCATACGAAACAATTAGGAAAAAATTTATTCATTCAAACTTGAATGGAAGACGTGGATCTGATGGTATTAGTAACATACTCAGAATCAACACATACCATATGCCTGAAATTATTTCCTGTTAATATTTTAGCTTGGAAGACATGAATTTCAAGTCTCGTGACTGCCAAACGCGTGATATCAGTTCAAGAGAATGATCAATGTTCACTAACAACATAGCTAGTGTTCCGATCTTTAAATTCAGCTTGTGATTAGACAATTCTGAACACTCCAGACCATTTAGCAATAATTGTCATTGTATTCCTTGACAAAGAATTTGATAAAGTTATTGCTCCCAAATCTGGACATTGATGCTTAGGAGATTTGATCTTTCTCCAAGATGTTGTTTCGGCTAGGAGCTGATGCATGTGCGCGTTGTTTATTTTTAAAAAACTTTAAATCAAATGATCTTTGTGCGGTAACCTCTATCTCATCAATCATGTTTTTTCTCTAATCGAAAAAGTCGGAATGAAGGAGTATAAAAAATATGTATTATGAAAGAAATTGTTTGTAGAATTGTAGAATTTATAAGTAGAGAATAGTATAAAAATAAAAAAAAATTTATTACTATAATTATTTTTTTTCACAAATTATGCCTTTGTAACGTTAACATTAATTAGTTGATTGATAAATATTAATGAATAATTAATTAAGATAATAATAAAATATATTATTTCTAAAAATGGAATAAAAATAACTTAAAATGAAAGTTACTATTAATAGCAAGCGGGCTTGCTTTTAAATATTATAAAGATATAAATAACTAATTAAATAAAATACTCCAGACGATGCAATAGGATTTAGAGAATTAAAGTATACAAATTGCTAAACTCTCTTTGCTTCAATTTAGTTCGCACCAATAAAGAATGGAAAAACACAGTCAAGAGATGAGGAATTCGTTGGGGTAATTATTTCTCGAAGCATGAAATTCCAACGAATCGATAATTCTTCTTTTGTTTTTTCTTTTATTTGCGGCGATTAATTGCTAATCTTAAGGCCAACCAATTGTTTTGCATGGAGTGTAAGACACGGTTTTTAAACTCATGAAAAAAGGCTTTCGTCAGTTTCAACTGTTAGAAAAATATGGAACCCATTATTAATTGTATGAGTATTGATTGTAGAGTATTACCAAAAATCAATTAATGTAGAGAAATTTTGGAACCCATAATTAATTGTATTATTAATTAATGTAGAGAAAATTCGGAACCCATTAGAAAAAAAAAAACATATAAAAGAAATTACGTGCCAACCACACTCTTAGATTTAATTAAGTGCAAGTGATCGCAATCAGTCGATTAATCACTTCCCATTAATCTGATTGAACTGCCTCTTATGAGCTTTTAGAAGCTACTATATTTTACTTATTGACCATTTGTTGAATATGTCGAACTTGATAATATTTTGATAAAGTAAAACACGAATTGGATTTCAAAGACTTCTAGTGTTAATACTATTTTTAGTCATTCAATTGTGCTGAAAATTATATTTATATCTATTCGAAAGAGAGAGGGAAATAAAAAAACTCCAAGCTATGACAAATTTTTGGTGGCTGATATCGAAATAACAAAATACATAGCTTAATTAAATTTGGTTAACTGATGTTGAATTATATTTGTATATCCATGTTGAGAAATGGAGTGTTACTAAAAAATAATGACCTTTACGAAGCTGTAATAGCTTAAAAACCCTTGATTTCCATAGAGAGACTGTTTTAATGGTGACTTTTCACGGCAACAAAGGCTTAAGCCACTTATATACCGTAAATTTGAATTTATACTATTTCGAGTTAATTAATTTTCAAGGCTTACTGAATTAATAACTTTAGTTGTTAATTCTATAATCAATTAATTTGTCTAGTCTAATTGCGTTATTAATAACTCCCTCTGTCCATACAATTTCCTTTTCCAAAACGTCCACAAAAAATTTGTCACATTCCTTTTTTTGATAATAGGCTCATACAATTCACAACACTTTCTATACTAAAAGTGTGACCCTTATTCCACTCACAACACATTCTACCAATTTATAAAACTCGTGCCGGTCAAAATGTGACAATAAGGTGGTGGACGGAGGGAGTATTATTTTGCATATTATATTATCGACAAACAATATTTTTGTTGATTGTAACGTTTTCAATAAGTTGAGTCCTGTCACTTTCAAACCCTAGCCTCATGCCTGTTGAAAAAGGCATATATGGTTCGAATTTCTCCTTTTCTGTTGACAGAGATTTGTTACCATTCGGGTTGCACGAAGAATCAAGTGAAAAGGGCAAAAATAGAAATGATATTTAGAGGTTTATATTAAATTCTCATCTACCATTTTTGTAAAAAACTCTAAGTGGGATTAAAAATCCTAATTAAATATTAACAAATCTTAATTGAGAATTATTAAATCTGAATTGAGATTAATAAGTCTTAATAAGAGATTAATAAATCCTAATGGATATGAATTAAAGAATAAATAAAATTAAAAAAAACGAAAAAACCCGATGTGAGAGTGGCCCGTGCAGCCAATCGTACCGATGGCACATGAGTTTTTGTCTTATATATATAAAAAGTATAATACTAATGTACTCTACGGATGCGTTTGCTTTTTTATCCCTCTAAATGGAGGATAAACAAAAATCTCACCATTTAAATGTTTTCTTCTTTCTTAAATCCCTCATTTTCCACCATTTCTTATTCATCATTTTCACTTACAAGTAGGGAAAATATTCTTCGAAAAATTCTAAGTGTTTTGATTTGATACCAAAACCCAACTGACCCAACCTAGTAGATGATAGTGCAAGCCTAAGTTGTTTTTCCAGCTCGCCTGTTTGAGCTCGTAGATTTTATAAGTTTACAAGTAAAGCCGCTGAAGACAGCAGAAGATCCAGCTGAGTGGTCATCAGCTGAAAGTGAAGCACATCTGAACAAGTGCTAACACAGCAGAGCTGAAACAGCAGAGAAGCCCAGCAGAGCTGTACAGAGATTACAGCAGACAAGAGAAGAAAGACTCAACTGACCAAGCTGAGTACACAGTAGGGCAAATCAAGTCGAGTAATCTACTAGTGATATCCAAAGCTAAGACGATCAAGCTCATCAAGACACAGCTGTATGAAAGATCCAGCTCGTGTAAAGACTTAGCTCAGCGTCAAGACCCAACAGAGTTAAAGACTCAACTCAGCGTCAAGACCCAGTAGAGTTCAAGACATAGCTCAGAGTCAACAGCACAGCAGAGTCAAAGACAACGTCAGAGCTGACCTGGACCAACAGATACTCAACACCTCAGTACCTAGAAGTCAAACCTAGGTCTGCGATACGAGAAAAACACGGATGAAGACAATACCTAATTGTCAGAAGTTAGGTAGAGATTCAGAACGGCTCTTTCCAACGGCTAGTTCTAA
Source organism: Agastache rugosa (assembly GCA_031470985.1). Lineage (NCBI taxonomy): Eukaryota > Viridiplantae > Streptophyta > Magnoliopsida > Lamiales > Lamiaceae > Agastache > Agastache rugosa. The sequence continues at coordinate 29,848,544 of CM062606.1, read as the reverse complement.
TCTCTCCCTATATATGAGCCTTCTCCTTCGAGAGAGAACGAGAGAGAGTGAACAAGAGACGAGAGAACAGAAGATTACAGAAAAAGAAGACTACTCAAGTCGACATCAAGCAATCTCTCTGAAAGTTTCAGATCAAGCAGTCTGCATTCTTCAAAGTTTTCATATATGTTCTCAGGCTGCTGATGCTCTCTCCCACTAGAATCTAGGCATATAATTCTTCCTATCTTAAGCGTAGTTTGAACGAGTTCATCATGCTCATATGTTCTTTATTGTAAGAACTCGTTCATAGTTGGAAAACCCCAAAACCCAAACCATTCACCCCAGAAAAGGTTAGGTTAAGGTTTGCTTGCTCGAAGCGGTTAATTCGAGTGATAGGTTCTGTAGTACCCGTAAACTGCAGGTTAGGCTTCAGCTATGCCCGTAAACAGTTGTTCACGTTCTGATACAGTATGCGTAAACTTGTATCCAGCTCGAGGAACTGAGTTGCAACGCTTGTTGACTGCACGGAAAAGTCAGTGGTATCCTTAGTGGATTTACCAAAGGTTTCTGGTCGTGGACGTAGGAGTAGTTTCTCCGAACCACGTTAAACTGATTTGTTCTTTACTGCTTTATTTATACATCTAGATGACTTTTCATAAGCATGTTTTCAAGTTGCATAAACTGACTAATAGAAAAGAGAAACAAAGCTTTGCAATATATTTGAAGTAACATACGAACTTTCCAAAACCCACCAACTTCTGCACACACAGCTAGCTGTGTTTACCCAGCTATCTTCCAGTTTGGTCGAACACAGCCAGCTCACTCAAAGAGTTTTAACTGGAAAAGTTTTTAACCTTGGTGTATTCACCCCCTGGCCTCTACACCAAGATATCCGTCTCGGGACCATCAAATATCATCACTCCAAATTAGAGTATAATATTTTCCCTTCTTGTAGGTGAAAAGGAGGAATAAGAAATGAGAAAATGATGGATTTTAAGAAAGAATGACAGATTTAAAAGGGTGAGATTTTTGTTTATCCCTACATTTAGAGGGATAAAAAGCAAGCACACCCTACATGTAGAATATTTGATTTTGGGTTTCAAATCATTATCTTAGCATTCTTGTTTTAATATGGCTAGTGCTTTTCGTTTTGTTCACTTTCAATGTTTTATCTCCTTTTTGGATTGCACTCCTCATTCGTGTTTGAGTAAATTTTACTTACAAAAAATAGTGTAATAAAAGATAATAATTTTATGTGTAGTTTGAAATCACATCGTACATGCATGTAGAATATTGATCCTCAACAAATAAATATATAATATACATATCAGGCTATTGCACTAGAGCGGAATTTATCCAATCACGCACCTTGAATAGCAGATATGAATTATTCTCGTTAGAAAAAAAAAAAAAAACCCACCAAAGGACATAGATCACTCATCCGATGGCTCTAGTAGTAACAAGTAAAATGTGTCATCTAAGTTAAAAGATCCTCCTATACAAGTTTAATCTTAATTAATATACGCGAGAATCAACAAAATTATACTACACGTATCCATGAAAAGCAACAAATGAATATATAATACATATGTACTTTTTATCGTTGTGCCGGAGATGCATATTTTGATTTGTGCTTTCACCCGAATCAATTTTGATTACCATAAGCAATACACATAGTAGTTGTACACGTTGTGAACAAGTCAAACTATGACACTGAAATTTTATCAGATGAATGGTTTGAGGCGATAGTGGCAGCTAAGCGAGGTATGGTGGTGGATTTCTTTCATGCTCATCGAGATGTTAATAGAGCAGCTCATAGTTATGTTATAGATCATCCTGGTGTAATGGTTTGGAAGTCGGATTTTCTATCTTGACTCTTAGACGATGTTCACGCCGATCTCGCTTTTTAATCTAATGGAATGGCTTCGTCCCTTTCAAAAAAAAAAAAATGTGGCACCCAATGTGAATCTTTCGACTGGTTTAGTGGAATTGCGTCTATAATTAATTGGACAATTATCTATCTTATTTCCAATCATTGATTCATTTCATCACTAACCATCAACAACTTGCGCTCAATTATATGATTAATTAATTCCAAATTATCACTTCCAAATCTTATATATATTTAGACATGTCGCAGATTTTATTTTAAATCCCCAGGCTAATAAAACAAGACAATGGATCCAGTTGTTGCTTGAAAGAATTATGTTTCTTGCCGACCTTAAATTCTAGCAACTTGATCATCTCATCTATATACTGTAATAATTTTTATTCGATTCACATTGGATACTCATACTCCTGTTTTTTTAATAGGAAATTTGGAATAAGCTGATATATAATTTGAGCTTATCCTCAAACAAGTATTTAAACTAAATTAAAGTTTGTCCATATATGTGAATTGTGATAATTTACTTATAACTTATTATTATCGACTAGCTCTGAAATTTGAATTTTTAGGTCACTCAGTTAGCCTATGAGCTATGTTGCACGGGTGCGTGGGGCGGGTGCGTGGGTCATACAATACAGATACAGGGATACGAAATTTTGAAAATTATAGGGTGCAATTCGACAAGGATACGTCTAATTATTAATATTTTATTATATATAACACTTATAAAATATATAGAAATTTAAAATTTCATAAATTAAATGTATGTCATTTACATTTTCTTTCGCCCAAAATTAAGCAATTTCAATTATGTAAGTTAATTAAGCAATAAAATAACAATTTAATTATTATTAGTCCAATACATAAGTAATAATTCAAATAAAATTCTCAAAATCAATCTCGTGTACGCTCTTCGCGCATGGGATTCACGACTTTTCCCCACGGAATTTGCGAATCTGATTACTTTTTATTTTTTATTTGAAAAAATACGTCATATGGCGAATCGGGTGCGAATCCTACGAAAATCCGATCGACAAGAATCGCACCCTACAAGAATCCGATTCACCGTACATAATAGTTTTAGAAGAATCCGTACATCATAGCCTTAAAAAAATTAAATACCATTGAGCTTCCTTAAGATTCGATGGTACACTGACTAAAAAATTTGGATGTACTTTTTATTGTTGATATTAAGTATGTATTTTAATTTAATCTAGTATAACTTCTACAAGACACCATTTTCTCTGCTCGATCTTCTAAAATGTCGATTTGTCACCGTTTTTGAAGAATGATAAAGAAATACTAGCATTTTTCTAGAGAGGATGCTAAAAGAGTCTTTCATACGAATCATATCTATAATCAAGTAAAAGTTTATGATGAATTATATAGCTAGACCAGCAAGTATATGTGTTTATATGGAAGAAATATTCAGTTACGCAGTAGAAAAATGTCTTTTAAATGAGTTGAAATATATATTTAGATTATCAAATATCTTGTGGCAATTGGATTAAATACTAAAGACTACTTAAAAATTAAACCCAACTTAAATGCCTGCAATTGAAATGGTTGGATATGCATACACGGTATATATGATTCAATCTCTAAAAGAGTATATCGCACATATTATATAGGGAGAAATGGGATTTTAGCACTTTTTAGATTGAAAATATTAATAATAGCACTACTTTTAAAAAAATACAAATAATAGCACTTCTGTATATTTTTGCCCTTCCTCTTTTTTTTTTTTTTTTCTGTTTTTCAATTTTTTATTATTATGAAATTCAAACAAAAATTAGAAAATGTAATATCATTCTATCTACTAATTAACTAAAGATTTACTTTTTACTCTCTCTCTCCCCTCTCCCAAAACCTACCTGCTCTCTCCCCTCTCCCAAATCGACGCCACCCCAGAACTCAAATCGCCGCCGTAATTGCATGATTTCTAAATGGGAAGTAATTTTTAAATCTCACGAATATGTATATGCATGATTTCTCATAAAATATGTATACATTTTCATGGGTGTGTTTGTGAATTTCCATAAAGTGTTTTGTGATGTTTGTTTAATTTCACATGTCTTGATATGTGAATTCCTTTAAAAAAATATGAGAATATTATTTTATTTTTTACATTCACATGAATAATTTTGTGAATTGTCATACAATATGAGGTACATTTTTACCATTTTCACATATATGTAGTTGCGGAAAAACAGGAATAAAATGGAAAATAAATTATTAAATCTCACGAATATGTATGTGAATTCTCACAAAATTACATGTACGGTTTCTATTATGACAAATATGTAGATGTTAATTCACAAAATTTATGATACTTTCTAATGTATACAATCACATGGTTATGTAAGTGAATTCACATAAGGGTTTTTATGATGTGTGTTTAATTTCACATGTTTGGAGTTGTGAATTCTTTTTAAAAACATGAGAATATTATTGTTTTACATTCACAGGATAAAGTTTGAGAATTGTCATATACGATGAGTTACAATTTGACTAGCTTCACACGCATGTTGTTGTGAAAGAACACAAATATAAATGAAAAATTAATTATTAAAGCTCACTAATATGAAGGTGAATTCTCATTAAATTACATGTGCTACGTTTTTTATTATCACAAATAATTTGTTAAATAAATTAAAGTCTTGCGAATTATGCTTTAACTGCATAAATTATGTGATTAGCTGAATTGATGTTGTTACCATTATATTTTGTTCATTTGCACAAGTTGTAATATGTGAATTGTTTTACTAAGTACTATTTTTATTGTAAAACAAATAGGAAGGTTGGATGTTCAAGCGACCAAGATTCCAAGGAACCGCATACAAAGTAAACGGAAATCGCAAAGAAGACATTCTACAAACAATAAGGGCAACATTGAGTCAATTTGGTGCAGAGTTGAGAATAGTTGCTTTGTAAAGTTCTACGATTTGCTAGGGAGACCGGAGAAATCCATGACTACGATACATGAAATTTTGTCGTACCAGATTGAATATCCTAGAGAAGAAGACTACACAACCACATTGTTGTGTTTTTTCTTTCGTGGAAAAATTATTTTGTAATGTTTGTTCTAAACAGAATTTTTATTATTATATGCATATTGGATTATTGGGAATTGAAGTATGTTATATTTGGTTTTTAATTTTGTAAATGTTGTGAATGCTCAAATTTGTATATGTGATTTCACACATGAATACACGTGATTTCATGAAAAGTATTTTGTGCTAGCGTATGAATTGAAATATAAAGAATTCATGAAAGAATGAACATCTATTGTAATGATGAACAAACATCGAAAATTAAAACAAAACATAACAAAAAACTTTATACATTTTCTTCTATATTTCTTAATAATTCACACATTTAGTTCGTGAAATAACGCCGAAAAAGGTGTGAAAATTAGAAATATAAAGATCTCAGATCCCAAAATGTGTGTAAAATAATTTCAAAAATATTTAATAAATTTGAAATATCACATAAATATTCGTTCACAACTCATTGACTGTGGAAATACCCAAAATTATTCGTAAAATAGTAAATTAAAATATTTCACAAGTTTTATAATTTCACATATATAACAATTTGTGAAGGTACACATCTAAAAATGTGAATCCGTCAAAAGGAAAAGAGCCACAGTTATCGTCTTCCTCAAACAATACTTGTAATGGCTGAATGAACCGACAATAATGGAAGAACAAAAATTAAACGGAAGAAGAAAATAACAAGCATGTGGAATTTAAAGAGTGATTAGTAGATCTCAAACTCTAAGAAATATATTCATAACACAAAATAGAATTCAACAACTTAGATCCCAAAAAATTATAGAATATAGAAATCAAAATTTGGATCTAATTAAACTGAAACAAAGAAAAAGAAGAAATGAGTAATTATCTTCACATAAAAATTATGGAGGCAGCAAATCTAATCGGCGGAAACAAGATGGATCATTCACCGGAAAAGTGAGCAGGTAGAGGAGATGATGAAACAAGAAACAGAAGGAGGGTTGTTGCCGGAACCTATGGTGATGGTGGTGGCGGTCGAATCTTAATTCCAAAAAAGGACCGTCGTCTTTGCCAAAATCTATGGAGGTAGTGACGGCGACATCAACAAAATGAAGGTAATGGTTGCGATGTTAGTGGCGAAGTCGACAGAATGAAGTTAATAGTGGAGATGGCGGCGGCGGCTACGATGACTGCGACAGCAGCGGAGGTAAGAAGGTAGAGAGTTTGATGATTTGATCGTGGTAAAGTATTAAAATGATATATATATATACATAATATACATTTATTATAAATTAAAAAGTATTTTTAATTCATTTACAATAAAAGATATTTCTGGTCATTTAGAAAAAGAATGAGGGGTAAAAAAGTCAAGAAGTGCTATTATTTATATTTTTAAAAAGTGGTGCTATTATTTGTGTTTTTTTTCCTGAAAGTGCTATAATCATATTTTATCTCTATTATATATTTATTTAATTCTATCATATCTCATCAATTATTACCCCTTAAAGTCCCAATACCCTTAAATAAAATATATTCAGCTAAAAAAAATAGAAATATACTCCATCTAATACAAAATGACTACATAATTTTATTAGTGTAAAAATGCCAAACCCAATTAATTATTTTTCTAAGGATTACATATTTCGAGAACGAAGCACAGTTCAGTTAGTAAAACACTTTCTCACCAACTTTAAGATCGAGGGTTCAAATTATGTGTGCGTGTGTTGTGAAACTAAAAACAAAAAAAAATGATTACATATTTCTGAATATATACTTGAATGTGTATTACAGCAAAATAAAATTTATTATTATAGGGTCCAGACAATAGACATCACATCTTAAGCAAAGAGACATTTAGCTAATTAAACCCATATGGGGAAAAAAATTATCATGATAATTAAACTAATATGTTCCACCATTAATTGAAATTCAATTTAATTAGTCCTCATCGTCACATATCTTTTGTTTGTACTTTCAAGAGAAAAGAATAAATAAATAAGGAAATTATATTAAGAATAAATTAATGTCAAGCGAATATATTGTTAGACGTCAGGTTATAATTAGCCATATTATGATACACTTATATATTCGGGTGTCCCGTTATCATATTTTATGTTGACAAAAACCCATGTACAACAAATGTACAGTACAACCGAATCGATCCAACCCGCAACCCAACCCAATTAACGTTTGATCGGTTAATGGTCAATGTTGACTGTTGACCGGTCAATATTGACTGGGTCGGGTCGCGGGTCAACCCGGTTGCACTGTGGGAATGCTCCACGGGAGAGCGACTCTTTTATGTTTGAGTATTTTGTAAAGAAATCGTAACCGATGATAAACTATTTTTCTTTCTTCTTCTTTTTTTAAAAAAAAAATTGAGATATAGGGTTGTTTGTTCATTGAATGAAGAAGTCATCGGCGGCCGGAGAGAGGCAACCACCCTAAAAAAAATCCCTTTCTCTCCGTCGCCTCATTTCATTTCTGAGCTATTTTGATGATAAACTATTTTTCAATTGATAAGATGCTTCCAAATTCTATTAATACAATAATTACATATAGTATATATATGCTTGATACACACACAGACACACACACACAACGTATGTTACTAGCATTTTATAACATTATGGAAAAGGATAATATAATATCAATATATATAAAGAATCTATACATATAAATTAATGTTTTATATAAAAAAAAATACTAAGTTACATCAAAGTAAAAGGAAATGACGCCAAAAAAAAGAGGCATAGTTCATGCTTATACATACCAAATTTAAATAAAATAGCCGGCTTCCTCAACACATCCAATTAATTGATTAAAGAAATAGAGACTCGTGATTACCTTACATCATTAACATAACAAAAGGCCAAATCGAAAAGAAAAGGCATGGAATTCGCCTTTTAAATCTAGTAGTCTTTGTAGCTTGCAATAATATCTTCAGTGATCAAAGTACTTTTTCAAATTTCATGGACTTTTATTTCAAGAATTAATTCAGATTCAACAATGAATAAAAGCAACGAGAGGAGAGAAGTTTGCTGCGGCGGCTAAGCATCATGACATGCTTGCTTCATGCAAACGTGGAATTAATTATAATTAAGTATAAATTTATATGAAATTAAAAAGAAAAATAAAATAAAGTGAAGACAAAGCATTGATGATTCATGGGTTTATAATAAACCGTTTATTACGTTTGAATTTGAAATTCTTGGTTGACAATGAGACAAAATAAAGTAGCCAATCACTTGTGGAAATAATTAGAAAATTTATGACGCACATGCTCACGTCATATTCCATGTTTGATAGGAAGTCGAATTGCCAATTAAAGTCCTTGACTGTGATGTTATAACAAGACACTTTTGCTTCTCTCTCTCTAACTTTTTATTCTCACCGTTCCATTTAAGATGATATCATGATACAACTTTTTCGCAAGATATTAAAGAGAAAGGTTCCGTAGAAAAAAGAAAAAAAAAAAAAAAAAAAGAGAAAGAGAGAGAAAGATATATGTGGTTAAATTATAAGGGTCCATAATTTTTTATAAGATAATTATTTTCATTTTTGTTATGTCAATTTAAATGGGACATTCTAAAATGAAAAACGTGTCATCTTAAATGGGACGGTGACAAAAGCTATTTTTAAGCTTTTGCCTTATTACATTTTGGTTTATTATTTTTTTATTTTTATTGGACTTCTAAATTAATTTTGTCCAAATAAGATTGGTTTTCCAATTGACTGCGTATATAGTAAAAAGTTGATGATCGAAAATATTGAAATATACCATGAATTACCTACAAGATGTCATTGTGAACAAAATAAAAAATAAAAAATTGAATGTACATAATAATACGATAATAACAGAACTTGATAAAGCAAAATGTAGAAATTCTAGCAAGAGAGAAAATTTATTCCTTATTAAATTCTTTGATATTTGAGGTAGATAATAGTACCAGGTCAAGTATGGTGTTCATACAGACTTGATCAAGTATGGCCATTAAATAATTCTCAAAAAAAAAAAAAGGTATGGCCATTACATTTTCATTAGAATATGTAATGAAATACATGTCAAAGTATGAATTAGGTTAAGGTTTTTTTCAAAACAAATAACTAAATTAGGTTAAGGCAATATAAATGTATACTACTAGTATAAGTAGGAACTAAAATGAAGGTATCGGATACGAATTGTACAAGAGACAGAGACGGAATAACTTTTTTGTGGCATAATGTGCAATTTATGAGTTATAATAAATGTATTTATTGTGTGTTGTGCCTATTGTAAATTTGTAATTTCTATTTTAGAAAATGATATATTGAAATGGACGTCCATATAAGGAAAACGGGTCTATTTAATTGGGACGACCCTGAAAAAAGTGGTTTTATTACTATATTCGTCCGTCCATGAAAAGTGTGGTCTTTCTTTTTTTGTACACGATCTCACCACTTTCTAATATTTTAAACCTCACAACAAATTAAAAGAGATGGATCCCTTTCTCCGCTCAATAAACATCTAGCAAATATTTCTTAAAATCCGTATTCACACAAATTGCACCACAATTTTGAAGGACGCACGAAGTATCAATGTATAAGGGAAAACCTTCAAAATATAAAAATGCAGAGGGCAATAATGTAAAATAAAAGAGTACGGGATAACTTGCAAAAACTGAAAGCAAACTCCCAAAATTTGGTTTTCTCTTTTTGTAATTAAAAGTAATATCTTGAAGAAATTTGCTAAGTAGGGGTTAACAAGGTGAGTTAATTTGAAAGATCAGTTTCTGTATAATGGTTTTTTGCTTGACCATTTCTTCCAACACTTTTCCCTTTACGTATTTTTTCAACAAATTGGTCAAATTAACCTAAATTGGGGTTTGGGTTAACTCAGTCAAGTTTTTAAATTATATTAATATAATGTAATTGAACTAAAACTGAATATATCAAGGAAAGAGGATCGGCAACTAAAATTCTATTTAATTGAATAAGCATATATATATATATATATTACCTAGTCAAGATCATTCACATATTATATATTTCGATCTTTTAGTCCCTCGATATAATATAAATATTTTGTTGGAATTGTGGTCATCAGCCAGGCTCACACAGAAAATTATTTATACTAATAGAACTTAATAAACCCTTTAGAAAATTAGATTACAAAATTACAAAAGAGTGATACCAACTATTTTCTGTGGCTCTGAATCTCTAAGAAATATATATACATAATATATACTGATTGCACCGCATATATTGGAATTTAGATTAAAATAATCAAGATGACTCGAGGATTAATTAGCATTGTTAATTGCAAACCTTGTATTCTCTTGGTGCATAATGCTTTCCATATTATGATTCGAAAAAAGTCATTATCCAACCTCGAAGGTTCTCTTGGAATGATATATACATCTAGCTACATCATAAAATCCAAATCATTTTTTTAATTTTTACTATAAATTATAATTTTGTAAGATAATTTAATTACCTTTGTTTTACTGGGTGTATATTTGTTTGTTGTTCTATTAGTTAGTCCATTGCCTTGTAATTAAATTTTTGTCAACACTGCCAACGAGACCTAGTTTAAGTGGCTAGATGAGACACCTCAAGTCTTTCTTTAGTGAGAGGTCTTGGGTTTAATCCCGCCTGCATGCGTTGTAGTATATTTTCCACTTTGTTTGGTGGTGTAGTGTTCCCACCTTATGTGGTGGTGTAGTGGTCCCACCTTTGTATGATGTAGACGTTCCATATATATGGTGGTGTAGTAGTTTATTTGATAATATATATACCTCGTGTAACTCCTTGAAAAAAAATTCTATCAATATTTATATCTGTGAAAACATTGTGCTAATATTAAAAAATTGTGGGGCTATTTTTGTTTCAAGGAGCTCCCAGAATAAATCATAACTCACTTTAAGTTTAATTCCAGATTTTCAACTAATAAAAAATGACTTTTTTAATAGAGTTAATAGGGTGGAATAGCCACATCACTTAGTGAAACTCAATAGTTGTCAAGAAAACTTAGTTTACACAAATTCTAGTAATCTTTTGCCTTTTTGGACCCTTTTATCCTTACTTTTGACTTTTACTATCTAACTTTACATTCTCTCTCCTCTTTCATCTTTTACCTTCAACACCTCAAATTTCTACCAGCGTACCAGAGTATCGCCACCGCCACCACCACCGCTGCCACGAGGTACGATTTTAGTATTTTCGTACCAGCGTACCACTATCTACCTCCCATTCCGCCGCCGCCGCCGCCACCACCACCGCCGCGGCAATGAGGTACGATTTTTGTATTTTCGTACCAGCGTACCACCGTCCGCCTCCCAATCCACCAATACCATCGCCGCCGCTACCATCGCGACAACGAGGTACGATTTTTATGTTTTCGTACCAGCGTACCATTGTCCGCCACCACCACCGCTGCGACGGTGAGGTACGATTTTTGTATTTTCGTACCAGCTTACCACCGTCCGCCGCCACCATCGCTGCGGTGAGGTACAATTTTTGTGTTTTCTTACCAGCGTACCATCGTCCGCCTTCCAATCTACCAACACCGCGGTGGCGAGGTACGATTTTTGTGTTTTCGTACCAGCGTACCATGTAGGCGTTGCGCGCTGTATTGGAAAGTTGGTACGAATATGGTATATTCGTGCCAGCGTACCATGCATGCGCGAGACGCAAATTTGATACATCAGTACGAAAACAGAGAGTTCATACTAGAGTTCGTTGGTATAATAGTACAATTATTGTATTTTCATACCAGCGTACCAATATGTAACCATGTTAGCAAGGTGTGCTGCATTGGTATGACTGGTACGAATTGGTGTATTATACCAGTCGTCCCACGTATGTTGGACAAATGATTTATATTAGTACCATATTCGAATTTTTTTTTTGTTTTAGTTTTGAAGGTACAATGGACAACTTGTATTTTTAACTTTTATTTTTCTGATATATTAGTCGTGGTGGTGGCGGCGGCGGTGACATATTGGAAGGTGGACGGTGGTACGCTGGTACGAAAACACAAAAATGGTACATCACCGCCACAGTGGTGGTGGTGGCGGATTGGGAGGCAGACGGTGGTACGCTGGTACGAAAACACAAAAATCGTACCTCATTGTCGCGATGGTGGCGGCAGCGGCGGCGGTGGTGGTGACGGATTGGGAGGCGGACAATATGCTGGTACGAAAATATAAAAAGCGGACGGTGGTATGTTGGTACGAAAATACAAGAATCGTACCTCGCCGCCGCGGCTGTGGTGGTGGCGGTGGCGGAATGGGAGGCAGAAAATGGTACGCTGGTACGAAAACACTAAAAGCGGACGGTGGTACGCTGGTACGAAAATACAAAAATCGTACCTCGCCGCCGCGATGGTAGCGGTGGCGGTGGTGGTGGCGGATTAGGAGGCGGACGGTGGTATGCTGGTACGAAAACACAAAACTCGTATTTCGCCGCCGCGGCGATGGCGGTGGCAGAATCGGACGGTGGTACGCTGGTACGAAAATATAAAAATCGTACCTCGCTACCGTGATGGTGGCAGCGGCGGTGGTGTTGACGGATTGGGAGGCGGACGGTGGTACGTTGGTACGAAAATACGAAAATCGTACCTCGCCGCGGCGGCGGTGGTGGTGGCAGCGGCAGCGGATTGGAAGACAGATAGTAGTATGCTGGTATGAAAATACTAAAATCATACCTCGTGGCGGCGGTGGTGGTGGCGGGGGCGGCGGCGGTACGCTGGTATGAATTTGAGTTAGGTAGGAAAAATCAAAAGTAAGGGTAAAAGGGTCCGAAAAGGCAAAAGATTGCTAGAATTTGTGTAAATTAAGTTTTGTGACAACTATTAATTTTTACTAAGTGATTTGGTTATTCTAGTTTTTGCCTATTTTTAATAAATGTAAAATTATACCTTTAACTTCAACAAATTAACTCAACTGGTCCATATAATCTAAGTTGAATTTCTAAATTTATCGTTAGAACATTCTATTAATATCAACACTAACTTGATATGCAAGAATGAAATGCAAGTAGATTACATAATCGACAATTAATCTAATTTAACAAAGAATAGGACGGCTCTAATTTTAATAAATGCAACGCGAAAATAATATTATCGGGGCCTAAAATTTCCAACTAGCTAGCATGGCATGGTCCAGTAATTCTCACCTTAGATAACATCTATGTAAATAGAAATACGAAAAATCCTAAAATTATTTAAGAGCAATGGAATAATTAACCTATGTTAATTAATAGGCATTATTAATAAATGGTGGTAAAAAAAGAAAAGAAAAAGCAAACTATGATTTTGACAATTAATATTAAGAAGAAAATGAAGGTTGAATTAAAGTTGGATCGCCTCTGACTCAGCTCTGACTATGCACAGCCTAACAATTCTTGGCTGCTTCTTCACGTTGTAATTCTGATTTGATTTCTTCCCTCAAAATAAATAAATAAAAATAAAAATAAAAAAATCTGATTTGATTTCCCAATTTCACCCAACAACATATGTCACATTTTGTTTAAATAAGACAATACAACAATCCGGTCTCTTTCCACACGTGTCGGCCGAATCCCACCCAATGGATTCAAAGTATTTTAATTACGTGGTTTTTTATCTCAAAAACAAATTATCTCAACTCATGATTTTTATTCTTGAAATTGTAATGTGAATTTGATTTGATACCAAGATATGTGAAATTATAAAAGGTATATATCTTGTACGCATTACAATCGTGGTGGTTATTGACACATTTAACTTGAGTCCCTCTCCTTTCGCATTGAGTTATTTCGTTGTACTTATTTGTAACATTTGTTCATATTTGAACCTAATTATTTAGTAGAATTTTTTATTTAATATATACAATCACGATCGATAAGTACCAAAAAAGTAAAGTATTCTTTCACCGAAGAAAATAGGGTAAATTTATCATTCCAACCTGATCTTTAATGATTTTTTCAGAAATGCATGTGTTCATCTTAGAAAATTATTACTAATTTATTACCTAATCTCTATGTTTTGTTTCAAACCGAACATCATATCAAAATCAAAATACTTGAGAAATGTTGCTGGATTTTGATTTTGATCTGATGTTGGATTTGAAAAAGGTCATAATTAAAGATCAAGTACTAAATCCATTTTCTAAAAGGTCGTGATGTTTTTGAAAAAAAAAACATTAAAAATGAGATTAAAATGATGAATTAATTCAGAAAACTATAAAGATATCACATCTCTTTTCTATCCTTAGAGGTGGCACTGATTAAGTGTTTGGATGCTTTTGTTGTTGTCAAAATTCAAAATATCACAAAATTCATACAACACTTTATACTTCAAATCTATGTAGCAAAGTTTTAATATTTGGTTTGAGGTACATGCATGTAACAATTATGGAATTTTCTTATCATCGATTAAAAAAGATGTATAAAGAAAATGTCTCAATTCCTATATAAAGTCATAGAACTAATTAATGTTTTACAAATAAAAGTACTAACTTAATTTAAATAAAAATTCACGGACATTAAGCCTCGAGAAAGCATTAAGGAAGCCCTAATAATATCTTATACGATTCAATCTATTTTTATTACACAGCCCTTCCAAAATGAACTTTTTTCTAGAGACTTCCAAAATTAACTTCAATCTAACTGAATTTCAATAGTGTTGGAGTGTATACAACCATTGAAAGTACTGAATACTAGATTACGACCACGGAAAATTTTTGGGTTGTCAATACGATTCATAATTAGGCCCAACGGAACCCTAATGAGTTTAGGATTAAGGCTTGCTATTATTGTAAATAGATATTCTCCCATCGCATATTGTATCCGAAAAATATAGATATTCTCGTGCGTGTTTTTTGTTACATTCATGATTAGTGTGTGTTATTTCCTAACAAATAGAGAACATATTTCAGATTTATCTTTTTTATTTTCTTAGGTCAGATATTTCGGGTTTTAACTGCAAAATGATGGTTAAAAAAATAAAAACTGTAAAATGATAAGTCAAACTGCAGCGATATCATTTGAGTTGAAATTGGTATGATTTGCATAGCACACATACCATGTTATGTATGACATGCATGAAAAGCATGGGATGTATGGTGAATTGATGGGTCATATATGATGGTAGCATAATGGAGCTACAAAATAAATTTTTTTAATCCTATATTTTGTATAAATAAATTAGGTGTTGGAAGTTTGTGTGAATGGGCTAATAGTTCGAGAATCTGCTGGAATATATATTATATTTTTCTTTTGAACATTTAAACTCCCTCTGTCCACGAAAACTGTAACATTAAGTTCATTTTCGTTCTTTCATAAAAAGTATAGCACTTTTATTTTTGTAAATAACTCCATTTACTTTTTTATATTTTATATTTTACATCTCACAATAATTTAAAAATAATAGGTTAATTTCTTCACTTAACAAATATCTATCAATCATTTCATAAAACATATTCCACAAAAAATATGTTATAATTTTCGCGGACGTGCGAGTATTTAGAAGTCAGGAATTCTAAATTCTTGGTGGGGGGCCAAAACTTGGAACTCTGATATGATGGTGGGCCGACTCCACGTCATTCTGGCTTGGAGCCACTTTGGACTTCTCGAATCTATTTTGTGTTTATGATTATAATAATTTATAATCTATTGTATATACTAGCATCAAAATTTCTACTAATTAAAGCTGTGCATGACCGATTTTCTAATGCCTATTAGAGGATGGATTGATGTACGTGACACCGCCAACAAAATGTGTAGACCCATTAGATATATTGACTATATCTTCAATCAGGACGGATGTAGAAATTTTTTTTAGTAGTGACTGTATTTTTTAATTTTCAAATTTGAGATTTCAAGAAGACAGTTTTTTCACAATTGAATTTATTGATGAACACTTTTGTATCATAATTCACATAAAATACCAACATTTCAACGAATTTATAAAAAAAGAAAAAAATGGTGGGACCATAAACCCCCTACTATCCCATAGTGGATTTAACAAATACAATAAATATCAACAATATTACATAGATGTAAACATATGACATTGTATAACAACAATATAATTTATAAAGATCAAAAGTCTAATTTATTTATGTGTGAGGTACATATAATAATATGCTCGTGGGCACATGAAAAAATTAAACATAGAAAAAGGACGATCTATAAAAGAGGCCCATGAAATTAGCCGACATTGCAAGTCAAAAGTAAGATGCAGCCTTGAATTAATTTTCTAAGAAACAATTCTTAACTAGGGAAAATACGATTTGTAGTGATAGGGTAGTTCCGAAAGTCAAAAATAAGATAATCCCATGTCTCAAAAAGGCTGCTACCATTAATAACATCGTAACAAATTATATTCCAAAAATAATACTCCATCCGTCCACAAAAAAAATGCATATATTTCCATTTCGGTTCGTTCACGAATAATACGCACGTCCAATTTTAGTAATATGAGCTACACAATTCACATAATTTTAACCATCTATTCAACCCATTATTTACTCATTTTGTCATTATTTGACAAACCACAAATAACAAGTGGGACCCTTATTCCACTCATGACACACTCAACTCATTATTTAAAAGCAATTTAAAATGAAGCTCCCTCTGGTTTCAAATATAAGATGTTTTGGCATTTTGCACTAGGATTAAGAAACATTAATTAATACAAAGTTTAACAACTCATTACTCTAGCTCTCTCTAAACTTTAATGCCATAAATTTATTTCGTCAAATGCAATAGGGTAATATATTGTCCAAGTTAATGAAAGCAACTCTACATACTAATTGGAAAGCCAGTAGTACATCATTAATAATGAGTTGAAAAGTAAATAAAATTGATGGATGGAGAGAGAATAATCTTGGTAAATGAAAAGGTCTTATAAAAAAAATAAAAGGGTCAAAACGTCTTGTATTTGAAATCGGAGGGAGTATAACAAGTGGGACCATTATTCAACTAACAACAAACTCAATTCATTTATTAAAACTCGTGACCAAATCAAATGTGCGTCTTTTTTCGTGTACGGAGGGAATAATATTGTAATCAAAATCAACACGCCTCCAATTCTCGACATGATTTTTTTTTTTTTTCTTAAAACGGTTTATTTGAATGTATATAATATAAGGAACATGGTTAAACACGAATTCTCGCAGGCGAAGATTTGTTTGGTAAAATTTTGACTTTGCCTCCACTTCTTTGGATAAGCTCAAGAGGTAGTCCATTCCTCGTGTTTACAAAATAACAAATTATACGTGACCCACAATCACCCATATCCATATTCAAAGTCAAATTAATACAATTTTTTCTAGTATAAATTGTACGTTGGTTTGAATTTCAACAAGTGGTGGGCGCATTTTCAGAATTATTCAATTGTGCGTGGTCTTCAATTTCTATTTTGAATATTGTCCAAGAATTAATTTTTGGGTCCATTTTCTAATACATGTCAATTACAATAATTATAATAAAAATTCGCTCCTCCAAATAATAATAATAATTAAGCCCATAATCACGAACAACCATAAGCCCACAATAATGTGATTATGGAATCGCACATAATTTGAGACCAATTACAAGAGTACCCACAGGAAGTTCTTTGTTTTGTAATGCTTACAAAGTTTTCTGCAATTTTAGGTGATGTTAAATTTATGCCGCTCACCTTCCGTGATTTTGATTTGGCCGCTCACCTTCCGTGAGCACCTTTCGTGGGCACCGATCACCGTTCGTCCATATTAGCATCATTCTTTGTAATTTTTTTATTGATTTATATTCTAATACCCTAAAAATTAATATTCGAATCATTAATATACAAAATACATAAAAAAAAGCTCGATTTGTCTTATTATTCATTTATTTGAAGTTAGAGTGAAAATGAACAAATTGAGCTTTGATTTTTATGTATTTCGTATATTTAATGATTCAAATATTATTTTTTAGGATATTAGAATATAAATCAATAAAAAAATTAAAAAGAATGATGTTAATATGGACGAAAGGTGGTCGGTGCCCCCCAAAAGGTGCTCACGGAAGGTGAGCGGCATATTATTCCTCTTTAGAAATAATAAATAAAAAGTTTATGTATATTTTCAGAAAATTAATCTTTTAAATTAAAAATGATGTTGTTTCATGTGGGCACTTCCTACTACATTAGCTTTGATTTGGCCGGATTTGTAACTCATGAGAAAAATGAAATATATGTGTAGTTTGTGTATTTAGAGAAAAAATCGAACACAAACACAATTTGTGTATTCTTAAGAAAATTAATCCTATAAACCATATTAATAAAAGTTATTAAATAAACTTTATACATACTAATGATAACTTAAATATTACTCTTTACTTTTTTTTTCATTTGAACCATAAGCGGAAATATAATCATAGCAATTTCTTTGGTTTTTACTCGAGATCACAATCGGGAATAAAAAAAAAAAAATCATATTTCCTGACAATTTTATTTTCCTACAAACAAAATAATTCCAAACTATAAATCCAATTTCATATGTCCTACTTTCGGTTACAAGAAACTTTGTAGTTTAATGATATTCTTCGTCTTTATTTAAATAATTATCACGAATTAGAGGTGATTATGGCATCCAGCCCATGTTTAGCTTCGGCCATGGTTGGAGTATGTCCAATCACTTTCTTTGTTTTTTAGACATCACTTTTCTTTTTATTATTGGCCCAAAGGAGTTTAGTATTGGGGAAATTTTAAACATAACCCCCATTTTACTCCACATAGCCCCCTATAAAAAATAATAATGAAATTAATTATAAATATACTATTATGCCCTTATAGTCCCCAATTAAATTTTAAATAAAATAAATCCTAAAACCCTTATAACCCCCACTTAAAATTTAAATAACATAAATTCTGAAGATATATTATATCGGTAGCCACCAGACCAGAATAACTCATACGAAATTATATCGGTAGCCACCAGACCAGAATAACTCATACGAAGCCATGAAAGAAGAAAAAAATTCTCAGTATTTCAATTGTTACTTTCTTTTTAATCTTTTTGGTCTTCTATAATTTGTTTAAGTTTGTCATGGTATTAAAGAAAGATATTGAATTGTATGAAAAATAATTGTTAGTATTTTATTTAGCTTTCTCATGTGCCGTCTGCTTTGGGAGTGATCTCAAGCATTCATAATTTGATGAAACTCTTGTTCTCCTATCTCAATTTTTTACATGGTTACAGTAATTCTCCTTTATTTTCTTCCACTGACAATTAAGAATATATAGTTAAATAGCATAATTTCATGAAAATATAAATAGTTAATGCCCCAACAAAGGTGATTAAGGTGAATCAGTTGGAGATTTTATAATCTAATTAGCAAAGCTTGATGCCATAGTCGCCGAAATTGCTCTATCAAGATGCGCCCTCCAACTGTTCGGTGAAATGCACAAAAGAAAAACAAAAAACCTGCAATGAATTAGTTTGTTGCACGCGAAATGTTTGAAAAATTGTCAAGTGGAAGAATAGCATGCAAATAAGAGAAAGTTGTGGTGTAGTTGGACCTCTGCCTAAAAGCGATGTGAGGAGACAAAAAGAACAAGTGCTCATGAGATCGAAAAGAACGGAAGAATACAGCTAAGTGATTCAAACACAACAACATTCTTCTTCCAGCATAAATATGAATTATACTTTATGATAATTTTGTATATTTGATGTTGTATTCGACATGTTTAATTAACTATATGCCATAAAATAATCTCCTGCACCTAATCATTCGACACTGCTATAGATTGAAGGAGATACCTCAGAAAATCCCAACTCTGATAATGTTGGAGGTGGTAGACTGCAGCCCTACAGTTGTAGCTTATGCGCGGCGAGTACGGGAGGAGAGAGATTCTTCTGTTGAGGCTATGATCAAATCATCATGGAACCTTTGATCCGCTGGAAATGGCAGCCGGATGCTTGGATCTAAAGGGGTAAGTTTCTTTCAATTTTTTGTCTGTGTGCATGACTGAATTAATTAATAGGGACTTACTAAATACTTACTTCTTTTCTTCTTCTTCTCTTCATTGTGTTTTAGAGAAAGTATTGGCTTCAACATTTTGATTTTGAATCCGAGAGAGAGAGAGGGGGGATTGTTTTTTATTTTTATGTTCTTAATTTTTAAAACTAAAACCAACATCATTTTGATTGCCAATGTGAGATTTAATTTGTGTATAATTTGAATTGGGGAAAAAATCAGAAAAATTGAAAAGTAACGTTTTTGAATTCAAATTTCAAAGGTCATCTGTTAGAACCAAAATTTGACAAAAGTTAATTAAATATATGCCATAGAATAATCTCTTTATGAGTCTGATTCTAATTTGATTTAGGCCAATTTTGATGGAGTGTATATGGATTTGATGTCATTCAATGTCATATATGCTACTTAGAATATAGTGAAGAGTGAGGTATCTTGCACTACGAATATTTTTCGCTCATCTTTCTACTTTTTCAGATGAGCTCAAATGTGTCAAGAATCAGTTGGGTTCGGCTGAGGCAGTTAAGAGAGCAACTCAAGAACTTCTTGATAAGAAATCTAGGAAATCTAAATGGGTCCTAATTCTGTAGAAATTCAAGAGAAACACTCTGCCATTATCCAAAATCAAGAATCCACAAGCATAGTAATGATGAGTACGATGATGTCCAGAAGGAAACTGATGTGTTTGAAGTTCCAATGGAGAAAGCAACTGTGGAGCATAAGGCTAATTTGCCACCAGATAGTTTGTCGTATGATAAGTTGGGACCGAAGAACAACGAGATAAGCTTGCTGAAGAGCAAGCTGGAAGAGAAGGAGAAAGAGGTGGAAGTTTTTCCTCAAGAAATTGCGAAGATAAAGAACCAACTTAACGAGAAGTTGGTCAAGACATCATCAGCAGAGTCAGAGATAGAGGAGCTGAGTTTGAGGTTGAAGTAGGCTGATCAAGAACTTGAAAAGCTAATCAATCACTTATGGTTTAACTGTCACTTATCTGCTGTCATCAAGGCCTAAGCTGAGTTTGAGATAATTTGTTTCTTTTTTTTTAATGTAAGACAATTTTGCAGACGGATTGCTAGTTTCCTTAATTTCATTGTACTATGTTGTTTACGGCTAGATTTTTGTTATGCGAAATTGTTTTATTTGAATATAGTTTCCTGATTTGTGTGTCACTAGTATTTCTCAAGAAGTCATAGCCTTGCGGCTGAGCAGAGTGTTGATGAATATTTTTATAATTGAAAAAAATAACTGAAAATGAAAGAATTTTGAATAGAAATCATTCTCCCATTTGTTTGTTGTATTGTTTTAACAATAAGTTTGCATTTTGTAAATTTTGTACAAATACATGAACAATTTTAGTAAGCTCATGCTGTTAAGGAACAAACATTATCACTAAGACAATGAACAAAAAAATTTAGCAAAAAAATTAAACACTATAAATAAAACCTCAAAAATACCAAACAGAGAGAAGAAAACACAATCACTAATCCTATACACTCTCTTAATATTCACAAGTAAAATAATTCAAGAAACAGAACTGCACCTTTTTTTTTGGAACAGAAACCTGCTCTTAGAACTAAATTGACTAATCAGTTTTTCTCTCATTTATGAAACACCAGAAATATTTGAAATTTCATTAAATGATGATAGAATAGATACTTTGTTTTTACACATAAATATTTAAAAAAAATTCATATATGTGTACAAAATAACTTACGAAGTAAAGGGTAAAAGATGCAGAGAATATAACATTCAAAGTACGCAATTTATAAATATGAATATACAATTGAAACCAAATATCTCAAAAACTATCAATACATATTATGGATCATTTAAGTCGATAATTTCTCCACTTTCGGAATTCATCAATGCCAAGTCTAAACAACACAGGCTTGAAATTATGCTCAACCACATTCAGGCTTTGCTCGAATGAAGCTCGGATTTCAGTGTGTTGTAACTCAATTAAAGAGTTAATTATGTTCCACGAACTATCAAAATCACCTTGAGATGAACCGAGATATCTCTTTAATTTTGCATGTGCTCTCTCAGCTCTACACAAAGGAAAAAATTTATATTATCATTCATTAGTAACTTATTAAATACACTAACATTAAATTAAAATAAAATGAAATAAAAATATATACCTATTTGTTGTTAAATTTCCGAAGTGCATAATCTTGTCTGTCCAAGCTGCTACAAATCTCTCTTTATATGGTGTCAACCATACATCTCTGATATATTTTAGAACTCCAGGATAATCTTTATAATCATAATCAAGAGATTCTAAATTTTGAGTGTAATAATTTTCTGATGAGGAAATCATAAGTACACTCCAAGCTGACATGAAAGCATCACACTTTTCTTTGCATTCGAACAACTTTCTTGAATTAGCAAGCACATTTTTCGTGATATGAAATCTACATAAGAGATTCGTCGTGCCAAGAAAAACTCTTTTAATAGAATTCATCAATGCCAAGTCTCTATCAGTTACAATTACCTTAGGAAGAATATTTGATATCATTAGACCTTTTAACTTCTCCATTGCCCATATATAGCTCTGTCTCCATGTACACAAATGCTACGGAGAATGTGAGATTTGTACATGTTACACCAACTATCTCTAATAGCGGAAGACCATATCTATTAGTTTTGTATGTACAATCCATAATCAACACTGATGGAAAGGCATGCAAGATATCCACAGATGAAGGATGTGCCCAAAATAAATCTTTAACAGAATCGCTCGAATCATTTCGCCTATGCCATTCCACATATTTACACTCATTTAACTTTTTCATAAGTTGTTGCATTTGTGACCTGCCAGCTTTTTCAATAATTTTGTGTTTGTGACGGGCATTGTATATCGTCCTCATTGTAAACACGTTCTCTTCATTCTTTCTTTTTATGGTCAAAAGTATGTTTCTTGGCCTGATCATATTTTTCGTCATGTCAAACAATAATGTCTCTTCTTCCTTATTTAATCTTCCCACAAAAGGATGACCCTCGAGTTGCTCTGCAGGTGGATGATTATGAAATCCACATACAATTATCACAAGCCAGTCATCATTACTGTTCAATTTTACTCCTTGCAACATAAATGGACACCTAATCTTCTTCGTACCAGTTCCACTACGAGACATTGTGTCAATATTGGTAATATCTTCTTCGTACCAGTTCCACATACAATATTCTTAGGAGGCTTATACGTTCCACTATGCTCACAACCAAGTCGTAATCTAGCTTTCCTTCCACCATTTTGAGATTGAGAAGATAAGATTATGATAATGTATCATAATCTTTTTCCTGTTGCTCTCGCCCACACAACTAATTCTTCTTTACTATTAAAAACCTGTAGCATAAGTTTTTTTGTATTATATTTGTATTCGTAAAATTAGTTTATTTTTTATAAAACTAAACTATCGACTTACCTTACTAGTACAAAAGACATTGGCAGAATCCAATACGTTTGTTTGATCTTCACTATCAACAATCTGTCACTCGTATAATAATACAAAAGGGAAATAATTCTATACAAATGACATGCTCAATAATTAAAGAAGCCAAGATCATATAATTTCAAGAAAATAAAAATTCTAGAAAATCATCACAATATGAATAACTACAAGTATTTGGGATTGCGGAGTTTACATGGTTGTCGACAATCCTGCATTTAAAATTATACAATTTTGATGTTAGATAGCTAGACCCGAATAGCTTGATTGGTTGCCGAATTAATTAAAATACAAAAGAGATGAAAAACTTCGGACATAAATATGAGAAGCATTGCATTATAGAGTGAAATTAAGTCACCACAAGGTGATTTATAAAGGTCTAACAGTTCCTAAAGAAACTGGTTAAATGCTTCTAGAAAATGGACATAATTATATTTCCAAATACTATGTCAATGATAAACTAAAAATAAAGTATCATCAATTACTCTCTCCGTCCCATGTTAGTGTGGTTCAACTATTATTTTATACCTCACATATAAACAAATATAACCTACACTTTTGAAGGACGGAGGGAGTACTTTTTATGCATCCTCTAAAAAAAATTACTACACAAACTAATTTGTAACATCAAACACTAACAAGTAACTAATTAATATATTTATCTAGACTATCTGAGGCGAGGCAGAACTCCAAATTGTTGAAAGTGAAAACATCTCCTAACATTTTTTCTCCTGATAATAGCATGGCATCATCAGTTTCAACCTTGAAAAAATATATAATAAGTATTTATGTATGCGGACTATCTAAGGCAGACTCCAAAGAGTCTAAAATCAGTATATTGATGTAGGGACAATGTGATTGAACATGGTTATTTCACAGTTGTTCTTCGATCCTAATTAATAACTATTTTTACCGTACAAGTTACACTACACATACATAATATTTATAAGCACATAAAGTTCGGAACTCTTGCTCGATAATTCTTCCCATATTTTTACATTTATCCATTATTTTTGTTTGCAATTAAGTCTTTGCTAATACATGAGAACTATTAACCATGTCAGAAATTGAGATAGGAGAACAAGGGTTTCATCAAATTATGAATGCTTGAGATCACTCCCAAAGCAGACGGCACATGAGAAAGCTAAACAAAATACTAACAATTATTTTTCACACAATTCAATATCTTTCTTTAATACCATGACAAACTTAAACAAATTATAGAAGAACAAAAAAATTAAAAAGAAAGTAACAATTGAAATACCGAGAATTTTTTTCTTCTTTCATGGCTTTGTATGAGTTATTCTGGTCTGGTGGCTACCGATATAATTTCGTATGAGTTATTCTGGTCTGGTGGCTACCGATATAATATATCTTCAGAATTTATGTTATTTAAATTTTAAGTGGGGGCTATAAGGGTTTTAGGATTTATTTTATTTAAAATTTAATTGGGGGCTATAAGGGCATAATAGTATATTTATAATTAATTTCATTATTATTTTTTATGGGGGGTATGTGGAGTAAAATGGGGGCTATGTTTAAAATTTCCCTTAGTATTGATATATTTAGATTTCTTAAGCAATAAATCTCTTTCTCGCTGGAGCCCAAATATCCAATAGCATATAGCCCAACATCTTTCCAAATTAACAATTATAACTAGTAAGTAACCCCTCGAAAACCCGACTGAAATAATTTTATGCTATAACATATATGAATAAATTTAAAAGTAATTAAATTAAATATATTTATTAAAAAGTAAATTATAATTTCTATTCCCGTTTAGAACGTATGTACTCGTACATGTTCCAAACTCGATTTAAAAGTGATTTAATTACTCGTTATTGTCTCAAACTCATATAGGAATACCAGCTAATTATCTGAAATTCATAAATTTATAAACATAATTTGTTACAACAATTGATTATCCATCTCAATAAAAATCCGAACATTACAAAATAAAATATTAATAATAAATAGTATAAATAACAAAATATTAAAAAATAAGAAAAAACATTCACGTAGACATGATTAAAGTTGGGATGATCCATTTAGAATTTATATACACATACAAGTCTCAAACTCCATTAAAAAATGACTTACTATTTGTTATCGTTCTAAACCCGTCTAGTAATACCTGCTAATTATCTAAACCCGTTTAAATTTATGAAATATTTAAATTAACAAATATAAGTTGTTACCATATATATTTAGTTATCTGTCTCATTAAAAGACGAACTTTACAAAATAACAATAATATAAAATAGTATACTTAATGATGATTTATTGAAAAAATTAAGAAGATAATAAACCGAGGGGATGTAAATTTAGTTATAAAATACATATTAAAACATATTTTCTAGAAAGTATTCATCAGTTCAATTCACTTAGTTTTTGAGCTAGCCTTATCGGGTTCGGACTATTTTCGGTTCGATGTCAGTCGTGTTAAATTTTTTCGAGCTATAAATTTTCGCCCATAACCCTTTTTTTTCGGTCTATTCAGGTTGATCCATCGGGTCAGAGCTAAATTGGCATCCATACCTTTCAAAATCGGTTGGAAATGATAATGATCGAGTACCCATCTATTAAATATTTTCAATCCGAATATGAATTTCTTTACGATACCTATCTCAAATCAGATTAAAAAAATGACTTTACTAACCGTATTCATCCCATACCCATTGGGTAATATCTTCTAATTACCAACCCACTTAGCAAATTGGTTATATTTTTTCTAGCTACAACTTTTCGGCCATAACCCTTCTTTTTTCTTGGTCTATTCGAACCGATCCGTTGATTTCGAATTAAATTGACGTTCCTACCTATCAAGCTCGGTTTGATGATCGGAGTGAGATCCAAATATTCTATCCATATTTGAATTGGAGTGAGTTTAAAAGGAGTATAAAAATAGGGAAAAAAATGGAGAAAAGTCAACATAATGATAGCTCCGAATTCGCAATGCTATTATATCTTAACCAATTTGAATTTATTAAACTCAAACACGTATCGGACCCGATTCGAAACATAACTTATGATTATGATCCTACATCATTATTCTTATCAATAAAATAAAACTTCGAATTTCTTTCTTTGTCGTTGTATAATGTAGTTCATAAAAAATTGTTGCCAAGTTTTTCTTCTTCTGAATATTGGTCTTTTATGGTCGATGTAAATTCCGGGCCTATCTTCTAGTATTCGCTCTCGTGCGATGCACGGACAAGAGATATGTTACAATTTTGAATAATAAAAATATTTTTTTAAATGAAAAAGGTATTAATATTCTGAATATATCTAATGGAAAGAAACAAAATACTACCTCCGTCCCATGATAAGTGGCCACATTTTTTTCGGCACGGGTATTAAGTAGAAGGATGTTTAAAGGGTAAAAAGATAGAAAGTGGTGGAGCCCACAACTTTTTGTGAGAGAGGCATATTTCCTTATAAGAAAAGTGACCACTTATCTCGGTATAACCCAAAAAGAAAATGTGGCCACTTATTGCAGGACGGAGGGAGTAATTTGATAAGAAAAGACAAAATAATACACATTTTTGTATTATTAATAATAGACATTTTACATTATACCAAACTATACTAAAGGAAGTGAAAGAAGGTGGAAGTGGATTATCTAGGTAGGAAAAGCAAACATAAATTTGTTTTCCTCTATCCGTAGAAAGAATAAGCCAAGTAAAAATGTCATAATTTCAACACACATGATTAGGATGTTGATAAACTATGGGCTCGTTTGGTAGGTATGTTAGGATAAGTCAAGATAAATAATGTTGAGATAAATATAGTGAATAAGGGGTGATTATTAGTTTAGTTTTTGTGTTTGGTAGATAAGATAATGTCATGATAAATTTAGTAAATAATAGGTTGGTTGTTTGGTACCATAGTTTAAATTCAAGATTAAATGGGAAATGACAATTCTACCCCTAATTATATAACCCTCATCTTTCTCTCTCTCTCTTCTCTCTCATCTCACATGTTTCACCTTCCACCACCACCCACCTGCTCTCTCTCCTCTCGTCTGCAACCACCACCACCACCCCCACCTCAACCCTTCCACCACCATCCGCCACAACCACCACCATCTCATCCCTTCCACCACCGTCACCCGCCACCACCACAAACAAGTTTATACAACCACAGGTGACCACCACCGTCACAAAAATTCTCCCACCCTCGACGCCGCCGCCGCTGCTGCTGCCTTCATTTCTCATCCACCATCCGCCGCCGTCGCAACCACCATCGCCACCCGTTGCTCACTCTCACTCCTCTCTCTTCTCTCACCCCTCAATCTCTCTCTCATCTGTTCCACCACCATCCGCTGCCGTCGTAACCACCACCGCCACTCGCTGCTCACTCTCACTCCTCTCTCTCACTCTCTCTTCTCTCACCACTATCTCTCTCTCTTCTCTCACTACCATCCGAGGATCTGGTTTTCTTACGCCCACGGCATGGCGGCGGTGCCTTTCCACCGTCTTGTCTGAAGTGCTCCTCTACATCCGACGGCGGCGGCAGCAACAAGCACCAGAAGAGACCCTCTCCTGCTCTGTTGCTGCTTAAAATAATGAGGGCAAAGTAGGCAACAATATTTTTATCTGGGATACTGTTCCAGTTCAGTTAAATGATCCGAGGGATAGCGAGATATTATTTATCACAAGCCAACAGTGAAATAAGCTCGGGCCATTCATTTATGCCGGGCTCCCAATACAAAAAGTTTTAGCTACCAAACACTTGATAAACCCATATAAATAATATAGTAGGGGTTTATCATACCTACCAAACACCCTCTATGAGTACAATGTATTGCTCCAAAAATTATATGATAGTTTAGTAAAGAATCGCAGTACATATCTTTTCATAAGGTTTTCTTCACATTCCATCATGATAGTTTCAATTGTATATCCTTCAGATAAGCTTTTAGTAACCTAAGCTAAATATCCTTCAAATTTTCCAAAAAGAGTTCGACAATCATTTACATAGAAATTTTACATATATATACTTACAAAATCACCAATATAAGTCAGAATCACCATAATCAATTTCAACGACACCAGCACATATGCTTCATGTGAAATCCACAGATCAGATAATATGCATGTAACATGTAACATGAAACTTGGTGCACTACTTTCTCACTTCATAGTTATTCATCAAAGAAAAGCAACAGTCTTTCTACGTTCAATTTGCTAACATGCATGTTTATATAAAATATAAGAGGAGAACTTCTCTAAGAAACTTCTTAAGATGAGATGAGATGAGACTCCTTGGAAGATGGTGAATCTTATATATGTAAAATGCCTTTGTTTACCTTTTTAAATTGGAACTGAAAATTTTTAACACATATAAACAGAAACAGAAGTAAAATGTGTTACACACCTCATATATATATATATATATATATGGAGAGGATCAAATAGGAACTCCTATTTATATGAGAACTAGGAACCAATCCAAGTCATCCATCCTATAAGATCTATGGATATAATTTAATCACATACCAACTGGTCAAACCCGCTTTTTTGGTCAAACCCGCATCTTTTCACTTAAGTAAGGTTAGTATAGTAATTTTCAATGTTTTATCTAGTGTAAAAATGAGATGCATTGTTGGTCCCAAGAAGGATACCTTGGTGTAGAGGGGGGGGGGTGAATACACCAATGTTTAAAAACTTTTCCAAGTTAAAACTCTTTTCAGAGAGCTGGCTGTGTTCGATCCAGCTGGATGGCAGCTTGATCGACACAGCTGGCTGTGTGTGTGTGCGGAATGTGGTGGATTTGGAAAGTCCGTCTGTTGCTTCAAATATATTGCAAAGCTCTGTTTCACTTTTCAGTTAGTCAGTTTATGCAGATTGAAATGTATGCTTATGAGGGTTAGTAACATGCATAAAACAAAGCGATAAATAACAGAGCATTTTTAACGTGGTTCGGAGTAACCCCTCCTACGTCCACGACCAGATTCACTGGTAATTCACTACCACTTGGTTTCCAAGTACCAAGCAACTTCACAACTCTAACCCGAGCTGTGTTCCAACAGTTTGCGGGCACTGTCAAGCCTACACCTTCAGTTTCCGAGTACTGAAGAACCTAACCACTCGAATTACACGCTTCGAGCAAGCGTACCTTTACCTAACCTTTCTGGGTTTGGGTTTGGGTATGGTTTTCCAACTATGAACGAGTTCTTACAATGAAGAACAAGAAGTATGATGAACTCGTTCAAACTAGGCTTAAGATATTTATTCTGATCTATTCTGCCTAAGACTGAATATGTGAACAACTAAGAACACAGCTGACTGGCTGGGTGTTCTTGAAAGATTTGGCTTTGAAGATCGTTGTTCATTTTTCTGTTTTCTTCTATTTCTTCAGTCGTCTTGCCAGCCTCCTCTTCAATGGTGGAGGAGAGATATATATAGGTGGAGATTCAAACTAGCCGTTGGAAGAGAGCCGTTTGAATCTTACCTACTCTTGTTGACTTCTGGCCTTTACCTACGAAGTAGGTCTGCATCTGCAGAAGCTAGTTCTTCTCTGCTCTGACTGCGTCAGATAAGATCTTCTGACATCGGGATCTTGTCTTTGAGAAGGTCTTCGTCTTCGAGCTGCTAAGCGTCTCTGCTGTATCTTCAGCGGCTTGGACTCTGCTGTGTCTTGATTCTGAGCTGTCTTTAGACCTGTGCTGTATCATCAACCTGAGCTGTGTCTTCAACTTGAGCTGTGTCACTGACCTGAGCTGTGTTTTAGACCTGAGCTGTGTCAACGACACTAAGCTGGGTCTTTTATACTGAGCTGGGTCTTTGACACTAAGCTGGGTTTCCGTCACTGAGCTGGGTCTTGATACTGCAAGATCTTTGACTCTTCTTGGTCTTGCTCTGCTGAGTCCTTTAAGCTGTCAGGTTAGCTGTGTCTTCTGCTGTCTTCAGCGAATCTACCTGTAAACTAAAGAAACTCTATAAGCTCAAACAGGTGAGCTGAAAAACGCTTAGGCTTGTGCGATCATCTACTTGGTTGGGGTCAGCTGGGTTTTGGTATCCAATCAAAACTCTATTAATTTTCCCAACATGCATAAACTAGTGTAAAGTTATGCATAAATTAGTATAAAGTGATGCATAAATATAACCTTTCTGATGCATCAATTATTTTTTTATTAATGTAGTGCAAATAATATTTTTCTACACGGTTTATAAAAAAAACAAACAAGTTTTGTAAAGTATGTATTTATACAATTAAAACATTATGTATATTATACTCGTATTTGTTACTTAATAATATGTGCACAATTTTATGATGCATTAATACGATTAACGTGATGCATCAATATAAATTTTAAATGCACATAAAAAGAAATGATTCATTACCAGAATCAATGCATTATGTATATAGTATTTGTGCATTACATTGTTTATATTTATGCATTACTTTGTGTATTTTTTTTAACATGTATCATTCATTATTATTATTATTTATCATTTTATTGTTTAGATTTATACATTAAATTGTGTATTTTTTTGTCATGCATTATCATTCATTTATGCAATACGTATATCATATTCGCATTGGTATATGATATCACAAGTAATTATGCATTACATATGTCATATTTGTATTTGTTACTTGATGTTATGAATATAATTTTATAATGCATTAATATGATTTATGTGATGCATCAATATAAAATTGTTAAATGCACATAAAATGCATAATTACAATTAATGCATTACGTATATAGTATTTTTTTGATATAATAATGCATCAACTGATGCATAAATATATTAATGTAATGCATTAATATTAATAATATGAAAAGAGTAACTTGATAGTGTTGTACGAGTAGACATACAGTATGTCTAAATGTGTTGGTAAGAACGAAAATTATGAAATAAAAAATAAGAAATTGAAAGACATTACCTATATATCCTGATACATATATACGTAATAGAGAAATATCCATTACCACCATTAATGCATTACGTATATAGTATTTGTGCATTACATTGTTTAGATTTATGCATTACATTGTGTATTTTTTATATAACAATGCATCAACTTATAATGCACAAACAATATTAATGTAATGCATTAATATTAATAACATAATGCATATATACCACTAATCTGCGGAAACAGTTTAATAAATTTTGTAATAGTTAATTATAAATTTAAGAAATTACGCCCCACTCCATTTCTTTCCCAAAACCACCTCCCACCACCCCCAAAATCCGGCATCCGACCACCACCGCCGTCATCGCCAAGAATTTCAATATCAATAAAAATTCATCTAAAAAATTTCAAATTGAGCCATCAAAATGGGTGAAACTCTCTCCAATTTGATGAATCTCCTACACACTTCAAATCAAGTAATATTGTTTCAACGAATTTAATATATTAATCTAGTGATGGACTAGAGGTGAGAGAGAGAGAGAGAGAGATTGATGGAGAAAGTGAGCAACAGAAAAAGAGAAAAAGAAATAGAGGCAGAGGATGAAGAAGAAGAAGACTGTAGTGACGTCCAGCAACGGCGGTGGTTGCAGCAGAGACGGTGATGGTGGATGGTGGGTGGCAGCAGAGATCGAAAGAGAAAAAAAATTGAAAGTGAGCAATATAAAATGAGAAAAAGAAATAGAGTGAGAGGATGAAGAAGAAGAAGACTGTGGTGGCGGCGGTGGTGTCCCTCAGCGGCGGTGGTGGCAGTAGAGACGGTGATGGTAGATGGTGGTGGTGGTGGTGAAGAGAGAAAGAGAAGAAGATGAAGGGGGAAAGATAGATCGAACATAAGAAAGGAGTGAGGAATATGTTGATAACTTTTTTCCTAAAATACCCCTCCTTCCTTATATTTTGAATCCATGTCAAATTTTGAGATTTAATCATAGTCATACATTATTTACAAATGAGTGGTCAAGATTAGTTCATATTTCTCATATAAGGGATGGTTCTCACCAGATCCACACCTTATATACATATATATATATATATATATATATATATATATATATAGAGGATCAAATACGAACTCCTATTTATATAAGAACTAAGAACCAATCCAAGCCATCCATTTTATAAGATCTATGGATATGATTTAATCTCATAATTAATTAGTCAAACTCACTTTATTTTGGTAAACCCGCTTTTTTTTACTTATGTAAGGTTAGTATAGTAATTTTCGATGTTTTATTCAGTGCAAAAACGAAATGCACAAAATAGTGTAAAGTGATGCATTAATTAGTATAAAGTGATGCATCAATATCACATTTCTGGTGCATCAATCTTTTTTATTATTAATGTGGAACAAATAATAGCTTTTACACCCTATTTATGATTTATAAAGAACAAATAAGATTGATAGAGTGTGTACTTATATAATTAAAGCATTGCATATATTGTATTCGTATTTGTTACTTAATGTTCTGAGCACAATTTTATAATGCATTAATACAATTTCCATGATGCATTAATATAAAACTGTAAATGCACAGAATAAGGACAAACTCATTATCACAGTTAATGCATTAAGTATATGATATTTGTGTTTTACATTATTTAAATTTATGCATTACATTATTTTTGAAATTGCCCTCCTTAATTTGCTTGGTGTTGCTCAGAATCTCATCTTAATTTGCAGCTTTAAATTGGGAGACAAATTAACAAATTTAGATATACAGATTTTATCTATAAAATGAAAAAATCATGAATTCTAATTGTGAAAGCAGAAAAGTATGCAAATTCGTGTTTTCCCTCTTTCATTTCAAGAGCACATAAACCTGATGGTTCAGCTAGCCAATAACTTCCATTTCAGAGGATTCCTCGATCATCTCCATCATTCATGCCTGCTACAATTCCCCCAATCCTTCTTATTATCCCAACTTCTCCTTCCACCCCATCTCCGACGGCTTGTATGAAGATCCCCAATATTTCGCTCTCGATTGCCGTGTCCGACAGTGATGGTGGCGGTGGGCAGCGGCTGAAACTGTAGATCGTGGATGGTGGTGGTGCTGAAGAAAGAGAGAGAGAAAGAGAGAGAGAGAGAGAGGAATAGAGAGATGGAACATGAATGAGAAAAAATGGGAATGAATTTTTTCCTAAAATAGCCCTCCTTCCTTGTTTTTTATTCCATGTCAATTTTTTAGATTTAATCATAATCATACATTATTTACAAATAAATGGTCAAGATTAGTTCATATTTCTCATATAATGAATGGTTCTCACCAGATCCACACTATATATATATATACACACATATATATAACTATCTCCTTGAATAATTTGAGCTAGCACTTTCATCACATCTTTATTCCTTGTTGGCCATTTTGCTTCTCCTTTCCACTAAGTTATTTGATGGATAATCTGAAGATTATTCTTCTATAACCGTCATTTTTCATTTGGCTATTGAAATGGCTTACTCCCTCCAATGACATGCTTTGCATTGATAATTGAGCAGACCGAGTTGGATATTCAACTTAATCTGCAATATAATGGTTTTCTTTTTAATATTGCTTTTGTTAATTTGTAATTTCAGTTATCCTCTTAATTTGTAAAATGATTTGATATGCTATGCAGATTTGCAAGAAAACTGAGTCAAAGGCGAAAAAATTGAAACCTTTATACTCTTAGGAGGTGTTTACTTTGGGTGATAGGATAAATAGATAAAAATAGTATAGGTTAATCCACTGTTTACTTTGATGGATTGATTACTTTTGAACTTGTTTGATCATCTAATCCTTCATATAATCAATCCTATGTTTTATCAATCTATCATATCCTTCAAAGTAAATGCCACTGAGAGGGCAGGGCTATTAATTAGTTCCAATGAGAAGAAGTTCATTTCCCCCGGTCCAGTGAAGATTGATGAGAGACAAATATCTAATATCCTCTGATGATATGATTGACAACTCCTATGTAATTTCTGAATGCAGGCCATTTGATTATTGGGTGTACTTTCTTTGTAATTAGGGATTTTTTTCATTTGCAGGTATTTTGATTTTACTGGAAATGATCAAAAATTCAAGAATATTAATTTTAGCAATATTGTTTTACTTCTAAATATTTCAATGGAAATAGGTAATATGCAAGGAGGCACAGAGGTTGATTCATGCTGCTGTAGTACTAGGCCGAAGCTTGACTCAAAAGTATGACAGTTCGAAAAATAAGGAAAAATGGGAAGATAATATGAAAGATTAAACACCAGTTTGGTCATAAGATAAGTAAGTCTGTAAGATTTTCGGTGCTCTACTCATGATATTTCTGTAGTATATGAACACAATGAAGAGTTATGAAATCTTTATTTTCTTTTATAATTCTTCTGTTCCCAAAGTCTTTGATGAGGTTGGATGTCTTTCAAATTTTTACAATATCTTTTAAACACACTTGAGTTATGAAATGTAATCAAATTCATTTATATCAGCTAAAATTTATTTTCCTTCTCCATTATCTTTTAAGACATTCTGGTGCAAAAGTTGTACTCCCTCCTATCTGATTTATTTGACGTTTTAGCTTTTTAACATTTTTTTCCTTTTTATTGTCATTCTGCACATTCATATCAATCTTACCCCTAATTAGTTA
The DNA here is from genome assembly GCA_031470985.1 of Agastache rugosa. Lineage (NCBI taxonomy): Eukaryota > Viridiplantae > Streptophyta > Magnoliopsida > Lamiales > Lamiaceae > Agastache > Agastache rugosa. Next base: position 29,813,697 of record CM062606.1, on the reverse strand, counting down.
GGGTTCATTAATTACCCACAAGTCACAACAATATAAGTCTCTTTGAATTTCGGCACATTATTGTTATATATATATATATATATATATATATATTTTGCAGTGATTTGGAGTAGAAGATGAAGAGTACTTCTTTTGTTATCCAACAAATAAAGCTTCGTGTGATTAACAATAGATTGTTATTAAATAAGGTTATGTTTGATAGAATTTTTTTTATTAATAAGCGTGTTGGACTTTAGGAAGACATATAAAACAAATAGAAGGGAGTATATTATTTGTATCTAAACTTCAATATGTGAATCGATTGGTTAGATTCTTCCATCGTTAAAAAATAAAATTTAATATTCTATTCCAAGATTTCCTCTATTAACTTTATACAGTTCTTGGCGAATTGTATATAATTAAAATAAATTTGTAGGAAATATATGTCCAAAAACGAAAATATAATAGTCCTGATAACAGAAACATCAATGGAATATATATATATATATATATATATATATATATATATATATATTAAAACAAAGTTTTGCAGTTAATTTTTTGCTCCAATTTTGAAAGGTTATTTCTATCGATAAGTATGGAGCAATTTCTTTTTTTGCTCGAGCAGTTACGTTTTGAAGATAAGGTGGTTCATATTTGTTGTTATTCGTTAATATTTTTATTGTAATTATAATCATGCATCGCACGAGGGGCATGATTAGTATCTTCTAATTACCAATCCACTCAACCAATTGGTTATATTTTTTCTGGCTCCAACTTTTCAGCCATAACCCTTCTTTTTTCTTGGTCTATTCGGACCGATCTGTTGATTTCGAATTAAATTGACGTTATTACCTATCAAGCTCGGTTTGATGATCGGAGTGAGATCCAAATATTCTGTCCATATTTGAATTGGAGTAAGTTTAAAAGGAGTATAAAAATAGGGAAAAAAATGGAGAAAAGTCAACGTAATTATAGCTCCGAATTCGTAATGCTATTATATCTTAACCAATTTGAATTTATTAAACTCATACATGTCTCGGACCCGTTTCGAAACATGACTTATAATTATGATCCTACATCATTATTTTTATTAATAAAATAAAACTTCGAATTTCTTTCTTTGTCGTTGTATAATGTAGTTCATAAAAAATTGTTGCCAAGTTTTTCTTCTTCTGAATATTGGTCTTTATGGTCGATGTTTATTAGATTTTTGTATAGATTTTTACTTAAAAAATATCTATTAGTAACTTAAAAGATTTATTCTCTTTTAAAAATTAATTCGTTGCTTAAAATGATTTAATATTTTCATTATTGGCACTGTAATTAGACTATCTTAAAAAATTAATTTACTACTTGTATTTATAAGTAAAGTAGCAATTTGTATTCTATTCACGCTCTTATCAAATAATTAGCGAATAATTATGCTCATTAAAGGATGAATATTAAATAAATATAGATTAGAATATATGAATTAAATTAATTTTGAATATATATATATATTAAACTATTTATTTGGCCAAAATCAATTATTCCCTCCTTTCACGAAAAACTTGTCACATTGTGGATATCACGTGTTTCAATGATTGTTTGATGTATGAAGACACATTAAATTCATGTCCAATTAAATTGCGACACGTGGAAAATAAATAAATAAATATCAAATATATTTTTATTTATATTTTAGGAATTTAATTAATGATAATTCCTGAATTAAATAAATAAAAATTGATATTTAAAATATGGGGATTCTCGGCCAATCAGAAGTCACCATGTGTCAAATCTGTCTAGAAAATCAAATATTTGATTATGATAATTACAAGATTTGATTGTAATAACTACAAATTTAGAGAAGCCAAGAAGATTGTGCCACCTCAACCCTAAAGTCCAAGATAGAGCCCAAAATCCCACTAAGTCCACCTTATTTTCACCTATAAATTGAGGTGATTAGAGAGGTCATAAACACACCAGAAATCATATTGAAAAGCTCAAGAGTTGCAAAGAATTTGTCTAAGAATCCTCTCAAACATTCAAGGCGTTATTCATGGGAAGCAAGCCGTTCTTACCAAAAGTATCCAAAGTCTAGCGTTTGATTCAGAAATAAGGCGTCGGCTATCTGGATTAACGTTATAAAGTCAAACATCAAATTCGATAAAGATCAAGTGGGACCCTCTCTACCTCTCATCTCTACTCTTCACCAAAATCTTGAAGGATGTCTCCAAAAACTAACGATGCTAGTGAATCTATTTCAAAAAGGCCTCTTTGGAGAGTGATGACGTCATGACGCAAAGCAAAGCTAAAAAAATACAAGAAACTGTTAAGTCAGTCTCTATTACGGAAAAAGAGCTACACCTTACTGCTATGAATGAAGAAGGCGACGATACAGAAGATGAATCTTCATCGCCTAAAAGCCACTCGGCAGAAAATTACTCATTTGAGGCTCTTGTTATGACAACAAATTAGTGCTGGCAAAATTCCGGGCCGGGCCCGCCCAAAAATCCTCAGGGCCAAAAAAAGTGAAGCCCAACTCGGCCCGGAAAACCATTTTATAGTGTAAATTTATCGGGCCGGGCCGGGCCGTCCTGAGCCCACCGGGCTTTTACCCATTCCGGGTCGCGCTAGGCCGGCCCGAAATTTTAGCGGGCCTGGATTTGTGGAGCCCAGCCAAGCCCAAAATCGGGCCGGGCCGGGCCGGTTTTGACAGCTCAACAACAAATGCTTCTACAGTAAATGAGCAACTTGCAAATCTAACAAGGATGATGGAGAGAATGGGCAAGCATATCCTAGAACAAGATGCCAAGATCTCAAAACTCATAAGATAGAAAGAAGAATCAAGTTATAAAGATAATAATGAAGATGACGAGAAAGACGATGATGAGGCCTCCCAAAAGCAGCAAAAGCATGAAGAAAGAAAGTCGCATGATAAAGACTTTCAATTTTCTTCAGACGGTTTCATCTCAATAGACCAAGTTAAAGAGTTTATTGAAGGAACCATAAAAGATAGATTTGATGGGAGCTCCAAGTCTCCTTTGGTTTACTCAAAACCATACACTAAAAGGATTGATAACTTGAGGATGCCGCTCGGCTCCACCCAAGTTTCAACAATACGATGGAAAGAGTAATCCTAGACAACACATAGCTCACTTCATTGAAACTTGTTAAAAACTGGATTGTTCTTCGAGACTCGATGGTAACCATCGAGTGAACCATCGAGGGATCCATCGAGCAAACCATCGAGTCCCCGACGGTCGTACTCGACCGAGTCTGTCATCGAAGATTGAGTTTCATCACTCGATGGTGAACACGATCGAGTGATCAATTGAGAGAAGAACAATAATATTTTTTATGTATGTTGATACAAAACTTGTAATATCGAAAGTGTTTATAACCAAGAGTATTATTTAGTTGCCAAATACATTTTGACAATATTAACATATAGCACAGTTTATAATCATTATAATTCAAAGAAATAATATTACTATTCTTCATCACTTGTTGGTGAACTCGGTGGGTCACTCGGTCAAGTTCACCATCGAATGACCATGAACAAGCTTCAGTTTATATCATTTTCTTAAGATTTGTTATGATATTAATGGTTTCATTAGTCTTAAATGACATGTTTATACTAAAGTTATTGCAAAGTAAAAATAATAAGAGCATTTAGATTGTATAAGTGTGAATCGTTCAAGGATGATGTATCTCAACAAAAATGATAGTATGAACATATATCTTGAAAATTAAAGGATGTTATGAATGTTGATACAAAACTTGTAATATCGAAAATGTTTATAACCAACAGTGTTATTTAGTTGTCAAATACATTTTTTAGGCATTATCAATATATAACATGGTTTATAATCATAATCATTCAAACAAAATATTATTTTTCTTCATCACTCGATGGGTCACTCGGTCGAGTTCACCATCGAGTGACCATGAATAAGCTTCAGTTTATGTCATTTTCTTAAGATTTGTTATAATATTAATATAATGGTTCCATCAGTCTTAAATGATATTTTTATACTAAAGTTATTGCAAAATAAAAATAATAAGAGCATTTGAATTGTCTAAGTGTGAATCGTTCAAGAATGATGTATCTCAAATAAAAATGATAGTATGAACATATATCTTGAAAATCAAATGATGTTGTGCATGTTGATACAAAATTTGTAATATCGAAAGTGTTTAAAACCAATAGTGTTATTTAGTTGTCAAATACATTTTTTTAGACATTATTAACATATAACATAGTTTATAATCACAAACATTCAAAAAAGCATTATTTTTCCTCATCGCTCGATGGGTCACTCGGTCGAGTTCACCACCGAGTGACCATGAACAAGCTTCATTTTATGTCATTTTCTTAAGATTTGTTATGATATTAAGCGTTCCATCAGTCTTAAGTGACATGTTTATGCTAAAGTTGTTGCATATTATAAATAATAAGAGTATTTAGAATGTCTATGTGTGAATCGTTCAAGGATGATGTATGTCAAACAAAAACGATAGTATGAACATATATCTTGAAAATCAAAGGATGTTATTCATGTTGATATGAAATTTGTAATATCGAAAGTGTTTATAACCAATAGTGTTATTTATATGTCAAATACATTTTTTAGACATTATTAACATATAACATGGTTTATATTCACAATCATTCAAACAATCATTATTTTTCTTCATCACTCGATGGGTCACTCGATCGAGTTCACCATACCGTGAATAAGCTTCATTTTATGTCATTTTCTTAAGATTTATTATGATATTAAGCGTGTCATCAGTCTTAAATGACATGTTTATGCTAACGTTGTTGCATATTATAATTAAATAATAAGAGTATTTAGATTGTCTAAGTGTGAATCGTTCAAGAATGATGTATTTCAAACAAAAATGATAGTATGGACATAGATCTTGAAAATCAAAGGATGCTATATATGTATGTTGATACGAAACTTGTAATATCGAAATTGTTTATAACCAATAATATTATTTAGTCGTCAAATACACTTTTTTTTACATTATTAACATATAACATGGTTTATAATCGCAATAATTCAAAAAAAGCATTATTATTTTTCATCACTCGATGGTTAATTAGATCGTGTTCACCATCGAGTGATGAAACACAATCTTTGTTGGCAGCACAATCATCGGGTACTCGATGATTCACTCGATGGTAACCATCGAGTGAACCATTGAGTCTCGAAGAACAACACAGAAATTTTTTAATTTTTTCGCAAAAGAACAACTCTGATTTGAAGCAAGTTTATTTAATATAATTTTGCAATTTAAGAATGTGATTTAATGATGCAAAATTGATAGAGCACTTGGTTGAGGCACCATCGCGTTTCAGCGACGTTGCCGGCGATCGGAACATGCTGCATGTTTTTCTCATAGAGGGAATGTCGCAGCCCGAGTTAGAATGAAGATGACTAAGCCGGTGGGTCCCGTGACGTACACAATTTATGATTAACCAAGAGAATAGATAACGACCACAAGTAATCAAACTAGAACCAAACATACAATAAATCATGCTTTCAGGACAAACGAAGTCAAATCAATAACAAACAACGGCATCATTACTTATAAACGGCAATTCACATAACACATTCATACGAGGATCAATGAGAATGGTCAAGAAACTACACCATCTCGTATCAGAGTTAAGCAGTCTGAAAATAAGGTTTAGCAATTATAACATAGATAACATGAAAAGACAACAGAAACTGAAACAAGTTCAGAGTGTTGCAGCGGAAGACATATTTTTGATTATATGTATGAAGACATATAACCTTGCTCTAATTCAAAGAGTAAAAGTGTGAAATAGTCACTATGGATAGTCAAAATTAATAGTTGTCAAAAACTTAATTTATAATAAATTTTGTCAGATTTAGAGATTTTGGACAAATTTGCCCTTAACCCTCATTTCACTCTATTTCTCTCTCCTCTCTCCCCTCTCCCCGTCTGTCCCCTCTCACTCGAAACACTTCTACTATCCACCGCGCCGCCGCCGCCACCGTTCCATCCAATCACGGCGTCTTCGATTCATAAACAGAAATTCGAAATCATATTCATAATTTCTGGCGACGGTGTCGCCTCACAAATCGGGGATAAATAAAGAATCCGAGTCACAAAATCCTAGATTCAGCCCGATTCAAAAGTCGACGATTCACAACCAGATAGCCGAGATCAAGGTGAGATTGGTACGAAAATGGATTCATTCGTACCACTCGTACCAAGTTATGGTGCACCACTAGTTGGTATGAATAATAAGAATGAGCTCATTCGTACCAAATTATGGTGCGCCACCAAGTGGTACGAAGGGCACGAATGATTTCATTCATACCACTCGTACCAAGTTATGGTGCGCCATTAGTTGGCACGAATGGGACGAATGAGTTCATTCGTACCAATCGTACAAAGTTATGGACCACAACTAGTTAATGCGAACGAGACGAATGGATTCATTCGTACCAGTTAGGAATGGAGAAAATTAACGAAATTGCCGTATACCGCACTTATCGTACCGAGAAAATACCGAAAGTTTCGGTATACCAAAATTTTCGGTACGGTATGATACCGTACCGATAATTTTTGATACAATAACAATATGAATTTTCTTATACCGGCGGTATACCGTACCGTACCGAAGACTCAGTATATCCCGTAAAGTCGGTACATACCGTAAATTCGGTATGTATCAAATTTACGGTATATACCGAATTACCGTACCATATATCTAATATATTATATTAATTATAATTATTATAATTTATAAATTTGACATTAAATTTATATTTTGGTTTGGTAGGATATATATTATTCGGTATACCGTGAAAGTCCGGTATACCGAATAATGGTACGGTATACCGAAGAAATGGTACGGTAACGGTATAATACATGGTCGATACCGAACTTTTGGTATACAGAACATAACGGTACAATAACGGTATAAAATTTTTCATACCGAAATTTTTGATACGGTATACGGTATGGCGAAAAAATTTCGGTATACCGTACCGAACCACCCCTAGTACCAGTCGTACTAAGTTATGGCAATGTCCGTGGTACACTCGGGATGAATGAGATCCATTCGTACCACAGTTGCTGTAGAGATTAAAAAAAGTCATGCCGGAGAAAATAATCGGAGACAACTAGAGAACAGATTTGGATAAAAATTTGAACGAAAAACAGATCTAAACGACTCTCTTTGTAAAGCATCATCATTGGATTCTTTAGATCTGAAGTAACATAGCAGATTGAGGTCGGAATAGATCTGAAAATAGATCTAGAAAAACACATCTGAACGACTGAGAAAATGACGATAATGAAGGCGGTGGTGGCGGCGATGGCGGTGGTGGTGGCAAAAAGCATCGAAGAATATCAGTGGTGGCACTGGAAAATAGAGAGAGAGAATGACGATGACGAACGCGGCAGCAGTGACGGTGATGGCGGAGCAGCGGCGACTGCGATGGCAGTGGTGGTGGCGGCAGAAAGCAGCGAAGAAGATCTGTGGTGCGATGGAAAATAGAGAGAGAGAGAGAGAGAGAGAGAGAGAGAGAGAGAGTAAAATTTATAACAAATTAAGTTTTTGACAACTTTTATTTTTCACTATCCATAGTGGATATTTCATATGATAAACTCTAATTTAAATGACATCTCAAGAGGTCAACAATAAAAGTCCGCACAACACACTCCATCTCCATCCGTGCTAACCTGCACATTTTAGAAAACAACATGCAGGATCGAGTACTTCGTACTCAGTGAACACATGCCAAAATAATTTAAAAGTGCTGCTTAGAGCTATAGATTGAACTAGCCTCAAAGCATAACACAAGTAAACTTTTATAAAATAAACTTGTGCATGCTCAAACGTTTTCTTTCAATATAAGTGACTGCAGTTAAATACTTAACATGTATGTACCAAGTCTACTATCACTTATTAGTGCTGAGAAGTAGGTCTCCTTCTCAAATACTTGTAACCGGCCCACCTAAAGGAAGGAGCACGATTACAAAACTGTGTACACAAATTGCACCTTGCGTAGGACCGAATTCGTCTTTCCTCAGTAGATGGTATCATACAAAAACTTCAAACATTTGACAAGTCAATCATTTAAAAACATCACATATATAATCATATATTCACATTCGTCATTTCTTTAGTTTAGACATGCTTAATAACATTATATAAGCTCAAATTAATCCTCAATTCAAACATAGAAGATCAAAATCAAATTTAGCTTAATTTTCGGCCTAATTTAAATTATTTAACAATTGATCAAATCTTGCTAAATTAAACCACCAAACATGCTTATATACATCACATGAGTTCATATTATTCATCAATTTGATCATCAAAGCCAAGAATTAAAAATCCCTAATTTTTATCCAAAATTCGAACAAAAATAGGAACTAGGGTTAGGGTTTGATTCATCATATTTTGATGGTAGAAATGGGATCTAGGTCATGGATTTAACATAATATTTGAAGATCAAAAACATCTACCCATCATACTTAAAAAGTTGAAATTTTTGGAGAGAAGGAGAGGGATTTTCATGCTTGATTTTTGTCTAAAAACTTGATGTAAATTCATATTAATGATCTACCCTAATGAAGATCATTAGATCTATAAATAAAATCAAGCTCAAATAAATCCTCCAAAAATCCCCAAATTTTCGAAAAAGAAAGAGAAAAGAAAAGAGGTGATAAACACTTTAATTGATAAAATGATTTGGATGCAAGCTTTGATCTTGGAGCTCGATGAAGAAGATGACAATGGAGGTTTTGTGTGTATAAGTGTGTGCTTGTGTATGTGTGATGTCGAAAGCGGAGAGAGAGTGTGAGGGAGTGATGAAGATTTTAGCCTCTTAATGAAGTGATAAGAAGTAGTACATTAGCTATGATTAGTTGTTGGTAGATGATCTTAATGAAGATCACATAGTACCATTAGTTAGATGCTAATTGTACTAACAAAATATTCTCTTAGATATTGTTAGATTAAATTAATTAGAAATTAAAATAAAAGCTTATAAGATAAGCTTCATCTAAAATATCAAGCAAGGTACCTTAGTTTAATTAATTAATTAAATAAATTCTCTAATTAATTAATTAAACATTAATTAAACATTAATTAAACATTAACTGATGGTCCCTGAGCTGGGTACTTGGTGTAGAGGGGGGGTGAATACACCAAGTAGATTTTTCGACACTTTTTCAAGTTAAAAACACAGAGTTGGTGAGCTCAGTTATTAATCCAGCTGGGGAGGGTCAGCTGGGTAAATAACTCAGCTGGCGGTGCGGAAAGTGGTGGTTTGAAAACTTAGCTCAGTTACTTAGAAAAACTCAGTTTGAAAAGATTAACTTAACGTTTTCAACTTAGTCAGGTTGTGCAACTTTTAGAGAGACACAGCTGTCTTTGGAGAGCAGCTGTGTTGTGCAGTTTTGAACAAATATGCAATGATATGAAGGAGTTAGTACACAGCTGAATATAAAGCAAATGTAAAGAGAGAGAGAAAGAAGCACGCGGGTTTTTACGTGGTTCGGAGTAACACCTCCTACGTCCACGACCAGGTTCACTGGTAATCCACTACCACTTGGTTTCCAAGTACCAAGCAACTTCACAACTCTAACCCGAGCTGTGTTCCAACAGTTTGCGGGCACTGTCAAGCCTATACACCTTCAGTTTCCGGGTACTGAAGAACCTAACCACTCGAATTACGCGCTTCGAGCAAGCGTACCTTTACCTAACCTTTCTGGGTTTGGGTTTGGGTATGGTTTTCCAACTAGGAACGAGTTCTTACAATTAAGAACAAGGAGTATGATGAACTCGTTCGAAATCTAGGCTTAAGATATACAATGAGTTTGGCCTAGGGAACAGACGAAAAACTAAGCAGTTTCTTAACTAGAAACACTTTAAGATAAAGTGTTCTTTGATCTATGTAGAACTGCTTGAGAGCATTTGAAAGAATGATGATTTCAGATAATGAAAGCTTGTAGAGAATTTTTCGTATCTGATCCTGAGGTTGAAGACGGGTTTATATAGGTAGAGATTCAAGACTAGCCGTTGGAGGAGCCGTTTGAATCTTACCTACTCTTCTTAAATACAAGATCTGCCGTTGGGCGTATCTGCACCTGTTTTCATTTGTGTCACATCATAGGTTCTGAAGTCTAGGATGCTGATCTGGCAATCCCTCATTGGTCGAGGTAGGTTGACTTCCTCTGATTCCGGGATCTTCTGCCTTTAGAGTTGGCTTTTGAATTCAGAGCTGGACTGTCTTGAAGTGGAGTCTTCAGAGATAGTTCCTTTGTTCTGTACAGCAGGACCAGCTGTGTTTTGAACTCAGCTCGAATTCTCTTCAGCTTGATCAGGCTCTGCTGGATCACTCACCGAAGGTTGACGCCGCTTTCTTTTGCTAGGCCGACTCACCGTGAACACACTGGTCGACCGTCGTCTTCCGCTAGCCGACTCTGCCGTAGACACAAGTCGACCGTCGTCTTCCGCTTCCTTAACCTGTAAACCTAGAACATCTAAGGCTCAAACAGGCGAGCTGGAAAACACTATTTAGGTTGACGCGATCATCTATTCGGTTGGAGAATCAGTTGGGTTTTGGTATCAAATCGAAACCTTATAATTTTCCCAACATTAACCATAATCATAACGGCTTTAATTATTAAACTCTCAAGCATATAAAATTTAACAGGGTTTCTCAAATCCTAATATAAGCTTCCTTAAGAAATTTCCGGAACTAAAATCCGGAATTAAAAATAAGATTGCCGAAAAATTTTATGATTTCCGGAGAAATCAAATCTTTCAAATAAACACATATTTCTCAAATAAATTCAAACATATAAACAAGTAATCATAAACACATTCGTCATCTCACTTCGGATTAAACGAGAAGAGATAAAATCTTAAATTATTTAAATTCGGCAAATTAGGACTGCCGAAGAATTTTATTGCCAGAACTTATTTTCTTTCTAAATTCTTGCAGGTTAACTGTCTTAGGCGAGCTCTTAATTAATTACTAAGATCGATTATAAAAAAGCGGGGTGTTACAGGGAAGATGCGTCAGGTGAGGAGAGAGGGAGAGAATTAGTCTTTTGTAGAGAGAGAGAGAGAGTTGATTTATTTATTTAATAAGTATATTTCATATATTTCCAGAAAGAAAATAGTCAATATCATCAACTTTTTACACATGTACAATGGTGTTTTGTCTTTTGACTTCAAAATGGTCATATAACTTCTACTTTATGAACTAAGTCCAAATAACTTCTATTTTTTTGAATTATGGCTATATGTGAGTATTCTCACAAATGTAATTTAGCATCAAATCTAGAATCGACCGAGTTCTCTTGAACCGGATTGGTGAAACGATGCATAATCGACGCCGTCTAGATGATTTTAGTCTTCTAAAAAATAAAAAATAAAAAATAAAATATATCACCTATATCATTTTCATATAGAAAAAAAAATATTTGCGAGAAAGAGCCATACAGGTTAACTTTTACGGATGGGTTTTCCGTAGAGAGTTTGTTAAAATATATAGGTATTTTGTGCAATTTACATAAATATGCAATATATACTTTGAAAAACACACATATTTTCCGCATCCAGTTATAATAAGTGAATTAAATCATAGAAATTGATGAAGGTGAAGATAAGAATTATTCGTTTTCTCAAAGTTCTGAAAACGTGGTTGAACAAAATGATTGTTTAGTGGGATTAAGTGGACATGATTTGCATAATTGGTGGTGAAGAAGAAGAATAAGAAGATATATTGCTGTTAGAGTTATGTTGTTTTGTTGGCCTTTCATCATTTTAAGGAAATTGCTTCATCTTTACTTTGGTCATTTTCATGCTTTCATCTCCCTACATCTGGATTTCACCATTCATTGTCTTTAACTTTAATCATTTTAATTAAGTCTATGTTTGGTTGGACTTTTTTGGGTTTGGAAACGGATTCAACAAATTGAATCTATTACTTTTTGTTAGGTTTGGGTAGTGGGTTAACCACTATCCTTACTTGAGGTAACCTAAACCCCAAATGTTACCCTTCAAACTAGAGCAGTAATAAAATCCTTTCATCTCCGGATTCATTTCCCTTACAAGTGATTCATTTTCATTATTGAACCAAACGCCTAATAAAAGTAACAGTTATTGTTACCATTCCTCCCATGTACTTAATTTCATTTTCTTTTCATTCCTCTATTTGAGCCAAATAGATGAATGATATTGACATGATATGATATGATTGTATGATTGATTAATAATCAATTTAAATTTTACTCCCTCCGTCCCGCCATAAGTGGCCAGATGTTTTGCTTTTTGTGAGACAAAAAGTAAAATATGTGGTCACTTATTGTGGGACGGATGTAGTAAATGATAGATTATCACTCAATTGGTGGATAAGAATTGAACAGGGCCGATTATCCATCACATGCTAAATCATTCAAATCAAACATGTGATTATGTTGGATTATTTTATCAATCAAGTCTTAACAATCAAACCAAACGAGAACTTAGTCTATCCTCTCTCTCTATATATATATATTAATAAAATTGGATCTTTCTCTTAGGTTGAGACTGTTAGGTTAAGACTGTTGCACATTTATTTAGCTCAAAATAATGAGTCAATGGGTGCCTAATTAAGTTGTCAGTGTTAATGATTAATTTTGCCAGTAGTACCAAAGGAATCATTTCTATTGATAACGGTTGATTGGTCAACGATTTATGGACGGATAGTGTCCGTCGGTATTTCTATACCGTCAGTTTTCGGACATCGATTATTTCCGTCAGTAACTCTATGAAATTTTGTTGTATTATATTTTTTTGTATATTTGTACCTATTTACAATCCATTTACCTGCTCAATCAGCCAAAACTATACATGGCGGAACCGTGGAAATACTAGTAGTAGCTAACGAGAAAAAACTTATCGAATATAGAAAGAGGCTCTTCGATAAGAATCCTTATATCTTGTAGTCTACAAAGATAAGTGGGACACTTATTTATTTTTGGGTTGCGAATATATCTTATCTATAGTCTACAAAGATAGAAGAAAAGAAGATTTGAAACTCGGATTCGATTTCTAATGTAATTTGTAAAATTAATGATTTATGATAATAATTTTTAAGATATTAGAGTAAAAATATATTAAAAAAATACTAATGTGGGCTAAATGTATCAGTGCTCACAAATGTTGAGGGGCATATCGGTCCTCTTTATTATTATTATTATTATTATTATTATTATTATTATTATTATTATTATTATTATTATTATTATTATTATTATTATTATTATTATTATTATCAACATAATTTCGATATTAATCAATTAATATTGTTCTTATATTTCGACTTAAAATCCAATCCAACCAATAACGACTGATTTAATCATTTTAATGTCTTGCCTGATTAATATATATTTGTAAGGTTCTTCGGCCACACTCGAGCTGTAGACCTTGAGTTCATTCTATTAAAGCACCTGTAGTGGGGGAAACGTTCCCCGGCTCGAGCTGGCCAGAGAACGAGCCCCCTGATAACGAGCCGGCCTTATCGAGCCTCGATTCATTCCTAGGGCTGGTAATTTTCGACCCGACACGATAACCCAATACGAAATTAATGGGTTTGGGTCAAGCTTTATTGGGTTCGTGTAAGGACCTGAAAATTTCGGGTCGGGTTCGGGTTGGGTTCGAGTTACCCGATAAAGTATTATATTTATTTAATTCAAATCAAGCTTTTAAATTGATGACATACTTATTTTTCCTTCCAAATCATCAAAAGATATTCAATTTTTGAATATTTATTTATTTTTCTCTTATTAAATTTTATTTTAAAATATTTTTTCTCTTATTAAATCTTATTTTAAAATATTTTTTCTCTTATTAAAACTAGGGCTGTCAAATTCTCGGGCCGGGCCGACCCGAGCCCGTCGGGCTTTTTGGCATAATCGGGTCGGGCCGGGCCAAAAAAATTGCAAGAAAAGTCGGGCTGGACCGGCCCGGAAATTTTTAGGCCCTGAAAATGTGCGGCCCAGCCCGCCCGAAAATACATTTATAGTGCAATTTTTTAAGGCCGGGCCAGCCCAGGCCCAGCGGGCTTTTACACATTTCGCCCGGCCCGAAAAAGTTTCGGGCCTAACATTGTATGGCCCGGCCCGACCCGAAAATATTTCGGGCCTGAAAATTGGCAGCCCAGGCCGGTTTCGGGCCGGACCGGGCCAATTTTGACACCCCTAATTAAAACATTTGATGGACCCTGAGCGGAGTCTTTGGTGTAGTTGGGGGGAGTAAATGCACCAAAGATAAAAACTTTTTATTTAAACTTTTTAACAAATTTAAAAACTAAGAGAGAGAGCTCAGTTATAAATCCTGCTGACTTCTTGACGAAGACGGTCAGCTGAACTGATAACTCAGCTGGCGGTGCGGAAAGTGGTGGTTTTAAAAACTTAGCTCGTGTATTTAGAAAAACTCAGCTTGTGCATGTTTTGAAAAATACAGTTAGTCTGAACGAATAGCTGCTGAGTATGCAGTTTGATGAATATGATGTGCTTGATGGAGTTAGTTCTTTAACTGAAAAATACGGGAAATAAATAACAGAAAAAGAACGCAGTATTTAACGTGGTTCGGAGAAACTCCTCCTACGTCCACGACCAGATAAACTGGTAATTCACTACCACTTGGTTTAACGAGTACCAAGCAACTTCGCAGCTCGAACCTGAGTTGTGTTCTAACATTACGGGCACTGTAGAAGCCTAAACCTTTCAGTTTCCGGGTACTGAAAAAACCTTACAAACACTTGAATTTCGCGTTTCAAGCTGGCGTATCCTTAACCTAACCTTTCTGGGTAAAGAAGGGATTTGGTTTTTTTTTTTGGTTCCAACTATGAACGAGTTCTTACAATGAAGAACTTTGAGTTTAAGTGAACTCGTTCGAAATCTGGGCCTTGGATATAGAATGGATTCTGCCTAGGTATCAGACGAAAAACTGTGCAGTTTCTGAACTAGAAACACTTTAAGATAAAGTGTTCTTCGAAAGAGTAAGAACTCCTAGAGAGCTTTTGAATGCTTGAGAATTTCAGAAGATGAAAGCTTGCAGAGCGTTTTTCGTATTTGATCCTGAGGTTGAAGACTGGTATTTATAGGTAGAAATTCAAAAACTAGCCGTTGAAAGAGCCGTTTAAATCTCACCTACTCTCTAATCTTCACGATCTGCCATTGGGTGTATCTTCACCTGTCTTCATCAGTGTCAGATCCTAGGTTCTGCACTCTAGGATGCTGATTTGACAATCCCTCATTGGTCGAGGTAAATTGTCTTCCTCTGACACCGGGATTTTTGACTTCAAGCTGAGTTTTAAATTTGGAGCTGGATCTGAAACTCTGACTTGAACTGATGTCTTTAGAGTTGACATTCCTTTGGTCTGTACAGCTGGATTGATTCAGATGTGTTTTCTTGACTTTGACTCAGCTCGGTCAATCTTCAGCTTGATTGGATTTCCCTCAACTCAGCTCTATTTCCTTCAGCTTGATTCTGCTTAGTCTTGAACTCTGCTCAGCTGGAAAACTCCTCAGCTGATACTTGACTCCGGCTGGTAACACAGCTGGATCTTCTGCTGTCTTCAGCTTCCTTAACCTGTAAATTTAGAAAATCTAAAGCTCAAACAGGCGAGCTGGAAAACACTACTTAGGTTGATGCAATCATCTACTCGGTTAGAGTCAGTTGGGTTTTGGTATTAAATCAAAACTTAGAATTTTCCCAATAATTTCCCCATTTTTGATGATGCCAAAACCTAACTGAGAAAAATACGAAACTTTCCCCTAAATCTAAGAGCGGGAGAAAATCTCATCAGATTGATCAAGTTCAGAGTTCAGAGTCTGGACAAAGAGTTATTGTCATCAGGGTGAGCTTGAGCAAAAGAAATTTTAATTTTATTAATATCAGGAATTACAGCGATTACAAGATAACCAGAGGAAATTAAAGTAACAAAACTTCATTTCTTCAATCTTCAATCCCAGCTTGCTGGGTCTTCACTTCTGCATCCGCTGCTTCCTTTATGATTAAATTGGCTTCTTTGAAGCAATTCCGCTGTCTTTGCCTTGACTCCATTTGTCTTCCTTTTTCAGCCTCAGCTGGTTCCTTTGATGTCAGCTCAGCAACAACATTTATCGCAGACTGAAGGGCTTGGTCTTCTACTTCTTCAGATACAACAACTTTGCCTTTGCTCATTGATGACGTTTTTCTTGTCTCATTATCTTCCTCATTTTTGGAATTATCAACAAAGTGGGAGAGACGAATGACCGTCTTATTGAGCTGTGTAATTACTTGAATTGCTTCAGTAATTTTTGCTGTGTTGTCTGTTGTGGCGATGTTGAGCTCTGTTGTGCTGCGGTTGTCAGCTCTGAACTGTTTGTCCAGATCTTTGTAGAGGTTGTACAGCTTGTGAATATCCGTGTTGTAGGAGAGATTTCTCTGTGATAGCATCCAGCTGGCTTGAGAAGGTTGACAATTTTTCATCCAGTGGAATTTGGAGTCTTGAAACAATCTCTGGTACTCTCTTTTCAAGATGAATAGATTGATATATCTTTTGAGAGACGAGAGACTGTCGGAGATCTTGATCTATGCTTTCCTGTAGATTCTGGGCAAATCGATGAACGTCATCGATTGATTGTCCTTGCCAGTCGACTTGCCTTTCTACAGCTGAGATTCGCAGAACCATCTCTTCGACTTTCTTGGCGATCTCATCCTTTATTGCGGCTGAGAGCACTTGGGTTGAATCCGTTTGTCTCCCGGATTCTGAAGTACTGGGTTTTGATGCCTCGATCTCGACCAGAGTGCGAGTGTCATTGGCAATTGGACTTTGTGGCTCAGCTGTTGCATTAGCTGGCTCTTCATCAATAGTCGTTGCCTCAGCTGTGATTGGAGGCACAGCTTCTTTGGCAGTTTCAACTGGAGCAATCCAGCTGAGTGCTTGTGATGAGCCGGGATCTAGCACTGATGAATCAAACCCAGAGTTGCAGCTGAGAAGTCCAGTTACAAGATTGAGAGCCAAGAAGCTGCAAGGCTATTTCCAGTGCATTGTCCGGAAGAAACTGGAATATAACGATATTGGGAGTAAGCAGTCCAAGTTGGTGAATTTGGCCAGTGCCCAGGATTGATGATTATGATGCGTCCAGTTTCGAACAAGTCCTTATCGTTCGAAATTTGGGCTTCTATTTATTTAGTGTTTTATGATTTATTTTATTTGGGCTCAGACTTTATAATACTTAGTTTAATTATTTTAAATTAAGTAATAAGCTAAATAGTTAGTATTTATCCAATTTAATTTGTAGCCCAGTAATTAGGTGACAAATTGGCCCAAGACTTGTAATTAGGCCTAGTCCGAAATTGCTTGGCCCTTGAATATTTCGAACCCTAGTAGTATTTAGGTCTTGGATGAACACTATTTTCAGCAGACAATTTTGAATCAGAAATCATAGTTGATCGTTTTGTCTCATAATTCTTGCTTCGGTTCACGTTTTCTATCGTTTTTTGGTAGAGTTTGTTGTTGGCAACTTCAAGCTTGAAATCAATTGATTCGTTCGTGATATCCAGTCGTATCCGGGTTAATCAAGCCACGAAGAATTACTTCAAAGGCACGTTTCGGATTCAAGTCGATCCGGGATTCGTTTCGGGTAAGTTCTTCATCCTCCTTCCGTTCTTTTTGTTTCCAGCCATCTCGACCTCCTTCCACCCATCATATACTGTCCATTCCACCTCTTTATCCACCCCAATCCCACGCCCAGATCAGATCTCCGCCCCAGCAGATCCGTCGTTCATAGTTTTAACCTAGTTCGACCCAAAAGTCAGCTCCGTACCAAATCCCAAACCCCTCGTGCGAATTGGCTGAACTTTAGATATATTGTTTCTGACTTCAATTCAAAATTTGTGTTAAAATTTGAGCTTAATCGGAGTTGATTTTCAATAGATTCTAATCGGGTTTCAGTCTAGGGTTTTTAGTCGTTGGTTTTGGCTTTGTTCTGTGTTTTGCCTGTCTCTTGTTTAATTTTCGATTTATTTCAGTTTATTAGGTATTTAATCTCTTTTAATTCAGTTTGTAATTGGATTGAATCAACCTTTCTGTTGACGTGTGTTCGAGTCCTTGCTTCCGCATATTGTTTGGCCGTATCCTTAATTTTGGTATCAGAGCCACGTCAGCTCTTGCTGGTCGTGGTTCAATCCAAATTGGTGTGACGTTCTAGGGGCAAAAGTGATTGACTAGTTTTAAAAATAAAAAAAAAGAAGTCGAAGCCCTAGAATTGTTGAGTTCTGAAATTTTGTTGGTTTGCATCTTGGGAATTTTGGTTGCAGTTTGTCTATTTCCTTCTTTCAGTCGTGTGTCTTCTTTCTTGGGTAGAGTTATTGTCCTTCATCGACAAACGATTGGGGACGTCGTATTGCATTTTATTTTTGCCTGTTTTTGGAATCTTGGTTGGGTTGTCGAATTTTTGGGTGGCTTAGATATTCGGTCATCTTGGTTTAATATGATTAATTTGTGTTGTCCTAGTTCTATTACGATTTGGATTTATTGCTTTCCTAGTTTGGCTCAAATCTGTTTCCTAATTTGAATTGAATTAGTAACAACTGTCCATCCGAAATTCATCCACATTCTTTTAATTTTCGGTCCTCCCTACCTTTTTCCTTGCCTAACTAAGCATCTTATAGCTCTTGGTACCAAAAATCCCATCCCAATCCAATTTCTTTTCTAATTTTCGGTTTTTCATTTTTTCACTATAACTTTTTCTCCAGAAGTCCTATTTCTGCCCATAATACCATTTCGGAAGTAGAACGACGCTCTGAGAAAGACACATCGCTTTGCTGTGATATATAGGCTTTTTTGGCCAAATTCCTTCATCTTCAAACCGAAATCGCCCTCCGAACTTTTTTCAGTTTTCTGATTTTTGAATTTTCTCATTTTTTTGTTCAAACCCTTTCTTCCTACACCCCACCTTTCCTACACATACCATTATACAACCCTCTTCGTGGTCTCATTGCTATCCCGTGGTCCTCTGAAAGTCAAGTCCGAGCTATTGACTAAAGCTAAAGAGTTGACGACAGATTCTACCGGGACATTTTGTGCAGTTAATACAGTTTCCATTTTTCTTCGTACTTATACACTGAGTGACATACACGAGTGGTAAAAAAAATCTGAGAGAACAAACGAGTGATTGTGATGAACTGTGAGGTCTTTTTATCTCTTTACGTTTGTTCACTGTGAAGGTTTTATGGATCCATGAAAGACACCACAGTTTTCAGGCACTCGGCCAGATTGGGATGCCAAGTACCACTTCGATGCTTTGAGTGGTCCTGTGTAGGGTCAGATCAAAGGAGTTCAGAACACCATGGCTCAATTGCTGGATAGATTTGAGTAGTTCAGTAGAGCGACCATTCAGACACAACCACATATTCGAAATCCACAGCAACAACAAGCACCTGCTAATCAAACAGATGAGTTCGAACTGCATGAAGAAGCATCAGAGTCAGAACACTTTGAGGATGAACGAGTTGAGGATAATACAGCTCAGTTCTTCTCACTTCAGAGAGACAGAAACGGTATTGCAGCTCGAGGTAGAGGCTGGGGTCGTGGTGATCAATTCCAGCCACGTTTCCAGGGAGCTCGTAGGAATGTCTACCCAGAGCAGCATAGATATGGTAATGTAGATGGTCTACTCAGCAACATCAAGACCACCATCCCATATTTTGACGGCAAACATGATCCAGATGCCTATTTGGACTGGGAGCGCAAAGTTGATAAGATTTTTGAGTGCTATGACTTCCCCGAGCCTAAGAAAGTGCAGCTAGCTTCCCTTGATTTCACTGGATATGCAGTAACTTGGTGGGAGTTTTAGCAGAATAGGCGCAGAAGAGATAGATATCCTCTGATTGACACTTGGCAAGAAATGAAAGATGTGATGAGAGGCAGATTCATCCCAGTTCACTATGAGAGAATTGGAAAAGAAGCTCAGTCAGATTCGTCAAGGGTCCGGATCAATTGAGGAATATCACAAGGAAGTGGAGACAACATTGAACCGGGTTGGGAAAGAAGAGACATTGTTTTCTACGCTCAACTGGTATATTGAAGGAATGAACCCTGATATTGCTTGTGAAGTCGAATTGAAGGACTTCGATTCTGTTGAAGTGATGGTTCATTATGCAACTATTGTAGAACGGCAACTCAGAGATGGACATCGTCGATCCTTTCAGTCGACGCCTGCTAGGACCCCCTGGGTTCGAGGCAATTCTTCCACGCCTAGGACAGCCCCTACACTTCCTCCTAGCCAGTCCACACTGCCTGTTCGCCGTTCTGAGCAGTCTGCACCACAGCCCTCTCGCAGACCTGACTACAATTCGTCTGCACCGAACAAAAATGCCCAGAATGGTACTCCAGAAAGAGCATGTGACGTTCAGTATCACAAGTGCAAAGAATGGGGACACTTTCAAGCCCAGTGTCCAAATCAACGAGTTCTCATCATTACCGAGCAGAATGAGTTAGAATCAGCTAGTGAAGATGAACTCGACGATCCAGTTGAAGCAGTAGACACCGAACAGTCTCTTGAAGAGTCCACCGGCGTTGAAGTTGAAGATGCAAAACCGAAGCAGACTACCCTAGTCTTGTTTCCATTCGAACTTTGAGCCTTTTTCGAGAAGAACGGAACGATCAGCGTGAAAATATCTTCTACACTCGCTGTTCGGTTCTAGACAAGACATGCTCGATGATCATAGACAGTGGTAGCATTGTGAACGCTATCAGCCACTATGCAGTAGGGAAACTGAACCTGATTCCACAGAAGCATTCCAAGCCTTACCGTCTACAGTGGTTATCTGACCGAGGGGAAATCCGAGTTAGATATCAGGTACATGTTACATTTTCAGTTGATAGATATACTGACACTGTTTTATGTGACGTTATCCCTATGGATGCGGTACATATTTTGTTTGGTCGTCCTTGGCAGTTTGATAGGAAGGCGATACATGATGGATTCGCCAACACTTATTCTGTGACTACAGATGGGCGGACCACCAGATTATGGCCATTAGCGCCTAAGGATGTTGCAGAAGACCAGAAGAGGATGCAAGAGAAGTTTAAGGAAGAACGAGAGAAGAAAAAATCAGATAACACGGCCACGCTGTCATCTCCTAGCCCTACAATGAGTTCGGCTGACCCTAAGTCTTCCAAGGCAGCCTCTTCCATGCCAAACGGATCTTCTAGGTCCGTTCATGATGCCACTCCATCGAGTTCCAGTGCAGCCAATTCAGATCCAGTGCACAAGAACTTATTTATTAGTGCAAAGGGAGTACAGAAAGCAATTCGAGCTGGTAAGCCTATCGTTCTAGTTACTTTTAAGGCTAATGATACTCCTGATATTGTTATTCCTTCTATTTTGCAGCCATTGATGGAGGAGTTCAAGGATGTATTTCCAGAAGAGATACCAAGTGGTCTACTGCCTATTCGGAGAATAGAGCACCAGATAGACTTCCAGCCTGGCGCCGTTCTTCCCAACAGGCCAGCTTACCGGACCAGCCCTGAGGAGACCAAAGAAATAGACCGACAAGTTCGAGAGTTGCTGGAAAAAAAGCAAATCAGAGAGAGCATGTCGCCATGTGCAGTTCCTGTGATTCTTGTGCCGAAGAAGACGAATGATTGACGTATGTGTATGGACTGCATAGCTATCAATAAGATCACGGTAAAGTATCGTGTTGGGAAAATTATAAAGTTTTGATTTAATACCAAAACCCAATTGTTCTCCAACCGAGTAGATGATCGCATCAACCTAAGTAGTGTTTCCAGCTCGCCTGTTTGAGCTCTAGATTTTCTAAGTTTACAGGTTCAGGAAGCGGAAGACAGCAGAAGATCCAGCTGTGTTTACAGCAGGAGTCAACTATCAGCTGAGTTTTCCATCTGAGCTGAGTTCAAAACAGAGCAGGATCAAGCTGGAGATAAATCGAGCTAAGTTCAAGACACAGCTGGTCCAGCTGTACAGAACAAAGGGAACTAACTCTGAAGACGTCACTTCAAGTCAGTTTACCTAATCCAGCTCTAAATTCAAAAACCAGCTCCAAAGACAGAGATCCCGGTGTCAGAGGAAGTCAATATACCTCGACCAATGAGGGATTGCCAAATCAGCATCCTAGACTTCAGAACCTAGGATGTAACACTAATGAAGACAGAAACGCCCAACGACAGATTTTGAATTTAAGAAGAGTAGGTAAGATTCAAACGGCTCCTCCAACGGCTAGTCTTGAATCTCTACCTATATAAACCCGTCTTCAACCTCAGGATCAGACATGAAAAACCTTCTAGAAGCTTTCAATTTCTAAATTCATCAAGCCTTCAAAAGCTTACAAGCAGTTCTAAATAGTTCAAAGAACATTTTATCTTAAAGTGTTTCTAGTCCAGAAACTGCCCAGTTTTTCGTCTGATTCCTAGGTAGAAATCATTGTATATCTTAAGCCTAGATTTCGAACGAGTTCATCTAACTCTAAGTTCTTCATTGTAAGAACTCGTTCATAGTTGGAACCCCAAACCAAACCCCTCTTTACACAGAAAGGTTAGGTCAAGGTTACGCTTGCTTGAAGCGCAAAATTCAAGTGGTTGTAAGGTTTTTTCAGTACCCGTAAACTGAAAGGTTAGGCTTGACAGTGCCCGTAAACTGTTGGAACACAACTCAGGTTAGAGTTGTGAAGTTGCTTGGTACTTGGAAACCAAGTGGTAGTGAATTACCAGTGAATCTGGTCGTGGACGTAGGAGGTGTTACTCTGAACCACGTAAAATCTCGTGCTATTTACTTTATCGTTATTTTCAGATATTGTACTAATCCCTTTTGCATATTGCATCTTTATCAAATCTGCATACTCAGCTGCTCCCCAAAGACAGCTGTGTTTTGTCTATAAACTTGCATAACTTGACTAAGTCGAAAACGTAAAGAATATTTTCAAGCTGAGTTTTTTCTAAGCAATCGAGCTAAGTTTTCAAACCACCACTTTCCGCACCGCAAGCTGAGTTATTAGCCCAGCTGACCTTCCTCAGCTGGATTCATAACTGAGCTCACCAACTCTGTTTTAAACTTGAAAAAGTTTTTAGAAATCTATCTTTGGTGTATTCACCCCTCCCCTCTACACCAAAGACCCATCTCAGGGACTATCAATTGGTATCAGAGCAGTGGTTCAAAAGACCGCTGTTTCTGAATCAAGAGATTTGTCTTGACAATCTGTCAGTGGTCAACTGAACAGATCCTATTCTGGAAAAACTCATATTATTTCATATTGTGCATATCTCCATGGATTCTTATCTTAACAGGAACCTTCCCGCCTTCTCGGTCGACGATTATGCAATCTGGAAGTTCAGATTAAAAAGCTTTCTTTGTGCGCATCATGACATGATGTGGGACGTCATCACAGACGGACCCATCATCATTTACAAACAAGGAAATGAGCTTGTTCCAGCTCAAGATGGTGGACAACCAACGTATCAGCTCATTCCCAAGCCAAAGAATGAACATACCTCAGAAGAAAGGAAGCAAGCTGGATTAGACAGCTTCGTGAGGAACACCATCTCGTCAACAGTCTCCAACGCCTACCTCAGCAAGATCATCAACTGCAACACTGTAAAGGAGATGTGGGAAACCCTAGCCAAGCTATGCGAAGGGTCGGGGGATATAAAAGAAAATAAATTCACAATCACCTGCCAGAAGTTTGATAACTTCAAGCAGCTTGTCAACGAGTCCATCGAAGGGATGAAACTCAGATTCTCAAATATTGTGGTAGAAATTGAAACCATCAGAACTGGCAAATACACCCAGCGTGAAAAGAACCTAAAAGTCCTTTCAGCGCTCACAGCTGAATGAAACACATACAAGGTGGTACACCAAAGTCGAAGTGACTTGGGTGATCTTTCAACTGAAAGATTATTCTCCCTGCTCAAAGCCAACGAATACAACTTGAAGATTACCATGAAAGAATCTTCAAGCAATCAGAATGATGAAGAGATGATACCTGCGCCAAAGGAGATTGCGTTCAGAGCTAACTCTGAATAATCCACATACATGCAGTCAGCTGAGTCATCAAAGAAGGACAAGAAGGACATGAGCATGGAAGAGCTACTTGAAGAGATAGCCATGCTGGTCAAAAATTACAACAGACTCAACACCAGTAAGGACAAGTACAAGAAGTTCGTAAGAACTTACAGAGACAAGTAAGCAGCAGCTGATGAGAAGTCAGCTGACAAACGAACAGACGAAGGATGCTTCAATTGCAATGAACTGGGACACTACAGGCTAGACTGTCTTAAGCTATCCAAGAAAGATAAAGACCAACTGAAAGCTAAGGCAGCTGACAAAAGGAGAGCCTACATCGCCAACGAGGAGTGGGAGTGCAACAAAATGGAGGATAACATGCCATTTTCAGACTCAGAAGAAGAAGCACTGATGGCTCATGATGAACCTGAATGGGATACATGCTTCATGAGACAGACAGAAGGAAACGATGAAGATGAGGTAATGTCAAGAACTCAAAATCTATCTAATCCCTCACCATCACACGAACACTCTACACAAGTTTCAGAATCAGGGCTACCTGATTAGAATTTAGTAGAGAAGGTTATGAACGATTCCAAGGAGCTTCAAGATATCCTTGACATCATAATGTGTGAGAATGCCGAGCTGAAGGTGAAACTGGAAAAGAAAAAGGTATCAGAATTAGCGGATACAACACAGCTCCAAGAGGAAGTTATTTCACTAAAAGACAAAATAGTTAAACAAGATCAGCTGAAAAAAGACTTCTACAACGAAAAAAAACAGCTGATGGAAGAATTGGAAAAGGCTACAGCTGAATCAGAAAAGAAGTCAGCTGAGATTATAGAGCTGAAAAGTTCCGAAGAGGTACTATCTAAGAAGATGGTAGCTCTCATCAAAGCTACAACAACAATGGACGAAATCATAAGTGCACAACGTCCAACAGCACCCAAAGCAGGACTGGGTTACAATGAATCGAATGATGCCACAAATATTGCTTCCACTAGTGGAACAAAGGTAATGTTTGTAAGAGCAAAAGAAAACCCAATTCCAGCAACTCAGCAATGACCGTTGAGGACACACCAGGCATCAAAAAGGCCAGCTGTGAGACAACCTCAAGCACAGATCAGACAACAACGTGCTCAAACTTAACAAAGACAGCAGGCTGGACAATTCAGATACCAGCAATATCAACAACACGTCGAAAGATATCAACCGAGATATCAAAGGAGATACCTAGCTGGATATCACTCATATGATCACGAACTGGAGCACCAATTCCAGCCGAGGTATCATAAGAGACAACAGAGACAACGGAACGTCTCAGCTGGGTACTTAGCTGGATACCGAAAAAGACCAGGACATCAACAAAGACATCAAGCTGGGAAGATACTGAGATCAAGACCCCACCAGTAACAACCGAAGAACACAAAGAATGTGTATATCGACTCAGCTGGAAGGATCATCAGATCAAATGACCCAATTCGAGTCATCAAGCAGATCTGGGTCGTAAAAGGATCTCTGTCTAACCCACAAGGACCCAATTAAAACTGGGTACCTAAATTTTGATCTTTTTATAAGTTGCAAAGGAACGACGCATCATTGAGGAGTCGTGAGAATGCTATGGTACTTTGACAGTGGATGTTCCAAGCACATGACGCACTTAAAGCATCTACTCCAGAAGTATATCGAGCTTCCAGGCCCACAAGTAACATTTGGTGACAACTCCAAAGGTCTAACCAAAGGTTATGGTACATTTAAAACTAAAAATGTTATAGTCCCCAATGTTTCTTATGTACAAGGACAGCAACATAACTTGCTTTCCATTAGCCAATTCTGCGACAACGGTTTTTCTGTCAAGTTTGATGCACAGGGATGCACAGTGAAGCACAGGAAAACCAAGCAGATACTACTAAGAGAGAAAAAAGAAGAAAATATGTATTTCGCTGACTGGAACAGCAGCCCTCCTGAGACTTGTCTTGTATCGAAAAGCAGCAATGAAGTCAGCTAGCTGTGGCACAGATGGCTGAATCATCTCAACTTCAAGACAATCAACAAACTGGCTAGAAACCAGCTCGCTAATGGAATTCCAGATCAAGTTTATGACAAGAGTCATATTTGCAGCGCTTGTCAACAAGGAAAACAGACAAAGATTTCATTCTCTCTCAAGCTGACGCCCTCAACTGATCGAGTTCTTCAACTCCTTCACATGGATCTTTTTGATCCAGTAACACCAACGAGTTTCAACAGCAGAAAATATACTCTGGTCGTAGTGGATGACTTCTCAAGATTCATATGGGTGTCATTCCTGTACCAGAAGAGCGAAACAAGGACTAAGCTGACAATCCTGCTAGAAAGGTTGTCAACTCAGAAGAAGTGCAAGATAATGTCAATCAGATCAGATCGAGGAACGGAGTTTCTGAATGAAACTATTTATGAATACTGCGAGAAGAACGGAGTTCAACATCAAATCTCAGCAGCACGCACACCTCAGCAGAATAGTGTAGCAGAGAGAAGAAACAGAACACTCAAAGAAGCAGCTACCTCAATCCTAGCCAGCTCTGCCATTCCAAAGAAGTTCTGGGCCGAGGCAATCAACACAGCATGCTTCACTCAGAATCGCTCTCTACTCACAACAAGGCAAGGAAAGACGCCATATGAGCTATGGAATAACAGAATACCATACATTGGATATTTCAAGGTCTTCGGATCCAAATGTCATATCCTAAACAATAGAAAAATACAGCTCAAGATGTTCGACGCGAAGACTGACCGGGGAGTATTCCTTGGTTACTCTGCTGTGAGTAAAGCATACAGAGTCTTCAACAGAAGAACTCAAACGGTCGAAGTAACTCCACATGTTACCATTGACGAATCATCATTCGAATATAGACATTCTATCAAACGAAGAAATGAAGGAGAATCTTCAAGGTAGATTCAGACAAGAGCTCAAGAGAATCGAATCTGGAATCTGGCCGAACCACTAATATGGAATGATGAGCTAGAGGATGAACCTCAAATCAATCGGGAAGCTCCACCAGCTGGAAATCAAGAGGAACCTTCAACGCCAAATCAAGGGGGAATGCCATCAGCTGGAAATCCAGACACAGCTGAATCCCCAGCACTATCTCCAGCAGAGTTTCTATAAAAGTCACCTCAAAACTCAATCCAATGAGAGTCTCTTTCTCAAGACTTAACTCCAGAGCAACTCCAAGGCAGACGAAATCTAGCCACTTCTAGCATCAATCAGCTGGAAGAAGAAATTCGTAAAAGAAGAAGATGGATTGAAGATCATCCATCATCAGCAATCATTGAAGAACCATCTGACCAAGTCAAAACCAGAAGCTCAGCTGCTCAAGCTACATCGAATCATCAAGAAGCAGCTGACACAGCTCAACTCTCAATAGAGCTAGAACTGACTGTCTATGATGAAAACACAACTCTAATGGCGTGTTATGTAGCTCAAGTTCTAGAGCCTCAAACAATTCTAGAAGCCTTAATAAGTGTACCCTGGACAAACGCCATACAGGAAGAGCTAAATGAATTCCTCAGAAATCATGTCTGGGAATTGGTCGACAGACCTGAAGGAGTCAAAGTCATAGGACTCAAATGGATCTTCAAGAACAAACTGGATACCCTTGGAGTCATCATCAGAAACAAAGCTCGACTAGTTGCCAGGAGCTACACACAGCAAGAAGGAATTGACTTCGAAGAATCATTTGCTCCAGTAGCACGATTGGAAGCAATCAGACTTTTTCTCGCTTGTGCACCACATCACAAATTCAAGGTTTATCAAATGGATGTAAAGTGTGCATTTTTAAATGGAGAAATCAAAGAAGATGTCAATGTTGAACAACCTCTAGGATTTGTAGTAGAAGGAAATAAAGTCTACAAGCTAAAGAAGGCACTTTATGGATTGAAACAAGTACCTCGAGCCTGGTATGATACTCTATCAAATTTCCTTGTATCCAAAGGATTCAAGAAGGGCTCAGTAGACAGAACACTCTTCACCATCAAGTTGAGAGAATACATCCTGGTTGTTCAAATCTATTTAGACGACATCATCTTCGGATCAAGATCAACATTCTAATGCCAAAGATTTGAAGAGATAATGTCAAAACAGTTCCAAATGTCTATGATGGGAGAAATGAGCTTCTTCCTAGGACTTCAAGTCAAGCAATCAGCAGAAGGGATTTTTATAAATCAATCCAAGTACGTGAAAGACTTGATAGCCAAGTATGGAGTTCAATCCAGCAGAACAGTAAAGATTCCGATAAACACCAACTGGAAGATTGAACCTGGAACTGAAGGGAAGTCGGTTGATTCCAGCAAATACAGAGGGATAATAGGTTCCCTGCTGTATCTAGCAGCTAGTCGTCCAGACATCTCTTTCGCAGTCGGAGTGTGTGCCAGATTTCAAGTTGATCCAAAGGAAGCACACATACAAGAAACCAAGACATTCTCAAATATCTCAAAGGAACTCAGAATGTTGGGCTGTGGTATCCAGCTGAAGACAATCTACAGCTGACTGGATATTCATACTCAGATTTCGCTGGAGATCGGTTGGACAGAAAATCAACTTCAGGAACATGTCAGTTCCTAGGAAGCAAGTTGATCTCGTGGTTTTCAAAGAAGCAAACGTGCGTCGTAACCTCCACAACAGAAGCAGAATATATGGCAGCTGGAAGCTGCTGCTCATAAATTGTCTGGCTGAAACATCAGCTGGATGACTATGAAGTAAAAACTAGACAAGTTCCAATTTTCTGTGATAGCTCAAGTGCGATTGCTATATCAGAAAATCCAGTACATCACACAAGATGCAAACATGTGGACGTGCGCCATCACTTCATCAGAGATTATGTGGAAAAGAAGGATGTGATTGTTGAGAAAATTCACACAGACATACAGTAGGCTGATATACTCACAAAGCCGCTGATAGAAGCAAGATTCAAGATGCTGTGCGGATTACTTGGATTACTCAACCCAGACGAAGCTACATCCAGCTGAATGGAAGCAGACCCAGCTGGAATTCAGAACCAACCTCAAAGAACCTAGCTGAGAAAGAATCAAGCTCAGCCAGACTCCTAAGTTGAAGGATTATTCAGCTGAGGGGAAACCAGCTGGAAAAACGATCACTCAACACAGCTATTCATAACTGAGGTATCAGCTGACTACGATGATCAGCTGAGAGGTTTGCAACATCATTACATACACCTACTCATTCTGTTTTAGACAGACATCAGTCAAATCATATCTTTTCATATCTAATCAAATTTAATTAAAAGTCTGCAAAGAACTGAAACATGGGAGTTTCGAGGCAAAAGTCAAAACGTCTTAACCGTCCTCTCACGCGCATTAACTAGTATTTTCTAAACAAGAAACTTACATGACGCGAGAATCACTCCAAGTCGTAGATCTTCTTATCAAACTAA
Organism: Agastache rugosa; assembly: GCA_031470985.1. NCBI lineage: Eukaryota > Viridiplantae > Streptophyta > Magnoliopsida > Lamiales > Lamiaceae > Agastache > Agastache rugosa. Next base: position 29,784,238 of record CM062606.1, on the reverse strand, counting down.
ATCTTGATCGTCCATTCATCAAGAAAGTTTATATAAATATGCTAGAAGAGATACGCAAACATTTGCATTAACCCTAAAAAGTTTTTCTTTCGGCACTCTTTCTTCTTCCTCCCCTTTGTATTATTTGTTCTACTAACAAAAGTTGCAGAAGAAGAACATGGAATCTAGAAAGATATCTCCAGAAGCCGATCAACATGAAGAGTCTGTCAAAGCTTCACTATGAGAGTTGTTTAACTCTCATAAACCACAAGAAGACGGAGTTCCAGGAGAAAATGAAGCTCATCGATAGATCCGGTCTAACACGGTGGGTGACTGCAAAGCTCAAGAACATCATTCACCAGGAAGTTGCAGAATTCTTCCTAGGAATGTCAAAGGAAAAATACCTCCTCCGCCCCACTGTTTCTCTCAAAATAAAAGAGAGAACTGGACACACAACTTCCTGGGATGCGGAAATCAACGTCAACAAGATTCTGACAAAGGAATTCAACCTGAGAGGAAACCCAGTTAGAACTGGACGAGATGTTGATAAAGCCGGAGTCTTTAAGAGCAGACATGTCAAAACTCATACTCCGCCACAGGAGGCACAGAAAAAGATGCAGGAAACAAAGCAGCATGCATCTACTTCCTTCCCAGCTGGAAAGATGAAACAACTTGAGGAGACAAAACAAGCTGAAGCACCGTCTTCAAAGAGAAGACTCAAGTTAAAGGTGCTCAGTCAGTTAGCCAAGAAGCCAGCTGACATTGAGAGAGAATTCGTAACTACTCTCTGAGGAGCAGAAGGTCCACAAGCGGTGGTTTGTTACGGTGGAGAAGAAGTTCATGTGCCAGCGTGAACATCATCATCGCCACCACCACAACGACGTATTCCAGCTGATCAACTAAACTTAGACCTCAATCAACTAAGCTTAAACCTCACAGCAGATGGAATACTTCAACCGCCTTCTCTTCAATTTCGTTCAGCTCAACAGGGACACCAGCTTCAAAATCAACTTATGGAAGTTGGAGCTCAAGCCCCTGCACCAAGCTCAAGTGGAAAGCATCATCAAGCCGATGATCACTTGCAGTTGGATGATGAAAACATGAACTGAACCCCATAACAACCACTTCTGAAGTGGAAGGGGAATACTTAAGTCCCTCAAGAGTTGCACGTGACGCCTCCATCTCAAGGTTTGAAGACCTCATGCTTAAAGGAGTCACAAGCGCAACTGAAGTGCTGAATCAGACTTTCTCATTCAATCTAATGAAGTCTGAAGAAGCCAAATTGCAAGGAATGAAGTTGTGCCCTACTCAGAAGATGTCATCTTTAGTGCCAACTCATACCTCCAAGCACTCAGCTGGACAGCCCCAGCTGAAACAGGCCAAGGAAGTTGTGTCTGCAATCACAGCTGAGGCTAATGCTATTGAAGAAGAGCCAGCCAATGCAACAGCTGAGCCACCAAGATTCCAGACCTCGCTGCTCAGAGCTGACAACCGCAGCATAGCCAAACTAAACATCGCAACAACTGATAATACAGCGAAGATCGCTGACTCAATTCAGGAAATTGCACAGCTCAATAAGACGATGGTGTGTCTCTCCCGCCTTGTTGATCATGCCAAAAAGGGGGAAGATAATGAGACAAAGAATAGGCAAACTGCTGAGCTAGAGGAACCAGCTGAATCAGCTGAAGGAGAAACGAGTCAAAAGAAAGAAGCAGCAGATGCAGAAGAGAAGACCCGACGGTAGGATTGAAGATTGAAGAATTGAAGAAATTTTTTTCCTTTCTTTCTTTTTCTCTTTTTATGCTGTAATTTCTTACATTAATAAAACACAATCTTCTTTGCTGCTCAAAGCTTACCCTGATGACAATTACTTTTTGTCCAGGCTCTGAACTCTGAACTCTTTTCTGCTGATTTTTTTTACCCTCTTAAAACGTAGGGGGAAGCTAAGGGGAAGCTTCATAAGTTGTCTCAGTTAGGATTTGGCATCATCAAAAAGGGGGAAATTGTTGGAAAAATTATAAAGTTTTGATTTAATACCAAAACCCAACTGTTCTCCAACCGAGTAGATGATCGCATCAACCTAAGTAGTGTTTTCCAGCTCGCCTGTTTGAGCTCTAGAATTTCTAAGTTTACAGGTTCAGGAAGCGGAAGACAACAGAAGCTCAAGACAGCAGAAGATCCAGCTGTGTTTACAGCAGGAGTCAAAATTCAGCTGAGTTTTCCAGCTGAGCTGAAGATCCAGTTGTGTTTACAGCAGGAGTCAACTATCAGCTGAGTTTTCCAGCTGAGCTGAGTTCAAAACAGAGCAGGATCAAGCTGGAGATAAATCGAGCTGAGTTCAAGACACAGCTGGTCCAGCTGTATAGAACAAAGGGAACTAACTCTGAAGACGTCACTTCAAGTCAATTTACCCAATCCAGCTCTAAATTCAAAAACCAGCTCCAAAGGCAGAGATCTCGGTATCAGAGGAAGTCAATATACCTCGACCAATGAGGGATTGCCAAATCAGCATCCTAGACTTCAGAACCTAGGATGTAACACTAATGAAGACAGGTGCAGAAACGCCCAACGGCAGATTTCGAATTTAAGAAGAGTAGGTAAGATTCAAACGGCTCCTTCAACGGCTAGTCTTGAATCTCTACCTGTATAAACCCGTCTTCAACCTCAGGATCAGACACGAAAAACCTTCTACAAGCTTTCAATTTCTAAATTCATCAAGCCTTCAAAAGCTTACAAGCAGTTCTAAATAGTTCAAAGAATACTTTATCTTAAAGTGTTTCTAGTCCAGAAACTGCCCAGTTTTTCGTCTGATTCCTAGGCAGAAATCATTGTATATCTTAAGCCTAGATTTTGAACGAGTTCATCTAACTCTAAGTTCTTTATTATAAGAACTCGTTCATAGTTGGAACCCCAAACCAAACCCCTCTTTTCCTAGAAAGGTTAGGTCAAGGTTACGCTTGCTTGAAGCACGAAATTCAAGTGGTTGTAAGGTTTTTTCAGTACCCGTAAACTGAAAGGTTAGGCTTGACAGTGCCCGTAAACTGTTGGAACATAACTCAGGTTAGAGTTGTGAAGTTGCTTAGTACTTGGAAATCAAGTGGTAGTGAATTACCAGTGAATCTGGTCATGGACGTAGGAGGTGTTACTCCGAACCACGTAAAATCTCGTGTTATTTACTTTCTCGTTATTTTCATATATTGTACTAATTCCTTTTGCATATTGCATCTTTATCAAATCTGCATACTCAGCTGCTCCTCAAAGACAGTTGTGTTTTGTCTATAAACTTGCATAACTTGACTAAGTCGAAAACGTAGAGAATATTTTCAAGCTAAGTTTTTCTAAGCAATCGAGCTAAGTTTTTAAACCACCACTTTCCGCACCGCCAGCTGAGTTATTAGCCCAGCTGACCTTCCTCAGCTGGATTCATAACAGAGCTCACAAACTCTGTTTTAAACTTGAAAAAGTTTCTAAAATCTATCTTTGGTGTATTCACCCCCCCTCTACACCAAAGACCCAGCTCAGGGACCATCATATCGTTTTTGAATTCCCAGGTTAGATGATATGCTAGATGAGTTGTCTGGAGCGTCTGTCTTTTCTAAAATTGATTTACGTTCTGGATATTTTCAAGTTAGAATGTCTGAAGGGGATGAGTGGAAAACCGCATTTAAGACTAAGCATGGTTTGTATGAATGGCTTGTGATGCCTTTTGGACTTACTAATGCTCCTAGTACTTTTATGCGTTTGATGAATCATTTGCTGCGTGATGTTATTGGGAAATATGTTATTGTGTACTTTGATGATATCCTTATCTATAGTACTTGTGTTTCTGAGCATGTTAGACATCTTAGGCATGTTTTTGAGTTGTTGCGTGATGCTAAGTTGTATGCCAACCTGTCTAAGTGTTCCTTTTGCATGGATGAGGTTATCTTTCTTGGTTTTTTTGTTAGTAGTCTTGGTGTAGAGGTTGATAGGGCTAAGGTGCGAGCCATTGAGGAATGGCCAACACCTAAGTCTAGTTCTGATGTTCGATCTTTCCATGGTTTAGCTGGGTTTTACCGTCGCTTTGTGCGTGATTTTTCATTTATTACTGCACCATTGACTGAGTTGAGTAGGAAAGATAAGAAGTTTGAGTGAGGCAAAGCCCAAGAGCATGCTTTTAATCTGTTGAAGTCAAAGTTATGTAATGCTCTTTTGTTGGTTTTACCTGATTTTTCTAAGATGTTCGAGATTGAGTGTGATACCTCTGGTATAGGCATTGGTGCTGTTTTGATACAGGATAGGAAGTCGGTCGCCTATTTCAGTGAGAAACTGAATGGAGCAGCCCTTAGGTACTCTACGTACGACAATGAGCTGTATGCATTGAAGAGGTCTTTGGAGACTTGGCAGCATTATCTGAGACCGAAGGAGTTCGTGATTCACACTAATCACGAATCACTGAAGCACTTGAAAGGGCAGCAGAATCTGAATTCGAGACATGACAGATAGGTTGAATTCATTGAATCTTTCCCATAAGTACAAGAAAGGTGAGGAGAATGTGGTTGCTGACACACTTTCTCGCAGGTATACCTTATTTTCTGTGATGCATGCCCAGTGCTTAGGGTTAGAGAATTTGAAGAGTTTTTTATGCATCTGATCCTTACTTTGGTGATATTTTCGAGAATTGTCAGTCTAGGTCTAGATCTGTTGATTCCTTTTATGGGACTGATGGATTCCTGTTTAAAGATGCCAAGTTGTGTGTTCCTACTTGTTCCATGCGAGATTTACTTGTTTTAGAGTCTCATGCCGGTGGTCTAATGGGTCATTTTGGTGTTGCTAAGACTTTGAGTTTATTGCATGAGCATTTTTATTGGCCTCGCATGAAGAGAGATGTAGAGAGAATCTGTGCTAGATGTATAACATGTAGAAAGGCTAAATCTAGTTCTATTCCATTTGATTTGTACACTCCACTGCCTGCACCATCTGCACCTTGGATTGACATTTCTATGGATTTTATTCTTGGTTTGCCTAGGTCTAAGTCTGGTAAAGATTATGTGTTTGTGGTTGTAGATCGGTTTTCCAAAATGTCTCATTACATTGCATGCAGAAAACTGATGATGTTTTTAATGTTGCTAATCTGTTATTTCGTGAAGTAGTTAGACTGCATGGCATGCCTAGGACTATTGTCTCTGATAGGGATACTAAGTTCTTGGGACATTTTTGGCGTGTTCTTTGGGGAAAGTTAGGTACTAAACTTTTATTTTCTACTGCATGTCATCCTCAGACCGATGGTCAGACTAAAGTAGTTAATAGGACTTTAGATACTTTACTTCGTGCATTAGTGAAGAATAATTTGAAGTCATGGGAAGAGTGTTTACCTTTTGCTGAGTTTGCTTATAACCATGTTGTGCATTCTTCCAGTAACATGTCTCCATTTGAGGTTGTGTATGGTTTTAATCCTCTTATTCCTACAGACCTCATTCCTTTTCCTAGTGATCATCTTTCGAGGTTGCAAGGTTCTCGTAGAGCTGAACAGGTTCAAGAGATGCATAACAAAATCAAGGACAGGATCGAACTTCAGGGACAGAAAAATGCAACCAAGGCTAATGCACATCGCAAGCAAGTGTTATTCAAACCAGGCGATAAGGTTTGGATCCACTTCAGTCCAGGGTGCTTCCCTAACTTGAGAAAGTCGAAATTGATGCCTTGAGGAGATGGACCGTTTACTGTCGTCGCCCGCGTCAATGACAATGCATACCGCATTGACCTTCCAAGTGAGTATAAGTGTTCTAATACTTTTAATGTTTCTGACTTATCTCTTTTTTCTTGTAGATGATTTCGATGCTGAGAATGAGCTGAATTCGAGGACGAATTCTTTTTAGCAGGGGGGAATGATGAGCCGGGATCCAGCACTGATGAATCAAACCCAGAGTTGCAGCTGAGAGGTCCAGTTACAAGATTGAGAGCTAAGAAGCAAGCTATTTCCAGTGCATTGTCCAGAAGAAACTGGAAGATAACGATATTGGGAGTAAGCAGTCCAAGTTGGTGAATTTGGCCAATGCCCAGGATTGATGCGTCCAGTTTCGAACAAGTCCTTGTCGTTCGAAATTTGGGCTTCCATTTATTTAGTGTTTTATGTTTTATTTTATTTAGGCTCCGACTTTGTAATACTTAGTTTAATTATTTTAAATTAAGTAATAAGCCCAATAGTTAGTATTTATCCAATTTAATTTGTAGCCCAGTAGTTAGGTGACAAATTGGCCCAAGACTTGTAATTAGGCCTAGTCCGAAATTGCTTGGCCCTTGAATATTTCGAACCCTAGTAGTATTTAGGTCTTGGATGAACACTATTTTCAGCAGACAATTTTGAATCTGAAATCATAGTTGATCGTTTTGTCTCATATTTCGTGCTTCGGTTCACGTTTTCTATTGTTTTATGGTAGAGTTTGTTGTTGGAAACTTCAAGGTTGAAATCAATTGATTCGTTCGTGATATCCAGTCATATCCGGGTTAATCAAGCCATGAAGAATTGCTTCAAAGACACGTTTCGGATTCAAGTCGATCCGGGGTTCGTTTCGGGTAAGTTCTTCATCCTCCTTTCGTTTTTTTTGTTTCCAGCCATCTCGACCTCCTTCCACCCATCATATACTGTCCATTCCACCTCTTTATCCACCCCAATCCCACGCCCAGATCAGTTCTCCGCCCCAGCAGATCCGTCGTTCGTAGTTTTAACCTAGTTCGACCTAAAAGTCAGCTCCGTGCCAAATCCCAAACCCCTCGTGCGAATTGGTTTAATTTTGGATATGTTGTTCCGGACTTCAATTCATAATTTTTGTTAAAATTTGAGCTTAATCGGAGTTGATGTGCAATAGATTCTAATCGGGTTTCAGTCTAGGGTTTTTAGTCGTTGGTTTTGGCTTTGTTCTGTGTTTTGTCTGTCTCTTGTTTAGTTTTCGATTTATTTCAGTTTATTAGGTATTTAATCTCTTTTAATTTAGTTTGTAATTGGATTGAATCAACCTTTCTGTTGACGTGTGTTCGAGTCCTTGCTTCCGCATATTGTTTGGCCGTATCAGCTTGGAGGTATGAGTTGGCCCTTGAGATGACGTCTTCTGAGGGTGGCACAACATCATTCCTTGATTTTTGAATCAGATTTTGGATTAGCTCGTCTTGATGCATGAAAGCATCCTGGAGACTTCCAAATTCAAAAATCTCTTGCAGTTGAACTTCTTCAGACTTCAGATGGTCGAATGAGGAGGTCTGAATCAGCTCTTCAGTCGCGTACGAGGTGCTCATCTTGGTAGCAATATAGAATTTCAAGTCGCTGATGGTAACTAATGCGGCTGGGAGAGAAGCTAGCTCCGGATATTGTTACAGTGCGCTTGTGACTCCTTCGAGCATAAGGTCATCGAACCTTGAAATAGAGGCGTCACGTGCAACATTTGAGGAGCTGAGGTATACATCTTCCTCAGATGATGTATGGGTATGGGGTAATCATCCAGCTGCAAATGAGCGTTAACTGGACGGGGCTTTTTATGTGAGCTTGGTGCAGGGGTTTGAGCTCCATCTTCTTTATCAAGAAGTTGATGTCCCTGTCGAGCTGAAGGAAATTGAGGAGAAGGAGGTTGAAGTATTCCATCTGATCTGAGGTTTAAGCTTAGTTGATCAGCTGGAATAGGAAGATGAAATGGTGGTGATGGTGGTGTCCATACTGGCACATGAACTTCTTCTCCACCGTAAGAAACCACCGCTTATGATCATTCTGCTACTCGGAGAGTCATTATGAATTTTCTCTCGATATCAGCTGACTTCTCAGCTGATTGGCTGGGCACCTTGAAGTTGAGTCTTCTATTTGTAGATGGTGCTTCAGCTAGTTTTGTTTCCTCGCATTGTTTCCTCTTCCCTGCTTGGGAGGAATCAGATCACTACTGTTTTATCTCCTGCATCTTCTTCTTTCCTTCAGGTGCTGCTTTCTTCAGCAAGTCAATCAGTTGACTTGGCTTCTCAAAGAGTATCATTGAGATTGGAAACTCTTCCGGATTATGCCACCTGATGTTGCGCAATCTGGCAATCATTTCTATGATGCAAGCGGCTTTGGAGCACAAGTAGATTGTCTCCTTGCAGCTGTACCGGATGCATTCTTTATTCTTGAACCGGATTTTCTTTGATTTCTTCTCCAACTTGTCCAAAAAGTAAGAGAACCAATCCACAGGTTCACTTCTGAGGATGACTATCATTGGTTTCAACTTGGGTATGCTGATCTCTCCTTGAGATCCAGTCATACCTAGAATGCACTTCTGAGTGATGTCCAGAAGTAGTCGGTACTTGGGATGAAGCAGGAGCTTTGACATGCTCGCTCTGAATGTCTCCGGTTTTATCAGCATCTTGTTCAGTTCTGACTGGACTTCCTCTCTAGTGTATCTCTCAGGAGAGAGATTTCCGAACGTCTTCAGGTTAAACTCCTTGGTCAGAATCCTGTTGACGTTGATCTCAGCATCCTAGGGAGTTGTGTGTCCCGTTTTTTCTTTTATCTTGAGAGAAACATTGGTGCGGAGGCGGTCCTTTTCCTTTGACATCTCCAGGAAGAACTCGGCTACTTCCTGGCGAAGCATGTTCTTGGGTCTGGCGGTCACCCACTGCGTTAGACCGGCTCTTTCGATGAGTTTCATTACCTCCTGAAACTCTGATTTCTTGTTGTTCCTGAGAGTTAAGCAACTCTCAAAATGAAGCTTTGACAGAAAGACTTCATGTTGATCGACTCCTGGAAGTAGCTTTTTAGATGCCATGTTCTTCTTCTGTAAAAACTTGTTAGTAGAACGAGTAATATATATAGAAGAAGATATAAAGATGCCGATATCAAAAACTTTTTAGAGATAAGTATGGCGAGGATTTGCGTATCTCTGTTATAAATATCAATTTCCATATTGAATGAACGGTCAGGATTGTGGCAGTTTGATATGAAGATCTACGGCTGGAAATGATTCATGCATCACGTCATATTATCGTTCGTACAGCACGTATGATTAACGCATGGTGAGGAAGATGAAACGTTTTGACTTCTACCTCGGAACTCCCATGCTTCAGAACTTTGCAGGCTTTTAATTAAATTCTATTTGATACGATGTGATTGAAACCTTTATTTATTATCTTTTCTGAGATATGCAGAATAAAGAAATATATATCTTAAAGAATAGGGTTTCGATATCGCAAACCTCTCAGTTGATCATAGTAGTCAGCTGATACCTCGGTTGTAAGTTGATATGTGTTCTTTTTCAGCTGGGTTTAGCGTTGAGTTCCCCCTCAGCTGAGTAATCCTTCAACTTTGATGTCCAGCTGAGCTTGGTTCCTCCTCAGCTGGTTTCTCATTAAAAGTGAGTATGAAATCCAGCTGGGTCTGCTTCCTTTCAGCTGGATGTCTTTTCTTCATCTGGGTTGAGTAATCCGAGTAATCCACACAACATTTTGAATCTTGCTTCCACCAGCGGCTTTGTAAGAATATCAGCACGCTGTATGTCTATGTAAATTTTCTCAATAATGACATCCTTCTTTTCCACGTGATCTCTGATAAAGTGATGACGCACGTCCACGTGTTTGCACCTTGTGTGATGAACTGGATTTTCTAAAATTGCAATAGCACTTGAGCTACACAGAAAATTGTAACTTGTCCAGTCTTCACTTCGTAGTCATCCAGATGATGTTTCAGCCAGAGAATTTGAGAGCAGCAACTTTCAGCCGCCATATATTCTGCTTCTGTCATGGATGTTGCGACACACGTCTGCTTCTTTGAAAACCATGATATCAACTTGCTTCCTAGGAACTGACATGTTCCTGAAGTTGATTTTCTGTCTAATCGATCTCCAGCAAAGTCTGAGTCTGAGTCTGAGTATCCAATCAGCTGTAGATTATCTTCAGCTGGGTACCACAGCCCAACATTTTAAGTTTCTTTGAGATATTTAAGAATGTTCTTGGCTCTTGCATGTGTGCCTCCTTAGGATCAACTTGAAAGATACATCAGGGAACCTATTGTCCCTCTGTATTTGCAGACTTTTAATTAAATTCGATTTGATACGATGTGACTGAAGCCTTTATTCATTATCTTTTCTGAGACATGCAGAATTAAAAAAATATATATTTTAAAGATAAGGGTTTCGATACTGTAAACCTCTCAGCTGATCACAGTAGTCAGCTGATACCTCGGTTGTGAGTTGATATGTTGAATGAGCTCTCTTTCAGCTGGGTTTAGCGTTGAGTTCCCCCTCAGCTGAGTAACCCTTCAACTTTGATGTCCAGCTGAACTTGGTTCCTCCTCAGCTGGTTTCTCTTTGAAACTGAGTTTGAAATTCGGTTGGGTCTGCTTCCTTTCAGCTGGAAGTAACTTCTTCATCTGGATTGAGTAATCCAAGTAATCCACATAACATTTTGTATCTTGCTTCCACCAGCGGCTTTGTAAGAATATCAGCACGCTATATGTCTGTGTTGTTTCAACTCAAAACACCTTCGAATTGACTCGCAAGAGAACGAGGTCAATGTAGGGCGACAAGCTGACCCAAGTCGTATTCTCAAGGAAGGCTCAATAGGGCTAATGCCGCTTGTATTATTCACACAGAAAATAAAATAAACAATCCTAAACATTCTAAACCATAGAATTTGAAATGACGAGAACTAAACTAATCAAAGCAATAAAATAACAAATAAATAACAAAAAAATAACAAGAAGAAAGAAAGTGCTAGGGATTATATTATTCTCATTGATTTCTTACCAAGCTTATTACAGATTAATTCTATTAATTTATCACGCATAATCAACTTCAACATAGGGTTAACATCAATAGCTTTCACGTCAATCCGATAAACCCTAAAGACTAAATTACACGATCAAGATTAATAATTAGACATGCGTTTCCGGTCAATCTAATGTTGAAAGAATCACAATCGAGCAGTAGAATCATCCATCGATCTCATCCACTACTTAGAAATATCGAATAGTGATCAATTATTCAATATAATGAAAATCAATTCAATCAACGGGGAATTAATCATAGAACAAGAACGGATCGAAACAATTCGAATATCTAAACCCTAAACAAGAAATTAGCTAAGCATAGAATAATTCATCGAACAATAATCACAAGAATTCACCGATTAAATTACAAGAAATAAACGGTAAAGTAATCCTTACAATCGAACGGTTGCAATCCGTGGATAACGATCCTCCTTGTTAATCAACAGGATGCAATCCTCGGACGATGATTCTCGTTAATTCTAGCTAGCCAAAAAGGAAAAGAAAATGAAAAAGAAAAAGAAAAAGAAAAGAAAAAGAAATGGTGCGCTGCTGCTGTGCGTGCTAGGATCAAGAATGAAGAGAGTCCCCTTTAAGAAAACCCTAGCTGCTAATACATAAAATCATCGCGCACAGCCGTTACAAGTTCCGATCCAGCGCTCGCTCGAACCCAGCGCCGGCTGGACCAAGAAATACGAAGACAACTCCAGCGCTCGCTCAAGTTCAGCGACGGCGGCACTCCAGCGCTCGCGGCATCCCAGCGCCGGCTGGGACACCTTCCGCGTACCATGCCTCCAGCGGCCGTTCAAGACCATCGACCGCTACCTGCCGGATTCCGCCGGCCGGAATCCGACGGCCGCCGGGTTCTTGTGTTACCGGCTGTCTCCTCCAAAGCTGTTGTTGTCGTTCGTGTCCGTCGTTCTTGGTCTAATTCTCTTCTTGCTGCTGTTTAGCTACCAAAGATGATCAAGAATGTGCTGCTGTCGACCAAGAGGAAGTCCATTTGAGCGAGCTGATGTCCTTCTCGTTCCAGAACTGCTGTCCAAAAATGATCGAGAATCTTGCGGTCCCAAGAGTTGCTGTTCAGCGTTGTAAATTGCGAGAGTTGTCCAAGAATAATGATATAAAACCCCAGCTGCTCATCTTCTCAACCCCGGCTAGACGTCTCGTTTCCACTTCATGCTTCGAGAATCAACACTTTTATCATTTTCAGTCCATTTCTCAATCGTTCGACACCAAAACCTATAAACATAAGATTTACACTAACTCCGCTCAATTTAAACAAATTATAATGATACGCGACCAAATAATATGAATAAACACACGCGAATCACCGTAAATTTATCACAAATAATGACCAAAGTGAATTTTCTCAACAATGACATCCTTCTTTTCCACGTGATCTCTGATAAAGTGATGACGTACGTCCACATGTTTGCATCTTGTGTGATGTACTGGATTTTCTGATATTGCAATAGCACTTGAGCTATCACAGAAAATTGAAACTTGTCCAGTCTTCACTTCGTAGTCATCCAGCTAATGTTTCAGCCAGAGAATTTGACAGCAACAGCTTCCAGCTGCCATATATTCTGCTTCTATTGTGGAAGTTGCAATGCAAGTCTGCTTCTTTGAAAACCATGATATCAACTTGCTTCCAAGAAACTGGCATGTTCCTAAAGTTGACTTCCTGTCCAGTCTGTCTCCAGCGAAGTCTGAGTCTGAGTATCCAGTCAGCTGTAGGTTATCTTCAGCTGGGTACCACAACCCAACATTTTGAGTTTCTTTGAGATATTTGAGAATGTTCTTGGCTGCTTGCATGTGTGTCTCCTTAGGATCAACTTGAAATCTGGCACATACTCCGACTGCAAATGATATGTCTGGACGACTGGCTGTTAGATACAGTGTGAAACCTATTATTCCTCTGTATTTGCTGGAATCTACTGATTTTCCTTTAGTTCCTAGTTCAATCTCCATTTGGTGTTCATCGGTATCTTCACTGTTCTGCTAGATTGAACTTCATATTTGGCGATCAAGTCTTTCACGTACTTGGATTGGTTTATGAAGATTCTTTCTGATGATTGCTTGACTTGAAGTCCTAGGAAGAAACTCATTTCTCCCATCATAGATATTTGGAACTGTTTTGACATCATTTCTCCAAATCGTTGGCATAAGAATGTTGATCTTGATCTGAAGATGATGTCATACACATAGATTTGAACAACTAGGATGTCTTCTCCCAATTTGATGGTGAAGAGAGTTCTGTCTACTGAGCCCTTCTTGAATTCTTTGGATACAAGGAAATTTGATAGAGTATCATACCAAGCTCGAGGTGCTTGCTTCAATCCATATAGCGTCTTCTTTAACTTGTAGACTTTGTTTCCTTCCATTTCAAATCCTGGTGGTTGTTCAACATAGACATCTTCTTTGATTTCTCCATTTAGAAATGCACACTTAACATCCATTTGATAGACTTTAAATCTGTGATGTGCTGCATAAGCGAGAAATAATCTGATTGCTTCCAGTCAAGCTACTGGAGCAAAAGATTCTTCGAAGTCAATTCCTTCTTGCTGTGTATAACCCTTGGCAACGAGTTGAGCTTTGTTTCTGATGATGACTCCAAGAGTATCCAGCTTGTTCTTGAAAATCCATTTGAATCCGATGACTTTGACTCCTTCAGGTCTGTCGACCAATTCCCAGACATAATTTTTGAGGAATTCATTCAGCTCTTCTTGCTTGGCATTTGTCCAATGTACGCTTTTTAAAGCTTCTAGAATAGTTTGAGGTTCTGGAACTTGAGCTACATAGCATGCCAATAGAGTTGTGTCTTCATCATAGACTGTTAGTTCCAGCTCTACTGAGAGTTGAGCTTTGTCAGTTGCTTCTTGATGATTTGATGTTGTAGCTTGAGCGGTTGTGCTTCTGGTTCTGACTTGGTCTGATGGTTCTCCAATGATGGCAGATGATGGATGATTTTCAATCCATCTTCACCTTCTACGAATTTCTTCTTCCAGCTGATTGATGCTAGAAGTGGCTAGATCTCGTCTGGCTTGGAGTTGTTCTGGAGTTAAGTCTTGAGGTTGAGACTCCACTTAATTTGGAATTGAATTTGATCCTCCTTATGGTGACGTCCGTAAGAGTTCAGCTGTAGAGGGTATTGGGGATTCAGCTGTGTCTGGATTTCCAGCTGATGGCATTCTCCCTTGATTTGGCGTTGGAGGTTCCTCTTGATTTTCAGCTAGTGTAACTTCTACTTGGTTGATCTGAAGTTCTTCTTTTGGCTCATCATCCCATATTAATGGTTCGGCCAGATTTCTGATTCGAGTCTCTTGAGCTCTTGTCTGAATTTGCCTTGAAGATTCTCCTTCATTTTTTCGTTTGATTGAGTCTCTGAATTCAAATGAAGATTCGTTAAAAGTAACATGGGGAGTTACTTCGACTGTTTGAGTTCTTCTGTTGAAGACTCTGTAAGCTTTGCTTATTGTTTGAGCCTTTCCAGCAGGATCGGCAGCTTGGTTCTTGTTTCGCTTTTCTGGTACAGAAATGACACCCATGTGAATCTTGTGAAGTCATCCACTACGACCAGAGTATATTTTCTGCAGTTGAAACTTGCTGGAGTAACTGGACCAAAGAGATCCATGTGTAGAAGTTGAAGAACGCGATCTGTTGATGGCATTGGCTTGAGAGAGAATGAAATCCTAGTTTGTTTTCCTTGTTGACACGCGCTGCACATATGACTTTTATCATATACTTGATCTGGGATTCCATTAGCGAGATGGGTTCTGGCCAGTTTGTTGATTGTCTTGAAGTTAAGGTGATTCAGCCGTCTGTGCCACAGCCAGCTGACTTCATTGATGTTTTTAGATACAAGACAAGTTTCTGGAGGGCTGTTGTTCCAGTCAGCAAAATACATATTTCCTTCTCTTTTCCCTCTTAGTAGTATCTGCTTGGTTTCCCTGTACTTCACTGTGCATCCCTGTGCATCAAATTTGACAGAAAAACCGTTGTCGCAGAATTGGCTAATGGAAAGCAAATTGTGTTGCAGTCCGTGTACATATGAAATATTAGATATTTTAACATTGTTGGTTTCAAATGTACCGTAACCTTTGGTTAAACCTTTGGAGTTGTCACCAAATGTTACTTGGGGGCTTGGACGCTCGATGTACTCCCGGAGTAAATGCTTTAGGTGAGTCATATGCTTGGAACATCCACTGTCCATGTACCACAATGTTCTCATCGACTCCTCAATGATGCGTCTTTCCCTTGCGACCTGTAACAGAAATCAAAATTTAGGTCCCCAGTTTTAATAGGGTCCTTGTGGGTTAGTTAGAGATCCTTTCACAACCCAGATCTGCTTGATGACACGTATTGGGTCATTTGATCTGATGATTCTTCCAGTTGTGTCGATGTACACATTTTTTGTGTTCTTTGGTTGCTGCTGGTGGGGTCTTGGTCTCTGTCCTTTCCCAGTTTGATTTCTCTGCTGATATCCAGATCTTTTTCGGTTTCCAGCTGAGACGTTCATTTGTCTCTGCTGTCTTGTGTGATATCTGTGCTGGAATTGGTACTCCAACTGCTGATCATATGATTGATATCCAGCTGGGTATCTCCTTTGATATCTTGGTTAATATCTTGCTACGTGCTGTTGATATTGCTGGTATCTGACTTGTCCAGCCTGATGTCTCCGTTGTGGTTGAGCACGTTGCTGTCTGATTTGTGCTTGTGGTTGCCTCATAGCTTGCTTTTTCGAAGCCTGCTGTGTTCTCGATATTTGTTGTTGAGCAGCTGGAGTTGGGTTCTCTTTTGCCTTCACAAACATTACTTTTGTTCCACTTGTGGAAGCAATGTTTGTGACATCTTTTGTTCCAGTATAACCCAATCATGTCTTGAGTGTTGTTGGACGCTGAACACTTGTTATTTCGTCTATTGTTATGGTAGCTTTGATGAGTGTTACCATCTTCGTAGTTAGCGCCTCTTCGGATTTTTTCAGTTCCGTGATCTCAGCTGACTTTTGTTCTGATTCAGTTGTGGTCTTTTCCAAGTTTTCCAACAGTTGTTTCCTTTTGTAGTAGAATTCCTTCATCAGCTGATCCTGTTTCACTATCATATCCTTGAGTGAAACAACCTCCTCTTTGAGTTGTGTAGCATCAGCTGCTCTGATGCTCTTTTCTTTTCTAGCTCAACTTTTAGCTCGGCATTCTCACACATGGTGATTTAAAGGATCTCTTGTAGCTCCTTGAAGTCATTCATAACTTTCACTACTAAACACCAGTCAGGTAGTCCTGATTCTAAAACCTGTGTAGAGTGTTCGTGTGATAGTGAGGGATTAGATAAATTTTGAGTTCTTGAAGTTACTTCATCCTCGTCGAGTCCGTCAGTCTGTCCCATGAAACAAGTATCCCATTCTGGTTCATCATGGGCCATGAGTGCATCTTCCTCCGAATCTGAGAAAGGCATGTTGTCATCCATCTTGTTGCACTCAGACTCTTCGTCAGCGATGTAGGCTTTTCTTCTGTCAGCTGCCTTATCTTTCAGAAGGTCTTTTTCTTTCTTGGAAAGTTTGGGACAGTCCTGCTTGTAGTGTCCTGGCTCCTTGCGGTTGAAGCAGCATTCATCTGTCCGCTTTGAGGTGTCAGCTGACTTTTCTTCAGCTGCAGCGTACTTGTCTCTGTACGTTCTTGCGAACTTCTTATACTTGCCCTTGCTGGTGTTGAGTCTGTTGTAATTTTTTACCAACATGGTAATTTCTTCGAGTATCTCTTCCTTTCTCATGTCCTTCTTCTTCTTTGAGGACTCAGCTGACTGCATGTGTGTAGATTTTTCAAAGTTGGCTCTGAAAGCAATCTCCTTCGGTGTAGGTGTCAGCTCTCCATCGTTTTGCTTGCTTGAAGATTCTTCCATGGTGATCTTCAAGTTGTATTCGTTAGCTTTGAGCAGGGAGAATAGTCTTTCTATAGATAGATCACCTAAGTCACTTCGACTTTGGTGAACTACCTTGTACGTATTCCATTCAGCTGTAAGTGATGAAAGGACCTTCAAGTTCTTTTCTCTCTAGGTGTATTTCCCAGTTCTGATTGTTTCTATTTCAACCACAATGCTTGAAAATCTGAGCTTCATCCCTTCGATGGACTCGTTGGCTAGCTACTTGAAGTTATCAAACTTCTGGCAGATGATTGTGAACTTATTTTCTTTAATTTCTTCTGACCCTTTGCACAGCTTAGCTAGGTTTCCCACATCTCCTTCGCGATATTGCAGTTGATAATTTTGCTCAGGTAGGCGTTTGAGACGGTTGATGAGATTGTATTTCTCGCAAAGCTGTCGAGACCAGCTTGCTTCCTCTCTTCTGAAGTATATTCACTCTTCGGTTTGAGGATTTGTTGATATACTTGTTGTCCACCATCTTGTGCCGGTACAAGCTCATTTCCTTGCTTGTATATAAGAATGGGTCTGTCTGTGATGACGTCCCACATCATATCTTGATGCGCACATAGGAAACTCTTTAATCTGAATTTCCAGATGGCATAGTCATCGACCGAGAATGTCGGGAGATTCCTGCTAAGAGAATAATCCATGAAGATATGCATAGTATGCAGTAATATGAGTTTTTTCCAAAAATGGATCTGTTCAGTTGACCACTGACAGGAAAAAGATCAAGACGAATCTCTTGATTCAGAAACAGCGGTCTTTTGAACCACTGCTCTGATACCAATTGATGGTCCCTGAGCGGAATCTTTAGTGTAGAGGGGGATGCACCAAAGATAAAAACTTTTTATTTAAACTTTTTAACAAGTTAATAACTGAAAGAGAGAGCTCAGTTATAAATCCTGCTGACTTCTTGACGAAGACGGTCAGCTGGACTGATAACTCAGCTGGCGGTGTGGAAAGTGGTGGTTTTAAAAACTTAGCTCGTGTACTTAGAAAAACTCAGCTTGAAAATATTATCTTTAAGTTTTTACCTTAGTCAAGTTGTGCAGTTTTTGAAAAACACAGCTAGTCTGAACGAACAGCTGAGTATGCAGTTTGATGAATATGATGTGCTTGATGGAGTTAGTTCTTTAACTGAAAAATACGGGAAATAAATAACAGAAAAAGAACACAGTATTTAACGTGGTTCGGAGAAACTCCTCCTACGTCCACGATCAGATAAACTGGTAATTCACTACCACTTGGTTTAACGAGTACCAAGAAACTTTGCAGCTCAAACCTGAGCTGTGTTCTAACAGTTTACGGGAACTGTAGAAGCATGAACCTTCAGTTTCCGGGTACTTAAAAAACCTTACAAACACTTGAATTTTGCGCTTCAAGCTGGCGTATCCTTAACCTAACCTTTTTGGGTAAAGAAGGGGTTTGGTTTTTTTTTTTTTTTTGTTCCAACTATGAACGAGTTCTTACAATGAAGAACTTTGAGTTTAAGTGAACTCGTTTGAAATCTAGGCTTTGGATATAGAATGGATTCTGCCTAGGTATCAGGCGAAAAACTGGGCAGTTTCTGAACTAGAAACACTTTAAAATAAAGTGTTCTTCGAAAGAGTAAGAACTGCTAGAGAGCTTTTGAATGCTTGAGAATTTCAGAAGATGAAAGCTTGTAGAGCGTTTTTCGTATTTGATCCTGAGGTTGAAGACTGGTATTTATAGGTAGAGATTCAAAAACTAGCCGTTGGAAGAGCCGTTTTAATCTTACATACTCTCTGATCTTCACGATCTGCCGTTGGGTGTATCTTCACCTGTCTTCATCAGTGTCAGATCCTAGGTTATGCACTCTAGGATGCTGATTTGGCAATCCCTCATTGGTCGAGGTAAATTGTCTTCCTCTGACACCGAGATTATGACTTCAAGCTGGTTTTTGAATTTGGAGCTGGATCTGAAACTCTGACTTGAACTGATGTCTTCAGAGTTGACATTCCTTTGGTCTGTACAGCTGGATTGATTCAGCTGTGTTTTCTTGACTTTGACTCAGCTCGGTCAATCTTCAGCTTGATTGGATTTCCCTCAACTCAGCTCTGTTTCCTTCAGCTTGATTCTGCTTAGTCTTAAACTATGCTCAACTGGAAAACTCCTCAGTTGATACTTGACTCCGGCTGGTAACACAGCTGGATCTTCTGCTATCTTCAGCTTCCTTAACCTGTAAATTTAGAAAATCTAAAGCTCAAACAGGCGAGCTAGAAAATACTACTTAGGTTGATGCAATCATCTACTCAGCTGGAGTCAGTTGGGTTTTGGTATTAAATCAAAACTTAGAATTTTCCCAACATCATTTAAATTTGGGTTCAGGTCATTATCGTGTCGGGTCAACCCGAATTTTATCGTGTCAATTTTGTGTTCGTGTCGTATTCGGGTTTAGTCATTTCGGGTTGGGTTCAGGTTCGGGTTGAGCATATCCTTAACAGGTCGGATTCGGATGCCTTAACAGATCGGGTCGAAATCAGGTCGACCCGAACCCGAACCGACCCGACCCGATTGCCACCCCTGTTCATTCCATCACGCCCGACTCAAGTGGCTTTATGTATGGTGTGTGCATTCCGACTCAAGTGGCTTTATGTATGGGGCGTGCATTTCGAAGTTAACGGTCATATTTTGAACGCAACGGCTAGTTGCTAATGTCAGTGACCGTTGCAGATTTTATTTTTTTTAACCTATAAATACAATACCTCAATCCCTTATTTTTCTCACCCCAAAATCATCTCCCTCTCTCATTTTCTCTGTAATTTTTGCATAGCAAAATGGTTTCGTTTTACTCTTCTTCGTCTGATGGAGAGACCGAGAATATTGTGCAAATTGTGCACAATATTCAATCGGTTGCGACACAATATTTCATCAACCAATCACCCCCAAGAGCTCCTGTGACGAGGGAATATGTGTATCGCGATCGTGAGGATGCCATCAACGGCTAGTTCAAGATTATTTCGCACCTAACCCGGTGTACGACCATTCTTTTTTCACCCGCCCTTTTCGGACTCGCTGATGCAATTGCAAAAATGTACGGTGTCAATATGGCAACTAGCCACCGATGTTTCAGCTGATACCTTCAACGGGCACCTCCGCATCGGGGATCCCACTGACCGACTCTGCCTCAAGAGGTTCTGTAGAGGAGTTATCAAGGTGTACGGTGATGAGTACCTGTGGCGCCTGACTACATCTGACATCTAACGGTTGCTGCAGATGCACGAGGTACTCGACTACATAAGAAATTTATGTGTTATTTTTTTTAATTTATGTATTTTTTTTAATTTATGTTTAATGTAATTTCATTGGCTTCAATTAAAGGAAATTTCGTATTGAAAATTAAATGAAAATTCAATAACTCAAAACTAATTAGAACGAGCTAGCGGATGAACCAATCCACTACAGCATCTGGAGAACGTGTCAACAAATATCATTATCGAGTCAACTTGAGGCTCAACCAATACTGATGCTCTTATGCTCATATAATTGATATTCTCCAAAATAAGAAAAGAAAACATATAATATTGCAATCACATTTGCAGGAATTCTATCCAATTTTCCAGATCACTCGATTTCGTGATACATAATTTTCAAACTGAAAATGATTGAAACAATAAAAAAAACGTCGATTATGATCTTTAAAAGAAATTCTAGCAATCAGAAGCCTCCAGACTTGTACACCACAATGCTTGTTTACTCTGTAGATGATTCTCCTACCTTCCTCTTCTTCTACTGCATCTGCATCTGCATCATCTTCTTACTTTTCTTTCTTGTTCTTCTTTTTCTTCTTCTCTTCCGCTTCGTCGTCATTTTGATGTTTGTCCTCCTCCTATTCCTCCTCTGCTGCGACGTCGTTCACCTCATCCTTTGACCTTGAATCCGCCCGCAAAACACTGAATTTATGGTAAGCTCTCTCTCTCTCTCTCTCTGATAAGGTTTTTGATTTGTTTTGTTTTGGAGCCGTTAAATTTGTATGCTGCAGTACTGGTTATTAGGTGCAGCTTGTTATCTAGATCTTAATGAAGAAAAGATCAGATATTATATTTATTGCCTCATTTTTAAGACAAGATTTCTTTTTTTTTTATGTTGCTTTGATTTTCTTACTCAAAATTTATGAACACATACTGAGATACAGAATAGGATTCCAATGGTCGATTAGATGATTGTATTTCTTGAAATGACTAGCTAATACTCCCTCCATCTACGAAAAAAAGTTTCATTGTGTGCTAGGCACGAGTTTTAATAAATTTGTTAAGTGTAATAAAGTTATAATTTGTAGGAGTAGTGTAAAGTGGAATAAGGTACAATTTGTAGGGTAATGAAATAAGAGTACAATCCATCAATGACAAAAATAGGTAAATATAGGATGGAATCGAGGGTGTGATAATACAAAAAGTAGAGTGAGACTCTTTTTTGTGAACAAATAAA
This sequence comes from Agastache rugosa, assembly GCA_031470985.1. NCBI lineage: Eukaryota > Viridiplantae > Streptophyta > Magnoliopsida > Lamiales > Lamiaceae > Agastache > Agastache rugosa. Next base: position 29,763,135 of record CM062606.1, on the reverse strand, counting down.
AATGGATAAGTAGGATTCTTTTTCGTGGACGAAGGGAGTAAATAGTTCTACTCTAGCTCTCTCATTGTTAAAATGCACTTATATTTCTTTCTTTGTTTTTTCTTGGGTATCTGAGTTGGGAGAAGGGAAATTGAGGAAGCAATATTATACCTCACACATTAAGGCAATGTTTGGTAGATTAGCTATGCCAGATTGGATACACAATCTGGGCTTATATATCCAATTGTTTGGTAGCCTATACACATATTTTCAGATGCCCTCTATTAAGAAAGGGTTATTGCTATTCAACTGTTTCTCTTTAGCTTATGAATCTCTTATGAACGACTTTTTTTCCCTTTTTCGTGGAGTAGAATTAGGCCTTGGCTAGTTGGTGGTGGAGGTCGGCAGTAGCGGTGATGGATTGTTGTTGAGCAAGAGAGAGATGAGAGATGACAATTGGAGGGGTGGAGGAGCTTTCAGATCTAAATTAACGAAAAGGAGAGATGAGATGAGAGAGAGAGATATGAGCGGTGGCGGTGATCGGCCATGGCAGTGGTAGATGGTGGTGGTGTTCGGCCGTGGCGGTGGTGGATGGCTGCGGAGTGAGAGAGGAGAGAGAGAATTAAAGAAAGAGGATAGATGACCGAAAAGAGAGAGAGTGGAAATTTATTTTTTTTCATTTTTTTATTTTTTAATTATACATTAATTGTAATACTAATAAAATGGTAAATTCTCACTTAATCTTGACTTTAAACTAGGGTACCAAACACTAAACTAATTTAAACTAATTTATGATACATTTCATATCTTATCTATCAAACACAAAGATACGATACTAATCAACCTTTATCGACGATACATATCTTGACATAAAGTATCTTACCATATTCTAACATGCCTATCAAAAGAGTCCTAAGTAAAAATTACTCCATCCGTCCACAAAAAATTTGCCACATTGTGGACAAAAAATTTAAGCTCTCCTCAAATATGTCGTCTCATTCCGACATATTATCGGAATCCCTCTCATTCGGGTGTGTTTCGGTTCACTCCCGTCCCCCTCCACTTTGAAGTCTTATAAGAAACGCTCCTTGTCCGTGCCTTTGCACTAGCGATCACTCCGTACTTCTATCCCGGACTTCACAATTGATTTTCTGATGTGACATGTTCTTTTGAAATATGGTTACTTGCAATGCATACAATGGTAGGCATTTTTGAAATTGTCTATTCTTAATTTTCAAGATAGTAATCACTAGCGATTTTGAACGTACAGAAACTTGTTCTTGTGATTCATTTCCTTCTGATTGATGCAAATTACTGATCCAATTCTTTGCTGCGCTACAAGTGCTGCAGATTGTCTATAAAGCATAGTTTGCATGATTTTCAAAGGACTATTACATTTGAACTTTTAATTTATGAGGGTACAATAACATCTCCTAGGTGGTATACGTAAAATCAAAGATAAGTATAACATTTATTAATTATTATTAGATAAATTAAAGGGCAAATTGTATTTAAATTCCCAACTTTTTTTGAAATTCTATTTTATTTCCTAACCTTTTAATTTTTCGTCTAAAATCTCCACCATTCAATTTGTTTAATTTTTCTCCAGCGTTCAATTTTTCCTCAAATTGAAACTGAGTTGGACGTCAAAAATGCTTACATGGCAAATTGTTCCGACTAAACAAACGACGTAGTTTCAAGAATTTCAAAACGTCGTCGTTTTTCATGTCTAACAAACACTTATATTCATAGGATTAGCCGATTAGGCAACAGATCGATTCCAACCAAGAATTTTCTCATCTTTCCTCTCTTTTACTCTCTCCTTCATCATCCGTAACTCTTGAAAAATAACTGATAAATAGTGATTTAATTTGTGGGAACCCTTGATAATTTTTATGCTTTAATTGCACTGGAATACATCGCTGGAAGAAAAATCAAAACAAATTGAAAGATAGAAATTTTAGACGAAAAATTAAAAGATTAGTAAATAAAACAGAATTTCATAAAAGATTAGAAATTTAAATTCAATTTGTCCTAAATTAAAACCTACTCAACACTTATCAAAACCTAATTATAATTCCTTCTCTCGTTTTTCTATCACTTTTCCGCTCCTGCCTCCCGCCATCTTCTTTGCTTCTCCTTCTCATCTTCTTCCCAGGTTTGTCGTTTTCTTGTCCTTTAGGTTTGTCTACTTTTCAAATATTTGTAATTCTTTTTTTTTCCCCTCTATTATCTTCTTTTGTTTGATGGAATATTAAAATAATTGGTCTGTATTTGGTTATCAAACAGTGGAGTCAAAGAGTCAATTGTAATTAGTTGATCAATTAGATCAGATAGATTGTGTTTCAAAAAAATTCAAAATACAGATTTTATTTTGTTTATTAATTCGGTTAAACAAAAATAATAGTACTTATAATAATTTATTTTTCTGAAGTTTCTGGAGGCACTTTCAAGTTGAATAGTTGGTTCTTCTTCTTCTTTTTAATGTGTAGTTTTCCAGAAATTAGTAGTTCATTGGAAACTATTCGAAAAGTTCCCGGTCCAATTTAATTAAAAAAATTGATATTTGAACGTTTTTAACGATATTTTAGATATTGAAATTCTATATACAATTATAATACATCCAACCAAACAATAGATTATAAATTATGCATATTTTAATACACCCAAGCAAACAAGATATTAAAATTAAATACAGTAAAATATATCTCAGTCAAACATATCACGTCTTATCCCATACTACCTAGCAAATGAGTCATAAGGGTAAATTAGTCACCACATGAAATTATTTAAATGAAAAAATCGGATGTTATACTAACCGGATTTCGTGAATCGGTTTTCCGTATTTCAGGGGTATTATGGCCAGGACATTATGGAAAAAAAAAATCAGTTTTCTTTTATTTTTGGGTCTGAGAATTTATCTTTATCCATAGTCTACAAAATATAGAAGAAAATAAGATGAATTTCAAACTTAGATAATAATTTTTGAGATATTAAAATAAAAAAATATTTAAAAAATGGCTGATGTACAACGGGGCTAACGGAATGTGTTAATGGTGAGGTGCATAACGGCCATCTTCATCATAAAGCTCATACAATTTATTATTGTAATAATTATTTATGAAATATATATATACTTAACAATTCATCATAAAGCTCCATAATATTATTATTATTATTATTATAAATCAATATTTTTTGGTACTTTTTTTTTTACTTAAAGTTCAATCCAACCAATAACCATTGATTTAATGGGTTTAGTGTATTATCCTAATTAGGAATTGTCAATTTAGCTCGCAATTGATGGACCGGTTTGAGTAGACCAAAAAAAAAGATGGGTTGGACTGAAAATTGCTAGCCCGAAATTCTTTTAGCCCGAGTCCGATAGGGCTAGCCCAAAAACCGAGTGGGTTAGTTCGACTAATCGAATTTTTATGAATATGCTTTGATTTTTTAAATTGGAATATGTTCACTTATCTATCTTTTTACTCCAACACTTAATAAAAAAAAACTTATGATGCTAAAATTAAAATAAAGATAACCATTTAAGTGAAAATATATATAACATGGAGTTAGAATAACACTCATTTTTGCATCGAATACGAGATCGGATTTCTTGGATGAGAAAAGACTGACTTATTTCATGTTACAAAAATATAGTCATGAAAAAAATTTGTACATTCTTTCTAGCCCACGGGCTAGCACAAAAACCGAAGGTTCATGGTTAGAGTAAAAAATTTATAGCCCAATTGTTCCGAACTGAAAATATAGCCGAGTCTGAAACCAAAAGGATTGACATATTAAAGAATTGAATACACATTTGACATTTGTAAGGTTCTTCGGCCACACTTAAGCCATAGACCTTGAGTTCAATCTGTTATGCTCATGATGATATTCACCAATATAAGAAAAAATTTTAAAAAAAAATCATATAATATAACAACCACATTTGTAGGAATTCTCTCTAATTTTCCAGATCACTCGATTTCGTAGTACATAATTTTCAAACTGAAAATGACTGAAACATTTTCTAGCAATCAGAAGCCTCCAGACTTGTACACCATAATTTTCAAACGTACAAAAAATTGTCGATTATAATCTTTAAAACATTTTCTAGCAATCAGAAGCCTTCCAGACTTGTACACCACAATGCTTGTTTACGTTGTAGATGATTCTTCCACCTTCCTGTGCATCATCTTCTTCCTTTTGTTTATTCTTCTCTTCCGCTTCGTCGTCGTTTTGGTGTTTCTCCTCCTCCTGCTCCTCCTCTGCTCCGACGTCGTTCACCTCCTCCTCTGTCCTTGAATATTCATCACTTCCTCGGAAAAAAGTGGGATTTTCATCTGTAGCACGTCTTTATAAAGGAGTAAATTTAAAAGGAGACATTTTGTTTGGAAGAAACTCTTCATATTTAGTAGCGGCGGTCAGAATCTGTTAGTTACCGGTACTTTTCCTTTTTAATGTCTCGTTTACTTTGATGATGGTAAGGAAAAATAAGAGAAAAATTCTCTTTAAATCTCTCATTTTTTATTCTTACTTTTCTATAGATTAGAATTTTATCATTTCTTATTCATTCTTTTCACTAAGGAAAATATTATCATGAGGTATTTAGTTTGATAATATTTTTCTTCTTGTAGTGAAAATAAGGAATAAGAAAAGGTAAAATTATAATCTATAGAAAAGAAAGATAAGAAATGAGAAATTTAAGGGAGAAAAAAAAATTTCCTTACTTTTACTTTACTATCAAAGTAAACGCACTCTTACTATCTAATTTTATTGTATGAGATAATGCAGAGTTTTATTTTGAGTTTGAAAAAAATTCTGCGAATTTACAAGCAATGGTCATATTCAGTTTCATATTTAGGCTCGGTGATTGGAAAAAATTGTAATTTCTTGGTAATTTATGTTTGGCTCTATGATTATGCCCAGCTACAGTAATGGTTCGATGCTGCACATTCTGAATTCTAACTATGTCTGGTTGTTTTAAGTACATAAAATCACTTTTGATTGTTTAGTTCGCATTTTGTCTCCTGTGTCTTTTATTGATGGCTATTTGCCTAAGTTAGTTTGATGTACGACCTAGCTTCCGAATATACTGCTGACCCACAAACCATCACAAGTCTTTTCTAGCGTGTTTTGTCCTCATTTATACACTTCCTTAAAAAATTTCTATCATAGAATTGGTCCAGGCCAAGCACATTTAACGTTGGAGTTCTTTCACAATGGGCATTAGAAAAGAAAATGCAATTTGATGGTATGAGCAGCACCTATCAAATCTTTAAGCTCTCCTCGAATATGTATGTCTCATTTCGACATATTCTAAGAATCTCTCTCATTCAGGTATGTTTCGGTTCATTCCTGTGCCTCTCCGCTTTAAAGTCTTATTCCTTATCCGTGCCTCTACAGTGGCGATTTCTGAACGTATAGAAACTTGTGCTTGTGATTCATTTCTTTCTGATTGACGCAAATTACTGATCCAATTCTTTGCTCTGCGCTGCAAGTGCTACAGATTGTCTATAAAGCATTATTTGCATGAATTTCAAAGGACTATTACATTTGATTTAATTTATGTGGATGCAATAACATGATCTAATATGACTCTAGAGAGCTGTTTTATGACATTCATGTAGCAGTTAGGATCGAACCAAATGCCAAAGGCATCGATCTCCACAGGATGTGATTGAAAACATACGACAGAATACAAGTAAGTATATAACATGCTTGAATAAGACACCCTCCATGTGCATTGTTATTTGTAACTTCATTCTTATGATTTCAAGTCGTCTTTGTTGTGTCCTTGTTATTCATCAGATTTTGGCTTGTCAACGACACATTAAATCCATCACCGAACATTCTGACTGCTCGGAACAACATGATTGTGAAGTTAGGCTTCGAGTTTTCTATATTGCAGAATCAGTTAGCCCTCCGGAGTTAGTTGTAGTACACTTGTCTACATGGACAAGAAATGTCTGATTTTCTTTTATAAGTTGTCATATATATGATTCTTAGCCTGAAAAACCTTATTAGTCTCAGCATGAAGTCTCTGGCTGTTCTGTTTGTGCTAATTTATCTCATTTATACTGAGTATAATATATTAGCCATAAAATTGATGTTCTGTTTGACGGCCTTTTAAGTTGATGAAAGTTTGGTATTAGTAACTATCATGGAGTACTTCAATTGTACAAAGATATGGGATCACTTGAACATGGTGAGTCAGGGTCCCCCTCTGAGGCCACGTACTTCGACTTTCTATATCAGTCCATGAATCTATGATGCATCAAATTTGGTTTGATTGTTGAAAGTTGAACTAGAGAGGTGAAAGTGATGTGTCATAGGTTTTCCTTCTGCACATGAGTTCTGATTACATGCATCTTTCAGGACCAGATCATCTGTTCCCTCCATGACTGATTCTATAAACTAACTTCATCTGTGCATCTTCATTGCCTCGTCTCTCGCTATTCTTTAAGGATGAAAGATGCTCTAGTGATCCTGAAGCTTGTGATCAGGGGAATGCTGAGGAAGTCCCTATCGTTATCGACTAAGTATGATTTGAACGACGAGGGTGCGTTGCCGGGAGACGTGAAGGAGGGGCAGTTTGCTGTCTATACAGTTGATGATGGCAGTTTGAGAAGGTCAGTTGTGGAACTGAGTTACTTGAATCACCCTGAGTTTGTGAAGCTGTTAAAGCAAGCAGAGGAAGAGTTTGGTTTTGATCAGATGGGCATTCTTGTAATTCCATGCACGTATAATCATCTTCAATCTGTTATAGGGAGAAAATGATGAAGAGATTTATGATTAGAGATGGAAGGTTTGATTCTTCTATGTTTGATTATATTGTTGTGTTTTATTTATTTACATGCTATTGCTAGGCGATTTTTGATTTAGTTATAAGCTGTAAATCCATGTATGTGTATATTGTGCTCCTTTTCATTTATGGTGATTCAGTTATAAGCTGTAAATCTAAGTCAAATGGGCCACCTAACCTCACTTCGAAATTAAAAGACATACTAAACTGTCGAGTACACGAACGTATACACAATCGTCCAACATTCTTGTACACGATCGTGTCCCATGTGCAAGGGTCTTTTGGTTTTTAAGTCCAACATGACTATATAACTCCTACTCTTAAACCTATGGCCTAGGGATGTATACTAATCGATTCGATTCAAAAAAGATAATTGCATATTCGATTCAATTTCGAATCTTAGTTTTTTTTCGTATTCGATTCGAATTGTTATTCGCAAATATTCGAAACTATTCCAATATTCGATTCGATTTTTTTAAGTGTATTATAAACAATACAATTCGAATATTCAATTTGAAATTTCCTTATTTTGTAGACTATTCTATTCACAATTTTGAAGGAAAATTTTCTGAAACAATATTTTAAATAAAATTTCCTTCTTTTCTTTATTTTATTTTTTTAGTTTAGTTTTTAATATATTGTGAATATCAAATATATATATATTTTTATATATATAATCAAATATTTTTGAATACCTAATCAAATATCATGATTTTGAATTCATATTTGATAACTAATTGAATCAAAAAATTATTTATATTTGTTTTCGAATTCGAATTGAATATCGAACCAAATCAAAATTATTTAATTCGTATACATCTCTACTATGGATTATCACATTTTTATTGTGTATGTATATGATACTCCGTTTCATTCTTATAGACTAGTAAGATTTTTTTAATTTTAATAAACTCTGAATCAATGAATATTTGCATGAATCGCCATTTTAAGAAAAACTTAGTCACACAACAAAGGTATTAAGCTAATTTCCTAATGAAAATCCAATTCCAAAATGTCTTTTTTTTTTATTCAATCTACCATCTCAATTCTCCAATCAGCCCATTTAATGAAATCTAAACAATGGAAGATCTCAAATGCCCAATTTAACAACTTCAAATTATTTCTTCAATTTTCGGAAGTGCTTAAATCACCCCAGATAAATTCATTATTTCAATTTTCTGAAAATACTTAAATCAATTCAGAGAAAAAAAAAAATTAAAGTGCGTCACTTAAATTTTAAATCAAACTTTAACTGCATTTAGAAGAGTTAGACCATCCATATATCAACCAAAGTCAAATCCCAATATCAAATGATGATTTGCTTAAGGATACATCTAATATTGAGATAATTATTAAAAATGGGTAATGGCCTGTAAATTCCTCAACTTTCAGCAATTTCTGGTTTTGCTGTCCAACTAAAGATTTTGCCTGTAAATTCCTCAACTTTCAATTGTTTCTGATTTTGCTTCCAGCGATGGGATCCGGCAAGAATAGTTTTGGAAATTTATAGACGTGACTTAAATTAATCTATGTGGCACTCTCGTGACATATATGTAAATTAAAAAAATAAAAAATATTTCATGTCATCATCCTCATCCCTTTCTCAGTCTCGTTCTACCCTACTTTCTTTCATTCTCGCACAGATAACTCAACCGAGAAAATACAGATCATGCGCTAGAAGGCACCCATAAAATCACAAGAATTTTAAATCCTACTCACACCCATACAATCTTGCGCATGATCTGTATTTTTTCGGTTGAATTATCTATGCGAGAATGAAAGAAAGCAGGGGAGAACGAGACTGAGAGAGTGGTGGGGATGATGACATGAAATATTTTTTATTTTTTTAATTTACATATATGTCACGAGAGTGCCACATAGATTAATTTAAGCCACGTCTATAAATTTCCAAAACTATTCTGGCCGGATCCATAGCTAGAAGCAAAATCAGAAACAATTGAAAGTTGAGGAATTTACAGGCAAAATCTTTAGGTGGAGAGGCAGAATCTTTAGTTGGAGAGCAAAACCAGAAATTGCTGAAAGTTGAGGAATTTACAGGCCATTAACCCTATTAAAAATAATAAGACCATGTTTATCAGCTACTAGGCAGACCACCTAACTAGCCACATTTTTTTAATATTTAATTAATTTCTCTATTTTCCACATTCTCAATATTTTTTCAACCCAACCATTTTTACTTTTCTCTAGTTTATCACTGACCACCCCAACCAGCCAAACCACAACATTATATATTTTTATTTTGCATTATTTTTAATACTAATATAATTATTTGTAATAAAAATAATATGAAATTAATGTAAAATTATAAATAAAATATAACATGACAAATTACAAAATAAACACACCAAAATAATAAATTATTTCAATTCAAATACAAAATTTAAAATACATATGCGGTGCTTAAAATGGGGATAATATCCTTGGGACGGATCGAAATTTTGGGATGAACTAAAATTCTGAGAATTGTAGAAAGAATAGTTGTCATCATCCATGGTAAATGAAAAATGGATGATAAAGAAAATAGAGGGTTTGATAAAATGAAGGTTATACGTAGAGAAAAGAAAAGCTTTTTTTTGTGTAAAAGTATAGCAAATTTGGTCTCTAAGTATAGCAAATTTTCTCTATTTATAGAGTATGAAAAAAATACGAATTTTGGTATAATTTTTATTTATTTTTAAAATAATATATAAAAGATATGATAATTTTATCTTAATATCCAAAAAAATCTTATAAACCAATGAAATGGAGACAAGTGTATCCATCCCATTAGTTGTTATCTTGAAAAGGGAGAGAGGCCACACGGTCATATTTGTGAAATAACCGAATGCGGTGGCATTGCTAATGATTATTTTCCTTTTTTTTATTTAATTGTTGATGTGGCAGCAACCACATCAAAGCAAGGGTGCCGATAATCTTGGTCTAAATGTAAACCCTAACATATAATTAAATTTCTCATAAATATGATATATTATGACAATTACCCATAAATTTAAGTTTACAAGATGGATATGATTGACAAACTCATTTTTTTTATTTTTATTTAAGGGAATGGAGAGCTGTAGAGATTGAACTGAAGACCTCTCTGTTCAGAGACAATATCTATTACCGTTTGAATGTCTCCGAATAGACGACGAACTCATTTTTTTTTAAATAGTCTTTTATAATATTTGTGCATACTAGGCATGTCCAGCATCGTAAAACTTTTGTAACCCCATAATTTACTGATTTGGTAAAAATTTCATGTAGAATTATTATACTCCCTCCATCCACGAAAAATGTGGTCTTATTTTTTTTTTTTTTGAACCGTCCACAATAAGTGTGGCCTTTTTTTTTTACCGTTCACAATAAGTGCGGTCTTTCTATTTTGAAAAATGATCTCAATGACTTTCTAATATGTCAAAATAAGTGGTCTCTTTCTCCACTCAAAATATATCTAGTATACATTCTTTAAATCCGTATCACTCCCTCCAGACCATACTTTTCGTGACGGAGGGAGTATATGGATATGAAGTTGCATTTATTTTTGATAATATTAAAAAAAAAAGTATATAAAATAAGAGGGTGGTCGTTGCCAGACATTGTCGAGCAGTAGTAATTTGTGACTAAATAAGTCCCTTTGCGGCCCCACCCTGAGAGAGTTTCAGCCGTGTCGGTGTTTCCATAGTCAAACAGATTTATCACATTTCTGATTTCTCAATTACACCAAATTCTAAATTTTCTATCAACTTGCAATTCTTGCCGCCCTGCTTTTTTTGTTATAATTAATAATATCGCAAAATGAGTTATTTTTCGGTTCGAATCTCATCAAGGTCTCTACTACAGATCGAGCTTGTTACATTTAGTTTTTCAAGTACAATTTACTTTTCTTGTGTGATTTGCAAGTTAATTGCATACGAACGAAGGTTTATTCGGTGCGCAGTGAAAGTAATAGCTGCGTGTTTTCATGGTATAATAAAAGAATATAACTTTAGAGGAAATACATGTATTTAGCTATTTCGACTACCAATGAGAAAAAAGCCGCAAGCGCAGGAAGCTATCTTGGTGATTAATAGATTAAAACATCAAGAAAAATAAAAGAATCACTGATTTTATATAAATAAATTTTAAAGATAAGCAGTACTCTTTTTTGAGTTCATAATTGTGGTGGTTTTTTATCTTTTCAGGTTTAGTCACTTTTGGGCTATTCCTTGTATTGCTTGAGGTCCGGTTATCTTTCTAGTTTAGTCATTTCTTGGGTTTTTGTTGTTTTTAGTCCTTGTTAGAGACGACGTCACTTTTGAGCGCTATCTCATTTTGTGACATTTGGATAATTGTTCTGCTTTATATACAGGTTGCGAGTCTGCCTAACCCCACATCTTACGGGGTGTTTTGATTAAAAAATAAAAAGTTACTACGAAATATATGCAAAAGGATGTAAGTCATAACGTAATAAAATATAAGACTACATTTGTTCGATAAAAAAGATTAATTACAAAAAATCATTGTTTTGGCCAAGGAGTAAGTAGATACCCCGTTTTCTTTGACTTTTTTTTTAATGTAATTTTGATTATTTTCATTATTTTATAGGATGTTTTTCCTTTAGTAGATGACTGGAATTTTTTCAACACTTATTGTTTTTAATGTCCTAAAAATGCGTCCCTTGAAAAAAAAGTACTTAAAATGCGGGAAGTTCTCCTATTTATTTCTAAATATTGACTAGGAGACTCAACTTTATTCATCCTTTCCGTAAAAACATGTTCAATTACTCAATACATTTACCTGAGATGGCCCACCAGTACTCAACCCCTCAAAAAAATTAGTTAACATACCATTATCCAAAATGTGGGATCATTTTTCTACTCACAATACAATTTACTAATCCCTCCATCCTAATAGCATGGTCTCATTTCTTTTGGCACGGTTATTAAGAAGAATGAGTTTAGTGTATAAAGTAAATTTGTTCCACTTTATTAAGGGGTATTTTAATTAAAAGTAACCAACCATTTTCCTTTGGTATTTTATTAGCTCCCTTATTACACACTAATTATTTCCTTATTTGAACTAGGACCTTGTTATTGAGACAGACGAAAAAGAAAAGCGAGACCTTATTATCGGGACGGGAGTAGAATTTATTAAAACTCGTGCCACTCTGGGTTTGACATCATTTTATAAGACGGAGTGAGTATTTTCTTTTGAGAAACTTATCAAAATATTAAAAAGGTCATAAATAAAAATTTTAAAAAAATTTAATAGAATTATAACATCGTTTAAATTACATCACAATGTTAAAAAAATTAAGAGTTAAATCTAATAATCTCATAAATTCCTCTTCTATTCTTTACAGTATAAAAAGCACTCCATAATAATTTCATTAGTAGCATTTACAAATACATCATTTCTCTTCTATCACAAGTAACCGTTTATAATAATTTTTATTTCCCTCTCGTATGCCTTAACAGTAATATTCCAAAGAACCGAATAGTCTTAAATAATATAATATGATTATAAAAGAATTGAAGCACATATCGTATAAATTAAATAATTAAATTCACTAACAAAATATTAAACAAACAATCTTATAGTAGCTACAAAAATTAAAACAATTCATATAAAAAGTAAATTACAAATGCCAGTGTAGTGAATATCCCTATGATTGGACAAAAAATATACTCCCTCCGTCCACAATAATTTGTCACATTATGGATGACACGAGTTTTAATAATTTGTTGGTTGATTGTATTGTGAGTGGAATAAGTGTCCCACTTTTATATAGTTTTAAATTGTGTTGTGAGTGGAAAAGTAAGTGAGGTGTGTGGGGTCTATTACCATAAATGGATGTGGCAAATTTTTTGTGGACGGACTAAAAAGGAAATTGTGGCAAATTTATCGTGGACGGAGGGAGTATATGAATTAAAACAAGACTAGCAACAAGTAATACATTTGGAATTGAAAATTTATAAATTCTAACAATTTTGATAAATATAGGAAGAAGAAAAAACGAGAGAGAAAATAAGACGAGTTGTCTATTCGGAGATTTGGAATATATTTTTCATAATTAGCACCTACCGGGTACCTTTAATATAACAATTAATAAAAAATGCTTTTTTTTTCCTTAATGTAAGTTTTAAAAATTCTATTTTCATAAATTTAATTATCAAATATATATGCATACATAAATACTAAAAAAATTAAAAAAAAATCCGGGGGCCCAATGCCCCCAGGACCCAGGTCCCATCGTAGCTCCACTGATTAGGCCCAAATTTAATTTACAACATCACTTTAATTTGTAGCAAATTATACCATTTCTTTCGGGTAATTCTAAATATAGCCCCCTTTTTACTTTCTATAGCTCCCAACTTAAAAAATAAATAAAAAAATATTAATTGTACTATTTTGCCCCTATAACGACCAAACTTAAAATTATAATTAAATAATGACCATAGCCCAAATAAAACTGAAGAAAAGCGGTATACATAAACTTGCTGGAGCTTTGGAGGCGGCGCCACCAGAGAGGAGTAAGAGGGAAGCATCTGCTTGTTTGTTTCATTTGTTTTTTCTCTTTTGCCCACTTGATGCAAAACGGTGCTATTTGGATGGGTTTTTTTTTCACTTGCTTTGATAAAACAATACAAGTTTTCTTCTACAAATCTTCGTCTCTCTGTGATTCTTAACATAGCATCGAGCTATGCATTTTTTGTCATAAATACACCTCTTTGATCCTATCATCCTGCTATCTGATATTTTTTTTCCCAAATTAATATGTTATTCTTCATTTATGACGATCTTCAAGTTCGAAAAAAAAATCAATTAATTTCTTATCATACCAATGGATCCATCATTGCAACCGGTGAATCTATCAAATATTCATCCGTTATGTTTAAGATTTGATAAAATAAAATTGCAAGTTTTTTCTCAAATATTTGGCTTCCATGTTTCTTAAAATCTGACGAATAGAAATTCTTGGTTTGGGGGTTATGCAATTTCTTTTCTCCACGTTATTGTTTGGGGCTATACACCTAAAAAATTACCATTTAAAATTGGAGGCCAATGAGGATAAAAATGTAAAATTAATATTATTTCTATTTATTTTTTTAAAGTGTGGACTATAAAAAGTAAAAAGAGGGCTATGTTTAAAACTACCCATTCTTTCGACGTGTCACAATAGGGATCACCCCAATTTATCCCGCGTCCAATAAAGACTTAAAACAACATGCGAGCATAAAAAAACACTAGCAATCATACTAAATTCATATTACATAAATGACGCATTGAATAAGTGGTAGGATAAAATGGTAGTGATCCCAATTGCAACAAATTAAAAAATTGAGTATGTAAAATCTGCCATACATTGAAAGTGGTGTTTTATGTAACTATTATTATTATTATTATTATTATTATTATTGAAAGAGGTGTTATAGTCTTGTAGACTAAATTTAGGACTAAGGTGGTCTAATATGCAATTAAACCTACATAATATTACACATATTTTCATTGCTGCAAAATGTGAGAAAACAATCACGACCACATTCAACATATCTATACTTATTATAAAAGAGTTTTATTTACAAAATTTGATTTCCCTATTATACACTTATTATAGTATTTTATTATCAGTATCTATTATCATACGATTATTTTATGTTTGATATGTATATATTATATATTAAAATCTATTAATATTACGTTCATCGCACGTACCACTCTACTAGTCAATAAAACAGAATTGATACGTAAAATAAGTGTTACAGTAGACAGTAATTACGATACAATTAACCTCACATTATGCTATTATAGGAAGGTATATTTGTCTCTATATGTAGGATTTCCTTCCGTATACCACCCACATTTAATGATATGTACGTATTTCCGCGTCAAATATGAGACCAGACCAATAAACATATTCCATAAATGCTGCATTCAGATATCATCATCTTCCGTATAACCAATTTCCCACACCATCTACGAACCTTCATCCCCTCCCCCAACTCATGTATAAATCCCCACACCTCTTCAAGCTCCTAATAACTCGAAAACACGACAATGGCGGCACACAGGAGAAGCGGCCTCGTCGCGCTCAAGCACCTGATCAAGAAGCTGCAGATTCAGCTTCAGCTGTCGAGGAAGGTAGATATTCTGATAGGGTTCGTGTGTGAGGAAGAGGATGCAGCGCTCGAAAGGGTCCCGGACGACGTGAAGGAAGGGCAGTTCGCGGTTCTTGCAAAGAAGGACGCGGAGAAGAAGCCCATAAGGTTCGTGGTGGAGCTGTCTGTTCTGAAACATCCGCCATTCCTGAGGCTGCTCGAGCTGGCTGAGGACGAATTCGGGTTTCAACAGAATGGCGCCCTCGAATTACCTTGCCAGCCCGAGGAGTTGCGCAGGATTCTGCAAGATAGGAACTGATACTGAATGCAGAGCACAATCTTTTTTATTTTTTTGACTTCCCTCATTCTTTTTAGATTGATTTATTGTGTATAGAAAGTAAGACATTATGTGGTGGATGCAGGCAATTTATTTTAAAGTATTGTCTTGGTTTATTGTATGTCAACTATTTCTGGCTCTTTTAGATCTTTCCTTAAAATAGACAGGGACAAGGGAGATATATATAGCACGACATAAAAAGTTTTATAAGCTCAAATGAAGAAAAATACTCCCTCCGTTTAGTGAGAGCCCGAATTTTCATTCATAGAATATGTTGATTTAAGAATAAGATAACCTTAGGAAGGTACCTATTTCCCTGATTTTTTGTTAAGAATAAAATATCTTTTAAAATAGAAGAGGAAGACATTATTTATAAGTCTTCAAAGAAAATGATTTCGAAGCGTAGCAAGTGATTTTAAATCGTTTCGATTATCATATTTCTTCATTTAGTACGAGCATGGCACATTATATATTTACATGTGAATTATATGGCACTTTATTATGTGATTTAACTGTGATTAAGTTTGGTGATGAGAATTATTAGATAAATCGAATAATTAAGTATTAACAGAATTGATTAAGGTTGTACAAGACCACCAAGCATAAATTAATTAAGTGAGTATGCTTTAGATGATTAAATGATATTCGATCACAGCATAATTTTGCTAGAACAATTATTTAAGCTCGATCAATTAGAATTTCTCTAATTAATTTACATAATGATCTAGAGGGCTCGTACCCGGATATAAAATACGAGACGAGATGAACTATACGTACACATATATATTAGAACCGTGTGTGTACATAAGTGTACCTATATATATATGATGTGATATTTTTATAAGAACAAGATATATAATTAAACTAGTACCTAATTAAATAAATACATTTAACAAGTTTACTAGTATTATGAGATGAATAAAACAAAGAAAATACATGAAAGAGAGAGAGAAACAGCAGAGAGAGATTGAGAGAGAGGGAGAGAGATCTCATTCAAACTCACATGCTAACACCATGAGAGAGAGAGAGAGAGAGAGAAGTCGTGAGTGAGGAAGAAAGAAGCAAGAGTTTGGTATATGTTCTAACTCTAAATCTAAGATTTAACCTTCTAAGTTTTCTACTAGGTTTTGTTTATATGAGTGTGGCATGTGTTATGAGCATGTTATTCATGAAGTTTCATGGTTCCTATGGTTTAAAATAAAAGTCTATGGTTAAATATAGAGTTCTATGGATATATATGCATTCTTGAGAAGCATGAAGGTTGTTAAAGTGAAAGCATGGTTAAATCTCACTTGTTATGCATAATAAACATGTTATATATGTTATATGTTTAAATTGAATCAGCCCACTTTACTGTGTGTCCTTCACAGCTTGCTCTATTAAGAACGAAATCTTAAAGCATAGATACAGGGGCTCTGAGCTTGAATATGTCGTCCTGGTGGAGTCGAACTTGATCTTCTCTGACTCCTTGACCAGTCGGTTGAGTAAGAAATCAAACCAGTTGACATTTGCGCCTTTGATCATGGCAATCATTGGTTTGAGCTTTGGAATACTGATCTCTCCTTGAGATCCAGCTATCCTAAGAATACACTTCTGTGTAATATCCAGCAGCAGCCTGTACTTTGGCTTGAGTAGGAGCTTTGACATGCTCGCTCTGTACGGCTCTGAGGAGATAAGCATCTCTTGACTGAGGAATTCATCCACTTTCTCATGGCTGTGGTCGTCTGGTATGAAATCTCCTTTGTTGGGCAGATTGAATACTTTTCGCAGCATCCTGTTGAGCTTGATGTTGACGGTTGCTGAGTCAAATTTTCCGTCATCACCCTTGACAATCACATCGAATGAATATGAGTAGAAACCGTCTTCATCTATGATGTTGAGGTAAAAGAGAGCAGCATCTCTCTTCAGCATAAGTTCGGGCATGGAGGTTGCCCACAACAAGAGACCGGAATCTGCGACGAGATCCACCATCTCGTTGAGTTCTGAAATATGAAGGTTGGAGGTGGAAAGAACACTCTCAAATGACAACTTTGTCATTAGGGCTTCAAACTGGTTCATCCATGTGGTTGATTTCTTGGGTGCCATTTCTGCAATCTGTTGATTTTGATCGTGCAAAGAATTTGCAGAAAATAGATAGAGGTTTTGAAGATTTGAATTTCGCAGATAAAGATGAAAGAATTCTGCGTATCTTTTCCATATATATCAACTGTCATAATAAATCAACGGTTGAGATTGAAACAGTTGATATTCTGATCAACGACTGAGAGAGATTCACTCATCACGTTTTGCTGACGTGCTTACGGCGAGTGTATTACAACCGCGCATGAGACAGTTCAAACGTTTGACGTTCTGCCTCGATACTACTGTGCTACAGTACTCTGCACTTTATAATTAATGCGATGGGAAAGGAAACTTATCAAGCAATTTAACTAAGGAACATATGTCCGCTTAAAATAGGAATTCAAAATAATTGGACTTAAATAGTATATTCCTTAGAGAAATAAATGCATGAGACCCAAACTGGTCAGCTTGGACATAGAAGTCAGCTGATACCACGGCGGTCTTTTCCCTTGCTTGACTGAGTTTTCTCTTCAGCTGAGTATCTGGAGATTAACTTGATTTTCCTTCAGCTGAGTTCCCTTGAGCTCTGTGATTGACGTCCAGCTGAGCTTGATTTCCCCCTCAGCTGGGTAATCCTTCTTGATTTTGCTGACTCTTTCGAGCTTTGTAGAGTTCCCTCTTGAATTGATAAATTCATTTTGAAATCCTTGGGGTTTCCGCTGAGTTAGTCCAGCCGTGTCTGATTCCTTCTTGATGAAACACGGTGATCCAGCTGAGTATTTCCTGCTGGATGCTCTTCCTGATAATTTTGCTGGACTGGAATATCAAATATTGATACCAATTGTTGGTAAATCTGCTGAACTGAGTTCCTCCTCAGCTAGATTCATCTTCTTGATTCTGCAATCCACGATTGATCCAGCTTTGTTTGATATCCAGATGATGACCTTTGATAGTTCAGCTGGATTTCTCTCTTGATTCTCCATTTGAATATTCTGCTGGATTGACTTTGCCCTCAGCTGTTATCACAGCTGTGTCGATTTCCAGCTTGGTGGAGTTTCCCCTGAATTTGATAGTAGGTGGCTGTCTTTTCTCAGCTGCTTCCTACTTGAGCCAGTGATTTTCTCAACAATTACATTCATCTGTCAACTTGATCTCTGATCTTGAGAAGACAGTCAGCTGTTCTATGATCAGCTGAGTTCACTGCTGCTTTGTGGGGTAGAATCTTCGATTTCCTGTTCTTTGCAATGCATTCCTGGAACCAGTACGCTTGACATATTCTTTGAAGAGTTTTGAGGTGAGTCATGAGCTTTGATCACCAGCTGTCCTTCTTTCACAGCAAGCTTGATGACATCCTCAATTTCGTCTGTCCCTCCTTGACCTGTTATCACTCATTCGGCACCCAGTTGTGATTGGGTCCGACTTTGTTGTTGAGGGTTCCATTGATAACCCAGATTTGTCCTTATCTTTTGTGAGTGATACTTCTGGTTGGTCCTTGAAAGGGTCCTTTCTTCTTTGGACCTTGTTGACTCCATTTTGATGAGGTCCATTTCATAGCTGGAGTCTGTCAGCTTGATATCTAGTTTGATATCCCGTCTACTGGAATCTTGATGTCTAGCTCGGTTGATTTTCAGCTTTATAACCAGCTGAGATCCTTCTCAGCTGTCTTTTTAGTTGACCTTGATGTCTGTACTGGATGACATTCTGTCTTTCATTTTGATTCCAGTCAGCTGGATTCATCTGCTGCATTTGAGCTCTGTGATCAGCTGGAAGTTGCTGCTTTTCTTGGGCTTAGAGTTGCCGAGCAGTTTTCTTCTTTGATAGGACTGAGCTTGAAGAGCTGGCTTGATTATGTACGACCTCTTTGGTACATCCTTGGCTTGGTTCCAGCTGTGTTTGCATTGGCTGGAGCCATTCTTTGATCTGATTCAGCTTTGGCCATCTTCAGCTTATTGATCAGATGTGTTTTCTCATCTTCAAGCTCCTGATCATTCATTCTTCTGTTTGACTTTCTGATTTTATGATGATGATGGGTCCATCAGTGATAACATCCCACATCATGTCGTGATGCGCGCTTAGAATGCTTTTGAGTTGGAACTTCCAGATCTGTAACTCATCGACAGAGAATGTCGGAAGATTCCTGCACAAGGAAGATTCCATGACAGTATGCAATATAATGATTTTAAAAAGATTTTGAAACTTTGAAGGATCTGTTCAGGTAACCACTATCAGCAAAGTAGCTGACTTGACACAGATATAGTGATCTTTTGAACCACTGCTCTGATACCAATTGGTGGTCCCAAGACGGATTCCTTGGTGTAGAGGGGGGTGAATACACCAAGGTTTAACAACTTTTCCAATTAAAAAACTCTTTTGAGAGAGCCGGCTGTGTCCGATCCAGCTGGAAGGCAGCTTGATCGACACAGCTGGCTGTGTAAGTGTGTGCGGAAGTTGGTGGGTTTGGAAAGTCCGTCTGTTGCTTCAAATATATTGCAAAGCTCTGTTTCTCTTTTCAGTTAGTCAGTTTATGCAACTTGAAATAATGCTCATGATGAATCAGCTGAATGCATAAATAAAGCAGTAAAGAACAAAGCAATATTAACGTGGTTCGGAGTAACACCTCCTACGTTCACGACCAGATTCACTGGTAATTCACTACCACTTGGTTTCCAAGTACCAAGCAACTTCACAACTCTAATCTGAGTTGTGTTCCAACAGTTTACGGGCACTGTCAAGCCTACACCTTTCAGTTTGCGGGTACTGAAAAAACCTGACTTACAGTTTCCGGCATCGTAAAACCTGACCACTCGAATTACACGCTTCGAGCAGGCGTACCTTGACCTAACCTTTCTGGGTTTGGGTTTGGGTAAGAGTTTTCCAACTATGAACGAGTTCTTACAATGAAGAACAAGGAGAATAATGAACTCGTTCAAACTAGGGTTAAGATATTTCTATTCTAATCTATTCTGCCTATGACTGAATATGTGAACAACTAAGAACACAGCTGACTGGCTGGGTGTTCTTGAAAGATTTGGCTTTGAAGATCGTTGTTCATTTTTCTGTTTGCTCTTTTATTTTTTCAGTCGTCTCGCCAGCCTCACCAGTCTTCAATGGTGAGGAGATATATATAGGTGGAGATTCAAACTAGCCGTTGGAAGAGAGCCGTTTGAATCTTACCTACTCTCATTGACTTCTGGCCTTTAACCTACGAAGTAAGTTTGCATCTGCAGAAGCTATTTCTTCTGTGATTTGACCCCTTCAGACAAGATCTTCTGACATCGGGATCTTGTCTTGGAGAAGGTCTTCGTCTTCGAGCTGTCAAGCGTCTCTGTTGTGTCTCGACTCTAAGCTGTGTCTTAGACCTGTGCTGTATCATTAACCTGAGCTGTGTCTTCAACCTGAGTTGTGTCATTAACCTGAGTTGTGTCTTAGACCTGAGCTGTGTCATTGACACTAAGCTGGGTCTTTTACACTGAGTTGGGTTTCCGTCATTGAGCTGGGTCTTGATACTGCTGGGTCTTTGTCTCTGCTTGGTCTACTCTGTTGAGTCTGCTCTGCTGACTTCCTCAGCTGTGTCTTCTGCTGTCTTCAGCGACTCTACCTGTAAACTTATAAACTCTATAAGCTCAAACAAGTGAGCTGAAAAACGTTTAGACTTGTGCAATCATCTACTCGGTTGGGATCAACTAGGTTTTGGTATCAAATCAAAACTCCATTAATTTTCCCAACAGATTAAAACTGAGATTTTGAATTTTGAGAGTAAAAATTTTTCGATTTATGAAGCTAGAATGGTATTGAAAGCATCTATTTGAAAGAAGTTTGAATAGGGTAGAAAAAGAAGATGTGGGGTGGCTTTACGTAAAATCCGATTTCTAGTTAGCCTGCAAATCAGAATCCTAATTTCTAGAATTTTCAATAGATATCAACTTGAATCTTTAGCAACATACGGTAATTATCTTATTAAAATTTTAAATGGGCTTCTACCTCAAAATATTTCAAACCACACCCTTCGATTAATATGACTGAAGGTATAGTCCATCTTTATTATCTTCTACTACATTGACCCAAATAATTAAAAGAAATGTTAAAGTCAAGCTCCAAGAGCAAAATTTATTAATTTGGTTTAAAATAAATCTTATTCAAAATTCATTGTAAAAATACATAAATAGATAAAACATAAAACATAAAAAAAAAATTCAGGCACAAGACTTTAAATTAAAACGTCTTTGTTGAAAATAGGGGCGCAACTACGAACTCCCTCAAGTCCAAACTATTTTAATTCATGCTAATTAAAAGTCGAAATCTTTCATAAAACAATCTAACAATAATTATAATAATAAGTTAAGAAAAGTAACATAAATCAAGGCTTGAAAAAGCGGGGTGTTACAGTTATTAACAAAGCGAAGACAAAATATCTCAAGCCGGTAACACCAGTAATCTTTTCTGTTTCGCCTTAATCAGATCAGATCAACCCAACATCAATCATCTTCTATAAACAAATATGGAATTAAGCTTATATAGTTATATTCATGGCTAAAGATTGATTTTAGCATAACAATAATGGAGCCATAACCAGACAGTAAATAAGAATATGGATTCAAAAGATGCTCGGTTATTAATAAGACAATGGTTCAGGCTACAGTGTTTGTCTTCTTTTGAAGGGAGGGAAATTTAAATGCCTGCTTATCCAAGATAGTAAGATCTCTAGTAAAGAAGAACCTTCTGGTGCTGAAGAAGACTATGGGAAGTAGACAGGCCAGTTGAAGTAGTACGAGTCTCGCAGTTCTTTGCTCATTTGATTCCACTGTAAAATGAAAATGATATGTAAGAAACAAAATGCTAGAGAACTGCAAAAGCCAAAATGTAGCGGTATAATAATTTGTTGCCCGGAATTCTTTCAGGCTACTGTTGCTTAAGTCTGAAACTTGAAACAAGGGTACTGTAATTTATATGGCTGATTCTTCGCTTGTGCTTTCTTCCAGTGATATTGTTCAGAAAGCATTGCCTTGTCATGCTAGCTGCATTACAAAATCAAATGTGCATTTGAGTTTAAAAGACCCACACATATAAGATTTGCAGATGTGTAATAATATCAATGCAGTGATCCTAAAGCAATGAAAGTAGAAAGTCCAACTCAACGATAGCTTAAACTCCAAATCAGAAGGGAAGAGGTAAAAGGTGCTAGCTTTGGAAGCACCCGAACAATTTATGGACATTGGACTTGGGCACAACACAATCAATAACATCCAAGGTGTTCGATTTAAATGCAGGATATAAGGCCTCTGCCAAGAAATGTCCAACAATGGATGAAGATACATAGATATTTCTTTACGGAATAATCAGTTGTGCTAACAAGAATAAGATGTTAATACAGCACGGCTCAAACTGCAATAGTAAAATAGTTCATACATGCAGGAAAAACAAAAAAGTAGACAAAAATAATAAATGAGTGAAAAAGATTCAGTTTCAATGCATATTAAGTTGCAGATTCTTTTAATGTTTTTTTCCCCCATTTACCCAATAATAAGTGTTGATGAAAAAGGACATTGTGACAAATAAGTTGGAAACAATGTGCATTTTATCTTGTGATACAATACATGCATTTTATATTCAGTTATAATTTCCAACACATTTTTGTTGGTACTCAATTTTCCTTTCTGAATGAAGAAATGTGCACACATCTCAGTGTTACGGTCACATCGATCAGGATCACCCATTGTGATAAAGCACATGAGAAATTCTCCAGAAAGTTTGCATATAAAAAAAAAATCACCAAATATTTCCACATAGTTCACATAATGCTCCATTCACAATCTATAGATTTTGATGCAGGCACACCATTAAAATCCACAAATCAACCAGAAGAACATATTTGCCCATCATACTGACGAATTACTAATCAGTATCCGGATAATATTTCCATAAATTCCAATTAAAAATAGTATTTTTGTCCTCTTTTATAAAAATAAATTATCTAATAACAAACAGTATGCACCATTCAGTATCTGAAGAAACAGAAAGCACAAATTAACGCATACATGAATGGCATATTAACCTACAACACATAGTAACCTATATGACAAAAATGAAAAAAAAAAAAAGAAAAGCATATAAAACAGTCCCTCTCTCTACAGATACACAGAAGAGAGTGTGAGGAGCGAAGAAGAATACTTGAATTGGTTGGAGAGAGTCCACATGTAAGGATTAACCCAAGCAAGGGCGGAGAAGGCGGCAGAGCCCATCCATATGTTGGCGAACCTATCCGGATCAGCGTGAGGAACTCCCGGGTCGCCCCGATAAGCATTTCCGAAGTACTTCTCCATTTTCTGATCACAATTCTCTCTCTCTCTCTCTAGCTCGCTTCTCTTCTCTTCTCCTCTTCTCTTCAGCCGCTCCTCTTCCTTATCCGATTCTTTTTTTACCCTTCTCTCAATTTAGGGCCCTTTCACTTATTTATTTTTGAACCCTTTTCTTATTGTTTTTTGAGTTGACATTTTTCTTATTCTTAAATAGTTAAATACGACTCAATTTAATTTTGCATAAAAATAATAATAATAATAATAATAATAATAATAATTAAATACGACTCAATTTAATTTTGCATAAACAAGAATCAAATAATAATAATAATAATAATAATAAAAATTTGAGAACATTAAAAGAACGCAATGTCAATTTTCTGTTCTTTTGATAAACAAGGAGAAAAACATGTGAGTGGCTCGAGAGTTTCCTTTTCCCAACTCGAATTCGGTGATTATTTTATTACAAGTTTTAAAGTAGAATATAACCTGAGAAACAAATTATTCGTAATTAAATTAATATAATAACTAAATATATATTTTTCTACCGTTATATGCCAACCAACATAAAATTGAAGAACTGCCTAAGATCGAAAAGTCTCATATTCAAATTTCATTACAATAAAGATTTTTAGACACTAGGTGGTTGGCTACTCATGACATTCCTGTAAATATTTTAACTTCTTAATTAATTTAGATAATTCCGTTAATTAAGCTATATTATTGATTGTCTAATATACCCTTTACCGTCTAAATGGAGGCTAATCTTGAAAATTAATTCAAATTTCGAATTTCAAATTTCAAAATTCGAATTTCAGTTTATTTTCGGAATTATTTCGTGATTGATTTTTATCCATAATTAATTATTGACTTTGTTTCCATTATTATACCTAATTTCCACTAATTTAGGATTCTTCAAAATTAATTAATTTTTAGAATTATTTTATGATTGATTTTTATCCATAATTAATTATTAATTTTGTTTCCATTATTATACCTAATTTCCACTAATTTAGGAAATCTTCAAAATTAATTCATACTAGTAATTCACCCACGCGATGCGTGGGGAGAGTGTGGTGACCATTTTATATGTTGTATGTCATTATTTTAATTTACAATATAATTAGGTGAAAGTATTAATCCTAATTATATAAATATGTGGGCATATATTTCACCAAAAATCATTCAAAAAATATATAAATGTGTATTTTATATTTTATTTATAAAATATATTTTTAAAATGAGTAATAATGGTGAAAAATACCAACTTAAAATTTTATATGGTAAAAAATAAAATATCCATAATTATTGGAATATATAACTTCTGCCCACATTTGGCGTAAATGGACAAAAGTGACTTAATGAAAAAAGAATTAAAAAAAAATTATAATTCTTATTCCTTCCAAGGGCCAACGTTACAACATGGATATTTTGGTTAATTCGGATTTCAAAATTTTAAAATTTCGGATTTCGGTTCGGTTTTATTTTTAAAGAAATCGAAATATCCGAAATCCGAATTATATATATATTATTTATATTTTTTAAAATTAATATATAATTTATTAAAATTAAAATATTGAATATTGGTATTTGGTATATTACTCTAAACCTAATTTCAGCAGCCCACAGCCGCAAACTTCTCTCATCCCTTTCATTCCCAAATTTCAATTCCCATTCCAGGCTCCAGCAATCTTCACATTCACCGCTAGGGCTGGTAATATGGATATCGGGTATCGGGTATTATCCGAAACTGAAAATACCCGACTCGGTTCGGTTAACCGAAAACCGAATTTATCCGGTTCGGTTCGGGAAACGGGTATTAATATTCTGGAAATTCGGTTTCGGGTATTAACCGAATACCCGACGGTTAACCGGAAAACCACATGCACTGTTTTCTATTTTTAATTAATAAACTAAAGTATAGAATAAAATAAAGAATAGAAAACCCTACACTAAGACAGAGCTTCTGTAAGCGGCGCCTCCATCATCAGCCTCCAAGACCAAGATTGAAGTTTCTATCGCTCTCTCTCTCAAGAATCCAAATCCTCGCCAGTCGCCACCGCTCATCCTCCTCCGCTCTTCCTCCCGTCGACCCACGGCACAGCAGCCATTCGCTTCGCGCGCGGGAAGAGCTCCACAGCTGCTCCTCCTTCGAGCGTCTCTCTCGGCCGTCGTCACTCCACAGATCCACCTCGTCGGCGTCGGTGCTCCAAAACTCACCCCCACCGCTGTTCTTTATCAGCGGCGCCTCCACCAGCCTCCAAGTTTGAAGTTTCTATCGCTCTCTCTCTCAAGAATCTAAATCCTCGCCAGTCGCCACCGCTCATCCTCCTCCACTCTTCCTCCCGTCGACCCACGGCTCAGCGCCCATTCGCTTCGAGTCAAAGTGTTGTGTGAAATTCGTGTTTGTTAATTGTTATTGACTTATTTCTATTTGTTGGTGTTGTTGTCATGTTGGATACTTCAATATTTCTATTTGTTGTTGTTGGATGTTGCCACATTCGGATTTGACGATTTGTATTTGTTGTGTTGTTTCAGAACTTGCTTAATGCTTAGTACTGATACTTTTTTTTTGTTGGTCAGAAATGGTGACAGCAGTAGGTGTAGGTGAATTGAATTCAATTGAGGATTTATGATTTGGTGATATATAACTCGGTTATTTTTGAAATTATCGGTTAACCGTAACCGAACCGACTCGGTTATCGGTTAACCGGATAATCGAGTCGGGTCGGTTTCGGTTAGTGTATTTGAATATTTTCGGTTCGGTTAACCGAAAAATTCGGTTCGGTTAACCGCGGTTAACCGTATTACCACACCTATTCACCGCCACCAACCACCGGCCACCGCCTCTGTCCACCGCCTCCGTCCACCGTCTCCGTCCACCGTGTGTCTTCTGTTTTTTATTTTGTAAGTGCTGAAAATCTGAAAACTAGAATGGCACTATATAGGTTAGGAAGAAATGGAGTTAGATGCATATTATCATGTCAATTTTTAAATGTTTTAGCAATTTTTGACTATATATATAGCAGCCGCAAAATTTTGTAGATATTAGAATGATGAAATAGCACTCTGTACACAATTGGAGGCTGATTTATGTTACAAACATTTATCTTGATAATTGATAACTACTGTAATGTTGTAATGATTGAGTTAAAAAAACTTTTATTGGAGATACAGATTGGCTTGTGATGTGAAATTGTGAATCTCTCTCTCTCTCAGTCTCTTTCTCTCTCTAATTCATTTTGCAGTTTCTTGTCGATCTTCTTATGGTTAACAATGTTTTGTTTAATTGTTTGGTTTGAATTCCACCGCCTCCAGCCATCGCGAGTAACCGAGGGTGTGCTTCTAAAAAAAAGAAAAGAAAAGTATAAACTTTTCTAAGTGATAGGCTTAATTTATATCAGAAATTGAGTTAATTTTTCCATAGGATAAAGCACAGTTTAAATTCCAATTAAGATTATAAATGCATTATTTTTATTTTGTTGGATTATTTTTATTTTGTTGGTGGTGGTTTAGTGTTTTTGTGAAGATTTGAAACTTTATTTGTTGTTGGTGGTGACTGTTTTTTATGTTTATTATTGTTGTTGTTTATTGACATGCTCAATTTCTCTAGTTTTCAATGGTTTAGATGAATATAAAAAAGTAGGAAAATTGTTCAAAAAAAATGGAAAAACCGAATTAACCGAAATAATAATTTGGTTATTTCGGATATTTCGGTTCGGTCACCGAAATAATTTCGGATTCGGTTCGGATATAGATTTGAAATATCCGAAATTTTTGTTTTGGTTATTTTTTATGTAATAACTGAACCGAATATCCGAATGTTCACCCCTAAAATTTTCTTTCACAACTGAACCAGCACCCCTCACCGCTCTCTCCTTAAAATTGATGAAAACAAATTTAATTGTTTTGGTGGTTATAGTTAATTAAATGATGAAAAATGGAATATATATGGTACTAATTCTTACCAAAAAAGAATCAATTAATTTATTTTCTCATGTCTCACTCCATACATACTTTTTACCATTTAAAACGGCGGTGCGGTTAGCGGCGGTTACCGGTTAAAACCGAAAAATCGATACCGTTTACTCAGGCCTAATTATAACACTTGTATTGATGAAGAAAAGCTGCAATCCATAGTAAAATTGCAAAATTGTAAGAAATATCTTGAGTGATTTATTTATCAGTCAAAAAATCATAATTAATATCTTTTTAGAAGTGAAAACTAAAGTTTCAACAAAAGCATTGTATATAAATATAAATAAGAATTTACAATACATCAAAAAAATATTTATTGCATGTTAGAGCTCCTAAAATTGGTTACGACCAGATCCGTCCAAACATAAAAGTATCAAAATATTAAATTTAACTTTGATTGAATTAAATTAAAAAAGAGTTATTCATATTACTAAATTGATTGTTTATATCCATGTAAATCTTCTTACAAAAATTGGCAGAAATTTCTTTTTCATCTGAACTTTTATTCATAACTAAATAATTTATTATCCGTTGAGCTCGTGAGAAGGTACGACCTACAGCGTCTATAGTTATATTCCAAGTTGGAAAGTACACAAAAATACTAAAGTATATGGAGTATTAATTAAATTAAACCCAAAAAATAATTTTATATAAACAAATTATTTAATTATTTGTTACTCCATCCGTCCCCCAAAAGTGTGGTTCATATTTGATTATATGTGAGGTATAAAATATTAGTTGAACGGAGGGAGTACTACTTAACTAATGCAGATTTCAAAGAAAAAAGACCTTAAAACGTAGTGTCAACTCAGTTGTAACCTTAAAATATTATATTTTGTTGCATCATTCTTTTGAAAATCTGAGTTGGAACTAATTTTTCAAACAAACTCAATGGCGAAATTAAAAAATTGTGACCAAAAATATTTGCTCGTAAAATGCAATAGCTACAGAATTTAATGCATAAGAATACACTTTTTGATCGATTATACAATATTTGAAATATTATATACTGTATGCCAGAAATCTTGTTTAAAATAAACCATTCAATATATAGTAATCTAATTTTGATGTAAAATTAATGATTTTACATTTACTATACTAAAAATCAAGAAATATAGCATCACAATGAGGATTAATTATTTACGTACTGATCAAAATGCATATGCTTATTTGTATCTATACAAATATTTGCAAAAATATAATTTCTATTGAAATAAACTAATTGAGAGATATTGGAATTTTTATGCTTTTTGGAAATGAAAAAATCATTCATTATACAAAAAGTAAAGATACACAATATCACTTTATACTTCTCCGAGGGATTTTATGCCCACGCGACATGTTCTCTATGTCTCGAATCCTTGATGTTTCTTCTCACAAACATGCCATAGAACCCTTTTCCAGCGTGTCCGGAATCACAAATACAATATTGTTGCATAGTATAGAACATTGGATCATCGGTGATGCAGGAATTCAAATGATGGCGGTAATAGTGATTTACAAAAATTATACGATCCATTTTCAATCTTGAAGATTTTCAACAATTTCTACAAATTGAAAAAAGAACAACATTAGTCTCTGTAATGTGACAAACAATATATATCTAAAATATAACAAACAATATACTCCCTCCGTCCACGATAAATTTGCCACAATTTCCTTTTTGGTCCGTTCACAAAAAATTTGCCACATCCATTTATGGTAATAGACCCCACACATCTCACTTACTTTTCCACTCACAACACAATTTAAAACTATATAAAAGTGGGACCCTTATTCCACTCACAATACAATCAACCAACAAATTATTAAAACTCGTGCCATCCACAATGTGGCAAATTTATTGTGGACGGAGGGAGTATTTAGTAGTACGCGTAAAATAAAGAAATGACAAATAATGAACAAACATATGTATTCAAAATATAGGTTACCTCAAGTAATATGAAAAAAACTCACGTACAACCATTATATATGGGCAACAATATAAAAATGAGAGATATATATTTGCAAAATGCAACAATTTTGCTGTCGAAATTGATACCGCAACATTAATTGGTATTGAAATACACACTCTTTCTAGATTTCTCGAATTAAACGTTAATTATGCTGAAAATTTACCCCTGGCTCCAACAAATTTACCTTACATAAACATTTAACTGATAAATTCCTCTCTTTCTCAATAATACTAACATAAAATGCAGAAAAACAAAATTTAATAATGATATTTGGTAGTATTTTTTACAGAAATTTGCTATCTTTTCATCTTGATGTTCATGGATTAATTTTTCTGCTTTTAGCTCTGTGAATCTTCATCTTCATCTTCAAGATGTGGTGCGATAACGTTTTGTTTGAAAATTGATGAAGAAACCTACCCTAAAATAAAACAAAACTATTAAGTTAATGTTGTGCGGTAACGTTTTTCTAATCAATCGTGCTTCCTTTAGTAAAAAAGGTAGGAACACTAAGATTGTGTAGTGTGGACGAAATTGATTGCAAGATTCTCTAATTTATAGGTAGAAAAATAGTACGAGAAATGGAAAGTTTATTATTGAAATTAATATTTTACCATAAATTATGCTTTTGTAACGTGCGGTATTAATTGGTTGATTGACAAATATTAATGAACAATTAGGATTATACTAATTATCCAAATTATTTCCAAAAACAGAATATTGAAAAGTATAAAAAAAAATCTGAATTTGAAAGTTACTAATTTTAGCAATCCAGCCTTGCTATTATAGTAGTAAAGATTAATATTTTACCACAACAAATTATGTTTTTGTAATGTCCGATATTAATTAGTTGATTGGCAAATATTAATGAACAATTAGGATTATACTATTTATCCAAATTATTTCCAAAAACATAATATTGAAAAGTATTAAAAAAAATTGAATTTAAAAGTTACTATTTTTAGCAATCAGGCCTTGCAATTATAGTAGTAAAGATTTCGAATTATAGTTTATTTTCGAAATTATTTTGTGATTGATTTTTATCCATAATTATTTAATGATTTTATTTACATTAATCTACTTTCAATTGCGTTATATATATTAATTGAGAAAAAAATAATTTGTTTTAATTTAATTTATTTTCTTTAATATTCAACTTGTAGTCGGAATATTATGAAATCGAATTAATGAAATTATTTGCGTTATAAATATTAATTAAGAAAAAATATATGTTGCTATATTAAATCTATAATTAAATATAAAATGTATTATACTTTTTTTAATTATTTATAACGGTAGGAATATTATGAAATCAATTTAATATCATTTTAATAGCATTATATATATTAATTTACATAAAAAAGATTTTTTCTAAAATAAATATGTAATAATTTTAGAAATAAATTTCGGCCATTTTGGAGGGAAAAAAAAGAGAGGGAGAAATAATGTAGATAGATTTTGCGCCTAAATGAAAGATTAAGGAGGGAAATTAGATTTGAGACATAATTGACATAATTTAACTGCAAAATTTTGAGATTTATGCTGGGATTGCTCTTATACACTTGTACTTATTTGGAAAGTGTGGTTTATCTGCCTTATGTGGTTTGCAGGCTATACACAAGGACGTGAATTTACCCAATGCGTACAAAAAATAACGGCTGCCGTTCCACGGTATATATATATATATATATATATATATATATATATATAAACTGATAGATAAAATTTAGATAACACATTCTACTCTCTCAATATACGTTGAGGAGAAAAAGAAAAACCAGAAAATTGGACGTTTTAGGAAAGGATAGAGTTGATGGAGATGATGAATTTAGTTTAGGAGAAGATTATCCATGAGCATTGCAAAAATGAATCAAGTTGTTGATTTTCTGTCACAGCCCCAAATCCCGAAGGATGGCTCAGTTGGGGCGTGATTCGGGGTGGGAATTAAGAAAATGGGAAGAAAGGAAAATTAACGATAAAAACAAGGAGAAGACACGATGATTCGTGAATAAAAATAGTAGAATACTTGGATTAATATAATAATCTCGAGGAATTGTTTGAAAGAACAAACTAAGTTAAAAGGGTTCAAGTATTCAAAAATTTATAATTAATAATGCATTAGAATATTCGAGTGTTTGCAGCGGAAAAGACGTAGATTGACTTCACATGTGAAGATGTGAAGCCGAGGCTTGTCATAAACATGTTCGACAAAAAAAACTCTTGCTCAACACCCACCATCACGTCGCTGCTCAACCTTCACATTTAGAAATACATGCAGGGCTGAGTACAACCTACTCAGTGAACACATGCCAAAACATATAAAATACTTTTATAGATTAATCATGCATTGCAACAGTAACACACAGGGGTTTTTTCTGAAATAAACCTGTGTTTACTAAAACATTTTCATACTTGAGTACTCATATCATCATCAATCACCATATTTGTCCAACGCCGGGGAAGGTGGCCACCTTCCGCGAACGTCACTCACCGAGGTCGGCCCAACCTTTGGAGCTCACAACCTCGATTACTGTGTACACTAATTCTGGAAAGTACCCTTTTGGCTAACTCAGAATCCGATCGATTTAATAAGTTGGTGAACCAACACAGATAGGCTCAAGAGAATCCATACAATCATTTATGCATGATAATCATTTCAAAACATTTCAAGAATAAAATAAAGCTCATGTTATTTGTATAATAAGAAAGCTAGCCCACAAGTTTAGAAAGCCCACCTGAAAGTCTTACAGAACAAACCGTATTGCTTCCCATTCTTGCCTTAAATACTCACCCTTGCACTTCACCTTTGAACGCAAAAAATCATCATTAATAAACTTTCGAGTCGAACGTAAAAACGGTTTAACGGACTCGACAACCAATTAACTTTAGGCTTTATTAGGGCTTTGCATTTGACTAAGTCTTACGGTTTACGGTTTCCTTAAAAATTCCACCTCTTTAATATACGATGTTAAACATAATCCAGTCGTCTTATATTAACTAGACTTATCACACACGTTCCAAAGATCGTAAAGAAAACCGAAAGAATTGGAGAAATTCGTGAGTACAAAATCTGCACCGTAGCTGTAGGTTCGTACGCGATTCTGGAACAGCTCAGGATGAGATAGGAGTCGTGCATATGTCGTTAGAAAGCCACAGATGTGTATTTTACTGTCCAACTTACGGATCTCAAAAATATTAAACGAGTAAAAAGTTATGACCGTTTTGGTGCGGAATGGCAGGGATACACGAATTTCAACATCTTAATTTAATTCCCAAAATCAGTTGGTTGGAGCCCAATTTATATAAGTATAGATTAATATGTCTACCTCCCGGCCCACTCATCAAAATAATTACTAATTACTAATTACTAATTACTTGAGCCTAAAAATAAATTACCCAAGTCTAATTATTAATTAAATTTACTAGAAAAGGGTCCAACCCAATTAATTGATTGAATCCAAATATATAAAACTTTTACATCTAGCAATAGAACCGATTCATCATCATCTCATTAAGTCTGCTACTTCTCTCTCTCTCGCGACCCTTCTTTCTCTCTAATTCACAACGGCGACAGCAAAATCACCGCCGTTCTCTTCCTTCTCCGGCGAGGTATATGTGCCGGTGGTGCCGCCGTCGCATGTTCTCCATCTGTATGCTCAAACCACCACTGAAACCCCAAATTTCTAAACCCTAATCCCCAAATCGAAATCTGAAAATTTCTCCTCTAATTTCCGGCGATATCTTACTGGCCGTTCGCTGGTCTCTCCTCCGGTTCGAACAAAAGCAGCGATGGCAGGGGTCGCCGTCGCCGCCGCCACCACCGTGGTCGTCTGCCAGAAACGCCGCCGTGCTACTACCTCTCCTTCTCGCGCCACCTCTGTTCCGGCGGAGCCATCTTTGGTCTCATCCGCCGCCTCCATCGCCACTGGCCCCGTCAACGGTTCGAAGAGCTGACGCCTTAGCTCGCCTCTTCCTCCACCGTGTAAGTCCGATTTTCTCTTAATTTTATTTTAATTAACAGATTTTATTTTCTCCAATTTTCTAATCTCTCTCTTTTTATTTCTTTCTTGGATTTCCAGCCAACTCGCCGTTTTATCCCCCGTTGCCGACGGTCGCCTACAGCACCGCCACCACAGTGCCGTCCGTCTCCCTCAAAAGCAGTGACAACAACAACCCGGCGACCAGTCAGCAAGGCCACCGATGCAGCCCTTCACTATTCTTTCTCGGCCGACAATCAACAGCCGGGAAGCCGCCACTGTTGTCGCCTACGCATTCTCAACTCAAAAGCAATACCTGACTCAAAGGTGAAACCTCATTGACTCGACAAATTCGAGTCTAAAGAACTCGGTGCGAACAGGGCAATGTTTATATTATTCCTTTCTATTATTGCTTGTTCTTTATTTGAACTTAGGGGATCGTAAGTTTATAACAATCGATTTGTTGCTGATCTTTGGTTAGTTTCTAAGTAGGAGGTTCAGAATTTATAACTCAATATCTATTGTTCATATTTTTGAGCTAGTTGTGTTTTTTTTCTAAGAGGAGCTTTAATTTAAATTCCTATTTATAAATTTATGGAAATTCTGATTTGAGATTCGATTATGAAAACAATTAAGCTTGTATCAAAATTTAGAAGAAACTTACTGAGATTGTGTAAAATGGTGTTTTTGAGAGTGTTGCTTCTGATATTCTGCTGCAATTGAAAACAGATTCACCTCCCTTCTTTTCTTGTAAAATTTCTATCTATTTCTCTCTCTGTTGTTTCTCTATTGATGTCGACAGTTTGTGAAAATGAAGGGATCACTTGGTTGGTTTTCTGTATAACTAGGTGAAGAAATTAGATTTGGGTGATAAATTACCAGAGGTATCTTGTGGTTAATTAAACACACACATAGCCGACTCTTACATACATGAATACTTACACCTGACACTCTTCTTTACTGCTAAAATATTTTCTTTTTATTGATATTTCCACACATACTCGTACTACACACACATGCACAATATATATGTATATATATACGCAAATAATTCACAATTGCACATAATCAATACTAGATAATAATTTTCATGAACACATAGTTGCACAAATTAATTCATGCAATGATATATAATACTAACACCACTTAAATTATATAAATGTGTTTGCTTAAATAAATAAAGACACATGGTTGCTATTGATTAAATTAAATTGTGTAACATAATCAAATGAATCAAATTATTCGTATAGCTCACTTACTTAATTAAATTAGTAAAATAATTAAATGTGCTATAAAATTTTAAATGAGTAAAATCTCACTCATGTAACTACTTTAAACCAATTTTCTTATGAATCTTTATAAATAAATGAGTAAAACCTTTATTTGAAATAAAATAAATATTTCGGATTCTTGATAAAAACACAATCGGAGATGAAATTCTAACCCAGTGTCCGAAAGTATGACTTTTGATAAATAATAACTGAATCAGACTTTGACAGATTTTTAAATACTTGATTTTAACGACATAAGAATGCAAAAGCCCTACTTAATAGATATAATTAATTAATCTCGCATTTAGAAAAAATTGGGGTATTACATTTTCGTCTGATAAATCTCTTCGTCAACAGTTCGAATAGCCAGATTTTCGCCTCCAATTTGCTCAAATTCCCATTGGATAAGTCATGCTCTCATCCCACAAATTTCACTTCACATACGAAAAAGAGATGCAGCGCCCTTCTGTCTTCATCCCCAGGTTCTCTCTCTCTCTCTCTCTTACTTGATTTCACTGAAACAAATCACTAACCCCAGGTTCTCTCTCTCTCTCTCTATCTCTTACTTGATTTCACTGAAGCAAATCACTAACGGTTTATATTTCTATTGATTTTGGCAGTTACTAAGCTGGTTGATCAGACTGAGCATTCATTTGTACAAGAGGTACCTAGATTTGTGCTGTTTTTTCTGCAACAGTCTAATGCCATTTAATCTTATTGATTTTGTGCAAAGTTTTCTTTTTCTTTGATTGAATATGCAATTATGCATGCAATTGGCTGCTTAATTATTATTATGCCAAATCAATTGTCTAATTTACACTCCATAAACGTAATGAAGTAGTTTTTATCTATCTCTGGAACTGCGTCAAAAAAAAAAAAACGCATAAAATGTTACGTAATGGAAAGATTGATGCTGTTATTTAAACCTTTTTAATATGAAAATATCCGTGGCTTAACGTATCTACAGATTCTCTCTATAAGTTTGAAGAGGAACTTATGAGTCTTGTCGTCATACAATGTTATTATATGAGTGTAATTTCTGTCAATTATTACTGGTGTATTCTTACTATTTGTTTTTGTGAAGATTCTGAAATTCCTTTTTTTTTATTGGTTACTATGTCATTTTTAAAAAAAATATTAAAAGAGAGAAAAGGATTTATGATGGAGCTTGATTCTCGTGTGCACGGTGTGGCCTCGAAAAAATAATTTTTGTATAATCATTCTCTAGGATAACGATTATGATCGTGGAAAATTTGCTGCATTTCCGCACGTACAATCCCTGAGCAACTTCCCCAGGGAGGAGCTTTTTGGAAAAGTTGTCATGGTCAGGTTTGATACACTGATCTTACTTCAAGGGATGAAGGAACATCAATCATTGCCGGCAAATGCTTTCTTCACCATTAAGTACTTGTATGATTCTAGCGCAAAAGTGATTCTGGCGGGTAGCTGGAATGAGAATGCAAATCCTAAGTTCCGTGTGGGAGGAAGTCTCTCAACAAAATCTGTTGTTGGTGCGCGTTTAATTCTACTGGTTCAAATATCATGATAGTTTTTGCAATGCAATTTTCTGCATTTACCTCATGAGTTCTCTTTTATTGAATGTTTTCTGTGTGCTGCAGATTTTCTAACGTCCATGCTTAAACTTGAAGTTGTCCCAGTGAAACATGTTTCAGGGTTCATGCTTTTAGATGTGGATGATACTAAAAAACCTGACATTTTTTTGATGGAGAATCTTTTCTGTTTCAAAGGGGAAAGAGCAAACTGTTCAAAGTTTGCCAAAGAACTTGCTTCGGGGGTTGATATAATTGTTAACGATGCCTTTTCGGAATCTCATAAAATTCTTGCTTCAACAGTTGGTGCTGCTAGATTTTGCTATGCCTGCATTGCGGGGTTTTACTTTGAAGAGGGCCTATATAAGCTGCAGAAAATCATCAAGACCACTGAAAGGCCCTATATGGCCATCGTAAAGTTTTATTCTCTACTTAACGAAACCTATTTAGAATTGCATGTATTTTCTAATTCTTCTTATATATTGTTCATAGGGCTTCAATGTTTCATGCACAGATAGGTGGAGGCAAACTGGTAGACAAAGCTGCAGCCTTGCAGTTTTTAGTGTCTATATGTGATGGTTTAGTCTTTGTTGGAAGTATGGCCTTTCAAATAATGCATGCTCTGGGTGAACCCGTTCCCATGAAATTGGTGGAAACTGGAGCTTTAGAAGAA
This sequence comes from Agastache rugosa, assembly GCA_031470985.1. Classification (NCBI taxonomy): domain Eukaryota; kingdom Viridiplantae; phylum Streptophyta; class Magnoliopsida; order Lamiales; family Lamiaceae; genus Agastache; species Agastache rugosa. The sequence goes on along the minus strand of CM062606.1, from coordinate 29,726,175 downwards.
GCTACTAGGATAGTGGAGTCTGCAAAGTCGAGAAATATTCTGCTTGTTCTGCCTCAAGATGTTTGGTGCATCACAGATCATGTGTCGGAGGAGATTCAAATAACTTCTGTTCTTTCTATTCCCGAAGGTAAATAATTGACTTACCAATCAACATGTTTTTGCACCCAAGAAGCACCTTAAGTTTCATTATCTTACTTTCATATGTGTGTGTGTGTGTATGTGTGTGATGCCCATTCTATAATTAAATGTGATAAATCAAACCAAAATCTTGTAATATGATATATGATCACCTATAATCTTAATTATCAAATTTGTGTGGTTTCAGGTTGGCAACCAGTTGATATTGGACCAAAATCATTGGAAGAGATGACCTATTTTCTTTCAGAGTGCAAGGTGCTTAAATATTACAGAAACATCCTTTCTTTCAACTACATTAATTTCTTGAATCTTAGCACAGTCGTTGCTCAGATTTATAAAAAGGAAACAACTAATTGGCTAAAAGGGGATGGAGAAGAAGATATATGCAAAATAGTTTAGTAAGTAGTCTGTAATAATAGATTTCTGGAGCCTTTCTATATTTCCTCTTAATTCAATGAGTTTCAGCTATTTCTTCTAGGCAGTTTCTGTACAATAATTGTCCCTGTGGAACTGGAAAGTGCCTCAGTTGCAATTTCTGCCTAACATCAAAAACCATTTTGTATCTAAGTAGGGATGTAGTAGATGATTCACCTCGTTGGAGTGATGGCTCTGCACTGATAGACACGGTCTATAGCTAATGATTTATGAGAGATGATTACTTTATTCATTGTTGAGTTTTTGCAAAATATAACTTAGTTTTTCCTGCATAAGTAAGTATCCTTTGAACTAAAAGCTTTCCTCTGTTTCTCATGACAATTATTATCATTTTTTTAATTTTCTTCAGAAAATAATGTGGATTGGCCCATTGAGGTTTAGCACTAGAAAACAGGACAAAGTTGGGACATCTGAACTTGCTGAAGCACTTGGTAGTCTAAGCAGTTGCGACGTAACTTTTGTTGGAAAAAAGGAATTTGAAGAATATCTGGGGAAATCAAAGTTTTTTACACATGATAATTTTCTCAAAAGTGCTGCGGTTGTTTGGGAGGTTCTTAAAGGAGGAAAACTTCCTGGGCTCTTAGCATTGGATAAAGTATGTATCTGCTACTGCATCTTCAAGTATATGCGCTGATCAATTACGGTGTTTGGTAGTACATAAAGGAGTTTGGTAGTACATAAAGGAAAAACTGCATGAAAAAAAGATTAATGATTCATATAAACACTTCGTGGAAGCTGTCCTGAGAAATCCAATTAGGAATTATTGATCATGTTACACATGAAAGGTCATTTGATGCCCTTTTTGGACGAACCATGTAGTTCTAAAACTTCAGTAACAAAAAAAGTTGCCAAATTAATTGTAATAGTATGGTGTTTTGAAAATTTTGAACAAGAAAATAGATTCCTCCTTCCTCCTTCACTATGTGTTTATCTTAGTTAACCTCGTGCCTCGGTCTAGGAAATTTAGTGTGGTTTTCCATTATTTCATCCGTTATCTGGAATCTTTCTTTGTTCTTGTAGATGTTCAAGTCTTTTATTATCCTTTCATATTTGCAGGCACATCCCTTTCTGGTAGACTGGAGTGTTGTATATGATGATCCAATGAGACCTCTGGTTGTTGATGTTGGAAGTGGTAATTTCTCTTGGCTAATATGCCAAAAACGTTGTGTTACATCTTTTCAGTTAATGATAAAGTGTTGATGTTGGAAGTGGGAATTTGGTTCTGGAATTGATATTACTAATACATGTTTCAATTAAAATGTGAATATCACCTTTAACTTGGATTTTGCGTGATTCTGTAAATGAACTAGTTTAAAACAGGTAGCTGTAGAAATCCATTAACTAATGGTAGGCCTTCTAAGTCGATATGAAATCTTAATAATCATTCATCTTTTCTGGAGCTCTTGGAATTTTTCTTGTATTGTATTGTATTGCACCCTAAATGGAAAAGAGATCTTTTTAAATGCCATATTTGTTCTGCTTAACATGTCGAGTATCTAATTTAGTTTCTCTATTTGGTCACTGTGTTAAGAGAAACATATCCCAAAAAAGATTAACATTTGAAGAGCACATGGAAATTTTTTATTTTTTATTTTATTTTAGGAGCACATAGAAGTTAACATTTCAAGATCATATAACTGTGTTTTCATTCTCTCTCTTTCTTACAAATCTGCTGCACCTTGAAGATGGATTGGTTAAGCTAAAATCCTTACTCGTTCTGCATTTTACTGTGTGTTCATGTTCCTCTGAGAGTGAGTAAAAGGAGTGCTGGTGGGGCTTCTGAATCCAAGATGGACAATAATGATGTAAAACTTTCAGCTAGTTAATTGACCCTATATGCAGAAAATAGTATTTATTGTTCTCAAATGGTGTGAATCTGCTGAAGTTTTCTGTTTGAGTAGTTGAGCTCTAGATCTATTTTTTTTTTAATCTATAAGTCGGTTTAATAGATTAATTACCCCAATCATGTGCGTGCTACAGGAAATGGCTTGTTTTTGTATGGAATGGGGAGGAGAAAAAAAGATATGAACTTTCTTGGGCTCGAAATGAATGCAAAGGTTTTTGTTTCTTATAAAGAAATTGATAGTTCATAGTTGAACTTTAAGTTCTGAACTAATCTGACAATTTTTTTCTCTGATCTTATTTCAGCTGGTCGATCGTTGCCTAGATGATGTTCATCAACTTGGCATCCACAATGTGTATGTTGTTTCATCCCTGCATGGCTATTTTCTTTCACTGTGTGGTCCCATTTAGCAACTGATAATATACTTACTAATTTGCTACATAGCTATGATTTAGCATCAGGTAAATAAGTGATTCTATCTGGTTGTCTACATTGTAAAGAAAAATCATCTCATCATAATTAAAAACAAGCTATCTTAACATCAAGACCGGGATCAATTAGCAATTACTAGGCGGAAGGACACTTAAGCTCATGGTGGCTTTGGAGCGCTTAAATTTCTTGATTACACAAGTCCCAACTCCCAATGTTCCGCTGGATTGAAACCTTATTTAAATTGGTGATCTGAATGGAAAATGAAACTGTATGATGCAATTACGACTTAGAATGTAAGATTATGGGTGGAAAGTCTTGCACATAAAGGATGATCCTCTCCTAGGAAACTCTTGAATAAGAACACTTTTTGTGGCATTAGTAAAATTATATGTTTCGGATTTATACTACAAAAGGTTGAATGCTGAAGAATGAAGAATGAAGCTGTCACTATCCACATGGTGCTCTATGGGATTGAGTTTTAGGTTAGAGCAGAGGATAAATGATGCTTCTTTTATTCTATTAAGAATTAATAATTGCTATTTTTTGTTCAGTATTTAGCAATAAACTTTTAATATTAATGCCTAAATGTTCTATCTTGTCCTTAGGCACTTTATTGCAACAAACGCAACATCAACTTTTAGGTCTATAGTTTCCAGTTACCCAGGGGAGTTAGTTCTTGTATCAATACAGGTAATACACTGGTTTTTTGTCGCACGGCACATTTTATGATAATGAACTACCTTTTTATTTTGTAACTTCATCATTTCTGGTGCTGCTGTAGAACACAGCTACCCAGAGTTTATAGAGATCACCTATTGCAATTCATAATTTTGCAGTTTATACTATTTGCCACTGATTGAAAAGAGGAGCTTTTTAATTTCTTGCTGATGATTTTAGCTATCTACGTGGAGTAAGTATAGATAAGGAAAAATGGATAACCATACCACTTCCAACCCATTTCGCCTCATAATTATGCTGGAGTTGGCTCCGGAAGTTTCTGCTATGAGTGTGGAATATAAATCCTGGAACTATGTTAAACTAATTGATATGAGTTATAAACTTGGGGATAATCCCCCACCCCCTATTTATAGATAAAAATCAACTTCTCCATAATTATTTAATGATTTGACACGATTTGGTTGGCATTAACACTAATTTCATGATCACAATATGGCTTACACTAAAAAATAATAGTGTTTTACTTCGACATTATTTGATGTTAATTTTCGAACTACTATTATTGAGTTATGGTATTCAATCTTGGATCAATAATAATTTTAAATTAATATGAATATTTACTCGTAAAGGAAAGCCTCATTACTTGTCAGTCGTCTATAGTAAGGATCATCAAAAGGCTTTTAGAGGTAGAAACTAGAATGTAACTTTTTCGGGTCAGAGTTGTACGTGCTTAACCTCAAAATATGACTTCAATTTTGAAAGTATCTTCGAGCCTGTAAAGAAGCTCTCGAGGAATTATAATTAACAGTCTTATTTATTTTTATTTCTTTATCATTTATTTTCCTTTATGTAAATCATAGACAACAGTTGTATTATATATGCGTTCTCACTAAGCAAGGTTTATCGTGCTGTCAGTGTCCGAACCCCGACTTCAACAAACCACAATTCCGGTGGAGAATGTTGCAAAGATCATTAGTTGAAGCAATTGCTGATAAGCTAGTGTTTGGTGGGAAGGTACGAAATAACATGCTCTATATATTTGTAATACCTATTAACTTGATTTTAGTTATTGTTTTTTTAAACATTAATTTTTTTGCTTTAGTCTGCTTAATTAAAATTTACTTATTGATGCATTCTTTGGCTTTTCGTAACTATAAACCAGAATGAAGGGATAATTTTATGCTCTATATTACTCCCTCCGTCCCGCCATAAGTGTCTACATTTCTTTATTGGGCTGTCCCATCATAAGTGTCTACTTTCCTAATATGGAAACACCCTCTCTCAGACAAAAGATGTGGGCTCCACCACTTTTTATCTTTTTACCCTTTAAACACTTCTCTCCTAAATACCGTGCCCAAAAGAAAGTAGACACTTATCCAAACAAGCTAAATTTCTCTGACTCATAAACCAAACAAGCTAAATGTCATCCAACATGATATTTTTCACTATTTTTTTCACTTTGCAAAAGTTGGATTGTTGAGGCTAAAAGGCTGAAAGAACTAAGAATTTTTCGTGTTTAACGCTAAAAGTTTTGTGATAGGATCTTGACCTATAATCGTAATCCAATGAGCTAGCTGGTCAGCTGGTAAATAGGCATCTATATATTTTCCTCTCTTGATTTGCAGGTATTTCTCCAATCTGATATCAAAGCTGTAGCTATACGAATGAAAGAGGAATTCATGATATATGGTAAGGGAAAGCTTGCAGTTATGGAACAATCGGAATATATGGAAACTAAAGAAAAAGGATGGCTGAAGGAGAATCCATTTGGAGTGCCATCAGATTGGGAACGGCATGTGTTAGATCGTGGTGACCCAATGTACAGACTTTTACTTTCTAAAGTGGAAAACTGAGGCTGAATAATAGGAAATTTCATGCAGTCGTCATATCTTCGAGTTTTTCTCGGTTATGAATTGGTCAATAATAATTGAGCTTGTGATCTGCTGGCTATTCACCGTTCTGCGAGGTGGTCTAGCTTTCCTTGCTTGCAATGGACAGAGATTCTCTTTAAGAGAAGGTAAGCTGTTATCGAATCTCTAAGAGAAGGTAAGCTGTTATCTTTCTGATTACAAAAGTGAAAAACTTCAAATACTTGAGCATCACTTTCATGCCTATTCCTTAAACTACACCATGATCTCCTTTATATGATTAGTTATTTTATCATTCATAACTTTCATGCCTAATTTTCTTTATTTTACCAGTATTTTGGAAATAACAACTATTGCTAATGGTATATTAAGTCTACAAGTAAGATAAATACATCGATTAGACAGGACCTTGTTTTCATTTTGCAGTTATTGGTTCATTCTGTTAATAATTTCTCAAATTTCATCATTTCCACCTTAACAATTTTGTATGCTTTTTGAAGGCTCAATTTTTAAAAGTTTTTACTAAAATTTAGATATATATATAGGGAGAGGATCATATTGGAATTCATCTTTATATGAGTCTGTAAAAACCATACATTTTTATCACATCGGTTAATGCTCAAATTGCATTATTTTAATGCACAAACATATGTTAATGAAAAAATTGAATCGTTGATATTTTTTATTCATTGTCGAGATTTAATTAGTGCATTAAATTATTGCATGTTGAGCACTAAAAATGTGTTAGATATTTGTGCATTAAATTACTACAATTTGTCATTTGTCATTTGTCATATTTGTGCATTAAAGTATTGCATTTTGTGCATTTACGAAGTGATAAAAATGCATGGTTCCTACGTACTCATATAAGGATGAGTTCCTACCAAATCCACATCCTATATATATATATTATTGTTATTTGGCCACAATTATTGTTGTTTGGCCACAATTACCGGCTTTACCTTCATTTGTAGTCTTTTCCTATTTTATAGCTTGTAAGACTTAGTAGCCTAGTCTAGCTTAGCTTTTCTTTGTAGAATAGTTTTCTTTGTCGGCCAATTTTGGCTATAAAAAGAGCTTTGCTCTTTCATTGTAACTACACCGAAGAGAAATACAACCCCTTTTTATTCTACATACAAGAATGAGTTTCCTTTTCGTAGTTTTTAGCAGATAGTTATTCCTTCCTAGTTCATATAATATATCCCAATATATATATAAAAAAAAAAATCTCCCCTATGTATAACTCTCCTCCATCTCAAAGATCAACCTGGTGTGCTGCCCTTTTCTGGAAAGCTCCTCCATCTCGTAAGATCTTCTTCTTTTTATTTCTTGTGGATTAATGTATATCCCTAAAAAACACACCATACCCCCTTTTGGTATAAGAGTCTTTGGAATTTTTTCGTCATTTTCTGTATCACTTTCTTGATGATGAGCAAACACTTCTTTAGTATTGATGATGTGTTCGTCGTCTTCTAATTTTTCGCCTTCACCGCTGAATGGTAAAAGCATTTTCCAATTTTCTGTCCCAAAGATCTGGGTGAAATGTCCTTCTCCAAGGAGTTTGTACTGGTTCGAGAAAATTAGTTCGAAACCCATATTTTCTTGATATTATTCGTACACCTTGGAATTTTCAATTCCCTTGAAATCAAATGATGTTGAATCATGATTTCTTAATCTGTTTTTTTTTTAATCTATAAAAATCCTCTTTTTGCTTGGTACATAAGAGCCATTTATAAAATTTGTGGAAGAGAGGATATAATTTTACAGAATACCTTGCCTTTTAGGAATTTTGAAGCAATATTCCCTCCTATAAGCAAGAATTTTTCTTCAAATTTTTCCAAAATGTCTTCAATTTTTGAGCCTTCTTCTTTAAGACGAAACTTAATAAAATCGACCATGACATTGTGATAAAATTTTAAAATGTTTTCACAATTCATGTCTGTTGAATTTAGGTCAATTTGGAGTTTGAAAAGTCCAGGGACTCCATTTGGCAATTCTTGAGAATCAAAGTAGTATGTTGATTTTTGTACTACTTTTACTCATTCGAAATGAATTTCTCCAAAAATATTTTTTACCAATTTCTTTTGGAGATTTTCAAAATCCTTTAATATTCCTTCCAAGGCCTTTGTTGAAATTATTTGTTCCAATTCAGGAACTCTGTCTAAAAGTAGTTTTAAGACCTCTTGGTAAGGGAGGTCAAACATTCTTGCCTTGAAATTTTCGAATTTTCTTTGGGAATAGAATCCCTTTTTATTTCAAAATCTTTGATCTCAGTGTTTAGGGAAATTTTTTTTTGAATTAAGGTTTGAGATCCCTTTTTCCATTGTAAAAATTGTTTGGTCCTTAAAATTAAGGGCCTCAACATTTTCTTGAATTTTTGAATTAGCTAGAGAAAGTTGACTTTGTAAATCAAAAATTTGTTTTTCAAATTTTTGAATTAGCTCGGATTGAGCTGAAATGACCCTATTTGGGTTTTCTTCTACAATTTGTGCAAAACTTTTAACTTTTTCGGGTTCAATGAAAAAGTAACCCTAAAGAATCTCTAGCATTATCTAAAGCTTCTTTAAAGGTATAATATCCTTTAAAAATAGGGTTTTGACAAGTAATATGTTTTTTAACTGTATCAAAATTATGAAAAAGACCTACTTTTGTACCTTTGTAAATAACATAATGAGAAATTTTTCTTTTTGGGATAACATTCTTTTCTGCCTTTAAATCTGGAAAATAAAAACTAAGGGCATTAAGAATTTGAACTTTGAAAGAGGTGGCGTTTGGAAGAGTTTGAATATGCCAGAAATTATCTAACAAACACTGTTGTTGAGGATTAACCTCGATTCCAGGGTATGGTTTGAATTTTTTATTTTGATCTGTGTGGGTAGAAAGCATAACAGACCCAAACTAAAAATGTGTTTTCAAATTCTTTTCTCCCTTTTTTAAAATTTTGGAAATAGGAGAAGTTTGAGAAAAATTTTCCATCTGTAAGAATTTTGAACCGGAAGAAATCTGAGAATCACTTCCCTTCTGTGTAAATTTTGAACTGGAGAAATTTAAGAATCACTTCCCATCTGTGTAAATTTTGAACTAGGAGAACTAGTAGAAGTATGTTCCAATTTTAGAAATTTAGGAGTACTTTCTGCACTAGATGTTATCATTGGAGAATTGTCTGTAGAAACTTTTTCTGTAGCAACTTTCTCCTTGCCTTTAGGTCTGATGATCTTTTTGTAATTCATGACCTGTATTTAAATATTTAAAAATGTTACGGGAAAGTAAATCAGCTAGATTATTATCTTTTCCTTTGATATGTTCAAAGTTTATTGTGTAACCTTTTCCTTGAATTAGGTTTTGTAAATTTACCCATCTGGTTGTGTTTACTTTACTACTATTATAATTTTTTAAAAATTTTACTATTGATTCACAGTCTGTTCTTACTGTAAATTCATTATTTAAATAAATTTTGAATTTTTCTAATGAATTTATTAATGCATGTATTTCGAAATCTAAAGAAGTCCAATTACTTTCAATTTTTCCAAAATTTTCACTGCTATATGCAGCAATTCTTTCTTCATTTTTTGGGCAATATTTATTTTTCTTGCATAACATAACAGCTCCCCATCCTTCTTTGGAGCCATCACATTCTATAATAATATAATCTGTTACTAGAGGTAATTCTAGTGGGTTAATTATTTTAACTGCTTCTTTTATTTTCTTAACTAAAAGAATATATTTTCTATTAAAATTTCTTTGCCCATTCTTAGTAGTTTTGTTATATAATGGTCCTACAAGCTTACTAGGGTTTGGTATAAATTTTCTAGCATAATTGAGCAATCCTAAGAATGCTTGAATTTGCTTTAAACCTTCTAGTTTATCTGAAAAATTTAATAGTTTTTCTGTAATGTGTGGTTGTAATTCAATCTTTCCATTTCCAATTTCTAATCCTAAAAAGGATATTTTTCTTTTAAATAATTCCAATTTTCTTTTACTAATTACAATACCTTGTTTTTCTATTTCTTTGAAAATAATTTCTAAATGGTATTCACGTTCTTTAATATTATTGCTTGCTACGAGTATATCATCTATATAAACTAGGCAGAACTCATATTTTAGAAATATAGAGTCCATAAATCTTTGAAAAACTGATGGAGCGTTTTTTAAGCTAAAGCTCAAAACATTCCATTCAAAATGTCCCTCTGGACAGGTAAAAGCTGTCCATGGTTTAAACCATTCTTCTAATTGTAATTGATTATATCCTGATTTAAGGTCAAATTTGCTAAAAATCTTTTTATTTTTTTTTGGATTAAACTAATTAATCCATCCTTATTCGGAATATTGTAACCATCATCTATGGTGTTATCATTTAATCTTTTATAATTATAAATTATTCTTGCTTTTCCTCTTTTTATTTCTGAATGATTTCTAACTATAAAAGCTGCTATTCTGTGTGGACTTTCTGATCTTCTAATCAGTTTTTGTTCTAACATTTTTGGAATTTATTTTTTAAATTCTTCTCTATCAAAAGGAGAATATTCTATATTTGCTGTAATAATCCTTATATCAGTATTTTTAATTTTTTATTTTATTAAATAGTTTATTTTTGTCTTGGTGATGTCTTCACCTATTAATCCTATTTTTTCAAGTATTTGAATTATAGGGTAATTTATGCTCTTTGTAATATTTGGCCCTTTTCTAATTCTTGACCCAAAAAATTTCCTAAATAAAACATTGTTTCATTTTTTATTTTATTTATTCTGTGACTTTCTTTATTTTGAGATTTTTTGAAAAAGTCTAATTCACCAGTTCCACCACGCTTTCGAGCAAACTCTGATGTCTAACTATATCTATTTGTAGGAAAACTATAAACTTGTTTACTAAGAGTAATATGGTTTTTTGCTATTGTAATTGATCCATTTAAACTTGTAACAAAGTTTAATCCTAACAGAAAATCTTCTGATTTTATAGATTCTGGATTAATAATAACCTGTGGTAATTCATATTTAGAACTAAAATTTCCTGCAAAGTCTAGGAATTGAATTCCTAATGCTTCAACTTGGTGTGTTATTGTAATAATTCTATTTTCAACAGTTCTTGTTTCTATATTATAAGTTAATTTTGTATGATACTGTTTTGGGATTAGACTATGTTCTATTAAACTTTTAGTACTTCCAGTATCAAGTGTGGCTGCTAATGGTATATAAGTATTTTGATCTAGCCAAACTCTGCAATGTAGAGTTATTAAATTGAAAATTCCTTTATTAATACTTTCAAAACTTTTATTATTTATTGAAATAATTTCCTGTTTTTCTTCAATCTGTTGTGACATTTTACTACACTCGGTTTCGTCATCTGATATAAGTGTATTTTTTCTTTTATCAATTTTTTCTTCTAATAATTTATTCTTAAATTCTACTCCCTCCGTCCCATGATAAGTGTCTACTTTCTTTTGGGCACGGGTATTTAGGAGAAAAGTGTTTAAAGAATTAAAAGATAAAAAGTGTTGGAGCCCACATCTTTTGTGTGAGAGAGGGTGTTTCCATATTAGGAAAGTAGACACTTATGATGGGACAACCCAATAAGAAAATGTAGACACTTATGGCGGCACGGAGGGAGTAATAGTTGTATTTTTTGATTTATGAGTTCAATAGCCAACTCATGTTTATTTATTCTTTCTTTATAAAAATTTAATTTTTCATCCTGTTCTAGTTTATTTGATGTTCTTCCTTTATGTAATTTTAAATATTTCATGTATACATAGGAAGCATATTTCTTTAAAACATTTATTACATTGATATCTTTTATCAATAGCTGGGAATAATTTACAAATGAAACAACTAATATGATTGTTTCCTTTAAATCTTATCCAATCATGTTGACATTCTGTTTCTGTATTCATATATGTGTAAGTTATTTGTGATTTTTCTTCTTCATTATATATACTATATACCGAATCATTTTCTGAGTCAGTTTTAATTTATTCTATTTCAAAATCTCCTATTTGTTCAACTAGATTGTTTCTTTCTCTACTTCTATTATCTTTATTTTTATATGGACATCTATTTGCTAAATGTTTTGGATCTCCACAAATAAAACATCTACAAGTTCTATTTTGTGGTTTTCTAACATATTTATTTTTATTATAATTTTTATTTTTATCAAAACTAGTACTTTTTCTAATATGTTTATATTTTTTAGGTTTTTTCATAATATCCATATGCCTGTGGTGTATAAATTGTTGTTTTACAAAAAGCCCATGCTTGACTTTTAATTTGTTCTTGCATGACAGCTTCTTTGCACTTTTCTTCTAATTTATGAAAAACAAAAGACACTCGTGGCTCTATTCCTAAATTTATAGGTTTTGGATCAAGTTTTTTCCATTCTTCATGGAGACCTTTTCCTAAATCTCCCGGTAATTTTATAAAGTATTTATCACATAACTCATCTTCCATAGCCCTTCCAGTTTGTGATATTATTCTAGTAAAATATGTACTAAATTCTCTAATATATTTAAAATGTGAAATACTTAATTGTTCAAGATTTCTAATTGCAGTATTTTGTATAAATGTATTTTCTTTTGTAGGATCAACTCCTAACAATAATATTCTAATTTGACTTGTGAAAGTGTAGGGATTTTCTCCTAAAGATTTAATTTGATTTATTTGTCCAGGAGCTTGATTCTTTTTACTTTGCCACAACCCTAGAGCAATTGGTCCTAGCGTTGTTTCTAAATAAACAAACATATCTATATCTGTTCTTTTATTTGTTTCCCAATTTCTAACTACATTTTGTTCCCATATTAATATTTCATCTGGCCATAATTAAGGACTTTGTTGTTCTAATAATAACATTTCTTTACTGTATAATTTTTCAATAGGCATTCTACTTCCTTTTCCTTTATATTAAGATTCTCCTTCGTATTTTAAGCTAGAGGGAGCCCAATTTTCTCTGCCTATATTATCTGTTGAATCTTGTCCTGTATGTGAAAATTTTATTTTTGGTCATTTATATTCAGTTATAGTAGCTGCATCCATAAAATTTGCTTCTTTTTTGTAAAAATTTATTATCATACTTTTACCATTCATTATATCACTTACTAATGGTAAATTAAAGTATTTTTCTAATTCAACATATGACTCTTCATAATTCATACTTAATTCTGTCATACATTCAATTATCATATCATCAACTTAACCTGTATATTTAGTTCAGTAAATTTTTTATTTATTATTTGTTCAATAGAAGTTTTTGTTTCTTCTATTTTAAAACCTGTTTCAATTTCAATTTCTGATTCATTATTTGAATAGTCATTTAATTCATTAAATTGACTGTATCCAATTAAATCAATTTGGTCATAATCTTCAGTTTCTGATTCAGGTTCTGTATCATAAATAGGTTCTGAATTATAAATAGAATCTTCTTCTATATTTGCCATTAATGTATGATTTGTTTCTGTTTTTTCATCATCACTTTTTTCATTATCTTTTTTAATATAATTTGTGAATCTTAAATTAAATGTTCTAGTAATACATAAGACTTTTCTGTGTAACTAAAATTTTATTATCTTTATTAATATTAAAATTTTCTAATGACCAATCTAATCCAACAAGATCTTCTGGATTGATTTTTATGGGGTCTATCATTTTTATTCCTTTACTATTAATATTTTTTACAATTCCATCTATGTTTACTTTAAAACTCATACCAGATCTATTGCTGGCTTTTCCTAAAATTCCTACACTTACAATTAGATTATTTCCTATATAACCATCATATCCTTTTGTCTGTAATCCTATTTTTAAATTTTTTAAATCATTTATATCTTTTAGTATTGCTGGTAGACAATAAAATATTGCACTGTTTTGACTCATATCTACTTCCATTCCGGAAATAGTTGCTTTATTCATATTTGTACTCCAAGATTTATCCATTAATATTGTTAAAATTTTAGTACATATTTCTTTTCTTCCTAATCCTTTTATTCCTATAACAACTAATCCAATATGGACAAATCGTTTTCTGGAATTTTTAATTTTTATTATTGTTTCTGGTGAGATTAAGTCTATAATTTGAGTATTTTCAACTATTCTTAGACTTTATTCCCTACTGCTTCTTATTAATACTGTGTTAATATTCATCATGCCTGTTTGATATAAAATTCTTGGATTTAAAATATCAATTTGATGATTATTGTATAATTCTAAATTTCTGTCTATATTAATTTCATCTTCAATTTAAACAATATTTTCGGAAGAATTACTTCCTGATCCTCTTGTAGTTATTCTATTTAAAAATGTATTAGAAACTATGTCATTAATGTTTGACGTACTACTTCTTCCTTCTTGTATTGTTCTAGATCTTCCTATAAAGCTATTCATTTTCTAGCTTTCCAATGTTTATAAATATGTGGAGTAATATCTTTTTTAGGTCTTTCAATTGGACCTAATTCTAAATCTTTTATGGTTTTAGTTAATTTATCTAATTCTTTAGTAAAATCAAAATATTCTGAACTTTCTGTTTCTTTAGTTTCTTTTTTGCGATTTTTTAATTCTGCAATAATATAACAATTTTGATCTTTATAAAATCTAAATTTTCTTTAATTATATTAATATAAGTCTCTCTCTCAAGACTTTTTTGTTTTAATTCTGTTAAAATTTTAATAATTTTATTATTTTCTTTTTCTAGGCCAAAGCCTAAATTTAAAACAAGATCTGTAATACTATTTAAATGATTATTTTCACTGTGTAAAATATGATTAAAGCCCATTTTTAATTTACAATTAAACTTAAAATTTTCTACAGAAACACAATGATTCTCTTTTATCGAATATTCAAGATCAAGAAATTCGAGACGTTTAAGCTGATTTAGATCAATGATGAGAGTTTCTTAGTTTTTAGCTTTTAGTTACCTTCCTTTTCTAAAGATAAAACATATCTCAATAATTAAAATTATAAGTATAAACAAAACAAAACATCAAAAGATAAAGAATAAAAACTAAAGAACACACTAACTTTTCCAGTTAATATTAGTGCTTTTAAAGAAGAATAATCCTTCATTCTGGAGGGTTCTTAGTATAAGCAGGATTTATGCTACACATAGCAACCTTGACTAAGCCTGTCCAGACTTTTTAGGCCTCAAAATCTTAAAAGCTCTTATACCAAAAGGGGGTATGTTGTGTTTTTTAGGGATATACATTAATCCACAAGAAATAAAAAGAAGAAGATCTTACGAGATGGAGGAGCTTTCCAGAAAAGGGCAGCACACCAGGTTGATCTTTGAGATGGAGGAGAGTTATACACAGCGGAGATTTTTTTTTTATATATATTGGGATATATTATATGAACTAGGAAGGAATAACTATCTGCTAAAAACTAAGAAGAGGAGAGTTTAGAAACTCATTCTTATATGTAGAATAAAAAGGAGGTTGTATTTTTCTTCGGTGTAGTTACAATGAAAGAGCAAAGCTCTTTTTATAGCCAAAATTGGCCGACAAAGAAAACTATTCTACAAAGAAAAGCTAAGCTAGACTAGGCTACAAGACTACAAATGAAGATAAAGATGGTAATTGTGGAATATATATATATATATATATATATATATATATATAGAGAGAGAGAGAGAGTCTTAACATAAAGTGTTTCTGTGTTGACAATTGCTGTTAATTTCTAGTTATAAATGTTTAACTAATTCTATGTTGTTGAATTATAGGTAGAAAGAATCGATTGCGTCCTGTTTAGTTTGGCTGAAAAATACATCTGCAATTTTCTTTCCCAATGCTAAAACCAGAGAAAGGAGATGCTCATGGAAACTGCTTCTCCTGCACATATTCACAGGTAAATTGTACTATGCTTAAACTTATTCTTCATTAAACAGCCTAAAAATTTATGTCAAAGATTGTATCAATTACTGTTAACTGTGAAATGAAATAAAAGGCCAATAAATTGAAGTTAAACACTTGATAGTGGTGTTTCCTCTGTATTGGCAGCTAATTTGGCTTTCAAATCCTCTATAAATCGATCAAAATTCGCCTCCGATGATCCATCGCTTTCCAAAGCATTCTGCACTTTCCTGCTCACTTGCTTCATCTCCTCCCTCATGTTCCTCGAAACATCTCCATCCATGAACTTCGTCATCTTCTCGGAAACTCCCTTCCTATCAACAGACGCACCCTCAGAAAGATCGGTCCCAATCTTCCAGTCTTCGACCACTAACTTCCGATTCATAGGCTGATCATAGTCCAACGGGTAACAAATCATCGGAACACCACACCAAATGCTCTCCATCACAGAGTTCCACCCACAGTGCGTCAAGAACCCTCCAATGCTCGGATCAGAAAGAACCATAATTTGATTGCACCACGGCACTATCAGCCCCTTTTCTCTGATCTTGTCCCTGAATCCACTCGGCAAAGCTTCAGAGATCGCGTCATCTGATCGAACCACCCAAATGAAATTCACTTGGCTAAGTAGAAGTCCATGAGCTATTTCTTCAACAACCTGCTTGCTGGCCCGACAAAAGCTCCCGAACGAGATGTACAGAACCGAACCGGGCGGTTTAGTGCTGAGCCATTCAGAGCAGTCCGATTCAGACCATAAGCTCATGCTGACAGTATATGCAGATAGATTTTTGGAGAAAGTAATGGGGCCAACTGCGTAGTTTGGTTGGATTTTGTTTAGAGCTGATAATGTCTGAGATTCTAACTCATAAACTGTGTTGTGCAATATAAAATCAGCCTTCTTCACTTCCTCAAATGCCATAATCTGTACCTTGTGGGGCAAAGTTCCTGTGCCTGATTCCTTGAGATAAGGCATCAAATCCTTCGTATTTACCGACTTAACCCCAGGTATGTAATTTATTTGCTCCTCGATATCGTCTGGTAATCATTTGAGAAGAAACAGATTATGATGCATATTTTCAGTCAGATATTATCTACTCGAAAAAAGTTTGTTAGGAACTGGCTAAATGGTAAGTGCACACGTATAATTTATGAATTTAACGAAGTATTAATCGCACGAACTTTGATCCAATTTGTAATTTTAATCCGTCAATCAAAACGTTTCAATTATGACACCATCTTTCGATTTGTAGCATATTCAATACTTTTAATTTTTTTCCACCTATCTAAAAATTATGTGACAATCACAAAATAGTTTCAAATTTGCTAGTAGGTTGAGTTTTTGGTGCCACATTATATATTTTCGACTATCATGCCCATTTATAGGTCATCAAAAAAATTTAGAAGGGTGGTGTCATGACTCATAATTGAAACATTTCAAATGTCGAGTTAAAAGATTACAAATTGAGCCAGAGTTTGTTGCATTAACCCTTAAATAATATATATTTTACAAGAGAATTCTTATCTTTTATCATGATAAATAAAATTATATGTATATCGAATTACTAAATTATTCTTTGAATTGAATCAATAAGAATATTATAATATTTCATATTACACTATTACTCTTAAATAGAGTTGAGGGAAAGGCGTACCTCGACATGGGAAATGGCCGTTTTGTCGTAGAATTTCGACGTGGTAAGCTACAGAAAATACTAAAGCTGGTTCAGTCCAGAACGACACTTTCAAGAGGTTGTACTTGTCGGCAATGACTGTTTGCCATGTGAACAAAGTATCCGTAACTAGAAATGGGAATAAATCTGGACCGGAACGGATCAATTCTCCTACAAATTCATCAACACGACTTGAAAAATTTAGGAGCATGAACTCCCAGTACTGGTCGTCTCGATCGTAATCCACAGGAAAACCATCGCTGATCGTCGTGTAACGAATATCGAGACCGGAGTTCCGAGCCTTGGAGAAGGGATCGGGTTGGGATTGGGTTGATAATATGTGGTGTATAAACTCGAGGTGGACGAAAGTGACGACGAAGCCGTTTGAAGCTAGTTTCATGGCTAGATTGACATAAGAAGTTATGTGTCCTTGGAATGGAAGTGCCACCATTATTGCATGAGGCCTTCGCATCACTTTTTCATACATCATTTTTTGATGATTTGTGATGTTTAAGGAGTTGTGTGTTGAGTACTTGTTTCAAATTGTGTCCATATATAATATATAAGTGATTCCTTGGTATTTAATTTGGCCACTGGTCAAACAATGTGGCCTGGCCTCATGAATATAATTTTGTTTTATGTGTTTTCGAATTATTGTGTAATTAAATAATAAAAGATGTAGCTAGCCACGCGAACCTTCGGAACGAATAATGAAAGCCATGTGAGGGAAATAAAAGTTGCATTTTGATTTGAATTCCCTCGTATAATTCATAGTTAACTCGGTTCATTAAGTACATAAAAAAAAATCCCTCATTAATGACCCTCATTAATGATATATTTGGATTTGGATTTGGATTTGGATGTAACATAAATCTCGATAGATATAATAAAGGTAATACAAAGATTTTTGTCGAAAAAATAAGAAAAAAATATATTTACACTAATCATGATAGAATTTAAGTAAAAAATATAAATATTAACATAAAATATATAATCATACTTTTTATATGAATCAAATATCTAACAAAATTGGTCTATTTTCATTTAATCGATCAAATTATGGCTAGCCACATTATGGCTAAATAGCATCACTCATTTCATTAAGTAGTGTTGGACTTCTCCAAGACTTGGAAATATCAAAGTCAAACATGTATTGTATTGACTAAAATTTGAAACACATCTGCATATCCGAAAAATTCTATTAAGGGTGTATATACACTACATTCACCTCACACATTATAATATTTTAATAATATAATTTAGATTATTAAAATATTTTCATGTGAGAGGTGGGTGTACTGCATGTACATAGAGGATAGAATTTTACTTCTTACATTGTAATATTTTAATAATATAATTTAAATTATTAAAATATTACCATATGAGAGATGAATATAGTGCATGTTCATATAAGATATAATTTATACTGAAGATCCTCTTCACTTACTTTTCTATGACAACATCCAAGAAAGCGTGGTAGGTTCGATCCTGGAACCATATACAATGAATCCTCATGATATTTTCAGCCATCTTTTTCTTCACGCCAATCTTATCATCATTTTTTATTTATTTTATTATTTATTTATTTTTGTTTCTTATCATTAGTTATCAGCACTATTTTATATCTCAACTCTCCGTCTCTCTTCCGGCCCAGACCCACTCCTCTAGCTCTTTTCTTTACTGCATCATCGACTCATCGCCGATGAGTATTAATCAACCACCGCCACCACCGTGGGCGGAGCCAGGGGGTTCCAGTGGGGGCCTAGAGGCATTTTAGGAAAAATATTAATATTTTTAATTTTATTAATTATTATTAAAAAATAATACTAATATGCTATAAATAATTTATTAGTGTATTCAATTTTTTTTTTGTATTATTTCCTTTAACCAACTGTTTAAAATAAATTTTAGTGGAAATTTAGTGATATTACTTGTTATTTTAATTTTTTAAATGAAAGAGGTAAAATTGAATTTATGGTTAATTGTAAATACTAACTTAAGTTTAAACTTGTTCATTATTAAATTATTGTTTCTTAAATAAATGGAAACATTTTAATTTCTTATATTTAATTTCTTTTTATACAGGATTAAGTTGAACTTTATAATAAGTAAAATATTATAAGGACCATTAAGGCATCTCTAAAGAGAACTCTTCTATTGCGCTGAGCACAATAATAGTGCTCAAAGTATCTCCAACGACCACCGTTAAACCTGCTCTATTTTCATATTTGAACAGTGATTACCGCAATATTGTTTGCTGCTGTATTGCTATTTAATTTTTTTTTTATTTTGCTATATATATTTTTGTTAAATCTTGTTATGTTTCTCTTAAAATTATACCAACAACAAAATTACATAAAATAAATATTTAAAGATATAAACCTAGCACAAGTACTTAAAATAAACATTAAAACATTAAATCCCAACACAATTACTTAATACGATAAATGAACTAGCTCGATACTTTTTTTTCCCTTATAATAAGAAAGACTACATCCGATTCTTCCATCATCTCGATTTATCCTTTGTTTAATATAATCTGATTTTGAATCACTAATTTATATTTAAAACTTTAGTATTTGTTAATTGAGATAAAAATTACCAATATTAAAATTTAACAACAAAAAAAGAATATTAATAATTATGAAATTATTCCGTATTTTTGTGTAAACTCGTGTAGATTACTATTTTTGCTATATTTTTGTGATGGATCTACTGTATTTTTGTATAAACTGTTTAAGTTGGTCTTAGCATGTAACTTAGTTGATATCCTTTGTAAAAATGAGAGACTCTCAATCCTCTATCCTTAACTCAATAAAACTAAAATATTATAAGGTAATTTAATTATATATTTTTATTTTAATGCTAAATTATAATTATGTTAGAATACAACAACTTTATCAAAGTTGTAATTAACGTATACTCCCTCCGTCCCCATAAGTGTGGTGTGTATTTGATTATATGTGAGGTATCAAATATTAGTTGAATCACACTAACCTGGGATGGAGGGAGTATTTATTTTTGAATTAATATATATATATATATATGTATAATTATAAGTTGGGCACTGAACACAAAAATCATGGCTGATTCATCCTTAAAATCTTAAATTTATTGAATC
The DNA here is from genome assembly GCA_031470985.1 of Agastache rugosa. NCBI lineage: Eukaryota > Viridiplantae > Streptophyta > Magnoliopsida > Lamiales > Lamiaceae > Agastache > Agastache rugosa. The sequence continues at coordinate 29,706,164 of CM062606.1, read as the reverse complement.
ATTTTCTCCCAATTTAAAATAAGTGAGTGATGAGGTTTAAATATGTTTTTGTTGAAGAATCATAGATTAATCAAGAAACTGGAAAAAGAATTCTTATCTTTTCAGTTATGGGGTGACCGGTTGAGAATTGAGAGGGGGGGATTAATGTTTTTGGTTGTGTAAATATCAATGAACTTGACATGTGTCAAGTATCTATGGCATCCTATGACATATGGCGGAGATGAAAAGGGCATGCAGTGTACATGATTTGTGATGTTTAAGGAGTTGTGTGTTGAGTACTTGTTTAAAATTGTGTCCATATATATAATATATAAGTGTTTCCCTGGTATTTAATTTGGCCACTGGTCAAACAATGTGGCCTGGCCCCATGAATATAATTTTGTTTTATGTGTTTTCGAATTATTGTGTAATTAAATAATAAAAGATGTAGCTAGCCACGCGAATCTTCGGAACGAATAATGAAAGCCATGTGAGGGAAATAAAAGTTGCATTTTGATTTGAATTCCCCTCGTATAATTCATAGTTAACTCGGTTCATTAAGTACATAAAAAAAAAACCCCTTTTAATGACCCTCATTAATGATATATTTGGATTTGGATGTAACATAAATCTCGATAGATATAATAAAGGTAATACAAAGATTTTTGTCGGAAAAATAAGAAAAAAATATATTTACACTAATCATGATAGAATTTAAGTAAAAAATATAAACATTAACAAAAAATATATAATCATACTTTTTATATGAATCAAATATCTAACAAAATTGGTCTATTTTCACTTAATCGACCAAATTATGGCTAGCCACATTATGGCTAAATAGCATCACTCATTTCATTATGTAGTGTTGGACTTCTCCAAGACTTGGAAATATCAAAGTCAAAACATGTATTGTATTGACTAAAATTTGAAACACATTTGCATATCCGAAAAATTCTATTAAGGGTGTATATACACTACATTCACCTCACACATTATAATATTTTAATAATATAATTTAGATTATTAAAATATTTTCATGTGAGAGGTGAGTGTACTACATGTACATAGAGGATAGAATTTTACTTCTTACATTGTAATATTTTAATAATATAATTTAAATTATTAAAATATTACCATGTGTGAGATGGATATAGTACATGTTCATATAAGATATAATTTATACTGAAGATCCTCTTCACTTACTTTTCTATGACAACATCCAAGAAAGCGTTGCATTTTGACTAGTTGAGTGAGATACAAGTTTTAAGTATTTGGTCCTTGTGACCCAAGGACACGTGGACTTACTTTAGAGGGAAAGGGTGGGGTCCCACGTATATTAACTTTCTTGACCACCACGCATATACGAGAAATCTTGTACTAACTATTTCAATTTCTGAATTTAATCATGCAACTATTGAAAAAAAAGGCCAAATACATAAAAATAATTCAAACTATATTCATTTATATTAAAATAATCTATATTATTAATATTACACCAAATAATTCGAACTAGGCCCATTGTATACTAAAATAACCCAAAAAATTAAAATCTCACACGAATATGGCATTCATTAGTCAATCTTAGATGGAATGATCAATATTTGTTGACTTAGACCTAAACAATATCGTCACTTCTTTGTTTTTTGAATTCAGAGTGGGGTGATTATGTCAGTTAATGCGGCCATATCTCTTTCCTTTACGTGAACGATGGAGTATGGAATGTATGAGAATCTTTTCTAAAAAAGGTTCATCTGTCGTTTTACTTTAATATGAAGAGAGAACAACACTATTAATATTTTAATTAATAATATGAACCGACTTTCAAACAGTACCAAAACCAACCCTAAAATATGGTTAATCCAACGATGATTTCGATTTATTCTTCTAATTTAAAAAAAACCAAAAAATATTGATTAGATTTTTATTTTTATGTACAAAAATTGGTAGTTAAACCGGAACTGATACTCATTAAAAATTAATTATAATTTTACTAATTATATGTTATAAAATAATCTTACTTACTAATTTATTTTTACTATTTTAACTTGAAAGCATAAGAGAGTTCAATTTATGATTTATACTTTTTTAAGTTGTATGTTTTAAATCTACATTTTAAGATATAATTTTTTTTTCATGCTATGAATTATACAAAAAAATTGAAACTTTCTTTCTTTAAGGTTGACCGTTGAATAATTGGTTAATCGATCCGATATTTAGATTAACTATTATAGCGGTTTTTTATTTTTCTTTTCTACTTTTTAACGGTCAATCAAACCGATTAAAAGCCGTATTTGTCGATTTTTTTTATGGCAAATGGTCGGTTAACTGATCCGTGCTCACCCCTACTCCCTCCGTCCACGAAGAGTGTGGTCAGATTTCCTTTTTGATTCGTCCACGAAGAATGTGGTCAGATTTTCTTTTTGGTCCGTTCACAGAGAGTGTGATTTTTCCATTTTTAAGGAAATGATCCTACATACTCTCTTATATTTAAAACTCACACAAATTCAAAATGGTAGACCTCTTTCTATACTCAAATTACATCAACATTACTTTTCTTAAAACTCCACCTACCAAAAACCACTCTTGGTGGACGGAGGGAGTATATTTTAGTAAGTGTATCACAATATTTGTGGCACGGGTCCTAAGAAATGTTTGGTAGATAGTTTGTTGAGTGGAGAAAGGGACTCACCACTTTGAATTGTTGCGAGGTATAAGATATGAAAAAGTGGGTGGGGTCATGACAAAAAATAGATGTGATACAGTTTTTATGGATGAATGAAAATAGCCTTAATGATACAGTTTTCAGGGATGGAGGGAGTATTTGATTAGTTTTTTGTCATTTTTTTATTCAATTCCAATCTATAATGGTTTAGTATAATTTTACACTTATCAACTAGGGTTCATCCATTCGAATAGGATTTATATATATTTTTATATTTAATTTACATTTTTCTAATTTTAATTCATTATTAGGGTTTTTTATTCCAAAATTAGGATATGCTAATATTTTTAAATTATAATCTTTTATAATTAATGTTAATTAATAAGACATGGAGAATGAGAGAAAAGTTGAGGACAAAAGTTTGTGTGCGTGTGTTAGCCTAGTGGTAGAGTGGTTAATGCCCGAACCAAAGGTCACGGGTTCAAGTCTACCGTCATGCGGCCTTTAAAAATTTCTTGTAATGTTTTTTAAAAAAAATCGTTTAAAAAAAAAAGTTGGGGTCAAAGTGTGTGTATGTTTGCCTAGTGATAGAGTGGTTAATGCATGAGCTAAAGGTCACGGGTTCAAGTTTACCGTCACACGGCCTTTAAAATTTCTTGTAATGTTGGTTTAAAAAATAAAAATAAAAATTGGGGACAAAGAATCTCATCCGAGATTATTCTAGTGTATCATGAGTATAATTTGAGTTATTTTGGTGTGATTAGGGATGACAATGGGTCGGGTTTTTACGGGTACCCGACTCTCCCAAACCCTAATGAGACGGGTTTGAGAATCATTAAATGGTTTTGGGACGGGTTTGGGTAGAAACATTCAAACCCGTGACGGGTTTGGGTCGGGTTTGGGAAATTACCTACGGGTACCCGCTACCCAAACCCATTTATATATATATATATATATATATATATATACAAAATATTATATGTATAATTTATAATATATATATATATATACAAAATATTATATATATAATTTATAATATAATCATAGATATTAGTGTAAATATTATTAATTTTAGGATTTTATATTATTCTTTTTAAACTGCATATAAAGAATTTAGTAATTAAATATTTATTTTATATATAATTTATATTAGTATAAATATTAATAATTTTAGGATTTTATATTATTCTTTTAACCCACATATATTTTAATTTAATGAAATTTTCTATTTATACTTATGTTAAAATTATGTTTATAATAATTTTTTTTACTAAATTTAATATTGATGTTTATGTTCTAGTACATATGGGTTTTAGCGGGTTTTTAGTGGGTATTACCCAACGGGTTTGGGTCGGGTACGGGTTTTTAAATGATTTTTTAATCGGGTTTGGGACGGGTATGAGTTGAAGAAATTTTTATGGGTTTGGGTTTGAGATATGCTTAATGGGTGGGTACCCGACCCATTGTCATTCCTAGGTGTGATATTGATAGTATATATTGTTTTAATGTAAATAAGAATAGTTGGGATTATTTTGATATTTTGGCCAAACATAATCACATTTGTTTCAAATTTCGTCCGGAATTTAATAATTGTCAGAATCAGTCACATAATTATATTAAATAATTTCTTAAACAAAATATATTTTTAAGGGGACCCACCACGGTGGGCGCGATCGGCTGCTCGAGCCCGCTGTGTCGCACCCCACCGTTGGCGAGACGGGACGGGCGCGAAGCGGATTTGAGTAAGGCGCGTGCTATGTACACATCATTTAAATTGAAATCGAAATTTGAACTTGAAATGGTTGGGGAATTGGGGGAGAGAGAAGAAAAATACCTTGCACACGTTTATGTTGATTTGCAGACATATACCGAGGGCCGGCCCCAATGCTTGGCCAAAAGGGGCAAAGGCCTAGGGCCCTCAAATTTGAGGGGCCCCAAATTTTAAAAATTAATCCCTATTATTAATTAATAGAAGTAATAAATCATGCATGCCATCTTGCATTCAAAATTCATTAAACAAAACAAGAATCCAACATAATTAATTTTAAGGTAGAAATTTCATTTTGTTCTCTCAATCTTGAGGAAGATATAGTATTGATGTTGACGCAAACAATGCTCGCAAAAGGAAAATATATATGTTCATGCACTTATACAAATAAAAAAGATTAATTGTTTTGTGTTCGTGTGGGCGGGTGAGAGAGAGGATTAAAGCTAAAGTATACACACTAACACATGTTTAATGGGGTTTGGATTAATATCTTAATGTTATTTGTGTGTGAAAGTAAAATGTATGCCAAGTAAAAGAGACAAAAACCAAGGTTTTTATAGCGATGAAGGCCCCTTTTCCTTTTCTTGCCTAGGACCCCAAAATGTCAGGGTCGGCCCTGCATATACCTTGAGAAGAAGGAAGAAACAAGAAGATGAATAGCAACACTCTATTGTGATTTTTTAAGGTTAATATATTTTATATATAGTCTGTGGACGACTTCAAATTAAAGTGTGCTAATAATTATATAACACGTTTATGTCATTTTTTAATTATATAATATTTGTTTTCTTTAATTAATGAATTTTATATATTTTAAATTAATATAATTTTCGCATTTTTTTAATTAATGTAATTTTCTTTTTTTAGATTATGTATTATTATATTTTAATTAATATAATGTTTTTATTTTAATTAATAAAAAATTCAATATTAAAAAAAGAATTGTATCACGCCTGCTATCACACCCAACCATTGTGAGACCGGACGCAATGGTGGGACCACAGGACTATCACGCCTCTTACGCAATCATTATGAATACTCTAATATTGACATCACATCGAATACTAAACTACCTCACTTGAAAGACAACTAGGGTACGTTGTACTAAAAAAATAATACCAACTAAAAAAATTAGTAAAAATAATACATTAAAATAAAATAAAACCACGTTGAAGATATTCATGGACCATAATTTATCATTAGAGGTCTTTTATGTGCAGTGCACAACTTTATTTAATACATGCATATTCTCCATATAACTATATTAACTATAGATTAAGCCTCTCACTTAATTAAACCTTATTTTTGGCATCAATTTTAGCCTTCAAATCCTCCACAAACCGATCGAAATTCATCTCCGACGACCCATCCAACTCCAACGCCTTCTCCATCGCCGCTTTCACTTTCTTCGCCTCCTTCCTCACCCTCTCCGACCAACCTCCCCTCATAAAACCCTTAATTTTCCCGCCAATTTCTTCCCTCTTCAAACCTTCTCCGTCGCAAAGATTCACCCCAAACTTCCACTTATCCACCACCAATTTCCGGTTCGTAGTCTGATCGTACGCGATCGGATAACAAATCATCGGAACGCCACACCACATGCTCTCCAGAGTCGAGTTCCATCCACAGTGCGTCAGAAACCCCCCGACCGCCGGATGCGAGAGAACCCTAATCTGGTTGCACCAAGGAACCACCAACCCCCTACCCTTAATCTTATCCCCAAACCCTTCCGGTAAAACGTCGTCGTCGCCGGAGATGAGAATACCGGGCCTAATCACCCAGACAAAGTCCACGTCACTGAGGAGAAGTCCATGCGCCAATTCTTCGATCACCTGCTTCGTGGTGTGGATGAAGCTTCCGAAGGAGACGTAGAGAACCGAACCGGGCGGCTTGGACCGGAGCCAGCCGGTGCAGTCGGCCTCCGACCACAAGCTGTTTCCGGCGGTGTGCTGGTGGAGATTCTTGCAGAAATTGAGGGGGCCGATGGCGTAGTTAGGTTTGTATTTGTCAAGAGCTGAGATGGTTTCGGGTTCGAGTTCATGCACCGTGTTGTGGAGAATGAAATCTGCAGATTTTACGGCGAGAAATGCGGCGGCCATAGCTTTTGTCACTATGCTCGATAATCCGGATTCCTTCATGTATGACATTAAATCTTTTGTATTTATGGGCTCAACTCCAGGAATGTAGTCGATTTCTTCCTCGATCTTATCTGCACCTCGACAATATATATATAGAGAGCAGATCAAATAAGAACACTTTCTTATATGAGATATAAGAACAAATCTGGATCCTTGATCTTTATTGATTTACGGTCCAGATTTAATAGTGTATTTAGTTACTGTAATTTATGCATTTAAGTGTTAATGCATTAAGTTATTGTAGTTTATGGATTTATGATGTAATAAAAATACATTGTTCTCACGTCCTCATATAAACATGTTTTTCTCAACAGATTCACTCCATATATATATATATATATAGATATATATATATATATATATTAGTTATGCTGACATGTCATCTTCAGTTACAAGACTTATTTTATTTTTAAATATTTTAGGTCAGTTACAAGTCTTATTGCTTGCACCTAGAGTTTCCATATAATCTGCAGATATGCCAACCTAGCTAGGGCCAGCCTTCTTTTTTTATTGGGGGACGGAAAACGATGATGTTTGAATCTTAGACGATCTGGTTGTTTTCATAGAATAGATCTTCATTGTTTGGGTATTTCCAAAGGACAGGGTCAGCTATTTACGTATTCATCACATCTTAAAAAGTTGAAGCATTTATCTTATTTTATAGAATTTGGACATTATGTTTAACTTAACACGATGGTTAATTTGTTTGAACTTTCACTCGTTTATCATTAATTAGTACTACTATTCTAAATTTCCATAAATTCATTATATATATTACTACAAACATATGGACAATATTTTTATATCTAAAGACTAATGAAATTGGTCGTACGTGCAACACACGCAGTCTTTGCTAGTTCGATAAATATCTGATCAATTGTTAAAGTTTTTTCAAAGAAGTCCACACTAACACACAAATACAACCTAAAGACTTGTCACATATCTTTTATTCGCCTCAGTCACACCAAATTTATATAGTAACATTACCAACACACACATAATTTCTAAAACAAACTTATTAACAAGATTGAATCAAACGTAAACACGATTTAATTAAGCGGAATAATTCATTGAAAGCTCATACCTTTGCATGGAAAATGACCATTTTGTTCTAGAAGGTTCCAATGGTAGGGCAAAGCAAAAGTCAAGGCCGTCTGCGTCCAGAAGGAAACATTAACAAGGTCGTACTTCCGACCAACGGCGGCTGGCCACGGATACAACGTATCCGTGACCAAAAAATACTCCCAATCCGGATCACGGCGGATTGTGTTCCCCACGAACTCATCCGCACGTGCCAGGAAGTCGCGCATGATGGTCCCCCAGTGCTCCTCGAAGTGGAGGTCGCGGTCGAATTCCAGAGGAAGGCCGTCGCTGATGGTGGCGTAGCGAATGTCGAGACCCGACCACCGCGCTTTCGAGAATGGATCGGCGTCGCCGTCGCGGCCGAGCTTAGAGAGTAGCTTGTGGTGGACGGAGTCGAGATGGACGAAGGTGATGGTGAAGCCCTTGGAGGCGAGCTTGAGAGCGAGGTAGACGAAAGGGTTGATGTGGCCTTGGTGTGGGACCGAGATCATTATGGCGTGGGGCTTTGCAATTGCCATTCTTCTTCTTCTTCTTCTTCTTCTTTTGTGTGTGTGTGTGTGTTCTTGGCTTTGTGTTTGGTTGTTTGGACCCCAACTCCATGGTTATTTATAGCACAACACGACTAGAAAAAATGAAATCCTTTATCTCGGATAGTACATAGCAATTTACTTGGTGCCCGAATAAGTGTTTTATTAGAAGATAAAGTTTATTTTCGAATAAGTGTCATATTTCAGAACTTTATATATAAAAAAATGATGTCAAACATTATGTTGTATCTTGATGCAAATTTTTTCATGTAATATTAGAGGTAAAAAGAGAGATCTTACCTACTTTAATTCTTGGTAAACAAGTTTTAACAGCATACATTTTATTTATAACGTGAGAACTCGCGACTGCTACTCAAGGGTGCGCACGAGTAAACTTTAATTCTTGTTTTTTTGAAAAAATATGTGTGACAACATGACATACTCGATTTATAGGGTGTGGGTGGAATTCAAATTTATGACATTTGGCAAGAATAACTCACTCCACAGTAGATTGTCCTCAAAAAACTAAAAAATTAATTTTATATGACTGATAATTATTTAAGAAGGGAGGGAATATTTATGTAAAGTTTGGGGGAGTAGTTTGACTTTGATCCTTTGAAAAGCTTTTGAATTAATTGCTTGAGAAAGAGGGATAACAATGTTATATTATACCGATTATTACATGACGAACGGACCTGCAAAATATTAGTAATAACTTAAACGAGAAATGAGAAAGTGAACTCTAATTAATATCGGTTCGAATTTTCGATCCCATAATTATATACTATGATTCGTGTTTCATTATTAATTTTATTATTTTAACTATATTTATTATAAAATATAAAATTATTATATTATGTATTGAACCTTAATGAACATTTGTTACTAAAATTAGAGCTTACAAAAATCATACTCCCTGCTTCCCATTTTAACAGGCCTCCATACTCGGGCACGGATGTCAAGAAATGTGGTTTATGATAAAGTTGGATAGAGAAAATAGTTTTTTGGAAGTATTTTTATCAAACCAAATAAGATAGTAGGTTTTTTGTGGCGTATGGTGTAAATAATAAGTATGTTGAAGTGTTTGTTATGTGTTGAGTTTCGCTATGTTAGAAAGGGGGCCTATTGAAATGAGACGTCCAAATAAGGCAATAAGGCCTATTGAAATGGGACGGAGGGAGTGTCTACCTTAATTTTAGAATAATCAATCATTATAATTAATTATTAACTAAAAATAACTAATTATACATAAAAATATTTATAAATCTTAATTGGATTAATGAACCTATTCAATAATTATAAAAATGAGCAAAAAAAAAAAAAAAAACTAAAACTTTTATTAATAGTGGACCATGGAGTGGTCACCGATATGTGTGTGTTTACATAGCGGTAGTGTGGTAAATGTATGAGGCCAAAGAATCTTAGGTTCGAATCGATTAATTATTTTGCTTTCTTCAGGTATAGATAGACTTGTTAATATGGCTTCTGACAGCTACATAAATGGTGGTCATTTGTGTGAAAAGAGTTTGGGCTTAGAATGTAATTTAATTTGGATTTTGAAAATCCGTTATATTTAATGTGACAGAAGGAAAAGAAGAGCATAATTAATTAAAGAAACTGCACTCGCACAATCTCATCGTTACACCTTTATACAACATCTCCAAAAAAAAAAAAAAAAGCCTTTATACATCATCATGTCCTTGTAATTCCACAAATTTGTTGGCACTAACTAAAGCTAAAAAACAGATAAATATATATCACTAAGAATCTATATATATATGCACATTAACAATATTATTTTTGACTTTTATAACCAATTCACTATCTAGTAAAAGAAATGTGAGTTGCATGTGATTCATTCATGTATATGATGATCTAATTAATTAAAAAAAAATACTAGTATAGTATTTAATTTATATTATAAATAGAAAAATAGCCGCTATCCATATATGTCTAATTTAATTCATTATATTGAAATATAAATATGGATGATTCTATGAAATATAATTAAAGTATATTTGATATAAATTAATGTTTTTTCAATTTTTTTTTAACATGAATACTGACAAATATATTATTTTCATTTAAAATACGTGTGATGCTTTTAATCCATACACTTCCAATCCATCTTTTCATACTTTCATTGTAAAACTTAATTAAATAGATACAAAAAGAAACACACTACGTGATTTAAATGTGTGAGTGTATAGATGTGTAGATGGACATTTCGACCACTTTTCATATTGATATTAGTTTTGTAAATAAGTTAATTAATTCATGTCCGCTTCCTGTATATATATCTCTTTTTTTTATTTATCTATTGAGAGACTGCTTGTGGTGTCTTGTTGCTAACTTTTCATAATGAGGAGATTAGTTTCACACCAATAGATTTGAGAAATCCTTTTCAGCTACTTAAAGATATAAAGGCACGATTTTATTAATTACAAATTTATCCAAAGGGTACTGTAATTAAGGGATTCGGTCACTTTCAGTTCACTTTGGAAATCTCGTCCGGACATATACGTGAATTAATGGATTCGGTCACTTTCAGTTCACTTTGGAAATCTCGTCCGGACATATACGTGATTATTAATTCGAGATAGGTGGTCTCCGGATCTACATGCACAATTATATAAGAGGTAAAAATTGAAATGGTCAAATCAGTTGGTAAAAATTAATAGTTGTCAAACAAACTTCTAGCCAACTTTTTAATTTTCGGACCATTATACCCTAACTAAACGGTGGAAGTTATTTTCTAAGTTTTTACCCCATCCCACCACAAAGTTACCATTTATTGCATTTTGAATTAACAATATTAATTCTCTCTCCTCCTCTCCTGCGATTTCTCTCTTCCACTACGCTGCCTAAACCCTAGCTTGCCATTCCCCGCACTGCCCGTCTCCATCGTCGACCGCCCGTACCCATCACCTCAATAATAATAATACATATATATCTCATCAAAGCAACCTCGATCTTTACCAAATCAATAGGCCCGAAAGTCTCGTCACGGATGTAAAGAAAATTAGTTGTTTATAATAAACTGGAAAGATAAAGTAGTTTTTTGAAGGTATTTATGTCACATCAAGTAGGAGAGAGAAATAATAGAATATCTTTTTTTGTGTCGTAATGTGTAATATATGAGTTATGTTGATGATATTTATTATGTATTGTGAGATATTGTAGTTTCTATTTTAGGAATGAGCCTATTGAATTAGAACATCCAAAATATAAGGAAATCAAACCTATTGATTTGGGACGGAGGGAGTACAAATTATGTTTTACCACAGCTCCAAAATAACACAAACCAATGTTTCAAAAATCGAACCGAACCTAGTGCTGAACCGAATGTCTATAAAACCATCAATAAAGTACTGCTAAGCCCGGTAAGAATGGAGCGATTTTTAGAACCTTGTGGTTCTTAAAATTAGTTCAAAATTTTCTACCATCTTTACCATCAATTCAATTATTATTTCTATCAACTTTTTAATTATTATTTCACTTCTAAATACAATAGGTATAGATCTCAATCTTAGAGCACTTCCATCGGTGGGCGGGTGGGCAAGTGGTGGGCGGGGGCGATGGCGCCCAGGGGCAGGCGGGGGGCGTGGTGGGCGGGTGGGATAAAGGGGACACGTGGCAGCATGTCTATCTCAATTTCTTCTAAATTCTCTCTTCAACTTCTTATATTTTTGTGCAACAAGTGGATCCCAATCAAAATTGGTCTTGGTTCGATCCCAATAATCCAAATTTCTACAACATTTTCTGACCTCCATCCTTCCAAAACGTCTCCACCCCCATCTGTAATACCCCGTTTTCTCGCATAATTAATCCTAGCTTTTCTTTAAATAAAATAAGAAAATAAAGAAAAAGAAAAATTCCTTTTTAGTAATTTTTCTTCGGCAACCCTAATTTTTGCCGAAAAAATAGAATTTAATTATTTTTGTTTCGTCTCGGGTTAACCGAAACAAAGTAGAATATATGTTTACCAATGTGCGCATTTATGCTAGATTTTAATTGAGAAAGTTATGAATTTAATTTTCTTAATTTATTTTTTAGTAGTAATTTATTATTAAAAATAATAATCTTATTTGTTTCATAATCAATTCGTTTCTCTGTATTTTCTTCTGAGAATTTGCATTAGGGTTAGAGATGTCCTAATTGATTTTCTAAATTAAGAAATCAGAGATTTAAGTTATGATTAGCATGTTTAGTAATTAATTAATTAATTAAATTAAGCATTTAATTAATTAAATAACCCTAATTAATACCTAAGCCATGACATCATAATTTGACTTTGTCTAACATATTAATTAATTAGTGTTTAATTAGCTTAAACAAGGCATATACCTAGAATATGCTAATTTTGACTTTGGCTAAATTAATTAATGAATGAATTAATTAATTAGATAATTGATAAAGTGTGTGTATAAGTCTTCATCATCTCACCCCTTTCTTCACTTTCTTCGGCTCCTTCACAGCAAACCCACACGCACACACTTTCATCTTCATTCCTCCATTAAAGCTTTAAGGTTTGAGCTCAAATCAAAGATCCAATCCATTCCAAATTAATAATCAAGGTAGATTATATGTTTATTACAAGTATTAGCTCAAAGATCAAGCTCAAATCCTCCTTTTTATTATTTTAAAAATTTCGAATTTTTCAAGAAATAATAGTATATGATCTTGATTTTGATATATGTTGTTTAAATCATGCTTAAGATGTTATATCTATCATTAATTTAAGTTTAAATTGAACCCTAACCCTAATTTGAATTTTTCAAAAATTTGGGAAAAATTAGGGCTTTTTGATTTAGATGCTTGATGATTAAATTGATTGATTAATTGAGCTTAGATAATTATTCTAAGCATGTTTCATGTTGGAAGTAATCAAAGATTCATAACCCTTTTAATTATTTGGAAATAACCGAAAATAATTAATAAAATTAGGAGTTTTTGATTTTGATGTTCAATGTTTAAATTGATGTTTAAATTGAGCTTGTATGATGTTAATGAGTATGATTATGCATTAAATTAATTGATTGAATCATAATTGCTTCAATTTTAATTAATTTTCGAAATTAGGGTTCTTAGATATAGGGCTTTTTGATTTTGATTATGAATCATGAAATTGATGATAGAATTGAGATCATGGTATTTTAATTAAGCATGTGAGAATTTTGTTAGAATTTTTGGATCTCAATTATATATATTTTTAATATTTTAAGATTTAAATTAAATTAATAATAATTAATTTAAAGCTTAAATTGATTAATTGATGTTATCATTAATCTCTATAATTATAATTAAGTATGTTGTAACTTGAATTAGAGAAAAATAAGAATTTATGCCCTATTTTTACATAAAGTCAAAATATATATATATATATATATGGGTTTTAAATTTTATCCAATTTAATTAAGTAATTAAGTTATAAATATAGTTTATAATTTAATTTTAAGATGTTTGGAATTGATTAGAATGAAATTGGATAACTAACCCTATTAAATTCCAAAATGCCGAAAAATAATAAAGAGAATAAAAGCATTATATGATTTTTAATTAAGAAAATAATTTCATATTTGAACTCTACAATAAAAATTAGGTATTGTGGAATTTTTCAGAAATTAATTACCAAGTATTAAAATTTTTTTATTTTTCGGCTATTTTTCCAAGTTGAATGTTTATACATGTACGTGATTTGATTTGATGATGCGATTGTGTATTTATGCTTAATATGATTAAATAATTATATAGAATTAATTTTAGAATTTTTGGAATCCGTTTGACGGATCGAGAATTGTTTAAGTTGAATGTTTTGATTAAAGTGCAATGTTGATAATTTGTTTAATTGTTTAAGTGTTTAATGTTAATGTTTTTAAGTTAGAAAGTTAATTAGAAATTAAGTTAGAGTTTTAGAAGTGTTTAGAATATTAAGTATTAGTATCGAGTTAAGTTCTCGAGAGTCGAAGCGAATTAGAAATTAAGTTGTTTGAGATGTCGTATCTCATCGCCTGTCGTTTGTTTCTCGCTCTGATGGTTGATAAACCTAATTTCAAATGAAGGATCGAGTGGAGTCATAAAGCCGGGAAGTCAGAATCCAACAGACTAAGATAAAGCGAAGTTCGACAGATGGGCTTTCTAAATAAAAAAGAATGACGAATGTGATTATATTATAATATATGTGTGATGTTTTTAAATTAATTGACTTGCCAAATGTTTTAAGCTTTTTGGTATGTTACCGTCTACTGAAGGAAGACGAATTCGGTCCTACCAAAGGTAGGATATGTGTACACTAGTTGGTAATCGTGCGCCTTCCGATAGGTGGGCCGGTTACAAGTGTTTGAGAAGGAGGCCTACTTCTCAGCACTAATTTATGTTTGTAGATCTGGTACATACTTACTGATATATATATGTTTGCAGACATCAATGCTTTTATAAATAAAAGAAAACGTTTGAGCAAGCACATGTTTGATTTTAAAAGTTTACTTGTGTTTTGCTATGAAAGACAAGTTCAATTTATAGCTGTGCATGATTTCAAATTATTTGGCATGTGTTCACTGAGTACGTAGTACTCAGCCATGCATGTTGTTTTATAAAATGTGCAGGTTAGCTGATATGGAGATGGGAGTGTGCAGGACGAACTTTTGTTGGTTCCAATTTTTGATATAGAAGACAGATTAGAATTATATGTCTGCATACATATAATTCTCTATGATTTTTCCGCTGCAACACTTTGATGTTTGTTTTTGAAGTTTGGTGTTCTTAATTCTGAATTCTAGATGTATATTCTGAAGCCTTTGATGTTGGTTGTTAATATTTTGAAGCTAGCCTGTCTTTTCTTGAAATTGGCTACTAATTCTGTTCAAATATTCTAAGTTATGCGACCTCTTTATCGTGTTTTCTTGATCTTGAAATCTACTTGTTGAAACTGTTTTCTTAATCTCGCTGGTCGTATGATTATATTAGTTGATCTCAGGTTGTACCTGAATTCTTGAATTGATGAAATGTCTGTTGTTGAAATCTAAGTGTCGTTGGATATTGTCGAGCATGATTGCTTTTGATAAGCATGCTTGTTCAAATTATCGTTCCAAGCTTTATTCAAATTCCGATTTGATTGATTGGTCGAGCATGTTAAATTGTATAATTGGTTGTGTTTGATAGCTAGGTCGTTATCTGTCCTTTGGTTAATCATAAATTATGTACATCGTGGGACCCACCGGCTCGGTCATCTTCATTCAGAGTCGGGCTGCGACACCATCCCCAACCGTCCTCAATTCGCCAGGGGCTTTCTCCACGTATCCTACACATCCGGCACCTTCTCCTGGGGACTTCCAATCGGCCGTCAATTTGGACTCACCGACCCCTCGCCGCCACAAAATTAATGTATTTTTTTAATTTATTTTTTTGTAATGTTTTTTTTTTCAATTCAATAAAATTTGCATTTAAAAAATAATTGTTATTTAAATTATGAAAATAAAAATAAAATTGAAAAATAAAATCATTAAAATAATAGGTGTGCCCACCTTAATTTGTGCCCACCAATGTAGGCAAAAATTTTGTGCCCACCCTATGTGATATCCCGTCTTTCTTGCGTATTACTCCCTCCGTCCCAATAGCAAGGTCTCGCTTTCCTTTTTTTGTCTGTCCCAATAGCAAGGTCTCGCTTTCCTTTTTTGTCTGTCCCAATAGCAAGGTCTCATTCCAAAAATGAAAATAATTAACTCTTCAAAAGTTGTAGGACCTACCACTTTTACTCCTTTTACTCTTGTTTCTTAATAACCGTGCCCAAAACAAGTGAGACATTGCTATTATTTTAGTGAAAGAAATAGCACCTACATTAATTTGAAAAATCTTATACGGCAAAATATATCTGCAAGATAAGATTTTAGTGAAAGAAAAATTTTCGTTCAGAAAATTTTATCCGGCAGATATATTTTGCCGTAAAAATAAGTTTTAATTAATTTTGATCACCTCGGTTACTCCAAAACGAAGAAATTTTTATATTTATCAGTGAATGATAAATGTTTGGTCATTAATTGACTGAAAGTGGAATTTAATTTGTTTAAGTGAATTATTGTGTAATTTATCGCTTAAAATTTTAGTTTCGGTCGATTTGAAAATATTTTGAATCTCCGATTCTTTCTGTGAGATTTTTATCTAGGGTTCGTCAAACCCTAAATTAAATTGTTATGTTGAGAAATTAGAGGCGTGATTGAAGATTTGTTGTTATTAATTAATTGAATTTATTAAGAATTTAATTAATTAATTAACTTAATTATTCACCTAAAATATCTTAGATATTTATTTTTAATAGTTCCTATCTCTATCTATATATATGTATGAGACCACCATTTCCTTCACCCCTCTCATCTCTCTCTGATACACACACTATACACACACACATTCAAGTTTTTCCCATTTTTGTTCTTCATTCCAAGCCAAGTTCAAGATCAAATTCAAGTTCATCAACCATCTCCAATCAATTAAGTAAGAGTAGATCTCTTCGCTCTCAAGTTCTTAGCTAAATTCTATGGTTGAAATCCCCTCTTTCTTTTATATATATTCGAAATTTTTGGGAAAAATTGGAGGAATGATTGGATGATGTTCATGTTATAGTATGATGCTTATTTCATGTATATATGATGATTTATGAGGTTAAATGAAGTATGAGAAACCCTAGTTTTAAGTTAGTAATTTTCGAAAATTGTGAGAAATGGTCAAGTTTTGATCTATGAATTATATGCTTAATTTGATGTTATGATTAAGCTTATATATTTATTTTAAGTAAGTTTGATGTTGAAGTTAAGCATGAAATCATTAATCTCCTAATTTAGTAAAAATGTTGAATATATGAAGTTTAAAATTAGGGTTTGAAGCATTGATGAAGTATGATGTAATTGATGATTAATTTGATGTTGTATGATGTTAATGAAATATGTTTAATCAAGATTTAATGAAATGAAAGCATGATTAACCCTAGAAACCCTAGAAAATGAAATTAGGGTTCTTAAAATTAGGGTTTTCGTTTAATGAGTAATTGATTGAAATTGATTGAATAATTATGCTTAAGATGTTTAATTAAATATATTAGAAATAAAAATGAAAAGAAAAGAATTCTAGAAATCATAAAAATAAAAATAATAATAACAAAAAATTAATAAAATAAATTAAATAATTAATTGATTTTTAATTAATAAACTAATTGCATTTATGAACTTCTCATTAAAAATTAAGTATTGTATGATTTTCTGGAATTTTAATTCAAAATATTAGAACTTTTCTAATTTTGGATGATTTTCCCGATTCGGAAGTTTATTTGTTAAATAAATCGAATATGTGAAATAAATGTGTAATTAGGTTTATAATGTTGAAATAGGTGTATGGATTTAATTTTAGAATTTTCTGAATCTGTTAGACGGATTAAAATCGACTTAGTCGATTGTCATGAATAGTGATTCATGCATGTTTATGATTAAGTGTGAATTGTTTGATGTTTGATGATTAATGATAGTTTTAATTAGTTAAAAAGCGTTTAAGAAAAGTTAAGTTAGAAATTCTCTAGTTTTGTCATAGAAATTCGAAGCGATTTAGAAATTTAGAATATCGAAGTCGTTTCTTCGATGAGAGCTTCTCGTTCTAAAGTCGTAATTCCTTTCGATTGAAGGAGCAAGCGTAAGTGGAAGTCTGAAGTAGAAGATCGAGCATTAAAGTTAAAGTTTAAAGCTTAAGAAATCCAGGTGGGCTTTCTTAACTGAAAAACGTGAAAAGCATGATATTATATGGTTTTTCAAAGCTTTGATACTTGCCAAAATATTTTAAAATGTTTAAGTATGTTACCATCTACTAAAGAAGGACGAATTCGGTCCCGCGCAAGGTGGGATTTGTGTACACATGAGTAATCGTGAGCCTTTTTCGGTTGGACCGGTTATAAGTGATCGTGTGGCTTTCTTTGATGGGCCGATTACAAATAATCGTGCGCCTTGCTTTAATGGGAGATTACAAGTGTTGAGAAAGAGGCCTCTTTCTCATCACTATTAATTATCGTAGATATGGTTCATACTGTTTAAATGTCTGCAGACAAATGTTTTAATGAAAAGAAAATGTTTTCAGCATTTCACAAGTTGTTTTCAAAATGCTTGTGCTATGTTATCGGCAAGTTTTCTAAATATAGCTGTATTTAGCGAAGTTTTCAAATGTTTTCGGCATGTGTTCACTGGGTACGAAGTACTCAGCCCTGCATGTTATTTCTAAAACGTGCAGGTTAGCAGGGATGGTGATGACGAGTGCTGGATGGACAATGTTGTTGTTAAAATGTTTAAAGAGTTGTTGTGATAAACTCAGACCTAGAATATATGTCGTCATACATATATTCTCATGTTTTCCGCTGCAATGTTAAAATATTGTTTTTGCAAGTTATGAAGATGATGTTGATGATACTTGGATTCTAGAGTCAAATTATGTTAAAATCATTTGAACTCTAATGTCAAATTTTGGTTGTCAAGTTCTTTTGAAAATCCAGTCACTTGATATATATATATTGATCGTTGTTTTGAAAAGCTTTGTCGAACTTGAAATAGTTTTTCTTTATCTTGTTTTCTTGATCGTGAAATCAGCTTGTCGTTTTCTCGTTTATTGTCAATAAAATGGTTGATCAGGTCTATTGATTCTAAAGCTGATTTGGGTTGTAATCGTTGATATGCATGTTGAAATAGAATTCAGTTGATCTCGTTGATCTTGAGTCATGCATCCTAATTGTTCAAAGTTTATTCTTTTGATGATCTTGAACGATAGCCGGGTCGCTATCATTTCCCTTGGTTAATCATAAATTGTGTAAGTCGTGGGACCCACCGGCTTTCATATCAAATTTCGGGGTCGGGCTGCAACACCCTACCCCACCAATACCCCACAAATATTAATTAAATATTGGCGGACACTACTTTTTTGTGCCCACCAATGTGAGTGTTCTTAGCTCTCATCTCTTTGATTCTCAATTACTATTATATTATATAGAACATACAATAATTATATGTAAAATTAAAATGTATGATATATGTGTATATATAATTTATGGATTTAAATATGCACTCCATCTGTCACTTTTCACTTGTAATACCCTATATTTCTATTCTCATAATAAATAAAAAATTATTAATTAAATAGGGCTTTTGCATTTCTAAGTCATTAAAAACAAGTATAAATTAAATATTATGATGAAACCCGTTTCAAAAAATAGTTATCAGAAGCCGTATTTTCGAACACCAGGTTAGGGTTTCTTCGCCCAATTGAGTTTTTTATTGAGAACTCGAAATTAATTTCCGTCAAGCTTTTACATACACTATTTTTGCAATACAAGTCTAATTCAAAAGGTTAGTTTTCAACTTTTACGAATATAATTAACATATCGTCTTTATCCGACTTTTTTGCATTTTTCAAAAAATGAACTGTACTTCCTGGCTATTAAAAATATCCTAGAATATAATAGCTCAACTAAAAATCTCACAAACATATTGCCAGATAATTTCACTGGTAATTGAGCATTTTCGATGTCGTCGTAAGGTAAGTTAGATATTTTATTCATGATTCACTTTATTTCAAGTCTTCATCCATCACATTTATTCCTCTCAAACCGCCACCATCAAGAGCAAAGAGAAGCTCCATTGTTGATTATTCAAGCTCCGATGTCTTGCTCGCCTTCTGATCAATCTTCAATCCGATTTCGTATTAAGGAATGTAGGACCTTCCTCTTCATTTCTATCCCAATAAATCTCCATTTTATATTCTTCTTGTGAAACTAAAAAATTAGGTGTCACAGTCGGTCAGCCCCAAATCCCGAGGGACGGCTAATTAAGTCGGGGTGCGACTAGAGGTT
Organism: Agastache rugosa; assembly: GCA_031470985.1. Taxonomy (NCBI): domain Eukaryota; kingdom Viridiplantae; phylum Streptophyta; class Magnoliopsida; order Lamiales; family Lamiaceae; genus Agastache; species Agastache rugosa. The sequence continues at coordinate 29,686,135 of CM062606.1, read as the reverse complement.
GGAATTAAGAAGCGGGGAAGAAAGGAGGATTAATGAATAAAAGAAGAATACATACTAAATCATCGAAGAAATACGTAGGAATGTACTATAATTATTTAAAGTGAGACAATCTCGAGGGATTCTCGTCACAGATGTTCTGGTTGTTCTGGGTTTCCAAGTACATATTACATAACAAAATATAATACAAAAAAGTTAGAATGTCTGACAGCAGAAAAAGACGTAGTTTGACTTCACCTATGAAGAAGTGAAGCCGGGGCTTTACTAGCTTTACGGGTATGAACAACTACTCAAACATCCGCCGTCAATTCGTCGCTCAACCTGCATATTTATAAACATAAACATGGCTAAGTACAACGTACTTAGTGAACGCATGCCAAAATGTATAATAGATTTAGGGCTCGTTTGGGAGATATGTTAGGATAAAGCAAGATAGATATTGTCAAGATAAATATAGTGAATAAGGGGTGATTGTTAGTGTATATTTGTGTTTGGTAGATAAGATATGTAATGTAAATATGATAAATTCATTGTTTGATACCTTAGTTTCAATTCAAGATTAAGTGGGAAATGACAATTCCACCCCTAATATAAATTAATTATTTCTCTGTCCTCTCTCTACAATTATATCCCTCATCTCTCCTCTCTCATCTCTCCCTCATCCATCCGTCACCCCTACCTACCATAACCACCACTGCAATTATTTCCCACATCCATCTCTCTCTTTCCCTCTTTCTTTCTTCTTCTTCCTCACCATCTCCCTCTCTCTCTCTCTCTTGTCTGTACCCAACTCAATTGCCCCATCAACGAGAAAAGAAGGTGGTCCTTCTCATTCGGCTCCGGCGAAATATGACCGCAGCCGTTAGCCCGGCAGCTGCAATAACTGCGTCCATTTCCTCACTCCATTATCTGTAATCCGGCGACGCTCCCTCCATCTCTGTAATACCCCACTTTTCATAATCAATATTAGTAATTAATTAAGAGCTTGTTAAAAATAATTAAGCTGCAAGATTTTTAAAATGAGATTAAGTTCCGGCAATTAAATTTCTCCAGCAGCTCTAATTTGCAGAATTTTAAATAATTTAAGGATTTTAAAGTTTTATCTCGTCTCGGTTAATCCGAAATGAGGTGATGAAGGTATTTATGATTATGTGCTTATATGTATGAATTTATTGGAGAAATATATATTATTTTTGAAGATTTAGTTTCCTCGGAAATTATAAAAATTTCTCCGGCAATTTATTGTATTTTCGGATTTTATTTCCGAAAATTCTTAGAGAAAGCATATATATATGTATAATTAAGTAAAGTGAATGAAGATGAAGAAAAATTCTCTTTTTAATAATTTTTCTTCGGCAACCCTAATTTTTGCCGAAAAAGTGGAATTTAATTATTTTTGTTTCGTCTCGGGTTAACCAAAATGAAATAGAATTTATGTTTATTGAATTTTGCAATTATGCTTGATTTTTCATTGAGAAAATTATGAATTTAATTTTCTTAATTTATTTTATTAGCAACTAATTATTAAAAGTAATAATCTTATTTATTTCATAAATGATTCGTTTTTCAGTATTTTCTTCTGAGAACTTTCATTAGTGTTTAAGATGCCGTAATTGATTTTTCTAGATCGAGAAATTAGAGATTGAAGTTATGATTAGCAAGTTTAGCAATTAATTAATTAAATTGAGTATTTAATTAATTAATTAAACCTAATTATGACCTAAGCCATGACATATGCATTGTTGACTTTGGTTAGTATTTAAGTGTGTGTGCTAAGCCTTTTCCTTCTTCATTTTCACGTCCAAAACAACAGCAAATACAGCAGCACACTCACGCACACATTCTTACATTTTTCTTCAATTTTTGAGCTCAAATTCAAGTGTTAATCCATCCCAAATCATAAATTAAGGTAAGATAAGTGTTTAGTTCAAGTTGTAGCTCAAAATTCAAGCTCAAATCATCATTTTAATTCTTTTCGAATTTTCGAAATTTTTGCCAAATGTTAGTAGATGATCTTGAATTTAATTTATGATGTTTAATTCATGCTTAGGATGCATGATAGTGTGACGCCCGGGGCATAAGTACAGAGTGATCGCCGGTACAGAGGCATGGACAAGGAGCAAATCTGATAAGACTTCAAAGAGAAGGGGGCAGGAACGAACCGAAACACACCCGAATGAGAAGGATTCCGAGAATATGTCGGAATGGGACGGCATATTCGAGGAGAGCTAGAAGGAATTGGTAGGTGCTACTCATACCATCAAGATGCATCTTCTTTTCTGGGGCTCATTGTGGAAGAACTCCAAGATTAAGCGTACCTCGCCTGGAGCAATTCTATGATGGGTGACCTCCTGGGAAGTTTTCTCAGGAAGTGTGCGAGTGAGGATGGTTTGTGGGGCCAGCCGTCAGTCCGGAAGCCCGGAAGCCAGGTCGTTACAGATGGTATCAGAGCCGAACCTCTCCCAGTACAGTGTGGTTCGGGGATGAACCAAACGGAAGCTGGTGGGCCTGTGACGTCCGGGGCAGAAGTACGGAGTGATCACCGGTGTAGAGGCATGGACAATGAGCGACTCCGATAAGATTCAAAGCGGAGGGGGCAGGAACGAACCGAAACATACTCGAATGAGAGGGATTCAGAGAATATGTCGGAATGGGACTACATATTCGAGGAGAGCTTAAAAGAATTGATTGGTGCTATTCATACCATCAAGATGCATCTTTTTTTCTGGGGCTCATTGTGGAAGAACTCCAAGGTTAAGAGTGCCTGGCCTGGAGCAATTCTATGATGGGTGACCTCCTGGGAAGTTTCCTAAATTGAGGGTTTTTTAATTGTGTTGTTATATGATCAAATTGATTGAATAATTAAGCTTAGATAATTATTCTAAGCATGTTTGATGTTGGAAGTAATCAAAGAATCAAAGTTCTTCTATTATTTTCAATTTAGCCGAAAATAATTAATTAAAATTAGGAGTTTTTGATTTTGATGTTGAATGATGAAATTGATGATAGAATTGAGCTTATGATATTTATTTAAGCATGTGGGAATTTTGTTAGAATTTTTTTGAGCTTAATTTCATTAATTTCGAAATTTTCAGCATTTAAAATAAATTAAAAATAATTATTTCAGAGCTTAAATGGATTAATTGAGTTTACAATTAATCTCTAGAATATTAATTAAGCATGTTGTAATTTGAAATGGATAAAAATAAGCAAATGTGCCATATTTCTTTAAAAAGTCGAAATATATATATAATAGGGTTTTGATTTTTATCCAATTAAATTCAGTAATTAAGCTATAAATATAGCTTATAAATTAAATTAAGATGTTTGGAATTGATTAGAATGAAATTGGATATTTATTTTTCAAATTTCAAAAATACCAAAAATTAATAAGGAAAATAAAAGTATTATTTGATTTTTAATCAAGAAAATAATGGCATATTTGAATTCTACACGAAAAATTAAGTATTGTGGAATTTTTCAGAAATAAATTGCCAAGTATTAAGAATTTTCTATTTTTCGGCTAATTTTTCCAAGTTGAAGCACTACTAGAAAAATAGCAATACATGACACTGTATAGATGACGGTTTTTATTACGAACTGTCATATATGTGCGTATTTTTCTTCAGATTACGGTTCTATAATGAAACCGTCATGTATATGCGTAAAGGGTGACAGTTTGTAGTAACCCGTCATGTATATATTCATCGTATATGACACTTTATATGAATCGTCATGTAATCTTTGTTTTAACTTTTTTTTAAATTATTAAAAAATATAAATAACACTTGTCTAATTTTAATTACACAAAAAAATACAAAAAACCTAATTACTACTTCAAAGTAATTTGAACCCTCCTATCTGCTCCCTCCCGCTCTCACTCACTCTCCCTCTGCGCGCCGCTCACCACCACCACCTCTCCGCCGCCGCCCTCTTCTCCGCCACCGCCCACCACCACCACCTCTTCAGTACCGCCCTCATCTCCCTCGTCATCACCACCGCCATCTCTCTCCTCCGCAGCCGCCCCACACTGCTCTCTCCTCCGCCGCCGCTGCCGCCGCCCCACACTGCTCTCTCATTCGTCGCTGCTGCCGCACTGCTTCGCCCCAGACTGCATCCCCATCCGCCACACACTGTTCTCTCCTCCGCGTCACCCCACACTACACAGCTCAGAGCCGACGGCAGTCGCACCGCTCCGCTCCGACCAAACGCCGTTGCGCCGCTCCTACCAGACACCGTCGCGCCGCTCCACTCCGACCAGAAGACCCGACGACCATCACACTGCTCACGGTATAATTCTTTGTACTCTCTCAGTTTTTCTGTTACTTTCGAATTTAATTTTTTCAGCTTTGTAATTTTTCTCAGTTTAGGTTTTATGTTTCATTTTATGTTTTCCTGCTTCTAAAATGGGGTTCGTTATGATTGAGAGGTGTTTGATAATTGTTAGATAGCGGCTGCCTATTTTTATGTAATTTTTTTCCCCATCTTCTTGTGTTTCTGTATGAATTTAATTTAACATTATTTGAAGCGGGTATCGTTATGATTGAGAGTTGCTTGATGAGTATTAAACAGCGGTTATGCCTCTGTTTATATAATTTTCCAGTTTTTTTATGCTTGTGTATGAATTTGATTTCACATGATTGGAAATGGAGTTTGTCTGATTAAAGGTTGCTTTCATAAATGTTAAACAGGGCTTGCACCTGAAATTCCCAAGGATTTGTACTACTTAATTAAGAAAGCAGTGGCATTTTGACTTTATTTCTTCATTTTCTAGGCTAGTTAACACACATGTGTATGCTCTCGTAGCTCGACTTGAAAGGTTTTTGTGGGATTTGGAGTCGTAATATTTCATTAATGGAGGTTGAACAAGGAATAATCTGTGCACTCTTGCTGTTATCATAGTAATTTCACATTGAGACTGGATGGAAAGTGTTGAGCTTCAGTCTTTCTAGTAGTTTCAACTTTCCTTTTGCTCAATGAGGTGAAGCTTGATTGCTCGAATGCGTCTTATGGATAAATTTGTTGATGATCAACCTTCTAGATCTGTCTTAATTATAAGGTATTATGTTTCGTGCAGTAAGACGTATTGCGGATATTGCTCTAAGATTAAGAAGCTGTTGTCCTAGTTAAAAGCAACTCACAAAGTCATTGAACTTGATGAGGAAGGTGAGTTTGAAGAACAAAACAGTTGGTCTGATTCTACATTGTGCTTTTCGTTCTTCACTGAAGCTAACGAGTTTCGTTCTTTATCTCCTTAAGGTGATGGTGATGAAATTCAGGTAGCCCTGCACGAGTGGACGGGGGGCAGAGAACTGTCCCAAACGTGTTCATCAACGACAAACAAATAGGTGGCTCTGATGGTAAGTTTCTGGGCACTACTTAGGTCCTCTGCAACCCGACTATCACCAATGTGGTTTTTATGTGATGCGGTTCATGAAAGATATTATACAAGGGTTTCAAAATGATGACTCCGTTTCTATTAGCTCACTGGTAATAAAATATCTACTACATTTTTTATGTAACATTAGTACTTGAAGCTAAATGTTGTTTGTGCACTTATTTTGTTGATAGTTCGAGAAAAAAAAGTACTCTCGATGTGAGATCGATGAGGTTCGTGAGGATTGGGCTACTTGTATAATTGAGCATATATGAGATTACTTGAATAGGTATATATTTCATTAGTTATTTTTGGTGCTACCTTGTTAGTTATTTTAAATTTTGATATTATTTCTTCTTGATTGAATTAGGTACGTACTTAATTGCTCGTGGCATTTAAAGGACGTGGATGTGGAAAGAGGAATTTCTATGAGGAGGTGTTGTATGGATGATTAAGTAGTTTTTATGGATTTGTATGGATGATTAAGTAGTTTTTGTGGATTTGATTTGATTGTATCGAAGAATATATTATGTATTATTTGAATGTTTGGATGATTTAATGAAAATAAGTTTTTAATTAGCAAGTGTGAATTATTCATTTCTTTTATATGGTGTTTCGAATATTAAACAAATTAGGAACACGTTATAAAGGAAAAAAAAGAAAAAAAAGAGAAAAAACACAAAATCTGGCCATAAATTAGATGACGGTTCTAGAAAACCGTCAACTATGGTCTAACATAAATATGATGGTCCGAAAACAAAATTGTCATGAATAGAGACTAAACATGACGGTTTTGTCTGGTAAACGATGACGGATATTTACCGTCGTGTATAATAAGTATAGATGACGGTTATTCTCCGTCACGTATAATACATACTATAGATGACACCACTTTTTGTGACGGTTCTGGACGCACATAGATGACGGTTTTTAGCCGTCATGTATGTCCATTTTTTTAGTAGTGAAGGTTTATACGTGTACGTGATCTGAATTGATAATCTGATTGCGTAATTATGCTTATTATGTTAAATGATGTAAGTACGTAGAATTAATTTCGTAATTTTGGGAGCTCGTTTATCGAGTCGAAAATATTTTAAGTTAATGATATGAATAGTAAATAATAAGTTATATGTTAATTACATGTTAATGATGATTTTATATGTTAATGACATGCTTATATGTTAATGATATGTTGATGACGAGCTTATGTGATAATAATAATAAGCTTAAATGTTTGATGATGTGATTAATAGAAGTTAAGTATGAGATTTAGAAATGTATAGAATTTCTAAGTCACTACAACAAAAAAGGATTTTCCGGACACCAAAAAGTGCCCCAGTATGTGCTTTATTGGGGCACTTTTTATTGTCGAGGCACTTTTTACATGTGTCTCCAAGTATCGTGTCCCGATAGGGTCAAGATACTTTTTAAGTGTCTCTGTACCATTAGCTTTCTAAGCATTTTGATATGCCTCAAGATTGATTTCTCGAGGCACATACAAATGCCCTTTAAAAGTTTAAAAATATATTGATGATGCTATAAAGATACTTATATGTGTCTTCAAATGAAATATCGGGACACTTATTTGTACCTTTAACATAAGTATCAAGACACAAAATGTGTAGCTTCAAAATTCATTTTATGTCCCCAAATTAATGTTTTGAGGCACTTATTAATGTCTTTCATGTGTAGTGTGAGAAATTTTGTAACTAAAATTGGTATATAAAGGCACTTACATGTACCTTGTATAACAATAAAGTGTTGAACATAAAATTACTTCAAATCTACAATGTCATTAGCATTTCAATAACTAAATAGAGTGATAGAGTTTAATTCTACAAAATCATGTCCTCTATTATTCTTGTCCAACACACACACACACAAAAATACAAACAAACACACAAACTAAATAGCTAGAGTCATGGACTTTCTCCTACATAATACAAAAATCCAAAAGTAACACCATCTAAATTACGAAGGGTCCTTTGAAGTTGTGTGATCTTGTTCCAATAAGTTCTTGCTTCAATTTTCATCTTCATCGAAGATAATCTGCATAGTAGATAGAGAAACACAAAATAAACAAGTCACAATAACACAAAATATGCATAATAAGAACACCTGACTAAAATTCTGAATTCATACACACCTGAACAGAGATGCACAAAAAAGGAGAAGCATATATCCTTTGATCAATTATAAACATAATAAATTCTTCAACATGAACTAAAAAGAACGAGAGAAGCAGGAGGAAACAAATACAAAGATATCATCCCTCCTCATAACCATCTTAAAGACATGTGATCCAAACAAAGATAAGCTAGAATAATCTTAATATACACATAAGAAAATATATTAATAATATATATATATATATATATATATATATAGTTATAATAATATGTATTCTAAGTATAAGTACAAACACTATTGTACAACTCCTATCACGTAATATCATTCAACCCCACAATTCGAAAAAAATTATCACGTAAGCGTTAATTAGGATTTTAAGCAAATACATTAGCTAGTATTATACAATCTAGTATTGGTTCAAATATATTTTTGTCGAATACAAAATAATAGACAAAAATCAGCAAAAGACTGAGCTTGAATACAAAGAATAAACATTTGGAACTTTGAACAGTGACATTGCACATTAAAGTATAATCTGTTGTCCGGAATTAAATTCTCAACAGAGGTAATTAACAGATCTACATAAAAAAAATGGCCTAATTTTATAACAATAACTCATAAAAGTACAAAAGAAGCTGAAATCTCAACAAAAGGGAGAAAAATGAAGTCCAGATTATAACTTAAGCCACTTAACGGAGAGCAGGAAATTGTTCCACCAATAGAATAAATAGAAAATAGAACAAAAGATCTAAATTCACCAAATTGTTCCCCGTGATCTGGAGTTTCACCAACCATATCATAGATTGTGGGATCAAATAGGCCATTGTTCAATTCTTTACAACACAAAAGAATAATGGGAAATAGCTAAATTAAGCATAGTAGATATGAAACCAAGAGAAAAAAAAAACAGAAATCTCAATCTCTGTTTATCCAACTCACTTCAAATCCTTGCGTATTATAATCTAATAAGTCGACACTAAACCAATATCTTAAAATTAAATCAGTTCTAAAAACAACAATAAGGTGAAGAAAGCAGAAAATAAATTATTACTATTATTTTAGCGTTAATATATTAGAAAAATGTATTCAATAACTCTTATTGTACATAATATCACCTAACACACGAAATTAATTAGGATTTTAAAGCAAACACCCAAATTCCAAATGAAAATGAAATTCGAAATCTAACTTACACAGTATGGGATTGGGAGTCAATGGTTGCTGTTGCCGGATTGGTAGTCTGATTCTCGCCGGATTCTGACGAAGAAAGAGATTACGGGATTGAAATTTGAGCGGTGATATGCTAGAGTGCTCCCAAATTCTTACGCAAGGATGAAGAATTACAAGGCATAAAGGAGAATTACCCAGGCCCCAACACAACTCCGTCTCTGGAAATTGAAAAATTGACGAAATCAAACTATTATAGCAATCAATGAAAAGAGAAAATAAAATTAATTAAAATTCAAACAGAGATCTCTGCCGTACTTGGCTGAGCTGACTCTGCACTCAGATTGTTAAGACGCAACATCTTTGAATCTAATTTTTCCGGCGACGATATCGTCTCGAGAGTTATAAAGTATGGAAATTGGGTTACCGTTAGCTTTGGCAGCCGCCATGGCTAGAGACGAATCTAACCTTCGAAATCGAAGCTACGAATCTAAGCCAAGGAAGACGCTGTAACAACAGATATTGTCAAGATATGGAGAAGAAAGAAAAACCCTCGCACACCCCAACCGAATAGAAACAAAAATATGGCGAGAGATGGTCGAACGGGCGGCGAACTGCAGGGTGAGAGGAAGAATCCGTTGGTATATAGAAGGGTTTTGAATAGAGAGGGGTGAATGGCGCAGAAGAATTCCCCCCAAATTATAATTAGAAAAATTTGAGCGCTATTTCTGTAAGTGTCCCATTAGATTTATGAAATTTCATATATTTGATCAAGTGCCTCGATATTAAATTTTGGCGGCACTTAATAAGAAGTGTCTCTAAACAAGTGTTCCAATACCTATTTTTTGTGTAGTGAGTGATAGAATTAAGTTAAGGCTTAGAAATTCGAAGCGAATTAGAAATTAAGTTGATCGAAATGTGATATCTTTTTGCCTGTCGTATGTTTCTCGCTCTGATGGTTGATAAACTGATGGTCCCTGAGCTGGGTACTTGGTGTAGAGGGGGGGTGAATACACCAAGTAGATTTTTCGAAACTTTTTCAAGTTAAAACACAGAGTTGGTGAGCTCAGTTATTGATCCAGCTGGGGAGGGTCAGCTGGGTAAATAACTCAGCTGGCGGTGCGGAAAGTGGTGGTTTGAAAACTTAGCTCAGTTACTTAGAAAAACTCAGTTTGAAAATATTAACTTAACGTTTTCAGCTTAGTCAGGTTGTGCAACTTTTCGAGAGACACAGCTGTCTTTGGAGAGCAGCTGTGTGTGCAGTTTTGAACAAGTATGCAATGATATGAAGGAGTTAGTACACAGCTGAATATAAAGCAAAAGTAAAGAGAGAGAGTTAGAAGCACGCGAGTTTTTACGTGGTTCGGAGTAACACCTCCTACGTCCACGACCAGGTTCACTGGTAATCCACTACCACTTGGTTTCCAAGTACCAAGCAACTTCACAACTCTAACCCGAGCTGTGTTCCAACGGTTGCGGGCACCGTCAAGCCTACACCTTCGCTTCCGGGTGCGAAGAACCTAACCACTCGAATTACGCGCTTCGAGCAAGCGTACCTTTACCTAACCTTTCTGGGTTTGGGTTTGGGTATGGGGTTCCAACTATGAACGAGTTCTTACAATTAAGAACTTCAGAGTATGATGAACTCGTTCGAAATCTAGGCTTAAGATATACAATGAGTTTGGCCTAGGGAACAGACGAAAAACTAAGCAGTTTCTTAACTAGAAACACTTTAAGATAAAGTGTTCTTTGATCTATGTAGAACTGCTTGAGAGCTTTTGAAAGGATAATGATTTCAGATAATGAAAGCTTGTAGAGAGTTTTTCGTATCTGATCCTGAGGTTGAAGACGGGTTTATATAGGTAGAGATTCAAGACTAGCCGTTGGAGGAGCCGTTTGAATCTTACCTACTTTTCTTAAATACAAGATCTGCCGTTGGGCGTATCTGCACCTGTCTTCATTTGTGTCACATCCTAGGTTCTGAAGTCTAGGATGCTGATCTGGCAATCCCTCATTGGTCGAGGTAGGTTGACTTCCTCTGATTCCGGGATCTTCTGCCTTTAGAGCGGGCTTTTGAATTCAGAGCTGGACTGTCTTGAAGTGGAGTCTTCAGAGATAGTTCCTTTGTTCTCGTCTGTTGGACCAGTGTTTTGAACTCGGCTCGAAATCTCTTCGGCCTTGATCGAGCTCTGTGGATCACTCAGTGAAGGTTGACGCTCTTGTCTTTTGCTAGCCGACTCATTGAACACGGTCGACCGTCTTGTCTTCCGCTAGCCGACTCTGCTTGTAGACACAGTGGGTCGGCTAACGTCTTCCGCTTCCTTAACCTGTAATCCTAGAACATCTAAGGCTCAAACAGGCGAGCTGGAAAACACTATTTAGGTTGACGCGATCATCTATTAGGTTGTAGAATCAGTTGGGTTTTGGTATCAAATCGAAACCTTATAATTTTCCCAACAATTTCCCCCTTTTTGATGATGCCAAAACCTAACTGAGACAACTTATGACGCAGAAAAACTTGTGTTTTATTAATGTAAGAAAATACATTATAACACAGGAAAAAGAAAGAATGAAAAAAAATCTTCAAATCTTCAGTCTTCAATCCTTCAGTCTTCAGTCCCAGTTGGCTGGGTCTTCTCTTCTGCATCCGTTGTTTCTTTCTTTTGACTCGTCTCTTCTTCAGCTGATTCTGATTCAGCTGGTTCCTCTAGCTCAACAGTTTGCCTCTTCATTGACTTGTCTCTCTTCTCCCTTACTTCCCCCTATTTGGCATGATCAAAACAGGGTGGGAGATATACACCATCGGCTGTTGTGATGTTTTAGTTTGGCGAAACTGTGGTTTTCAGCTCTGAGCAGCGAGGTTTAGAGTCTAAGTGGCTCAGCTGTTGTATTAGCTGGCTCTTCTTCAGTTGCAATAGCCTCAACTGTGATTGCAGACACAACGTCCTTGGCCTGATTCAGCTGGGACAGTCCAGCTGAGTGCTTGGAGGGATGAGTTAGCACGGGAGATAGCATCTTCTGAGTCGGGCATAACTTCATTCCTTGCAATTTTGCTTCTTCAGACTTCTTAGATTGAATGAGAAAGTCTGATTCAGCACTTGAGGGACTTGTATTCAGCTCATATCATCATCATCTAGCTGCAGGTGATCGTTGGCTGGGTGATGTTTCTCATTTGAGCTTGGTGCAGGGACTTGAGCATCTTTTATTGAAAGATCTCGAAGAAGGTGTCCCTGTGGAGCTGAAGGAAACTGAGGAGAAGGCGGTTGAAGTATCCCATCTTTCTTGGGGTTTAAGCTTGGTTGTTCAGCTGGAATACTCCGTTGCGATGTTGGTGATGATTATGTTCACGCAGGGATGTGAACTTTTCTTCCACCGAAAGAAACGACCGCTTGTGGGCCTTCTGCTCCTCGGAGAGTGATTACGAATTCTCTCATAATGTCAGCTGGCTTCTCTGCTGACTGACTGAGCACCTTTGACTTGAGTCTTCGGTTTGAAGACAGTGCTTCAGTATATTTTGTCTCCTCAAGTTGTCTCCGATTCCCAGCTGGGACGGAGTTAGATGCATGCTGCTTTGTCTCCTGCATCTTTTTCTGTGCCTCCTGTGGCGGAGCAAGAGCTTTGACGTGTCTGCTCTTGAATACTCCGTTTTTATCAACATCTGGTCCAGGTCTGTTGACGTTGATTTTTGCATCCCAGGGAGTTGTGTGTCCCGTTCTCTCTTTTATGTTGAGAGAAACAGTGGGGCTGAGGAGGTCTTTTTCCTTTGTCATTCCCAGAAAGTTTTCTGCACCTTCCTGGTGGATGACGTTCTTGAGCTTTGCGATCTCTCTTTGCGGCGTAGTTCTGTCGATGGGCTTCACCTTCTTCTGGACTTCCGTGAGGTTCCTGAGAGTTAAGCAACTCTTATCTTGAAGCTTTGACAGATTCTTCAAGTTTGATCGGCTTCGGGAGATATCTTTCTGGATTTCATGTTCTTCTTCTGCATCTTTTGTTAGTAGAAACAAACAATACCAATTGATGGAAATAAGAAAGAATGCTGAAAAAACTTTCTAGGTTTGATGCGTATATCTTCTAGCATATTTAAAGAGTTTTCTTGATGAATGGACGATCAAGATTTGTCTATTGATAAGAAGATCTACGACTGGGAGTGATTCTCGCGTCATGTCAATTTAATGCGCGATAGAGAACGGTTGAGGCGTTTTGACTTTTGCCTCGAAACTCTCATTATTCAATTCTTTGCAGACTTTTAATTAAGATTGATTAGAAATGACAAGATGTGAGTTGACAGAAAACAGATTGAGTAGAAGTAATTAATGTTGTTGCAAACCTCTCAGCTGATCATTGTAGTCAGCTGATACCTCGGTTGAGTGGGTGTGCTGGGTCATCGTGGTTCTAGCTGGTTCCCCCTCAGCTGAATAATCCTTTCCTTTCAGCATCTGGTTTAGCTGAATTCTTTCTCAGCTGATATCAGTGACATTGATTCTGAATTTCAGTTATTTGCTTGTATTCGGTCGTCTGCTTCCGTTCAGTCTGTTCGTTCGTCTGCTTCCGTTCGGTCTTCAGTGGTCTGCTTCCATTCAGCTGGGTGAAGCATCGTCTGGGTTGAGAAGTCCAATTAATCCGCACAGCATTTTGAATCTTGCTTTTATCAGCGGTTTTGTGAGAATATCAGCCCACTGTATGTCTGTGTGAATTTTCTCAACAATCACATCCTTCTTTTCTACGTGATCTCTGATGAAATGATGTCGTACGTCTACATGCTTGCATCTTGTGTGAAGTACTGGATTCTCTGAAATGGCAATCGCACTAGAGCTATCACGTAAAATTGGAACTGTCCGCTTTTACTTCATAGTCATCCAGTGATGTTTCACGGAGAATTTGCGAGCGGCGGCTTCCAGCGGCCATATATTCGCTTGTCGTGGAAGTTGCGACGCACGTTTGTTTCTTTGAAAACCATGAAATCAACTTACTTCCTAAGAAACGACAAGTTCCCGAAGTTGATTTTCTATCCAATCGATCTCCGCCGAAGTCCGAGATACGAGTATCCAAATTTGTAGATTGTCTTCACTGGGTACCACATGCCAACATTCGAGTTCCTTTGAGATATTTGAGAATGTTCTTGGCTGCTTGCATGTGTGCTTCCTTTGGATCAACTTGAAATCGGCACACACTCCGATTGCGAAAGAGATGTCCGGACGACTTCTTTGTTAGATACGCGGGGATCCTATTATCCCTCTGTATTTGCTTTGGAATCAACCGACTTCCTTCGGTTCACGGTTCAATCTTCCAGTTGGTGTTCATTGGAATCTTTACGGTTTTCTTTGGATTGAACTCCATACTTGGCGACCAAATCTTTCACGTATTTGGATTGATTTATGAAGATCCCTTCTGAAGATTGCTTGACTTGAAGTCCTAGGAAGAAACTCATTTCTCCCATCATGGACATTTGGAACTTCTCTGACATCATCTCTCCAAATCTTTGGCATAAGAAGCTTGATCTTGATCCAAAGATGATGTCGTCTACGTAGATTTGAACAACCAGGATATCTTCTCCTGACTTGATGGTGAAGAGAGTTCAGTCTACTGAGCCCTTCTTGAATCCTTTGGATATGAGAAAATTTGACAGAGTGTCATACCAAGCTCGAGGTGCTTGCTTCAATCCATAAAGAGCCTTCTTTAGCTTGTAGACTTTATTTCCTTCTACTTCGAATCCTGGAGGTTGTTCAACGTAGACATCTTCTTTGATTTCTCCATTTAAGAATGCACACTTCACATCCATTTGATAGACCTTGAATTTGTGATGTGCTGCAAAGGCGAGAAATAGTCTGATTGCTTCCAATCGTGCTACTGGAGCAAAAGATTCTTCGAAGTCAATTCCTTCCTGCTGAGTGTAGCCCTTGGCAACGAGTCGAGCTTTATTTCTGATGACGACTCCCAGGGTATCCATTTTTTTCTTGAATATCCATTTGAGTCCTATGACTTTGACTTCTTGAGGTCTGTCGACTAATTCCCAGACACAATTTCTGAGGAATTCGTTCAGCTCTTCTTGCATGGCATTTGTCCAAGGCACGCTCTTCAAAGCTTCGAGAATTGATTGAGGCTCTGGCACTTGAGCTACGTAACACGCCATTAGAGCTGTGTCTTCATCATAGACCGTCAGTTCTAGCTCTACTGAGAGTTGAGCTGTCTTCTTGATGATCCGATGAAGCTTGAGCAGCTGAGCTTCTGGTTTTGACTTGGTCAGATGGTTCTCCAATGATTGCTGATGATGGATGATCTTCAATCCATCTTCTCCTCTTACGAATTTCTTCTTCCAGTTGATTGATGCTTGAAGTGGCTAAATTTCGTCTGTCTTGGAGTTGCTCTGGAGTTAAGTCTTGAGAGATTGATTCTCCTTGATTTGAATTTTGAGGTGACTTCTGAAGAGGTTCAGCTGGAGATGGAGCTGGGGACTCAGCTGTGTTTGGATTCCCAGCTGATGATGTTCCCCCTTGATTTGGCGTTGAAGCTTCTTCTCGATTTCCAGCTGGTGGAGCTTCTTGGTTGATTTGAATTTCCTCCTCTGGCTCATTGTCCCAAATTAATGGTTCGGCCAGATTCCTGATTCTATTCTCTTGAGCCCTTGTCTGAATCAATCTTGAAGATTCTCCTTCGCTTCTTCGTTTGATAGAATCTCTATATTCGAAGGAGGATTCGTCAAAGGTAACATGTGGAGTTACTTCGACTATTTGAGTTCTTCTGTTGAAGACTCTGTATGCTTTACTCACAGCGGAGTAACCAAGAAATACTCCTCGGTCTGTCTTTTCGTCGAACGTCTTGAGCTGTGTCTTCCCATTATTGAGAATGTGACATTTGGATCCGAATACCTTGAAATATCCAATGTATGGTATTCTGTTGTTCCATAGCTCATACGGTGTCTTTCCTTGCCTTGATGTGAGTAGGGAACGATTCTGAGTGAAGCAAGCTGTGTTGATTGCTTCAGCCCAGAACTTCTTTGGAATGGCAGAGCTAGCTAGCATTGAGGTAGCTGCTTCCTTGAGAGTTCTGTTTCTTCTTTCTGCTACACCATTCTGCTGAGGTGTGCGGGCTGCAGATGTTTGGTGTTGAACTCCGTTCTTCTCGCAAAAATCATAAATAGTTTCATTTAGAAACTCCGTTCCACGATCTGATCTTATTGCCATTATCTTGCACTCCTTCTGTGTTGATAATCTTTCCAGCAGGATAGGCAGCTTAGTTCTCGTTTCGCTCTTCTGGTACAAGAATGATACCCATGTGAATCTTGAGAAATCATCCACCACGACCAGAGTATATTTTCTACCATTGAAGCTTGCTGGAGTAACTGGACCAAAAAGATCCATGTGAAGAAGTTGAAGAACTCGATCAGTTGGTAGCCGCTTGAGATAGAATGAAATTCTTGTTTGCTTTCCTTGTTGACACGCGCTGCACATATGACTTTTGTCATATACTTGATCTGGAATTCCATTAGCGAGCTGGTTCGTAGCCAGTTTGTTGATTGTCTTGAAGTTGAGATGATTCAGCCGTACGTACCCACGACTGACTTCATTCTTGCTTTTTGATACAAGACAAGTCTCCGGAGGCTTTCTTGTTCCCGATCGTGAAGTACATATTTCCTTCTCTTTTCCCTCTTAGGAGTATCTGCTTGGTTTCCCTGTGCTTCACTGTGCATCCCTGTGCATCAAACTTGACAGAAAAACCGTTGTCGTAGAATTGGCTAATGGAGAGCAAGTTATGTTGCAATCCTTGTACATAAGAAACATTTGGGATTATAACATTTCTAGTTTTAAATGTACCATAACCTTTGGTTAGGCCTTTGGAGTTGTCACCAAATGTTACTTGTGGACCTGTACGCTCAATATACTCCTGGAGTAGATGCTTTAGGTGCGTCATGTGCTTGGAACATCCACTGTCCAAGTACCAAAGCGTTCTCATCGACTCCTCAGAGATGCGTCGATTCCTTGCAACCTAAACAAAAAGTTAAAATTCAGGTACCCAGTTTTAATTGGGTCCTTGTGGGTTAGACATAGATCCTTTGACGACCCGCATCCGCTGATGACTCGAATTGGGTCATTTGATCTAATAATTCTCCCAGCTGAGTCGATATACACATTCTTTGTGTTCTATTGTTGTTGCTGGCAGGGTCTTGATCTTCGTGTCTTCTTGTTTTGTTGTCTGGATTTCTTTTGGTTTCCAGCTGTGTGCCTAGCTGAGACGTTCCTTAGTCTCTGCTGTCTCATGTGATACTGTGGCTGGAAATGATTATCCAGCTGATACTCGTATGAGTGGTATCCAGCTGGGTATCTCTGATATCTTGGTTGATATCGATCAACGTGCTGGTGTTGTGGCTGGTATCTGTAAAATCCAGCCTGTGGTCTTCGTTGAGGTTGAGCACGTTGCTGTCTGAGTTGGGCTTGAGGTTGTCGCACAGCTGACCTTCTTGATGTCTGCTGTGTTCTCGACGGAGTTTGAGACTGTTTCACAGCTGTTCTTCTTGACGTCTGCTGTGTCCTCGACGGAGCTTGAGAATGTTTCACAGCTGTTCTTCTCGACGCCTGCTGTGTCCTCAACTGTTGATGCTGAGCTGCTGGGATTGAAGGTTCATTTGCACGTACAAACATAACCTTTGTTCCACTTGTGGAGGCAATGTTTGAGGCATCCTTTGATTCGTTGTATCCCAGTCCCGCTTTGAGTGCTGCTGGACGCTGAGCACTAATGATCTCGTCCATTGTTGACGTGGCTTTGATGAGAGCTACTATCTTTTTAGATAGTACCTCTTCGGTGCTTTTCAGCTCAATGATCTCAGCTGACTTCCTTTCCGATTCAGCTGTGACCTTTTCCACATCTTCTATCAGCTGTTTCTTCTCAGTGTTAAATTTCTTCATCAGCTGATCTTGTTTCACTATTTTGTCTTTTAGTGAAACGACTTCCTGTTGGAGCTGAGTTGTATCAGTTGTGTCTGATACTTTTGTCTTTTCCAGTTCCGCCTTCAGCTCGGCATTCTCACACATAATGACGTCAAGGATCTCTTGAAGCTCCTTGGAATCGTTCATTACTTTCTCTACTAGACTCCAATCAGGTAGTCCAGATTCTGAGTCCTGTGTAGAGTGATCGTGTGATGGTGAGATGTTAGATAGATTTAGAGTTCGAGACGTTACCTCATCTTCATCGATGCCGTCTGTTTGTCCCATGAAGCATGTATCCCAATCAGGTTCATCATGGGCCATCAGGGCTTCTTCTTCCGAGTCTGAAAATGGCATGTCATCCATTTTCTTGCACTCTGATTCTTCATCAGCGATATAAGCTCTCCTTTTGTCTGCTGCCTTAGCTTTTAATTGGTCTTTGTCTTTCTTGGACAGCTTTGGACAATCTTGTCGGTAGTGTCCTGGTTCCTTGCAGTTGAAGCAACCTTCACCTGTTCGTTGGTCAGCTGACTTCTCATCAGCTGCTGCGTACTTATCTCTGTAAGTCCTAAAGAACTTCTTGTATTTGCCCTTCTTTGGTGTTGAGTCTGTTATAATTTTTCACCATCATGGCAATTTCTTCGAGTAGCTCCTCTTTGCTCATATCCTTTTTGTCCTTCTTCATCTTGGAGGACTCAGCTGACTTGACATGAGCTGACTTTTCAGAGTTGGCTCTGAAAGCTATTTCTTTTGGAGCTGGGGTGAGTTCTCCGTCATTCTGTCTGCTTGAAGATTCTTCTTGAGTGATCTTCAAGTTGTATTCGTTGGCTTTTAAGAGTGAGAACAACCTTTCTGTAGATAGATCACCCAAGTCACTTCGACTTTGGTGAACTACCTTGTAAGTGTTCCATTCGGTGAAAGAGCCGAAAGAACCTTTAGATTCTTTTCCCGTGGGTATACTTCCCGATTCGATTGTCTCTATCTCAATGACTATGTTAGAGAACCTTAGCTCCATCGCTTCGATGGACTCGTTGGCTAATTTGCTTGAAGTTGTCGAATTTTTGGCAAGCTATTGTGAATTTGTTTTCTTTGATTTCTTCAGATCCTTCACATAGCTTGGCAAGTATTTCCCACATCTCTTTGGCTGTCTCGCACTTGATGATCTTACTCAGGTAGGCGTTTGAGACTGTTGATGAGATGGTGTTTCTTGCGAAGCTGTCCAGACCAGCTTGCTTTCGTTCTTCTGACGAGTAATCCTTCTTTGGCTTGAGAATTGGCCGGTATTCTGGTTGTCCTCCATCATGAGCAGGTACGAGTTCATTTCCTTGTTTATAGATAAGGATGGGTCCGTCTGTGATGACGTCCCACATCATGTCGTGATGTGCACAAAGGAAGCTTTTCAATCTGAATTTCCAGATTGCATAGTCGTCTACCGAGAAGGTGGGGAGATTCCTGTTAAGATAAGAATCCATAGACATGTGCAGTATGTAATAAGATGAGTTTTTCTGAAAAACGGATCTGTTCAGTTGACCACTGACACAGAGTGTCAAGAGAGATCTCTTGATACAGAAACGGTGGTCTTTCGAACCACTGCTCTGATACCAATTGATGGTCCCTGAGCTGGGTACTTGGTGTAGAGGGGGGGGTGAATACACCAAGTAGATTTTTCGAAACTTTTTCAAGTTAAAACACAGAGTTGGTGAGCTCGATTCTTGATCCGAGTGGGGAGGGTCACTGGGTAAATAACTCAGCTGGCGGTGCGGAAAGTGGTGGTTTGAAAACTTAGCTCAGTTACTTAGAAAAACTCAGTTTGAAAATATTAACTTAACGTTTTCAGCTTAGTCAGGTTGTGCAACTTTTCGAGAGACACAGCTGTCTTTGGAGAGCAGCTGTGTGTGCAGTTTTGAACAAGTATGCAATGATATGAAGGAGTTAGTACACAGCTGAATATAAAGCAAAAGTAAAGAGAGAGAGTTAGAAGCACGCGAGTTTTTACGTGGTTCGGAGTAACACCTCCTACGTCCACGACCAGGTTCACTGGTAATCCACTACCACTTGGTTTCCAAGTACCAAGCAACTTCACAACTCTAACCCGAGCTGTGTTCCAACAGTTTGCGGGCACTGTCAAGCCTACACCTTCAGTTTCCGGGTACTGAAGAACCCAACCACTCGAATTACGCGCTTCGAGCAAGCGTACCTTTACCTAACCTTTCTGGGTTTGGGTTTGGGTATGGGGTTCCAACTATGAACGAGTTCTTACAATTAAGAACTTCAGAGTATGATGAACTCGTTCGAAATCTAGGCTTAAGATATACAATGAGTTTGGCCTAGGGAACAGACGAAAAACTAAGCAGTTTCTTAACTAGAAACACTTTAAGATAAAGTGTTCTTTGATCTATGTAGAATTGCTTGAGAGCTTTTGAAAGGATAATGATTTCAGATAATGAAAGCTTGTAGAGAGTTTTTCGTATCTGATCCTGAGGTTGAAGACGGGTTTATATAGGTAGAGATTCAAGACTAGCCGTTGGAGGAGCCGTTTGAATCTTACCTACTCTTCTTAAATACAAGATCTGCCGTTGGGCGTATCTGCACCTGTCTTCATCACATCCTAGGTTCTGAAGTCTAGGATGCTGATCTGGCAATTCCTCATTGGTCGAGGTAGGTTGACTCCCTCTGATTCCGGGATCTTCTGCCTTTAGAGCGGGCTTTTGAATTCAGAGCTGGACTGTCTTGAAGTGGAGTCTTCAGAGATAGTTCCTTTGTTCTGTACAGCTGGACCAGCTGTGTTTTGAACTCAGCTCGAAATCTCTTCAGCTTGATCAGGCTCTGCTGGATCACTCAGCTGAAGGTTGACGCCTGCTGTCTTTTGCTAGCTGACTCCGTGAATACGGTAGGTCGACCGTCTTCTCGCTAGCCGACTCGCCGTAGACACAATGTCGACCGTCGTCTTCCGCTTCCTTAACCTGTAATCCTAGAACATCTAAGGCTCAAACAGGCGAGCTGGAAAACACTATTTAGGTTGACGCGATCATCTATTAGGTTGTAGAATCAGTTGGGGTTTGGTATCAAATCGAAACCTTATAATTTTCCCAACATAAACCTAATCTCGAATGAAGGAACGAGCGAGAGCATAAAGTCGGGAAATCAAGAATGACGTGTAAGATAAAGCAGCACTCGACAGGTGGACTTTTCTAACCAAAGAAATGACGAATGAAAATATATGATTATATATGAGATGTTTTAAATTGATTAACTTGCCAAATGTTTTAAGTTCTTATATGTTACCATCTACTATAGCAAGACGAATTCGGTCCTGCGCAAGGTAGGATTTGTGTACACTAGTTTGTAATCGAGAGCATTCCGAAAGGAGTGGACGGTTACAAGTGTCTGAGAAGGAGGCCTACTTCTCAGCACTAATTTATGATTGCAAATCTGGTACATACATGTTAAAAGTATATGATTCGCGAATCACTTATATCGAAAGAAAAGATTTGAGCATGCACAGGTTTGTTTTATAAAAGTTACTTGTGATTATACTTTATGGCAAGTTTAATCTATAGCTCTAAGAAGCAAGATTTCTAATATTTTGGCATGTGCCCACTGAGTACGAATACTTCGTACTCACCCCTGCATGTTGTTTTATAAAATATGCAGGTTAGCTCGGATGAAGATGGGAGTGTGCTTGGATGGACTTTTGTTGGTTAGGTTCACCTTGAAAGTTATTTAAACTAGAGTTGAGTTATATGTCTTCATACATATAATTCTCTATGTTTCCACTGCAACACTTTGAAATATGTGTTTGGATTATGAAGTATGTTCTCGACTTTGAAGTTTGTAAATTTCGAAGTCTTTGATGTTGGTTGTTAAGGTTTTGATTGTTAAATTGCCTTAACTTGAAATCAGTTGTTGACTCTTTGTTGAGATCTTATAAGTCATACGACCCTTTTATCGTACTTTCTTGATCTGATAAACTGCTAGTTGATATTGATCTCTTGGCATCGTTGGTCGTATGGTATTTATTGTTGATTTCAGGTTAAACCTGAATTTTTGCTAATGTTTATACTTGGTATATTCCGGTCATGTGACCCTACTTATTGATATCAAGTTATATCTATTGTCGATAACCAATTATTGATTGAAATTGTCGAGCTTGTTATTGATTTCTTGTTAAACATGCTCGTTGAAATGTTGTTCAAGAATAAGTTCAAATCTCGGTATCGTTGTTCGTTAAGAATGTTTTGTAGTATGTTTGGTTTTGTTTGATAACTGGATCGTTATCTATTCATTTGTTAATCATAAATTGTATAAATCGTGGGACCCACCGGCTTAGTCATCTTCATTCTAAGTCGGGCTGCGACAATCTCCGACCTCGCCGCCTTCTTCACTCGGCGCCACCGCCGCCTCGCCTCTGCGGAAGCAAGGAATGGCAGCGGTATAGGAGCTGCCACCTCCGTCACTCTTCCTTTTCCCATTGGCAACGACAACAGCTCAAAGAACGACCGCCGCTGCCGCCTCCTTTTCCGTAAGTCCCTCTCTCGACTCCTCTATTTCTCTACTCCCACAGCACCGTCACTCTCTCTTCCCTTCTCAGATTTTCGACTATAAGCTGAAGAAAGGGTGGTGGTGATGACGGCGGCAGCGGCGGCCAGAGAAAGAGTGGTGGGTGGATGGTGATTTGCAGATGAGAGAGAGAAAAAGAAGGGGTAGTGAGAAGGGTAAATTTGTCTTCCACTTTCTGATTTGTGTTACTGTACAAGAGAGACTAATTTATATCTCCAAAATGGAGAGTTACATATACAAGATTAAACAATGCAATAGAACATGGCTCTATTTAGTAACGGGCTTTCATTAGGATCTATCTTGGCTACCAAACGGGTGGATAAGCCAAGATAAATAAACAATCTTGGCTTATCCACCCTACGAAACACGCCCTTAATAGATTAATCATACTTTTGCAACAGTAACACACATGATTTTTTCTGAAAAACCTATGCTTACTAAATCACTTTCATACTTGCAAGTTTTTCTCATCAATTTCTTAAAACAATATCTGAAACAACTCCCGGGAAGAAGGCATTCTCCCACAAACGCTCCTCACCGAGGTAGGTCGTTCCTCAACAGAGTCCATACCCACAGTTACTGTGTACACTAACTCTGGAAAGCACACCCTTTCGAAGCTAACTCAGAAGTTGGCAAACCAACTCAGATAGGCATAAGAGAATTTTCCATCCAAAATTCTTTTATGCATTTGGGAAAATTTTAAGTGTTTTGATTTAATACCAAAACCCAACTAACCCCAACCTAGTAGATGATTATGCAAGCCTAATGTATTTTTCCAGCTCGCGTGTTTGAGCTCGTAGATTTTCTAAGTTTACAGGTAAAACAACTGAAGATCCAGCTGAGTGAAGATCCAGCGAAGTAGTCAGTTGAGTAAAGACAAACTGAGCTGAGCCAGCCAAAATACCCAACTGAGCTGACTCAAGCTAAGAGTGTCAAGTAGAGTGGATCTAGCTAGTAGATCCAACGGAGCTAAGGAAATTGAGCTGACTCAAGCTAAGGGACCAGCAGAGCAAATCCAGCTATGCGAATCAAACGGAGTTGACTCTTCAAGGTCTCCAGCAGACATCAAATCAGACAAGCTTGAAGTCCCAACTCAATGTCAAAAGAAAACTCCAAGACAAGATCTCGGTATCAGAAGATTCAATAAATCTCGACCAATGAAGGATTGACATCTCAACATCCTAAAAAGACGGACCTAGGATCTGACACGCAGAAGAAGATAGGTGAAGAACGACAGACGGCAGATCGCTATGTTAGAAAGTAGGTCAAACGGCTCTTCCAACGGCTAGTTTTGAATCTCCATCTATAAATACCAGTCTTCTTCAACAGATTGCAATAAGAAAAACTCTCTACAAGCTATCAAAACGCTCTGAAAATCTCAAGCTTTTCTCAAACTCTAAGAAGTCCGAAATCCATTCAAGAGCACTAATCTCTAAGTGTTCTTAGTTTGACTGTTGAACTCTTATTCTTCATTGTAAGAACTCGTTCATAGTTGAAAATCCCAAACCCAAATCCTTCTACCCAGAAAAGGTTATGTTAAGTTACGTTAGCTCGAAGCGCGCAATTTGAGTGGTCAGGTTGTTTCAGTACCCACAAACTGAAAAGTTAAGGCTTCTGTAGTGACCGCAAACCGTAAGAACACAACTCTAATTTGAGTTGCAAAGTTTGCTTGTTACTCGTAAAACAAGTGGTTATCTTTAGTGAATTTACTAGAGAAATCTGGTCGTGGACGTAGGAGTAGTTTCTCTGAACCATGTTAAAATTCTGATTTCTTTACTGCTTTATTCAATTCTGCATTCGTTATAAAGAACTAACCACTCATCAAGCATAACATCTTTCAAAATAAGTTTCCTGGCTGAATGACCCAGCCAGCTGAATTTTCAAACTGCATAAATTGATTAAGCTGAAAACTGAAAGATAATCATTTCCAGCTGAGTTTTTCTAAGCAAACGAGTTAAATATTTAAAACAACCACATTCCGCACAACCATCTAAGTTATCAGTCCAGCTGACCATCTTCTAAAAAAAGTCAGCAAGATTTATAACTGAGCTCACACTCAAAAGTTTTAACTTGCAAAAAGTTTCCTTCTCGGTGTATTCACCCCCCCTCTATACCGAGAACTCGTTTCGGGACCATCATGCATGATAACCATTTTAAAACAAATAATTTTAAAGCATTTCGAAAACAGAGCACATCTTGAGTTATTTGATATATATAAAAATGCTCACCTTGATCGATTACAAAACGAAGTATTTAGCTTCCATTTTCCGTCATTTCTTCTAATCCCAACGTTTTCTTTTTATTGCAAATAAACAAATCTTAGAAAAGATCGAAACGGAATTTGAACAATAACGGACTCGATGACTGACTTTAAAACTTTTAGGGCTTTTAGCGCTCTTTTATTAAGAAAAACTTGTTCATCAAGCTAGAAAAGCCCAATTAAAGTTCATCCTCTTGCTTTACTATTGCTCAAAATATATATAAACATAACATCCAAAACATTCTTATAACTCAAACAAAACCGAGTTCATTATCTCCAACAAAATATAAATATTTTTAGAAAAGTCTCAAATAATTCATACATCCATATGTCAATTTATAGAAGTATAAATCACAAATCAAACATCAAAATTCAAGTTTAATCAAAAAGTCCCAATTTATATATTTATTTTGAAAATTCCAATTAATTGCTCTTATCACATTTACAAATATCAAGGATCATGAACACAAAGCTCAAACATCAAATTTCTACACCTAGGAATTTTTGTCCTTTTAAAAAAGAATTGGAAGAAAAGGATTTTTTGTTCGGTTAGAATTAAAGAGGAAGGTCCTTCCTTGCCAAAACTGAGCTCGGATTGAAGATTGATTGTGAGATGAGAGAGATATCAAGTCTTGAAGCTTGAAGAACAATGAAAGCTTGCAACAATGGTGGTGTGCGGTTTTGGAGAGAGAAAAAATAAAAGATGAGTAGTGAGAAAGTAAGAGTAATTTGCGAGAGAGAGAGAGAGAGAGAGAGAGATAGAGAGAGAGAGAAATAGGTAGTAATTGGGGAGTGAAACAGGTGGTGACTAGGGGGGTGAACGAGAGTAATTTGAGAGAGAAAGACTTGGGGTGGTTTTAACTAAAATAGGTGTTACCTGACAAGAAAAGAATAATATATAGATATTTGCTTAAAATCGGGAATTAAAACGAGTAATGGGAATTCTACGTCGCCAATATGTTATAATCAAAGTTAATTAGTAAGGAATACAAACTTAAATAAATAAGAAAATTTTAAATAAACGAGAAGTTAAAAACCCGGGTGTTACATTAGGATATGTAGGAGCTTGATGTTCAAGCTTTGATTCATGGTTAATTGATATTTGGGAATGATTAGGAGTGGTTTAATTCATGTTTAGAGTTTAATTCACCTCTATGTGTAATGCTTTATATGGTAATATATCTTGTGTAGTTCATATAAAAATAAAAGGCAGACCAAAATCACAAATCAATTTCAAATTAATTAATTTTGAATATCAAATTCGTAATTTTTAAATCAAAATATGGGTACTTTCATAACTTAATTAATTCAAAGTTTTAACCGTGAACTGCCGAATTAAAAGATCTTATAAAGAAAATAAAAGAAATGAAATACAGAAAAGAGTCACCCAAAAAAAAGGACCTAACCAACCTTGTCAAAACGACCAAGGCCGGCCCGGGTCTCATTAAAATTTGTATGGGTCTCAAAGGAAAAAAAATCATAAAGGAAAATGAGTACCCCTTTAGATATTAAGAAGACTCTAAAAATCACCGTGGAAAAAAGGACGTCCTTAGTAATGAACTTTGCAATGTACGGTGGCATTGAATCCCACCAACCATCAGGAACCGTTGACTTCGACATGACATCAACAGCTTTATTTCCTTCACAAAAAATATGAGAAATCTGAAAATGCATGCCATGAAGGAAAGACATGCATTACAATTTTACTAAGCAATATAACCACAACTAGTCGGTGTAATTGTAGCACTATAGCAAGTTGAGTATTATATCCACAGAGACTGTAGATCGAAAATACAATGAAATAAAATTTAAAAACCACATTAATATTCAAGTTCCCGGGTGATACGATCCTTGATGACCGATCGAAGAACTCGCACGCGGAAGACTTGATACAACGGATAATCGGATGGAAGATCCCAAAACCTCTGAATCTAACCACAAAATGATTTAGGAGAACGGATCCCTAAACCCCAACGTAAAGTTGATGCAGCAACTTGGGGACGATGAATGACACACGAACGAGGGATGGTTGACTCGTCGATTCGTCAATAAATGAACTCGACTTGGCAAAACCAAGAAAAAATTCGAAACTCTCAAGAGAGAAGTGAAAACTCACGATTTAATTATGAATAAAGTCCAATTTTCGTCCAAAACACAGCCCTCTATATATAGAGGTGAAAACCTAATTCAACTAGGAAACTAAACATGGAAAATAACTCCTAACCTAATAAGGAAACAAATCCTTAGTCAAAACAAAGCATAAAAGTCAAAACTGACTCAACTAAGGCCTAATTTCAGCCACCCTAAATAAACCCACGAAAATAATAAATAAAATAACAAAAACGACTAATTAACTAAACTACAAATCTTCAACCGATCCCACTTAGCACTTTATTGATCTTCTTTGCTCTAGCTCTCGTGATTGGCCCAACAGGAACTTGGATCGGACTACGGGCTACATCATTCCCCTCCTCTTGAAGAGGATTTGTCCTCAAATCCAAAGCATCACTCCAAATGCTTGGACCAAAACCCAAATCTTCTATCATCACAACAAACGAATTTTGGACCATATCGTTTCCCCATTGCGCATCATGCTTCTTCCTCGGCTCCGACTCATCGTAAAGCTTGACTAGATCTTTATAGACTTGATCTTGATCCTCGGGAAAGACAGCATCAAATTCCTGCAATACCGAACGAATAGAAAGGGATAGAGAAGAGAGATCAGTATCAATAGTCAAACTCTCCACTATCATCGGCCTCTCCTCATTCACATCCTCCTTCAATTCACTAGCCCTCGCTAGAAATGACTTCAGAATCAAACCATTCTCTCTTTTATCGACAGTCTGCTCCTTAGAATTCGTGTGAAAGATGTTATCTCGTTGTTCCTCTTCAACGCCTATAATTTGCGTCAAAGCTTTCTGTGTATCCAAACTAGTTGGATCACAAATCTCAAACACATCTTCACATGAATCCTCCAAATTTTGTATCTTAGAATCAACATCCTCTTTAACCTCGCCCTCAACTTTAATCTCCATCTCCCTTGGATTTGAACATTCTTCATCTTTGGAATCAACCACGCCATCAACTTTAATCATCATCTGCTTTTGATTCGAGCATTGGCTTGTTTGACTGGAAATGGAGATTTCTTCTGATTTCTGCTTTGACAATGACTGATTCCCTTCATAGATCCAATGATTCGACTTCCCTCCAAGATACGACTTAGGATCGTTTTTCCTTTGGATTGAGGGATTGCTCACTTTGATATCTCTCCAGCTGTTATCCTCATGATCCCTTGCTCCACCTCTCCTTCTATTGCTGCTATAAAATTGTCGTTAAGCATGCGCGTAGTTATCCACATAAGATTTCTCTTCGTTCACCAAACTCTTTCAAGGACACCTAATTGGATGAAGAAAATTCTGAGTTTGTCTCTTCCTAGATTGCTCTATTCGATCTAACCTCTCATGCACCAACTCCAATTTTGACTTCAGAACCTTTCCCAATTCTGACGTGAGTGCCTCTATCATGAACTTCATCTCTGGATCAATGATAGGCTGATCCTCCGTATATGAAACCTGTTCAACTTCTCTTGATATATTGACACAAAAAACAAGACGATTAGTAAAAATAAGACCTCACCACCTCACAACTCTCGTGTATCACTTAAGATGGAACCACTCAACTCTCGTGTATCACACTCAGATATGGCTTTTTCAATCTCTCTAATAATCTCACAAACTCTCTTGCCTTTTTCCACTCTGAATTCTCTCTCAAGGAATCGAACTCTCTCAACAGTTTTTTTATTCCCGTGAACAGTAACTTCACGGTGAACAGTAACTTCGCGGGTGGACACGACGAAACGAAACGGAAACGGAACCAAAACAGAAAACATAAAGAGACGAAACCCTAACTGAACAGTTATGACACCGAAACAGATCTGGAATATATATGATCGAAGCAACACATGATAAACGATATAAAAACTCAATTAAAACCTAAATCGACGCCTAGAATCCCCGAAGAAGACCCGACTGGAATCTATAGCAATTCAACTCTGATTGAGCTGAAATTTTAACACAAACTATAAATTGAAAACAGGAACAACATATCCAAAATTCAGCAAAAACGCACGAGTAAATCTCAAAAACTCAAAATTCACGAACAGGATGTGATCTGAAACTGGACCACAAAAACTCCGATTAAGCTGAAATTTTAATACAACCTAGATACTGATATAGGGAAGAACATATCCAAAAATCAGAAAATTCGCAGAACATATACCAAATGATACGATCCTTGATGACCGATCGAAGAACTCGCACGCGGAAGACTT
Organism: Agastache rugosa; assembly: GCA_031470985.1. Classification (NCBI taxonomy): domain Eukaryota; kingdom Viridiplantae; phylum Streptophyta; class Magnoliopsida; order Lamiales; family Lamiaceae; genus Agastache; species Agastache rugosa. The sequence continues at coordinate 29,657,396 of CM062606.1, read as the reverse complement.
GATACAACGGATAATCGGATGGAAGATCCCAAAACCTCTGAATCTAACCACAAAATGATTTAGGAGAACGGATCCCTAAACCCTAACGTGAAGTTGATGCAGCAACTCGGGGACGATGAATGACACACGAACGAGGGATGGTTGACTCGTCGATTCGTCAATAAATGAACTCGACTTGGCAAAACCAAGAAGAAATTCGAAACTCTCAAGAGAGAAGTGAAAACTCACGATTTAATTATGAATAAAGTCCAATTTTCGTCCAAAACACAGCTCTCTATATATAGAGGTGAAAACCTAATTCAACTAGGAAACTAAACATGGAAAATAACTCCTAACCTAATAAGGAAACAAATCCTTAGTCAAAACAAAGCATAAAAGTCAAAACTGACTCAACTAAGGCCTAATTTCAGCCACCCTAAATAAAGCCACGAAAATAATAAATAAAATAACAAAAACGACTAATTAACTAAACTACAAATCTTCAACCGATCTCACTTAGCACTTTATTGATCTTCTTTGCTCTAGCTCTCGTGATTGGCCCAATAGGAACTTGGATCGGACTACGGGCTGCATCACCGGGGGTTATGATTTTGAATTTTGATTAACTTGAAAGGAAATCGAATAGTTAAAAATAAGATAAATCGCAAGAAATGAGTTAATAGAATAACAAGGGAAAAAGGGTCGATTCTAGGGATTTGCAAAATAAGCAATACTTGGAACTTTTTTTCTTAACATGGACATTGTCAAAGAAAACTCACTTAATTTTTTATGATTTATCCAACATGTCACAAGTTTATGTATTTTAATTATCACAAATAAAATTTATAACTTGATAAGTTTGTTGTTCGGTATCAAAGAATTCCCACATTCTTTAAGCCTAAAATAAAGGATTATTTTAGAATATAAGGAACGGTTAATTCATTTTAGGATAATTTTAATTTGTCCCTAATTAGATGATAAAACTTCTCATGATATTTTCAATTTATTGTTGTATTTTATTGGCAATATTTAAAATTTTCTTGCTACGTGTATAAATAATATTCTCCATATTAATGGTTTTATGTACTAAGAATTAAAAAAGCACGAGTATCTGCCGATAAAGCCTATCCCAAGTGGTTAAGCCGAGGCACCATAAAACTTCTCATGCGATATTTTCAATTTATTGTTGTATTTTATTGTCAATATTTAAAATTTTCTTGCTACGTGTATAAATAATATTCTCCATATTAATGGTTTTATGTATTAAGAATTAAAAAAGCATGAGTATCTGTCGATAAAGCCTAACCCAAGTGGTTAATCCGAGGCACCATAAAACTCGCCTTAAGCAAGTGGTCCATGGTTCAAGTCCCACTAAAGTAGGTTGTCTCCCCATTTATATGGATATATATATATATCTAGTTTATATACTAGTTTGGTTTGTATTGTGATAATATTGTTATTAATTTGTAATGTCATTGGTTAATATTATGATTGAAGATTTATTTGTATATCATGATTTGTGATATGATAATGTAACTTGTATCTCAAAAAAAAAAACATGAGTATTCATGTTACATTGTGTATTACAAATTTACAACTTTTAAGATTTTTTTGGATCTTAAATATATTACTAATTTATAAGAAAATCAATCATGCATGTCGGATAAAATGTAATATATAGTGCAACACATGTAATCTCTCTGCTAGTAAGCATAAAGACACGATTTAGTTTGTGCAGATGGGAAGAGATGTTGTAATACTTTTGTCTTACATGTTAAACCAAAATTGGAAGAATAGAAGCTGAGTCCAATTGTTGATTTCTTCCTCTCATGATCTATCTTGTGTGATTACCAGTATGTATGTTTATTCATTTACTCTTAAATCATGCTTTACTATCAAATTTATATAATGTAAATGCCTGTTACCACTTACCTCTTAGTTCCATGGTTTTGTTAGCATGGTTGAGTAGAATATTCTAGAATATTATGTTTTTGTGTAAAAATATGGAGCAGACTGTTGGAAATGACTAGGTGATTTTGCTGTATTTTGGTGATGAAATTAATGTATTTTGGTGCGAATTGCGGAAGATGGCCTGAGGAGCTACATAAATGGATTTATGGAGAAATCCTTCAGTAATTTACAATGCTTAACAATTTAGAGACCAGATAAAAAAAAGAACTTTTGGCTCTTGGCAGAAAGACTAGTAATCTTTTAAGTAGGAAATCATGTTTTCTTTATAAATATTTACCTCTATATGTATTGATAAAATGGCTTTTTGAGTATTGTAGCCCCATATTATCGATTAGAAATAATGTCTATAAAAATATTTCACATTTCTTGTAAGAGTTGCGCTTGGGTACATCATGATGTACCCATACATCCGGTTCAACCCGACCCGGTCATCGTTGACCGGTCAACGGTCAACGTCTGACCGTTGACTTTTTTTTTTCCGCTCCGCCTTCGGCTCCGATTTTTAATTTATAGATAATGATTGTGGCAACATTAATGTTTTTTAGCTCGCTCCGACGCCTTCGGCTCCCCTCGCTCGACTCTTGAAAAAAATAAAAAAAAAATAAAAAAATAAATAAATAAAAAACTGAAAAGTCAACACGGTCAACGTTGACCGGGCGGGTCAGGCGGGTCGGGTCGCGGGTTGGATTGAACCGGATGTATGGTACATCATGATGTACAAGAGTTTTTGCCTTCTTTTAAAACTTATATTTTTTTCCCTTCAGAAAAGAATTAGCATCATAAATTTGTATATAAGTATTATGTTCGATAAAATAAATATTTAAAAATGGACTATATTAAGTAGTTATTTACTTCTTAGTATCTATTTATACTTCTATAAATAATATGTCGGAATAAGGAAATTAAAGCTAAAATATATTATAAGATGGTATGATATATCTACTTATTTTTTACTTTCAACTTCTATTTTGATGGAATTTATATTATAAGTTCCTATGTATACATTTATAGTTGTCTAGAGATGTTCTTGAATTTATTCCTTTACATAAATTTTACTTTTTTCAGTATATATCGTATCAAGTTAATACTCCCTCAGTCCCCCATAAGTATGGTGCATATTCGAACCACACTAACTTAGGACGGAGGAGCTACTATTTTTATCAGAATCATTAAAGTGCTCCCTGCATTGTGGGGTTACAAATACCGGTAAATTTTAATGCACGTACAAACATCAAAAGCAAAAGACAACACTAGCTAATTAATTCATAGTTTTAAAACATGAATCTTTGCCTCCAAATCCTTCATAAATCTCTCGAAATTTCTTTCTGAAGAGCCATCATTTTCTAGCGCATTTTGCATTATTTTGCTCACTCTACCTGCATTATGCTTCAACTTGTCCGAAACACCTCCATTCACAAAGCTCTTAATCTTCTCAGCCACTTGTTTCCTATCAAGAGATGCATCCTCACAAAGATTAGTCCCAATCTTCCAATCATCAACCACTAATTTCCTATTACTAGGCTGATCATATCCAATCGGGTAGCAAATCATAGGCACACCACTCCACATGCTCTCCAGAGTCGAGTTCCATCCATTATGCGTCAAGAACCCTCCAACGGCTGGATTCGAAAGAACCTTAACTTGATCACACCATTCAACAATCAACCCTCTATCAATAATCTCATCTTTAAACTCAGGGGGTAAAACATCCGTACTACCATTGCCGAGAATACCTTGTCGAATCACCCACACAAAATTCACTTCACTAAGAGCAAGTCCGTACGCTAATTCCTCGATCACGTGCTTATTGGAATGGACGAAGCTCCCGAACGAGACGTACAGTACCGAACCGGGAGGTTTGGAGCCGAGCCAACCATTGCAGTCTGATTTGGACCACAGGCTCGTGGTGACCGTATCTGTGGGAAGATTTTTGGAGAAATTAAGGGGTCCGATGGCGTAGTTCGGTATGTATTTGTTGAGAGCTGATAGCGTTTGAGGCTCTAGTTCTTCCACCGTGTTTTGTAGGACGAAATCGGCCATTTTCGCTTTCTCAAATAGCAGTCGCGAAGCTCTACTTATGATGCTTTCCATTTGGGATTGTTTTAAATATGGCATTAAATCCTTAGTATTTATTGACTCAACTCCTGGAACGTACTTTATTTCCTCCTCCACATCATCTGTTACAAACCAAGGATTGAGCCTAATATCTGAAAATAATTATTTTTTCAATGTTTTCACATTTTAAGAAAATTAAGCTGAATATCTGAAAATAATTAATTTTCATGTTTCCGTTGCATCTTTCATGACGGTTAAAAGTCGGACAGGATCCTCTGTCTCCAACTTGTGCCCCACTATTAATTTCACTATTCTAAAAAGAATTATTTATAATAAAAAATATAGAATTTTAAAAAATTATATACCGTAATTTTGGAATAATGAACTCTAATAATCAATTAAAATTTAAAAAAAATGTAAATTATATATATATATATATATATATATATATAGGGATTGGTTCATATAGAAACTATTCCTAGTGTGGGAATTAGGAACCAATCTGAACCGTTGATCTTTGTATTATCTATGGTTGTCATTATTCGAAGCATGAATTTATATAGATTTAAGCATGATTTTATATAAGCACAATTGTTTACACAAAAAAGCATGAATCTCATTAAGCATGACTATATATTGATTTAAGCATGAATATATATAAATTTAAGCATGTTCTCAAGTTCTCATTGAAGGAATAATTTTTATAGTAACTCATATATATATATATATATATATATATATATATATATATAAACCCTATTTGGATGGATGAACTCAAATTAATAATTGTAAAATTCTACTAAAATATTATAGATTGGAAATGAAGAAAAAAAAAAAGACAAAAACCTAATTAAATATAGATTGTTGGACAAAATGAGACACCAAAATTGGGGACAAAGGATCCCAAGTGGTTAAAATTAATCCGAGGTCTCCATCTTCTAAACAATTACTCTTTAATGAATTTACATAATATGTATAGATTTCGTGAAAATTTTAAGTGAATTTTAAATACAAAAAATAGAAACGTTGGAAACTTATTTGTATCGTTTTGAGAGTCAGGTCGAAATCGCAAAGTGGATCAAAATTCACAATTTAAACGGAGTTAAACACATATATGAGCAATAGCATACCTTTGCATGGAAAATGGCCGTTTTGTTCAAGAAGATCCCAGTGATATCCCAAGGAATAAACCAAGGCCGATTGCGTCCACAGCGAAACGTTGATGAGGTTGTACTTGCGGGCGACGGCGGCCGGCCAGTCGTAGACGGTGTCCGTCACCAAGAAATGGAGCACATCTAGTTGAGAACGGATTATCTTTCCCACAAATTCATCGACAAGTGGTGGGAAATCGCGGACCAAGGCCTCCCAGTACTGCTCGAAGTGAGCATCTCTATCGAATTCAACGGGGAAAGGATCGGCCATGGTGGTGAAACGTATGTCGAGACCCGACTGTCGAGCGCCGGAGAAGAAATCGACGTGAGTTTGGCTGGCGTGGTGGGCGTCGCATAGCTTCTTATGAAGGAATTCGAGGTGAACGAATGTGATGGTGATGCCCTTAGAAGCAAGCTTCAGAGCTAGATTCACAAAAGGGTTTAGATGGCCTTGGTATGGGACACATATCATGATGGCATGCATCTTTCTCTCTCTATCCCCCATCTTTCCTCTTTTGGTCGATCTTACATTAATATATATATATATATATATATATATATATATATATATTCTGGTTTTTGGGATGTAAAATAGCAGAAATATACGTTGTCTGTGTGTTTGTAACTAGTGGAAAGCTCAGTTGTTGTTTGGTAATAGATGATGTGTATGAAAAGATTATATTTGTGTGGTTGTGCAGGAGATGATTTAACATGCATTTGGAAAGAGCCAAAATAGGCGAATTCTTGATGTGGAAGTGGAATATTGTAGCTAGAAGCAAAATTGAATTTGATAAGAATTCAAAAAATAAATAAATTGAATTTGATAAACTACGTATATATATCTATCAGGCGCAGTAGACCGCAGAGTACGATTGGTGCGGTACATCATATTTTTATTATTTATATTTTAATTAATTTTAGTTATCATTTAATAGATTCTAATTAAAATTAATATATTTTAATTGGGATTAATAAATCCTAGTGTCTTCAAATTATCCTTTAATTACCAATATTTCTTAAATTATTCTTTAATTACGGCTAATCGCAACGTGCGGTCGGCGGTACCAAACTTTTGTCTTGATATAATTATATAGGTAGTCATTATAAAGTCTTTCGGAGAAAAGTCGAAACGTATAGGACAGAACAAAATAGGCAATAATTTATACAAAAAAATAGGCATTAATGGATTTAATAAGAAGAGCTCATGCTATCATGCTATGTACTGACTTAGATACATGAAATGAAATCTTCCATCCATTTATTTCACTAATTTTAGCATTAATCAGATAGTTGTGGTGGTAAAAAGTTCAATGTCAGTTTCGAGAAAATGATAGTGAACACAAGTAGTTTCCTTTTAATTTCTATTTATAATTTTCCTCAAAAAAAATTATATTTATAATTTAATTGCTTTCATATAAAAATATACACCATCTGCATAAAGAGTGTGGTACATTTGAAGTGACACGGATTTTAAGAAAAGTAAGGTAAACGTTATTTGATTGAAAAAAAAAACCCATCATTTTGAATTTGTGTGAGGTCAAGAGAAATCAACCTCGACCAATGAGGCTTCGACAACTCAGCATCCTAATTTTTTTTTGTTATTAAATGAAATTATGGCTAGCCATAATGTGGCTGCATAAATTTTTTTATTTTTTTTTCCTTTTGATAAAGTAGTTATTCAAATAATGAATAAAATACAAAATGCATATTAATGAAAAACACGTACATGTACTAAGACACTAAGATAAATGCATAAACAACATACATATGTGCATCTCATATTTAAGAAAAGCAAAATAATTATAAATTAAAAATGCATTTTCAAAAAGTTCATATTGGACTAAATTTGCATAATAAAAAGAATAAATATGCATTATTTTAAGGTTCATAAGCTTCCATGAATTTCTTCTACTTCCTGGTCATTCACGACAACCTTTCTACAAATATTTATTTAATTTTGAATAATACATCACCAATGTAAGATTTTGTTTTTATTTGGAATGATAATTCTTGCTTATTTTTAAAAGGAGTCGGTTTATTCATCACACAAAAAAAATTCCTAAATCAATGCCACAATTTTAGATTGCCGGATTGTAAATATTTTGGAAGGACTAATATATCCTTTTGTATATTAAAAATATAAAAATGCACAATCATCCATCCTTGTTAGGGCTGGTAATTTTCAACACGACACGGTAACCCGACACAAACCGACGCGAAATTAATGGCTTTGGATCAAGCCTTATTGGGTTCGGGTCCTCATCGGATTGACCCGATAAGGACCTGAAAATTTCGGGTCGGGTTCGGATTACCCGATAAGGAATTATATTTTTTAATATTATATTTATTTAATTCAAATCAAGCTTTTAAATTGGTGATATATTTATTTTCCTTCTAAGTCATCAAAAGATATTAACTTTTTGAATATTTATTTATTTTTCTCTTATTAAATTTTATTTTAAAATATTTTTTCTTTTATTAAATCTTATTTTAAAATATTTTTTCTCTTATTAAATCATTTAAATTTGGGTTCGGGTCAACCCAAATTTTATCGTGTCAATTTCGGGTTCGTGTCGGGTTCGTGTCGTGTTCGGATTTAGTCATTTCGGGTTGTGTTCGGGTTCGGGTTGAACATATACTTAACAGGTCGGGTTTGGGTTGGGCCTTAACAGATCAGGTCGAAATCAGGTCGACCCGAATCCGACCCAACCGGACCCGATTGCCACCCCTAATAATCCTTGTATGTTCTATGTGGCATGATCTGGTTCATCTATTTTATTATAATCTAGTGTCTCAATTGGTTTCTAGTTTCTACTCTAGGGATGGTTTCTACAAGAACTCATCCCTATATATATATATATATATATATATATATATAGCGCAGATCAAATAAGAACACTTTCTTAGGTGAGAAATAAAAATAAATCTGGACCCTTGATCTTTGTTCATCTACGGTCTAGATTTAACCGTGCATATAGTTACTGTAATTTATGCATTTAAATGTTAATGCATTAAGTTACTGTAATTTATGCATTTAGTTTCTGCATTTTATGCATTTCCGATATAATAAAAATGCATTGTTCTTACGTTCTTCTATAAGTTGTGTTCTTTCTAGATCCACTCTATATGTATATATATATGGAACTCATCTTTATATGATGAGTCCGTAGAAACCATGCATTTTTATCACATCGGTTAATGCACAAATTGCAATATTTTAATGCATAGACATATGTTAATGAAAGAATTGAACTGTTGATCGTTTTGATGCACTCTCGAGATTTAATTAGTGCATTAAATTATTAGATCCAATTTAATTGATATATATATATATATATATATATATATATATATATATATATATATTCTGGTTTTTGGGATGTAAAATAGGAGAAATATACGTCGTCTGTGTGTTTGTAACTAGTGGAAAGCTCAATTGTTGTTTGGTAATAGATGATGTGTGTATATATGAAAAGATTATATTTGTGTGGTTGTGCAGGAGATGATTTAACATGCATTTGGAAAGAGCCAAAATAGGGCGAATTATTGATTTATTGTAGAAGCAAAATTGAATTTGATAAGAATTCAAAAAAAAATTGAATTTAATAAGCTACATATATATCTATCGGGCGCAGTGGACTGCAGAGTACGATTGGTGCGGTACATCATATTTTTATTATTTATATTTTAATTAATTTGAGTTATCATTTAATAGATTCTAATTAAAATTAATAAATTTTAATTGGGATTAATAAATCCTAGTGTCTTCTAATTACCCTTTAATTTCCATTATTTCTTAAATTATTTTAAAATTACGGCTAATCGCAACGTGCGGTCGACTTTATAATGACTCTCATTATAAAGTCTTCCGGAGAAAAGTCGAAACGTATAGAACAGAACAAAATAGGCAATAATTTATACAAAAAAATAGGCAATAATGGATTTAATATGAAGAGCTCATGCTGTCATGCTGTCATGCTATGTACTGACTTAGATACTTGAAATGAAATCTTCTATCCATTTATTTCACTAATTTTAGCATTAATCAGATAGTTGTGGTGGTAAAAAGTTCAATATCAGTTTCGAGAAAATGATAGTGAACACAAGTAGTTTCCTTTTAATTTCTATTTTTGATTTTCCTCAAAAAAAAATTATATTCATAATTTAATTGCTTTCATATAAAAATATACACTATCTGCATAAAGAGTGTGGTACATTTGAAGTGACACGGATTTTAAGAAAAGTAAGGTAAACGTTATTTGATTGAAAAAAAAACCCATCATTTTGAATTTGTGTGAGGTCAAGAGAAATCAACCTCGACCAATGAGGCTTCGACAACTCAGCATCCTAATTTTTTTTTTGTTATTAAATAAAATTATGACTAGCCATAATGTGGCTGCATAGATTTTTTATTTTTATTTTTTCCTTTTGATAAAGTAGTTATTCAAATAATGAATAAAATACAAAATGAATGAAAAACACGTACATGTACTAAGACACTAAGATAAATGCATAAACAACATACATATGTTCATCTCATATTTAAGAAACACAAAATAATTATAAATTAAAAATGGATTTTCAAAAGAGGATTATTTAGGTATATCCAGTATAGTGATAGTGTATACCACCCATAACCAGTTTTGAGGGCATGTATAACACATAACCACTAAGACTTTTTGACTTTCCTAATTATATCTATTGTGACATTTTCTAAAAATGTGTCTTATTTGTGTGGAAATGGGGAAAAATTGACTAGTTAATCAAAATCATATAAAATCATGTATTTATCCTCCTATTTTAGCTATTTAAATGATAGCTACGTATTTCTTTATTACATATTTTTTCTAATCGATCCAACGCTTTCAAAATGGTATCAGAGCCTAAGGTTTATTAAGGAATTATATTTTATTTATTGCTTTAAGTATTATCCTAATCGGAGGAGACATAAAGAAAAACATGGATCCGGACGATTGTCCGAGATGCGAATGTTACAGGAACTATCTCCATGATTTGGAGATACAGAAAACAAGAACCCAGACTGCTCTTGCAATCTGGAAGAGAGAATTCAACTCTGCAGCAATAAGAGTGGATTGTGAATCCATTATCTCTTGCCACCAAGAGATGAGAAGGAGAGAAAACTTCATCGAGGAGTTGAAGTATCTCCATCTAAGGACGGTGAACGTGATGAGAGAAAACCATCAGAACCATACGGACTGATGGATCTAGAAGGATGTCCAAGGTGTGGACATTCCAGGAACGTCTCCAAATCCTGGAGAAAAGAAGGATAAGATACCAGAGTGTCCTAACACACTGGCGAAATATGCTGAATCTCTTAGTTCAGCATAACCAGGAGAAATAATTAATTGATTCCTGCCTCCAAGGAATCAAAAGAAAGGAAGATCTTCTCCATAGTTGTATCTGCCTTGAATGGGAGATAGAACATGCCATGAGAAGAGACCATTGGATCCATTTGGGAGTAAATTGGAATCATCTCTGATGGAACTAAAGAAAGATAAAGGAGTATCATCTACTCTTTTATATCAAGAGATTACTCCAGATTCATCCAAGATATCGGAGGATCTGAGTTAAATACAGAAAACAGTACAACATTATGGTGATATCCTGTATGGTGTACCACGCGATCTTTACAAGATTGCTATAAAACAGGATGAAATTTATAATATCCTAAAGGAGATCCAATCACGGATCGAAAAACTGGAGCAACAACCTCGTTCCAGTCAAAGAATGAATCATTTTGGTAATGAACCCACTTATCCATTTCCAGTGGGAGAAACCAAGAAGGATCCAAACGTGGAGGCCTTGAAAAGAATGATTCGAGAAAAGAAAAGATGAATAATCTCGAAAGAATCAATCTTGACGACCTCCAGGAGTTAGCAGAATCTTTTGCTAACATGGCGATGGTTGATCTAAAAATGAACCAGAATGTGGTCCAAAACCCACAGCCCGTGAATCAACTTCCACAAGGAGCTATCATTGGAAATCAACAAGATTTTCAAAATGCACCCGGAGCCATTAATGTAGTCCAGCATTTTCATACTGGAGCAAGGTTTTATCAACATACCCCAAATGATGCATATATGGCGGCAAGAAGGACAAGGGCAAGAAGGCCACAACCAAAGGTGCAGGATACACCTTATGGTAAGGCGACCCTAGATCCAATTCATCCCTATGGATTAATGCTCGATCTTGATGAAGTTAATTTCAAAGATCGAGAATCTGTAATCGATGAGTGGACGTCAGCTTTGAGAATTGCGGCAACAACTCTCGATTTAAACAAGGAAGGATTTGTGAGAATCCTCGAAATGAGCCTTGCAGGAATTGTCAAGATATAGCATGAGAATTCTTTCCTATAGATATCAAGAATGCATGTTTTGAGAGTGAAAACTTCACTGAACATGTTCAGAATATGGCAACGATATTTAAAGGCCATTTTCTAGGAGAAGGATATTTCGAAGGATTTGATCAAGAAAAGAGAAAGAAATACTTGATGGCATTGTATAATCTAAGACTTGCAGTCTTGGATCAACAATCGCTTAACAAGTTTCTACAGCTCTTTACTCTTTATCAACATCAATCTAAAGTTGATGATAGAGTTGCACTGGAAATTTTCTTTCTAAAATTTCCAAGCCCATGGAAGGATATGTTGATTTGGGATTACAAACCAGGAGATCCTGAAAATGTCGCAAGGAGGATGTTTTATGTATATCGAAAGCTCTCAGAGTGGTGTCAACAAGCAACAGCTCTGAGGAACATGAAGAAACTAAGGAGGATTAACAAATACGCTTCTCTAAACTGTGATGATAATGATCTACCAACGGTCATTGGAGGAGAACCACCAAGGCTGAAAAGAAGCAAGAAAAATAGGTTTCAGCCCTATCATAAAGTTGGAGATCCAAAAAGAAATTCTTGGAAACCAAGAACCAGATGGTCAAGACAGAAGGCCAGATCTTACAAATCAGGACAAAGAAGTGAACCATCAAGGAATAGGTATCCATTCCAAGGAGTGAATAAATCCCAAGGAATGACACCTGCCAAGAAAACTTTCAGGAGAACTCACACTAGAGTTAACGAAAGTTTCAAGGATTGCAACTGCTGGACGTGCGGAGAAGATATGAACAAGAAGAAGTCTTCAGTGGAGAAGATTCAGAATGGTCTGATGGAACTAGATCGGAGTCAGACTGATCCAGAGATTGTTCATCAGAAGAAAGAGGACAGGACGGGATTCTCTAGTCACACAACTCTCTCTCAAAATCTGATTGACAAGATTATGAAGAAAAGTCTGAATATACAAAAGTATCAAGGCTTTTCAGCAAGTAACATAGATCAAGTTCTGAGGAACTTTAATCTACGGAGCAGGAAACAACAAATCGTCTATGGAATTACTAGACGAGAAATGTCGCTTCCTATAGAGCTTACAGGAAATCAAGTGGAGATGCAGTTGATTCCAGCCAGTGACATCAGGGAGGATTTATCAAAGATGAAGCCCGAAGTCGCTGAAAAGATGAACTGGATCCATATTGGAGCAATCCAGTTGATGTTAAAATTGGCCCTCTTTACCGGAGTTCACACGCCGATCGATATTGCTATATGCGATAAAAGAGTGAGAAATTTGAAAGATTCCATATTGGGAACAATTGCGGGAGATATTTGTGTAGGACAAGTGGTGGGAATCATCTATCCAAATATTGCCTACAATCTTAATAATACCCATTTCAGCAAAGCTCTGACGCTCTATCAGGACTTTAAGCGCAAGGATTTATTGGAGGAAGAAAATAGGCCTTACTCCATTACTTATCAGGTATCATACGCTCTTTCCAACTCACATCACACTGAGTTGTTTCTGGAAAAGAAGTTTATTGAGATACCAGATATCTTCAACAAGGTGACAACAACTGTTTGTCCCTATAGAGTGGAAATTGCTCGGTTAAGAAACGTTGATATTCAAATCCGAGATAGAGAAGTCATGAGACACGATCAAAGTCTCAGGATAACTTTAGGAAGATTATCTTTCCAAGGAGACAGAATTATGTCTTTGCCATATGGGAGGAGTCGGAGTCTCATTCGAGAAGCTCAATCTCAAATATCTCAGAGTAACAAAGTTCCAGTGAATCTGAAATGTCCCGAGGGATGGAGAGAAGTGATAGTAAAATTCGACACTACAAGGTTGGAAACCAACTTCCCTTGTAATGTTCTTTACTATCTACAGCAACCGGAGATCAATCATTACAAAGGTACCCTGGAGATTGGGGGAAAAATGATGGAGATCAAGGGCAGAGCTGGAAGAGAAGCAGTCTTGCTATTGGGTTTGGATTTTCTTGAGGATCACAAACCTTGGGCAAATAAAGAAGATGGAATGGAAATCACGATTAATGGAAGAAAACTATTAATCGAATGACAAGTCCATTCTCCATATACATCTCTATACGGATGTTATATGAAAAATATAAGGCAGAATATTTTGCTGCTTATATTGATTCAGGTGCAGGAATTTGTACTGCAAAACGAGGAGTCTTTCCAGCAGAGGTAGAAGAAGATCTGTCCCGAATTGCAGGAAGAGATTTTTCAAAGAAGATTTTGCTCTTGGCTAAAGGAATAAAAGAGACGGAAATTCTAATTGGCGGAGCCAGAAGTACACCTTGGTATAAGGTTAAAACTCCACCAATTTATTTCCATGATACAGGAGCAGATATTCTGTTAGGAAACAATTTTCTACAGATGTTCAAAAGATACATGCATGATAATGAAAGAAGGCAATTGGTGTTCACAACTATTTGCCATCACAAAATCATTGTCCAGAGGCTCAAAGAGGCTTTTAATCGCCAGATACCATTGATTTTCGCAGCAAGCATGGTGATGAAGGAAAACTTCGACACCCAAAAATGAAGGATCAAAGGAGATTTAGCGAAGCAGTGCTAAGCTGTATTAGGGAAGAGGATCTCAAAGATGAAGAGGTCCAGATCCTCAAAGTATCTTTAATATCTCATCAATATATTAAGGAAGAGATGCAGGTGTCCCTAGAAGATGTCAAAAGAAAGATTAAAAGGAATTACAATGAGAATCCTTTGGCATGGTGGGATAGAAACAAGCTCAAAGCTACCTTGAAGGTGAAGCCAGATAAGGAGTATGAGTTTGTTAGATACAGACCAATCCTGATGAACCTCAAAGATCAACAGGATATGAAGGAGATAATCAATGAACACCTTGATTTAAAGTTGATCGAACCAGGAAACTCGCCTTACAGCAGTCCCGGATTTTTGGTAAGGAATCATGGTGAGATCAAACGAGGTAAACCCAGATTAGTTATTAATTACAAAGGAATGAATGATATTCTGGAGTTTGATGGATATTTTATTCATAGTAGAGAACACCTTATTAACTGCATTAGAAATGCTAAGGTATTCTCTAAGTTTGATTGCAAGTCAGGTTTCTACCAGATTCGCATGGAGGAAGGTAGTAAGAAGTTTACAGCCTTCTCTACTCCACAAGAGCATTATGTTTGGAAAGTAATGCCAATGGGGTTGGCAAATGCGCCCCAAATATTTCAGAGGAAGATGGATAATCTGTTCAAAGATTATTTTTCTTTTATGTTTGTCTATCTTGAAATCTTTGCAGATGTTTGGTACAAAGAATGATTAGTTCTGTCTGAAAAAAGGCAGCAGTTGCAACCCGGAAAATGGAATTTCTGGGTATCGAGATCGATGAAGCATGAATTATTCTACAGGATCATATTGTTCAGAAGGTCCAGAATTTTCCTAAAAATCTGAAAGAAAAAAACAACTTCAGAGCTTTCTGGGAGTTGTTAATTTTGCAGGACCATTCATTAAGAATCTCGCAAAACATAGAAAAGTCTTCAGTACATTACTGAAAAAGGATGTTTCGTTCATCTGGATGGAAGAACATCGACAGGAAATGAAGGAGTTAAAAGAAGTTTGCAGAAATCTCCCAAAACTCTCGATACCTCAGGACGAAGACGACTTGGTCCTGTATACAGAAGCAAGTGATTATTGGTGGGCAGCAGTCTTAACCAAGATCACTCCTAATGGAGAAGAACCTTGCAGATACTGTAGTGGTTTATTCTCAGAAGATGAGGCCGTGCGATGGCACATCAACGAGAAAGAATTCTTTGCAGTCCGAAAGGCGTTTAAAAAATGGCCTTTATTTTTATTAGCAAAGAAATTTACTTTGAAAGTCGATAACACGCAGGTTAAGGCTTTCTTAAGAAACAAGATGGAATCTAAGCCTGAAAAGGCTAGATTAATTAGATAGCAAGCTGAATGTCAATATTATATTTTTGATATTGTTATTGTGAAATCTCACAAAAATATTCTTGCAGATTTCTTAACAAGAGATGGAGCAAACTGATGTGAACTCCATTCTACTGGCCCATAGACATCTCAGAGAAAATCAGGAGATATTAACGGGAGAGTGGGACGAGTGCATTCTGAATGCTGAACAAGCAGAAAGATTGTAGACTCTCGACAAGACGAAAGTCACCGAGAGAATACGAGCTTGCATACGGTTTCAGGGTCAACTCTGGGTTGCATGTCAAACACCAATCCTTCGGGAGGCCAAAGATCCTTTGGTGAAAGAAGAGTTTCGAGTACAGGGCTCTAAACCTGTAGCAGAGGATTCCAATACCTCTTGCCCGAGTTCTAAGGTGGTGGTATCTTCGGAACTATTGCCCCAAGAAAAGGATGATATTCAGGGGTCACACTCTAAACCATCATGTCAACCCAGCACCTCTGGGGTAAAAGAGGGAGAGATTAATCTTAGGCCAATGACTGGCACTTCTAAGGTTAGTACTGAAAAATTTGAAGTTTCTTCTTTTTGCCAGATGTATCAAGCTAATTGGGAGAAGCTCCATACAAGGACGAGAATCAACCCAGAAAAAATAAGGGTTGATGTGTCGAGGAAATATCCTCGGGTGTGGATGATGCCAAATTCAGATCCATACGAAGTTAAAAGATGGTATGAATTTGGAGCACTTGCTTCGGTTTATACCACATCTCCATCATTCGCCGAAATCAAGAATCTACCTAAATGGATTCAAGAAGCGGTGTATTATACCTGGGCTAACAATCCGCAGCTTAGCCGAGGTGACATTTTGGAGCTGTATTTTATTAGCGCAGCCCCAGAACCAGCGGGAAAAGGAAATCATGAAGCCTTCCACTATATTAGGCTTCGAAGACCAGATGCACGCGCCCTCGAAAAAATCAAGGCGCCTACAGAGAAAGAGACTACTCTAGTCTCTACATTACCAGAATACCTCATCTCCACCAGAAGAGCATAGGGATTATGGGTCTATCTCACAGAGATGGACAAAGTCAAGTTTCCGTTTAAATTCTTTCAGAATTCAGTAAACGGATCATTCCTGTTAAATACTATGACAGGAAAATCAACAAGATTTGCAGAGGAAGCTTTCGAAAGAAAGAGGACTTTGCTTTGGGAAAACAAGATTGCGACGAGCAAAGAAACTCATCGCAAATACTGCAACATGGCTCATTTTAGAAACTGGTCTGAGCGCGTTTGTTCGGATTGCCAGAACCAGAAGAAACCAGAGTTTGGGAAAGGATTCTTGCCCAGAAGGGGAAAAGAGAAAGCTCGGTCCAACGAGCATCTAGAGTACAAGGCGCTGCCAAAAGCAAGGACGCCCAGGGTCCCGGAAAAAAAGTAGATTCCCGACACAAGTTGGTGGAGTCATGTGACTCTGAGCTGGAGAACCACCAAATAAAAAGAAAACGACAATAGTGGATTGATGAATAGAGATTACTCACTAAACAACAGATGAGTAAAGTAACAGGAGAACCACTACCAATAGAAAAGTGGTCCATTAATCACAAGAAAGGGACCTCACACCAAAAGTTAGTTGTCTTCATTCAATAATGGAAGACAAGGGAGGACCCCATTCACGTGGAAGCAAGCTGGCCAAGGATAAGAGCATCCAAGGCAATAATGCGGGGAAGGAGACCTTCCACTGAAGACCTCTATATAAACAAGGATTGAAGAGAGCATTAGACATCAGAAATCCTACAACTTTTCTTCTCTGCTCTCTCAAAATAAAAGTTTGCTATAGTTCCTATTCTAGTATAGTTTGGTATATGTATTTCATTTCCGCTACTATAGGTAGCTAAACAAGTCTGTCTCCTCCCTAAAGAAGATATACTTATACTGTAATAAATATTATATAATTCCTAAATAAAAGTTTAGGCATTTGTTCATCCCTTCCAGTATATTATTTTCTTTGTGTACCGACCAAAAACCCTACGCCCCGGGTAGAAAACGAACGAGGGCTGAGTTGTGTGTTGCTGAAGGAGTCTGTTTCTGGAAACCATCGGTTGCGATCGTGTGGTTGGACGAGGTCCCTAAAACTTCCGGTAGAAAAACCCGGCAGCATTACGGTCAAAAAGATATGAAGTTGGTCTATGTTGATTTTATTTATACGGAAGTGTGATGGGCCTGATTGTTTTGCATAATTTATCTCCAAATTGAAAATTGGATAAATAAAGCGGAGTATGTAATGAAGAAATTCAGTAGAAAGGTAAAAAGATCAAAATTTTGACGCATATTGTATTATTATAAGGTTGACTAGTATATATCAATATTTCTCCTTATTTTATACAATATTTTATACACAAAAATAGATATAATAATCTTATGGGTGGGTCAGTAGATACTACTTATACATGCCACCAAAAGTGGTCGGGGAAGGTACACAATATCTCTGTACTGGTTAGAATGAATTTCCTCTATTTTCAAAAAGTTCATATTGGACTAAATATGCATAATAAAAAGAATAAATATGTGTGTGCGTGTGTTAGCCTAGTGGTAGAGTGATAATGTTTAGGCCAAAGGTCACGGGTTCAAGTCCACCGTCACGCGGCCTTTAAAATTTCTTGTAATGTTTGTTAAAAAAAAAGAATAAATATGCATTATTTTAAGGTTCATAAGCTTCCATGAATTTCTTGTACTTCCTGGTCATTCACGACAACCTTTCTACAAATATTTATTTAATTTTGAATAATACATCACCAATGTAAGATTTTGTTTTTATTTGGAATGTTAATTCTTGCTTATTTTTTGAAGGAGTCGGTTTCTTCATCACACATAAAAATTCCTAAATCAATGCCACAATTTTAGATTGTCGGATTGTAAATATTTTGGAAGGACTAATATATCCTTTTGGTATATTAAAAATATAAAAATGCACAATCATCCATTCTTGTATTGTATGTTCTATGTGGCATGATCTGGTTCATCTATTTTATTATAATTTAGGGTCTCAATTGGTTTCTAATTACTGGTGAATACTATTATTCTCGATTCATGCTTTTTGTATAAAAAATTATGCTTATATAAAAATCATGCTTTTTACAAACTATTTTCATGCTTTTATTATTAACAACCATAGATCATACCATGATCAATGGTTGAGATTAGTTTGTAGTTTTTACATGGGCACTAGTTTTTATATGAACCAAATCATATATATATATATATATATATATATATATATATATATATAACACAGATCAAATAAGAACACTTTCTTAGGTGAGAAATAAATACAAATCTGGACCCTTGATCTTTGTTGATCTACGGTCTAGATTTAACCGTGTATTTAGTTACTGTAATTTATGCATTTAAATGTTAATGCATTAAGTTACTGTAGTTTATGCATTTAAATATTTATGCATTTATTTTCTACATTTTATGCATTTCCGATATAATAAAAATGCATTGTTCTTACGTTCTTATATAAGATGTGTTCTTACCAGATCCACTATATATATATATATATATATATATATAGGGAACTCATCTTTATATGATGAGTCCGTAGAAACCATGCATTTTTATCACATCGGTTAATGCACAAATTTTGCAATATTTTAATGCATAGACATATGTTAATGAAAGAATTGAACTGTTGATCATTTTTATGCACTCTCGAGATTTAATTAGTGCATTAAATTATTACACGTTGTGCATTAAAAATGTGTTAAATATTTATGCAGTAATTATTTTATGCACTTTCGAGATTTAATTAGTGCATTAAATTATTACAGGTTGTGCATTAAAAA
Source organism: Agastache rugosa (assembly GCA_031470985.1). NCBI lineage: Eukaryota > Viridiplantae > Streptophyta > Magnoliopsida > Lamiales > Lamiaceae > Agastache > Agastache rugosa. The sequence continues at coordinate 29,638,135 of CM062606.1, read as the reverse complement.
TATGTTAAATATTTATTCAGTAATTATTTTATTCACTTTCGAGAATTAATTAGTGCATTAAATTATTATAGGTTGTGCATTAAAAATGTGTTAAATATTTGTGCATTAAATTACTGCAAATTGTCATTTGCCATATTTGTGCATTAAAGTACAACATGTGCATTTTCGAAGTGATAAAAATGCATGGTTTCTACGGACTCATATAAGAATGAGTTCCTACAAGATCTACACCATATATATATAGAGTACAGAGTTTTTCTAGGCCAGTAAGTATATGCGTTTTGCGAATTTAGGACAATCTTTTGCGGGCTTGCAATTTTAGGACAAAGTTTCAAAAATTAAGCATTCGCAATCCAAAAAAAGCCCGATCAGGCTAAATCGCACGTGTTTTGCACGTGATCGTACTTTTCTTGGCCCGGTGATGATGTGGCTTCCAACTAAGTGCTACATCATTTGCCATCTCAACAAAATGAAAATGAAAAAAAAATTAAAAAAACATTCATCTTTCCTCCCTTTCTTTCTCCCCAACCCCACCCCACCTGCCTCTCCCTCTCTCTCTCGCCCAACAGCCAAGCCACCACCGCCGCCTCCCCACCTCTGCCGGCGACCACCTCCTACCCCCATTTTCCCTCTCTCTATGCTATCTTCCCCATCCATCTTTTTGTCGCCGCCACCCTCTTCTCGACTCCCAACCATCTTCTCGTCGTCGCCATCCTCTTCTCGACTCCCAACCATCTTCTCGCCGTCGCCGCCGCCGCCACCATCACCTCCGACCGCCACCACCACACAGCTCTCCATCTCCCACTTCCTCTTTCAACTATCTCCCTTCCCCCATCTTCCCTCTCTGTATTCTCTCTTCCTCACCATCATCTCTCTCTTCGCCCACCTCTGCCGCCGACCGCCAGCACTGCATATCTCCGCCGCTGACTGCCTCCGCCGACCCACCCCCAAACGAAATACATTAACCCCAAATCGAACGAAACCCCAAATCGCCGCCACCAATCATCTCTCTCTCTCTCTCTTCTTTTCAGTCGATCTGTAGCGGCGGCCGGCCAAGAAGAGTGTTCTCTCTTCTCCGTCGCCGTCCCCGATTAGACCTGCAAAATTGTATTTTGGGTGATGTGGGGGTGGTTGAAGATGGTGGGGAATGGTGAAAATTGAAAGAGGGGCTGGTGTGAAACAGATGGTTGTGTGGGGTGTGTTGTCGGAGAAAAGAGAGAGAGAGAGAGAGAGAGAGAGAGAGAGAGAGGTTGAGAGGGAGATGGAGATGGAGAGCTAGGTGGTGGTGGTGGTGGTGGCTGTCGGAGGTGGCAGCGGCAGCGAGAAGGTTGGGATATTGGAGAGAGATTTGATTTTAATTTTTGTTTTCATTTTTTTAATTGAGAAAAATGAGATGGCAATGATGTGGCACTTAGTTGGCAGCCACATCATCATCGGGCCGAAAAAAATACCATCACATGCAAAACACATGCAATTTAGCTCGATCGGGCTTTTTTTGGCCTGCAGGTGCTTAATTTTTGAAATTTTGTCCTAAAATTGCAAGCCCGCAAAAGATTGTCTCAAATTCGCAAAACGCATATTCTTACTGGCCTAAAAAAACTCTGTACTCTATATATATAGATGTATATATATATATTCCTTTAAAATCTAATAAACCTCATCGGTGGTATACATGACAACAAAAATCAGTACAATATCCATTTGATATCAAATGGATATTAAGATCTGAACTCCAATCTCACCCAAAAAAAAATGAGTAGGTCTAAATTGCAAAGAATATATATTAAGGTTGAATGTTTATTGTTAAGTTTCAAAGGTCTTGGTCTACGTTGCAAATGACCTAGAAAAAGACTAAATTGCAAATAATAAATTTCTATTTTACAATATGTCAATCAATATTTGCAAGTATATATTTGAAAGTTGGAACTCCATTTGTTGCTAGGCATAACCTCTACATTTACCAAAACTCAAAACAATATACTACTCCCTCCGTCCCCCAAAGTGTAGTGCGCGCATATCTAATTATATGTGTGGTATAAAATATTTGTTGAACCACACTAACCTAAGGAAGTATATAGTATCTAATTGAATAAATTTTAATGCACGTACAATCATAAAAAGCAAAAGACAATACTGGCTAACTAATTCAAAGTTTGAAAGCATGAATCTTTGCCTCCAAATCCTTCATAAACCTCTCGAAATTTCTTTCTGAAGAGCCATCATTTTCCAGCGCATTATGCATTGTTTTCCTCACTGTATCTGCATTGTGCTTCAACTTGTCCGAAACACCTCCATTCACAAAGCTCTTAATCTTCTCAGCCACTTGTTTCCTATCAAGAGATCCATCCTCACAAAGATTAGTCCCAATCTTCCAATCATCAACCACTAATTTCCTATTACAAGGCTGATCATATCCAATCGGGTAGCAAATCATAGGCACACCACTCCACATGCTCTCCAGAGTCGAGTTCCATCCATTATGCGTTAAGAACCCTCCAACGGCTGGATTCGAAAGAACCTTAACTTGATCACACCATTCAACAATCAACCCTCTATCAATAATCTCATCTTTGAACTCAGGGGGTAAAACATCCGTACTACCATTGCCGAGAATACCTTGTCGAATCACCCACACAAAATTCACTTCACTAAGAGCAAGTCCATACGCCAATTCCTCGATCACGTGCTTATTGGAATGGACGAAGCTTCCGAACGAGACGTACAGTACCGAACCGGGAGGTTTGGAATCGAGCCAACCGTTGCAGTCTGATTTGGACCAGAAGCTCGTGGTGACGGTGTCTGTGGGAAGATTTTTGGAGAAATTAAGGGGTCCGATGGCGTAGTTCGGTATGTATTTGTTGAGAGCTGATAGCGTTTGAGGCTCTAGTTCTTCCACTGTGTTTTGTAGGACGAAATTGGCCATTTTCGCTTTCTCAAATACCAGGCGCGAACCTCTACTCATGATGCTTTCCATTTGGGATTGTTTTAAATATGGCATTAAATCTTTGGTATTTATTGACTCAACTCCTGGAACGTACTTTATTTCCTCCTCCATATCATCTGTTACAAACTAATGATTCAGCCTAATATCTGAAAGGGAAATGATTTTTTGACATAATGCCCTAAACATAAGGGGATTATATTAGATATTGTACGATTTTTGAAAATTATGATTTATTTAATTTATTTAATCGAAATTTCTCATTTATTCTCTTGCCCTTACCACTAATTAAGGGATAGATTAGATGATTGATTTTGAATTTCAAAAATAAAATCAAATCTAGCTATTCCATAATTAATCTCAATCATATTCATAATTATTTCCCTAAATCGTGGTATAATTAAGAAAATGAATCGAAATAAAATCATAAATATTTATATTTATGAGCAATTTCGAATATTGATTGTTATAATGTCCTACATTTCTAAATTATTGCATTTTAATTAATTTTGCTTCTAAATAATTATCCATATACAATAATTATTAAATTAAGTAATATAAAAGGCCATCGAATTTTTGTCATGTGTTTCTAATGTATAATTAATTTCGAAAAAAAGTCTTCAGCAAAACTCAAATTATTTTTAATTTTTTTTTAAAATGGATTTATATTAACTATATGTATAGGAAAGTTTGCCTACATTCAAAAACTCGAAAAAAAGAACAGATACGAATTGATGTGAAAATAAATAATTTTCATATAAAAAACTCATTTTATTTTATATAAAAAAAAGCATTGTAATATAAATCTGAATTGAAAAAACAAACTTATTTCATAGACATCCATATTCTCTTAATCATTCTTTGAATTCCAATTTTTGATTTTATTCCATTAATATTTTTTTTAATATTTGATATATGCATGACATCCATATGTCAATAATTTTAATACGTGAACTATCATGAGCCAAGATACAAGACTCCTCATGAGCCATGACACACAGCGCCACGACACACGGCACCCATCGACCCAGCGCCATGACACATGGCACCAACACAAGTGGCACCCCACATTGTGCCAACAACCTGACGCCCCACCAAGCCCACACCACGACACACTGGTCCCATGTGCCACGACACATGGCGCCAACACAAGTGGCGCCCCATATTGTGCCATCTAACCGACACCTCACCAAGCCCGCACTATGACACACGGCACCCCATACCCGTTAATACTATCTTAATACTATCTATATCAACTTCTAACCGTTTAAATTCTCACCGATTAACCTTATAATAAGTTAATTGATCATATACTACAACAAATTCTCATTGATTAACAATATTATTAATGGATCCATCAAATTCTCACCGATTAACTATATTACAAGTGAATTGAGCTTATAGTAGAGCAACTTTTCACCGATAAACTATATTGTTAGTGAAATGATCAAATTTTCACCGATTAACCTTATGATAAGTTAATTGATCATATTCTACAATAAATTCTCATTGATTAACAATATTATTAGTGGATCCATATCAAATTCTTACCCATTAACTATATTACAAGTGAATTGAGCTTATACTAGAGCAACTTCTCACCAATAAACTATATTGTTAGTGAAATGATCAAATTTTCACCAATTAATCATATGATAAGTTAATTAATCATATACTACAACAAATTTTCACCACTTCAATATAAAATAAGTGAATTTAATCTATTGTTGGTATTATAGTAATAAGCGTGCAAAATTAGCAGTAATTATAAATTTATTATAACTAGTATAAATGTTGTTATTAAAAACTTATAAAATTTAAATGTATCTGAGTTACATAGACATTAAAGAACTTAGTGATAGATAGTTCGTAAAAATGACAAAGTTTTACATATTTTGTGGTAATTTGCTTAATGAATCTATAATTCGATTTGCTTGGAATACAAAATCTATTGTTTAAAGCCTGTTATTGGTATTAAAAAATATTCTAAAATTCTCACCGATTGGCTGCAGCAACTACGTTTTCAAAATAAAATAAAATAAATCTATATAATACATTTGCTGCTGCAACCACTTTTTTTTATCAAAAGATAAAAGTTATTTTATCCTAAATTTGAAATCACAAAGATTTTTATGTAATATATTATACAATAATTTCCATATTAAATTCCTACAATCTCCAAATATTTTTTTCCAAGCTCAAAATATAATAATCATATTAAAGCACAATATTATTGAATAAAATATACATATAGGCTAATTAAATATATTGGCTTTATAGTATCATTTTCAAAAAATATAGTGTATTATATTGAATTATAATTTTTTTTCTGTTTTAAAAAAATATATATTTATATAAAAAAAAATATAGATAAACATAAGGAGGAAAAATGATAAAGGATATGAAAAATGATAAATCAATAAATCGAATAAATCAATAAATCGTAAAAAATAAAATAAAATGAAATAAGATTATGTCAATTTTGGGAGCTTATTTGGTTACCTAATTTTAAGGGATCAAATTATATATACCTAATTAAGATTATGATGATAATTAAAACATTCCAAAATTATATAAGGGTAAATTAGAGAAACGTGTAAATCAGAAAACCGGAAATTAAGGAACCTGTTTTGGAAAAACCGATTTTTAAAATATATTGGCAAAATAAACAGATTATGTCTAGGACATGATGTCCCATTATCACTGCCCCATCTGAAAATAATTATTTTTTCCATGTTTTCACATTTTAAGAAAATTAAGACTAATATCTGAAAATAATTCATTTTCATGATTCCGTTGCATCTTTCATGACGGTTAAAAGTTGGACATGATTCTCTGTCCCCAACAATTGTGTCTCGCCCTGTGTCCCACTATTAATTTCATTATTTAAAAATAAAAGTTTAGTTAGTAATATATAATGAATCTTAATTAATATTTATAATAAAAAAATAGAATTGGAAAAAATTTTATACCCTAATTTTGGAATAATGAACTCTAATAATCAATTAAAAATTTAAAAATATAAATTAAATATAAATATATATTATACTATACTAAAACATTACAGATTGGAATTAAAGGGAAAAAGGACAAAAACCTAATTAAATATAGATTGTGAGACATAATGAGACACCAAAATAATTGGGGAGAAAGGATCGCAAGTGGTTAAAAGTAATCCTACCTCAAAAAAAAAAAAAAGTAATTCCAGGTCTCCATCATCTAACCAATTATTCTTTAATGAATTTACATAAGCAATAAAATTTTAACGATAATTGAATATATTATACTACCTCGATCCCCAAAAGTATGGTGCATATTTGATTTGTTGTGAGAGTATGAAATATTAGTTGAACCACACTAACCTAGGACGGAGTGGGTACAATATTACACAATAGTCCTTAAATTTAGAAAATTAGAAGAATATAATATGCAAGAAAAATTAAATAATAATATGCTCTTTTACAGATAGATAATATATACTATAATATAAAATTATACTAATACCCTTAAAATAAATATATAATAGGAATATAATAAGGTAAAGTCAATCTCGTAAGATTAAGCTCTTTTATAATATGTAAAGATTTCGTGAAAATTTTAAGTGAATTTTAAATACAAAAAGAAAAAAACGTTGAAACTTAATTATTTTGTATAGTTTTGAGAGTCGGGCGAAATTGCAAAGTGGATCAAAATTCACAAATTCATGATATATATAAATGGAGTTAAACAGATATATGAAGTTGCTAGCGCACCTTTGCATGGAAAATGGCCGTTTTGTTCAAGAAGATCCCAGTGATATCCCAAGGAATAAACCAAGGCCGATTGCGTCCACAACGAAACGTTGACGAGGTTGTACTTGCGGGCGACGGCGGCCGGCCAGTCGTAGACGGTGTCCGTCACCAAGAAATGGAGCACATCTAGTTGAGAACGGATTATCTTTCCCACAAATTCATCGACAAGTGCTGGGAAATCGCGGATCAAGGCCTCCCAGTACTGCTCGAAGTGAGCATCTCTATCGAATTCAACGGGGAAAGGATCGGCCATGGTGGTGAAACGTATGTCGAGACCCGACTGTCGAACGCCGGAGAAGAAATCGACGTGAGTTTGGCTGGCGTGGTGGGCGTCGCATAGCTTCTTATGAAGGAATTCGAGGTGAACGAATGTGATGGTGATGCCCTTAGAAGCAAGCTTTAGAGCTAGATTCACAAAAGGGTTTAGATGGCCTTGGTATGGGACACATATCATGATGGCATGCATCTTTCTCTCTCTATCCCCCATCTCTCCTCTTTTGGTCGATCTTACATTAATATATATATATATATATATATATATATATATATATATATATATATATACTCTGGTTTTTGGGATGTAAAATAGCAGAAATATAGGTCGTCTGTGTGTTTGTAACTAGTGGAAAAGCTCAATTGTTGTTTGGTAATAGATGATGTGTGTACATATGAAAAGATTATATTTGTGTGATTGTGCAGGAGATGATTTAACATGCAATTGGAAAGAGCCAAAATAGGCGAATTCTTGATGTGGAATATTGTAGAAGCAAAATTGAATTTGATAAGCTACGTATATATCTATCGCGCGCAGTAAACCGCATAGTACGATTGGTGAAGTATATCATGTTTTTATTATTTATATTTAATTAATTTTAATTATCATTTAATAGATTCTAATTAAAATTAGTAGATTTTAATTGTGATTAATAAATCCGAGTGTCTTCTAATTATCCTTATCTCCTAAATTATTCTTTAATTACGGCTAATTGGCGGTACATAAACCTTTGTCTTCAGATAATTATATAGGTAGACCTCTCATTATAAAGTCTTTCGGAGAAAAGTCGAACGTATAGGACAAAACAATAATTTATACAAAAAAATAGGCAATAATGGATTTAATAAGAAGAGCTCATGCTGTCATGCTATGTACTGACTTAGATACTTGAAATGAAATCTTCTATCCATTTATTTCACTAATTATAGCATTAATCAGATGGTTGTGGTGGTAAAAAGTTAAATGTCAGTTTCGAGAAAATGATAGTGAACACAAGTAGTTTCCTCCGTCCATAAAGAGTGTGGTACATTTGAAGTGATATAGATTTTAAGAAAAATAAGATAAATGTTATTTGATTGAAGAAAAACCCATCATTTTGAATTTGTGTGAGGTAAAGAGAAATCAACCTCGACCAATGAGGCTTCAACAACTCAGCATCCTTGAAAATAAACCTAGGATCTGACACAGAAAAAGTCAAGGGTGAAGAAAGTAAGACTATAAGATGTGATGTCAGAAAGTAGATGAGATTCAAACGGCTCTTCCAACAGCTAGTTTGAATCTCCACCTATAAATACAAGTATTCATCCACAGAAAGAAACGGGTGAAAACAAGAAGAAAACTCTCTGAAATTCAAAAGCTACTCTCTATACGACAGTCTGCAAAATTCACTCAAGAACACGAAGATCTCCAGAATTTCTCAAGTGTTCTCTAGACTGTTTAGTTTTCTTCCTCTGTAATCTAGGCATTTAAATCTTCCTTATCAAAAGCCTAGTTTGAACGAGTTCATCATACACTTTTGTTCTTCAATGTAAGAACTCGTTCATAGTTGGAAAATCTCAAATCCAAACCCTTCTAGCCAGAAAAGGTTAGAAGGGTTTGCTCGAAGCTAGTAATTCAACTGGTTAGGTTCTACAGTACCCTCAAACTGTAGGTCAGGTTCTGTAGAACCTGAAAACTACAGGTCAGGTTTCTTTCTCTGTAAATCTCTAGAATTTCTCAAGTGCTCTCAAAACTGTAGAGTTTTCTTCCTATGTAATCTAGGTATATAAATCTTCCTTATCAAAAGTCTAGTTTGAACGAGTTCATCATACACTTTTGTTCTTCACTGTAAGAACTCGTTCATAGTTGGAAAACCCCAAATCCAAAGCCTTCTACCCAGAAAAGGTTAGGTTAAGGTACGCTTGCTCGAAGTGCGTAATTCGAGTGGTTAGGTTCTACAGTACCCACAAACTGTAGGTCAGGTTCTGTAAGATCCGGAAACTACAAGTCAGGTTTCTTCAGTACCCGTAAATTGCGGGCGACGGCGGCCGGCCAGTCGTAGACGGTGTCTGTCACCAAGAAATGGAGCACATCTAGTTGAGAACGGATTATCTTTCCCACAAATTCATCAACAAGTGCTGGGAAATCGCGGATCAAGGCCTTCCAGTACTGCTCGAAGTGAGCATCTCTATCGAATTCAACGGGGAAAGGATCGGCCATGGTGGTGAAACGTATGTTGAGACCCGACTGTCAAGCGCCGGAGAAGAAATCTACGTGAGTTTGGCTGGCGTGGTGGGCGTCGCATAGCTTCTTATGAAGGAATTCGAGGTGAACGAATGTGATGGTGATGCCCTTAGAAGCAAGCTTTAGAGCATATGCAACGGTGGGCGGGTGGGGGTGGGCGCGGCTGGGCAACCGGGCGGGGAGTGGGCGCGGCTGATGGCGCCCAGGGGAGGGCGGGTAGGGTGGGCGCATGTGCGCCCGGGCGAGCTTGCTGGGCAAGGAGGGGTGGATGCCACGTGGCGGCACGGTATTAGGCAACGGTTTTTTTTTTTAATTTAATTCTAATTTTTATCTATAAATACTACACCTTATTCCATTCATTTTCACCCCATTCTCTACATTTCTATCTCAATTTCTTCTAAATTATCTCTTCCAATTTTCTTCGTCTCTCCATTGAATCATGTCGGGCGACGATCGTTTCCATAGAAAAATGGAGGAAAATAGGCGGCTCGCTCTCGAAGCAACAAAATTATACGCAGAACTACTCGAAGCACGTGAGCGAGAAGAGGCAGAAGAAGTGAGACGACGTAATCTCCCAAAGAGGGCGTACGTGGAAAGAAACCGGGAGGCGGCTGAAGCCCGTCTCCACGCCGATTATTTTTTCTATGTAATGTTTTTTTTTTCAATTAAATAAAATTTGCATTTTAAAAATAATTATTATTTAAATTATGAAAATAAAAATAAAAATGAAAAATAAAATTATTAAAATAATAGGTGTGCCCACCACCATTTGTGCCCACCAATGTGGGGAAAAATTTTGTGCCCACCCTACCCCATCAATACCCCATAAATACTAATTAAATATTGGTGGGCACAACTTTTTTGTGCCCACCAATGTGAGTGCTCTTAGAGCTAGATTAACAAAAGGGTTTAGATGGCCTTGGTATGGGACACATATCATGATGGCATGCATCTTTCTCTCTCTATTCCCCATCTCTCCTCTTTTGGTCGATCTTACATTAATATATATATATATATATATATAGGGGTGAGTTCTTGTATAAAATTCCGTTATCGTAAGAAATAAGAAGCATCCTCAACCCTTGATTTGCTAAAATCTAATGGTCAAGATTAATTGTTTATTATTATTCATATATTATTATATTAATTAACAACACTAAATTAAATTCGTTTAAGGTCATTATAGTCAATTTGTAGCAATCTAAAATCATTGAAAATCAACTACGAGACGTGTACGAAATATGGGGAAGCATGATCACAAAATTCAAAAACCTTAAAAACATAATAACAAATCCTTATCTCCAAATTTTGAATGCATCACGAAAAGCAGTAGAAAGAACTAAGGTTTTTCAAAAATAGTCAAAGAAAGTATTATGTTGTTGGGAAAACTACTACAACGATCAACTATGAGCAACACTTCCAATTTTTTAAAATAATTTATATTTTTTAAATAATATATTTTTTTTTATTGTGAATGGTGAATGATGCACAATTTATCATTATGGATCAAATGATCATGAATAATACTGTAAGAAAAATGAAATGCGTTAAAAAAAATTGCTCTATATTGATGGACGGAAATTATGCATTGATCTAATACATGAAATGCATTATATTGTAAAATGAAATGCATTATTAAATCGGTCCGGCGACATATATAAGAAAGAATAGACTAAAAAAATGCTAATTTAATCATTAAATTAGATAGATCAGAATTATCAAATCAATTCAAATAATATATTTTAATAAACCAATTAAATGATTCCATGCGTGATTTAGGATAATAAAGTCAAACCATTTCAAATACCTTAATTCTAGGGAAGAAAACCATCCATATTTTAAAGAGAAAAATACAAAACTAACCCTACACTATATAAAATCGGATAAAATGTATTAAAAATATTAAAATGAATCTTGACCGCATATGATAAAATTTGGACGCCTCAGATTACTTCTTATTTCTTACGGGAAGAGTCTTTTGTATACGATCTTCTGGTTTTTCGGATGTAAAATAGCAGAAATATATGTCGTCTGTGTGTTTGTAACTAGTGGAAAAGCTCAATTGTTGTATGGTAATAGATGATGTGCGTACATATGAAAAGATTATATTAGTGTGGTTGTGCAGGAGATGATTTAACATGTATTTGGAAAGAGCCAAAATAGGCGAATTCTTGATGTGGAATATTGTAGAAGCAAATTTGAATTTGATAAGAATTCAAAAAAAAAAAAAAAATTGAATTTGATAAGCTACGTATATATCTATCGGGCGCAGTAGACCGCAGAGTACAATTGGTGCAGTACATCATGTTTTTATTATTTATATTTTAATTATTTTTAATTATCATTTAATAGATTCTAATTAAAATTAGTAGATTTTAATTGGGATTAATAAATCCGAGTGTCTTCTAATTATCCTTTAATTAATTACCCTTATCTCCTAAATTATTCTTTAATTACGGCTAATGGCAACGTGCGGTTGGCAGTACCCAAACCTTTGTCTTGATATAATTATATAGGTAAACCTCTCATTATAAAGTCTTTCGAAGAAAAGTCGAACGTATAGGACAAAACAAAATAAGCAATAATTTTTTTTTTGTGAGTGTGTTAGCCTAGTGGTAAAGTGGTTAATGCCCGGGCCAAAGGTCACGGGTTCATGTCCACCGTCACGCGGCCTTTAAAATTTCTTGTAATGTTTGTTAAAAAAAAAGCAATAATTTATACAAAAAAATAGGCAATAATGGATTTAATAAGAAGAGCTCATGTTGTTATGCTATGTACTGACTTAGATACTTGAAATGAAATCTTCTATCCATTTATTTCACTAAGTATAGCAATAATCAGATAATTGTGGTGGTAAAAAGTTCAATGTCAGTTTCGAGAAAATGATAGTGAACACAAGTAGTTTCCTTTTAATTTCTATTTATAATTTTCCTCAAAAAAAAAACAAATTCTATTTATAATTTAATTGCTTTCATATAAAAATATACACCATCCGTCCAGAAAGAGTGTGGTACATTTGAAGTGGCACGGATTTTAAGAAAAGTAAGGTAAATGTTATTTGATTGAAGAAAAAACCCATGTTGGGAAAATTTTAGAGTTTTGATTCGATTCCAAAACTCAACTGTTCTCCAACCTAGTAGATGAATGTACAAACCTAAGTTAAGCTTACCAGTTCGCTTGTTTGAGCCTTAGATTTTCTAAGTTTACAGGTAAGGAAGCTGAAGACGAAAGAAGACCCAGCTGAGTAATCAGCTAGACCCAAAGTCAGCAGAAAGGTTTCTTAGCTGAACAGAGTTCAAAGACTGAGCTGAGTCAGACTGACTCTCAAGAAAAGAAGAGTGGATCCAGCCAAGGAGATCCAACGGAGCAGAATAAATTGAGCTGACTCAAGTTTAAGAGAGTCAGCTGAGCAGACAAAAAGGGAACTAACTCTGAAGTCGTCACTTCAAGTCAGTTTACCCAATCCAGCTCTAAATTCAAAAACCAGCTTGAAAGACAGAAATCCCGGTGTCAGAGGAAGTCAATATACCTCGACCAATGAGGGATCGACATCTCAGCATCCTAGAAAGGTGAACCTAGGATCTGACACAGTGATGAAGACAGGTCAAGATACGCTCAATGGCAGATCGACAGATCAGAGAGTAGGTAAGATTCAAACGGCTCCTCCAACGGCTAGATTTGAATCTCTACCTATAAATACCAGTCTTCAACCTCAGAATCAGGCACGAAAAACTCTCTACAAGCTTTCAACCCCTCTGAATCTCTCAAGTTTTAAAAAGCTCTCTAGCAGTTATCTAACTCTTTGAAGAACACTTAAATTCTTAAGTGTTTACTTTCAGAAACTGCTTTAGTTTTTCGTTTGATCAATAGGCATAAATCATAGTAAATCCAAAGCCTAGATCTGAACGAGTTCATCTTCCAAAGTTCTTCATTGTAAGAACTCGTTCAAAGTTGGAAACCAAAACCCTCCTTTACCCAGAAAAGGTTTGGTCAAGGTTACGCCCTCTCGAAGCGCGAAATTCGAATGTAAGGTTTTTCAGTACCCGAAAACTGAAAAGATATAGGCTTCTACAGTGCCCGTAAACTGTTATAACACAGCTCGAGGTAGAGCTGTGAAGTTGCTTGGTACTCGTAAACCAAGTGGTCATCCTTAGTGGATTTACCAGCTAAAACCTGGTCGTGGACGTAGGAGTTCTCTCTCCGAACCACGTTAAAATTCCGTGTTCTTTATTGCTTTATTCAGTCTTTGCATTTTATATATTTAAAGAACTAACCGCATTAGCACAGCACAAGTTTTCAAAGCTTAAGTTCTCTGGCTGTGTGACCCAGCCAGCTGCATTTGTTTCAAACCTGCTTAACTGAAAACTGAAACTAAGTTTTTCTGAGATTTTGTAAAGGGAACGAACTAAGTTTTTCTTTCCACCACTTTCCGCACAACCAGCTGAGTTATCAGTCCAGCTGGTCACCTTCTTTAGAAGTCAGCTGAACTCATAACTGAGCTCTCACTCAACTCTGTTTTAATTTGTCAATCGTTTTCAAAAATCCCTCTTCGGTGTATTCACCCCCCTCTACACCGAAGACCTCGTTCCGGGACCATCAACCCATCATTTTGAATTTGTGTGAGGTAAAGAGAAATCAACCTCGACCAATGAGGCTTCGACAACTCAGCATCCTTGAAAGTAAACCTAGGATCTAACACAGAAAAAGTCAAGGGTGAAGAAAGTCAGACTACAAGATGTGAAGTCAGAAAGTAGGTGAGATTCAAACGGCTCTTCCAACGGCTAGTTTGAATCTCAAACTATAAATACAAGTATTCATCCACAGAAAGAAACCGGTAAAAACAAGAAGAAAACTCTCTGAAATTCAAAAGCTACTCTCTATACGACAGTCTGCAAAATTCACTCAAGAACACGAAGATCTCCAGAATTTCTCAAGTGTTCTCTAGACTGTTTAGTTTTCTTCCTCTGTAATCTAGGCATATAAATCTTCCTTATCTAAAGTCTAGTTTGAGTGAGTTCATCATTCACTTTTGTTCTTCAATGTAAAAACTCGTTCATAGTTGGAAAATTTCAAATCCAAACCCTTCTAGCCAGAAAAGGTTAGAAGAGTTTGCTCGAATCTAGTAATTCAAGTGGTTAGGTTCTACAGTACCCGCAAACTGTAGGTCAGGTTCTATAGTACCCGAAAACTACAGGTCAGGTTTCTTCCTCTGTAAATCTCCAGAAATTCTCAAGTGCTCTCTAGACTGTAGAGTTTTCTTCCTATGTAATCTAGGTATATAAATCTTCCTTATCAAAAGCCTAGTTTGAACGAGTTCATCATACACTTTTGTTCTTCACTATAAGAACTCGTTCATAGTTGGAAAACTCCAAATCCATACCCTTCTACCCAGAAAAAGGTTAGGTTAAGGTACACTTGCTCGAAGTGCCTAATTCGAGTGGTTAGGTTCTACAGTACCCACAAACTGTAGGTCAGGTTCTGTAGTATCCGGAAACTACAGGTCAGGTTTCTTCAGTACCAGTAAATTGAAGGCTAGGCTTCTGCAATGCCCGGAAACTGTAGGTGAAGGCTCTAGTTTTAGCTGAGGAGTTTGTTTGCTACTCCTAAAGCAAGTGGCCTTTAATGGATTTACCAGTGTGATTCTGGTGGTGAACGTAGGAGGTGTTTCTCCAAACCGCATTAAAAAGCTTTATGTTTTTAACTGCTTTGGTTTTATATCCATCTTTCTGAATAAGTAACCAATCATCCAACACAACATATTTTAAAGTTTATGAAAGTGCATGCAACTTGACTAAGTGAAAACTGAAAGATAAATATTGAAGCTGAGTTTTTATAAATAACAAACAAGTAAGTTTTCAAGCCACCACCTTCCGCACAACAGGCTGAGTTATAAGTCTTGCTGACCATCTTTCAAAAAAAGTCAACAAGATTCATAACTGAGCTCACACTCAAAAGTTTTTACTTGCAAAAGTTTTATATCTCGGTGTATTCACCCGCCTCCCTCTACAATGGAACTCATTTCGGGACCATCAAGTTGTACCACTCAAATTGTCTTGTTCCAAATAAGAAAAGAATTAACCCTTCAAAAGTGATGGAACCTACCAGTTTCTATCTTTTTACTCTTATTCTTAATCTCCGTGCCGAACAGTAACACGACAATATTAGTGAGATGGAGGGAGTATAATTCTAACCAAAGATTATACCATACATGAGCTTTCGCAATCTCCAAGGCTTGCATCGCTGCTATCAATTCAGCTTCAGCAGCAAAACCCACGTAATTGGTTTCATTCCATTATTCCAGATTTAACAATAACAAGAATAGGCATATCATCAAATATGCATTTCACACCACTCATGCCTTCCAACTAGAGCTGGCAAAATAAGCCCTGTCCGATGGGCCGGCCCGGGGTACCCGAACCAAGGCTGGTTTGGGCATCGAAAATAAAGGCCCGAAAATTTTTGGGCCCAAAAGCCTGCCCATACGGCCCGCCTGGCCGACAGGACTTCGGGCCCAAAAAAGCCCGCCCGAAATTTTAATAAAATTAATATATTATTTATTATTCAACTCACTACATACTACACAGTAAACCTAACCTAAATATAATTTATAAACGCCGCTGCTACTCTCTTTCATTCTCTTCTTTCCAGTTTCCCCATTCTTCTTTTTCCATCTGCAAATTTCACCTTACTCAAATCGAAGTCTCATACGATATCGAATTCCAAGCCATCAAAAATCGAAAGAGGACCCTCCTCGCCGAACAACAAGAGCACAATATGGAATCTTTCTTCTTTATGCCAAATCGCGACTGCCGCCAATTCACCGCCGATAAATCAACAGTCTGAGCTCTCGCACATATCCGTAGACTATACGTACGTTATGTCGGAAAATCTCCAAAAAGGTAATTTTCGTTCGATTTCTATGAATTGATTTGCTTCTTTTTTGAACATACACTACAAAAAAATGTGCTTCTAACAATGGAACATTCCGTCGCTAAACAGCGTAATTCCGTCGCTAAAGAGGCCTAGCGATGGAATAACGACGGAATACGGTCGAAGCGAAATCCCTCGTCGCTAAGACAACTAACGACGGAATTTCAACTCCATCGCTAACGTGACGACGGAATTAACGACGGAATAGTCGTCGTTGACCCTGCGTCACAGATTTCGTCGTCGACGGACTTGGCGACGGAAATAGCGTCGGAATTTCCGTCGCTAATAGCGACGGAAGTAATTCCGTCGCGAGGTTTGGTTTATTTTGGAAACGGATTGGCGACGGAATTTCCGTCGCTAATAGAGACGGAACCCATTTCGTCGTTAATTCTGGATTCTTCGTCGTTAATTCTGGAATAGTGGGCAGTGTAATGCTCTGTTTTTTCTGTTCCCTTTAACAATAAACAAACACCAATTTCAAATCCAACAAATCACATAAATATGAACCTAAAACACAATATTAAAACTTAATCAAACACTAATTCATTGTTAAATTTCATAAAAAAACATTCAACATTAACATAACAGTTATGTCTAAATAAAAAAAAAACATCTAATGTCAACAACTATAGAGTTTTGAAGCAAGCAGTGGTTGACCATCGTATTGTATTATCAAACATCGTCGTCCTCTTTGTCAATGTCTTCTTTGTCGTCGGCTTCATCATCATCATCATTGTCTTCGATGCCAACCCAACGAGTAAAAGCAAAAAGAAATTCCTTGAAGTTTACCATTCCATTCTTGTCCCAGTCCATCTCCTCTGCAAATTCGAAACAAATTGCAGCTTAATAACAAGCTACGGCCAAGACATACATGGTCTTTATACAAACACCTCATTTTATTCTGCAAGACTAGAGTAATTCTGGAAATTGGTCACGTCCTTGTTAGTTATTACATGAATAGTGAGAATAAATGAAAACATTGTTGTGTCTGCGTGTGCGTGTGTGTGTGTGTGTGAGAGAGACAGAGAGAGAGAGTACTGACCAAACCTCTTCATGGCTATCCTTCCAGAAGACCGTTCCCCTGCAGTAGTTTCATTAATGGCCTCAACCATCTCATTTTTGCTCACATAACCATCCTTGTTCTTATCTAAAAATACGAATGCATCGACTAATGTTTCAAAAGTAGCTTTGAGGTTCTGCACTCATATCTGAGATTTATTAATTAATGTTAAGGACCAGAACGAAGCAACATGATAACGGACATGCTCTGGCCAAATACATGCAAATTCAAGGATGTCATCATTTCCATGTAGATTGTTGCATTGGAAATAAAGAAGATTAAACAAAAACTGTAGTTCGAATCTTGTTCAAACCCAAACATGTATATATCTTTACTTGTCAGGTGGGGTGCATGCAAAACACAAACACGAAATCATGTAAAACATCAAATTGAGCTACACATAAAAAACAAAAAATAAACATAATTTCTATCATTCAAACACCAAACAAAGCACAAACAAGGAACTCAATATTTTTTCTGTACAATACTTGAGCTACAACATCGGAGTTGGGGGTTACCTCTTGTTGGTAACAAGGCTTGAGCTATGGCAGAACGGCACAACAGTCGACCGGGCTAATCTAAGCTCACTAAGTTAGCGATAGAGAGACAGTGAGACATGGACAAAAAACGACAGTGAGAAATAGATAGAGAGAGAAAAGGACAGTGAGAGAGAGAGATGGGACTGACCAATGACAGTCGGCAAGATACGGTTGAGTTGCACGAACAGCAACGGCAGCCGGAGACGAACGAGAACGGACGGAGCTGCCAGAGTTAACGAGAGAGAGAGACGGTGAAAGAGTGAAATAGAGACAGAGACTGACAGAGAGAGAAAGAGAGCGAGAGTCTGACCTGACGGCGATAGACGGAGAGACGACGGCGGCCGGAGCAGCAGTGGCTAGAGCGAGTGTCAGAGAGAGAATGAGAGATGGAGAATACAACAGTGGCCGGAACAGAGACGGTGACGGCGGACTGAGCGGCGATGGCGGGCGGAAAGAGCGACGGGATGGAGAATTAGTGAGTAAGAGAGAGCAGTGGACGGCAGCCCGGAGCTACAACGGCTCCAAGCTGTTGGGAAAATAATAAACAAGTTTTGAAGTGATACCAAAACCCAGCTGACCCCAACCAAGTAGATGAATGTACAAACCTTGTATTGTTTCCAGCTCACCTGTTTGAGCTTATAGAGTTTCTAAGTTTACAGGTAGAGTCGCTGAAGATAGCAGAAGACATGGCAGAAGATACAGCTAAGCTGGACCCAGCTGAGGTACTCAGCAGAGCAGACCAAGCAGAGTCAAAGACCCAGCAGTATCAAGACCCAGCTCAATAACGGAAACCCAGCTCAGTGTCAAAGACCCAGCTCAGTGAAAAAGACCCAGCTTAGTGTCAATGACACGGCTCAGGTCTAAGACAGCTCATGTTAATGACACAGCTCAGGTTGAAGACACAGCTCAGATTGATGATACAGCTCAGGTCTACGACACAGCTCTGAGTCGAGACACAGCACAACAGAAATGCTTAGCAAGCTCGAAGACGAAGACCTTCTCCAAAACAAGATCCCGATGTCAGAAGATCTTATCTGACGCAGTCAAATCAGAGAAGAAATAGCCTCTGCAGATGCAGACCTACTTCGTAGGTTAAAGGCCAGAAGTCAATGAGAGTAGGTAAGATTCAAACGGCTCTCTTCCAACGGCTAGTTTGAATCTCCACCTATATATATATCTCCTCACCATTGAAGAACAGTGACTGGTGGTGAGACTAGAGAGACGACTGAAGAAATAAAAGAGCAAACAGAAAAATGAACAACGATCTTCAAAGCCAAATCTTTCAAGAACACTCAGCCAGTCAGTTGTGTTCTTAGTTGTTCACATATTCAGTCATAGGCAGAATAGATCAGAATAGAAATATCTTAAGCCTAGTTTGAACGAGTTCATCATACTCCTTGTTCTTCATTGTAAGAACTCGTTCATAGTTGGAAACCCTATACCCAAACCCAAACCCAGAAAGGTTAGGTAAAGGTACGCCAGCTCGAAGTGTGTAATTCGAGTGGTTAGGTTTTACAGTACCCGTAAACTGTAAGGAAAGTTCTTCAGTACGTGCAAACTGAAGGTGTAGGCTTGACAGTGCCCGTAAACTGTTGGAACACAGCTCGGGTTAGAGTTGTGAAGTTGCTTGGTACTTGGAAACCAAGTGGTAGTGAATTACCAGTGAACCTGGTCGTGGACGTAGGAGGTGTTACTCCGAACCACGTTAAAATTGCTTTGTTCTTTACTGTTCTGTTTTATGCATTTTGCTAACCCCTCATGAGCATTATTTCAAGCTGCATAAACTGACTAACTGAAAAGTGAAACAGAGTTTTGCAATATAATTTGAAGCAACAGACGGACTTTCCAAATCCACCACATTCCGCACACACACAGAGCCAGCTGTGTCGATCAAGCTGTCATCCAGCTGGATCGAACACAGTCAGCTCTCTGAAAAGAGTTTTAACTTGGAAAAGTTTTTTTAAACCTTGGTGTATTCACCCCCCCTCTACACCAAGGTATCCGTCTTGAGACCAACACAAGCAAAGAAGGCGGCCAACGTCTGGCCGGAGAGACGACGAAAGCAGAAGAAGCGAGCGACGACGACAGACGAGATCGACAGAACGATTTGGGGATTTGGGGGTTAGGGCTAAAGTGAACGAGAAAGAACAGATATCTGGAATAAAATTAAAGCTAACGACGGAAACCATCCGTCACTATTCCGTCGTTAGATCACGAAAATAAAATTTTAAATCATTAATAAATCTAACAACGGAAAAAATTCCGTCGTAAAATTAAATTATAAAATTATATTTTAATATTAACGACGGAACTTTTCGTCGTTAAACGAAATATTTAAATTTAAATTTTATTAAATAAAGCTAACGACGGAAACCATCCGTCACTCTTCCGTCGTTAGTTCACAAAAATAAAATTTTAAATCATTAATAAATCTAACGACGGAACAAATTCCGTCGTAAAATTAAAATTAAAATTATAAAATTATATTTTAATACTAACGACGGAAATTTCCGTCGTTAAACGAAATATTTAAATTTAAATTTTATTAAATAAAACTAACGACGGAATAATTCAGTCGTTAGTATATTTAAAATAAAAAAAAATTTGAAAAATAAAATATTAACGATGGAATAGTGGCGTCGTTAGGCGTAACGACGGAAATTCCGTCGCTAACACCGTCGTTAATTTAAGCGCGAAGAATCCCGCCAAAATTCCGTCGTAGTTCCGTCGTGGGTTCCGTCATTATTTCTGGTCAAGTGTTTCCGTCAAAATTCCGTCGTTATTCCGTCGTTAGTTGTGACGGAATAGATTCCGTCGTTATTCCAACTTTGTTTTGTAGTGATATATATTTTGTTGTGGATTTATTTTCTTTTGTCCTACGATAAATCCTATTTCGAATTTGGAATTTTTGTCTTAGAGTTTTCTGCGCATTGAATTAATTCCCCAAATTAAAATCAATTATGTTGTCTGTTTTTTACTTGTTTTTAAGTTCTTCTTAGACACAACTCAATTTTACAGTTGCATTGTTGTAGAAAAATGATGGCCGTTATGTGATGTTTTAATTAAATAAATAATTAACTGAAAGAGGTAAATGCATGTGTTTAGTTGTGTTTCCAGACAAAGAATGTGGTGTGGACATGAAGGAAATAAATAGGAACATTCCGAATTTTATAATTCTTGAAAACCAGCAGACGAAGAGAGTCGGAAACAGGGTGCAAACAATTTCATTAATTTTAACAACGCAATTTGCAAGATTATGTAAATTAATATATAGTTATAATTACGAATTGAGCCAACAGTTGAGACATAATGTTTAGTTCTAAGTGTTGTGATTTGGAGGATTAAGTTTATTGTGCTTGTACCAATTTTTTCTATATTATTTTTCAGAATCTCGTATGTACATATGTATATAGGTTTATTTTATAATTTTGTCTATATTACTGATAGATTCCCTATTAATTTGACCGTGTGGTGTCTGCTGCATTTATTCTCAATTACAAGTTACATGTCTGTTGCTTAATCTATTACTAATATTACAGGAATAGATTTAACTCAAAGTTTGGACGTTATGGATGACGACAGGGTGCAATTGATTGATGAGAATACTCAAAGTCAATGTACTAGTTCTGTGGTTGATAAGGAACCTAAAAATTCTAAGGCAAGAGTGTTAGGGATAGGGAAGTTTATTCTCATGATGATAAGGATGCTAAGAAATTAAAATTTGATGTGTGGAAAATCTTTGACAAGGTTGGCATAGTGGATGGTGTGGAAAAATATAAATGCAAACATTGTGAAAAACTCTTTACTTGCAAAACTGAGTCTGGAACCACCCATTTAAAGCGTCATGCTGAGAAATATTTACAAACTCCTAAGTATCATGATGTGGGTGCTTTAATAGATAGTAGAGCCACATTATTGAAAAAATGAAAATTTGATACTAAGGTGTATAGAGATGCATTGGCTAGAGCAATTATTAAGCATGATCTTCCTTTCAATTATGCTGAGTATGATGGGATGAATGAGGTGAATATGGCTATCAATCCAGAATTTAAACTTGTTTCTGAAAATACTGCCAAATATGACTGTTTGAAAGTGTTCCGCACTGGAAAAGAAAAGTTTAAGAGTTTGTTAGCTACCCATTCTAATTGAATTTGTTTGACATCTGATTGTTGGACTGTTGTGACTACACAAGGCTATATGAGTGTGACTGCTCATTTTATTGATTCAAATTGGAGGTTGAATAGTAAATTACTTGCATTTTGTGAGTTAGATACAGCACATTCAGGGCTTGAATTGTCTTCCAAATTGCTTGGTGTTCTTAAGGACTGGGGTATAGAATCTAAAATATTCTCACTCACTTTAGACAATGCAAGTTTGAATGATACCATGGTTAGGATATTAAAAGACAGTTTGAATTTACAAGATGGTCTATTATGTCGGGGTGAGTTTTTTCATGTGAGGTGTTGTGCACATATCTTGAACTTAATTGTTCAAGATGGTTTAAAGGTTGTAGATGATGCTTTGAAAAGAATTAGAAGTAGTGTGAAGTATGTGAAGGCAACAGATGGGAGGTTAAGAGAATTCCAAAAATGTATAGAAAAGGTGAACTTAGGCAATGTTGGTGGGAGTTTCTTGAGGTTGGATGTATCCACTAGATGGAATTCGACGTATTTGATGCTTCAAAGTGCTATCAAATATCGTCGTGCATTCACTGGTTTGAGCTACAATGATACAAGTTACAAACATTGTCCGACTAATGAAGAGTGGGAAAGAGCAGAGCATATATGTAGTTATAGTGTGGATGTGTAGCAATGATGGCTAATGATATACTAGCAATATTGATTATATATATTTCAGTTGATACCAAACCGAACCGAAACCGACCAATAATTTTCGGCCGGTTTCGGTTGTATTTTATAAGACAAATCCGTCAGTTTCGATTTGACATTTTGAGAACTTTCGGTTTGTCGGTTTTACCGGTTTGGTTCGATTTTCGATCGAACCGACACTTTGCACACCCTTATTGGAAGTAGAGCTGGCAAAATAGCGGGTCGGGCCGGTCCGACCCGAGTCCATTGGGCATTTTTGAAAAATCGGGCCGGATCGGGCTAGCCCGAAAATCATTCGGGCCATCATATTTGAAACCCAACCTAGCCCCGGCCTAAAAGTCAGGCGGGCGGGCGAGCTTGGCCCGATTTCAACAAATTATTAAAATGTATTTGTGATCATTAATACTTTAATTTTCTATCAATATATTTGTTATAGTGTGGATGAAATTAAAGTATTAATGATCACAAATACATTTTAATAAGTTGTTGAAATCGGGCCGAGCTCGCCCGCCCGCCTGACTTTTAGGCCGGGGCTAGGTTGGGTTTCAAATATGACGGCCCGAATGATTTTCGGGCTGGCCCGATCCGGCCCGATTTTTCAAAAAAAGCCCAATGGACTCGGGTCGGACCTGCCCAACCCGCTATTTTGCCAGCTCTACTTCCAATAAGGGTGTGCGAAGTGTCGGTTCGATCGAAAATCGAACCGAACCTGTAAAACCGACAAACCGAAAGTTCTCAAAATGTCAAATCGTAACTGACGGATTTGTCTTATAAAATACAACCGAAACCGGCCGAAAATTATTGGTCGGTTTCGGTTCGGTTTGGTATCAACTGAAATATATATAATCAATATTTTATATTTGGAAAAAAAATAAAAAAGTTGAAGAAGAGAATATGAGAGGCTGAAAGTAGCCTATAACAGTTGGTGAGTTATCGGTGCAAGGAGAAGAGGTGGTAGCACCATAGCAATCAGTGAATTATTTAGAATCAATTGTCGATTTAGATGTTGTAGAAAATGAGAAAAATTAGAGTGGATTAACGGTTCAGATTGATTCCTAATTCTTACACTAAAATTGATTTTTATATGAACATATATATATAGGAACTCATCTTTATATGAGTTCGTAGGAACCATGCATTTTTATCACATCGGTTAATGCACAAATTGCAATATTTTAATGCATAGACATATGTTAATGAAATAATTAAATTGTTGATCTTTTTTATGCACTCTCGAGATTTAATTAGTGCATTAAATTACTGCAGGTTGTGCATTAAAAATGTGTTAAATATTTATGCAATAATTATTTTATGCACTTTCGAGATTTAATTAGTGCATTAAATTATTACACGTTGTGCATTAAAAATGTGTTAAATATTTGTGTATTAAATTACTGCAAATTGTCCTTTGCCATATTTGTGCATTTACAATATTTTGTGCATTTTCGAAGTGATAAAAAAAGTATGGTTTCTACGGACTCATATAAGGATGACTTCCTACCAGATCTACACTATATTATATATATAGGGGTTAGATCACATGAGAACCACCCCCTAGGTGTTAACTAGGGAACCGATCCAAGCCGTTAATTGCTTCTACATGGATGGATGGATGGAAAAACGTGATTAACAATTGTTTGGGAGATTTTTTCCTTAAATAAACTATTAAAGGGTTAATAAGTAATTTTCAAATAATTGAAATCTTACCAAAACGCAGCATACGGCTGGAGAAATGCTTGCGCGATTCTTGGCTATGCAAACCATAAGTAATCAAAAAGATTTGAATCTTCAGTTATGAAGTTAAGATTCAAAATAATCTTTGATGATTTTGCATCAAAATATTCTATAAATTTGCACAAAGGTTTCGTTTCGTTTGAGGTATTATGGAGGACCGACGATATCATAGATGTCATCGAAACGGGCGAGGAAGTCTACAAAATCAGTCCAAGGTTAGTCGAGTTTGCTGATTTCAAATGATTGTTCATGTTGAGGCTTGGGTATTTATGGATGATTAAGAATTGTTCTTCCCCTTCCTTTTATTGCAATAAAATAATTATTCTCCATAGGTTCCCCCCCCATTTATTCCGTATTCCTTATGTTTGTTTGGTGAATTCCATTTGCTTGGCTTGTTAATTAGATTTGCTATGTAAAATTTATGTTTTCTATATTGCAATGTATACGAATTAAATTAGTATTTTCTTCGTGATTTCCATTTGCTTAGCTTGGTAAGTAGATTTGTTTTGAATTTCATCTGCTTGCTTGACTTGATAATTTGCTTTTAATATCTTATTCTTTTAATTTTTTAGGTGTAAGTATATTCTATTTGCTTGGCAGACAAATTGGGTTTGATCTTTATATTAAATGTGTCAGTTTTTGAGTTTTATACCCTAGTGATTTGCTTGTCGATTATATATTAGATATGTTATGCCCTGTATCGTAATTTAGTTATTATTATTATTATTATTATTGTTGTTAATCAAAACATGAAATATGACATTTATTTTATGTTTTGTTTTATTCTATGAATATGAAATGCTACTAGTATCTTACAAAATTGTATATATTATATTGTGAATTTTTTTTATATGAGAGCCGATGAAAACACGCATGAAGTTGCTACAGATTGTTCGTGCATTACATAAATAGTGGGGGCAAGTTAAGTATATTTGCTTACAATTCTAGTTGCTTAAATTTATATTTGCTTATTTATTTGTGTTATTCCGTATGCTTTCTAGAAAACATACATTTGCTTACAATATAAGGTAGATTTGCTTTTTAACTAGGTGAGACATTATGTATGTTTTGTATGTGATAATATTCATATTTTTATTGATTGATTATTTTAAATAAATTTGTAGTTAGATGTGATTGTATTAGCTACCTTTAATTTCTTTTGCTTTATGATTTACCTGGAAATTGTTGGAAAATGTTATACAGATTTTTGTTATGTACGTACAAGTATATTATTTGCTTTCCATGTAGCAGGTATTTGCTTACAGTATTAGTTAGATTTGCTTTTTAATTAATTATGACATTGTTCATATGTTCTGTAAATTTGTTGTTATACTGTATAATATTTTTCAGAAGCCAAAAGTTACCTCTAATGATTTATCATGTCGAAAGGCGAAACACCACATTCAGGAGTCAACACACCAGATGGTGCGTAGGGACAAGGCACTCTTGAATAGACCAGAAAAGATGCAATTGCAATACCTTATAAGATCAATCAATATTTCAGGAGTACTAACTAATAAGGAGAAAGAATTGTGCTTTTGGATTAATATTTCTGTACATATGCTTTTCTCGATAAGATTAATATAGTCATTACAAAGATGCTAAATTTTCTCATAATAAATGTTACTCATAATTGATTATCATCACACCACAATTTAAGGCAATTTTTGGTTATAACTAATGATAAAGTGACCATTATAACCTTTTTACTTAAATTAAATAATAAAAGCAGAGTTTAATTATACACCATTGATAAAAAAGAATTAAAGGCTTGGATTGGTTCCTAGGTTAACACCTAATGATTGAGTTCTCATTTGAACTCTCCCCTATATATATATATATATATATATATATATATATATATATATATATATATATTCCTTTTAAATCTAATAAACCTCATCGGTGGTATACATGACAACAAAAATCAGTATAATAAGGTTGAATCTTTATTGTTAAGTTTCAATAAATTTTGAATTTCGACGTCAAATGGATATTTAGATCTGAACTCCAATCTCACACAAAAAAAAAGAGCAGGTCTAAATTGCAAATAATATATATTAAGGTTGAATTTTTATTGTTAAGTTTCAAAGGTCTTGGTCTACGTTGCAAATGACCTAAAAAAGTGGGTGCAAAAATTTGCAAATAATCATTTGCAATTTTACAATATGCCAATCAATAATTGCAAGTATTTGAAAGTTGGAACTCCATTTGTAGGCTTAACCGCTACCTTTACCTAAACTTAAAACAATATACTACTCCCTGCGTCTCCTAAAAGTGTGGTGCATATCTAATTATATATGAGATATAAAATTTTATTTGAACCACACTAATCTAAGGGAGTATATAGCATCTAATTGAATAAATTTTAATGCACGTACAATCATAAAAGCAAAAGACAATACTGGCTAACTAATTCAAAGTTTGAAAGCATGAATCTTTGCCTCCAAATCCTTCATAAACCTCTCGAAATTTCTTTCTGAAGAGCCATCATTTTCCAGCGCATTATGCAATGTTTTCCTCACTGTATCTGCATTGTGCTTCAACTTGTCCGAAACACCTCCATTCACAAAGCTCTTAATCTTCTGAGCCACTTGTTTCCTATCAAGAGATCCACTCTCACAAAGATTAGTCCCAATCTTCCAATCATCAACCACTAATTTCCTATTACTAGGCTGATCAAATCCAATCGGATAGCAAATCATGGGAACGCCACTCCACATGCTCTCCAATGTCGAGTTCCATCCATTATGCGTCAAGAACCCTCCAACGGCTGGATTCGAAAGAACCTTAATTTGATCACACCATTCAACAATCAACCCTCTATCAATAATCTCATCTTTGAACTCAGGGTGTAAAACATCCGTACCACCATCGCCGAGAATACCTTGTCGAATAACCCACAAAAAATTCACCTCACTAAGAGCAAGTCCGTACGCTAATTCCTCGATCACGTGCTTATTGGAATGGACGAAGCTCCCGAACGAGACGTACAGTACCGAACCGGGAGGTTTGGAGTCGAGCCAATCGTTGCAGTCTGATTTGGACCACAGGCTCGTGGTGACGGTGTCTAGGGAAAGATTTTTGGAGAAATTAAGGGGTCCGATGGCGTAATTCGGCATGTATTTGTTGAGAGCTAGTAGCGTTTGAGGCTCTAGTTCTTCCACCGTGTTTTGTAGGACGAAATCGGCCATCTTTCCTTTCTCAAATTGCACGCGAGAAGTTCTACATATCACGCTTTCCATTTGGGATTCTTTTAAAAACGGCATTAAATCCTTGGTATTTATTGACTCAACTCCTGGAACATACTTTATTTCCTCATCAGCATCATCTGTTACAAACCAAACTTAAAGTTAGGGTATAATTGTCATTTGAATCATTAACGTTGACTCAATTTCAATTTCGAGATGACTTTCGATGTCCAATATTCTAATGGTTTAATTATAGTCAGCAAGTATTGAATGTCGACTCATGTTAATATGTTCCTCTCCTCAAGCCATCAAAGTAAGCCGGCCCTGAAGGCAGGCGGGCCGGCCGGGGAGACGGCCAGGGCCCCAATTTTTTAGCGAGCCCAAAAATATATATTTTTAATTTATGTACATATATATTACGTATTAAAAATATTTAGTTGAGCTGAAAATATAACATTGATAGTTACATGAGTTAGTCAAGCTTTCTTTTCATTTCTTTTCATTTCTAGGTACAAGGTTCAACTGTTTTTAATCACTATTTTAAAGCTTTTATTAGTTTTTTAAATATTTTCTATTGAGGTTAGGGGCCAAGAGATTATGGGCCTAATATAAAGCTATAATTTACTTTGCTATTGTATTGTTCTTAAAATGCTTCAAATAATTCATTTGGCCCTCATATTTTATTATTATTATTATTATTATTATTATTATTATTATTATTATTATTGTATTGTTTTTTTAAAAACTTCAACCAATTCACTAGATCTATATATTTTATTATTTGTTTTAAGCCTCTATCTAGTATCTTTATGATTTTTATTTTGTTAGTATCTTTATGATATTGAAAAATAAAAAATGGCATGCAACGAGAATGCATTGAAAATATAGACCGGTAGACTGCCATATAAAAAAGGGAAAATCTAATTGGTTTGGCAATTTTATGTATTGAAAAGATGTTTGAAAACCTTTATATAAATCATACTCCATCCTTTCCGCTCATTTTGTCTACATTCCCTTAAATAAACGTTCCATTAAATTTGTCTATTTCCTAATAAGGAATGAATTTACCTTCAAAATCCTTTTTAAAAGTGGTGGATCCTACTCAGTTTATATCTTTTTACTCTTATTCTTAATCTCAGTGCCGAACAGTGAGTAGACAAAATGAGCGGAACAGAAAGAGTACTATAAATAAGTTTTGCAAGCAAAAAATCTAAAAAATGATTTTTAAGATTACATAAAATTTTAAATATTATTATATATATAAGTGTTATATTACATTTTTACGATGACAGTCAATAGATAGAGGCCCATTATTATTCTTCCATCATGGTCTTTTTTGTCAGGATAAGCCCTGGAAGTGTAGCCTCTGATTTCTCGAATCAAGGGCTCGAACGATAGACATTTGAAATTATAATTGGACGAAATTTTTAATTTGGGCGAATTTTTAAATACAAAAAAAAAAAAAAAAATGAGGTTGGATACTTGCTTGTAAAGTTTTGACAGTGAAGCTAAAACAGCAAATTGCATCAAAATTCATCATGATATATATAAATGGAGTTAAACAGATATATGAGCAATAGCATATATACCTTTGCATGGAAAATGGCCGTTGTGTTCGAGAAGATCCCAGTGATATCCCAAGGAATACACCAAGGCCGATTGCGTCCACAGCGAAACGTTGACGAGGTTGTATTTTCCGGCGACGGCGGCCGGCCAGCTGTAGACGGTGTCCGCCACCAAGAAATGAAGCATATCTGGATTCGAACGGATTATCTCTGCCACACATTCATCGACAAGAGGTGGGAAATCGCGGGCCATGGTCTCCCAGTAGTGTTCGAAGTTAGCATCTCTATCGAATTCGACCGGAAAAGGATCGGCCATGGTGGCGAAACGTATGTCGAGACCCGACTGCCGAGCGCCGGAGAAGAGATCGACGGCTTGGTTGGCGTGGTGGGCGTAGCATAGCTTCCGATGAAGGAATTCGAGATGGACGAATGTGATAGTGAGGCCCTTAGAAGCAAGCTTCAGAGCTAGATTTACAAATGGGTTGATATGGCCTTGGTAGGGGACGCATATCATGATCGCATTAACCTTTCTCTCTCTATCCCCCATCTTTGATTATTTTTTGGGGTGTTTGATTTATTCAATGTACCTAAAATAGCAAGAAATATATATATCAATAAAATTATTCGGTCATAAAGAAAATTTAACTATAAAAATAGAAAGAACATATTTTTTCTTAGGGTTTATGATTGATTCCCCAATTAGGTATATTTCCTTTTCAAAACCTATATTACCTTTTTAACTTATATGACTGGCCACAATGTGTCCAAATTAGCTCAAACGTTGTCTTCAGGTAATAATAGAAGATATATATATATATCGTTTTTTGTTTTTTTGTTTTTTTAAATATCATGGAGGTTGTTCTTGTCCAATAACCTGCCCTCAACGTTGTCTGCAAATAATAGAATATATGTTGAATTAATGTGATGAATATTTATATTTGTGTGGTCAAATTAGGCGGATTCTTGATGTGGTCGGAGTAGATATTTATATTCTAGAAACAAAATTGAATTTGAAGTGGTAGGTATGTATATTCGGACGCATAAAGAAAGTATATATTATTTTTAGGGTAAATAGGTTTAAAATATACAAATTTTACACGTATTTTGGAACTTCACATGATCTGTAAAAGTTGTGTTAAAATACACCAATTTAACGTTCATTTTGGTATTTCACATGACCTTTAATAATTGTGTCAAAATACACCAACTTAATAATTTTAGAAAATTTCACATAATTCTTTTTGTCATGAAAAAATCATTGCTGACATGACCGTCAGTTTTTTAACGTGGCAATAATTTGTCTTAATTAAATTATGCGTGCATCCTCCTTGGAAAGAAACGACGCCGTTTAATTTTATTTTGTATTTTGATTGGAACGATATTTGAAATCAGTAAGGATTAGTTAGATACTAATAGGTTTGGATTTCTTGATTTTGTTGATCAAACAACATCGTTTCTTGCCAAGATGGATGCACACACATAATTTAGTTAAGAAAAGTCATTGTCATGTTAAGAAACCGACTGTCGTGCAACCAGTGTTTTTTGCCTAAAAAAAAATTATGTGAAATTACTAAAAGATGTTATGTTGTTGTATTTTGACACAATTTTTAAAGATCATGTGAAATACCAAAATAAGTGTTAAGTTGATGTATTTTGACACAATTTTTAAAGGTCATGTGAAATACCAAAATATGTGTAAAGTTCGTGTATTTTAAACCTATTTACCCTTATTTTTATTTGGTTGAAAAATGAATTGCTTTTATCAATCGGTCGGGTTTTTAGGGATATCCGATTCTACCTAATTCTAATGGGACGGATTTGACAATTAGTAAATGATTTTTGGACAAATTTGGGTAAAAACATTCAAATCCGTAAAGGATTTGGGTCGGATTTGGAAAATTACCTACTGATACCCAATACTCAAACTCATTTATATATATGTAAGATGATAAAATATTATATATATAATTTATAATATAATGGTAGATATTAATATAAATATTAATAATTTTAAGGTTTTATATCATTCTTTTTAGCTCGCATACAAAAAATTACTCCCTCCGCCCCATTCAATATGACCTAATTTTTTGCGGCACGAAGACTAAGAATAAAAAAATTATGTATAATAAAGTGTTAATAAAGTAACTTTTTAGTCAATAAAGTATTTTTTAGTCAATAAAGTGCTAATAAAGTTTTTTTTTTTTTAGCTTAAAGTAAGCTCTAATTCTTTCCAAAAAGAAAAACATACCATATTGAACGAGACAGAGGGAGTAATAATTTTAGTAATTAAATATTTATTTTATATATAATTTATATTAGTATAAATATTAATAATTTTAGGATTTTATATTATTCTTTTTGTCCACATATATTTTTTAATTTAATGAAATTTTCAATTTATATTTATGTTAAGATTAATATATTTATAATATTTTGTTATTTCTACTATTTAATATTGATGTTTATGTTATAGTACATTTGGATTTTTTGCGGGTATTATCCAACAGGTTTGGGTCGGGTACGTATTTTAAAATAATTTTTTATTCAGGTTTGGAACGGGTATGAGTTAAAGAAATTTTAATGGATTTCAATTTTGAAAATGTTTAATGAGTGGGTATCCGACCCATTGTCATTCTTAGCTTTGATATATATAGAGAGAGAGGTGATATGTTACACACCTTCCGTGAGCAGCTTTCGTCGAAACCTCTCTCGTTTCGTCCATATTAATACTATTCTATTTAACTTTTGACATTGTTTTATATTTGGGTTAATTGCCTGTAAATTCTTCAACTTTCAACAATTTCTGGTTTTGCTCTCCACCTAAAGATTCTGCCTGTAAATTCCTCAACTTTCAATTGTTTCTGATTTTGCATCCGAAGTTGAATTTTCCCCAAATTAATGTTGATATGGCCGCCAAAAAAAATTGAGTTGGTCAATTCGGCCGATGAACCAAATGATGTTGTTTTGAAATTTATTTAATAAAAAATAATAAATTAGATTTCTTGCCAAATTTTCTCACTCTTTATCTCTCTCCTCTCTCTCTCCATTCTCGTCCAAATTTCATTCGCCGTCACCACGTTGTGCCCCTTTCGTCACCACCGCTATAATCGCCTTCTTTGACACCAAAACTACCTCCAAACCCCTCACCAAGAACACCATCGTGAAACTGCCGGGCCCCAGATCGAAGACGTCTTTTCCGAGCACAACATTATTGGTCGCGTCCACCTTGCAGTTCTAGCAGGCGAAGGAGCATTCGATCTGGTACTCCTCGTTGGGATTGGTGAACCAGATTGACCCACCCACACTCTCTCTCTCTCTCTCCAAGATTAGATTGCTAGATTTGTCAGTGTTTTTCCTTCGTATGAATGTAAAAATTATTGTTCTAGCTATTTGGAGATTTGATGAATTCAAGATTGTATGGGTGTGAGTAGAATTTAAAATTCTTGTAATTTTATGGGTGCCTTTCTAGTGCATGATCTGTATTTTCTCGGTTGAATTATCTCTGCGGAATGAAAGAAAGCAGGGGAGAACGAGACTGAGAGAGGGATGGGGATGATGACATGAAATATTTTTTATTTTTTTAATTTATATATATGCCACGAGAGTGCCACATAGATTAATTTATGCCACGTCTATAAATTCCCAAAACTATTCTTGCCGGATCTCATCGCTGGAAGCAAACTCAGAAACAATTGAAAGTTGAAGAATTTACAGGCAGAATCTTTAGGTGGAGAGCAAAATCAGAAATTGTTGAAAGTTGAGGAATTTACAGGCCATTACCCTTTATATTTTAATACCTTAGAAATTGTTATTAAAATTATTAAATTTACAAATTAATAAAAGTCAAAGCTCGATTTCTCTTATTTATTCTTTTCTTTGAAATATAAGGAGAAAAGAAGAAATCGAGCTTAGAACTATTAATTTACAGGTATCTCTGTGACTCTGTCATTATAGATGAAGTCTTTTGGAGAAAAGTTGAACTATATATAGAACCGAATACAAAATAGGCAATAGTACATTTGTATGTTGAGTTGGATCAGATTTTAATAAGAAGAGCTCATGCAGTCATATATGCTAGTGTTTTTATTTTAATTCTATCCATTTTTTTCACTTCTTTTGTTTTTTTTTTTTTCTTTTTTTTGATAAAAAATTAATATTTGGAAAGTTCATTTCTTTTACTTCTTAATTATAGCATAAATCAGATAGTTTTAATATAGTGACACACAAGTAGTTTCTTTTGATTTCTGATTATAATTAATTCCTTTTATATAAGAATATATATATATATATATATATATATATATATATATAGGGAAGAGATCAAATAGAAATATTTCCATACGTGTTAACTAAAAATAAATCTTAGACGTTGATTTTGTTATATTAATGACCTAGATTAATGGGATGATTTTTAGAATTATTTGTGCCTAAATTAATATATCAAGGCTAAATGCGATATTTTATCTGTTTCCTTAATTTGTGGTATATGAAGTAACTGTTTTTATACGGCATATCTCTTCACGCAGTTTTTTTTTTGGGTTCACATTTCTGCAAATATTCCTTTTGATTTTTTTTTTCATTGTTACACACTTCAATTTATTTTCATCGCTTATTCAGTCGATGACCAATTTAAAGAAGAAAATTGCATTAAAAAATTAGCTACAAATAAACAAAAATTAGTATAAAATAATAATTACTATATTTACGTAATATACATCAATATATTAATTAAATGGTTTAATGGCCTGTAAATTCCTCAACTTTCAACAATTTCTGGTATTGCTCTTCACCTAAAGATTTTACCTGTAAATTCCTTAACTTTCAGTTGTTTCTGATTTTGTTTCCAGCAATGGGATCCGACAAGAATAGGTTTGAAATTGTATAGACGTGGAATTGCTGAAAGTTGAGGAATTTACAGGCCATTACCCCTAATTAAATTGCAATAATTAATACAAAAAAAGCAATAACATAATAAGCAATATGCATCAATATCAAAATATTAATGAAAATGCAATATATTAATTAAAATGCAATAATTAATACAAAAAAAAAGCAATAACATGATAGGCAATATGCATCAATATACTAATGAAAATGCAATAATTAATACAAAAAAAGCAATAACATGATAGGCAATATCCATCAATATACTAATGAAAATGCAATAATTAATACAAAAAAAAAAAACAATAACATGATAAGCAATATGCATCAATATACTAATGAAAATGCAATCATTAATACAAAAAAAAAGAAGAAAATTTTAAACAATAATATGTACTAGCAAAACAAAAAAAAATTATATGCAGTACTTAATAAAATTTTAGAAATAATATGCTTAAAAAAATACCGATGTAGAAGAAAATAAATAGAAAATAACATAATAAGTAATAAAAATAAATAGTATGCATCAAAAGAAAATTAGCTTCCTACAAATATTATCGGTGGAAAGATTTATTAATTCATATGTTTGACCGTCTTACCATAATGCCCCTCCTAATATTAAATACGCTAATTTGTTATTAATCTCAAGTTTATCACATGCCTCCAAATATTTCAAATTTATGATCTATATTTATTTGTAATTAACACAAGAAAAATATTTCTATTATAACCATCCCCTATATAGCTAGCAAGGTGTAGTCGTCATGCGAAACTACCACATATGGTATAGGACCATTGGTGGACACAAATAACTGTTGTTATCAAAAACTCATGGATTAATTAAATAAATCACTGTAGAAAAATGAAATTTTGCTATCGAAGTAAAAAAAAAAGTGTTGACTAGCTAGAGAATTAATTTGGTCTTCTTGTTAGTTGTTACTCATATACTCCCTCCGTTTTATAATAAGTATCCTCCATCGTTCAAAAACGTATACCAAAAAGTCGATAAATTAATCTTTTCTATCCCTAATTAAATAAACAGGAGATCTAAAATGTAAATAATTTGTATTGATGACAGATATAAAATAAAAAAATTATTTTACTCATAAATTTTAAAATAAAACACTTATCGGAAAAAAAAAAGTTAAATAGAACATTTAAAAATATCACATTGGAAACCTCTCATATGAAAATTTGGACTTCAAAGCAATTATGTCCATCACACGAAAAGAGAAAAGGACAAGAGATAATTCAACCAAACAAACTGTAAAAGATAACCACTAAATTTAAAAACATAATCGAGAGAAAAATCAAACGTGAGACAGACAAAAATGAAAATAAAAGATAAGAAGAGAGTTGTACGGCTGTGGAAGAGTACACGTTATCACCATCTCACTTCGTCTTTCAGAAATGTTCCACCACATGATAACTCACAATTAAAGGAGATAAACAAAACAAAACAAATTAAACCTAAAAAAGTTACACACGTAACCTAACTAATTATCATTAAAATACGTATCGTTTTAATAGGTCTTCTTGTTTTATTTGAGTTCATTTTTAAAATATAAATCAGTACCGCACCCGTGCGATGCACGGAATAGGTTGAATTTTGTTATTCTTTTAAAAAATTACTCTCTCCGTCGCACTCAATTTGTCTACATTTTTTTAAATAGATATCTCACTCAATTTGTCTATTTCTATAGAAGAAAATAATTAACCCTTCAAAAGTGGTGGAACCTACCCACTTTCTATCTTTTTACCTTTATTCTTAATCTCCTTGTCGAACAATAGGTAGACAAATTGAATGGGATGGAGAGAGTATATATGTATGAGTAAAGAAGTACTCCATCCGTCCACAATAAATTTGCCACATTGTGGATGTCACGAGTTTTAAAATAATTTGTTGGTTGATTGTATTGTGAGTGGAATAAGGGTCCCACTTTTATATAGTTTTAAATTGTGTTGTGAGTGGAAAAGTAAGTGAGGTGTGTGGGGTCTATTACCATAAATGGATGTGGCAAATTTTTTGTGGACGGACCAAAAAGGAAATTGTGACAAATTTATCGTGGACGGAGGGAGTATAAGAAACATAAGTATCGATCAAATAATTAAGTTTCATTCAAAATTCATATATTTATAAATTCTAAAAATTTTCATTATAAACAACGTTCATTGTACATGCAGTACTGATATTATTTTTGTCATGACATAGCACGATCTTCAAACCACTTCGATTCTCTATTCCTGAGTCAGCAACATATAGTTGTCCAGAGTTTCAAAACAATATTTATGTATCATCGATGCTTCATCCCATATTATGAGTTTACATCTAATATGGAGTTAAGTATGCGAACTTCCTTATTTAATGTTGCACAATGAATCTTCATTTGAATTTATCGGGATGACTAATCGGAAAATGTGCAACCCTTCCACCTGGCAGCAACAAAAATATTACTCCACTTAATGCTACGTTGAGTACTATGTATCCTTGTGATAATAATGTTGCAGATAACATCCTCTAAATAAATGTTTTATCAGTACCGCCGTATCCATATTTAAAAAACAAAACACGATTTGATTGTGCAATTACTGTACTTTATCAATAATCAGTTGAAACATGTGGCATTTTTCAGTAGTATAATGCATCAACAAAGCATGATCTGCTACCAAATCTGATCGATTATAATGTAACTCGTCATTTATCAAATTATTACAAGGCTAACAAAAATACCCTGAATCGAGATATTGCATCTCATTAAAATATAGGAGATTGTGTCCACACTTGTACATAATCTTTTCGATTTCTATCAATACATGATTCTTCAGTCAAATGTAGATCTGACATGAATTGAAATATATTATAATTATTAAATAAGTTTGCTTTTTTTTAACCATCCCATCGTTGTTTTGTAGTAACGAAGTCACACACGTACCGGCATTTTTACTTGGGGTTAATCGAGATATAGAAGGAATTTTCATTCGAAGATTGAATAGGTCAGTTGAAATAAAATTTTAAATGAGTACCGACACGAGAAAAAAACTGTACCGATCGGTACTATATTTGTACCAATCGGTACAGACAAATTCTCTCAAATACTCTATCGGTACAATATTTTTACCGAGCGATACAATTTTTTTTAATAATCTTATTTTTTCTAATAATATTGTATTTGTGCAGATTGAGTGTAGGAGATTCATCGTTAAATACAACGGGACATGGGACGATTGTGTGTAAAATGGTGGGGAAGAACGAACTTTCTACCTTCCGGTGGATACGATAAGTTTCTCTAGCATTAAGGAATATATTGATTTCATAATGATGTCGAAATCGTTAAGTTTTGAGTATGAAATATTCTATTTATTGACGTCTAGAACTGGCCGAAGTGTTAAACATAGTTTGAGTAACGATGAACAACTTCGTCGGTTGTATGTTACCGAGCCTGAGCCTACATTGTATGTCATGCATATTGATGTTGTGTACAGACCGTCATTTGATTTGAATGAATCTTCGCCGTATGTCTATGACGATCAATTCCCTCAGTACTCGCAGTACGACGAGTCGCTCGCACATTTGACTTCATCTAATTGGCTTGGTGATACTCAATGGGGTGCTAGTGGTGATACTCAATGGGGTGCTAGTAGTGGCGCGAACATTCCTATGCGGGGGAACGGCAGTCGCAGGTACCCGAGGAGGCTGAATTTACCGCCGATTCCGACGAAGATGATGAGGAGGAATCAGAGTCTGATGAGGAAGACGAACTGTCACAGTCTATGCATTTTACCCTTGGTACTTTTGCAGACTTTGTTACGTGGGTGCATACTCAAAGCGGCATGAACAAGCTCCTGTCAATGCTGATGCAGAGTAGTCGTATGCCCCTTGTTGAAGACACAAACTGCGCCACTGAAGCGGAGGCATTGCAGAATTGGCTAGTTCCAATGATTCCACTAGCTGCTACTGCTTCGCTCGTTGTTAGTGATCTTGACAGGCTGCCAGACGGTCCATTGAATAAGGGCGAGATATTTTACAGCAAAGACGATTTGAAAGTTGTTGTTGGATTGTGGCACATGGAACAACGAGCTGAGTTTAGTGTTCCACGTTCAGATACTGAACGGGTTCACTTCAAATGCAAGTACGGAAGTAACTGTTCTTTTGATTTGCGTGCTCAGAAACAAGGCGACTATTGGTATATTCACAAGTTCATTGGGACACATACATGCAATCTGAATATGGACCTTTCAGCTGTCAGGAAGGTCAGTGCTAAGGTGATTGCAGCTCATTTTGCGGGTAGAATGATCAATGAAGGTGAAATCACTAAACCGAAGTCAATTAGGGCATATTTGCGTCGAGAATATAGCTGCGATGCAAGTTACAGTGTATGTCTGCGAGCACAGAATCGAGCCCTCGAGATGATATATGGTCGATATACATACTCGTGGAAGATGCTTCCCGGCTATCTCCACATGTTGCAGAGAGAAAATCCGGGCTCGACAATTGACTACAGTGTTAGCCCGAATGATGATCGGTTCGAACAAGCTTTTGTGGCGTTGTCAGCTTGTATTGTGGCATTTCAGTGGTGTCTTTGACAGGTGATCGTGGTGGATGGAACACACTTGAAGGGAAAAAATAATGGCATCTTATTCGTTGCGGTCGCAAAGGATGGAAACGAGCAACTGCTACCACTGGCGTGGGGGATCGGTCCAATTGAAAATGATGTCTCGTAGACATGGTTTCTCACTCGTTTAAAGGAGGCATACGGTTGTCGTTCGGATATGGTCATCATCTCAGACGCCCACTTAAGTATCGCGAATGCAGTTAGGGCATTCTATCCTGGTATAGCACACGGTCTGTGCTACTATCACATCCTCAAGAGCATGGTTAGTTTTGTAAAATCTATCACCAAGTTGTTTCAAAAAGCAGCATATGCATATAGAAAGTCGGCTTATGAGAAAGCAATGAATAGCATTCTTGCTGGGAATCCCGAAGCGTATAATAAGATCATGAACATTGGTCCAGAGAAGTGGGCTCGATCAATGTGCCCTATTCGACGATATAGTTCCCTGACATCTAATTCTGCAGAACAATTCAATAATGTATTGGTGTTTGCTAGACGCTTACCAATTTACTCATGTTTGGAGACAATTAGACTCACCGTCGAAAAATGGTGTGATGAAAGACGTCAATTGTATTCATCGTCTACTGATTTTCTCACGAAGGAGGCAGAGCGAAAGCTCCGTACAGAGGTGGAACTCTCAAGATCTTACACTGCCACGCCCGTCAGAGACTTGATCTTCAAAGTGAATGACAGAAAGCAGAATCTAAATGTCGATCTGCGTGCGAGGACTTGCTTGTGCCGTGTGTTTGGTTTTGATTTGATACCGTGTTCTCATGCTGCTGCAGCCATTTAGTAAGAAAACCTCAAGTTTTTATATTTATTTCTGTTGCACTTAATCTAATGATTATATGTTATATGTATGACAGGCGAAATGGGCAGCATGTATACAACTATGTGGACGATTACTGCAGACGTCCAGTTACCGTAGATGAAGCTTCCAGTAGCCGTCAACGGGCACCGAAAAAATGCAGAATAAGTCACGAGACTGGCCACACAAGAAGAACATGCCCGCTCAGAGATCATCAGGAATAATTTATTATTAATTTAATTTTATTATTAATTTAATGTTAATTTAATGTTAATATGTGTACTGGCCATTTAAATGTTATTATTAATTTAATGTTATCATTTTAATGTTTATCCTAAGCAATTAAATGGCACGGACAATTAGAAGAAGAAATGATTAACACTTATGGCACAAAGCAATGATGTTTGTCAAACATAATCGACATGGCTTTGCAAAGCCAATAAGAAAATATCACGAGCTATTTTACGTCTATGCAAAGCCACACTTCCCTCTTCATTGCCCCATGCAATGGAGGGCCGGGCACTGATCATGCGCTTTATACTCATCAGTGCAAAATGACCACAATTGTGACTATCCCACTGTATATGCTGCCTAACGGGCTCCCGTTGTGTAGGCTTAGTCAAAAAGACCATCCTCAATGCTTCCGACGTGCGTGGTGCCTGGGTTAGGTCTATGGTATCCCAATACTATCCTTCATTGAGCACAGTTGAGAATTTTTGCTGAAATGGCTTCAGCTGCCTCTTACGCGTCTCCTGAACTCCTGCCTTGTGCAGCTAAGGGTGTGCAAGATGGAAACCGAACCGAAAAACCCGACCGAACCGATGCATTTTGGTCGGTTCGGTTCGGTTCAAAATTAAGTTCGGTGTCGGTTCGGTTTTATTTATAGAAAACCAATGCTTTTCGGTTTGGTCCTCGGTTGGGTAGATTTGGATCGGTTGGGGACCGAACCGACCGAAACTTTATATATTAATTAAATTATAAATATAACTTATTATTTTAGTTTTTGTCTTTTAGCAATTAAAACTAAAAACCCTACTTTGAATGAAACTACCCCCGTCGGCGCCGCTGTCACTCTCACTTTATAGACTCTCTCATCTCATCTGTCCAAGTTCAACGTCGGCCTCCCTCCCCATCGACCAGCCTCCCTCCCGACCAGTTAGAGCCCAGCGCCTTGCGCCATCACGTCGACCAATCGAAACCCGTCGCGGCGTTGCGGACTCGCGAACGACCCCGATTCGTTGCTTCACGTCGCCGCCTCGCCGGAGCCCATCCCGTCGCCGCTCCAGCCTCCAGTTGCGCCTCCTTCCGGCTTCCCTCTCTGTTCGCCACCTTCCTTTTGCTCCTCAGCCCCTCGCCTACGGTAAGTCGTGCTCTTAACTTTCAATTCCAGCTTTGTTTTTCTTAAATAAAAATGGCGCAATTCTTCACAAAATGCAATTCCTGATCTTTGGACTTTGGGCGGTTGGGTGTGTTTAGGGCAATATGCAATTATTTATGTCGTTGGGTGCAATTGGGTGTATTCACAAAGATTGGCACTTTGAACTAGAAATTCCTCGGTGCCAAGGATAATTCTGGTGTTTTTGTCTACAATTGTGCTGTCATGGGCCGCTGAAAGATCTTTGCTCTGATGAAGCCACAAACCCACAATATGCAAATCTTCACATGTACATTTAAAAAAAAAACAGGTTAAAAAAAACAAATAATACCCCTATTGTCGGTTTGAAAAAACCGACCGAAACCGACTGAAAATTCGGTTCAGTTTCGGTTCGGTCCGAAGCTTGAAATCGGTTCGGTTCGGTTTAGAAATTTGGGACTTGATTCGGTTTTCGGTTCTACTAATTTTGGTTGGTCGGTCGAACCGACCGACCGATGCACAGCCATATGTGCAGCAAAGAGTTGTGCACCTCAGCCGTCCATAACCTTGGCAGTATACGGACGACATAGAAATGATTGCCGCATAGCACTGGAACGATGATGTGCATAAAAATTACGTAGATGTG
Organism: Agastache rugosa; assembly: GCA_031470985.1. Lineage (NCBI taxonomy): Eukaryota > Viridiplantae > Streptophyta > Magnoliopsida > Lamiales > Lamiaceae > Agastache > Agastache rugosa. Next base: position 29,596,753 of record CM062606.1, on the reverse strand, counting down.
AGTCATATGTTATTAAAAAAGTTATAATTAATATAAGATGTAAGTTACCTGCTCAGCTTGCCTCCAAAATGTAATATCTGCATTGACATCCAAATTAGTTCGTAGCGACGCCGTCAATTTTTTGCTACTCTTAATCTTCTTGAAGTAGAACTCGATGTCCCTCTGTGTGAATAAAAAGCACGAAATTCACAAAATGAACATATAAAATTCGTGAACCAATTAAAACATAATGAATTAGTTACTCACAAAGAATTCGGCATGACAGATGATTGTGTTCATAGCATTTTGATCGGGGAGAACATGGTTCCTTTCTTCCAGACGTCCGCGCAAAAGGTCAATGTACCTCTCGAACACCTGCACACAAAATAAATTGGACAATTAGAAGAAGAAATAAGTATAAAAATGAGAGTATATTTAAGAATATATTTGAGAGATTATTTACAGAATAATCAAGGTCAATCTCTGTATTCTCAATTGTGCGGAAGTACGGAGGATAGACGGTGGAGCCACCGATGATTACGCAAACATCATCTACTGACATAAATGCTGCATAGGGACGCCATTTCTCCTCCTCGGCGTAATCGGCAGGAGGCAACGAACCAATATTCTTCTTCTGGCTCAACTTGTATAGTCGACTGTTATCCTTCATGTTGGTCTGCTCGATTGTCATTTAAATATTCAAGTCTCTGCCTCGAGTATAAGTTGTACAGCTCAGAATTGTGCAAAATGGAGCCGTAGTCAAGGTCAGGAGGGACAGTAGTAATGGGCAGAGCATCAATATACTACACACAGATAAATTAATTAAAGTCAATTAAATTTAAAATTAAAAAAAAATTAATAAATTACTAACTTATTATTTACCTGAGGTGGCTGACGATATATCTCGGGATTTGACACAGAATGCCGAGGAGGGTCGTATGCATGCTCAGAATGCCGAGAGGGTCGTATGCATGCTCAGGACTGCCCATGCTCACCCACTCGGGTGTAACAAAAGCGGGAGTGGAATGGCATGCTGGGATGAACTCAGGATCGGTGCATATACCTCCAGTCTCCCATCTTGGACTGACGTGTGGGGAATGCACGGGTGGTGGTGTGTCACGACGCGGTGGCGGAGGTGTATCTCGACGCGGTGTGGAACGGCGGGAACTCTTACTAAAAAGGTCTGTGAAGAAGGCCTTGATCTCCGGAAAAAATACATTTCTCCATTGTGAAGTTATCTCCCTCTTCATAGTTGCTGTTGTCATCTCCTGCAGCTCCTTCATAAACCGTCTATCACGAGATCGTCCACTAGTGTCGGTACCGCTACTCGATGACAACGACGGAATGTTTCTCCGAGCACGCTTTCCATTGCTTTTGGAAGTATCTTTCGACGGGGCCCGGTCTCTCAAGTCGTACGTGTCACGATCGGTGCATGGCTCTGACACGTGGGGGGACTGCTAGGCCTCTGAAATGGGGGACGACGTGCAACTGGTATTCCTTTTTTTATTGTGTTGATAGGCCTCACGTAATGCACTTCGAGCACGTCGTCCATCAGTAGGGACCTCCAGTAATGTGTCTCCTCCTCTGCTACCTCTGGCTCAATGGAGTCGAAACAGACGACTCCTGCATGAAACTGATCATCAAGTATCACCTACAAGGATGCTGCCATTATCCATCTCAAACAGCGAGGAATGGCAGTGTCTGATACGGGGGTAGCAACCAAACGAGCTAAACCAGGAATAGCCTCGAACATCCAACACTGCAGTACCCACATAGGGCCGTAATAATGGTACTTGGGTAACATTTTCGACCCCTTCGTTTCAAGATTCTTGGTGTAGTTCCTCAAGACCTGAAATGTATACCCGCCACAAGAAAATCTGTTCCATGCGTCTAGATCATCCATCAATACCCAAAGACAGGGCACCACATTTCTCCGATCATCGCCACCTAACCCGAAATAATAAGCGATGATAACATTTGCTGCCCGAAGGTGGAGCTCGCCTTCAGAATCAACTCCCCCATACCCTTGCACAAACCGGTCCCGCAGTTTTTTGGCAGTTATTAGCTTTCCGTCACAAAATCTCTGATAAGCCTCCACATTATCTGGTGTTTGATCCGCATGTGGATCAAATGAAGAAGCTCCAAAACACAGTCCCGAAATTAGGGCGTACTCCTGAGCTGAGAATCGGATATTTTTATCGCCGATACGATACCATGTATCGTACGGCAATTCACCGAACACCTCTACCTCTCTTGATACGAGCATGTGTAGCGCTTTGCCCAATGGCCATCTAATAAGATGCTCGAAACAGCCGGCCTTGAATCTATCCTACAGTGCTTGACCCCCAACAGCAAGAAGTCTCTGCCTAATATATGTTATAATCGAAACTTTGTAGTACGTGTTAATGCTCGGAGAATAGCGTTGCGCATCTTCACGGATCCAGATCCAACCAAACTGATACAAACACAATACGATTCAAAAATAAGAACACAAACACACTGGAGAAAAAACAAATTGTACCGACAAAGGAAAATATTGTACCGCTCGCAGTAAAATCAACTTATGATTTTACTACGAGCGGTACAGAATTAAAACCGGTCGGTACATTATTATCAAAATTATCACACATCGTCGTAATGTATGTCAATTGATCATGCTTTTTAAATTTATAAATGAGTTATATATAATTGAAAACGTAACACCAAATGATCTTATTTCTTACATTAACTATTAAGCGTGCCTAAAAAAATATAATAAACATAACAAAACGTCCAGAATAAGAACAGAAACACACTGTATTAAAACAAAAATTGTACCGCTAGGCATAAAAAGTGTACCGACTGGCTTTATATTATTATTTATCGGTACAATATTCTAAACGGTCGGTACGTATTTTATAAAACGTATAAGGCATCATCGTAAACTATCCTAATTAGCACGTAAATTAACATAATTAGCACATAAGCATAGCCACCGAAAATATCCTAATTACCACGATATTAACATAATTAGCACGAAATATCCTAATTAACCATCATATTTTTAACACAATATCAATAACATGTTCTGAAAACTGTACCGGCATTTTTGAAAAATATGTACCGATCGGTCGAAAAACGGTACCGACAGGTTAAAAACCTATCGGTACAATATTATGACGGTCGGTACAGTTTTTTCTTTCGTCCCTACTCAAATCGGTACGAAGTACTAACCTCTTCCAGACGTCGTTGATTTTCACGTTGTCGTTCATCCTCAGATTAATGTCTTGAACTTGATGACGTCATAGATTGATGAGAAGAAGAATATGGGGGTGAATTCTTAAATTTTTCACTGCCTTTGGAATGTGAAAATTTTGTTTATGGCATCTGTATGGACTTGTACCCCTAGGTTTTATGGTTTAATTATATCGCATAGTGTACCGCTAGGTTAAGTTTTAGGTTTTGTCTTTTTTGTTTGTTTTAGACAAAAAAAAATTCCTTTCACATGAGTGGGATGGCAGAGGCGGTGGTTGAGTGAATTCAAGGCAGTAAAAAAAAATTTCTTTTTTGCTAAATTCAAGGCAGTCAAATCAGGTGTTTTTATTTTTTTAATCTCTGAAAAGTACAAAAAAGATGTCAGTGAGTATGGCTTATACGTGCCACCAAAACTGGGTATGAGTAGTACATACTATCTTCATACTAGATAGTTTTATTTATCCTCTTTGTTTTTTAGTAATTAATTATTAGAATTAATATTTATTCCATAATTAGAATATAAAATATTTGTAAATTTGAAATTGTTTGAAATAAATATTATAATTAATATTATTAAAATAGTCAAATTAATAGTTGGACTGGTTGGGGGCGGAGAAATTGCGAAATGTAACTAAATCAAAAGAAAAAAGATACGCACATATGAGATCGATAACAATTAATCCCTCGGTCCCGGGTTAGTTTGGTGTAGAGAGTGCAACACTTGTTTTAAAAAAAAAATAAGTAAATACTTGTTGAGTGGGAAAAAAACCCACATATTTGATTTATGATGTATAAAATAATAGAAAATTAATGGATCATTTCCATTTATGGAAACACCTTACTTATAAAGAACGACCAAAATAACTAATTAACCGCACTCTCGAGAATGGATAGAGTACATCATCATATATTCGAATCAAAATCCCACTAATCATCAGCATGAAACTCAAAAACACACACACTCACACACATGTGACCGCTAGCAAAATTTCTTCTCCAAATCAAAAATAAAATTATCAAAATTCTTAATCGAAGATCCATCCGTTCCTAATCCACTACGAACAATCTCTCTCACTCTTCCCGCCTCCCGCCGCAACCCCTCCGAACTCATCAAACTCTTGATCTTGTCCACAACTTCTCCCCTACAAACCGACGTCGTTTCATCACAAAGATCAATCCCAATTTTCCAATCACTCACCACCAACTTCCTATTCGTCGGCTGATCGTACGTCACCGGAAAACAGATCATCGGAACGCCGCACCACATGCTCTCCACCAGCGAGTTCCACCCGCAGTGCGTCAAGAACCCTCCCACCGCCGCATCGGAGAGCACATTTATCTGATCGCACCACGAAACGATCAACCCTCTTCCCTCAACCTCGTCCTCAAATCCAACCGGCAAAACACGATCATTATCATCATCATCAGAAGCAGCAGTGATATGAGCTCGAACAACCCAGATGAAGTGGACCCCACTGAGACGAAGGCCGTGGGCTATCTCTCCGATCACTTGCTTGCTGGTCTGGACCACGCTCCCGAACGAGACGTACAGAACCGAACCGGCCGGCTTGGAGGCGAGCCACCCGGTTATGTCTACTTCGGCGTGAAGGCTTTTGCTCACGGCGGCGACGCTGCTAGCGCGGGAGAAATCGATGGGGCCCACGGCGTAAGTTGGCTGGTAGCTGTTGAGAGCGGAGAGCGTATCGGATTCTAGTTCTTGAACGGTGTTGTGCAGTATGAAGTCGGCCTTCTTCACTTCCTCGAACGCCTTGAACAGAGAATTTCCGGTGACGTCGCTGCGTTTCGACAGCGACGTCATCAAGTCCCGGTTCCTGATCGATCCAACTCCAGGAACGTAGTCGATTTCCTCATCATCATCATCATCTGTTCATATTTAAGCAAAGATCATAGATCGATTCATGAGAAAAGCTCGCTGTCAGACTGTCTAACGAGTCAAGATTGAAATAATTTCATCTCATCTAAAAGTTGTTCATCATCATCATCATCTGATCATATTTAGAAAATGAGTATAGATCAATTAATCAGAAAAGCATGTCTAACAAGTCAAGATTGAAAGAATTTCATCTCCTCTAAAAGTTCGAACTGTTCTTCATCATCTGATCATATTTAAACAATGAGTATAGATCAATTAATCAGAAAAGCTCGTGCGTATCAGATTCTCAACTCTACGGGTCAAGATTGAAAGAATTCCATTTCATCTAAAAGTTCCAACTGTTATAAATTTGAATCAATTCATTTACTATATTCCCAAAGTTCCTTACTTGTGAGCTGGATCGTATTGTGGGGAGGTAGTTTAAATTTGGGTGTAGTTGCTTTCAGCAGAATTTGAACACAAAACTTCGCTCAACGGAAGATCGTTTTAGATCGTTTTCTGGAGAGCTAGTTTAAATTTGGGTGGAGTTGCTTTCAGCAGAATTTGAACACAGAATTTGGCTCAACGGAAGATCGATATCGTTTTGTGGGGAGGTAGTTTAAATTTGGGTGGAATTGCTTTAAGCAGAATTTGAACACAGAACTTCTGATACGATGAAAGAATTTCATCTCATCTAAAAGTTCGAAGTGTTATTATATTCTCAATAAAGATTATTCAAACTTACGAACCTTCTCGTAAAAAGTGACCCTTCTCTCTGAGAAGATCCAAGTGATAGAGGAGAGAAAACACGAGAGCCGGCGAAGTCCAGAAGGCGACATTGATGAGGTTGTACTTGCGGGCGACGGCGGCCGGCCAGCCGTAAACGGTGTCGGCGACGAGGAAATGGAGGGAATGCGGGTCGGAGCGGATCATCTTTCCGACGAAGTCATCGACGTGAGGCGGGAATATTTGGAGGAGGGCGGTCCAGTACTGTTCGGGGCGGGTGTCGCGGTCGTGGTCGAGAGGGAAGCCGTCGTAGATGGTGGCGTAGCGTATGTCGAGACCGGACTGACGAGCGTCGGAGAAGAGATCGAGTTTGTTGTGGTGGGCTTTGGATAATTTGTGGTGGACGGACTGGAGGTGAACGAAGGTGATGGTGATGCCTTTGGATGCGAGGTTGAGGGCGAGGCTCACGAATGGGGTGATATGGCCTTGGTATGGCATCGAGATCATGATGGCATGAGGGGACTTCTTCTGCTTCTGCTTCTCCGCCATTTTTTATCTTGAGATTATTATTATTGCATCTGGTGAATCTCTGTTTTCTTATAGAGCGACTTCGTTTGGACTGTGTATGATTGCTTGATTGTTTGTTTATGTAATACTCCTCCGTCTCATGAACATGTGCTCGACACATTAATGATAAAAAGTTAGATATAATGTCCAATGAGTTGCACTCCTGTGCATATAGTTTTTTTAATTTCAGTTTTTTTTTTCCGTCTTCGGCTCCGATTTTAATTTATAGATAATGATTGTGGCAACATTAATGTTTTTAGCTCGCTCCGAAGCCTTTGTCTCCCCTCGCTCGACTTTTGAAAAAGAATAAAAAAAATAAATAAATAATAATAAAAAGTCGAAGGCCAACATTGACCATTGACCGGTCAACGTTGACCGGGTCAGATCATGGGTCGGGTCGGATCAAATCTGATCCGGATGTACCGTAGAGATGTTGCACATAAGTTTTCGTCATGTCCTATTTACCCGTTTATATTTGTCTATGAAAAAAGTCCAATTCACTTTTTATACTATCACACCCTCCATTATATCTTATACTTACGTAATTAAGTCATTGATGGACCCTAAAAATTCTACCTTTATTCCTACAAATTGTACTCTACTGTACCTTTATTATTACAAATTGTACTTTTATTCCACAAATTGTACATTTAACATTACCCTTCAGATTATATTTTTATTCCACTCACAACAACTCCAATAACTTTTTTAATCTCCGTGTCCAGCACACAATAAAACTTTATATCGTGGACGGAGGGAGTATGTAGATTCCACCACTTTTAAAGAGTTAATTATTTCCTTAAAACAAGACAAATTTAGTGTACGGAGGGAGTAATAGTTAATTATGTATTTGTATTGATTAATTGAGGACAAGTTAAATTAATACAGCGGGATTGAACTTTTCGTGAATTAATTATATAATAAGGTGGACAAATGTCAGTTGAAGTCCATTCTTAAAGTGCTTTTTTTTTTAATAATATCGCAACTTTTACTTCTTTTCTTCAAAATAATAAAATCCCAACTAATGAAAATACCTAGATTGTCATGGAGTAAAATAATTTGGGAAGGATATGATTTGGGACCCATATTGGTTTTTCACCACTTATAAATTGTACTCCCTCCATCCATGACTTTATTGCCACAAGTTGATCGGAAAAAGTTTAATAATTTGGTTATTATTAGTAAAATGTATTATGAATGAAATAAGGATCTCAATTTTAGAATGTGTTGTGAGTAAAATGTGTGTGTCCTATTACTTAAAAATGAAAGTGACTAAAAGGTTGTGGACGTACAAAAGAAAAAATTGTAACAAAACAGTTGTGGACATAGAGAATAATAAACACGTATAGATTAGGGATATGCTTCTAGTCAAGACTTGTACATCAATCCAAACGAGCTCTTCAAATCTTGAATATCTAGTCAAAGTTTGTGGATGAAATATTGGTGGAATTAAATGTTGACTGACAATGAATATAAACAAAATTCGTCAGCTCAAAACATGGAAGTATGCTTGGAGCCTTGGACCCGCAAACGGAGACGATGAGATCCAATCATTAAGTAAAATATATATTTTTTATAATTTGGTTGGATATAATGGTTTAAACCATTATTTATACCGGTTAATTATTTAATTGAGAATTAAATAATGTGGAATAATTCTACTTGTCAAGTAAATAATAAGAATATATTCATGTTTTCAAAATCATTAATTGATGAATAAAAATTATATATTTAAGTTGTGTGTTGAAGATTAATTTATTGTAGACAAATTGATTAAAGGAACGAGCTCGACCTCAAACTTTGAGATTGGACTTTTCGATTTGATTGGTTTGGGCTAGTAATGAGCGGCCCAATGTAAATGAATTAGAAATTGGGGTCGGCCCACTTGTACAATGTACAATTCATAAATCAATTAAATATTATTAATATATTATTAAAATGATTGTGGATTCGAACCCTCTGCTTAATTTGAGGTCTACGTGATGCTCTATCTTTTCAGTATTCTTATTTATCTTTAATCCTGATTTTGAGCATTTTTATTCATTTATTCTATGTATATTTAATACAAATTTTCTCATCCCATATTGATTATTAATAAAACCTCAATCTTGCAGAACCTATATAAATACTCACAATCTATGTGTATTTTTTACCATTCCGCAATTATTCTGTACAACCAATATAAGTTGGAAAATTAATTTGTTGGCCAAATAAATAGTTTTATTTTATTGACAATTTTAATTTGATCAATTATTAAGTTATCTGTATTAATTTGTTTAGTTTAACAAATTTTTAAATTGACGTGAATAAAAGAAAAATCTCAGCAATACGTATTCTCAATTATAATTCTCGTATATATATACACTTAGGGATAATTCTCGAAATTTGACTTTGTGACGAGATGATCAGACGTACATAACAATTAACATCATATATAATGAAATCTTTGACATTTGACTTTGCGACAAGATGATCAGACGCACACAATAATTAACATCGCATATAATAAAATCTTTGACAGATTGTGAGGTAAAAAAAAATAGTTTGATTCTTTTAATTTCTTGCAACTAAACAAAGTGAAATAAAATCAAAGAAACACACGTTATGATCAATTATCGAAATATTATCACTCCGAAATAAATTAAATTATTTTTAATGTTCATGCTTATATATTGAAAAATAATAATAAAAATAAAAATATTTGTTAAAGGACAATACAATAAAATCAAAGAAATAACCTTATTGATGTATTTTATTATAATTTCACCACTTTTGTAAGATTGCTTATAGTGAATTGTTGAAATAATATTACTCTCTTATGCATAATATTGTATTAGTTTTACAGTTACATACTTATAAATTACAACATATTATAGTTGCCGTCAATTTTCGATGGGATACACACTAGTTATTATTTAATTGCATTCGGTTTATCAGCTCAATTTATCGGCTCATTTCCGCCAGAAATTATATAACACATGTACATGTACTACACCCGCCTCTCATATGAAAATATTTTAATAATATAAATTATATTACTAAAATATTATCGTATAAGATCTACACCCATAATAGAATTTCCTCATTTCCGCCAACACACAAATATGGAAAAGCTTTGGCTTTTCATCTCCTAATAAATGCTCAACAAATTTATGGAGTGTAATTTTTTCTGAGAGATATAATAATTTTAATCAATAAAATGTGGTCGTCCTTTAATATTCATATTTGTTAGGGGTGTTTGGTAGGGAAGATAAACCCTATTTGTGTTTGGTAGAGCAGATTAATAAACTGAGTAGCCCTCTGTAAATTGAGAGCCCGCTCTTATTTCACTATTCCACTCAACTTATGTATCTCCCCCTTCCGCCAGATTATCCTTCGAGCCTTCAGCAGTAAATGAGACTAAAATTTAGGAAGATAAATTTACCTTCTTTCTGTCAACAATATCCAATCGGCGCCCACAAAAATCCTCTAGCTTTTGAGAATAGGGCAAAGTTCAAAGTTGAGCAAAGGAGAAGCAGCCGATTCAAATTAGAGGTAACGCGACCTCCAAAATATTTTGCGTCTACATTCTCATAGCTAGAGATGATTTCACGGTTTCGACTTGATTTGTAGGAAACTAGAATATTTCTGCGTTGAAGAAAAGAAAAGCCCTAATTTCGAGACATCTCGCTCTCTCGCCGCCGACACACCGGCATCTGCCACCACATCAAGCCCCCGCTGACGATGACGAAGTTCTAATTCTGGTCTAGAACGAAACGTAATCTGGATCGCTCTTATCAATTTTTTTCCCAAAAATCAATCGTGCTATATATTGTGCAGCTTCATTCTCATTTAGTGCAGTTTTATCTGTCAAGGATCGAAAGTCCGTTTTTTTGCCCAAAAACATTCAATTTAATTTGAGCAAATTATGTGGTTAGATCTGCAATTACTTGGTATAATTGAAGTGGGTTAGGATAAGAAAATGTCCGTTTTTGTTTTTTGTTTGATAAGCAACACCGTCCTCTCCTTCTTTCTGTATTGCTTCTTCGACTTGATGTGTGTAATGAAGATGACCAGATTTTGTAAAACTGCATTTTTGTTATGTATGTTTATCTCTGAAGTAATGCAAGATTAATTTTTTTGGCTTGGATTTCAGTTGAATTTTTAGGCTTTGTGTGGTTAGATCTATAAATTGGCGTGTTATTGAAGTGGGTAAGGGTATTGAATGCGACCCATCATTTTCTCATTATGCCGAAAGGAGGTATTCGAGAAGACCCACTGAGTAATTTCGGAAAAGTTTGAACTTGAATCTTTGTTCTTGACAATAATTTTGTGAAAAAGAAATTTTATATTCTATTTTATTCCGCACTTCTGAGAGGTGTGCTGACTTAATCAAGACTCTTTTAATTGTTAAGTTTTGTAATTATTGGTTTTGTGGTGTGGATTGTGGTGTTTGTGAGGCGTGATTCATTGTAGAAATTACTGATTTTAGCATGTGGGGGGGGGGGGGATGGGGTTATTTATTTAGTTTTTATTTCACCTTGATTGATGTATAAGTGATTAGATTCTCGCAATTTTGAATGAGCTAAGATAATTGAAAGAATTGCAAGTTGCATGTCTAGAATTAATGATAAATTGAGGTTAGAGAAGTTGAGACATAGATTTTGATAAAGATGTCTAATTTATTATATGTTTCTGAGTCCAAATGATTTGGGAGATATGATTCATGGTAAACATAGGATGTCTAATTCATTGTTGAAATTGAGAATTTTTTTTTTGTATAGAGTGATATACTAATTCTGTGCAGACATTCATTGAACATGCTTCTTGTTATCTGTTATTATTCAGTCAATTTGTGGACTTAAGTGCTTCATATGCTAACAAATGTGTAGGTTTATGTTGAAAACAAAAATATGTCGCGCAATTCTTCTCATTATGCATCCTTTTATTTATTGAAAAATGATATCTTGAAGTAACACATGCTCCAAAATATTTATAATAATTGACCTCCTAGTTAGGATAACAACAAAAAAAGAGAAAACGTAGTTCAATAGTTAAGCCTTATTGTATGATCGAAATGATGCCTAACCAAGTTAAACACTTGCATAGAATTATTGGAGTAAGTGATACCGATTGCCTTGTAAATCTTCGAATGGACTGCAATACTTTCAGTAGACTATATCTTTTGTGTAAAAATATTACATTCGAACAGTCCAGGGATTGTACACTTTGCCTCAAAATAATATTAAACACAAATGAAAGAGATGAGACAACAAAAAAATAAATTGAATTAAAACAATTTGAATAACAGATCTGAAAATAGCCGAGTCTAGGAAACTCTCTTTCTGCAAGACGAAATACGCCTCGGCTAGTGCTCACGATTTGGCGTATCGTTCCCAAAGATAAACCACCTTCATCCTTTGGTGTAGTAGCACCACAAACACCAAGGCTCCGACGAACTAGATGATGGTGAGAACTGAGAAGCTTGACTTTACTTATGATTTTGATGATGCAAAATCCTAGAATATGACTAAATTTCTTGCTCAAAAAATGTCTCCAAAAGTATATCTAGCAAAGCAAAGAGAGATCCTATTTATAGACAAGCTCCACTAGTAGGGGACATTAAGTTATCATCAATTTGGAGGTGTAACTCCCTTGTAACTCCTCACCAAATTGATTATGGAGTTAAAACTCTCAATAAAGCATTAAACCTAGAAGTGAAACCTCCAAATCACTTTAATTTTAGGCGTAACCTCCAAACGAAGTTAAATGCACTAATAAAACTTCAGTTGTTACAAATCTGAAACTGTCGTCCATCAATATTGACGTCAATGTTACCACAACATTTCTGACAACATTTTTGAACTATGTTCAACAATGTTGACACACATACAATGCTCGTTCTTATCCATTTCTCATTCACCAAAATTCGGTTTTGAGCAAATGAATATATCACAAGAATTTGGTTAACTCAAAATTAAATTTCCAACAATGTCCCACATGAGCGGAAATGCCGAATGTAAAAATTGTAAACACCCAACTCAATTTTCGAGAGATAGTGTTGTATCAGGATAGGTAGCTTGTGGCTTTGAACCTTTCTATAGTCAATACTATCGAATATATCGGTGGACTAGTGGACGCGTTGCCTTGAACTATTCCTCGGCGTATATTGAGACAATAGCATTAACACAAACAAGTCTCAACCTCATTTGTTCTCACGTTTGTCTTTTTTTACCATGGATCATCTCTTTGGATTCATAAGTGTTTCCTATTGAAGCGGGCCCTCACTTCACACTTATATAGGTGATTCTTCATCGAGTATCCTGTCATACTCAACCTCCCCGAGGTATCTAAGAATCATTAATAGTCACATGACTTAACCTCGAGGTATCTAAGAATCATTAATAGTCACATGACTTAACCTCACCACAAATGCAGGTAACTACACTCTCTGCTTTCTAGGGCAATGAGAAAAGACAAAAGTCTTATGAGTGTATTGACTCGGATTTTTGTAGCTTAGTTGTCCCATTGAACCAAGTTCTTGGGATCCTTCAGTCATTATGTTTGTGTTACCACTGCAATCATCCATAACATGTGGATTTCAATGTCATTCACTTTAGCAATTTATTGATTTGATCTCAGTTTAACCATATGGTTAGCGGATCCTCTAGGTTATCTATTGATCACATAATCAATAGAGATAACCCTACTAAGAGATCAAATATACCAATAGCCGCTCTGCTATTACAGTGAATCATCCTTCATCCCACATGGAATATCATCAAATACCCTTACACTTTGAAGTATTTATACGACAATAAATGTTTTTCCCCCACATTTCTAAATTATTTAGGATAAATATCTCTCCCAAAAATAATTTTAGGAACTCATTAATAAGCATACCAAACACTTCACATGAAGTCTGATTATCCATGTGTAGTTTTCTACCTTTAACTTTGTAGGTAGAAAAGCTTTCTTTACGGAGCTTACGTTATGGCATCCGTATCGACAAAATATTCATTTAGTTTGTCCATGTGGTTCACTTTGGATGCCAACAACCATCTCATGGTCCTTTTTTGAATTTCACAACATGTTTGTCATTGTGTTTCAATAATATTTTGTGTAACATCTTGTTCAACAACTTTTGCAATATAGTTCTCAACAACATGTGCAATATTTTGTTCAATAATAAGGGCATCTCAATGAACATCCCTACAACCAAGTCATCATCATCTCAAAGAGGATGGTCATTTACATATTTCACATGTACAACCAACTTGGTCATATTCGACTTTTCACATCGATTAGTCATTTTCTTTTTACTTGAAGAATCATGTTCCAACAAGTTAGAAATCATTTGCTTAACACTTGAGGAACCATGTTTCAACAAGTTAATCTTGGCCTCAATCCCAACTTTTGGTCTAGGATAAGCTTTCTTGTCGCCTTCCTCAAAATTGAGCTTGACACAAGACATTCAAGATTCAACCCCTTTAGCCTATACTTAAGGTGACTCTTGAAACCCTTCCAACAAGGAAGTAACTTCTCAATCATCATCACAATGATGATTGTAGCCTTATCAAATAAGAATGACTGTATCAGACATTATTGTTCCAACTGTTCCTCTAATATTCGTCACTACATCTACACATAATTGTGTAAAATTTCAATTTCTCTGACAAAATGTTTCACAACAATGCTAGAAACATAGAAACAACTGAGTTGGGTCTTGATACTGCTGGGTCTTTGACTCTGCTTGGTCTACTCTGCTAAATTTCTCAGCTGCGTCTTCTGCTGTGCTGAACCTGTACTTAGAAAACCTAATAGCTCTAAACAAGTGAGTTGGAAACAACACAAGGTTTGTTCATTCATCTACTCGGTTGGGGTCAGCTGGATTTTGGTATCACTTCTAAACATGTTTATTATTTTTTCAACAATACCAACTCATGCCCATTAGAAAATGATTGCAATACTTCAATGCACTTATTAAGAGTGAGTAGAAAATAGACGAATGCATACATTGCTTTATTTTTTTCAACAAATAATGAATTTAATTGGACTATAAGGGTGCAATGGTAATATTAGGGTCGGTTCAAGAAAATTTGAGGCATGGGGCGATAAATAAAAGGATATATGAAAAATCATCTCATTTTTCTTGCATTTTCAGCCGCAAATTAATTTTTTAAATTTTTATAATCAACATGTCCTAACCTAGGAAGCATAGATACGCTATTTGGGTAGCGTACGTACATATCGAATACGAATACGTACAAAATATGCTCTAAATACGTATTAAATACATTTTTATTTATTTATTTATTTTTATTTTATTTTTTTAATTAAATACGCTATTAAATACGGTCAAAATACATTTTTGTTGAAGTTAAATACAATTACATATAGAATCGTACTTCTTTCACTGTTTCACCTGCATTCTAGCGAGAACAGGAATAGAAGTAGAGAAGAGAAGAGAACTATTGTACTCTTCGCCGTCACTCATCCTGCACATCTCGCCGGTGCCGCAGCTCGTTCACGCCTCACCGCCGACTAGTTTAGCGCTGCCGCATGGGTTCACATCTCCATTCACGCTGCCTCAGGTGTGATTTCAATTCATTTGGTGTTATTCAATGATTGTAATTCATCATTAGGTTCGAATTCGATCGATTGGCCATGGGTTGTTAATTTGGTTTAAAATAATAGTAATTGGTTGTGGGTTATTTTGATTTGGTGCATTTGGGCAGTGGTTAATTTCAATTTGAATGTCTTTGTTAATTTGTGCAGTGGGCCGAAATTGATAGATTTTTTTATAGAATTTGATAGAAATTTATGTTGTTGGCAGAAATTGATTTCACAAATTTGATAGAATTTTTTAATGTTAATTAGGAATGCATATTTGATGGTTTCTGGAGTCAGTATATGCATTTGCATATGGGCACTTGGGGAGGTTAAATTGATTATGAACCTAACTCTTTTTGTTATTAAAAATTAAAGGTGTAAAACGATGTCCGTGAGTAGTTCATCTGGCTCGATTTCATTTACATCACCTTCATCTACAAGTGCAAGTGTAGATGGCCGTAAACCTTTGTGGAAATATGTTGATATTTCCACAGATCAAACTGGTGGTGGAAGTGGTGTATCTTGGCAATGCAAGTACTGCAAAATACAGAAGATGACTATATACACTCGAGTCGTCAATCATTTACTGAAGCTCGGTGGTGGAATTAAGGCTTGCCCCAGTGTGCCTACTCAAGATATGGCGGATATGAGGAAATTGATATCAGAAGAAGAAAGAAAACAAATAGCTAGCACTCCCAAAACAGTGTCATTGCCTCCTTCTACAATGTTTATGAGTGAAGTCTATCGGGGCTATGAAGACTCAAAAAAAAGAAATGAGATCGATGGTAGTTCGTCTTCCCTTGGAAAAGCTTTCAATACTCAAGGTCGCAATACCTTAAATGCATTGATTTCACGATTTTTCTATGCATCGGGCTTGCCATTTCATTTGGCAAGAAGTCCTTACTATAAAGCTTGCTTCTCCTACATTTGGCAGGCTACGTGCCACCTGGGTACAATGTGTTGAGAACTACTTTACTGCAACAAGAGAAGGCAAATGTAGAGCGTCTGTTGCATTCTATTAAAGCACATGGCATGAGAAAGGAGTAAGCATAGTGACTGATGGATAGAGCGACTCACAAAGAAGACCACTGATCAACTTCATCGCCGTTAGTGAAAGTGAACCAATGTTTTTTAAGGCAGTTGATTGTTCTGGGGAGGTTAAAGATAAATTCTTTATCTTTTACTTGATGAAGGAAGTTATAGAAGAGGTTGGCCCCCAAAATGTGGTTTAAGTTATAACAGATAATGCAAGGAATTGTCAAGCTGTGGGGCTTCTTGTTGAAGGATTATATCCACACATTGTGTGGACACCAAGTGTTGTGCACACACTTAATTTGGCATTAAAGAACATACGTGCTGCAAAGAATGTTGAAAATAATAAAGAAACATATCAATTATATTCTTGGATATCTGAAGTTTCGACATATGCTAGCATGATCAAGAACTTCATCATGAATCATGGAATGCGGTTAGCTATGTTCAACAAGTTTGTGCCTTTAAAGTTGCTTTCAATTGCTACAACGCGGTTTGCCTATCTTATTGTGATGTCGAAGCGTTTTAAGCTTATAAAGAGATGTCTTCCAGAAATGGTAATTAGTAATGAATGGGATTCTTATCGAGAAGATAATGTTGAAAAGTCAAGTTTTGTTAAAATAAAGATATTAGATGACATCTGGTGGGATAAGGTGGATTTTATACTATCATTTACGACTCCTATGTATAATATGCTCCGAGCTTGTGATACTAATAAGTCGTGTCTTCACTTAGTATACGACATGTGGGATTCGATGATAGTTGATGTGAAGAATGCAATATACAAGCATGAAAGACATCAGCTAGATGACTCGTGTATATTCTATGATGTGATGAAGTTTATCTTGATAAGTCGTTGGACTAAAAACAACACTTTCCTTCATTGTCTTGCTCATTCACTCAATCTGAGGTAAATAATTTAAACTTAAACCTCTAATCTATTTAGATTTGCTTTATTCTGAATTTTTGTTCTCTTTTAGAATAGAGGCCCCTCTAGAGTTGCACCGCATAGAGATGCCGAAGTTGCCAAGGGAAGAATCAATTGTTTGAAGAAGTATTTTCCAAATATCACAGAAAGGAGAGTTGTGGCATATGAATTTGCAAACTTTTCTAGCATGGCGGGGAATTTTGCAGACTCTGACTCGATAGATCAACGATATGAAATGGATCCCAAGAGCTGGTGGGTGACATATGGTACGAGTGCACCTGCACTTCAAGGTCTAGCATTGAAACTACTTATTCAGCCTTCATCTTCATCATGTGCTGAGAGGAATTAGAGCACGTACTCTTTTATCCATTCCTTGCGAAGAAATAAGATGACGCCCACACGTATTGAGGATTTAGTTTATATTCATAGCAATCTCCGTTTGTTATCTAGAAGAACACCTGAATACCTCAAAGGAGATACAAAGTTATAGCCTTATAGGATATTAGAGGAGACAACTTTGGTACGTTTGAGGATGTTGGGGATCTAGAAATTGCAGAGTTTTCGCTTGATGAGCCGGAGTTAGAGAGTGTTGTTTTCACTGAAGATGGAAATGAAGATACAATCCTCGAGGATGTTGAGGAGGAGTAGAGTATAATGATTAAATATTTTGGTAGTGTTTTGAATTGTGAGAAACCTCTGGAAATGTGAACTTTTAGTTTTATTGTACTATGACAATTGATTTGGACTTATAGTTAACTAATAAGTAATACTCCCTCCGTCCCTGATAAGTGTGGTCCGGAGGGAGGGGCACAGGTTTTAAGAAGGATGTTAGGTAGATTAGTTAGTGAGTGGAGAATGGGACCCACTTTGTTGTAGTGTTAGTTACTTTAAAGGGTGTTAGGAAAATTATAAAGTTTCGATTTGATACCAAAACCCAACTGATTCTCCAATCGAATAGATGATCGCGTCAACCTAAATAGTGTTTTCCAGCTCGCCTGTTTGAGCTTTAGATTTTCTAGGTTTACAGGTTAAGGAGTCAGCTAACGAAAGACAGCAGTCGACCCAGCTGTGTCTACAGCAGGAGTCAGCTAGCGGAAGACAGCAGTCGACCCAGCTATGTCTACAGCAGGAGTCAGCTAGCGAAAGACAGCAGGCATCAACCTTCAGCTGAGTCCTCCAGCAGAGCATGATCAAGCTGAAGAGAATTCGAGCTGAGTTCAAAACACAGCCGGTCCAGCTGTACAGAACAAAGGGAACTAACTCTGAAGACATCACTTCAAGTCAGTCCAGCTCTGAATTCAAAAGCCAGCTCCAAAGGCAGAAGATCCCGGCGTCAGAGGAAGTCAACATGCCTCGACCAATGAGGGATTGCCAAATCAGCATCCTAGACTTCAGGACCTAGGATGTGACACAAATGAAGACAGGTGCAGATTCGCCCAACGGCAGATCTTGAATTTAAGAAGAGTAGGTAAGATTCAAACGGCTCCTCCAACGGCTAGTCTTGAATCTCTACCTATATATAAACCCGTCTTCAACCTCAGGATCAGATAACGGAAACACGAAAAACTCACTACAAGCTTTCATTCTCTGAAATCATCAATCTTTCAAAAGCTCTCAAGCAGTTCTACATAGTTCAAATAACACTTTATCTTAAAGTGTTTCTAGTTCAGAAACTGCTTAGTTTTTCGTCTGATCCCTAGGCCAAAATCTTTGTATATCTTAAGCCTAGATTTCGAACGAGTTCATCATACTCTAAAGTTCTTAATTGTAAGAACTCGTTCACAGTTGGAACCCCAAACCAAACCCCTCTTACCCAGAAAGGTTAGGTCAAGGTTACGCTTGCTTGAAGCGGGAAATTCAAGTGTGTAAGGTTTTTCGGTACCGTAAACCGAAAGGTTAGGCTTGACAGGTGCCCAGCTTGTTGGAACACAGCTCGGGTTAGAGTTGTGAAGTTGCTTGGTACTTGGAAACCAAGTGGTAGTGGATTACCAGTGAACCTGATCGTGGACGTAGGAGGTGTTACTCCGAACCACGTAAAAACTCGCGTGCACTTTACTTTATCTTTATATTCAGTTTTGTACTAACTCTTTCATAACATTGCATATTTGATCAAAACTGCATACGCAGCTGCTCTCCAAAGACAGTTGTGTCTCTCTGAAAGTTGCACAACTTGACTAAGCTGAAAACCTAAAGTTAATCTTTTCAAACTGAGTTTTTCTAAGTAACCGAGCTAAGTTTTTAAACCACCACTTTCCGCACCGCCAGCTGAGTTATTTACCCAGCTGACCCTCCTCAGCTGGATCGATAACTGAGCTCACCATCTCTGTGATTTAACTTGAAAAAGTTTTTAGAAATCTATTTGGTGTATTCACCCCCCCTCTACACCAAATACCTAGCTCAGGGACCATCAAAGGGTAAAAGAGTAAAATTTTAAGTGAGGTCATATCCATTTAAGGAATGACCACACTTACGGAGGACGGACGAAAAAGGAAAGTGGACTACACTTATCAAGGACGGAGGGAGTAACTACTAATTTAATTTATTTCAAATGAATGTATTTATATGATTTGTCTAACATTATTATGAATAAATATAAACGTATTTTCAACGTATTCGTATCTTGATTTTTGATAAAATGATGTATTTTCGTACTCGTATCGTATTCGTATTTCGTTCCCATTCTCGTAGTTCATAGGTCCTAACAAGTTACTCTCAATTGATAATTAATAGATGGAGAATCATTTTTCAAGGGGAATTAAATCATGTACTTTTATTATGTGAGTTTCGTAATTTTCCATTACACCACCACAACATTTTATATCTAATTCTTTTTAAAATTTATTTTTAATTAATTAATATGTAATAAATTTTAATAGGAATTAATGAGTTTTAATTGTAGATTAGAAAGTGCTAATTGAGAATAATTAAAGAAAAACTAAAATAAAAGGAAATTCTATAAAAAATTAAAAAATGTAAAAAATAAAAAACAAAAAACACAAGCATATGTGATGCATGCGCCCCCAAAGAAATTTAACAACGCGGGCGCATGCATATCACTCGTCCATAGTAGGGATGACAATTATACTCGTGGGTTCGGGGATCCGCAGGTACATGCCATTAATGGGGCTAGGATGGAGATAATTTTTCGGGTATTGGGACGGGAATGGGTATAGAAACTCATACCAGGGTCGGGTTCGGGGCGGGGGCGGGTATATAGGTCCCCACCCCGAAAAAATATTATATTAAATATATTTTTTAATTTTTTAAATTGTATTTATATTATTAAAAAACTATTAATTATATGGAAATTCGGATTCATTATGTTGACCAAAAATCCAAATTAGTTAGACATATGTACATTGCTACCCCTCCTCCTTTATATAATCCAACTCCCCTTCTCCTCTTTCATCAATTTACGGTGTGGGACAACTTGTTTCTCTTCATTTCTCCATCCTCTTTCATTGTTCTTTGTCCCACATCGAAATGAAAGGAATAGAAGATAGGAGTTGGCATATAAAAAAGATTGTCTTCACTAGAATTAACTTTATCAACTTTTGCTCTTTTTTCCTTGATTTTTTGGAGAGAAAGTAAATTTTGAATTCAAAATAAAGTTTAAATTATGTGGATTTTATCTCTTAAGCGGATACCCGATGGGTATCCTCCCTCACCGGGTAATTCCCAACCCCACCCGCCCCGATTTAAACCGGTATGGAATCAGGGCCGGGGGCAAATTTTTAGGGTGGGAATGGGGATGGGGAAGCAATCCCCGCCCCGTTGCCATCCTTAACCAAAGGTGAGCGTGTGAAATGTGCGGCCAACCGCATATAAGTTTTTCTCAAGAGGCTATGAAGTGAACGCGTCCATCTTAACTCTTCTTTTGGACGTGTGAGATGCATGCATCCGAAGTGCGCGTGTGAAATGTGTGGCCCATAACGCACTGTGTGGTTGATTGTACAAGAGTTTTTATCAAGGGATTATGTATTTATTGTTTGAGAGAATGATAAAAAGAAGTTGGTAGATTTTAAATGCATACACGGCGCTCATACAACAATAAAGAAGTTGGGTTTCTAGATTTTTTCTTGGATGCAATCTAAAATATACTCCCTCCATCCCCGAATAAGTATTTCGAGCCGTCAAAATTTTGTCCCCTAATAAGTGTTATATCATAATTTTCAATGCAAGTTCACATTTTCAATTTTATATGCAATAATTAGGAGTAAAACGTGTCATTTTGTTAATTGTCTTAGTATATTTTTCAGCAGCTTGAGAAACTTATTCGGGAACAGAGAGAGTAATTACTAGTAGTTATTGTAGCCGATTGGACCAACGGTACTCAAAATTTTGAGAAAAATAAAAAGGGAATAAAGTTGAAATTGATTATCTTTGTAATATATGAAGAAATAGGATCCAATGAGAGGTGAATGTTTTACTAGTCCATATATAAATCGTGAGTGGTACGTCGGTGGGTCGATCTCTGTCTATGGTGATAACAAAATTATTAAATTTCAGTTTTCCGAGGTGGCCCATAATTTCCACCATCTAATACACAACGTTTTTTGTCTTTCCAATTTTGAAGAACAACTTCTGCCCCAATTCATGTGCATTATGGCCCTTCTAAGTTTTTCTTCTAATTATTTTATTTTTAAACATAATAATAAGGGAATATTCTTCTCTATATCCCGTCTGTAATTCACTTTCTATTCTTGTATATTCTTTCTGATAAAGTTCAATAAAGTATATGTCAATGATTGATTAAGCCCTCACTCTATTATAATAAGCACACACTCTATTATAATTAAATTAAATAATGTTCTAAGATACCCTTTTGCTCAATAAATAAATCTTAGGCTCCCCGTCCACTATATAAAGTTCCAATGTATGCTGGACATGAAGATTAAGAAAGTTGTTGGAGTTGTTGTGAGTAGAATAAAAGTACAATTTGAAGGGTAGTATTAAAGGTACGAATTGTGGAATAAAGGTACAATAAAGTACAATTTGTAGGAATAAAGGTACAATTTGTTGAGGTCCATCAATAACAAAAATAAGTAAATATAGGAGAGAATGAAAGGTGTGATAGTATAAAAAGTGGAGTATGACTTTTTTTTAATGGACAAATATAAATGAGTAAGTAGGACTTTATATCGTGAACGGATGGAATATACTGTTTGTAACCAAGTGACTCAACTTATATATCGCTCAACTTGATTGAAATTATTTGAGCTTGACTTTTTTTAATCATTAATTTTTAAGTAAAACGAAAACCTTTAATCAAATTTAAAACCCAAATCTAAGTCAATTTGATTCAATTTAATTCATGTTACATTATTCATATGTGGTTGGAAGTGTAATCATGCTGAGAGTTGTTTCGTTGAAACGTCTCCATTAGGGAGAGAATAATATGTGTGAGTATATTTGATTAAATATGATTGTATTGCAAAATTGTAGCAACAAATTACAAGAAATTTTAATCCTTTTGCAAGTGGGCAATCCCACTGGAGCTCCGTTAGCACTTTATTTATTTAACTTTTTTCTCGTGGTAGCCCCTCGAAAAAGAAAAAGACAAACTTCTCGTGGTGACCCACATGCCACTTTTGGGATTGGTGGATTTGATCATAAAAAAAAAAAAAGAAAAATAGTTGTTAGGAATATAGAGGATGGGAAAATGAAAAGGAAAGTTCTGTCAATTGCGTTAACATAGTCAATAAAATATTATTTTTGTATAAAAAAGTAGATTTAAGGGACTTTCACTAAAATTAGATTATACATTAAAAAATTATAACTCTAATCTTAGTGAAAGTACCCTTAAATCTACTTTTTTATACAAAAATAATATTCCATAATTATTCATAATTATCTATAATATTTTATTATCCCACAAACCTCCTTAATTATCCTCTAATTTCTACCAATCTTACATTAGAATTGGTAGTATTCAAGTTTTTGTCAAAAAGAATTAATTTCAACTTTGATAGCAACCTAAAGTTTGAATGCTACAATAATAATATACATTTAATATGACATCGTTTGCTAATTGGAGGTTGGAAATTAGAGTAAAAAAGCAGCCAATAATAATTTGTTATTTAGGAATTATGAGCTTTATTTGTAATCCTCTTCCCCCAGCGCATGTGGGACGCAGACGTCTCTGCCCTTTTAACCTTTCCCTTTCTCTCACCACCTCAAATCCACCCTTTTCCGCCGACTGCCCGGAAACACACACACACACACACACCACAATGGCGGGCACTCCGGCGCGGCGGCCTCATGCCATCATGATTCCCTACCCCTACCAAGGCCACATCAACCCCTTCGTATCTCTCGCCGTCAAACTCGCCTCCCACGGCTTCACCATCACCTTCGTCAATACCCAATCCGTCCACCGCCGCATTTCCCGCGCCCAGACCGGCACCGACCGCGCCGACATATTCTCCGCCGCCCGCGATTCCGGCCTCGACATCCGCTACGCCACCGTCTCCGACGGCTTCCCCCTCGCCTTCGACCGCTCGCTCAACCACGACCAGTTTGTCGAGGGCCTGATTCACGTTTTCTCCGCCCACGTCGACGACTTGCTGCGGAATTTGGTCGATTCCGACCCGCCGGTTACGTGTCTGATCGCCGACACCTTCTACGTTTGGGCCTCCGACATCGCGCGCAAGTATAATTTGGTCTGCGTCTCCTTCTGGACGGAACCTGCGCTCGTTTTGTCCTTGTATTACCATCTAGATCTCCTCAAGCGAAACGGCCACTTCGGTTCCCAAGGTAATTCTCCATTAATTTCTGCTCAATTTTATTAGGTTTCAGCTTCAGGGGAATGAGCATTCTGCTTTCTGCAATCACTTTTTTACCTTACCTCTAAGTCTTGCCTTTTGACATTTTCATCTCTCAATTCCGTTTTCTTTTACATTACATACATTACACTTTATTGTCTGTTATGTTGTGTTTATGAGATACTTTGTTGGTCCCGAAAGTGTCAATGAATAAGTGTCGTATTGTAGATTTCTAAGTTGTCAAATTTTCATGTTTAGGTGAATAGGGAGTCAAGGTATATGCATTTTATCTTGGTATAGATTACTTCAGTCCCCGAATAAGTGGGACCGAATAACTGTCGTATCGTGGATTTCTATGTAAAAGTTATGTCAACTTTTCAGGTTTAGCCTTTGACTACAAGAAGATTACTTTTTCGGTTTCATGCAATTATTAGGTGAATAGGGAGTCATTTTGGTCACTATCTTGATGTACGTATTTTATCTTGGTATAGATTACTTTTTCGTTTCCTGCAATTATTAGGTGGATAGAGAGTTATTTTGCTCATTATCTTAATATATGCATTTTATCTTGGTATACACATTTGGCGCTCGTGACACTTATTCGGCAACGGGAGGGAGTTGACATATGGCCATTTTACAAGAAAAGCTTGGAAGGTCAAATGTCAAAAACTTAATATTGGGAATGGTTTGGTTGAAATTAGCATGAATCATGATGAGGGCCTGAGAAAATGAATCATGAATGATGATGTTGATGGCAAATGCATTAGAATTAGGAGAAGTAAATTAACATGCTGAAATCATTATGTTCTAGACTGCCACAGTTTGATCATTTTAACTAATATATTGTCATTATTTCCATCCAAATTAGGAGTACTGTGTTTTTTACTCTCTTTGAAGAATTTAGTACATAAAGAAACTGACATAAAACAGTAAAATGTCACTACTCACTAGTAAGGTAAAATGTCAAAAGCAAATGACTAAATGTTTGTTATCATCTTCATCTGCAATTGATCTCAGCCAGACGCAAAGATGCGATTGATTACATACCGGGCGTTGGAGCTATGAAGCCAACAGACCTAATGTCTTACCTTCAAGCCGACGATATATGGACAGTGGTGCATCGCGTGATCTACCGAGCTTTCGAGGATGTTAAAAAGGCCGATGTAATAATCTGCAACACGGTTCAAGAACTCGAATTCAAC
Source organism: Agastache rugosa (assembly GCA_031470985.1). NCBI lineage: Eukaryota > Viridiplantae > Streptophyta > Magnoliopsida > Lamiales > Lamiaceae > Agastache > Agastache rugosa. The sequence continues at coordinate 29,571,856 of CM062606.1, read as the reverse complement.
ACGCTCTCCGCGCTTCACCGGAAACAGCCCACGTACGCCATTGGCCCCATTGTCTCCGGCTTCACCAATAAGACGGTGGCCACGAGCCTGTGGTCCGAATCGGACTGCACCCCGTGGCTCGACAGCAAGCCCAACGGCTCCGTTCTGTACGTCTCCTTCGGGAGCCATGCTCACACTACTAGCAAGCAGGACATTTGGGAGATAGCCCGAGGCCTCTTGATGAGTGGTGTGAGCTTCGTGTGGGTGATCCGGCCCGACATTGTGAACTCGGACGAGGCTAATTTTTTGCCGGCTGGTTTTGAGAGTAGCATGAAGGGCAGAGGGCTGATCGTGCAATGGTGCAGCCAGATTAAGGTGATTTCACACCCCGCGATTGGAGGGTTTTTGTCGCACTGCGGATGGAACTCGGTTTTGGAGAGCATATGGTGTAGAGTCCCTCTAATATGTTTCCCTTTGTTCACGGATCAGTTTACCAACCGTAAATTAGTCGTGAACGACTGGAAGATTGGGATTAATCTCTGTGATCGGGCCTCGATCACCCGGGAGGAAGTGGAGGAGAAGATCAAATATTTGATGAGCGGGAAACCGTCGGAGGAGTTGAGGAATGCAATCAAGGAGGTGAGTAGAAAATTGGAGAATGCATTGACGAGTGATGGATCGTCTGAGAAAAATTTTAGGGTTTTTATTGAAGATATGAAGGGAAAGATGAAGAAAAAAGCAGGGGTGGCCTTTGAGGTACAAGAACAAGATCAAAAAAGGGCTCAAGTTTGGGGTCCCACAGCAGTAAATCTTCGTGAGCAAACAATTTGTAGCTTGTCTAGTAATTCAAATTAATGGCCTAACTTAGGCCGTTGATTCAGTTTTTGATTTGTATGATTGAAATGATGATGTAGAAAAAGAAGAAGAAAAAGAAAAAGAAAAAATTGAACTTGTGATCTTTTTCTTGAAATGAAACAGGGTACCTGTAAACTGTAAATAGTAGTTTTTGGCATTTAGGTTGTGTATGGAATTTGCTTATATTGTTACTCATTTCATATACTAAACTAGTATTCAGCCCGTGTGATACACGGAAACATATTTTGAAGGATTATTATAGATTTGTAGAGTTGAGATTTGTAATTAAAATATTTGTGAATCAGGTGTGGCAATTGAAATTTGACAAAAATTTGGGTATGGCCAATTGTCCGTGCAATTTGACCGTAATTATGATATAATTATCACCATCATAGATCCATTCTCCCTCTCTCTCAGAAACTAGGGTTTCATCATAACATATTGATGTAGAATCAATCTCCGATTTTGGCGAATGAGGGTTAAGAGGAAGGGTTATTGAGCGACTGAAATCATAGACCACGAGATCTGGCTCCGATTTCATTACGACGACGGACTGTGGTGTGAGAATGGAGAGGATTTTCTTTCGCAGACAACAAGAGCAAAACGGGATTAATTGACGTTTAAGGCCCTAATTATTTGTTTATTTGGACTGAGTCATTATCAATGACAAAGACCAAAATAAATTGAGTCATTATCAAGGGAGTATAATTTATTAATCATAACTAAATTTATAAATCATAATTAAAGTTTATTTATCTCAATATAAAATATGGTAAATACCAATTAAATTAAATTCAATATTAATTAATTAAACAAATATAAATAAATAAAAACAGAGTCCATCGCATCAGAATGACTACCTTTGAGATTTATAGTAACTACAAATAATAAGGATATAGAGAGTTTGATTTCGCCCATTTTGTGAATTGGAAAATTTTGATTTGCGAACATTATCTTACTCTGTTTGTAATAATACCTGCAAGAAAAGATGAAAAAGAATTGTGTGAGCCATAACAATATATTTAATTAACAAGAAACGAAAAGAAAATATGTAGTATGCATTGCAATAATAAATATATAAATATATATGAAGAAAATGGTTACTCGTCAAGCCAGCAATTTCAATGCAAAAGAAGAATTCAATATCACAATGACAAATCTGTATTTATCGAGAAAATGACTCCATTTGAAATTAAAAAATATACTAAAAATTAAGATTTTGATATCTAATATTGTTGGGCTTCCTAAACTAAAGCATACCGACTAGTGCTCACGATAACGACGTATCGTCTTCAAAGATAAAATAATGGCTTCTCAGTTGTAATCAGCACCGAAATAAGAAAGAGCCCCAACGAATGAAGCGAAACTTGAAAACCGAGGGCGAAGGCGAATTAAAAAAATTGAAAAAGTCAACTGGTAGACCCGTTTTGACCCGATCGGGTCAACCCGGATCCGGTCGCAGACCACACGACTGCTGCACCAGAGACCGGCCCATTGAAAAATGAAAGTGTCGTGACTTTCCAGTCGAAAGGCCAAACAATTAAATAATGGATAATTCTAAACATAGCCCCCGTTTTATTCTCTATAGCCCCTCAATTAAAAAATAATAAAAATAATAATAAATTTACTTTTTTTATCCTTGAAGCCCCAAATCATAATTCTAAAATAATTAATAGCTCAATTACCATATCCCCAAATTATTAAAAAGAAAAACACACAAAAAATGTCCTTGAAACCACCTCCCCTCCGATTGCATTTTGGCCGTCGGCGTGTCATCATTAAAACATGTGCTCGATTCAATTAGGCCGTATAACCATGGGCGTAATATGATTTTTGAATTGGTTTTATGGAATTGTCTCGATTTGTTTTGCAATGGGTTTTGATTACAAAAGTGAATTTTAGAAGCAATTTTTGGTTATTGCAATTTGCGAACGGTGATTTCAAACTTTCTGAGAAATACTCATTTGAATCTGCAATATTTTTTAGTTACTGGTTCATAGTAATTATCTACAGCTACTGCTCCTGGTTCGATTAGTCAATCTACCTATTGGTTAATTAAATATCAATTATGTTAAATTCATTAATGAAGGGAACAATTTTTTGTAGAATTTGTTCCAAGGCGTGGCACACATTAGAATTCATCTCTCCAAAAATTTTGGAGGCTACATATTTAATTTTTAAACAAAGTTAATTTGAGGCTACAAGGATAATTAATTAAATTTTTAAATATTTTAATTATTATTTAAATAAAGAGACTACGAAGAGAAAATTTGGGGCTATGTTAAGAATAACCCTTAAATAATTTTGTTTAATTGATTTGTATGTTAAAACAAATGGGCCGACAATCGAAAAGCCGAATTTGTCAATCAACCTTTTCAAGTAATAAACATGCTGTGGGCCAAGCTCAAAATATTTGCCATTTGTTCAAGTCAGGCAATTGGGCCAAACTCAAATCCAAATACCAATTGCCAATTCAAAGTCCAATGTCTACGGTCTGAGCCAGAGCTCGTTTCATCAACGTGGATAACCATGTTAATGAATTTGTCTATAACAAATTCAAATCCAACATACAATTCAAACATGGGAAATTTTAAACATAGCCCCCATTTTACTCCACATAACCCCCATAAAAAATAATAATGAAATTAATTATAAATATATTATTATGCCCTTATAGCTCACAATTAAATTTTTAAATAAAATAAATCTTAAAACCCTTATAGCCCCCACTTAAAATTTAAATAACATAAATCCTAAAGATATATTATCGGTTTATAGCCCTTAGCCATCAGACAGAAGAACTCGTACGAAGCCATGAAAGAAGAAAAAAACTATCAGTATTTCAATTGTTACTTTCTTATTAATCTTTTTGTTCTTCTATAATTTGTTTAAGTTTGTCATGATATTAAAGAAAAATATTGAATTGCGTGAAAAAATAATTGTTCGTGTGTTTAGCTTTCTCATGCGCCGCCTACTTTGGAGGCGCCTACTTTGGGAGTTATCTCAAGCATTCATAATTTGATAAATTCTTTGTCTCCTATCTCAATTTCTGACATGATTAATAGTTCTCATGTATTAGCAAAGACTTAATTGCAAACAAAAATAATGGATAAATGTAAAAGTATGGGAAGAATTATCGAGCTAGAGTTCCGAACTTTAGGTGCTTATAAATATTATGTATGTGTAGTGCAACTCGTACGGTAAAAATAGTTATTAATTAGGATCGAAGAACAACTGTGAAACAACCATGTTTGTAATTAATTTCATTATTTTTTTTAATAGGGGGCTATGTGGAGTAAAATGGGGGCTACGTAATTAAATTATTTAAAATTTAATTGGGGGCTATAAGGGTATAATAGTATATTTGTAATTAATTTCATTATTATTTTTTATAGGGAGCTATGTGGAGTAAAATGAGGGCTACATAATTAAATTATTTAAAATTTAATTGGGGGCTATAAGGGCATAATAGTATATTTATAATTAATTTCATTATTATTTTTTATAGGGGCTATGTGGAGTAAAATGGGGGCTATGTTTAAAATTTCCCTTCAAACATAACAATTTCTCACTCACCATTTAATGATTTTGAGAACATTAATATATATTACGATTATTTACTCAACGACTAGAATAATTCTCAATTATTTAATTTCAATTAAATAATTAACCACCAAAAATAATGATTAATATCAAACAAATACTTGATAGTGCAACACGAAAAATGCCCATATTTGATATTTTCTATTGGAATATATTAGTGCTTATACAATTGCACAAATTATAAAATTCATTAACTTGTACACAATTGTATTAATAATTTTACTTATTAAGTTACAAGACCGCAGCGAGAGAACGACATTATCTGGGTTCGGTTTTAGTCGTCTCTTCTTTCTTTTTTTTATCACAACTTCGGAAATGAATATGATGCCGATTTGCCGTCTTTGAATTGCTATGCATAAACCAACAATATATAAATATGTACATATAATAGACATCAAATTCCATTTATAGACTTATAGTATGTATTGTCACACTTTTAAATTACAAAAAACAAAATGGGGGAGAGAAAATTACACGCCATTATGATTGGTTTCTGCTACCAAGGCCATATCACCCCATTCATCAATCTTGCCATCAAGCTTGCTTCAAATGGATGCACCGTTACGTTCGTCCACACTGAGCACATTCACCACTTGTTATCCAAAGCTGACGGCGTTAACGCTGTCGAGGCCGATCCCTTCGTCGGAGTTCGCGAATCGGGCCTCGACATACGTTACGCCACCATCAGCGATGGTTTACCCCCGGAATTCGACAGGATCCTCTACTTCAAACAGCATTGGGAGGCTATTTTTCGTGATTTTCCGTCTCGTGTCGATGAATTAGTCGGAAAGATAATCCGCTCCGACGAGGCTTCGCCCCCTTTTGCTCATTTCTTGGTTGCTGACACTTTCTATTCTTGGCCTGCAACTATTGCTACAAAATATAACATTTTGAACGTCTCCTTTTGGACACAGCCGGCTCTAGTCTTTGCCATAGACTATCACTTGGATCTCTTCAGAGAGAATGGCTATTTCCCAATAAAAGGTATTTTCATGCTACGTCGACCTCTGATAGCTCGACCCACAAAATAAATATAATAAATCGAAATCAATCAAACAGTTCTTGGTGATGTTTTTAAATGATTCTACATATTAAAATTAACATTAATATAATTTAGGCGATACAAAAAATTAAAAAAAAAAAAACGCAAGTTCAATTTATGGCCTATATAATTTCTTAGTGTTTTAATTTACATGAATTTTGATTTATTATGATTTATTTGATGGATCAACCTACCAAATGTCGATCTAGCATGAACCTTTCTGACATATTTTCAACACTTATCAAGATCTTGAACGTGTTAGATATTTGGTTGATTAGCAGGTGGTGAGGCAAATCTGATGATAGATCTTATACCGGGGATTCCTCCCATTAAAACAAAGGATTTGATGTCCAATTTTCATGATCTAGACGAAACAAGCACAACAAAAAAGGTTGTGGTGGACGCATTTGAGCAGGTGAAGTATGCAGATTTCATCTTGATCAACACAGTACACGAATTCGAACTCGAACACGAATCTGTTTTAGCTCTAAACCAAAAGCAGCCAACTTATGCCATCGGCCCCATAAATTTCACCAGTTCTGATTTCATCAAATCTATTGTTCCGAAAACTCTATGGGCCGAAACAGATTGCGTAGAATGGCTCGACTCCAAGCCTCGTGGCTCTGTTTTGTATATTTCATTCGGCAGTCTTGCTCAGAGCAACCACCAGCTTGCTGAGGAGATCGCCAACGGGCTTCTCCTCAGCGAAGCTAACTTTGTGTGGGTGATTCGCAACGGTACAGATATATTGCCAGAAGGGTTCGAGAATGAGAGCAAAGAGCAAGGGATCATTGTTTCATGGTGTAACCAGAATGCAGTGCTTTCGAATCCTGCAGTTGGAGGATTTCTGACGCATTGTGGGTGGAATTCCATACTAGAAAGTGTGTGGTGTGGCGTTCCGATGATCTGCTATCCGTTTTTCGCCGATCAGCCGACTAACAGGAAACTAGTGGTTGATGATTGGAAGGTGGGGATTAATCTTTGCGACGGAACATCATCGGTCGATCGAAAGGAAGTTGCAGAGAAGATTAAGCAGTTGATGACTTCAAATGATTTGAGGGATGAGATGAAGAAAATGAGGAGTTTGATGCATAAGGCGTTGGATGAAGATGGATCCACAAACATAAATTTCCATCATTTTCTTAAGGATTTGTGGGCTAAGGCTGAGGCTGGTGCAGGTACCCATGGCTCAACTTTCTGATTTATCAACTGATTGAATATATTCTGTGGACAAAATTTGCTAAGAAAAGTTTATCAGAATATGTACGGATTATTTTCCTATTGCATAAAAAATCATTTCTAGTTTATTCATGTGAACAAGTTTTCTGTGGACGTCTAAAATATGTGTACGACTTTAATATGATTGTCAGTACTGAGATAATTATTAAGAATAAAATATGCATATAAAGACTAATAATTTTGTTATATTAGGACCGTTCGTTGTTATAGTTACGACCGCCGTTCAACGCATTTCAGAAAGAATGTCTCGATTGTGCTACCGAAAGATCTGGGGAAGAAGGAATAGGAGAGCACCAGTTGAACACTTTCCATTATTGCCAAAGGAGAAGAATAATATCCTCATGTAGATATTCTCAAAAAAAAATAAAAAAATAAAAAAACTATCCTCATGTAGATCCAATCCCACGTGGAATCAAGAGATAGATAAACAGACACATGATATTGCACTGATCTTTAAAATTATATTATTGCACTCTTAGATAAAATATTTATGAAGGGGGCAAACTAGGAAAATCAAAATTTGCATGAATTGTGGTCAATTGCACTATTCTCATCACAATTATTAAAAAAATTAGATACAAAAGAATGAGTTAATGTGGGAAAATAACAATTTTTAAAAGTCAAAGATAAATTCTAACCATTAATCTTTAAAAGATAAATAATAGCCCGGATTACCAAAATGCCCTTCATACACGATGCATACATGACATGCATGAATACATGATCCATACATGACATACATGAATACATACATGAAAACATAAATTCATACATGTATGTGTGTGTGTGTGTTTTTGTGTGTATGTGTGCAGTGTGTGCGTGCGTGTCTGTGTCTGTGCGTGTGCGCGCGCGTGTGCGTGTTTTTGGGTGTGCGTGCGTGTCTGTGTGTGTGCGCGTGCGCGTGTGCGTGTCTCTGGGGATGTGTGTGTTTGTGTGTCCGTCTATGTGTGTTGTGTGTGTGCGCGCGCGTCTCTGTGTGCAGTGTGTTTTTTGTGTGTGTGTTGCGTGTGCGTGTGTTAGGAAGAGAGTTGTTTTGTGTGCGGTGCATACTAGTCATATATGTTTATCATGTATATTTACTCATGTATGATGATAAAGTAAGGGTAAGATAGTAATTTTGTAGAAATTTTGGTTAGTATTTATCTTTTAAAGTTTAATGGTTAGAATTTATTTTTGCTTAATTGAAATGATTATTTTTACTTTTGGCCCCAAAAGAATTTGTATCTTATGGAGTACTAAATAAAGGGCTATTTGTAGTTTATAGCCCGAAATTTCATCATTTTTCTCTTTGTGGTTTGTAATTTAAAATTTTCTAAAAAAAACATTTATTTTACGATTTTAACTAAATATGGCTTGCCTTTATTTTCCGGCGTTGGAATGAGGAATCAGTTGACCATATCTAATATGGATATTAAAATGTCAAGTGTACCGAAACAATGTCGTTTCAGTTTGAACAGAATTAAAAATTGACAAGGTCGTACCACGTATGGCTTTTACGGCGGAATCCTAAATGTCTTTCTATTCTCTCTCTAAACTCATTTCTTCTCCAAAAATCGACATATAGCTTAGGAAGAGAATAGAAAGATATTCAGGGTTCAGTCGTAAAAGTTATACGTCGTATAACTTTGTCAATTTTTAATTCTGCCCAAACTATAAATAACCCCTAAATAAATCACATTTATATTTATATACTATTATATTTGTGGATGGGTGCAAGAAAAAATAAATAAGAGAAATTAATTCGAAAATTAATCTTTACCGCCTGATTAGTCCCTAATCTTGAAAATTAATTCAAATTTTTTTAATTTTAAATTTTGAAATTCTAATTTCAAAATATTTTCGAAATTTATTTGTGATTGATAATTATCCATAATTAATTAATAAAAAATATAATATATGAAATTAATAAATTCAAACTTTCCACCGACATGTAAATTCCTAATTTGGTGGAAATATATATATATATATATATATATAAAAAAGCAAAACCATATCAATATATTTTCCCGCCTAAAATTGCTACAACGTTTTCAACTACTTTTTATTTTTAGTCTGCATATTTTTATTTGAACCGTAGCTCTGGGAAGTTCAACAGCCTCATTCTTTACTTTTGTTGTTGTGTTACTTGTGTATTTGAATGACACATTTAGTTTTACCATTGCCTTGATGCCATATTCCTCACTATATGTGTAGTACATCATCTTTTTTTCTTTCTTTCTTTTTTTCTTTCTTCTTCTTACACACGCGTTCATTATTCACAGACAATTCATATATACAGAATGAATAATGTTCTTTCATACTACATGTTTGTTAAATAGTATATAATACATGGAGTATATGGTATTATACTGTATAATATTTTTTGTTAATAAACTTCATCAGATTGTTGGGTTGGGGGTGAGGAATTATTTTACTTTATATTGTTATTCATTCATTCATTGTATTATTTATTATTTATATATATATTATACAAATATATATGGTTAATTTATTAATATGTAAAAAAATTGAAGGACCGAGGCCTTGAGCAGAAATAATACATTGAGTAATGTTCATTTGTAATACATGTTTGTTTAAGATCTATCTACTTCCGCCTATTTAAAATGCATGTCATTTGGCCTTGTGCACACAAATTAATATTTTTTTTTGCATGAATTTATTCATAATAAATTATGAATTTAAATTACTTGAAGAGTGAAAATTGTGGATTTTTACTTATGAGGTAAGTTAATTAGGGACAATTACGAAATTAGTAGGAAAAATAAATTGCTAAAATGACATACATTTTGCAAAAGTTAAAAAATAATCTACAATAACATATATTTTGAATAAAAGGGGAGCATATTTGATTAAGTTCATAATTTCTTTTGTCCGGTTTAAATATTGTAGTTTTATTGTATTAGAAAATGCTTTTTTTTATTTAGAGTGAAAATAACACAGTTTTTGTGATACTTTTTTTTTTAATTTGAAATAGCCGAATCAATTAAAATATCTATTTGGTTAATTCGGCTAATTCGTTTGATTTTCGTTTATTGAATTTCGGTTTATTGGCTTGATTTTTAGGCTAAAATCGAATCCAAAATTTGAATACTCAGCCTAATAAAAACCTGTTATAATGAGTTCTCATGCGATGCACGGGGCGGTACACTAGTTAGGTATAATAATGAAAACAAAATTCTTAGTTAATTATGGATAAAATATAAAAGAAAAAAATAAAAGATATATAATCAATATATTCAAACTTTCCACCGATATGGAAATCCCTAAATTAGTGTAAATTAGGTTATTATGGAAATAAATTTATTAATAAATTATGGACAATAATTTGAAATTCAAAATTTGAATTAATTTTCAAGCTTAGAGACTAATTAGACGGTAAATGGTAGATTAGACAATGTTAAAAATCTCATAATTAACGCAAATTAATAATCCTAATATAATGGTTATTTATTTACAAAAATGCCAAGACACCTAAACACAAGGTGTAAATATCATTAGCGTTATGTCTTAATATTGTTTGAATTGGATTGTTATGATTATAGTATGTTACCTACAATCAGGGCCGACCCCAAGGGAGGGCGAGCATGGGCGACGGCCCAGGGCCCCCAAAATTTTAGGGGCCCAAAAAATTTAATGTTTATATATATATATATATATATATATATTATGTATATAAAAATTATTAATATACTCCATCCGTCCCAATAGCAAGGTCTCACTTGCTTTGAGCACAGTTATTAAGAAACAAGAGTAAAAGGAGAAAAAATGGTAGATCCTACAGCTTTTGAAAAGTTAATTATTTCCATTTTTGGAATGAAACTTTGCTATTGGGACAACTAAAAAAGGAAAGTGAGACCATGCTATTGAGACGGAGGGAGTAGTAAGTTAGCTCAGTAATTCTCTTAGTGGCAACTGTTTGATCAAGATCTATTCTCGTGTACAGCATTTTTCATACTTTTTCATCTAATACTTTACTAACAACGTGGGTTGGTTTTCTTAAATGGGCCCTCAATTACTTTTTTACGCCATTGGCCCCAAAATTTACTTTTTAGTTTTTTTTTTATATATGTAATACTAGTTATTTTTAAAATATGTATTAATAACATATAATAAGAGAATTAAGAATTAATTTATTCAAAAAATTTAACAAAATACTTATGTTATTTTAGATTTCTTAAATCTCTATCTTTATATTTAATAATTTTTATTTCTATACATGTATTTTAGACACCATATTTTTCTTCTAATTCTTGTTCGTCTATTGGTAGAAGTTTTATTATTTTTGTTATATGTTAAAAATTTTAAAATTTTATTATTCAAAAAAATTTAGACACCAAATTTTTTATTTAATTTATTCAAAAATTTTTAACAAAATGCTATGTTATTTAGATTTTTTAAATCTCTATCTTCATATTAATTATAATAACTTTTGTTTCTATGCCAGTATTTATTTTTCTTCTAATTCTTGTTCGTCTATTCATAGAAGTTTTATTATTTTTATTGTACACTAAATTAATTCGACGATTAAGAGAATTTCACACCAACTTTTTATTTGTATACACGGTACACCATCATTTAGCATCGAATACACATAATTAACGTATTGGTTTAGTTTTTGGGTTGAGTTCTTTTTTTGGGTTAATAAAAGTTCATGTATTTATTATAAATATAATATTTAGAATTAAGTTCTCATAAAAAAAATTATATAAAAATGATATTGCAAGTAAAAAAGCTAGAATAAATCATTTTTGTTATTAATATATGTGGTTGTGTGTATTTAAATGAGTGTCACATTGCGACTTTAAATGATAGATAAAGAGCCCATTTTTATTGTTTTGCCCAGACCCATTTTTTGTCAGGATTGCCCTGCTTACAATTAGAAGACAAAATCATCACTGTGAAATATTTCCAGTTTTTGTTTTGGCGGATGAGATAGATAATGTTTGATATGATAGTGTAGGATGTGATTATTTAGACTATCAGTATTGTGTTTGAATTGCTTGATCGTGGTGTAGGATAATTGAAGAACTATTTGAGTGTGTGTGCTACTGTGTGTTGTGTGTGTGAGTGTGTGTGTGCTACTATGTGCAGTGTGTGTGTATTTTGTGAGTGTTTATGTGTGGTTATTTTGGAATTTTGCATCATGGATTAGACAAGGATTAATAATCAAATTAAATTTGGAATGATAAGTTATCATTCATTTGAATGATTGGTGCACGGGCCTAGTTATTCATCACGGGTTTAATCATTCAAATCAAACGTGTGATTAGATGGAATTATATTATCATTCACTTCTTATCAAGCAAACCAAACACCACCTATTAGAATTAAATGATAATTTCCCCAAATGAGATTTGTACTATGATTTTGATTCTACACGAGATAGTGGCACTGACAAATTAATGTGGCACAGGTGACTTTTCTAAAATGGAATTCCAACTTTATTACTTACCAAAATTATCCCATTTTGTAATTAAGAGAATAAATATTTGGACAAACACGTCCACTTGTTTTCCATTTTTTTTCCATTTTAAAGCAGAATAGACTTGCAGTATCCCCAGTAAACTGTAAACCAATCAATTAAGCAAAACGAAGATATGGCGGCGAGCAAAAAAGAGCAGAAACCTCACGCAATAATGGTGTCATTTCACCTACAAGGCCACATAATCCCCTTCGTCAACCTCGCCATTAAACTTGCTTCCAAAGGCTTCTCCATCACCTTCGCCCACCTCGATTTCGTCCACCGCCAGATCTCCCAATCCCAAAACGACGCCGCACAAACCGATATCTTCGCCGCTGCTCGCAGCTCCGGCCTCGACATCCGCTACACGACCTTCAGCGACGGCTTCCCTCTCGAAATCGACCGCTCCGCTAATTTCGATCTGTTTTTGGAGCATTTCCGCGATCACTTTCCGGATAGAGTGGATGAACTAATTGGGAAAATATTGCACTCTGATTCTTCAACTGCGCCTTCTAATTATTTCTTAATCGCCGATACATTCTGCGTTTGGCCGGAGAAAATCGCCAAAAAATTTGGTTTGGTGAATGTCTCCTTCTGGACGGAGCCGGCGTTAGTTTTCTCCTTGTATTATCACTGGGAACTTCTCAGAGAAAGGGGAAGCGTTCCGGTCAGCGGTCGTCGGGAAATCGTCGATTATGTGCCGGGAATCGTCTCCATCAATACGACAGATTTCATGTCGTATTTACACGATACAGAATTGGGGGTAATACATGACGTCATTTTCCGGGCGTTCACCGCAGTGAAAAGCGCGGATTTCATCCTCTGCAACACGGTGCAGGAACTAGAAGCGGAGACGATATCCGCGCTGCAGGAAAAGCAGCCGTTCTACTCAATCGGTCCACTTTTTCCGGCCGATTTCGCGAAGAGATCTGTTGCCAAGAGCCTATTGCCTGAGGCAAACTCCGCCGATTGGCTCAATTCAAAGCCTCGTAGATCTGTTCTGTACGTCTCTTTCGGTAGCCTGGCCAAGGCAGATGAGAAATTGATTGCTGAAATCGCCGGCGGTCTATTACTGAGCGAAGTCAATTTTGTGTGGGTTATGAGGCCAGGAATGGTGGATTCCGGCGGTGGTGGAGTTTTGCCGGAAGGATTTGAAGATCGGACGAGAGAGAGGGGGCTGGTGGTGCCGTGGTGCAGCCAGAATGAGGTGCTGCAGAATTCGGCGATCGGCGGATTCCTGACTCACTGCGGCTGGAATTCGGTTCTGGAGAGTGTGTGGTGTGGCGTTCCGATGATCTGTTATCCGCTGTTCACCGATCAAATTACGAACAGGAAATTGGTGGTTGATGATTGGAGAGTGGGGGTTAATCTGTGCGACGGAGAATCCATAAGCAAGGAGGAAGTTGCAGAGAAGATAGGGTTTGTGATGAGTGAGAAAAGATCAGAAGAATTGAGAGAGGAAATTGAGAAAGTGAGAACAACACTTGCAAATGCAATCTCTGTTGATGGCTCTTCGGAGAATAATTTCGATCGTTTTGTTGAGGATGTGTGTAAGGAAATTTCCAGAAGAAGTGAAGTAAGCTGATGACCTCTTGATTTTCTGTTTATTGTTGCTTCTTCTGTTCTTGATTTTAAAATATGTGTTCCTGCTTTTTCATGCGTGTAAGGAAATATTCCTTAAAAAATAGTCCCTCCGTCCCATTTATATAGGCGGATTGAAATTTTCATAAGGATTAAGAAAAATTATTGGAAAAATAAATTATATAGGTAAATTTCATAATATGCCCCTATTTATTATTTGACTATGTATTTTTATGAGTTAATCAAAGAATTAAATAGGGATATATTAGTAAATGAGCTAAAAAACATTACTTTTTATGGAAACAAGCCTATATATTTAGGACATCCGAAAAAGGAAAACAAGCTTATATAAATGGGACAGAGGGAATAGTAATGTTTTGGGAGATGTTATCAAATTTTGAGTCCTCCAATTTCCGGATAATTTCCCATCAACTCAGAGTTGTAGACTTTTATTACCCTCTCTATCCCATTTATTTTGTCTTAATACTATTCGACGGTTATTAAGGAAAAAAGTAAAAAGAGATGAAGGAAATTGCGATACGATTATTAAGAAGAAAGATAAAAAGAGAGGAAATTGGTAGGTCCTATCACTTTTGAACAATTAATTATTTTCTTTTACGAAATGAGATAATTTAAATGGGACAGCCAAAAAAAGAAAGAAAAACAATTTCAATGGAACAGAAGGAGTACAAAACTAATCTCGTTTTTAATTCGTCGGTTACTATGGTAAATGTACATGTTTCAGAAAAATCCACAATAATTAAATGATCAACATAGAAAATATAAATATATATTATGATTTATTCTAAGTATTAATATTAAAACCTACTCATTTTCAATTTACAAAGATGAAATATACCCATCCGGTCATAAAACATCGGTTCCACTCCCCGATCCACTGTGAGCACCATTAACGTATCCACCGATGATGTAGCAGTGCCACGTAGATTGGAGAGTCAACCATTAAATATCTCTAATTTAGTCACTTAATAAATAACTCCACAATTTATAAAAACAATATATATCTCTTAATATAAACTAATAAACTAATACAACCTAATTAATTTGCTAACTAAATCACGTGCGGATCAAAAACATTCTAACAATTTTTTGCGCCACAATTCCTTGAAGTAATATTAGGCGCTTGTACAAATTCATAAATCAGAAAGGGTCTAATCTTGTTTGGTGCGTCCCTGACAATTTAGAATCAAATTAATTTGAGAATATTAGTGTTCTCTATTTTCTAGCTATTATATAATTATATCTCCATACTGGCCGATGAGATAAATCAAATGGCTAGCAGAGGCACCACAAGTCTCTCTTTAGTAAGAGGTCTTCGGTTCAATCTCGTCTGCGTGCGATGTAGTATATTCCTACCTTGTTTGGTAGTGTACTAATCCCACTTTTATGTGATGTAGATGTTTCACGTATATGATGGTGCAGCGATTCCCTCAAAAAAAATGAATAAATTTATAACTCCATACTGCATACGTCTCATATGTAGTACATAAACTCATATGTAGTATATTTGATGTGATCCATGGAATGACGACGTGGATTTGAGGACAAATCCCTTTCAAGAGGAGGGGAATGATATGATCCATGGAGGCCCAAGTTCGTTGCATATGTGGGCTGATTTAATCGAGTCTTTTATTAGTATTATTTTAGTTATTTCGGTTGTTTTAGTATTTTAATTGTTATTTTCGTTTTTTATTTAGGGTGGCTATAATTAGGCCTTAGTTGAGTCAGTTTTGACTTTTATGCTTTGTTTTGACTAAGGATTTGTTTCCTTATTAGATTAGGAGTTAATTTCCTTACTTAGTTTCCTAGTTGCATTAGGTTTTCACCCCTATATATAGAGGGTTATGTTTCGAACGAAAATCAGACTTTGATCATAATAAATCGTGAGCTTTTGCTTTCTCTCTTGAGAGTTTCGAATTCATCTTGACTATTCCAAGACGAATTCATTTATCGACGAATCGGCGAGTCAACCATCCCTCGTTCGTGTGTCATTCATCGTCCCCGAGTTGCTGTATCAACATACGTTGGGGTATAGAGATTTCGATCATCTATATCATTTCGTGGTTAGATTAAGAGGTTTTGGGATCATCCAGCGTTCGTGTGCAATTGTTCGAGTCTTCCGCGTGCGTGATCATCGATCGGTCATCAAGGATCGTATCAATATTTCTATGTGTTGTTTTGCATACACTTTTTATTGAACATGACTGATGGTCCCGAGACGGATACCTTGGTGTAGAGGGGGGTGAATACACCAAGGTTAAAACTTTTCCAATTAAAACTTTTTGAGTGAGCTGGATGTGTTCGACCAAGCTGGGAGACGGCTGGGTAAACACAGCTGGCTTTGTGTGTGGAAGTTGGTGGGTTTTTGGAAAGTCCGTCTGTTACTTCAAATATATTGCAAAGCTCTGTTTCTCTTTTCTATTAGTCAGTTTATGCAACTTGAAAATATGCATATGAATGGTCAGCTGGATGCATAAACAAAGCTGTAAAGAACAAAGCAGTTTAACGTGGTTCGGAAAAACTACTCCTACATCCACGACCAGAAACCTCTGGTAAATCCACTAAGGATATCACTGACTTTCCGCGCAGCAAGCATTGCAGCTCAGTTCCTCGAGCTGGATACAAGTTTACGCGTACTGTATCGAAACGTGACCAACTGTTTACGGGCACAACTGAAGCCTAACATGTAGTTTACGGGTACTACAGAACCTGAACCTGAACCTTAACCTAACTTTTTTATGGGTTTGAGGGTTTGGGTTTGGGTTTCCAACTATGAACGAGTTCTTACAATGAAGACATATGAGTATGATGAACTCGTTCAAACTAGGCTTAAGATAGGAATAGTTATATGCCTAGATTCTAGTGGGGGAGAGTATCAGCAGCCTGAGAACGAATAAGAACTCTGGAGAATGCAGGCTGCTGGATCTTGAAGCTTTTCAAAGAGATAGCTTGATCTTGACTTGAGTAGTCTTCTTTCTGTGTAGTCTGTTATTCTCTCGTCTCTTGTTCTCTCTCATTCGTTGTTGATGGAAAAGACTCATATTTATAGAGAGAGGTTATAACTAGCCGTTGGAAAGAGCCGTTCTGAATCTCTACCTAACTTCTGATAATTAGCTCTTGTCTTCATCCGTGTTTTTCTCGTATAGCAGGCTTAGTTCTGACTTCTAGGTGTTGAGGTGTCGTGTTCTTGTTAGTCCAGGTCAGCTCTGACTTTATCTCAAGTTGTCTTCGACTTCTGCTGTGCTATCGACTCTGAGTTTCTTGAACTCTGCTGGGTCTTGAACTCTGCTGGGTCTGACGCTGAGCTGAGTCGTCGCACAAGCTGGGTCTTTCCTACAGCCGTGTCTTGATGAGCCTGATCGTCTTAGATCTGGATATCGTTGTATTGACCACTCGACTTGTCTTGCCCTGCTGTGTACTCAGCTTGGTCAGCTGAGTCTATCCTTTTGTCTGTTGTAATCTCTGTACAGCTCTGCTGGGCTTTACTGCTGTGTTAACACTTGATCTGTTGTGCTTCTCACTTAGCTGATCCTTCAGCTGGATCTTCTGCTGTCTTCAGCGGCTTCACCTGTAAACTTATAAACTCTACGAGCTCAAACAAGCGAGCTGGAAGAACACTTAGGCTTGCGCAATCATCTACTCGATTGGGGTCAGTTGGGTTTTGGTATCAAATCAAAACACTTAGAATTTTTCCAACAAGGACAAACAAATTAAAATAGATGGAGCAGTTATGTTTCATGGAGAGAAAACGTAATGCAAAATGGACTTTATCTAAAACAATTGAAGACTTTCAAATTCAAAGTTCGTACCCATGGAATCAGATAAATGGTATGGTCTTATTAATTAATTACATTAATTATTCTTATTAATTACTCAGTAGTGTACCTAAAAAAAAATCGACGGACTACTAACAATTTATCTAATTAGATTCCTGAGTTAAGGCGCCGTAGAAAATTATTATTCTTGAAACTAAATATTTTGTTCTAAATGGTAATTATGGTAACGCGCATAAACTCAGTGTATTTAACAAACATGTACTTTATTGGCATTGAACTAATATTAGGCGCTTGTACAAATTCATAAATCAGAAAGGGTCTACTCTTGTATTCTTTTCGGGCAATTAATTTGCGTCTCTGACAATTTAAAATCAAATTAATTTGAGAGTAGTATTATTCTCTATTTTTCCTATGTTATAATTATAATCCATACTGCTATGCAGGTGTCTCATGCATGTGTAGTACATAAACTCATAATACTGAAATAACAAACATAAATTTTCCATTTGGAATTAAGTTCGTGACCGTATTATTAGTATATATTTTTATTTAATCGTGATAAATAATTTTTCAGAAGATTCTCGTATAAGTTTATGGTCCCACCAACATAATTAATTAATAAGTTTATATTGTAATTCAAACTCATAATCATCAATGTAATGTATAAAATTGATAGAGAACAAAATATATCTACATGCATAGTAATATGTGATCAATTACAAATGAAAATATATAATTATTCAAACACGGTTCCGAACCGGAACCGCCGGTTCATGTTCTAACCTTATTACGGTTCCGATTCGAAAATCGTTGACCGCGGTTACTGTTACTGGCTGGAACCACCGGTTCCAGTTCCGTTGAACACCTCTAGTTACTATGGTAAATGTACATGTTTCAGAAAAATCCACAATAATTAAATGATAAACATAAAAAATATAAATATATATTATGATTTATTCTAAGTATTAATATTGAAAACTACTCATTTTCAATTTACAAAGATGAAAAATACCCATACGTCATAAAACATCGTTTCCGCTCCCCGACCCACCGTGAGCACCATTAACGTATCCACCGATGATATGGCAGTGCCACGTGGATTGGGGAGTCAATCATTAATTATCTCTAATTTAGTCACTTAATAAATAACTCCACAATTAATGAAAACAATATATATCTCTTAATAATTATAAACTAATACAACATAATTAATTTGCTAACTAAATCACGTGCGGATCAAAAACATTCTTAACAATTTTTTGCGCCACAATTCCTTGAAGTAATATTAGGCGCTTGTACAAATTCATAAATCAGAAAGGGTCTAATCTTATTTGGTGCGTCCCTGACAATTTAGAATCAAATTAATTTGAGAGTATTAATATTCTCTATTTTTCTAGCTATTATATAATTATAACTCCATACTGGCCGATGAGACCTAAATCAAATGGCTAGCGGAGGCACCATAAGTCTCTCCTTAGTAAGAGGTCTTGGGTTCAATCTCACCTACGTGCGGTGTATTATATTCCTACCTTGTTTGGTGGTGTACTGATCCCACCTTTATGTGGTGTAGCGATTCCCTCAAAAAAATAAAATAAATAAATAAATAAATTTATAACTCCATACTGCATACGTCTCATATCTAGTACATAAACTCATATATAGTATATTTCTATGTGTTGTTTTGCACACACTTATTATTGAACAGGACAAACAAATCAAAATAGATGGAGCAATTATGTTTCATGGAGAGAAAAGGTAATGCAAAATGGAATTTATCTAAAACAAAGGACTTTCAAATTCAAAGTTCGTACCCATGAAATCAGATAAATGGTATGGTCTTATTAATTAATTACATTAATTATTCTTATTAATTACTCAATAGTGTACAAAAAATTTTTGACGGACTACCTACTAGTGTATCTAATTAGATTCCTGAGTTAAGGCGCCGCAGAAAATTATTGTTCTTGAATCATGATAAATAAATATTTTGTTCTAAATGGTAATTATGGTAACGCGCATAAACTCAGTTTATTTAACAAACTTGTACTTAATATTAGGCGCTGCCGCTTGTACAAATTCATAAATCAGAAAGGGTCTACTCTTGTATTCTTTTCGGGCAATTAATTTGCCTCTCTGACAATTTAAAATCAAATTAATTTGAGAGTAGTAGTATTCTCTATTTTTCTATGTTATAATTATATTCCATACTGCTATGCAGGTGTCTCATGTGTAGTATATAAACTCATAATACTGAAATAACAAACATAAAATTTCCATTTGGAATTAAGTTCGTGACCGTATTATTAGTATATATTTTTATCTAATCGTGATAAATAATTTTCCAGAGGATCCTTGTATAAGTTTATGGTCCCACCAACATAATAAATTAATGATCTATTAAAATTACAAATGGCATTTTGAGTGTGTTTGCATAAAGTGTTTGTTGACTAACTTTCAAATGAAAATATTGATCAAGCCAGCATTAACAATTCATTTTTTGAGTGCATGACAGGTGATCTCATTTATACACACATAATATCATGTGTATTTGGTTTGTCATAGTTGTATTGGGTCTGTTTATCAATATGCAACATTTTTTTTGACAATATCAATATGCAACATTGGACGAACATATCTAATTCTAATACATAGATAGCTAGATTCAAGTTCTTAATATTTAATATTCATGCATGTTTTAATGTATATTAAAATTCAATTTCGTTGGAGTATAATTCTTCGGTAATTAATTTAAATTCATTGAATGTGATGAAATACCTCTTTTAATTAATAAATTAGTAATTTATCAATTAACTAATACCTCTCTAAGATAATAAAATTTTACGGTACCAACAGTATTAATTTATAGAGGTTCTACTGTTGTTTGGCGCAGTTGGTCTTAAGTTTCCTTTTCCACTCTAAGGTCCAATGTTTGATTCAAGTTACACGCAAATTGTATGCCTATTTCTCGTTTTCTTTTCCTTCATTTGTGTTTGCCTTTTTTTTTCCCCTCGTTTTCTTCTTCTTCTTCTTCTTCTTCTTCTTCTTCTTCTTCTTCTTTTTTTTTTTTCTTTTTTCTTGCCTATTTCGTTTTTTTCCTCCATTTTGTGCTTGCCTATTTCTTCTCTTTTTTCCCTTCATTTGTGGTTGCCTCTTTTTTCATTTCTTCTTTTTCTTTTTTTTTTTCGTGTTTGCCTATTTCTTTTGTTTTTTTCTTCCTCATTGGTGCTTGCCTACTTTTTTCCCCCTTCATTTGTGTTTGTCTCCAAATTAATGAGATATATTTAACTAAGCTTTTACATTTTTGTTCAGTTCTCTACGTTGTTTTCTAGACATATGAAATGAAGCCGACTATGCATAAAACAACAATATATATATATATATATATATACACTAATATATAAAATGTATTGCTTTACTATCAACCGATTTATATAAATAGACTAGACCCATGGTATGTATGGTTACATTACATTTAAAATTTTAAACAAATCGTAAAATGGGAGAGAGAAAGCTACATGCTATTATGATTGGTTTCTGCTATCAAGGCCATATCACCCCATTCATCAATCTTGCCATCAAGCTCGCTTCAAATGGATGCACCGTTACGTTCGTCCACACTGAGTACATCCATTACTTGTTATCCAAAGCCGACGGCGTTAACGCTGTCGAGGCCGATCCCTTCGTCGGAGTTCGCGAATCGGGCCTCGACATACGTTACGCCACCATCAGTGATGGTTTGCCTCCTGAATTCGACAGGGTCCTCTACTTCGACGAGCACTGGGATTCCGTGTACCGCCACTTTCCCTCTCGTGTCGATGAGTTAGTCGGAAACATAATCCGCTCCGACGAGGCTTCGCCGCCTTTTGCTCATTTCTTGGTTGCTGACACTTTCTATTCTTGGCCTGCAACTATTGCTCAAAAATATAAAATTTTGAACGTCTCGTTTTGGACACAGCCGGCTTTAGTCTTTGCCATAGACTATCACTTGGATCTTTTGAGAGAGAGAGGCTATTTCCCAATAAAAGAAGGTAAGTTTTTGTTTTCCCAATTAAAATATTTATATATTTTTTTAGATTTTAAAATTTGTAGTATAACTTACCAGAAGGGATCCTTTATTGTCATTCCATTTGACATCTTCTATTGCACTATTAAGGAGATATCAAATGCTATTCAGTGACATAAACTAGGAGGGCCGCGTGACGGTAGACTTGAACCTGTGACCTTTTGGTCAGGGCATTAACCACTCTACCACTAAACTAACACACGCACACTATATACCCAAAATCTTGAAACCTTAGGTGTCGTCCCCTTATTAATGCAACAGGAGATGTCACATGCAGAGGCAATTGAGGATCCGATTTAATAACTTACATATTGAATATTTGCTTGATCTGCAGGTGATGATGAGAAAAAGGAAAATCTGATAGATTTTTTACCAGGGGTTGAGCCCATTAAGACCAAGGATTTGATGTCCTATTTTCACGATCAGGACGAAACAAGCACTACCAAAAAGGTCGTGGTGGATGCATTTGAGCAGGTGAAGTACGCAGATATCAACTTGATCAACACTGTACACGAACTCGAACCCGAATCCGTTTTAGCTCTACACCAGAAGCAGCCAACTTATGCCATCGGCCCTATAAACTTCACCAGTTCTGATTTCACCAAATCCATTGTTCCGAAAACTCTATGGGCCGAAACAGATTGCGTAGAATGGCTCGACTCCAAGCCTCGTGGCTCTGTTTTGTATATTTCATTCGGCAGTCTTGCTCAGAGCAACCACCAGCTCGCTGAGGAGATCGCCAACGGGCTTCTCCTCAGCGAAGCTCACTTTGTGTGGGTGATTCGCAACGGTGCAGATATATTGCCGGAAGGGTTCGAGAATGAGAGCAAAGAGCAAGGGATCATTGTTTCATGGTGTAACCAGAATGCAGTGCTTTCGAATCCTGCAGTTGGAGGATTTCTAACGCATTGTGGGTGGAATTCCATACTAGAAAGTGTGTGGTGTGGCGTTCCGATGATCTGCTATCCGTTTTTTGCTGATCAGCCGACTAACAGGAAATTAGTGGTTGATGATTGGAAGGTGGGGATTAATCTTTGCGACGGAACATCATCGGTCGATCGAAAGGAAGTTGCAGAGAAGATTAAGCAGTTGATGAGTTCAAATGATTTGAGGGATGAGATGAAGAAAATGAGGAGTTTGATGCATAAGGCGTTGGATGAAGATGGATCCACACACATAAATTTTCATCAATTTCTTAAGGATTTGTGGGCTAAGGCTGAGGCTGCTACCACCCATGGCTCAACTTTCTGATTTATCAACAAAATTTGCTTAGAAAAGTTTTATGAGAATATGTACGAATTATTTTCCTATGGCAAAAAAATCATCACTAGTTTATTATTTGTTACCAAGTTTTCTCTGAATGCCTAAAATATGTGTACAACATTAATATGATTTTCAGTACTGAGATAATTATTATGAATAAAAAATATATATGAAGACAAATAATTTCACTATTTGAGAACCGTTCGTTATAGTTACGACGACGGTTCAAATCATTTCTGAAAGATTAATGTCTCGATTGTGCTAACGAAAGCTCTGGGGAAGTCGGATAGGAGAGCACCAATTGAACACTTTCCATTATTCTCAAATGAGAAGAATATTACCCTCATGTAGATATTCTCAAAAAAAAGAAAAAAAAATTATCCTCATGTAGATCTAATCCCATTTGGAATCAAGAGATACATAAGCAAGCAGACACATGATACACTGATCTTTTAGAATTATATTATTGCACTCTTGGATAAAATATTTATATGAAGGGGGCAAACTAGGCAAATCAAAATTTGCATGAGTTGTGGTCAATTGCACTATTCTCATCACAATTATAAAAAAAAGATACAAAAGAATTTGTATCTTATACTAAATAAATCAAATTTATATTTAATTATATACTTCCTCCATCCCCAAAAGTGTGGTGCATATTTGATTTGTTATGAGGTATAAAATATTAGTTGAACCACACTAAATTGGGACGGAGGGAGTATAATATTTGTAGATTACCCTTAAAAACTTAAAATCGATAAAGGTATTTTAGGAAGATCACTTTTTTTTGTAAAATACACACTTTTACAGTGGTCATAGTTATTTAAAATTTTGACCTTGTAAATCATAATCTCTATATTACTGGTACGGATTAGATTTATCAAAAACAATTTAAATTTTCTCAATAAAAACCGAACTAATAATTCGATTTATGACATTTTCAAAAGCACAATCATCCATAAAATATTTCAGGCTAAAATATTGAATTTATTATATTTTTTTAGATTAATTAATTTTGCTATATGACTACTCCCTCCGTTTTTTTTTAAGTGTCCTATTGAGAAAAAATTCTTGTCCCTTTTTAAGTATCCTATTGCGGAATTTGAGATTAAAATAATGACAAAACTCCTATTTTACTCTCAAAAAAGTTATTGGAAAATGTAATTATTAGACTTTGAAAATAATAAATATGGGTATAAAAGTAATATATCATGCTTCCTTGATTTTTGTAATTTTTCTCAATAGGACACTTAAAAAAAACATAGGGAGTATTTTACAATATGAAGCGACACTTTAGTATTTCTATGTGTTGTTTTGCAGACATTTATTATTGAACATGACACACAAATTAAAGTAGATGGAACATTTATGTTACATGGAGAGAAAACGTAATGCAAAATGGAATATATTTAAAACAACTGAAGACTATCCATTCAAATTCAAAGTTGTACCCATGAAATCAGAAGCCTGCCAACATAAACGGTATGGTCTTATAATTAATTACATTAATTATTCTTATTAATTACTCAGTAGTGTACCTAAAAAAAATTCGACAGACTACTTACTAGTATACTCCTGAGTGTTAAGGAGCCGCGGAAAATTATTTTTCTTGAATCGTGATAATTAAATATTTTGTTCTAAATGGTGATTATGTTAACGCGCATAAACTCAGCTTATTTAACAAACTTGTACTTTATTGGCATCGAACTAATATTAGGCGCTTGTACAAATTCATAAATCAGAAACGGTCTACTCTTATATTCTTTTCCGGCCATTAATTTGCGTCTCTGACGATTTAGAATCAAATTGTAGTATTCTCTATTTTTCTCGCTATTTTGTAATTATAACTCCGTACTGGCCGATGAGGCCTAGCTCAAGTGGGTAGCTGAAGCACAACAAATTTCTCGTTAGTAAGAGGTCTTGGGTTCAATCCCACATGTTTGTTGTGTAGTATATTTTCACCTTCTTCTTTAGTGATGTAGTGGTCCCACCTTTGTGTGGTATAACGAAAAAAAAAAATTATAACCCCATACTGCATAGCAGGTTTCTCATATGTAGTACATAAACTCATCATAATACTGAAACAACGAACATAAAATTTCCATTTGGAAATAAATTGTTGACCGTATTATTAGTATATATATATATTTATCTTACCGTGATAGCGATTAATTTAGAAGTCTTGATGACAACACATGATCACTCCAATATTAGGAGGTATATATAATATATCCTTCTAGTCTTTACAACAATTATTATTTTTAAATTGTTCGGTTATATTATACTCCATCCGTTCCGCTCATTTTGTCTACTTATTGTTCGGCACGAAGATTAAGAATAAGGGTAAAACGATAGAAAGTTGGTATGTCCCACCACTTTTAAACGGTTTTAAAGGATTAATTATTTCCTTGTTGGGAAGTAGACAAATTGAGTGGAACGTCTATTTAAGGGAATGTAGACAAAATGAGCGAAACCAAGGGAGTATTAGTCATCAATTCTAGAAACCTAATATTCTCTAATTTAACATTTGCGTTTGGTTTTAGTCGTGATCAGTTCTTAATGTTGTTTTCGCAACTTATGAAATGAAGCCAACTGGGTAAAACAACAATATCTATATCATAATATATATAATATGTATTGCTTTACTATCAACCGATTTATATATATGATTACATAACTTTTAAAATTTTAAACAAATTGTAAAATGGGGGAGAGAAAGCTACATGCTATTATGATTGGTTTCTGCTATCAAGGCCATATCACCCCATTCATCAATCTTGCCATCAAGCTCGCTTCAAATGGATGCACCGTTACGTTCGTCCACACTGAGTACATCCATTACTTGTTATCCAAAGCCGACGGCGTTAATGCTGTCGAGGCCGATCCCTTCGTCGGAGTTCGCGAATCGGGCCTCGACATACGTTACGCCACCATCAGCGATGGTTTACCCCCGGAATTCGACAGGATCCTCTACTTCGACGAGCACTGGGATTCCGTGTACCGCCACTTTCCCTCTCGTGTCGATGAGTTAGTCGGAAACATAATCCGCTCCGACGAGGCTTCGCCGCCTTTTGCTCATTTCTTGGTTGCTGACACTTTCTACTTTTGGCCTGCAACTATTTCTCAAAAATATAACATTTTGCATGTCTCCTTTTGGACTGAGCCGGCTCTGGTTTTTGCCATAGACTATCACTTGGATCTTTTGAGAGAGAGAGGCTATTTCCCAATAAAAGGTAAGTTTTTTGTTTTCTCAAGGGCTAATTTGGTATAAATTCATAAAGAATTCTGAAATTTCGATTTTTTTTATGAATTTTTAATTTTGTTTCTAAATACATAAAAAATTCCGAAATTCCAGTTTTTCCTACGAACTTTTGTTTCTAAATCCATAAAAGTGAAATTGTGTGTAATGCAGTTGATATACACTTCTTTACTTTTATACAAACGGGTATTGTTTGAGGAAATTGATGCTTAAAGTGTACTTATGTGATTATAGAACTATTCAGAGACAACTGGCAGAGAAATTAAATGAAAAACATGATGCTACTAGTCTAGAAGTGAGAAAAAGAAATCTCTTTTCTTCTGTAGTCATTTCTATAAGTACAACAATACTTCTAACTATGCTTCATTCTACAATTCCCTTCATCCATCCATGCCCTCGGCGATCCAGTTGTAGTTGTGTCTCCCGTTCGTGTGATCCTTTTGTTTTTGTTCGCCCCTCGTACATCTCTATCTCTTGCGTCCAGTGATCCAGCTCCTTCCATTCATCCAGGGAGTTGCGAAACACCTGGCCTGCCTTCCTTGCCAGTTTATCAACATTAGTTACATAGTTAGAAAATTGCAATGTACCCTATTGCTACAACAAATATTTGTTCATTAAAATGGTGTGGCCTGTAGTTTTCTTAAAAAAAATAGGATTTCAAGGGATCAAATTCAGGAAAAACTGAAAGTTTATGGACTTGGAAACAAAATTAAAAGTTCATGGGACAAACCAGAATTTTGGATTTCTTTATGAATTTATACCAAATTAACCCTTCTCCCAATTAGAATAATTTTTAGATTTTAAAATCTGTAATGTAACTAACATATTGAGTATTTGCTTGATATGCAGGTGATGAAAAAAAGGAAAATCTGATAGATTTTATACCAGGGGTTGAGCCCATTAAGACCAAGGATTTGATGTCCTATTTTCACGATTTTGACGAAACAAGCACTACCAATAAGGTTGTGATCGATGCATTTGAGCAGGTGAGAAATTCTATTCTACATGTATAAGTACAACACCCACCTCTCATATGATAATATTTTAATAATATAATCTATTATTATATGAGAGGTAGGTGTAGTACATGTACACCCCTAATAAAATTTCCTTTGAGCAGGTGAAGTACGCAGATTTCATCTTGATCAACACTGTACACGAACTCGAACACGAATGCGTTTTAGTTATAAACCAAAAGCAGCCAACTTACGCCATCGGCCCTATAAACTTCACCAGTTCTGATTTCACCAAACCTATTGTTCCGAAAACTCTATGGGCCGAAACAGATTGCGTAGAATGGCTCGACTCCAAGCCTCGTGGCTCTGTTTTGTATATTTCATTCGGCAGTCTTGCTAAGAGCAACAAGCAACTTGCTGAGGAGATAGCTAACGGGCTTCTCCTCAGTCAAGTTCACTTTGTTTGGGTGATTCGCGACAATGCAGATATATTGCCAGAAGGATTTGAGAATGAGAGCAAAGAGCAAGGGATTATTGTTTCATGGTGTAACCAGAATGCAGTGCTTTCGAATCCTGCAGTTGGAGGATTTCTGACGCATTGTGGGTGGAATTCCATACTAGAAAGTGTGTGGTGTGGCGTTCCGATGATTTGCTATCCAATTTTTACTGATCAGCCGACTAACCGGAAGCTAGTGGTTGATGATTGGAAGGTGGGGATTAATCTTTGTGACGGAACATCATCAGTCAATCGAAAGGAAGTTGCAGAGAAGATTGAGCAGTTGATGAGTTCAAATGATTTGAGGGATGAGATGAAGAAAATGAGGAGTTTCATGCATAAGGCGTTGGATGAAGATGGATCCACTAACATAAATTTTCAGCATTTTCTTAAGGATTTGTGGGCTAAGGCTGAGGCTGCTACCCATGGTGCCTCAACTTCCTGATATATCAATTGATGAACTATTCTGTTGCTTACTATAGAAGAAGAGATTCAAGAAGGAAAATAAAGAACGTTGTCGTTTTTGTATTCATAAAGTTGCATTAGTCTTTCTGCTTAGGGTGTTTTTACTTTGGTTGTAAATTTATCATGGTGTGTTTACTTTGATGGAAAATGGTGGAAATGATAATATTTTCACACTTTTTCCATCCTTTTCACATGTTTATTACAGTTGTATATTTTCCCCGGGCAGGATGGATAATTTTCTCGGGCAGTCCCTTTTCCATCATTTTTCACTCCGATTGTGGAAAATATTAATATCGGGGGAGAGGTGTGATAATATTTTTACATGGACAAAAGGCATAAAAATGGGAAGGGGTTGGATGGACCATGTGATATAATTTTCTTTTCCACTAGCAAACATGTGATAAAAAAGTACGGAAATGATAATATTTTCCTACTTTTTCTTTTCCTTCATTTTCCAATGATAAATCTACAACCAAAGTAAACACACTCTCATTGAAAATTGAGGGATAAGAAAACGTAAGAAAATATTATCATTTACACCCGTTTTATCACATGTTTACTGGGTGGAAAAGAAAATTATATCACGAGTCACACTCCCATGGAGCGTCTCCACGGTGCATCCGGATCGACCCGACCCGCGACCTGATCCAGTCAACGTTGACGGTCAACGGTCAATCGTTGACTTTTTTATTTTTTTTATCTCCACCTTCGGCTCCGATTTTAATTTATAGATAATGGTGTGACAACATTAATGTCTTTTAGCTCGCTCAAAGGCCTTCGGCTCTCCTCGCTCGACTCTTGAAAAAAAAAATTAAAAAGTCAACGGTCAACGTTGTCATTGACCGGTCAACATTGACAGTCTTACCCGGATGTACGGTGCATACGCTGTACACAAGTTTTTGTCTTATATCACATGGTACCCCGACCCCCTCCCAATTTTTATGCCTTTTATCTATGGGAAATCACACATATCCCTCATATTAATATTTTCCACAATTGGAGTGAAAAGGAGGGAAAATGGGCTGTCCGAAAAAATTATCCATCATGTCCGGAGAAAATTAACAACTATAATAAACATGTGAAAAGAATGGAAAAGGGTCAGAGTATTTATATTCCATCATTTTCCATCAACTAAATATATCCTTATTAGTTGCGTTTCGGTTAAGTAGTCTTGTTGAGTTGGCAGTATTTTTGGGTTTGTGATTAGTTATAAATAGGGTTGATTTGTAACTAATTTTGTACGACGAGAGATTATGAAAATAAAAATCTTTTCTTGCTTCCCAATCTTCTCTCAAAATGTGTTATATTTCTTCTTAGGGTGTGTTTACTTTGATTTTTCTCTCCCTTTAAATCCCTAATTTCTTATCATTCATTTTCTATAGATTATAATTTCACCATTTCTTATTCTTTCTTTACATTCCATGGGGGAAAAAATTATCATGAGGTATTTGGTGTGATAATATTTTCCTTTCTTGGAGTGAAAGGAATGAATAAGAAAGGGTAAAATTCTAATTTAATGAAAAATGAGGAACAAGAAATGATAAAGAAAGAGAATTTTTTTTTTCCTTATTTTCTCTTACAATCAAAGTAAACACACTAAAAACTTACGCATTTCCCTTTTCTCTTTTTTGTGATAGCAATGGTTCGTAACAACATCAATCTTTATCGTCTTTGTTTTTTACCTAATCAATCATTTTGAATACTAGCTATGTGCCTTTTCTTTTCATTGTTATCTCATGACACCATGAATTGCCAATCTAGCTACTTGGAATTAATACTTAATAAATTTCTCCATCTTTATCTTCTTTGCTTTTTACCTAATCAATCATTTTGAATACTCCTTGCTAAGTAGAGACTTAGGGACATCAAGGTGTAGTGCACAAGCACTTTGGATGTGTGACACTTATAAAGTGTTTTAATTTAATGTGTTGTAAATTTAACTTTAAATTAAAATAATTTACAAGTATCACGCATCCAAGATATTTGTTCACTACACCTTGATGCCCCTAAGTCTCTACTCTCCTAGCTACTATGTCGCAAAGATCATTGTGGTACGAGTTATGATGGGATTGATCCAAGAAAGCAAAAATATAAAACTTCTAGAAGATGTCTACTAAACTTTTTTCCCATAAAATAGCACTTGGATCCTCTATCCTAAAATTTCATATTCCAGTATGTCCCATAATCTATATTTAATTAGATTTTTCTATTTTTTTTTTAATTTTGATCTATAATATTTTAGTACTCCCTCCGTTCACGATAAATGTGGTCCAGAGGGAGTGGCACGGGTTTTAAGAGTGTGAGAGTGGATTAAATAGATATATTGTGGGTGGAGAATGAGACTCATGTTTATTGTGAGTGGAGTTATTTCCATTTAAGGAAAGACCACACTTATCGTGGACGGACGAAAAAGAAAAGAAGACCACATTTATCATGGACGGAGGGAGTATAATTTTACAATTATTAGCTGGGATTCATCCATCCGAATAGGATTTATATATTTTTTATATTTGATTTGCACTTTTTTAAAATTTTTAATTGATTATTAGGGTTCATTATTCCAAAATTAGGGTATACTCTATAATTTTTTTAAATTCCAATTTTTTATAATAAATGTTAATTAAGGTTCATTTTATATTATAAAAATTTTATTTTTAAATAAATATTTTTAAAATAATGAAATTAATACAAGTTAGGGACAGAGATCCCACCCATCCGTAAAAACACAAGTTGGGACAGACTGACAGAGAATATAACACAAGTTGGGGACAGAGTGGAAATTCTATTAGGTACACCCCTGCTCACATGATAATATTATATTAATAAAATATTATTATGTGAGAGGTGAGTGTATCATAATAAAATTTCCCGGGGATCCAATCCGTAAAATAGTCCATGTCTTGGGGGATTCTTTTGTAATTAACCTTCCTTCCGCCCTCCGAGTTTGAACTCGGCCCACTCTATACTGTAGGGCTCGTTTGGTACAAAGTATGGGATAAGGCCCGATATGTTTGACTGAGATGTCTTATAAAAATAAAGAATTAATATTCCGTTTGGTATGATGTATTAAATTCTCTGCAACACATAGTAATTATTGTAATTTATTGCTATAATTAGTTGCAGTATTATTTATACCACCTCATAGGTAGTATACATAACAACAAAAATAAGTATGATTCATACGGGCCCGAACTTTATAAAGGACCGTATACTTCATACCAAACAAGATATTAGGGTGTCATAAACATATTATACACCCTAATCACCCCTACCAAACGAGCCCTAAATTGAGGCATATGGATAGGAGAGAGATAACTGTTAATTACCCTCTCTCCATAATAATTACAAATCTGATTTCTCTACACACAAATACAAATTAAATTATGCAGAAAAATTATAAATTAAATTTTCATTACATTCTATATTATGGTATTCTAAATCATATTATAAACGATATACCAATTATATAGATTTCACATCTTAATATTATTAATTATAATTAACTTACATATTATTAATGATGCGACAACTCAATATTACAAATTATAATTATTTAATACCGCGAGAAGAAAAATAGTATAAAACAATTAAAATAAAAGAAAAAATAGAATATTTTATACCATTTTAAGTTTAAGTTATTCTTTAAAAAATATTTTTAATGATTATATTTCATGATGAATATAATATTATTGAAAGAAATATAATTTATCTATTATTAAGTTGTCAAAGATTGAAATAAAATATTATTTGTTAGATTTTTTAGACCAAAATATTAGCTTGAATTGAATGATTTAGAGCATTAAGATAATACAATTGTTCTACATCTTTTATTTTTGCATTAATGGCGTGAAAATTTTGCGAATATTAACATAGATCTCGAAATTTTAGTAGATAAAATACTAGTAATTAGCCCGTCAGAATTCAACGGAAAATAATTTTATGTTTTAATTTATATATATATTTTTAAAAAATAATTTTATATCTTATTTAAAAGTTGTGATATTATTCGCGTTAATTATTAATTAAACTTAGAAAATTAATTTATTTCACGTATCTGAATTTATAATTAGGAATGATAATGGATCGGGCATACTCAATCATTAACACCCTAAGTAAAATTAATTAAAATTAGTAAAAATCCTTCTTTCTATATTATTTGAACCGTCATGTTGGTTTATGCTAAATTACTCGATAAAAATCTAAACAAAGTTAATATTAATTAAAATTTGTAAAAATTATTCTTTTTAATTATATTTGAATCGTCTCATGGTTTATGCTAAATTGATATCTCTAATCCTTGCCAAAATGCAGAAAAAAAATGTTTACATCTTCAAAATAATATTAATTAAAATTAGTAAAAATAATTCTTTCTATGTTATTTGAACCGTCTCGTTGGTTTATGCTAAATTACTCGATAAAAATATAAACAAAGTTAATATTAATTAAAATTAGTAAAAATCCTTCTTTTTAAGTATATTTGAACCGTCTCGTTAGTTCATGTTAAATCGATACCTCTAATATTTGTCAAAATGCGAAAAAAAATATGTTTACATCTTCAAGTTTTTCTGTTCTTTTCTTTAGCTACATATCCCACATTTGATTCAATGTATATATTTTATAGAAAGCACTAATCGAATTTTTAGAAAAACATGAATGAAAAATTAAAAGGATTCCATATAGACGTGTTGATTAAATATATTTATTTAGTCTTCATATGAATTTTCATTTACAAATTTTCTATAGATTATTATATATGAATTAAGAATGTATAAAATAAGGGTTTATAAGAATGCATTCCGAAATTGTTATTATTTTAATATGAATAATAGAAGAATTTAATTAAATAGAGGGAAAGATAAACATGAGATGTGATAAACATTTGATATTTTAAGAATATGAAATTAATAAAAATAAAAGTTAGAATATATATGAATTAAAATTAGACAAATTACTAGAATAAAGGAAAATTTGAACGGAACACCGTGGATAGGGCAACTTTATTTTCGTATTATTAGTAATAGATTAGATATAAGTGGGGAAGTGAGGTAGAAAATCTTGCCGCCCAACCTCTTTTAATTTGGAGCCAAAATAACATTGGGCTATAATAGTCACAAAATTTTCAAACCTTTTTAATGAACCGGTTATTAATTAAACCGGTCTGATTTTATGCAAAAAAATCGATGTGTGGTTGGCCACAGTGTGGCCGAATAGCATCATCCTTTTTTTATAATAAATGTTAATTAAGGTTCATTTAATAATATAAAAATTTTATTTTTAAATAAATATTTTTAAAATAATAAAATTAATACAAGTTGGGGACAGAGATCCCATCTAGGGATGGCAATGAGCCGAATCTGGACCAGATTTTGCTTGGTCCAAATCCAGATCTAATTTTTTGACCTTTGGTCCAGATCCGGTCCAGATCCATTGGGTCTAAAAAATTAAAATTCAGATCCAAATCCGTGAGATCTGCGGATCCCCGATCCATAATTTTTTTAACTTTCAATTTTTTTTAATACAAACAATCAATAATAACACCATAATAATTATATAGAGACTTCTACCATCATTTCAAAGTTCAAAATTATGTCATTAAACCATAAATATCATTATAATCATCCAAAATAATTCTTCCAAGTCATTCAAGTCAAGAACTAAATATTATAATCATTCAAGAACTAAATTAGAAAATAAAATAAATGATACTTAAAAATAAAACTAAAATACACTCCCTCCGTCCCAATAGTAATGTCTCACTTGTTTTGAGCACGGTTATTAAGAAACAAGAGTAAAAGGAGAAATAGTGGAGAAAAAGTGGTAGTTCCTACAGCTTTTGAAGAGTTAATTATTGGGACAGACAAAAAAGGAAAGCGAGACCTTGCTATTGGGACGGATGGAATATATTATATATTATGCAAACTAAAAAATATATTTAAATATATAATGTATACCGGGTACACGGGCCGGATCTGGATCTCAAATTTTATAATCCAGATCCATTTTTTTGGACCTTTACTCCGATCTAGATCCATCGGGTCCAACGTTTTTATGCCAAAATTCTAAAAAATGGATCTGAATTAGCGGATCTGAACCGGATCCAGAATCCACTGCCATCTCTAATTCTCATCCCTAAAATACAAGTTGGGGATAGACCGACAGAGAATATAACACAAGTTGGGGACAGAGATTCCATCCGTAAAATAGTCCATGTCTTGGGGGATTCTTTTGTAATTAACCTTCCTTCCGCCCTCCGAGTTTGAACTCGGCCGACTCTATACTGTAAATTGAGGCACATGATATTCATGTATTCCAAATTCACTAGAAAATAATTGGACGGTACGTCAATATTGACAACGATTCCATTATTTTATTGGATAAATCGTTATCTTCAAAGCTTCATCACTTTTATTTTAATCATGGAACTTGGAAGAAGAAAAACTCAGCAACTCCTGCAAAAAAAAAAAAATTGAAATGAAAGCACACGCTATAATGATCTCACTGCCTTCTCAGGGGCATCTGAACCCGTTTGTTGATCTTGCTATGAAGCTAGCTTCCAAGGGCATAACCGTCACTTTCGTTCTCACCCAACATGCTCACATTCAGATAGCAAAATCCCTACACAATAATATTCCTCCTGCTGCTGCAGCTTCTCCTTCTCCTTCTCAACTCGACATCTTCGCGGCGGCGCGTGCTTCGGGTCTCGATATACGCTCCGCCACCATCTCCGACGGCTTCCCCCTCGACTTCGACAGAGGCCTCAACGTTGTCGAATACTGGGAGTCTCTCGTGCACGACTTCCCGGCACTCGTTGATGAGTTCGTTGGCGAGTTGATTGCGTCGTCTGATCCATCCCTGCCGCCGTTCCTGGTTGCTGATACTTTTGCTTCATGGCCTGCCATGGTTTCTTCCAAACACAACCTACTCAATGTCTCCTTCTTCACTCAGCCTGCTTCAGTGTTCGCCATTGATTATTACAGACATCTTCTTATACAAAATGGTCATTATCCACCTAAAGGTACGCATGCTTTTTCTCTCCCACTTATAACAATCTAAAAGTTCGAACTGTTAGAGAGGTGATCTCGGCCTTAACCTAAGCAATGACGGATCTACTCACCCTAAGGTGCCATAATTTTTCATGTTTTTTTACTAGTATATACTATATGTTATAGAGCGCGGATCAAATAAAACCACTTTTTTAGATAAGAAATAAGAACAAATCTGGACCCTTGATATTTGTTGATTTACGGTCTAGATTTACCCGTGCATGTAGTTACTGTAATTTATGCATTTAAATGTTAATGCATTAAGTTATTGTAGTTTATGCATTTAGTTTCTGTATTTTATGCATTTCCGATGTAATAAAATGGGTTGTTCTCACGTTCTCATATACAGATGTGTTCTCACCAGATCCGCTCGCTAAGTTTATATATTGTATATGTATTACTTTG
Source organism: Agastache rugosa (assembly GCA_031470985.1). Classification (NCBI taxonomy): domain Eukaryota; kingdom Viridiplantae; phylum Streptophyta; class Magnoliopsida; order Lamiales; family Lamiaceae; genus Agastache; species Agastache rugosa. The sequence continues at coordinate 29,536,349 of CM062606.1, read as the reverse complement.
TGTAGCATGTTTATGTCCATTGGCTTTTTTGCTTATAATACTTGTTTTAATTTTTCCGGTTACCATGCTATAGTTGAAAGAGTATTTGCTGCAATGAATATGATAAAGAATCGTCTACGCAATCGGATGAGAGATCAATACATGAATGATAGGTTGATTGTTTATACTGAGAAAGAGGTTTTTGATAAAGTTGATAATGAGTCAATCATGCAAATGTTTTAGTCAATGAAAACTCGTAGGTTTCAACTGTAATAGACTTGAATTATGTAGTAAAAAAAAATTTGACGTATTTTTTACTTTTAGTTATTCTGTGTCCTCCAAATAAAAAAATTCTGGATCCGTCCCTGAACCCAAGGCTCTGATAGCATGAAAATAATTCATCTCATATAAAAGTTCGAACTGTTAGAGAGGTGTGCAACTGTACTGAATTTGATCGTTTATCAGACGATGATGACGACGAGCACGAGATAAATTACATCCCCGGAGTAGAGACGATTAGTACTAAAGACTTGATGTCCCATCTTCAAGAAGCAGAAACAACAGTCGTTCACGAGATTGTTTTCCATGGTTTTCGAGAGGTTGTGAAGGCAGATTTCATCCTTCACAACACACTGCAAGAACTAGAAGCTCAAACTATCTCCATCCTCAACCAAAAACAACCAACATACGCGATAGGGCCCATCAAATTTTCCACCAAAACCAGTATCCCAAAGAGCCTGCACCACGAAGTCGACTGCTCGAAGTGGCTCGAATCGAGGCCTCCTAACTCGGTCTTATACGTTTCATTCGGCAGCATCGTGCAGATTAGTAGAGAGGTGATGCAGGAGATTGCTCAAGGAGTCGTTTTAAGTGGAGTAAGCTTCGTTTGGACTATTCGGCCTCAGACAGTGAGCTCTGCCGACGACAGAGATACTGATTTACCTGTCGGGTTTGAGAATGATGTTAAGGATAGAGGGTTGGTTGTTCCGTGGTGCAACCAGCTTGCTGTGCTTTCTAGTCCGGCGGTGGGAGGATTCTTGACGCACTGTGGATGGAACTCGACTCTGGAGAGTATATGGTGTGGTGTACCGATGATCTGTTACCCGGTGATGTACGATCAACCTACTAATCGGAAATTGGTGGTCGATGATTGGAAGATTGGGATCAATCTGTGTGATGGAGTATGTGTTGATAGGGGAGAAGTTGCAGAGAAGATTAGTGAGTTGATGAGTAGAAGAGAAACATATGATGTTATTCGGAATAATATGAAGGAAAAGAGGAGCAAATTGCGTAATGCTTGGAACGAGGATGGTTCGTCTGAGATTAATTTTGATCAATTTCTTAAGGACTTGAATGATAAAATCTAGGTCGAGAGGAGGAGATCAAATCGGATTCGAGTCCACCGTAGCGCAGCTTTAAATTTCATTTTATAAAAAAAAAAACTAAACAAAAGTTCTTGTTTGTTTTTTTTAGGCATGTTTACATGTGTGAGCTTTTTCCTTGGTTGTTTGTTTGATTTTTTTATTTTGTATTCTATCTGATTATCATGCTTTTCTGAAGCCGCTGCAAAATGCCAGATTGGGTAGACGAATAATATGATAGTATAATTATTGGCATGTGAAAATTTATAGGAAATCTTAACCTGTTGAAGCATATGTCAATGAGTTGTTTTTTCAATAATGTTACGCTAGCTATTTAGTTTTCGACTAACGGAACCTTTTTGGTGAATTGGAAGACAGCGTTTTAATATTTTTTTATTATTATTAATATGACCAGATCCAAATTTCAGTATCGGAAAATTCACGGGGGCACGCCTAATTTGATGTGGAAATACATGTATAAAGAAGAAATCTATTGTGCAATTTTTTCATCAATCAAATTCGGTGTCCTATAATATTGAAAACATGTTAGAATATCATGGACAATGTATCAAAAAAAAAAAATTAAGGATCAAAAGTTACAAAAAGTGGTATTTTGCGCATTTAAAATAATGTTTAAAACTATAGAGAACAACAATTAGACAAAATTGAGAAGCAAACTACAAGAAAATTGAGATTTTGCGACATGAAAAATGTGTTACTAACTATTGTTTTAATATCGCAAAAACATTTTATGCGTCATGAGTTGTTTTTTCAATAATATTACTCTGGCTTTTTAGTTTTTGACTAATTGGACCTTTTTGGTGAATGTTAATATTTTTATTACCAATATGATGAGATCCAAATTTCAGTATCGGAAAATTCACGTGACAACCTAATTCGATGTGGAAATACATATATAAAGAAATATGTATGTGCAATTTTTTCATCTATCAAATTCGATATAACGATATTATTGAAAACGTGTTGGAATATTATGTACAATATGTCAAAAAAATTAAAAGGATAAAAAATGACAAAAAGTAGTATGTTGCGCATTTAAAATAATGTTTAAAACTCCGGAGAATAACAATTAGACAGGATTGAGAAGCAAAGCCTAAAACTCCCATATATATCTATTACTAATACAAGAGCATCCGCAATGCGTTAAGTTTTTCAGATTGGTTGGGGGAGGAAAGATAGGAGATAGAGAACTTACTTGAGAAATAGTGTGTTTTACACTCATGACAAGAGGAAATTTGTTGGGACAAGAAGGACGTGCGCGTGCATCACACTCCCTGATCATTTCAGTGTGGAGATTTATTCAAAATACAACTGTGGATTTGTCCATACCATTAAAAGAAGACAAAAAAGTGTGCGTGTGTTAGCCTAGTGGTAGAGTGGTTAATCCCCGGGCCAAAGGTCACGAGTTCAAGTCCACCGTCACACGGCCTTTAAAATTTCTTGTAATGTTTGTTCCAAAAAAAAAAAAAAGAAGACAAAAAAAAAAGGAAAGACGTTAATTTGGCCTGTAGTTTTTATTATGCAAATTCTTTGTTTATTTTTATGAGAAGCTAAGGTGCGAATTCTTAATTAGAGAGAGAAAGAGAGAGGCTAAACAATTTCATTTGTGGAAAGATCGGAAAATGCGCATTTCCTAAGGCTCTTACCAACCCAAAAGGTAGTATGATAGGAGATCTATTACGATGGGTGAAAATAGCATAAACCTTTTTTTTTTTTTTTTTAAAACCGAAATTTCCTCTCCACAATTTCTGTATGTATGTAATAGGTATGTACGTACATATATAGAAATTAAAAAAGAAGTTTCAATTAGCTTGCTCTAACCACTTTACTTCTCAATTCAAATAAATCATATTCATATCTAAACCAGGAAAAAAGTCCTTCTAAAATTGCTAAACCAACAATCCTTTTCATTTTTTCATTCATGTTTTTCTAAAAACTTCGATTAGTGTTTTCTAAAAAATATATACATTGAATCAAATGTAGAATATGTAGCTAAAGAAAAGAACAAAAAAATTTGAAGATGCAAACATATTTTTTCACATTTTGGCAAAGATTAGATATATCGATTTAACATTAACTAATGCTACGGTTCAAATATACTTAAAACGAAGGATTTTTACTAATTTTAATTAATATTAACTTTGTTTAGATTTTTATCGAGTAATTTAGCATAAACCAACGTGACGGTTCAAATAACATAGAAAGAATGATTTTTACTAATTTTAATTAATTTTACTTGGAGTGTTCATATTTTATCGAGTATTACTCAATGGATTTGAGGCGACTATGTACAGTAAAGTCACTATTTTAACCGAGATTAGAACGAACATGTAGAAAAATTCTAAACAAATTTAGATTTTTAAAAAATACATAATGAATGAGCATATCTGATTCATTATCATTCCTAATTATAAATTTAGATACGTGAAATAAATAATTTTCTAAGTTTGATTAATAATTAACGCGAACAATCTCACAACTTTTAAATAAGATATAAAATTATTTCTAAAATATATACATATAAATTAAAACATAAAGTTATTTCCCGTCGAATTTCGACGGGCTACTTACTATTTCATATTCTTGAAATATCACATGTTTATCTATTAATCACATCTCATATTTATTTGTCCCTCTATTTAATTAATTTCTTCTATTATATATATTAAAATAATAACAATTTCGGAATGCATTCTTAAAAATCCTTATTTTATACATTCTTAATTCATATATGATAATCTATAGAAAATATGTAAATGAAAATCTCTCTATGAATACTAAATAAATATATTTAATCAACGTGTCTACATGGAATTCATTTCATTTTTTCATTCATGTTTCTTTAAAAACTTCGATTAGTGCTTTCTAAAAAATATATACATTGAATCAAATGTGAGATAGTGTTGGGAAAATTAATAGAGTTTTGATTTGATACCAAAACCCAGTTGACCCCAACCGAGTAGATGATTGCACAAGCCTAAACGTTTTTCAGCTTACCTGTTTGAGCTTATAGAGTTTCTAAGTTTACAGGTAAAGTCGCTGAAGATAGCAGAAGACACAGCTAAGCAGACACAGCTGAGGAATTCAGTAGAACAGACTCAGCAGAGCAGACCAAGCAGAGTCAAAGACCCAGCAGTATCAAGACCCAGCTCAGTGACGGAAACCCAGCTCAATGTCAAAGACCCAGCTCAGTGTAAAGGACCCAGCTTAGTGTCAATGACACAGCTCAGGTCTAAGACAGCTCAGGTTAATGACACAGCTCAGGTTGAAGACACAGCTCAGGTTAATGATACAACACAGGTCTAAGATACAGCTCAGAGTCAAGACGCAGCAGAGTCCAAGACGCTGAAGACACAGCAGAAACGCTTAGCAGCTTGAAGACGAAGACCTTCTCCAAGACAAGATCCCGATGTCAGAAGATCTTATCTGACGCAGTCAAATCAGAGAAGAAATAGCTTCTGCAGATGCAGACCTACTTCGTAGGTTAAAGGCCAGAAGTCAATGAGAGGTAAGATTCAAACGGCTCACTTCCAACGGCTAGTTTGAATCTCCACCTATATATATATCTCGTCTTCATTGAAGATGTAAGAGAGGCTGGCGAGACGACTGAAGAAATAAAAGAGCAAACAGAAAAATGAACAACGATCTTCAAAGCCAAATCTTTCAAGAACACCCAGCCAGTCAGCTGTGTTCTTAGTTGTTCACACATTCAGTCATAGGCAGAATAGATTAGAATAGAAATATCTTAAGCCTAGTTTGAACGAATTCATCATACTCCTTGTTCTTCATTGTAAGAACTCGTTCATAGTTGGAAAACCTATACCCAAACCCAAACCCAGAAAGGTTAGGTCAAGGTACGCGTGCTCGAAGCGTGTAATTCGAGTGGTCAGGTTTTACAGTACCCGGAAACTATAAGTCAGGTTTTTTCAGTACCCGCAAACTGAAAGGTGTAGGCTTGACAGTGCCCGTAAACTGTTGGAACACAACTCAGGTTCGAGTTGTGAAGTTGCTTGGTACTTGGAAACCAAGTGGTAGTGAATTACCAGTGAATCTGGTCGTGGACGTAGGAGGTGTTACTCCGAACCACGTTAAAATTGCTTTGTTCTTTACTGCTTTGTTTATGCATTCTGCTAACCTCTCACGCATACATTTCAAGTTGCATAAACTGACTAACTGAAAAGAGAAATAAAGCTTTGCAATATATTTGAAGTAACAGACGGACTTTCCAAATCCACCACATTCCGCACACAGCCAACTGTGTCGATCAAGCTGTCTTCCAGCTGGATCGGACACAGCCAGCTCACTCAAAAGAGTTTTTAACTGGAAAAGTTTTTAAACCTTGGTGTATCCACCCCCCCTCTACACCTAGGTATCCGTCTTGGGACCAACAGATAGGTAGCTAAAGAAAAGAACAAAAAAACTTGAATATGTAAACATATTTTTTTTCCACATTTTGACAAAGATTAGAGATATCGATTTAACATGAACTAACGAGACGGTTCAAATATACTTAAAAAGAAAGATTTTTACTAATTTTAATTAATATTAACTTTGTTTAGATTTTTATCGAATAATTTAACATAAACCAACGAGACGGTTCAAATAACATAGAAAGAATGACTAATTTTAATTAATTTTACTTGGAGTGTTCATATTTTATAGAGTATTACTCAACGGATTTGAGACGAGTATGTAAAGTAAAGTCACTGTTTTAACATAGATTAAGATGAACATGTAGAAAAATTTTAAACAAATAATTGAACTAACGAGACGGTTCAAATATACTTAAAAAGAAAGATTTTTACTAATTTTAATTAATATTAACTTTGTTTAGATTTTTATCGAGTAATTTAGCATAAACCAACGAGACGGTTCAAATAACATAGAAATAAGGATTTTTTCTAATTTTAATTAATATTACTTTGAAGATGTAAATATTTTTTTTCCGCATTTTGGCAAAGATTAGAGATATCGATTTAGTATGAACCAACGAGACAGTTCAAATATACTTAAAAAGAAGGATTTTTACAAATTTTAATTAATATTAACTTTGTTTAGATTTTTATCAAGTAATTTAGCATATACCAACGAGGCGGTTCAAATAATATAGAAAGAAGGATTTTTACTAGTTTTAATTAATTTTACTTGGAGTGTTCATATTTTTATCGAGTATTACTCAACCGATTTGAGACGCGTAAAGTCACTATTCTAACTGAGATTAGGACGAACATGTAGAAAAATTCTAAACAAATTTAGATTTAGAAAATACATAATGAATGAGTATACCCGATCCATTGTCATTCCCAATAATAAATTTAGATGCATGAAATAATTAATTTTCTAAGTTTGATTAATAATTAACGCGAACAATATCACAACTTTTAAAAAGATATAAAATTAAAGCGATCAGTGCCTGCTAGAAAACATATCATATTGAATCAAATGTTTGGATAGATCGCCAAAAAGAGAAAGAAAAAAAACTTGAAGATGTAAATATATCTTTCTCGGTATTTTGGGTAAGATTAGGGATATCAATTTAGCATAAACCAACGAGACGGTTCAAATATACAAAAAAATAAGGATTTTTTACTAATTTTAGTTAATACTATTAACTTTGTGGTGGTCAGATTTTTATCGAATATTACTCAACAGATTTAAGACGGGCCGGGTATGTACAGTAATGTCACTATTTTAATCGAGATTAGAACAATAACATGTAGAAAAATTATAAACAAATTTAGTTTTGTAAAATACTCAAATAAATGAGTATTTGATCCATTGTCATTCCTAATTATAAGTTTAGAGACGTGAAATTAAATATAAATTTCCTAAGTTTGATTTATAATTAAGGCGGACAACATCACAACTTCTAAGTAAGAATATTAAATTATTTTTTTTAAATGTATACACATAAATTAAAATATAAGTTTATTTCCCATCGAATCTCAACGGGCTACTTACTAGTCTATTACTAATAGGAAAATAAATGTATCCCCCTCCACAGTTCCCGTTCCCATTTTCATTTATTCTGGTATTTTGTGCATTATTAATTCATATTCATATATTCTAATTCTAATTTTTATTTTATTATACATATCCACATATCAAGTTATCAACATCTATTTGTATATATCAATTCTCACGCCTCGTCTATTATCATACAAATTCTTAATGATATAATATATACTAACACCACGTATCTATTAAAATATTCAGATTCAAAGTACATTTACATATATTTATATGATAATACCAAATTATTAAATAAATAGTGATGTATCAAAATTCATAAGTACACGCGCCTATTTATAATAACTAGTGTATATCCCGTTGAAAATCGACGGCGAACTATATTATTAAAATAAAATCTGATAATAAGATTGTTTCTTTGATTTTATTGTACTTCCTTAACAAATATTTTTATTTTTAGTATTATTTTGCAATATATAAGCATGAATATTAAAAATAATTTAATATTATTTCGGAGTGATAATTGACAAACATGGTTTTTACACTATTTTAGAGTGTTATATTAGTTGATTTGTATAGTAAAATCATGTTTGTATCGAGCATAATTGATAAGTTTTGTTTTCTTTGAAGAATGTGATGCTCGGCTGTTATTTTTTATGGTTTATAGGAAAAAATTGCAAAATAATGGAAAGTGGTGATTGGACGATTGAGAAACGTTAAAGTAGGAGTTTGATGGTGAAAATGGTGCAAGAAACAAAGTTTTGAAGCAAGAGGTCGAGTTGTCGCAGTTAGTAGATATGCGCCTGTTGTCCCTCAAGTGCATCCGCACAACCCTAGCTTTGCCCATGCTCATGTGCAGCCGCAGAAGGATGATGTGCGGTCACACATGAGGCTGCACTTCATCAATGAAATTTTGAAGTATCTCTGTCCCAAAGTGCTGCCTCCATATGCAGCCATTCCATTAGTCCACGACTGCACATCTCTGGCGGATTTACTTCCGAAATTTCCTTGTTTTATTATTTTTATTATTTTTGGTAATATATTCTTATTAGGAATTGACTTTTGTATTTTTCTCCTATACATACTTGTCCTTTAAGATTATTTTGTAGGACAGTTCGATTCTTACTTTGACTTTTAGTTTTTTTACAGCTTTTGGAGAATTGGAAATAAGATTCAAGAGTTCAACCAATCAAGATTTTTACTTTTGTCTACAATTTTTCTTTATTTATGAATTATTCTTTGTTTGATTTGTTCTTTGATTTAATTATGAGTAGCTAAATTTCTTTTATCATAGGGTTAGAAAGTAGATGAATGATTGAATTTGAATCTTAATTAATTGATCAATTACGACCTTCTATTCTTTCTTATGTTCTTGGTTTGAATGTTTGCATATTGCTTGATCACCAATTTTGCATAGTTTGATGTGTTAATTTGAGATCGGAAGAAGATAATTAACACGTGATCTAGAACATAGGACATACTTTACAATATACCCTCCTCAGCTGGATCAATAACTGAGCTCACCAACTCTGTGATTTAACTTGAAAAAGTTTTCAGAAATCTATTTGGTGTATTCATACCTCCCCCCCTCTACACCAAATACCTAGCTCAGGGACCATCAATTGGTATCAGAGCAGTGGTTCAACAGACCGCTGTTTCTGTATCAAGAGATCTCTCTTGACAATCTGTCAGTGGTCATCTGAACAGATCCTCTTTGTGAAAAAACTCACAATATTACATACTGCATATTTTCATGGATTCTTATCTTAACAGGAATCTTCTCACCTTCTCTGTAGACGATTATGCAATATGGAAGTTCAGACTGAAGAGCTTTCTCTGTGCGCATCACGATATGATGTGGGACGTCATCACAGACGGACCCATCATCATCTACAAACAAGGGAATGAGCTTGTTCCAACTCAAGATGGTGGACAACCAATATATCAACTCATTCCCAAGCCAAAGGGTGAGCACACCTCAGAAGAAAGGAAGCAGGCTGGGCTAGACAGCTTCGCGAGGAACACCATATCCTCAACGGTCTCCAACGCCTACCTCAGCAAAATCATCAACTGCGAAACAACAAAGGAGATATGGGAAACCCTAGCAAAGCTATGCGAAGGGTCGGAGGAGATAAAGGAAAATAAATTCACGATTGCATGCCAGAAGTTTGATAACTTCAAGCAGCTGGTCAACGAGTCCATCGAAGGGATGGAACTCAGATTCTCCAATATAGTGGTGGAAATAGAAACCATCAGAACTGGGAAATACACCCAGCGAGAAAAGAATCTAAAAGTTCTTTCAGCGCTCACCGCTGAATGGAACACTTATAAGGTGGTACACCAAAGTCGAAGTGACTTAGGTGATCTTTCAACTGAGAGATTATACTTCCAGCTCAAAGCCAACACATACAACTTGAAGATTACTATGAAAGAATCTTCAAGCAATCAGAATGATGGATAGCTGACACCTGCAACAAAGGCGATTGCGTTCAGAGCCAACTCTGAAAAATCCGCATACATACAGTCAGCTGAGTCATCGAAGAATGATAAGAAGGACATGAACAAGGAAGAGCTACTTGAAGAAATAGCTATGCTGGTCAAAAACTACAACAGACTCAATACCAGCAAGGGCAAATACAAGAAGTTCGCAAGAACTTACAAAGACAAGTACGCAGCAGCTGATGAGAAGTCAGCTGACAAACGAACAGAAGAAGGTTGCTTCAACTGCAAGGAACCAGGACACTACCGGCTAGATTGTCCAAAGCTGTCCAAGAAAGATAAAGACCAACTGAAAGCTAAGGCAGCTGACAGAAGGAGAGCTTACATCGCCGATGAAGAATCAGAGTGCAACAAAATGGATGACAACATGCCATTTTCAGACTCGGAAGAAAAAGCACTGATGGCCCATGATGAACCTGATTGGGATACATGCTTCATGGGACAAACAGACGGCATCGATGAAGATGAGGTAATGTCTCGAACTCAAAATCTATCTAACCTCTCACCATCACACGAACACTCTACACAGGTTTCAGAATCAGGGCTACCTGATTGGAGTCTAGTAGAGAAAGTAATGAACGATTCCAATGAGCTTCAAGAGATTCTTGACGTCATTATGTGTGAGAATGTCGAGCTGAAAGCGGAACTGGAAAAGACAAAGGTATCAGAAGCAGCTGATACAACACAGCTCCAACAGGAAGTTGTTTCACTAAAAGACAAATTAGTGAAACAAGATCAGCTGATGAAGGAATTCTACTATGAGAATAAACAGCTGATGGAAGACTTGGAAAAGGTCACAACTGAATCGGAAAAGAAGTCAGCTGAGATCATTGAGCTGAAAAGCACCGAAGAGGTACTATCTAAGAAGATAGTAGCTCTCATCAAAGCCACATCAACAATGGACGAGATCATTAGTACACAACGTCCAGCAGCACTCAAAACAGGACTGGGATACAATGAATCAAAGGATGCCTCAAACATTGCCTCTACAAGTGGAACAAAGGTAATGTTTGTACGAGCAAAAGAACATCCAATCCCAGCAACTCAGCATCAACAGTTGAGGACACAGCAGGCGTCAGGAAGACCAGCTGTGAAACATCCTCAAGCTCCGTCAAGGACACAACAGGCATCAAAAAGGCCAGCTGTGAGACAACCTCAAGCCCAACTCAGACAGCAACGTACTCAACCTCAACAAAGACAACAGGCTGGACTTTACAGATACCAAGAATAAAGAATAAAGACGTTGAACGATATCAACCGAGATATCAGAGATACCCAGCTGGATATCACTCACATGAGTACCAGCTGGATAATCATTTCCAGCCACAGCATCACATGAGACAGCAGAGACAAATGAACGTCTCAGCTAGGTACACAGCTGGAAACCGAAAGAAATCAAGACATCAAGACGGAAAGACACTGAGATCAAGATCCCGCCAGCAATAACCGAAGAACACGAAGAATGTGTATATCGACTCAGCTGGGAGAATTATCAGATCAAATGACCCAATTCGAGTCATCAAGCAGATCTGGGTCGTCAAAGGATCTCTGTCTAACCCACAAGGACCCAATTAAAACTGGGTACCTAAATCTTGATCTTTTGTATAGGTTGCAAGGAATCGACGCATCACTGAGGAGTCGATGAGAACGCTATGGTACTTGGACATTGGATGTTCCAAGCACATGACGCACTTAAAGCATCTACTTCAGAAGTATATCGAGCGTCCAGGCCCACAAGTAACATTTGGTGACAACTCCAAAGGCCTAACCAAAGGTTATGGTACATTTAAAACTAAAAATATTATAATCCCAAATGTTTCTTATGTACAAGGATTGCAACACAACTTGCTTTCCATTAGCCAATTCTGCGACAACGGTTTTTCTGTCAAGTTTGATGCACAGGGATGCACAGTGAAGAACAGGGAAACCAAGCAGATACTCCTAAGAGGGAAAAGAGAATGAAATATGTATTTTACTGACTGAAACAGCAGCCCTCCGGAGACTTGTCTTGTATCGAAAAGCAGCAATGAAGTCAGTTGGCTGTGGCACAGATGGCTGAATCATCTCAACTTCAAGACAATCAACAAACTGGCTAGAAACCAGCTCGCTAATGGAATTCCAGATCAAGTATATGACAAAAGTCATATGTGCAGCGCATGTCAACAAGGAAAGCAGACAAGAATTTCATTCTCTCTGAAGCCAGTTCAGTCAACTGATCGAGTACTTCAACTCCTTCACATGGATCTTTGGTCCAGTTACTCCAGCAAGCTTCAATGGCAGAAAATATACTCTGGTCGTAGTGGATGATTTCTCAAGATTCACATGGGTATCATTCATGTACCAGAAGAGCGAAACCAGGAACTGAAGGGAAGGCAGTTGATTCCAGCAAATATTAAGGGATAATAGGTTCCTTGCTATATCTAACAGCAAGTCGTCCAGACATCTCATTCGCAGTCGGAGTGTGTGCCAGATTTCAAGTTGATCCAAAGGAAGCACACATGCAAGCAGCCAAGAACATTCTCAAATATCTTAAAGGTACTCAGAATGTTGGGCTGTGGTACCCAGCCGAAGACAATCTACATCTGACTGGATATTCAGACTCAGATTTCGCTGGAGATCGGTTGGACAGAAAATCAACTTCAGGAACTTGTTAGTTCTTAGGAAGTAAGTTGATTTCATGGTTTTCAAAGAAGCAAACGTGCGTCGCAACTTCCACAACAGAAGAAGAATATATGGCCGCTGGAAGCTGCTGCTCACAAATTCTCTGGCTGAAACATCAGCTGGATGACTATGAAGTGAAAACTAGACAAGTTCCAATTTTCTGTGATAGCTCAAGTGCGATTGCTATTTCAGAGAATCCAGTACTTCACACAAGATGCAAGCATGTGGACGTACGCCATCATTTCATCAGAGATCACGTGGAAAATAAGGATGTGATTGTTGAGAAAATTCACACAGACATATAACGGGCTGATATACTCACAAAACCGCTGATAGAAGCAAGATTCAAAATGCTGTGCGGATTACTTGGATTACTCAACCCAGACGATGCTTCACCCAGCTGAACGGAAGCAAACCCAGCTGAATGGAAGTAGACCCAGCTGAATGAAAGCAGACCCAGCTGAATGGAAGCAGACCAATTGAATGAAACGAGACCAATTGAATGGAAGCAGACAGCTGGAATTCAGAATCGACGTCACTGGTATCAGTTGAGAAAGAATCCAGCTAAACCAGATGCTGAAATTGAAGGATTATTCAGCTAAGGGGGAACCAGCTGGAACAATGATCACCCAGCACACCCACTCAACCGAGGTATCAGCTGACTACAATGATCAACTGAGAGGTTTGCAACAACATTAACCACACCTACTCAATCTGTTTTCGGTCAAATCATATCTTGTCATATCTAATCAAATTAAATTAAAAGTCTGCAAATAACTGAATCATGGAAGTTTCGAGGCAAAAGTCAAAGTGCCCCAACCATCCTCTCTACGCATTAACTCGCAATGTCTGAACAAGAAATTGACATGACGCGAGAATCACTCCCAGTCGTAGATCTTCTTATCAATCGATAAATCTTGATCGACCATTCATCAAATTAGCTATTTAAATATGCTAGAAGAGATACGTAAAACATTGCATCAACCCTAAAAAGTTTTTCGGCATTCTTTCTTATTTCCATCAATTGGTATTATCTGTTTCTACTAACCAAAGTTGCAGAAGTAGAACATGGAATCTAGAAAGATATCTCCCGAAGCCGATCAAACTTGAAGAATCTGTCAAAGCTTCAAGATAAGAGTTGCTTAACTCTCAGGAACCTCAAGAAGACAGAGTTCCAGGAGAAGGTGAAGCCCATCGACAGATCTGGTCCAACGCAGTGGAAGACTACAAAGCTCAAGAACGTCATTCACCAGGAAGGTGCAGAAATCCTCCTGGGAATGTCAAAGAAAAAAGGCCTCCTCCGCCCCACTGTTTCTCTCAAAATAAAAGAGAGAACGGGACATACAACTCCCTGGGATGCAAAAATCAACGTCAACAGAACTGAACCAGATGTTGATAAAGCCGGAGTCTTCAAGAGCAGTCATGTCAAAGCTCTTGATCCGTCACAAGAGGCACAGAAAAATATGCAGGAGACAAAGCAGCATGCATATATTTCCGTCCCAGCTGGGAATCGGAAACAACTTGAGGAGACAAAACATGCTGAAGCACCGTCTTTAAACAAAAGACTCAAGTCAAAGGTGCTCAGTCAGTCAGCCGAGAAGTCAGCTGACATTATGAGAGAATTCGTAATTACTCTCCGAGGAGCAGAAGGCCCACAAGCGGTGGTTTCTCACGATGGAGAAGAAGTTAATGTGCCAGCGTGAACATCGTCATCATCAACACCACAACGACATATTCCAGCTGAACAACCAAGCTTAAACCCCAAAACAGATGGAATACTTCAACCATCTTCTCCTCAATTTTCTTCAGCTCAACAGGGACACCAGCTTCGAGATCTTCCGATGAAAGTTACTCAAGCCCCTGCACCATGCTCAAAGTGGAAAACATCACCCAGCCGATGATCACTTGCAGTTGGATGATGATGATATGAGCTGAACCCATTACCTACCACTTCGAAGTGGAAGGGGAATACTCAAGTCCCTCAAGTGCTAAATCAGACTTTCTCATTGAATCTAATGAAGTCTGAAGAAGCAAAATTGCAAGGAATGAAGTTGTGCCCGACTCAGAAGATGTTATCTCCAGTGCCAACTCATCCCTCCAAGCACTCAGCTGGACCGCCCCAGCTGAATCAGGCCAAGAACGCTGTGTCTGCAATCACAGCTGAGGCTAATGCTACTGAAAAAGAGCCAGCTAATACAACAGCTGAGCCACCTAGATTCCAGACCTCGCTGCTCAGAGCTGAAAACCACAGTTTCGCCAAACTAAAACATCGCAACATCCGATGGTGTATCTCTCCCACCTTATTTGATCATGCCAAAAAGGGGAAAGTAAGGGGGAAGAGAATGAGACAAAGAAGAGGCAAACTGTTGAGCTAGAGGAACCAGCTGGAGAAGAAATGAGTCAAAAGAAAGAAGACTGGATGCAGAAGAGAAGACCCAGCCAACTGGGATTGAAGAACTGAAGAATTGAAGATTTTTTTTTTCTTTCTTTCTTTTTCCTGTGTTATAATGTATTTGCTTAAATTAATAAAACACAAGTTTTTCTGCGTCATAAGTTGTCTCAGTTAGGTTTTGGCATCATCAAAAAGGGGGAAATTGTTGGAAAAATAATAAGGTTTTGATTTGATACCAAAACCCAACTGATTCTCCAACCGAATAGATGATCGCGTCAACCTAAATCGTGTTTTCCAGCTCGCCTGTTTGAGCTTTAGATTTTCTAGGTTTACAGGTTAAGGAAGCGGAAGACAGCAGTCGACCCAGCTGTGTCTATAGCAGGAGTCAGCTAGCGGAAGACAGCAGAAGTTCCAGCTGTGTCTACAGCAGGAGTTAACCTTCAGCTGAGTCCTCCAGCAGAGCATGATCAAGCTGAAGAGAATTCGAGCTGAGTTTAAAACACAGCCGGTCCAGCTGTACAGAACAAATGGAACTAACTCTGAAGACATCACTTCAAGTCAGTTTGCCAAATCCAGTTCTGAATTCAAAAGCCAGCTCCAAAGGCAGAAGATCCCGGCGTCAGAGGAAGTCAACATGCCTCGACCAATGAGGGATTGCCGAATCAGCATCCTAGACTTCAGGACCTAGGATATGACACAAATGAAGACAGGTGCAGATTCGCCCAACGGCAGATATCGAATTTAAGGAAAGTAGGTAAGATTCAAACGGCTCCTCCAACGGCTAGTCTTGGATTTCTACCTTTATAAACCCGTCTTCAACATCAGGATCAAACACGAAAAAAAACGAAAAACTCTCTACAAGCTTTCATTCTCTGAAATCATCAATCTTTCAAAAGCTCTCAAGCAGTTCTACATAGATCAAAGAACACTTTATCTTAAAGTGTTTCTAGTTCAGAAACTGCTTAGTTTTTCGTCTGATCCCTAGGCCAAAATCTTTGTATATCTTAAAGCCTAGATTTCGAACGAGTTCATCATACTCTAAAGTTCTTAATTGTAAGAACTCGTTCACAGTTGGAACCCCAAACCAAACCCCTCTTTACCAAGAAAGGTTAGGTTAAGGTAACGTTTGCTTGAAGCGGGAAATTCAAGTATGTAAGGTTTTTTTCAGTACCCGTAAACTGAAAGGTTAGGCTTGACAGTGCCCGCAAACTGTTGGAACACAGCTCGGGTTAGAGTTGTAAAGTTGCTTGGTACTTGGAAACCAAGTGGTAGTGGATTACCAGTAAACCTGGTCGTGGACGTAGGAGGTGTTACTCCGAACCACGTAAAAATCGTGTGCTCTTTACTGTATCTTTAAATTCAGTTTTGTACTAACTCTTTCATAACATTACATATTTGATCAAAACTGCATACGCAGCTGCTCTCCAAAGACAGCTGTGTCTTTCTGAAAGTTGCACAATTTGACTAAGCTGAAAACATAAAGTTAATCTTTTCAAGCTGAGTTTTTCTAAGTAACCGAGCTAAGTTTTCAAACCATCACATTCCGCACCGCCAGCTGAGTTATTTACCCAGCTGACCCTCCTCAGCTGGATCAATAACTGAGCTCACCAACTTTGTGATTTAACTTGAAAAAGTTTTCAGAAATCTATTTGGTGTATTCACCCCCCCCCTTCTACACCAAATACCTAGCTCAGGGACCATCAATGCCCTTAATTACGGATGAGATTCTATGTCCCCAACTTGTGTCCTACTCTCCGTATCCCACTAATAATTTCACCATTTTAAAATGATTTATTTAATAATAAAAGTTTAGTAATATATAATGAACTTTAATTAACATTTATTATAAAAAAATAGAATTTAAAAAAATTATATACCCTAATCTTGGAATAATGAAACCTAATAATCAATAAAAAAATTAAAAATGCAAATTAATTATAAAAATATATACCCATTAGGGTATATATATATTTTTAATTCTAATTTTTTATATTAAATATTAATTACGGTTCATTATATATTACTAACATTTTATTTATAAATAAATATTTTTTAAATAGTAAAATTAATAGTGAGACACGGAGAGTGGGATACAAGTTGGGGACAAAGAATCTCGTCCTAAGTGCAAATATACCCTTCAAATATGTTTAGATGCAACAATATTCAAATTCTTAAATAAATGTTATAAATATAGCTCTCTGTTGGAGGGGGGATCTCTAACCTCCAAAACCCAAACATACACAGCCAAAAAAGAAGATTGTACATTGACCTAAGTCTAATTTTACACTGCATAATTCAATCTACAATCCTAGAGTGGTAAAACTCGGACCAGTAGTTCTTGCGCGTCTTCGACTCAATGTCACCCTTCAGGTACTGAACGCTTCTTCCTGAGGCGAGGCATTTAATGAACTTTAATGCATAAATTCCACAGTCGCAACCAGTACCTTGCTGTGGAGTGTGCTGGTGTAGGATAACGGGCCACTTAGACTTCAAGTGTCCCGCATGACAGCTGACACCTTCGCGGCACAGCTCTGGAATTATGCTTGCCATGTACTCGAACTGAGCCAGCATCTTATTGTGTCTTTGAAACATTTACAACGAGTTATACAAAAATACAATACGCTGCGCATCGAGTTCCACATCGTAGGCCACAAAGTGGTTTGCATTAACGTGTACCACGCCGTAGACGTGATCCACCTCATTCCAGGGTTTGCCACGTTGCTCCGGAAGATTTCCACTCACAAACCTCAGCAACACCTCAAGAGAAAGTTGTGTCATATTACCACGCTGGAAGACAGCCTGATAAAGAAACAGATTCACAAAATAACCAAATAAATATTATGTGGATAGCTCTACAAACATATTATACATAGATAGATGTGAAAAAAAATGAGATTATACCCAACATTGCTACTCCATGCAGGTCCAATTTGGAAGGAATTGGGCTGGACTTTGTTTAGCCTTCAGTATCAACAAGAAGGTGATTGCGTCCGTTTGCTTTATATACAAGTTCAAAATATGACTTCACAAATTCAATTGTCGTTGATAAAAATGCATACACATAAATTGAATACCACATTTACCAGAGTAGAGAGCCATTCATCTTTCAAGTACAGCCGCTTAAAAAATAAAGCCTCGGCATCAACTGGCCACGTAACTCGGAGACTGGTGCTACAAATAATAAACCAAACCATAACTCAACAATAAAAAATGTTTTCACTATTCATAAACAATAAAATAAATGAATACCTCTTCGAAGTCTTGACAGCTCTGTATCATTTCTTGAATTCCTTAAACATTTCTTCTTTGCACTTCTTCATGGGGTCGTACATCTGTTGTGCACCAACATGAACTTTTTTAACTTTTCCTTCACCTACAAACCTATTTTTGCTTCTCTTATCTGATTTCCCTTTCACGTTGCATTTCTCCAATGGTGTGATTGGACCAAGTAGATCACTTGAGGATGGATCACTCGAGGACAAGGTCAGTGGATTAGACCGGGTGTTTGGCCTACTTCGCAGAGGTGCGTCTGGTGGCGGTAGACTCAAACATTCAACTCTCTTTGGTTTCTCAAATAGCACACTGTTCCACTCAATCATAGTTTTCGATGGAGTCCCATCGTGGATTTCAAGTTTGTTGATATCCAACATAGTAAGAACTGGAACATTGACAAGTTTGTTCTCATCAACGAATTCCTCAGGCGATGCGACAGCTTCTCCTGCATGATCCAAATCATCCATACCAGCCACATCATCCATACCAGCCATATCATCCACAACATCATCCATATTAGCCACGTCGTCCAAAACATCATCTATATTAGCCACATCATGATCCATATTAAGCCACATGATCACAAACAAACAGCCCACCCACATCCTTTTTACCCCCAGCAGACAACCCACCCACATTCTTTATACCCAGTCCAACTATATCATCATCATTATCGTGGGTATTCGGTGCATTGGATGCAGACATATTCTTCATGAATGCCAGAATTTCTTTCACACTCTCTGTCGTTTTGATAGAACTGATTACTATCTTTTCAATGCGCGCTAAAAGGTCCCTTTTCAATACATTCAGCAATTCCTGATAGAAAACAAATAAAAAAACTTCAGAAGAGATAAGGACACGTGACAAATGAAGCAGGGGAGTATTTCTATGTTACCCCTTGATCGGTCGGAGTCGTGATGGATGGGACAGATTTTATCTGCTGATCGGTGTCGCGGGATGGGAGTTTATCAGAATAATCATCACAAGAATCATCACGTTACATGGAGGATCGAAGCATGTATTTCCTCATAGGTTGAGACGATGATGCATTCCTTGCATCGGTGTACGATATTTTTTTCTTTGTCGTCATCTATCGACGCTCTTGTTTAGTACAATATGAAAAATATGACTGGTTAATCGGCTCCAATGATAAGAACTCTGCTAGAGGATTAACAACCAGCTCTTCACTGACTGATAATTGTAGGGATTTCTGCAATTCACACCATTTTCAAATTAAAAATCAATCAGCGTTAGCATATGATCAAAAGTGGATAATTGAATTCAACTCAATTCAAAACATTACTCACCACAACGAGTTCAGAATTCTCGAGCAATGTTTTCACTTTGGGATAACGCCACACACTATTACTTTTCCATCGTAACACTCGAGAAAAGGTAGATCTTCAATCCAACACCTTCTCACTTAACTTCTCCCCGACAGATGGCATGATTTCATAGAACCAGCACTGTAAGGCATAAATAAAGCCGCACACATCAAAGACATGTTTATTCTTCAACTTGGAGTTAACCCTTGACATCCTGATATCATAGGCATTAAACAAGGATGTGCTAAGGTAGTTTTATGCAACTACTCCCCAAGGGTATTCATTGAAAGCATCTACAGAATCACTGAGATGCATGTATCTCTTGTCCAGTGATTTATCATTATTTTCACGAGGCATTAGAACGCCATATAAAAAGAAAAGTAGTGCAAGTTTTATACATGGTTCACCCACCCCCTCATTGATCTTGCATGCATCTGTAAAAGCTTTCTTCACCTCATAAAATTTGATGTTCTCTCGATTTTCAAACACAGAAGAATGAATGGCAGATTTGGTGGGGGCCTTCTTAAGTGGACCGAACTTCAAACCGGTCATCACATAGAAGTCTCTTCTATTAAACTCGCACGAAATATTATTGAAAGTGAAAACGGAAACACCTCGATGGCGCTTTGTCTCACTCAGATTGAGAAGGGCATGGAAAAGTAATTGTAGTTGAAAGTTTACTTGACCATAGTTCAGATTTAACATTGCACCGAAGCATGACTGCTCAAATTGTACCAATGTATCACCCTTCAATGAATCTCTGATCAGTTTCACCACATCTTTAGTGTAACAACGTGCAGAAATGCAAGCTCCTGTATATAGCAAAATCTCAATTAATTTAATTGAGG
The DNA here is from genome assembly GCA_031470985.1 of Agastache rugosa. Taxonomy (NCBI): domain Eukaryota; kingdom Viridiplantae; phylum Streptophyta; class Magnoliopsida; order Lamiales; family Lamiaceae; genus Agastache; species Agastache rugosa. The sequence continues at coordinate 29,516,020 of CM062606.1, read as the reverse complement.
AAAATTATATTATACTCCGTATAAAATTATAGATACCGAAGCAGAATATCAAACACACCAGTTCTACGTATACCATTACCTACTAGAGTTCTATCAATATATACTAAAATACATGGATACAGAGAATGTGCATTTAAGGATCTTCACCAGATCACCTAATAAAAACAGAACATAGCCTGTAATCTCTGGGGTTTATACATAAATTAGTATATTTTAATAATACAAACAACTACACATCCCAATTGAATTAAAAAATCGACCCAGATAAGATCTCATATCATAATCCCAAGATATCATCAAAGAATACAGATATCAGACCAGAAAACTCTGTATATCATAATCCAACACATCATCAAAGAAGATAAAATAAATTTCAGAAATAAATTACTCAACAAAAAACCTCAACCATTATAAGTACTTTGCTCGGACAACAAAACCATAAATCGAAACAACAACTACAACAAAACCCATGTTCTGGTAAACAACGAAAAACAGAGCATTAAATTAATTCACAAAAAAAGACAAATAAATAAAAATGTAAAGACCTACAGAAGATTATTTAAGGTTGAAAATAACATAAAAGTCAGATAATTCAAGATTTTTACCTCTGGCATTTTTCTTCATTGTTCCTGTTCTTTTATCCTTCAACGAAATGCCTTCGGAGGTTCTTTCTTCTACGCTAAATAGATGAAGATTTAGTCGCTGATTCGACTTCACCGCCTCCGGCTAACACTCGTGCTGCGACTTAACCGATTCAGGCTTCCACTCTTGCTTTGATTTCACTGCCGCTTAGGAGAATAACTGGCCTCCCATTTCGATTTCGTGAATGAAGCAGAGCATTTTTTAGGAAGTTAATGCAAATGCAATGGGGAACTCTCCTTATTAATTACATCAATTATTCCCTTCTCTCTTGATTATTTTACATTAAAAGTACTACGGAAAGCGCAAAAATTTTATGCATTGAATACGATACTGACTAATTAAAAATATTAACAAAAAATAAAATAATTTATAATAATACACAAACTATAGAATTTGATTTCGCCGATTAATGATTTGGATTTAGAAAATTATAATACACAAGATTAAAAATCACCCATCTTTTAAAGGTTAATTTTAAGTGGTCAATTATTAAGTAGATTAAGCTGGCTAATGTTTTACTTTTACAATTTGACCATTGTGAAGAAACATGCATCTGTTAGACTTAGATACGGCGGCGGAAAGGTATGATGTGACGTTAAACAGCTTGATTAGCATTAATTGAACCAAAATTAACACTATAATATATGTTTACTTAATATTATTACAAATTAAACTTATAAAATGAAACAAGTTATAATTAAACATGTAAATTATAATTCGAATTTAATCCCCATTATATGTTACTCGTACATTTTGATTGAGTAATTAAATAAATTCATATCTAAATTAAATAAGAAAACACTGCGAAAATAAAATAAATTGGTAAGCAAATAATTAAGTACCAATTAAAAATAATTGAGCTTTATAATAGTAGATAAATACTTACCCAAAAATATATCAAAAAGATTCAGTGAATATGATCTTGATTTAAGCATTTAATTAGAATGTAATACCCCGAGTTTTTAAATAACTTGTTTAATTAAAGTGTGCCTTAATTATTCAAGTTATTATCCTTATGTGATAATCTTTGTTTACAAGATTATGGCGTATTTGTTTTTGAAAATAAATTTTTAGAAATCTTTATTTTGATAACCGGACTAGAGTCTTAATACCCGTCGCGTCCCGACTTTTTCTCTATTTTCAAAAAATGAACCATTCTTTCTTATTAATTAAAATATTCTGGACCTAACGAGCCCGTTCGTGTTTCTCAAAAATATTGACAACATAGAATTTTCATTGCTAGTTTTAACTATAAATATCTAGATATTATCTAGATATTATTCTTTGACAGGTAATACCTTTTCAGATAAAACCTTCCCCAAGTCTCTCTCTATTTACTCTCGTGCACCTCCCCTAGTTACCACCTATAAAGTTACCGACTACTTCTCTCTTGCAAGTTGCTGTTACTTGCTCAGTTCTCTCTCCAAAACCGCACCACCATTATTGCAGACCTCCATCTTTCTTCAAGCTTCAAGACTTGATAGCACTCTCTCATCTCCCGATCAATTTTCAATACGAGTTCAGTTTTGGGAAGGTAAGATCTTTCGCTTTAAATCCAACCGAACAAAAATCCTTTTCTTCAAAGTTTTAAAAAGACAAAAATTCCTAGGTACAGGAATTTTTATGTGTGAGCTTTGTGTTTGGATCTTTCATGTTTGTAAAGGTCTAGAGGTAGCTTATTTCAAGTTTCAATCTTGTTAAAGCAATTAATTGAAATTTTTGAGATATATATATATATATATATATATATATATATATATATATAAAATTTGGAGCTTTTTGTTTAAGCTGGAATTTTCATGTTGGGGTTATAAGAATGTTTTGGCTGTTATGATTGTATGTATTTGAGCAGTAGGCTATGTTACTCGGACTCGGCAAAAATGGTGCCACACCCGTGTCCGCCGGATACGACACGGATTCGGGTGTGGGATCTGCACCGGGTTCTTCAGTTTTCCCGCGGACACGACAGTTTTTCCGGTGGTGTGGGATGGTGCGGTGGGGCTTCTGCGACTGGATTTGGTGGTTTGATTCTATGAATTACGCCAATACTCTTCTTTCCGATGTTGAAAGATCAAGAATCTACTGTTTCAATTGAGAAATTGAAAATGCAAAATTGAATATGCTAGGGAAAATTGTTGCTTGATGAATTATTCAAGACTTGCAAGTTGCTGTTTTTTTTTTTTAGTTGAGAACTTGAAACTGATTATGAATTTATGACTATCAATGAATTATCTTTTAATTTAATGCCAAATATCTTACAATCTACAAAAAATAATATATATCATATAATTGTTCAAAACGTATCCCCGCACCCGTGTCCTAATTTCGGATCCTTATCGGCCGTATCCAAGTATCCTACATTTTGAAATTTGAAGTGTCGGGCACATATCCCCACACCCGTGTCCGACACCCGCACCCGAGTCCGAGTAACATAGGCAGTAAAAAAGCATGAGGTTGGGTATGTTTTAAATTAGAGTTTTCCAGCTTGTAAACCAAATTTCTTAATTTTTGAGTGCCTTGAGAAATTTCAGAATTTTGAATGTTCTTGAGGTTTATTTTTTGTTTCACTCCAGATTCCTTTTCAGTTTCTTTTCTTTAAGCGAGTTTCAGACTAGCCGTTGGAAAGGCCGTTTGAATCTTACCTACTCATTGACTTCACATCGTTTTCTCTGTGCTTTTTCTTTCGTTTTGTTTTACCCTCTAGTCTTTGGCATTTGTCTTATAGCTACCTTGCTCAGCTAGTTTTGCTAGCTGGCTTAGCTCTTCTGGAGTCTCAGCTGAAGCCTCAGTTCTGCTGGAGTCTCAACTGTCTTTTGGTCAGCTGTCGTTTTGGTCAGCTGTCTTGTTGGTCAGCTATCTTGTGCTTAGTTGTCTTGTTGATCAGCCGTCTTCTTGGTCAGCTGTCTTTTGGTCAGTTGTTTTGTTGGTCAGTTGTCTTTCGGTCAGCTGTTTTGTTGGTCAGCTGTCTTTTGGTCAGCTGTCATTTTGGTTAGATGTCTTGTTGGTCAGCTATCTTGTGCTCAACTGCCTTGTTGGTCAGCTGTCTTTTGGTCAGTTGTCTTTGCTCAGCTATTTTTCTGCTCGGGCTGTCTTCAGCTGCCTTATTTGTAACTTAGGAAAATGCTAAGTTTTAAAAATGTCAAGCTGGAGAATGGGTTGGGTTTTCAACTTGGGTCTTCCTAGAGACCTCCTTTCGTTTAAAGAAGTTTTTAAGCCAGTCATCGAGTCCGTTATTGTTTAAATTTCCGTTTCGATCTTTTCTAAGAATTGTTTATTTGCGTTAAAAGGAGAACATTGGGTTTAGAAGAAAGGACGGAAGACGGAAGCTCGATACTTTGTTCTGTAATCGGTAAAGGTGGGTTTTTCTATTTATATCAAATAACGTGAGCTTTGCTCTGTTTTCGAAATGCTTTAAAATTATTTATTTTAATGTGGTTATCATGCATAAAAGAAATGTTTTATGGATTCTCTTATGCCTATCTGAGTTGGTTCGCCAACTAGAAAAGTCGATCGGATTATGAGTTAGCTCCAAAAGGGTGTGCTTTCCAGAGTTAGTGTATACGGTAGCCGTGGGTATGGGCTCTGTTGAGGAGTGACCTACCTCGGTGAGTTGCGTTCGCGGAAGAAGGCCTTCTTCCCCGGCGTTGTTTCATATATGGTTTTAATTGAATGAACAAAGTGGATATCCAAGTACGAAAGTGATTTTTTAGTAAGCACGGGCTTTTTCTGAAAACCATGTGTGTTACTTGAGAAAGCCTGATGAATCTATTAAACTATGTTATGTTTTGACATGTGTTCACTGAGTACGTTGTACTTAGCCTTGTATATGTTTCTAAATATGCAGGTTGAGCGACGAGGTGACGGCGAATGTTTGAGTAGTTGTTTATATTCATAAAGCTAGTAAAGCCCCGGCTTCACGTCTTCATACGTGAGTCAAGCTACGTCTTTTTCCGCTGTAAGACATTCTGACTCTTCGAATAATGTTGTAATGAAATATGTATTTGAATCCCCAGAACAACTGAAACTTCTGAGACGAGAATCTTTTGAGATGGTCTCCCTTTAAATAATCATGGTATATTCTTACGTATTTCTTCAATCATTTAATAGTGTTCTCTATTATTCATCAATTTTCCCTTCTTTCCCCGCCTCTTAATTCCCACCTCTAGTCGCACCCCGGCTTAGCCGTCCCTCGAGATTTGGGGCTGTGACATAGAATTAATTAAACCACAATTAACTAATACTATATGTTTATTTAATATTATTACAAATTAAACTAATAAACAATTAATCATTATAATAATAATAGATAATTGTAATCCCAAAGCTTTATCCAAAAGATTCTGAAAAATTGATGATTTCCGAGCCAAACTATGGTTGAGTTAGCTTTTAAAAATTAAAGAAAAAAATAAAATATAATAAAATTAATAAAAAAATAATTTTTTTAGCTTTTAATCTTAGCCGTCCACTCATTGCATTTGGGTCACCTTATAATTCCCCGTAAAAGAAAGTAGTTCTTGCTAAAACCGAAATCTTTGATACCGAAAAGGTGAAACATTATTAAAAAATGTTAGTTACCTTTTGTCGTTTCTTGAAATGTGGAGAAGGAACTACCTTGAAACGCGAGCCATAAGCAAGAGAAGAGGAAATTGTTGGAAATTAGATGTTGGGTTGACCAAATTTTTGTAGATATATATTCATTTTCTAAAAATGGATTTTAGTGGGTGAGAAATGGATGGAAACGGGCATTGTATTTGTATGTGTGTGGAGGTTATTAAACACTGTTCAAAAATGTTGTTAATTAATTAATTAGAAGATTATATGCATTGGAAGGTGTAAATGTAATATCTGGGAAATAACTAATGTATACTATATACAACTGAAATATGCATCGTAGGAGAGGTGTAAATATGTGCTTGACGTTACTTCGGAGTGCAAAAATACCCTTCAAATTTGTTCACGTACAGAAATATTCAAATTCTCAAATAAATAGTGCAAATGTAACCCTTCATTTAACGGAGATTTAACAGCGTCATTATTATTATTATTATTATTATTATTATTATTATTATTATTATTATTATTATTTTCAACCGTTCGTGCTGTTTTAGATGGTTAAGTGCGTCGAGCAATGGTGCTTATATATTAATGTAAATATATTTGTTCAAATTTTATTGTTTCCAGTAAGATTAAATTATCCTTGTTCAGTTCTTGAGATTCAATTGTGTGGGCAACAAAACTAGCAATATATTAATCAATCAACCGAGAGGGAGAAAATGAATCGATAAAGCTCTTGTATCAAGCTCCTATAAAAACAGAGAGAAAATTAATAAATTTGTGATCTTTAATCTTACATCAAATGTCAATCTAACCCAATTATCACACTCTTCCAACTCTCTTCTCTTGCTACTCTGTTCTCCTTTGCAACTATATTCATTTTCACCCAAATCTCAAAATCCCATAAGTTTAAAGACAAAAATTCATATCTGCGCTTGGCCGCACAGGCCCACTTTCACATCCGGCGCGTGCAATGCACACGCCAAAAAGCAAGAATATATCCTTGCGCATGCAAGACACGCCATAAATGCGCATTTGGCAGGAGCGTGTGACTCACGCGCCCTTTTTTTTAATTCTTTTTTTATTTATTTTACGGCAGACGCGTGCTTCACTTGTGTTGCCACCCTTTTTCATTTCATTTTATTTTTTCATTGAATTTTTCGGTTTTTTTGTTTCTTAAATGTTTTTAAATTTTCATTTTTTGTTTAATTATTCCCAATTAGAGTTTATTGATTTCAATTAAAATTTATTAATTTTATTAATCTTAATTGAAATTTATTAATTCTAATATAATTATGGTTTATTAATTTCTAATTAGAATTTAATAATTTCAATTAAATTTTATATTAATTAATTAAAAATAGTACTATATAATAAAAATAAAATATAAAAGATAAAAGTTAATGCATTGATCACCGATCGCATGATGCGGTCGGTCCTACCAGAGTGTGCTCATGTTTAAATATTTAAAATTAAATAAGATTTTTGTTGAAGAACTTGAATAAGATGATTTTCAAATAGATCTCTTTCATACCCTCGTATTGTTCACTTCATTTTATTTTTGTTGGCATATTACATCAAGCAATTTAAGGATTGTACACTAATTTGAAATAATAAGTACTAAATACATTGTTTCAAATAAAAAGAGTAGTAAATACAAATAAAAGAGATGAGACAAAATAATAAATTAAATTGAAATAAAACATAATTACAAACCGAAACATGTAAAGATGTTCTCCATGATGTTGCAACAACAATTCAGATAACAGATGTGAAAACAGCTGAGTCGAGGAAAACATCTTTCTGCAAGACAAAATACGCTTCGTCTTGTGCTAACAGTTTGACATATCGTCTCCAAAAATAAAACAACATCGTCCTGTGGCATAGTAGCACCACAAATACCAAGGCTCTGGCGAATTAGATGATAATTGAGAGGCTTATGACAATGATATGAGCCTGAATATGCAAAATCTATAAGATAATTTCTCTAATTTTCATGTATCTCAAAGATGTACCTAGCAAAACAATGAGAGTTCCTATTTTTAGGATAACTCTACTAGTCAGGGACATTAAGATGACATTTAATTTGGAGTTGTAACTCCTATGTAACTCCTCACCAAATTGAATATGGAGGTGTAACCTAAAATTGTCGCCTCCAAATGTTGACGTGAATGTTGTCACAGTATTTTTAGGGCTCGTTTGTTACGAAGTATGGGTTAAGGATTGATATGATTAGGTGGGATATCTTAATACGTATAAAGAAATCTTAATACGTATAAAGAATTAATATTGTGTTTGGTATGATGTATTAAATCTCTGCAAAACATATTAATTATGGTAAGAGGGTGAAATTATAGTAATTTATTCTTATATTTAGTTGCAGTATTATTTATACCACCTCATAGATGGTATTAGATAATAACAACAACAGGTATAATTCATACGTGCCCAAATTTTATAAAGGGCCTCATACTTTGTACCAAACAAGATATTAGGGTGTATAATATATATTATACCCCCTAATCATCCCTAGCAAACAAGCCGTGCGTTTACTTTGCGTGATAGGATGAAGTGATAAAACATAAGATTGACTAGGGGTGAGCATTCAGATTACTGATCGGATTTTCGCTCAATCCAATCCTATCCGAAAATCCGAATTTCTTAAAAAAATAAATCCGATCCGATCCGAATGATCCGAAAATCCGAACCGAAAAACCGAAATTTTAGCCCTAAATCCGATCCGAAAAATCCGAAATTCTCCAAACAATATCCAAAAAATCCAGAAATTCAAAATTAATATAATTATTAATTTATTTTCATCCCATTCGGTAATTGGTAGAAAAAATTCGAAAATAATGGATTAATACTAACATACTAACAATGATCTATATCAATGATTATAAATATCTACTTCTAATAAAATATAATTACTTCCTCAACATCATTATTTCTTCAATAAAAAAGCAAGAAAATCGGGAAACTTTTCATTCTCAGCAAATGAAATTACATAAATAATTTAAAAAATTAAACCAATAGATATCATCAAGTAAATATCAAGTATTTTTAGGGTTTTAAAATTTAGATAGATATTTTTAATTATTAATAATAAAATAATATATATTATATAAAAAATTCGGATTTCGGATTTGTTCGGTTTTTTAAAGTTCCGATCCGATCCGATCCAAAAATCCGAAATTTTGAGATAATGAAATTCGATCCGATCCGAAATCCGAACCGAATTTCATATTTTGGTTTTGTTCGGTTCGGAATTTTGGATTTCGGTTATTTTGCTCACCCCTAAGATTGATTATATCAAGGATTAGATGATCAAACAAGCTCAAAAGTAATCAATCCATCAATGTAAACGGTGGATTGACCTATACTATTTTTATCTATCTTATCACCCAAAATAAACACCCCCTAAAAGAAGGAAAAAGAGAAGTTGTTTCTCGTCTACTCTTTTTCAAATTTACATATTTCAAAAATAAGATGCAATCAATTGCACCTCAAACAGTGTAAACTTCATTAGTAAATAAAAACGAATGAAATTTTCAACCATTGGCATATGGTCTAGTGGAGATCGGGGTTGTTGTGAAAATTATAAAGTTTTGATTTAATACCAAAACCTAACTGACTCCAACCTAGTAGATGATCGCATCAACCTAATAGAGTTTTCCAGCTCGCCTGTTTAAGCTCTAGATTTTCTAAGTTTACAGGTTTAGGAAGCTGAAGACAACAGAAGCTCAAGACAGCAGAAGATCAAGCTGAAGACAGCAGAAGCTCAAGATAGCAGAAGATCCAGCTGTGTTAACAGCAGGAGTCAACTATCAGCTGAGTTTTCCAGCTGAGCTGAGTTCAAGACAGAGCAGGATCAAGCTGAAGAATAATTGAGCTGAGTTCAAGGAAGAACAGGATCAAGCTGAAGTTTAATCGAGCTAAGTTCAAGACACAGTTGATCCAGCTGTACAGAACAAAGGAATGATAACTCTGAAAAGCATCGGTTCAAGTCAGAGTATCAGATCCAGCTTCAAGACTTTTAAAACAGCTTGAAGACAAATCCCGATGTCAGAAGAGAACAATCTATCTCGACCAATGAGGAATTGCCAAATTAGCATCCTAGACTTCAGAACCTAGGATGGGACACTGATGAAGACAGGTGTAGAAACGCCCAACGGCAGATTGTGAATTTAAGAAGAGTAGGTAAGATTCAAACGGCTCCTCCAACGGCTAGTCTTGAATCTCTACCTATAAATACCCGTCTTCAACTTCAGGATCAGATAAGAAAAACTTTCTACAAGCTTTCATTCTCTGAATTTATCAAGCCTTCAAAAGCTCATTAGCAGTTCTAAATAGTTCAAAGAACACTTTATCTTAAAGTGTTTCTAGTCCAGAAACTACCCAATTTTTCGTCTGATTCCTAGGCAGAAATCATTGTATATCCTAAGCCTAGATTTTGAACAAGTTCATCTAACTCTAAGTTCTTCATTGTAAGAACTCGTTCACAGTTGGAACCCCAAACCAAACCTCTCTTTACCCAGAAAAGTTAGGTCAAGGTTACGCTTGCTTGAAGCACGAAATTCAAGTGGTTGTAAGGTTTTTTCAGTACCCGCAAACTGAAAGGTTAGGCTTGACAGTGCCCGTAAACTGTTGGAACACAACTCAGTTTCGAGTTGTGAAGTTGCTTGGTACTTGGAAACCAAGTGGTAGTGAATTACCAGTGAATCTGGTCGTAGGAGGTGTTACTCCGAACCACGTAAAATCTCGTGTTCTTATCTTTCTCGATATTTTCAGTTATTATACTAACTCCATTGACACATTGCATTTTATCAAATCTGCATACTCAGCTGATCTTCAAAGACAGCTGAAGATAAAATTTTCAAGCTGAATTTTTCTAAGTAAACGAGCTAAATTTTAAAACCACCACTTTCCGCACCGCCAGCTGAGTTATTAGCCCAGCTGACCTTCCTCAGCTGGATTCATAACTGAGCTCACGCACTCTGCTTTAAACTTGTGAAAAAGTTTTTAAAAGTCTATCTTTGGTGTATTCACCCCCCTCTACACCAAAGACCCAACTCAAGGACCATCAGGGGTTCAATCTCCATTCCCCTCCCGAAACCCCAACTCAAAAAAGAAAATAAATAAATAAAAATAAAAATAATAATAATAATAATAATAAGTAAATATATATATATATATATATATTTAATTAGCATATTTACATGGAATTCTCTTCATTTTTCATTCATATTTTTCTAAAATCTTCGATTAGTGTCTGCTAGAATATGTATATCGCATTGAATCAAATATATGGATAAATAGTTAAAAAAAAGAAGATTTGAATATGTAAATATATCTTTCTCGGCTTTTGGCTAAGATTAGGGATATCAATTTAGCATAAATCAACGAGACAGTTCAAATAGACACTAACATAAGAATTTTTACTAATTTTGGTTAATATTAACTTTGTAGTATTCAGATTTTTATCGAGAATTAGCCAACGGGTTTGAGATGGGTATGTACAGTAAAGTCACTATTTTAATCGAGATTAGGACGAGAACATGAAGAAAATTTCTAAACAAATTTTAATTTGAAAAATAATGAATGAGTACCCTATCCAATTCCTAATTATACGCGAACAACATCACAACTTCTAAATAAGATATAAAATTATTTTAAAATGTATACATGTAAATCAAAATATAAGTTATTTCCCGTCGAATCTTGATAGGTTATAATGAAAGAATCAAAAACTAATACTCTGGCAAGTAATATAATATTTTACCATAACCTACAATTATAATGAAATTTGAAGATATAATTTTTCAATAAAAAAATGATATAGAATCATAACCATAAGTCAAGTTTTAAATCGGATTCGAGACGAATACGAGTTTAATAAATTCAAAATAGATTCGGATAGTAAAGTCTCTTTTTAGTTTGGTTTGAGATGGATATCAGTAAAGAAATTTCGATTTGAGTTGGGAAATATTTAATGGATGAATACTCGATCCATTATCATTTTCAACCGATCCCGATAAGTAGGGATGTCAATTTAGCCCGAAATCAACGGGCCAACTTGAATAAGTCGAGAAAAAAATGTCATGATCGAAAATTTATAACTCAAAAAAATTTAACCCGAACTGAAAATAGTCTGAAATTTGATTGAATTAATTTGATTAATACTATCTTGAGAATAATTTTTAATATGTATAATATAGCTAAATTTATCTTCTCTCAGTTTATTATATCTTTAATTATTCTTAAAAAATCAAAATTAAGTATACTATTATTATTATTTATTCTGTAAAGTTCTGATTTTAATGGGATGGATAACCAATTATATATTGTAACAACTTATATTTCATTACTAGATATTCATAAATGTAATTGGTAATTAGCGCGTTTTATTATACGGATTTGGAAAGAGAATGAATTTTAATCGGGTTTGAGACACATACGAGTATATAAATTATAAATGGACCATTATAAATTTAAATAGATTGAGTAATTAGGGATATTACTCTACGGGATTGAGATGAAAACGAGTAGTGAAATCACTTTTAAATCGGTTTTGAAACATGTACGAGTATATATATATATATATATATATATATATATATATTCTAGATGGGAATATAAATTAATTTACTTTTTAATAAATACGTTTATTTTAACTATTTTTTAGATTTATTTCATATAAACTACTCCCTCCTATTCAAAATGTAAGTCTTTTTAGAGTTGTGCACACAAATTAAGGAAATTTAATTTTATCAAATTTAACCTTGATAAATTATGAATTGAAATTAATGAATAGTGAAAATGTGAGTTTGGAGGTGAGTTAATTAGGGGTAATTATGGATTTTGAAGGTGAAAAAAAATACTAGAACGACATATATTTTGCAAAAGTTATAAAAGCCTAAAAGACTTACATTTTGAATAGGAGGGAGTATAACATGAAATAATTTCTCATCAATTTTCGACCGGCTACTTACTAGTATTATAAAATATGATTCCAATAAATTGAAATTTGTTCAAAATTAGGGTGCTACCTTCTCTTGAATTCGTGAATATCATCAATATTCTTGTTCAAGTATACATTAATTTAAGCAGTTGTATGTCGTATTTCCACGAATTGTACCTTAAAAAATTATAACATATATTTTCAACCAACTCTTCTAACTCACACACTTGTTCAATATTCAACATTTATTATTATTATTATTATTATTATTATTATTATTATTATTATTATTATTATTATTATTATTATTATTATTATTATTATTATTATTATTATTATTATTATTATTATTAATTCAGAATACTATAACATAGTTTTTTTTCGATTCTCAACTACTTTTGATACCAAATATATTTTAATGTATAAATTTTGAATATATTTATGATGAATTTTAATATGTATTTCTTATAAAATCATGAATATTTTAACATTTATTATTCATTTAATTATTATTTTTATTTATTTATTGAACGGTTCGATTAAACGGTTCAAACACGATTGAACCATGATCCGGAAGCCTCACCGGTTCGATCTCCGGTCCTGTTTTTAAAACATTGGTATAGATGTATAGATTTGAAACGCTAATAAAATATCCACTAAATTCATACAAGAGTTTTCAAATATAAATCTCAATCTATTCGTTTTCTTAATCAAATTTTAGAGATTTCTGATATCGTTCAATCTAAATGAGATTGGGACTAATTAATCTACACCCTCATTCCCAATAGCAAGATCACACTTGCTTTGAGCACGGTTATTAAGAAACAAGAATAAAAAGTGGGAGGTTCCACAGCTTTTGAATAGTTAATTATTCCCATTTTTGAAATGAAACCTTAATATTGAGACAGACGAAAAAAAAAATAAAACCTTACTATCGGGACGGAGGAAGTACATTATTACCACCTAAAAGGCTTAAACAAATAAAATAGTTGCACTGTCATAAAGTTCTAGAGACTTCTATCTCAGTTTTGCACATCCCACAAAATAGCGAAAAAAGGAAACATAAATTTAAAGCAAATACTTACTCTATGTCATCCAAAGATATCCATTCACATTACTCAAACAATTTTCACAAACCGAATCGAACTTCGATTTTGATTAATTCAATTTTCACAATGTATTTTAATTTCTTAATCAAAATTTATTGACAAAAATAGCCAAAAAGAAATAAAGTAATACTAACAACCATAATGGGCATATATAAAAAAACGAAGAAGCCCATAGTGGGATTTGAGAAGGGGAATTAAGTATGCCGTTAATTAATTTAAAATTATATTTTTTTAGAATAGAAAAATATTTTTATTTATTTTTAAATTTTTGATCGGTTCGATTAGGGGTGAGCAAAATATCCGAAATCCGAATTGAACCAATTAAAAATATGAAATTCGGATCGGATTTTTCGGATTTTCGGTTCGAATCAGATTGCATTTTATCAAAAAATCGGATTTTTCGAACGGATCGGATCGGGATTTTAAAAAACCGAACAAATTCAAAATCCGAATTATATATATATATATATATATATTATTTTTATTATTAATAATTTAACATGTTACCCTAAAGCCTATTATTTTTTTCAAGTTTTTTGACAAATTGGATGAAAATAAATGAATAATTATATTTATTTGAATTTTGGGATTTTTTTTAGAATTTCAGATTTTTCGAATCGGATCGGATTTAGGGTTGAAATTTCGAATTTTTTCAGTTCTAATTTTCGGATCATTCAAATCGGATCGGATTCATTTTTTTAAAAATTCGGATTTTCGAATCATATAGGATTCGTAATCTGAATGCTCGATTGCAACCAAGCCGACCCAAATTCACCATTTGATTTGAGTATGATTTTGCCTACCACTAGTAATTAACCAATAACGTATCCGGATTTTTTTTAGGATCAAATCAAATAAGGTTGCAGTTGGCCAAATTAAGGTATCAATAAAAGTTTAGAAAAAAGAATTACATTAGAAAAAGGAAAATTAGAAAAAAAGTCTCACTTAACCTTTTCTTTCCTAACAAGGAACGCCTCTTCCCCCTATATATATATATATATTCCATATCTCTCACCCCCAATTTGCAGATCCACATTCTTCAATTCGTTCTAGAGCAAACCCTAGAGCCAAAATTGTTCCATCTTTTCGACAGCATGAGTAATCAACCGGAATCATCCGATTCGTAAGATTTCCCGCACATTATCAGATCTCGCTCAATGTTAATTGATTGTATTCTTGATGTGTTTTTGCACAAACATTGAACTTGAATATTATTCTCAATTGAATTTTGATTGTGATGTGCAGTAAGGGTACAAAGAGGGATTTTAGCACGGCGATTTTGGAGAGGAAAAAGGCGCCGAATCGGCTGGTGGTGGATGAGGCTATCAATGATGATAATTCGGTTGTCTCTCTTCACCCTGAGACCATGGAGAAGCTTCAGCTTTTCCGCGGCGACACCATCTTAATCAAGGTTTGTTTCTTTGTTTCTGTTTCTGTTTTTTTTTTCGACTTCTTGTGTTGTGGAGTTTTGCTCAATTGATAAGTCTGTTTTGTTCCGTTTAATGAATTTATGGGGTTTAATGTGAGTTCATCTTCAACCGAATCATGTTAAATAGAGAGAATGCTCTTTCACTGACAAGCAAGATTATATCAGACACAATTTTGTTGATTATGTTGGCTGTATCTTTCTTGCCTAATACACATTGCCCAAACTGTCCAGAATTATGTATATAGATTCTTGTTGATTATTCTAATTTCTAATATGTAATGTGCAATGCTTCATCTGCAATTGGATGTTATTTTCTTATAAAAGATGTCCAATCTTGTATTCACAAACTGTTTGTAAGTGTATTGTGGGATGCAATTGTGAAGGGCAAGTATTTATTAAAGCAGGGATTATAGTATGTTTCTGATTTCTTGCTTAAATTTATTTATCAAGGAGCATCTTGTAAGATTGAATGGTCGTGTTTTTGATTGAGGTGATCTGTTGTTCAGGTAGTTAGGTGAATGTAATCTCTCCCTCCGTCCCAATAGCAAGGTCTCACTTCTATTAATTAATACTCTCATCAATTAAAGAAGTGAGACCTTGCTATTGGGACGGAGGGAATATCTCATTATTTTTGGATCTTTTTAAGCCTTTACTCGCTAGAGATCATATTGAAGTTATTTTGGTTTTACTGAGATATTTTTTACTTATGAAAAGAACTTGGGGCGAATTACAATTTTACATTATGTAACACGACTAGTTCTTATCATCATTTTTTTTGCTTTTTCCAGCCCTAATGATGCTAAGTGACTGTATTGTTAGTTTATCATTTTAATATATCTTTTGTAGATCATCTGCTTATGGGTAGATGTTCCTCATTGTTGTTGTAGGGTAAGAAAAGAAAGGATACAGTGTGCATTGCCCTTGCTGAAGATACCTGTGACGAACCAAAGATCCGAATGAACAAGGTTGTCAGAAGTAACCTCAGGGTCAGGCTTGGTGATGTGGTTTCTGTGCATCAGTGTGCTGATGTGAAGTATGGGAAGCGTGTCCACATTCTTCCCGTTGATGACACAGTTGAAGGGGTTACTGGAAATCTCTTTGATGCCTACCTAAAGCGTAAGTTTTTTGCCTTCAGATTTGTATTACTTTTCTTTCTGTTTCGGCATGTTCACATTTCTGAGGTGGGTCCATCATACCAGAATATAAAATACATGTAACTTTCTGATTCTTATGTTTGGCTTATAATTTCTTTTGTTTTCCATAGCATATTTCTTGGAGGCTTATCGGCCAGTGAGGAAAGGTGACCTGTTCCTTGTCAGGGGTGGAATGAGAAGTGTAGAGTTCAAGATTATCGAGACTGATCCCGCGGAGTACTGTGTAGTTGCTCCTGATACTGAGATCTTTTGTGAGGGAGAGCCTATTAAAAGAGAGGATGAGAATCGATTGGATGAGGTTGGTTATGATGATGTCGGCGGTGTCCGCAAGCAGATGGCTCAGATTCGTGAGTTGGTAGAGCTGCCACTAAGGCACCCACAGCTTTTCAAATCAATTGGTGTTAAGCCTCCAAAAGGAATACTACTTTACGGACCTCCAGGATCTGGAAAGACCTTAATTGCCAGAGCTGTGGCCAATGAGACTGGTGCCTTCTTCTTTGTTATTAATGGACCAGAAATTATGTCAAAATTGGCAGGAGAAAGTGAAAGCAATCTTAGGAAGGCATTTGAAGAAGCTGAGAAGAATGCACCATCCATCATATTCATTGATGAAATTGATTCGATTGCTCCCAAGAGAGAGAAAACCAACGGAGAGGTTGAGAGAAGGATTGTTTCCCAACTGTTGACATTGATGGATGGTCTGAAAGCCCGTGCCCATATTATTGTAATTGGTGCTACAAACCGTCCCAATAGCATTGACCCTGCCCTTAGGAGGTTTGGCAGGTTTGACAGGGAAATTGACATTGGTGTTCCTGATGAAGTTGGGCGTCTCGAGGTTCTCCGTATCCATACAAAGAACATGAAGCTTGCTGAAGATGTAAGCTAGAGCAAGCTTTTCTTTGTTGTTAATCCCATCCCTCCTGTCTGACAAAAGATATTGTAAGATCAATGATATAATATCGGGCTATTTTGCAGGTTGATTTGGAAAGGATCGCCAAGGACACACATGGCTATGTTGGTGCTGACTTAGCTGCACTGTGCACTGAGGCAGCCCTTCAATGCATCAGGGAGAAGATGGATGTGATCGACTTGGAAGATGATGAGATTGATGCAGAGATACTAAACGCCATGGCTGTTACCAACGAGCACTTCCAGACTGCTCTTGGAACAAGCAATCCCTCTGCTTTACGTGAAACAGTAAGCATTTCGTCATACTTCTCTCCTTGTTTTCTGATTTTTTCATTTCTTCACATCTCTGATAATATGCATTTGCTGATAGGTTGTTGAAGTGCCTAATGTTAGCTGGGAAGATATTGGTGGCCTTGAAAATGTCAAGCGTGAACTCCAAGAGGTGCTTGTTTTCTTGCTTTGTTTTTTCACTATTGTATTTGTTAGTGAACAAGTATCACTTTGAACTCATGTTTCCAATCTGTTTTCTGTCTTGTAGACGGTTCAATACCCAGTGGAGCATCCCGAGAAGTTTGAAAAGTTTGGCATGTCACCTTCGAAGGGAGTGCTTTTCTACGGCCCTCCGGGATGTGGAAAGACTTTACTGGCCAAAGCTATTGCCAATGAATGTCAGGCGAACTTTATCAGTGTCAAGGGTCCCGAGTTGCTGACTATGTGGTTTGGAGAGAGCGAGGCCAATGTTAGAGAGATTTTTGACAAGGCTCGACAGTCTGCCCCTTGTGTCCTCTTTTTTGATGAATTGGACTCAATCGCAACGCAGGTTTGTTTGGCAATTATGAATCTGTAATTTAGTTTTCACAACTTGGTTCCTTTTCCTAGTGTAGTTTAAACCGACTTGTTTTTCTGTTGCAGAGAGGAAGCAGTGTAGGAGATGCTGGTGGTGCTGCTGACAGAGTATTGAATCAGCTCCTGACTGAAATGGACGGAATGAATGCTAAGAAAACTGTTTTCATTATTGGTGCGACCAACAGGCCTGATATTATTGATGCTGCCCTTCTCCGTCCTGGTCGTCTTGATCAATTGATTTACATTCCTCTCCCTGATGAGGAATCACGGCTTCAGATCTTCAAGGCCTGTCTGAGAAAGTCGCCTATTGCCAAAGACGTTGACCTTAGAGTCCTTGCTAAATACACTCAAGGTTTCAGCGGTGCTGACATTACGGAAATATGCCAGCGTGCATGCAAATATGCTATCAGAGAGAACATTGAAAAGGTAAGCATCTTATTGTGAACATGCTAATATATATTTTGATCTTAAAACAATATCTTGAATGTGAATCCTGTCTTATTTATAGGATCTCGAAAAGGAGAGGAGAAGAAGAGACAATCCTGAAGCTATGGAGGAAGACTCGGAAGACGAGGTGGCTGAGATCAGGGCTGCTCACTTTGAGGAATCAATGAAGTATGCTCGGAGGAGTGTGAGCGATGCTGACATTCGCAAGTATCAGTCGTTTGCTCAGACGCTGCAGCAATCAAGAGGATTCGGTTCTGAATTCCGGTTTGCTGACAATGCTGGCGCTGCGACTGCTGCTGATCCTTTTGCAGCTCCCACCGCCGCAGCTGATGACGATGACCTTTATAGTTAGGTCATCTCTCTCACATTCTTCTCTCCCTCCCTCCATTCAAGTTCTTGCCCATTTCCCCTAAAAATCGGGAACTTTTGATTCATGGAATTCACATGTATTTTAACTTGTGATAAATTTATATATTATTTACTTCAACTCTCATTTCTCATTTTATCTCTCAACATTGTCGACTCTCTTCTTCTAGTAGTGTTTGTTGCATGGATTTTTTGGTGTGAGACTGTCATTGAATTTGAAACTCCTCTACCTTCAGAATTGCTCAAGGCAGCAATATCCAAATTATATTTTTATATAATAAAAAAAAGGTAACTTAATGGGCAATTCAAAGGTTTGCATTGGGCCTTTCAAACTAGGCCATAATTCATTTTATAGTCTCGAAATTTTCTTGTCTGTATTTGAATCAGTTGTATTTCTTTAGAACTTTGGATTTTCGATTCGGTTCGGATTTAGAAAAATTCGAATCGAAATACAAATCCGAGTACCTATTTTAGTGCATCTAAAGAGCAGGAAGTGAAGTTGGAGAAATGAACGAATAAAGAAAAAAGAAGTTTGAAGAAATGTAGATTGATTTATGATGGATTAATAATATGTGAGTTAAGAAGGGGCCAATTTTGGGTTGAAAGGCAGAGGTGGTAGAACATAAGTGTGCGTGTGTTAACCTAATAGTAGAGTGGTTAATGCCCGGACCAAAGGTCACGGGTTCAAGTCCACCGTCACACGGTCTTTAAAATTTCTTGTAATATTAGTTAAAAAAAAAAGAGTTATTCAAAATGCAAAAAGAATTACTCCCTCCGTCCTATTTATATAGACGGATTGAAATTTTCACATGGATTAAGAAAATTTATTGGAAAAGTAAATTATATAGTAAATTTCTTAATATGCCCCTATTTATTATTTGACTGTATTTTTTATGAGTTAATCAAAGAATTAAATAAGGATAACACTAATACTTTTCTAAAACTTTATATATAAGTTCCACTCACACTCACCTTTTGATTTTGGTTTATTTAGTCTTAGAAAAATTAATATTAAAATCATTAGTAAAAGAATCCACATGTACATGTCTCTTTTAGTCTAAGAATGATAATGTCAATCATTGAGATATTAAATTGACGGTTCGAGTTCTGAATTGATATCTAACATATCTTTCGAGCATAATTAAGCGATAAAACTTGCATAGAGGGTTCCACACAAATGGATATAAAATTAGAATTACTGGTTTTTTGGGCTAACACTACACAACAAAGTCACGTCACAAATCATATATTCCTTCTATCCACAAAAAAATTGCCACATTGTGAACGGCACGAATTTTAATAAAATGCTGAATTGTATTGTGAGTAGAGTAAGGGTCCCACATTTGATGTAGTTTTAAATTGATTAATTGAGTGAGTGGTGAGTCCAATAATGACATTTTTTTTTGTAAATAATAGAGTATGTGAAGTTAATTAGTAAATAAATTGTGTAGGGTCTATTATTATAAATGAAAGTAATAAATTTTTTATGAACGGACCGAAAATAATATTGTGACAAATTTTTCATGGACAAAGGGAGTACTAAAATTAGTAGCATGGCGGGAGGGGTTATTTTGGCAATTTTGCCATCAGATAATGACAATCACTTATTGGCCATTGGCTAAGGTGAAAAGTTATTTCTTTCGATCTTATTTTCCCATAAGTTAGAATTAGGTTAAAAATATAAAATAGTTAATTTATTTAAAAATGTAAGAGCATCTCCAACCCTTGCTCTAATAACCCTTGCTCTAATATAAGGTTCAGCCTTATAATAGAACATTATTCTCTTCAATCTTACTCTATAACCCTGCTATGTTATGAAGAAATAAATAGTATTGCTCTACTAGTAAAGTAACACTATTTATTGCTTTATTATTTTTTTTTCCTTATATTACATTTAGTTATATTTCTTTAACCATATAATATTTAGTTATACTTTTACACATTAGATTATAAAGAATACTAAAATCACATTATAAAAATTTGACACGTAAAATTTGTAAGAACCCAACAAAATTACATAATAAAATAACCAAGACATGGAAATTAAAATTACAAAACATTACTAGAAACCAACAAAATTACATAATAAAATAACTAAATATATGAAAATTAAAATAACAAATTAAGCAAATATAATTAATTCCTAAAAATCAGAAAGACCATCTATGCTAATGTTGGGATGAATAATCTTTTTCCTACTAATTGAGTTCACCATGAGAGGTTTTAATGATGCTTGGGCCTCGAGTTTTTAATTATGTGATTTTCGAGACTTGTAATTTAATTTTTCTTTATAATATAATCTTATTTTGTGCATTCATATTATTGATTTATATATTTTTCATTAATTGAGATAAATTTTATATGTTGTTAAGATTAAACAAATAATATAAATATTCTGAAATAGAACAAATGGTTGGAGATGGAGTGTTGAATCTGCTCCATAATAAAGTAATCTATTATAGACTTTTTTTTTATCCCCACTAAACTTGTTGCATACTCCCTCCGTCCTCAAATAAGTGTCCCGAGCCGTCAAAATTTTTGTTCCCGAATAAGTGTTCTATTTCAAATTTCTATGCAAAAGTTATGTCAAATTGTCATATTTACCCTTTGACTCATGTCAAAATATTTACTTTTTCAATTTTCAATTAGGGGTAACATGAGTTATTTTACCCACTGTCTTGGTATACGCATTTTGACGGCTGAGAACACTTATTTGAGAACTGGGGAGTATGTGATATGTGACAGCAGAAGTCAGATTGGAGGAAGGGGGTACCAATAATAATATCAACAAGTCGTTTCGAATTTTCAAATAGATAAGACATTGGCTTTCTGTAATAACACTATTTTTTTCTCAGACTTTGTCTGGATTGCACGTGTTACACTTTTACCTTTGTTCATTCACATTTATTATCTTTCACTCCAATATTTCCACACTCGGTACTTGTATATTACTGTTTTCTTGTTTTGTTGTGGTTTCATTTCGCCCTATAAAGCATAAAATTTCTCTCTCCCTCTCTCTCTCTCTAGATCTCTCTATAATTGGTTAACCAGGAGCAAAGCATAAATGGTAGAGGGACTAACCAAATGTATATTATATGTATGGCATGCATTTCTGTGTCCCCACCTAGCTAGCTAGCTATATATTCCCTTCGTCCTCAAATAAGTATCACGAACTGTCAAAAAACGTATGCCAAAATAGTGGATAAAATGAGTCAAATGACACATTTTATCCCTAAATGTGACAATTTAGTTTAAATTTTGCATTGAAAACTACGACAGCATACTTATTCAGAGACAAAAATTTCGACGGCTCGGAATACTTATTCGGGAACCGAGGGAGTACTATTAATTAAGTGATGGAATCCCGAATGGCCCTCCCATAAAATAAAAGTATCTTTTACGTGGTTGGGAATTTACCTCAGATTTTTTCCCTGCCATCATATGGAATATTTGGAGCACCAATTCATATTTGGTAGGTAACAACTAGTGCACGAGCAGTGGGAAAAAGGGTAAATGTAATACACATTTGGAAGCAGTTAAAGTTAAACTCTCTCTCGTGTATGGGCAACAGAAACCAACAACGAAAGCAGCTACCCAATTATTTGAGAGAGAGAGAGAGAGAGGTGAAAATTAAAGGGCCGCACGAGCGGTGAAGCTAAGCATAGAATAGCAACTGCATACTACTGTATATTACTAGTGTTATGGTGCAGTGCCTATGCAGTGCAGGAGAGATATAAATCGTGTTCGTACTGCTCTTGATTCCTACGCTTTTTTAAGGATTCTCGCTGTCGGCTGCCTTTTCTTTAATTTCCTAGTTTATACTAAATACTAATACTAATACTACCATTAATTTCTTAATTTATTGATCGAGGTTGTCCTCCTTTGTTTATATTTTTAATATCTACTAATAGTATCGTACGTGCATCGCACATACTATTGATAGATTTTAATCATAGGAATATATGTGTATGAAAAAAAAAATCATATCATAATAAATATAGATACATAAAAATAGATAAATCATACCACAATTTTGAGGAAATTCAAATGCAAGAGGATATATTCTTATTTTATATGAAAGGATTCTTATCAGTATCACATACCAAATAAATAAAATTAATTTATTTATATTAATTTATTAAACTACCCTAAATAATTTAAATAAGTAAGAATATTATAAGTATAGTCTAATAATATATAATAGATCAATATAGTATATGATATATAGTATTTTCATATAATTAAATCTATAATAGGGGTATAATAGGCAAATCAATTTTTATAATAGGGACATAATAGGTAAATCAATTTTTGTAAACAAGATACTTTTATGATAGGTATATATCTATATAAAATAAGTGATGTCAACCTTATCAAATTTATATTGATGTCTTTCCGCCCTCGAATAAGTGTTCTATTTTGAAATAGAAGTTTGTTCCACAATATGTTTAATATTTTGAAATTCTATAGAAAAATTAATGATGTTAAACTTTTGAATTTGCACTTGTCAATGCATGGAAAATCTTTTGTTGTTTGACTTCCATACAATAATTAAGGACAAAAAGAATAAACTTGTCCACTTTTTTTTAGTATGTACGAGCTATGATGGTAAGTAACACTTAATTGGGATAGAGTGAGTATAGCAATTGAGTATGCAAACTAATTAATTATGATTATATTGTTGAATGTGTTATCCTCCTCTTCTTTCTTTCTTTCTTTTTTTTTTTTCGTGGATTGAAGGGGTGAAGAGAGATTCCAACTACTCCGCCAGGCGCGCGCATTTGTAGTATTTATTTACTCAATCCGTCCAACACAAACATTCATAATTTGTCATTTTTGTATGTCACACAAAAACATTTACTTTGGACTTTTGAAACTCCGTCTCCACTCACAACATACACCAATGGTTTCACCTAATACTTTTTAAAATCCGTGCCACTAAAAGTGCCGAATATTTTTGTGGGATGCATGGAAGAGATTATGATATATGGTTTTGAAAAGTGAACTAATGGCTTCAATGGTTATTATAATTTTCTTCGTGCACTTGCATGACTGATCCTCTATGAGACATGGGAAATGTTGAGTTGCAATATGATGTGACCAAATTAGTGTAATTTTATGTTATTTTTAGTATTAATGATTAATTGATGAGGAGTTCTCTATCATTAAAAAAAATTATGCTTGCAGGTTTAAGTTTAGAGATGTCCCATAGCTATATATATATATATATATATATATATATATATATATAGGGATATAGGGTGTGGATCTGGTGAGAACCACCCCTTATATGAGAACTAAGAACTAATCTTGATCATTCATTTGTAAAGGATGTGTGCTAAAATTAAATCTGAAAATTTAATATGGATTAAAAAACAAAAGGTGGAGGGCTAATTTGGGGAAAAATAATTCAACACTCATCTTTCTCTCCCCTCCCTCTTGTTTATCGCTCTATCTATTCTCTCTTCTCTTTCACTCTTCATCACCACCACTACTCACCACCACCACCACCCACCATCACCATCGCCACCGCTACCATGCACCACCTCCGTCGCCGCGACGTCCTCTGCCGCTGCAGCCTCATTCCCTTCTTTTTTGGTGTTCATGTTCTTTCTTCTCTCTCCTTCAATGCCATGCAAATTGTAATATGAATGTAATGATTGATAAATTTGTTGATCATTGGTTTCATTGAACATGTTGCTTGTCACAATTTGTGTTGATGTGTACGGAATCTTGTTTCTTCATTAACTGGTTCGAGTTTGAAGGATTAATAAACAATTATTTTTTAAATTTATTTCAATAAATCATATTTTGTAAATTTAGGGCTTTATTTTTGGTGGTACAACAACGTCGACGTACCATCGAAATAGACAACGGATATTTTGGAAAATTGGTGAATGATGCGTAGTTTATACTTTTTTTGAATTATTCGTATGGCAAAAAGTTTAACTATGTTATGCATAAATCTAAATAATGTAATGCACAAATACCATGTATGTAATGCATTAATTGTGATGATGTCTATTTTTCTATTATGTGCATTTACAATTTAATATTGATGGATCACATAAAATTTATTTTAGTTTGCGATACAAATTTGTTTAGTCTTTTAATGTCTTTGGTTGAAGTTTATAATTTTTCAATTGCAGATGAGCATTTTTTTTATAGAAAACAAGTGTCATGGAGTTTAGACATAAATATGCATATTTTTTTTAGTAAGATTCACAATTTCAAATATCATACACATAATGCATAAATATAAATAATGTAATGTATAAATACAATATACGTAAATGCATTTATTGTGGTAATGACCTTTTCTCTATACGAATACTAATACATTATACATAATACATTAATTGTGATATCATATATGAATACAACATGACCAAAAAAACTACACAATGTAATGCATTAATGGTGGTAATGGATATTTCTCTATTAGGTATATATGTTTCAGGATATATAGGTAATCTCTTTCAATTTCTTATTTTTTATTTCATAATTTTCGTTCTTACCAACACATTTAGACATACTGTACGTCTGCTCATACAACACTATCAAGTTACTATTTTCATATTATTAATATTAATGCATTACATTAATATATTTATGCATCAGTTGATGTATTATTATATCAAAAAAATACTATATACGTAATGCATTAATTGTAATTATGCGTCTTATGTGTATTTAACAATTTTATATTGATGCATCACATAAATCATATTAATGCATTATTAAATTATATTCAGAATATCACGTAACAAATACAAATATGACATATGTAATGCATAATTAATTGATGTATTGCATAATGAATGATAATGCATGACAAAAAAGTACACAATTTAATGCATAAATCTAAACAATAAAATGATAAATAATAATAATAAATGATACATTTTAAAATAAATACACAAAGTAATGCATAAATATAAACAATGTAATGCACAAATACTATATACATAATGCATTGATTCTGGTAATGAATCATTTCTTTTTATATGCATTTAAAATTTCATATTGATGCATCACGTTAATCGTATTAATGCATCATAAAATTGTGCACATATTATTAAGTAACAAATACGAGTATAATATACATAATGTTTTAATTGTTTAAGTACACACTTTACAAAACTTGTTTGTTCTTTATAAACCGTGTAGAAAAATATTATTTGCACTACATTAATAAAAAAAATAATTGATGCATCGGAAAGGTTATATTTATGCATCACTTTATACTAATTTGTGCATCACTTTACACTAGTTTATGCATCCCGTTTTTACACTAGATAAAACAGCGAAAATTACTATACTAACCTTACTTAAGTGAAAAGATACGGGGTTGACCAAAAAAACTGGTTTGACCAGTTGAGTATCTTATAGGATGGATGGCTTGGATTGGTTCCTAGTTCTCATATAAATAGGAGTTCCTATTTGATCCTCTCCTTATATATATATATATATATATATATATATTTTGTTACATGCGCTCTAGAAGATTTTGATCCTCAATAAGTTTGCAATACATCGTATTTTCCAATACATTACTGTTCTCAAATATACCAACTAAAATATTCAAGAGACCAAAAATAAATCAAACTTTTGTTCCTGTATAGATTTCAACAAATGCTGTACATGTGAAGATATACAAGAGCAGAATGCATTATTGTTGTAGGATCGAAACACATGCATGGCTTGAAAAAAATTAAAAGTAAAGGAAATGAAGATTGAGAATTGAGATGGGTGTGTGACGTGTGTCTTTATATTACAGTAAATTAAAAAGATTTATAGGAAACAAAAATAAAGATCACAGGTAACTAGTTTGGATAAATAATTGAAACGTTGTATGAAACCCTATTCATACTGTGGAGCAAACGATAGAAGGACAATTATATTTTAACAAATACTATTATTTAATTTGAAGGAGAACTATATCTATAATCTATTTGACTTATAAAACTATAATTAAATATAAATAATTAGAATAGAATAAAAACTGAAGCTAAGCACATCGATGACGATTGAGTCCATTTTATTTTATAAAACCTTTTTTGATACAATGCATCAAATTCAATTCTGATTATTGGATAAGATACGAATCACTGGTAATAATTCAAACCACATTAAAATTAAAATTAATAAAATATAAACTCCTTTTAAGGCATCTTATCATCAGATTTCATTATATGCTGTGCTTAATTAATACATATCGTATCTTTGACCTATGGCCCCATCTCACGTTTTGATTATCACGAATCTAATATGCAATCATATATATTCCACATTATAATAATATTCTAACTACACCCGGAAAAACTTTATAAAAAATGAAAAAAAAAAAAAAAGAAGCACGATTCTTATGACTTCGACATTTCAACCAGTGATAATGAAGAGGACAGAAAACTTAAAGAAATTAGTGAAGAAGACAAGAAAAAGAAAAACGAAGTGAGGAGATATATATATATATATATATATATTAACTATTTTAATATCAAAGAAGTTAAACATTAATCTAAGCATTCAATCAAATAAACCTACACAAATATATATACATACATGTGTATATGTGCAGACACACACACACACACACAGAATCAAACGTAGTCCTTACATAAAAAACAAATATTGAATATTGTTGAGAGTTTTGTAGGGCGTCAAGGGTCATTTCTGTCATTCCAGCAGACAAGCATGGCAATGCAACGGCGGAGAATGTAAAACTTAGCTCTTTGCTTCTTCGCCAACTGGCTGCACTTCTCTCTCAAAGATCTACAAGAAACACTCCCTCTTTCACGAGGCCCTTCGTACTCGATATCGATCTCGTTTTCTCTTTCAGCCATGAATTTCTTGTTTCGACTTGGAATTTTTACCTAGAAATCTATCAAGAACAACTTTGCAGTAGTACTGTAAAAATTTGTTTTGGAGGTTGGAGGTGGAGGAGGTAGAAATAAAATACTGTTTGTATGTGTGTGTGTGTGTGTGTGTGTGTGTTTTAATAATGGTGAAGAGTTTTGAGGTTTTAAGGGGTATCTGGGAATGGGAAATTTTGGAATAGTACGAATTAACCTTCTCAATCACGATATAGTATGAACTAGATTTTATGAGTGTTTTGAAAATCGGATTGGCCAATTCGATCGGTTTAATTTCAAACCGATCAGTCTATCGGTCCGGTTCCATCTCTTAGATATCCTTTGACTCGATGCGAATGGTGAAAAATGGTCGAACATAGTAAAAATCGGTGACCCAGTGAACCGGTTCTTATTTTTTAAATTCAAAATATTATATATGGTTTGAGTAAAATGACACAAACAATACTTGAGATCTTTTTGTTGTTAGGCTAATACTCTAACCATCTTCACCAATGCAAGATATTTTTGAACTGATGCAAGATATTTGTTTTCAAATTTTAGATTTGTTAATTAAACTTTTTTTTTATCGGAAAAAAAAATTAACTTATTCCTGAAAGATGATGGTAGAATTTAATAGAGTTTTGATAATTATTTTTTATTCTATAATTCTTTAAATTTATTTTTTGATTTTTATATAAATACTTTGATTTATTTATGGTGTTGAACAATATTGATGAACAATTCTATTTACTTTCGGTTGATATAATAAATTGATTTTTAAAAATTTGATTTAATTTTTATCATTTAAATTATTTATTCAAATATTTATATAATTTAATGTATAGAAATAATAATATGAAAAAAAATCAAATATTTACATGTCAGTTGGTTTTATCAAAACGGTTTGATCGATCGAACCAGTGATCCAGTGACTCGATGAAATAACCGGTTCGATGGTCGATCCAATTTTATAAACATTGGTTTTTATGCTCGTTTTTCACTATGCATGTTGAGATTTACGGCAAAGAGAATCTATTTTATATGGGCTGATTCTTTACATAAACTAGAGCTGTCAAAACAATCGGTCTTGCCCGAACCAAGTCCATCGGACTAGAGGTAATTTTAAGGTTGGTTCGAACCGACCCGAAAATCAATGGGCCGCTCAAAGGGTAGTCTATTGCAGTCCAAAATTCTAATTTTAGTATAGAAATAGTCACCCGAGTCCATTGAGCTTGAGGCCGTGAACCAGAGCAGTAAACCTTTGCTTAATTATGTTTTCTAAAAATAAAATAAAAAATTGCATTTTTTTATTTTTTGGATTTTTTGTTTTTGGATTAGGGAACGAAATTACTCCATGATCAGAATAGTATCATAGTATTTTCTCTGGTTCAAATGATTGATACTTTGATAGTAGATATTTGAGAGAAATAAAATGTGATGCTACATGAATTAGCAACATAGTGCATAGTTGGTTATTTGAATCTATGTCCACGTGCATCCAATTGTTCAATAATGATATCGCCTAGAATGATGATAGTTTTGAATTTAATTGTCGTTTTATCAATAAATGTTTTATCTACTCTGATACTGAAGTTACCGATTAACTATTCTTTAATTGTTTTCTTGACATCAGTTTATTGTAATTGCATATTTTAATCACGTTTGTAATTGAGTGGTCGACATGGTGAATTGGACAATCAATCTCAAGTTAATTTAATTAAAGAGTAATTAAAGTGACTTGGTAGTAACATTTTAGGATAAGGGGCAAAAATTGTTACCCATCCATCCATGAAGCCGAGCGAAGTTAATTTAATTATTAGTACTTGAATTGGAGGACTTGAAATTTCGAATCAAGTTCATTATAATAAAATTATCGAGTAGCATTTCAAAAAAAGAGTTAATTTGATGTAAATTCATTAATAATTCCTGAATTTTGATTTTTCACACAAACTATGAAATTGGTGCCTAAATACACGAACTATCAATTTTTTTTTTTAAATTTCGCTAGATTCGGTTCTGGTCAAATCGAAACTGACGTGCTGCCTGAGAAAAGATGTGGTGTTGAGTTTCGATTTGGCCACATTAGTTTCGATTTGGCCGGAATCCCGTCTTGGAAAAAAATCCGACAAAATTGATAGTTCATATATTTAGGCACTGATTTTATAGTTTATGGAAAAAAATGAAATTTTAAATTTATTTATGAATTTATACTAAATTAATCCAAGAGAAAATAGCGTAGTATTTGATGACTTTTGAAGAGGATTTAAAATTATTTGTGAATATAATATGAGTTTTAGTTATTCACTTTCTTAAGTTGGGAAGGGAGAATTGTGGATAGAACACAAATCACTTGTCCTTATAAGATGAGAGGAATACAAATTTGTGGTATATATTGTGAGTTATAAACGCACTACAACCATAAAAACTTTAAACTAGGTTCAAATAACAATTGATCCTTCATTTAAAAAAAAAAAATGAAATAATTTATCCTTAGAAAAAATTATTGAACTCCAAATTCTTTACGGATTGAATTCACCCAAACATGATCATCATTCATTCACTCAATACGTCAAAAGGAATTAAATATAAAAAAAGTAAGTAAACATAACCTAAACCTAAAGGAAATTCACAAACCAAACAAATCCTTCAGTTGAAAAGTCGCCTAACAGAATACAAAATCGTATAATGACAAAATAATTTAATTTACAAAGGACCAAACGAAAGTATTAAAAGATGGCGTGTTAAAAAGAAAGGGACTAGACATAAATTGATAAATGTATAAATTAACCAACTAACCACGAGAATGAATATTTGTAGTGATTTTTTTTTTATTAGCATCAATTTTGTCTCCTTGACTGATGGGGTAAATTTAGAGATACAAATGGGCTCAAAATGGGCTCATAATAAACGTGGACGGCTATTATTTTTAATGAATTTTGTTGGGCCTTTTGAGCTCATCTCATTTAAAGGGTGATTTTAAACATAATCACATTTTCTCATTCTATAGCCCTATATATATATATATATATATATATATATATATATTAAAATTGTAACTCAATTGCAATTCAATTTAGATGGTAATTTTGTTAATTATATAAAGTTGAAAGTAACAAATTCTACATAATATTCTGTATAAAACATATAATTAAAATAGAATCGAGGCAATTTAAAATAGAGTATATTTTTTGAAATGAATCTAAAAATATTTTCAAGTGTGGAAGGCAGTCACATCATGGAGTGGTATACCAAAGAATGCAAATACATGGGATGAGGAAAAGCAATATCTGTTCACACAATGTGGCTCCAAGACTGGCAAACAAAAAATGTACAGAGTAGTAGCTACAGTGGTCATTTATCAAGTATGGAAGGAAAGAAACAAAAGGAAATTTCAGGATGCAAATACTTGTGCTGAGATTGTGGTGAAGAATTGTCAAATCCTTATAGCTATGAGAGGGGTCAAGGATCCTAAATTAGTGTTGTACACGAGCCAAACAGTTCGTAAGCTTTTGGAGCTCGGTTCGAAAAAGTTCGTTAGAAAAGCTTGGCTTTGTAAGAAGAAGCATTCTTGTAGAAGAATTAGTCACAATATCTCTAGCCTCAATGATTTTCCTTACCACCCATGAAGCTTGGGCTGGAACAATCATGGTGGAGATTTCCTGATATTTGATGTAATATCCATGAATCTACTGCACCCAAATCCTATCTTTCTTTTGTGATAGACACCACAGTCACTACAAAAAAATAGGCCATTTACCCCTGAAATTACTGACGGACTCAAATCCGTTAGTAATTACCGAAGGAAAAAAGGCGGGTTGGCTCTCAAAATATTTGGATGGAAAATCCGTCGTTAGTGTTACCGACGGAATATTCCGTCGGTAATGTTCTTTATAATAAATTAAAAGTACAATTTTATTTACCGACAGATTTTGTCGTCGGTAATTAGCGACGGATACATTTCCGTCAGTATGTACCGATGAATGGCCATTTGTCGGCAATTACCGATGGAAAAATCTGTCAGTAATCCTAATCTCAATCCGTCGGTAAATTTAAAGCGGGTCTGCAATTACCAATGGACACATCTGTCAGTAAAACTGTAGTACAGTCGTGAATCTGCTTCTTCCCCCTCACTTCTTTCCTTGCCGTAATTTCTTCCCATCAGAGCTCCACCGTGCCCTCCACCAATTTTACCGTCCTCGCCGTCGATTGGTAAGTTTCGCTCCATTTTTCCCTCTCTCTCTCTCTCTCTCCCTCTTCTTTTCTCTCTCTCACTCTCTCTCTCCATCAGATGACCAGCCTGCCGCATCCTGCTGCCATTTTCTCCGCCACGACTGATCTCCACCGTTGAGTTCTCTTTCCAAATAAATATCTCGATCTCTGTCTCTCTCTTTTCTCTTACTCTCTCTTTTCTCTTACTCTCTGACCCTTTTTCTTTCTCTCGAACGACAGCCTCCGCCGATCGCCAACCACCGTCCGCCGTCCGTCCGACCGCTCTCTGTCACTGTCGCCCGTCGACTGCGTTGGTATGCCTCTCTCTCGCTCTCTCTCTCATGCTCGTCTCTTTCTCTCTCGTGCAGCATTTCGATTTCTTATCATCTCGTCGTCGCCGAATTCTGCCTGCTGGAACGCCGTCAGCCACCTTCGGACAACATATTTTTGTCCTTCTCACTTGGACAACCGCTCTCGAAAATTGTAGTTGCCACAAGTTAGTCTTTTATCTCATTGTTGTTTAGGACTAAATTGGTGCTTAATGTTGTTTAGAAAATTGTTAAGTATAGAATTGGTTTAGTATAAAATTGTTAACCTGCTGCATAATATTGTTTAGAATTTTAATCTTATTTATGATAGAATTAGTTTGTGTCTTTGTGATATGAATGTTATGAATGTAAACTCAATATCCCTTCTAGGGCTGTCAAATTTCCGGGCCGGACCGGCCCGGAAATTTTTCGGGCCTGAAAATGTGCGCCCCAGCCCGGCCTGAAAATACATTTGTAGTTCAATTTGTCCGGGCCGGGCCGGCCCGAAAAAATTTCGGGCCTAACATTGTGTGGCCCGGCCCGGCCCAAAAATGTTTCGGGCCTGAAAATTGGCAGCCCAGCCCGGTTTCAGGCCGGGCCGCGCCGGGCCAATTTTGACACCCGTAATCCCTTCCCCTTTAAAGTTCATAAGACAACATCATGATTTGTTGACTCCTTATACAGTGCAAGCAATTAAATTCTACGGTACTTGATAGAAATGAACAATTTGTTTCCTATGAATTCTATGTATTATTGAATAATAAATTAAAGTTGTAAAATTTGTTTGCAATTATAAGATATACTAATTACTTGGTGTTTTGGAAATGTGGGGAATTATATTTGTATTAATTGTGTTTAAAAATACGTTGATCGTTTGATTGTGATTTGAAGCTTATAGTTAGTGGGTTAGATATAATTAATTTCTTAAGGATCTACTCCCTTTGGGATAGAAATTAATTACATCTTAAGATCGTCTCCCAACAATGTGATGTTAAAGTTTATGTTAATATATTATGTTGAATATATATATATATATATATATATATATATATATATACTTCCTTTGTATAGAAATTAATTACATCTTTACCATGACATTCTGTAACGCCCCAATTTACTTAATATAAAAATGTACAAAATTTATTATTTATTAATAAAATAGAACAATACTTAATTGTCTCAGAAAAACAGCGGAAAAACATAAGCACCAAAATAAAGTCAATATTTATTTATCTAAATAAAACTCTCTCAATTATTCCTTCTTTTAAACTTGACTAGTGACCACCATCACGCGCCCCGCCGATCATCGCCCGAGTCATTTCCCGAAAAAGTAATAGTTTTGGGGTGAGTACTATAGACTCAGTGGGGAGCATTTATCCAAGTTATATAAGTTACAATAATAAAATACATGGAAAAAATTGTAACTTTAATCACATTGCCCGAAAGCAATGTTTAATTGTCTGGTAGCCCAAAGACTTAACTGCTAGCCCGAAGGCTTTAACTTCACTGTCTCGTAGCCCGGAGGCTATAACTGCTTAGTCTCAAATAGCCCAAAGGCTAACTTCTTTTACTGAATTAGCCCGAAGGCTCTGCCTGCATATCACACGTATAAATTGTGCAAAATATATAATAAGGATAAATATTAAAATGCAACTTTAACCCCACCTTAACCTTCTTGACTTGACTTGGAAAAATTTTGCAAATTAAATAATTAAGTCTTGCGCGCCGATCCT
This sequence comes from Agastache rugosa, assembly GCA_031470985.1. Classification (NCBI taxonomy): domain Eukaryota; kingdom Viridiplantae; phylum Streptophyta; class Magnoliopsida; order Lamiales; family Lamiaceae; genus Agastache; species Agastache rugosa. The sequence goes on along the minus strand of CM062606.1, from coordinate 29,482,498 downwards.
ATAAATGATTATGGGATATAAAAATGCATGCTTACATGAAACGAATGAAAACATATGGTTATTATGAATTGGCAAAATACAAGAAATCTTATTTACTAGCTTACTGTATAAATTACATAATTATATCCCTATATATAGACCTATATCCTAAACACGAAGAAGGTCTAGTGTTAATAACAATAAGAAAATTATTGATTAATTTATTTGCATATACTTTTAAGTAAAAACTTGACGAATGTGCAACCTGTACATATACATATACATATACATATACGTACTTACATAGTTATAAATCAAAAGAAACAACAATAGAATACCTCAAAAGCATAAACACCCACATATAATAATAATAATAATAATATATATCAAAGGAATAAAATGCATGGCTAAAATTTATTTGCTGCATAAATTAATTTCCCAGCCTAATAGTTTTATAGGTAGTTGTAGTATCCCGTCTTTTTCATAACTAATCTTAGTAATTAATTAAGATAATTAAATAGAATTTTTAAAATGCGAGAATTTAGTATGAAGTTAAGTTCCAGCAGATAAATTAATTCGGCAACCCTAAACTGCTGAATTTTGATAATTTAAATTTTATTTTCGTTTTGGTTAATCCGAAATGAAATATTAAAGGTGTTTATGATTATGTGCTATTATATTTGCATTATATGTGAAATATGTGCCATTTTTGAAGTATTTGATTTTCTAGAGATTTATGAATTTTCTCCGGCAATTTATTTAATTTTCGGATTTTAATTCCAAAAATTTTTAAAGGAAGTTTATATTAGGGTTTGAGAAACCCTAATAAATTTATATATATCGAGAGCTTTTAAGTAAAGCCTCTATGATTATTCAATTGATGAATGATCAATTAATTAGAGAATTAATTGATCGATTAAAATGAGATTTGCTATGCTTAATGTTTAATTAAATTAATTAAGCTAAGATATTAAGTATAATTTTTCCTAGGAAATAAAGCTTATAGTATAAGTTTAATTATTATTTCCTAGTTAAATCTTGTTTGTTAATAATTAATGATTAATTTAATTATTAATATAAGATTAGTAATTAAATTAGCATATGTTAAATAACTAACACTAATACCTATTATTTAATTAATATATATGTGACACCTAGGCTTGTCCCCCAACATAATAATGAGGGATGTTGGGTGACTAAGCATGTATGTTAGTCAAAATTCAATGTATTATATGAGATAGTTTAGTATTTAATTAAGTAATGCATCTCTCTTCTCCCTCAACTCTCATCTCACGCAGAACACACACAACACACACTAAAACACACGACACACACACACAAAGCAGAGCACACACACACTCAAATCAAGAGAAGAAATTTAGCTTGGTTGATCAAAGAAAGTGGTACTAAAATCTTCTAAAAAGGTAAGATCTTTCATTAGTTAAGTGGATAACTCAAGTTTAAGCATGAAATTCCATTTATTTTTAATTTTTAAAATTTCAAAAATTATATATATGATAGAGAATGGATTTGATCTTCAAGTATGATGATTACGGAGTAATTTAGATTACATTTCTATGATTTAATCATTGATAAATCAATTCTAGCATTATTTTTATTTTTTCGAAATATATATGAAATAAATTAGAAAATTTATTTCTTTGATCCTATGGTTGAATTGATGATTATGATGAACTTCTATGATGATTATAAGCATGTTGGATAATTGGATTGAGCAAGAATAATCATTTTACTTATTTGTTTCAAAATGGCCGAAGGTTTTGGCCAAAAATATGAATATTTGATTTTGATGTTCTATACTTGATTTGATGATCAATGTCGGTTTAAATGATGTTATTAAGCATGTTTATGTATTGAGTTAATTGTTTGAAGCATAATTATGCCAATTGTAGAAATTGTGGAAGCATCTAGGGTTTAAAAGTAGAGCTCTTTGATTTAGATGTTGGATGATGAAATTGATGATACAATTGAGCTCATAATATTTAATTAAGTGTGTGGAAATTTTGTTAGAATTTTTAGAGTTCAATTTCATATTTTTAGAAATTTTCAGCAATTAAAAATAAATTAAAAATAATTATTTAGAGCTTAAATTGATTAATTGAGATTATAATTAATCTCTAGAATATTAATTACACATGTTGTAATTTGAAATGGATCAAAATAAGTAAATGTGCCCTATTTTTCCATAAAGGTCGAAATATATATATATTAGGGTTTTGATTTTTATCCAATTAAATTAAGTGATTAAGCTATAAATATAGCTTATTAATTAAATTAAGATGTTTGGAATTGATTAGAATAAAATTGGATATTTATTTTCCAATTTCTAAAAAGGCCGAAAATTTTCAAAGAAAATAAAAGTATTATTTGATTTTTAATCAAGAAAATAATGGTAGAAATGAATTCTACGATAAAAATTAAGCATCATAGAATTTTTCGGAATTTTAATACGAAGTTTTGAGAATTTTCTATTTTCCGGCTATTTTTCGAAGTCGGAGGTTTATACGTATAGAAGAGTTGTATTAATAATGTGATTATGTAATTATGTCACATTTAGTATAAAAAGTATAAGGAATTAAATTGAAATTTTTCGGAACTCGTTTGTCGAGTCGAAAATATTTCTAAGTTGAAAATATGAATAGTAAGAATTTATTATAAATTAAATGAATGATAATGATGATGTTAGTTGTTAATTTAGTGCTAATGATGTTGTTAGTTATTAATTATAGATGCTGATGGTCATTAGTTGCTAATGAAGTATTAATGACGAGTTAAGTATTAATGGTATGTCATTAATAAGTAAATATGTTAAGGACATATTTTATTAATGCAATGTTATGATTATATGTTAATACATAAGTTTAGCATTTTATATGCTTAATAAATTAAATGAAGAGTTTTAGTATTAATTAAATGTTTATATGATTAAAGGATATGTTTATTATCCTAGAATGATAATATGATAAAGAATAATTTTAATTGATTGATGAAGTAATTAATATGAGATTAATTATTAATTATATGTTAATAAAGAGATTAAGCATTTTAATATGTTTAATTAATTAAATAAAGAGCTTAAGTGTAAATTAAATGCTTATGTGATTAAGTAATATATTATTATGAAGTTAAATGATGAATATTATGATTATAAGTTTTTAAATGTTTCCTAAAGTTATAATCGATTAATTATCGATTAAGGAATTAAGTAAGAAAGAAAAGAAATTAGAAAAGTTTAGTTTCTAATTGCCGAGAGAAAATTTCTAGAAAAGTCGAATTGAAGAAGAAAATATTAAAATAACAGCGGCATTCCTTATTTTAATATTTAAACTTTTCTCGCTCTTATATTTAAATTAATTCTTAAAAAGAAGGATCGAGCGGAATCATAAAGTAAGGAAAAGCCGAGAAGTAAGCTTGTAGATAAAGTCGCCAGTTCAGGTGGGCTTTCTGAACTAAAGAAATAAAGAATGTGATATTATGATTATATATATGTGTGTGATGATTTTCAAAGTGATTGACTTGCCAATTTTTGAAGTTTTTGTATGATACCCTCTATCAAGGAAAGACAAATTCGGTCTTACTTAAGGTGGGATTTGTGTACACTATGTGTAATCAGGAGCCTTCCTTTTTGGTGGGACGATTACAAGTGTTTGAGAAGGAGGCCTACTTCTCAACACTCAAAAGTTATAATAGATGTGGTACATACATAAAAAGTATTTTTGACTGCAGTCACTTATATGAAAGAAAAAGGTTTTGGCAAGCACATGTTTGTTTTTAAGTATATATATATATATATATATATATATATATATAGGGATAGGATTAGGTGAAAACCATACTCTATGTAGAAACTAGAAACTAATCTTGATCATTGATAATAGTAAATGAATGGCCAAGATAATTAATACATGGATAGATTTTTTTTCTTAAATAAATAACATATAAATCGGAGCAGGGTAATTTTGTAAGCAAATTAAATCCATTTCTCTCACCTCCAATAATTATGCACACAAATGATCATCAATCAAATATAATATTTCCGTAAATCAATCCCAATTTATATTACCAATAAAATATTACTGTATGTAATTTTTTTTAGAACAAATATTATGTAATTGTTATTGTATATTATAGTACTACATATATATGTAAGAACATTATAATGAAAACTTCAAAGCATTATTAAATTTATATAAAATAACATTATTACATTTTTTCAATTGCTCGAAAATATTATTACAAATAGTGAGAAAAAATATTATAGTGTTTAAGATTGTATTGGTGACAATGAAATTATTTTAGTGATTAAAATTGGTATGGTATGAAAGCAAAAACATTATGCTTAAGTGTTTAGAAATTTTGTTTTGCTATATTTTTTAACGCATATAGCTTTATTTGTATTCAATGGAAGAAGCATAATAACAAAATGTATATAACGACAAAAATATTACGGTTAACTTGTTTAAGAAAATATAATTGTTAGCGTAACTTGATTAATATAGTTCGAATAAAAGCATTGTGCCTTAAAATTGAAAGCATTATGTTTGTATTTGATGGAAGAAGCATAATAACAAAATGTAAGAAACATTATTGTATAGCAACAAAAACATTAAACATTATGGTTGACAACATTATTTTATGCAGTTAAGAAAATATAAGTTTTAGCATAACTTTGTTAATAAAAGCATTATTCCTTAAAATTGAGAGCATTAGTTATTATGCAATAAAAATACATATTTGGAGAGACTTTTTTTTAGAAAACTTGGTTAATATAGTTCGAATAAAAGCATCGTGCCATAAAATTGAAAGCATTATGTTTTACCATATAAATTAATATATATAGCTTTATTTGTATTCGGTGGAAGAAGCATAATAGCAAAATGTATCGAAACATTATTGTATAGCAACAAAAACATTAAACATTATGGTTGACAACATTATTTTGTGCAGTTAAGAAAATATAATTTTTAGCATAACTTTGTTAATAAAAGCATTATGCCTTAAAATTGAAAGCATTAATTAATATGCAATAAAAATACATATTTGGAGAGACTTTTTGAGAAAACCGATAACAATATTGAACTCAAATTATTGAGATTTTCCTAAAAATGTTAGTGTAATTTCAGATATTTTTAATATAAATTAAATGATTGAATTATTTTATTTTAAGCCAAATTAAAAAAAAAGTCAGCCAAATTAAGCCCACTGCCCACGTATCTCTTCCACGTCTCTCTCTCCAGTCTCCACATAACCCACTCTCTCTCCATATAATGATATAATTAATGCAATATATAGTGACATAAATTGCGTTAATTAAGGACATATCAGTTATGCTCTATTTTCAATTACAAGACTACCCTCACACAAATTAAAAAGGCATAATTCTAGTGGAAAATTGTAATTAATTCAGAACCATAGATAAGAGAAAATAAAGTGCTTAGATTAGTTTTTAGTTTCTACATAAGCAGTGGTTTCTATTTGATCCACTTCCTATATATATATATATATATATATATAAATATGTACTTGTGTTATGCTTTATGGCAAGTTATCAATCTATAGCTTTAAGCAGCAGTTTTCAATTATTTTTGGCATGTGTCCACTGAGTGCGAAAGTACTCAGCCCTGCATGTTATTTCTAAAATGTGCAGGTTATCTCGGATGGGAAAGGAGTGTGCTGGACGGACTTTTGTTGTTGACCTTTTGAGATTTTTGTTGATGTTGAGCAGGGTTATATGTCTTCATACATATAACCAAAGATATGTTATGTTTTTCCGCTGCAACACTCTGAACTTATTCAGTAATTGTTGTCCTATTATGATCATTAAAACTATGACTTGATAAACTTTGTTTCCGTTGTTAAACTCTGATACGAGATGGTGTTGTATTTTGACCATTCTCGTTATTTTGATTTTGAACTTGAAAAATAAATTATTATTGATGCCGTTGTTTGATATTTGATTCGACTTGATAGTTTGCCTTGAAAGTATGGTTCATTGTATGATTGATTTTTGTTGGATAACTGGGTCGTTATTTTGTTCCTTGGTTAATCATAAATTGTATACATCGTGGGACCCACCGGCTTGGTCATCTTCATTCTAAGTCGGGTTGCGACAGTAGTCATCAAATAAGACAAATAATTTAGCTATCTCTATCTATATTTTGAGGAACTTTCATCGGCGGAAAAACCCAGAAAGGAAGAAACATAGTAGAAAATGAAGGGAAAAGAAAGGTGATACCTCTCAAGACGTAAGATCTGAAATAGTTTTGAGTGTGCGAAAAAAAGAAAAGCAATTGATCCCTATTTATACAACTAGGCAAAGTAGAGAAGATAAGCATGAAATATTTGAAGATTATCTCCAAAATAGATGATTTGATCGCAGGAAAAATTTTGAATTAATCTAAGAGGTTCCAATGAACATGGTGATTAAAGGTATATATATATATACTATTATTAATATTAAATACAAAGCCTAACAACCTAATCTTCTGCCGAAAAATATAAGATTTGAAGAAAATAAATAATTATTTCACTTTAAATCTCAAGAAATCTAATTGTATTAGGACTCTAAGTAGATAAATTTCTTGCTTGATCACTAAGAATAAAAATAATGAAAACAAATAAATCAAATAATAATAATAATAATAATAATAATAATAATAATAGAATAAAGACTTAGTGCTTAAATATATAACAATAACCTCCGACTACTAACTTTCTTTGATTAAGAAAAATACATGCAATTCTTTTGGGCTTTAATACCTGTAAATATCTGGACCTTGCATATCTAATAAAAATTAAATCATGCTTATGCTTATGCAATAACTCTAGGCGCGACTTATAAGACTTAAATAATTAATTGCATAAAATAATATAATATGAACTTTTTAAGAGGAAATTAGCAAAATAAAATTCGGGTTGCTACACATTCACATTGGGGTGTAGAAGATAGTGATGGCAAAAAAAAAAAAATACTTCCTCCGTCCATGATAAATTTGCCACAATTTCCTTTTTGGTCCGTTCACAAAAAATTTGCCACATCCATTTATATATAGTAATAGACCCCACACACCTCACTTACTTTTCCACTCACAATTTAAAAAATTATATAAAAGTGAGACCCTTATTCCACTCACAATACAATCAACCAATAAATTATTAAAACTTGTATCATCCACAATGTGATAAATTTATTGTGGATTGAGGGAGTAATAAATAAATAAAATGCAAAATTACCGACGGATAACACCCAATCGACCACCTAGGAGATTTACCTACGGATAAATCTATTCCGGCACCCCGGCTAGATACCGACAATAAATGTTTCGTCGGTAATTACAGAATGACAATCCGTCGGCATTTCGTCACTAGAGATAACGAATAGAATACCACTACAAAATAACAGCGACTTATATTCCGTCGGTAGACCGTCGGCAAATTTACCGACGGATTTCTTTATCGTCGACGTATTGAAGGACGCCATCTGTCGATTTGTAAATACGTCGGTAAGCTATTTACCGACGGATTTCTCAGCTTTACCGACAGAAATTTCCGTCGGTAAACAACAGTTTTTTGTAGTGAGTAACTTGCAAATGGCAGCCTTATTCCACCAATGCGTGTTGGTGATATTCCAGCTACCTGCAGATTTTGGTAGGCATAAATGGTCCCAAGAAATCAAAGCTCTCTTTGAAATACCTCCAATCCTGAGAAATGTTCTACATGTTGTTTGAAAGCTTGATCACCTTCTAAGGGATGAGAAAATTAAACCTGCACTAGTAAGATTGCACTCCAAATAAGACTGACTTGATAAGCTGTACTCTACCTGCATAAGATAGCAGTTTAGATTCCCAACAATCAATCTTAGCAGTGATCTTCTTAATAAATGGTTGACATTGAATGATAGAGAGTTTCTTTGTAGATAGGGGAACTCCAAGATATTTGAAGAGCAGGCCTCCTTTGACCATGCCAAATTCATTCAAGAATCAAGATGACCTCCCGAGACAACAGAGAATTGCTGGAATGCCACCATAAGTTGTCTAACAGAAACTAAATCACCTCGAGCAAACAGCAAAATATCATCAACAAAGCAGACATGAATCAAACCAATTTTTTTACATTAATGTAATCATGAGTTGTTGTTATAGCGCATCAAGTTCGTAAAGGTTGGCTAAAGAGAGAAATGGAAAATGATTGGACTCCTTATCATAATATTGGTTTATTCTTTGAATATTATAGAAAATTTTAATTTCAATTTTATTTTTTTTATGTCCTGGAAAACCTGCATCAGCTATCTTCGATGCACATTGATAAACCCTCGATCCTATGTAATAGCCTGCAAACCACAGGAAAACTGGTAAACCATACGTTTCAAATACTTGCGTGACAGACTTTATTTATAAATATATTAGTAAGGTTTGAACCCTCAACCATTTGCCTTGAATAGACCACTCTACTACTAAGCCATCCCCAAAAAACTCCATTTTAATTTCTTATTTTCTTGTTTTCTTGGGGGTTATACGTTCCGATGGCTATTTTTTTAGGGTTTATTTTGTTATTTTTTTAGTTAGATTCAATTTCAATTTTGTTGGGGAAAGTCAGATTCATCTTTATATAGCCTTCCCCTTCTCGAATTACAAATTATTCCCAACATATATATAAATTTTCTACACCCAATCTCACCTAGACATACAATTAAACAATATATATATTCCGCACAACGACGGCACACACATGCACATGCATTTTCTTTTCTTCTACATTTCACAATCACGCCGGCGTCGATTCCGGCGGCGTCGCCGCCGAAACAACCCGGCGGCCCCGCTCGGAGCGGCTGTTCTCGGCAAACTTTAGAGAGCCTTGATGCAGCCCCCTCTCCTTCTCCTCCTCATTCCACTCCTTCCCATAGTAATGCTCCTCGCTCCACTTCTCATTTCCCGCCAAAAACATGCTCCCCCACTGCGGGAAGTGCACCAGCGCCGCCGGCAGCGTGCACGCCACGATCATAAACCCCATCAACTTCAGCCCCGTCGCCGTCGTGTAACTCGAGCTCGTGAAGAAGAGCAACTGCGTCAGGCCCGACCCGAAGTTCCCGCCCGCGCCGGTGAGGCCGGAGATGATGCCGAGAGATCGCCGGGAAATGAAGGGGATGATGCCGAAGGTGGCCCCGCAGGCGGCCTGCGCTCCGATGGAGAAGAGAATCATGGATGCGACGGAGAGCGGCAACGTGTTGGCTAGGCCCAGGCAGATGCAGAAGACGCCGCCGAGGGTTTGGAGGATCCAGAGGTTCCAGAGGCGGCCCCTCATCCCGAACCGCCGCGCCGCCACGTCGGACAGCAGACCGCCCAACGGCCGGGAAACTATGTTCGCCATGCCGAATGTGGCTGCTATTGTCCCCGCCGTGTGGAGATTCAGATCAAACCTACATGACATCAAGTTAATTTGGAGTATTAAAAATTAATCATCATAAAATTAGTTAAGCTAGGCCATTTCAAAGCAATTCGGATCCTCTATTCTCTATTTGTGTTTCATCATCTATTCTTTCGTTAGATTATTGACATGTGACGGATTTGATAATAGTTATATACTCCCTCTATTTTTGAATACTTGATTTTTTAGGCTTTTCATCTTGTTTTTATTTACTTAATTGATGTTTTAGCAATTTTTCATATATCTAAGTAATTTAATTATCTCTCATCTCATTAATATCTCATTCATGCATTGGCTACATATATAAGTATTTTTTGGCTCTATATTTTTTCAATATATTTGGTCATGGAGAATGCATTAATTTTCAGAGTGAGAGAAGTTTGGATACGGTTAAAGTTTTATTGATGAAGAGTAAATTTTCTAGGAACAATTAATAGTTTCTTAATTCTAGTGCAAATGATCAAAAAATCAAGTATATATTCAAAAACAATCAAGTATATATTCAAAAACAGGGGGAGTACTAATTGGATGGAGTATTTAAAAATCCGTCACATGCATGTCATTGATCTATTCGAGGAATAGAGGATGAAACACAAATATGGAATAGAGGATCCGAATTGATTAAAAAGGGGAAAATCGTATATAATTAACAATTAATTAATTAACCTGTCGTAGAAATATTGTGAGATGACGTTGTCTGTGGTCAGTTCTACACCTAGTGACATGCCGTACAATAGAACAAATATCCATGTTCTGTAATTTGTAACAGCGTGCCAAAGAACCTGCGCCAAAAAAAAAAAAAAAAAATCTCCTTGTCAAATACTAATATACATTTGAGAAAATATAAAAAATAAAGTAAATACTCTTTCCGTTCCCAATAAATATGTCAAACCTTGAGCAGCACAAGTTTTAAAAAATTCTAGTAAAGTATATTGTGAATGGAGAAATGGTCCCACATTTTAGGCAGTGAGATGTTTTTAATGATAATTAGGTTGAATAATGACGGACCATCTCAGCTATTAGAGTAAATTAGAAGATATAGTAAGGATAATACTGTAAGAATTCATGTCTAAAAAAGGAAAGGTATATTTTTAAGGGACGTGGCCGAAAAAATATTTAGGCGTGTTTTTAAGGGACGGGGAGCGTAAGTAAAAAGAAACCTTAGAAAATTTATCTTTGTGGGCATCCCCTTTCTTCTGTAGGGTTCCAAGATTTCCATCAGGAAGATCCTGGCCAAACCCTAAAACCAGAAGGCCCATGATCACATGCATCAATCCCGGTACGAAAAACGCGATTCTCCACGCGCTAAACGGCGTCGCTCCAGCTCTCCGAATCACCTCGAAGAGAAGCGGCATGAGCAGCTGCGTCGCCCCGCCGCCCATATTCCCCCACCCGGCCGCCGTCCCATTCACTAACCCTATAATCTTGCCGTTGAACATGGTGCTCATCCAATACTGACACGACACGAACGTCGCCAGCGAGAAGCCGATCATGAACCTCACCGCCAGGTAGCCGCCGGCGGAGGAGACGAACGACATGCAGAACACGGTGGGGGCCGAGAGCATGATCAAGAAGGCGCAGGCGTACCTGGGCCCCAGGAGATCGCAGGCGGCCCCCATCACCAGCCTCGAGAAAATGCTGCCGGAAACCGAGGCTATGCCGGCGTTCCCGATGTCGGGCTTCGTCAGGTTGAGGTTGTCGCGGATGACGGGGACCAGCGGCGCCGCCGCGAAGGTGGAGACGAAGCAGGTGAAGAAGGATATCCACGAGAGGTGGAAGGTTCTCATGTGCGGATTCGCAAAGGAATGAATCTTGAAGACTTTCGCCTTGTGTTCGGAGTCGACCGGCAGAGCAAATTTGGCCGTCGGATCCGTCGGAATTGTCTCGTCTGCGGCGACGGAGAAGGCGAAGCTTTGCTCTTTGCCGGTTACTCCGTGCATGGAGCTTCCCGGCGAGCCTATTTCTTTTTCATCTCCCATTTAATTTAATTAAATTTGCTGATGGAGAATTTAATTTATTTCTCTGAATTTTTGCATGTAATATATAATCAGCAACGGATCGCCGAATCTCATTATGAATAATTCTACTGACCTTTTTAGTGTAAGTAAAGACCGGTGATCATCTTGGCTATTATAAATTAATTAATCAATTAATTAATTTATATATCTGATCATTTTCTTCCTGTTAATAATGCTTGTCTGTTGATATGAAAGCACCAAAATGTTTGGGATGAGTATTTGTTTTATGTGTGTGTTTTTACATGTAACGTTGTTGAATTTGATGCAAAACAATACCTAACATGGTAGAACGATATATAAATAAGTATATTCTTTAAAATTATCCTCATTAATCACCCTTTCAGATGTTCTAAGAGTTCCTAATTTTCAGTATTTCCCCCCTATTATATATATATATTTATTTATGAGCATGCAGGCTGATAATTTTTTACTCATCATTTGTCTTGGACTTTTCGGCACTTTTCCAAATGGTTGAATCTTTGCCGAATGAAAAATAAACAGTACACAAATATAATCAAACAAGATGGGAAGAACAATATTACTATATAATATAAACTGATTGACGAACAAAAAAAGATTTATGATTTATAATTCATAATTAAAGTTTGATTAGATTTAGTAATTCAATTCGGATGCACATTTGTGTCTCTCAAAACTTAAGCTCATGAATTTATCTCGTGCATTGAAATTTCTCATTTTAAATACGTATTATATATGCATGGTTTCTATGTTGGTACTGGTCCATAATATTGCTCTGGAGTTCCAAGTAGCTCTGTAAGTGAATCAATTAGCTACTCGCGAGCTATTCGGCGTTCGATAATTAATTGTGAAGCTCGTTTAGATAAACGAGTCAAACTTGAGCATGACGGTACTCGACTCGTTAGCTCATGAGCAAGCTCGTTAAGTGATTTATCTTAAAAATATAAGATTGTTAGTTAGATATCTTATATTTTATACAATAATTAGTAATAATTGGATTAACTATCTAGTTAACTTTATTTATTTACAAGAAAATAGCAAATATATTACATTATTGTGAATAAAATAACTCATATTTTTAAAAAATTAACTAATATTTTAAAGGGGTAATGATCAGTAAATTCCTCAACTTTCAGCAATTTCTGGTTTTGCTCTTCACCTTAAGATTCTGCCTGTAAATTCCTCAACTTTCACCAATTTCTGGTTTTGCTCTCCACCTAAAGATTTTGCCTGTAAATTCCTCAACTTTCAATTGTTTCTGATTTTGCTTCCGGCGATGGGATTCGGCAAGAATAGTTTTGGAAATTTATAGACGTGGCTTAAATTAATCTATATATGTGGCACTCTCGTGGCATATATGTAAATTAAAAAAATAAAAAATATTTCATGTCATCATTCTCACCCCTCTCTCAGTCTCGTTCTTCCCTGCTTTCTTTCATTCTCGCAAAGATAATTCAACCGAGAAAATACAGATCATGCGCTAGAAGGCACCCATAAAATCACAAGAATTTTAAATTCTACTCACACCCATACAATCTTGAATTCATCAAATCTCCAAATAGCCAGAACAATAATTTTCACATTCATACGAAGGAAAAACACTGACAAATCTAGCAAAATCTTGGAGAGAGAGAAAGTGGGTTCACCAATCCCGACGAGGAGTACCAGATCGAAGGCTCCATCGCCTGCTAGAACTACAAGGTGGGAGCAAAATCAGAAATAATTGAAAGTCGAGGAATTTACAGGCAGAAACTTTAGGTGGAGATCAAAACCAGAAATTGCTGAAAGTTGAGGAATTTACAGGCCATTACCCATATTTTAAATGAAAGACTAAATTTTAAAAGCTTGTTTAGGCTCGACTCTGCACTCGACTCGATAAGAGCTCGTTCGATAATTAAATGAAAAACTCGTTTAGCCAAATGAGTCAATTTTGAGCAAGACATTATTCGGCTCGACTCGGCTCGATTACATTTCAATCTTCCAATTAGTTGTAAGGGTATACGTCATAATTTTGGTAAGTTTGGAAAGTTCATTAAATATGAAAATACTAAGAGACTTCGAACGTAATAACCTTATATGCTAAATTGCTGATCATTTGTTCTTTTGGAAAATTATGATTTGAATATTCCATAAAAAGAAGCAAATGAAAAATAACAGCTAACTATATCCTTAGAATAATCACAAATATGCATCCACACATTTGTTGGTACTAGGAGATAGAACATGTGCGTTGCACGTATAATCTCTTGTTTAAGATAATTAATTTATTATAAAAAGTAATATATATATATATATATATATATATATATATATATATGAAAACAAAAAAATAAAGTTAAATATATATTTAACTTTAGTGTAAAGAGTACACCTTAGAAGAAAATAATTTAAATATATATTATATTTTATGTACAATTTTAAAAAATTGATGACAGTGGTTGATGGTCCCGGAATGAGGTCTTCGGTGTAGAGGGGGGGTGAATACACCGAAGAGGGATTTTTTGAAAATGATTGACAAATTAAAACAGAGTTGAGTGAGAGTTCAGTTATGAGTTCAGCTGACTTCTAAAGAAGGTGATCAGCTGGACTGATAACTCAGCTGGTTGTGCGGAAAGTGGTGGAAAGAAAAACTTAGCTCGTTCCCTTTACAAAATCTCAGAAAAACTTAGTTTCAGTTTTCAGTTAAGCAAGTTGAAAACAAATGCAGCTGGCTGGGTCACACAGCCAGAGAACTTAAGCTTTGAAAACTTGTGCTGTGCAAATGCGGTTAGTTCTTTAAATATAAAAAATGCAAAGACTGAATAAAGCAATAAAGAACACGGAATTTTAACGTGGTTCGGAGAGAGAACTCCTACGTCCACGGCCAGTTTTTAGCTGGTAAATCCACTAAGGATAACCACTTGGTTTACGAGTACCAAGCAACTTCGCAGCTCCACCTCGAGCTGTGTTCTAACAGTTTACGGGCACTGTAGAAGCCTATCTCTTCTCAGTTTTCGGGTACTGAAAGACCTTACACTCGAATTTCGCGCTTCGAGAAGGCGTAACCTTGACCTATCCTTTTCTGGGTAAAGGAGGGTTTTGGTTTCCAACTTTGAACGAGTTCTTAAAATGAAGAACTTTGGAAGATGAACTCGTTCAGATCTAGGCTTTGGATTTACTAAGATTTCCGCCTATTGATCAGACGAAAAATTAAAGCAGTTTCTGAAAGTAAGCACTTCAGAATTTAAGTGTTCTTCAAAGAGTTAGAAAACTGCTGGAGAGCTTTTTAAAACTTGAGAGATTCAGAGAGGTTGAAAGCTTGTAGAGAGTTTTTCGTATCTGATTCTGAGGTTGAAGACTGGTATTTATAGGTAGAGATTCAAATCTAGCCGTTGGAGGAGCTGTTTGAATCTTACCTACTCTCTGATCTGTCGATCTGCCGTTGAGTGTATCTTCACCTGTCTTCATCATTGTGTCAGATCCTAGGTTCGCCTTTCTAGGATGCTGAGATGTCGATCCCTCATTGGTCGAGGTATATTGACTTCCTCTGACACCGGGATTTCTGTCTTTCGAGCTGGTTTTTGAATTTAGAGCTGGATTGGGTAAACTGACTTGAAGTGACGACTTCAGAGTTAGTTCCCTTTTCGTCTGCTCAGCTGACTTTCTTAGATTTGAGTCAGCTCAATTTATTCTGCTTCGTTGGATCTCCTTGGCTTGATCCACTCTTCTTTTCTTGAGAGTCAGTCTGACTCAGCTCAGTCTTTGAATTATGTTCAGCTAGAAAACCTTTCAGCTGACTTTTGGGTTCAGCTGATTACTCAGCTGGGTCTTCTTTTGTCTTCAGCTTCCTTACCTGTAAACTTAGAAAATCTAAGGCTCAAACAAGCGAGCTGTGAAGCTTAACTTAGGTTTGTACATTCATCTACTAGGTTGGAGAACAGTTGGGTTTTGGAATCGAATCAAAACTCTAGAATTTTCCCAACAATTTCCCCCTTTTTGATGATGCTAAAACCTAACTGAGAAAAACAACTTACTTCCCCCTAAATGAGAAAGTGGGTTTCAAAATGATAAGAAGATTTCCCCAGAAGATTAAATTCAGAGTTCAGTGCCTGGACAAAGAGTTATTGTCATCAGGGTGAGCTTGAGAGCAAAAATATTTCAGTTTTATTAATCCACAAAGATGATTACAAGAATTACAGGATTAACAAACTAAAAAAAAAACAAAATTAAATCCCAGTTGACTGGGTGCTGCTGCTGCTGATTCTTCAATCTATCTTCTTCCAGCTGCTCATCAGTTCTTAACCTGTACCGGTTGAATATCATCTGCTCCAGCTTCCTATATTCTTCTTCGTTGTTTACCTTGGAAATTTTTCTCCTGATTGCCCATCTATTTACTTATGCGATGATTTTCGATTTGTCAGGAAGATGAGTTCCAGGTATCAGCGGAGGCTGGAGATGATACAGCTGGGGAGCAGTGAATTGGATCTTTGCGGTACTTGCAGCATTGAAGAATGCTTTCGCAGTCATTCTATCTTGATGAAAAAGCTCATTGAGATGCATCTTGAAAGCAACATCTGGGGGCGTATTAGGGTAAGCTCCCAGATAGTAGTAATCTTCAATGAACTCAAATTTTGTATGTTCCCAGTCGTCGTTTAACTCTTCTGGGATCCATTCATCTGTTCTTCTCCAGTTCATTGGCATCTGATACTTTTTCTTTGCTGCTCTTATGTTTGCTCTTTTCTTCTTCTACTTCTTTTCTTCGGCATTGAGCAAGCTTTCTTTCTTCTTTTGCTGCTCTTGAAAGCTTTTCATCTCTTGCTTTTGTTGATTCACAAAGTTGCAGAGCCATTGAGTATCATTGAACTGTTCTAGCGTGGCTCCACTAGCTTTGGCAAGAGGGATGATCATTTTGCTCCATTTTCCTTTCCGTCCAGCTGGTTCCTCTGCATCCAGCTCAGCAACAACTTCATCAATCTCAGACTGTATCACTTGGATTTCATCTTCAGCTACAGCTTTCCCTTTGCCCGTCCTTGATGTTTTTCTCTTGTCATTACCTTCCCCCTTTTTGGCATTATCATCGAGAGCGGAGGAAAGGTTGACAACTGTCTCATTCAGCTGGGCCAGGGCCTTGTCAATATCAGCAATCTTGGCTGAGTTGTCTGCTGTGACGAGATTGAGCTGTGTTGTGCTGTTGTTTCCGGCTTTGAACTGATTGTCTAGCTCCTTGTAGAGATTGAACAACTGGTGAATATTAGTTCTGTTGGAAAGAGTTTGCTGTTGGAGAGCTTCCAGCTGGCTGGATAAGTTGTTGACGCTGCTTTCCAGGGGAGCTTGGAGGTCTGAGATGATCTCAGGGACTTTCTTCTCTAGATGATTTGTCTGATCAATTCGTTGAGAAACGAGAGATTGCCTGAGATCTTGACTGGTGCTTTCCTGTAGATTCTGGGCAAATCTGTGGACTTCATCAATGGACTGTCCATTACAATGAACTTGCCATTCTACAGCTGTGATGCGCAGAAGGTTGTCAACATTTGATTTGAGTCTGTCCTGGAATAGGATTTCCTCAACTTGTTTGGCGATCCCGTCCTTCATTGCATCAGAAAGCACATTAGGATCCGTCTGGGTCCCGGATTCGACTTGGCTGGGTTTTACTGCCTCGATCTCGACCAGTGAGCAAGTGTCATCGGCATCTGGACTTTGTGGGGCAGCTTCGGTAGGCTTAACTGTTGCATTAGTTGGCCCTTCGTCAATCATTATTGCCTCAGCTGTGTCGGCAGGAACAGCTTCCTTAGCAGTCTCAACTGGAACAATCTAGTTGAGATTGTGTAGGAAAGAGGTGGCTCTTGAGATGACCTCCTCAGAAGGTGGTACTTCATCCTGTTCAACCTTTTGGATGAGGATTTGGATCAGCTCGTCTTGATGCTCAAAAGCATCCTGAAGACTTCCAAATCCAAATATCTCTTGTAGAGCTGCTTTTTCGGCTTTGAGCTTATCAAAAGTGTAGAACTCCACAAGTTCTTCATTTGCGTACCAAGTCGCCATCTTGGTAGCTAGATAAAATTTGAAGTCGCTGACGGCGACTAATGCGGCGGGTAGAGAAGCAAGAGACGGAAATTGTTGCAGTGCGCTCTTTATTTCTTGAAGCCTGAGGTCTTCGAACCTCATGATAGTGGCAGCACGTGCAACGGCTCTGGGACTGAGGATTTCAATTTCCTCAGAGGAAGAGGGGCTAGAAGGTTCAGATTGGTTTTCATCATCCAACTGCAAAGGATCGTCAGCTGGATGGGGCTCTTTAGGTGAGCTGGGTGCTGAGAATTGAATGGTTTCAGGTACTGAAGAAGTCGGAGAGGATGCTGGGTGTGGTACCTGAGGATGAAGAGAAAGGAGAAGAGAGTGTTGTTGAGGAGGAAGATGAAGGAGAAGAGAGTGTTGTTGAGGAGGAAGGAGAAGAGAGTGTTGTTGAGGAGTTCCAGCTGATGTGAGATCAGCTGGAGCAGGTTGTGAGGATGCTTGAAGAATTTGGCGAAGGGGAATAGCATCCTCCGGGTCAGGGTGGGGGACAGGAGAGGATGTGAGAGTGGATTCAGATCCAGCTGGCTTATCAGCTTGCTTCTCTGTTGTCTCCTCAGCTGGCTTGCTGGCTGTCTTGAATTTGAGCTTCTTTTTGGCAGGAGGAGATACAGCTGGCTGAGATTCCTCCGGCTGCTTCCTTTTCCCTGCTTGAGAGGGAAAGGCAGTCTGCTGCTTTGCCTTCTGCATCTTCTTCTTCCCTTCAGGGGCTGCTTTCTTCAACAAGTCAGAGAGCTGACTCTGCTTTTCAAAAAGAATTTTGGACACAGGGAACTCTTCTGTGTCGTGCTACTTGATTTGCCGTCCAGTGGAGTAGTGTTCTATTATGCACGCCACCTTGGTGCATAGATAGATTGTCTCTCTACAGCTGTATCAGGTGAAGCTGTCATCTTCAAAGTGGATCTTCTTCGACTCTTTCTCCAATTTTCCCATGAAGAAGGAGAACCAATCCACAGGATCATTCCTGAGGATGGCTACCATTGGCTTCAGCTTGGGTATGCTGATCTCTCCTTGAGATCCAGCGATACCGAGGATGCACTTCTGGGTGACATCCAGAAGTAGTCTGAATTTAGGCTTGAGCAGAAGCTTGGACATGCTCGCCCTGTAAGGTTCCGGTTTAAACAGCATCTGGTCCAGTTCGGCCTGGATTTCTTCTCTGGTGTAGTTGTCTGGGGATCGGTCTCCAAGAGTCGTTAGGCCAAACAGCTTGCTCAACATCCGGTTGATGTTGATGTCGACATCCCAAGGAGTTGTATGCTCTGTCTTTTCCTTGAGATGTAGAGTGATGTTGGAGCGGAGACGTTCATCTCTGTTTGTCATCTCCATGAAGAATTCTGCCACTTCCCGGCGGAAGATGTTCTTCGGTCTTGCAGTCGCCCATTGTAGTAGACCGGCTTTCTCGATGAGATCCAGCACCTCCTGGAACTCTGAGTTCTTGTAATTCTTGAGAGTTAAGCAACTCTCAAAGTGAAGCTTTGACATGAGATTCTCAGACTGGTTCGCTCCTGGTGTTATCTTCTTTGGTGCCATGATCTTTTTCTATATTAAAGAGTTAGAAGATACAAAGGAAAGGAGTTTTGCAGAAAGATAAGCAAGAACTTGTTATCTAAAATTTCAGAGATATGAAAGAGATTATGGCGACGATTTGCATATCTTTGATATATATATATATATATATCAACCGTCTATTTTGATGAACGGTTGAGATCTTGGCATCCGACTTTAAGATCTGCGGCTGGGAGAGATTTGCGCTACACGTTAAGTGACGTGCGTAAATAGAGTGTAGGTCACGCGCGCGTGAGGTAGTCGAAACGTTCTGACTTCTGCCTCGACTTTTCCGAGCTACAGTACCCTGCATGCTTTTCATTAAATGCGATGGGATTCGATTGGATGGATGGCTTATTGACTAATTCATCTAAGGAATGTCTGGATATTTGAATTAAATTCAAATAATTTTATCCTTAAATAGCATATTCCTCAGGGAAATAAATGAAAGACTGCAAACCTGTCAGCTGATCTTTGTAGTCAGCTGATACCTCGGCTGTGTTTCTTTATGTTGAGTTTCTCCTTCAGTTTTATTAACCAGCTGAGCTAGATTCCCCCTTAGCTGGTTTCCCTTCTTGAATTGAGTTCACGAACCGACTAGGTCTGGATTCTTCCAACTTGATAACCCAAAGATATCCAGCTGAGTCTTATTCCCCCTCAGCTGGATGAAGTTCCTTCATCTGGATTAAGCAATCCAAGCAATCCACACAGCATTTTGAATCTCGCTTCCATCAGAGGCTTTGTTAAAATGTCAGCTCGTTGGATATCTGTGTGAATTTTCTCAACAATGACGTCTTTCTTTTCCACGTGATCTCTGATGAAGTGATGTCGAACGTCAACATGTTTACACCTTGTGTGAAGGACTGGATTTTCAGATATTGCAATGGCACTTGAGCTATCACAGAAGATTGGAACTTGACCAGTTTTCACTTCATAGTCATCCAGCTGATGCTTCAGCCAGAGAATTTGAGAGCAGCAGCTTCCAGCTGCCATATACTCCGTTTCAGTTGTAGATGTAGCGACACACGTTTGTTTCTTTGAAAACCATGATATCAACTTGCTTCCTAGGAACTGACATGTTCCTGAAGTTGATTTTCTGTCTAATCGATCTCCAGCAAAGTCTGAGTCTGAGTATCCAGTCAGCTGCAAATTATCTTTAGCTGGATACCACAGCCCGACACTCTGAGTACCCTTTAGATATTTGAGAATATTCTTGACTGCTTGCATATGTGCCTCCTTAGGATCAACTTGAAATCTGGCACATACTCCGACTGCAAATGATATATCTGAGCGGCTAGCTGTGAGATACAGTAGGGAACCAATTATCCCTCTGTATTTGCTGGGATCCACTGGTTTTCCTTCGGTTCCAGGTTCAATCTTCCAGTTGGTATTCATAGGGATCTTCACCGTTTTGCTGGATTGAATTCCATATTTGGCAATCAAGTCTTTCTGTTGGGAAAATTAATAGAGTTTTGATTGGATACCAAAACCCAGCTGACCCCAACCGAGTAGATGATCGCACAAGCCTAAGCGTTTTTCAGCTCACCTGTTTGAGCTTATAGAGTTTCTTAGTTTACAGGTAGATTCACTGAAGATAGCTGAAGACAGCAGAAGACACAGCTAAGCTGACAGCTTAAAGAACTCAGCAGAGCAGACTCAGCAGAGCAAGACCAAGCAGAGTCAAAGATCTTGCAGTATTAAGACCCAGCTCAGTGACGGAAACCCAGCTTAGTGTCAAAGACCCAGCTCAGTGTAAAAGACCCAGCTTAGTGTCGATGACACAGCTCAGGTCAGTGACACAGCTCAGGTTGAAGACACAGCTCAGGTTGATGATACAGCACAGGTCTAAAGACAGCTCAGAATCAAGACACAGCAGAGTCCAAGCCACTGAAGATACAGCATAGACGCTTAGCAGCTCGAAGACGAAGACCTTCTCAAAGACAAGATCCCGATGTCAGAAGATCTTATCTGACGCAGTCAGATCAGAGAAGAACTAGCTTCTGCAGATGCAGACCTACTTCGTAGTAAAGGCCAGAAGTCAACAAGAGTAGGTAAGATTCAAACGGCTCTCTTCCAACGGCTAGTTTGGATCTCAACCTATATATATCTCTCCTCCACCATTGAAGAGGAGAGACTGGCAAAGACGACTGAAGAAATAGAAGAAAACAGAAAAATGAACAACGATCTTCAAAGCCAAATCTTTCAAGAACACCCAGACAGTCAGCTGTGTTCTTAGTTGTTCACATATTCAGTCATAGGCAGAATAGATCAGAATAAATATCTTAAGCCTAGTTTGAACGAGTTCATCCTACTCCTTGTTCTTCATTGTAAGAACTCGTTCATAGCTGGAAAACCATACCCAAACCCAAACCCAGAAAGGTTAGGTAAAGGTACGCTTGCTCGAAGCGTGTAATTCGAGTGGTTAGGTTCTTCAGTACCCGGAAATTGAAGGTGTAGTCTTGACAGTGCCCGCAAACTGTTGGAACACAGCTCGGGTTAGAGTTGTAAAGTTGCTTGGTACTTGGAAACCAAGTGGTAGTGAATTACCAGTGAATCTGGTCGTGGACGTAGGAGGGGTTACTCCAAACCACGTTAAAAATGCTCTGTTATTCATCGCTTTGTTTTATGCATGTTACTAACCCTCATAAGCATACGTTTCAATCTGCATAAACTGACTAACTGAAAAGTGAAACAGAGCTTTGCAATATATTTGAAGCAACAGACGGACTTTCCAAATCTACCACATTCCGCACACACACACACAGCCAGCTGTATCGATCAAGCTGCCATCCAGCTGGATCGAACACAGCCAGCTCTCTGAAAAGAGTTTTAACTTGGAAAAGTTTTTAAACCTTGGTGTATTCACCCCCCTTCTCTACACCAAGGTATCCGTCTTGGGACCAACACTTTCACGTACTTGGATTGATTTATGAATATTCCTTCTGCTGATTGCTTGACTTGAAGTCCTAGGAAGAAACTCATTTCTCCTATCATCGACATTTGGAATTGTTTTGACATCAACTCTCCAAATTTTTCACATAAGACAGTTGATCTTGAGCCGAAGATGATGTCGTCCACATAAATTTGGACAACTAATATATCTTCACCTAGTTTGATGGTGAAGAGGGTTCTGTCGACTGAACCTTTCTTGAATCCTTTGGATACAAGAAATCCTGATAGAGTGTCATACCAAGCTCGAGGTGCTTGCTTCAGACCATAAAGCGCCTTCTTTAGCTTGTACACTTTGTTTCCTTCTACTTCAAATCCTGGAGGTTGTTCTACGTAGACATCTTCTTTGATTTCCCCATTCAGAAATGCACACTTCACGTCCATTTGGTATACTTTGAATTTGTGATGTGCAGCGTATGCAAGGAATAATCTGATGGCTTCCAATCTTGCTACTGGAGCAAATGACTCTTCAAAGTCTATTCCTTCTTGCTGTGTATAACCCTTGGCGACTAATCTAGCCTTATTTCTGATTATTACTCCAAGAGTATCCAGCTTGTTTTTTAATATCCATTTAAGTCCTATTATTTTGACTCCTTCTGGTCTATCGACCAGTTCCCAGACGCAGTTTCTGAGAAATTCATTTAGCTATTCTTGCATTGCATTTGTCCAGGGCACGCTTTTTAAGGCTTCGAGTATTGTTTGAGGCTCTGGAACTTGAGCTACATAACATGCCATGAGAGCTGTATCTTCGTCGAAGACGGTCAGTTCTAGCTCTATTGAGACTTGAGCTTCATTAGCTGCTTCTTGAGGATTTGATGACGGGTTTTGAGCAATTGAATTTCTTGTTCTAACTCTGTCTGAAGATTCTCCAATGATTGCTGAAGCTGGATGATCTTTGATCCATCTTCGTCTTCTTCTAATTTCTTCTTCTAGCTCATTGATGCTTGTTGTTGCTAAGTCACGTCTTGCTTGGAGATGATCTGGAGTCATATCCTGAGACTCGTTCTGATTTGGATTAGAATTAGATTGATCTTGAGGCGTAGACTGAGTGAATTCAGCTGGAGAGGGAGCTGGGAAGTCAGCTGGGTCTTGATTTCCAGCTGGCGGCATTCCCCCTTGGTTTGATACTGGGGATTCTTCTGGATTTTCAGCTGGTTGATTTGCCTCTGCTGAATTGATTTGAGGTTCTCCTGGTTCATCATCCCAAATCAATGGTTCGGCTAGATTCCGGATTCGAATTTCTTGCGATCTTGTTTGAGCTGAATAGGTGTTTGATGTTCCAGCTGTGTTTCTTTGTTTGATCAACTCTCTGAATTCGAAAGAAGTTTAATCAAAGGTGACATAAGGGGTCACTTCGACTGTTTGTGTTCTCCTGTTGAAGACTCTGTAAGCTTTACTTACAGCTGTGTAACCAAGGAATACTCCTCGGTCAGTTTTGGCGTCAAACGTCTTCAGTTGGGTTTTCCCATTATTTAGAATATGGCATTTTGAACCGAAAACCTTGAAGTACCCGATGAAGGGTTTCCTGTTATTCCATAGCTCGTACGGAGTCTTTCCTTGTCTGGATGTGAGTAGCGATCTATTCTGAGTGAAGCAAGCTGTGTTGATTGCTTTGTACCTTATTTCTTTGGAATGGCTGAGCTTGCTAACATTGAGGTAGCTGCTTCTTTGAGTGTTTAGTTCCTCCTCTCAGCTACACCATTCTGCTGAGGTGTACGTGCAGCTGAAGTTTGATGTTGTACTCCGTTCTTCTCACAATATTCATATATAGTTTCATTCAGAAACTCAGTTCCTCGGTCTGATCTAATAGAGATAATTTTGCATTCCTTTTGAGTCGTCAACCTTTCCAGCAGGGCCGGCAGCTTGGATCTTGTTTCGCTTTTCTGGTACAAGAATGAAACCCAAGTGAATCTGGAGAAGTCATCCACTACGACCAGAGTGTATTTCCTGCCATTGAAACTCGCTGGAGTTACTGGACCAAAAAGATCCATGTGAAGGAGTTGAAGAACTCGATCAGTTGAGGGCGTCGGCTTCAGAGAAAATGAAATCTTTGTTTGTTTTCCTTGTTGACAAGCACTACAAATATGACTCTTGTCATAAACTTGATCTGGAATACCATCAGCGAGCTGATTTCTGGCCAGCTTGTTGATTGTTTTGAAGTTGAGATGATTCAGCCGTCTGTGCCACAGCCAGCTGACTTTATTGCTGCTTTTTGATACAAGACAAGTGTCTGGAGGGCTGCTATTCCAGTCAGCAAAGTATATGTTTGCTTCTCTTTTTCCTCTCAGTAATACATGCTTGGTTTCTCTGTTTTTCACTGTACATCCATGTGCATCAAACTTGACAGAAAAACCATTGTCGCAGAATTGACTAATGGAAAGCAAGTTATGTTTTAATCCTTGTACATATGAAACGTTGGATATTTTAACATTGTTGGTTTCAAATGTACCGTAACCTTTGGTTAAACCTTTGGAGTTGTCACCAAACGTTACTTGAGGGCCTGGACGCTCTTCGTATTCTTGGAGTAGATGCTTCAAATGAGTCATGTGCTTTGAACATCCACTGTCCATGTATCACAGTGTTCTCATTGATTCCTCTATGATGCGTCTTTCTCTTGCAGCCTGTTACAGAAATCAACATTTAGGTCCCCAGTTGTGATTGGGTCCTTATGGGTTAGTTAGAGATCCCTTTACGATCCAGATTTGTTTGATGACTCTGATTGGATCATTTGTTCTGATAATTCTCCCAGCTGTGTCTATGAACACGTTCTTTGTGTTCTTTGTTTGACTCTGTTGGCTGGGTCTTGATATCTGTCG
Source organism: Agastache rugosa (assembly GCA_031470985.1). NCBI lineage: Eukaryota > Viridiplantae > Streptophyta > Magnoliopsida > Lamiales > Lamiaceae > Agastache > Agastache rugosa. The sequence goes on along the minus strand of CM062606.1, from coordinate 29,457,720 downwards.
TCTCCCAGCTTGATTTCTTGATTGTTCAGTTCTTCTTTGGTTTCCAGCTGAGACATTTCTTTGTCTCTGTCTCTGCTGTCTAACTTGGTATCTCGGCTGGACTTGATAATCCAGCTGGTAATCATATGACTGATATCCAGCTGGGTATCTTTTCTGATATCTTGGTCGATATCTTGCCACTTGCTGCTGATGATGCTGATGTCGATGTTGTCCAGCGTCATTCCTTCGTTGTGGTTGAATCTAATGTTGTTTAATTTGTGCCTGGGGTTGCCGCCTTACAGCTTGTCTTCTAGGACCTTGCTGTGTTTTCTGTTTCTCAGTCTGTTGTGCAGCTGGAGTTGGATTCTCTTTTGCTTTCACAAAAGTTACCTTGGTTCCACTTGTAGTTGCAACATTTGTTAAATCCTTAGACCCATCATAACCCAATCCCGTCTTTAATGCTGCTGGTCGTTGTACACTAATTATTTCATCCATCGTTGATGTAGCTTTAATAAGTGCTACCAGCTTTGTGTGTCTTCTGACCTTTTTAGTTCCAAGATCTCAGCTGACTTTCTGTCTGACTCAGCTGTGGATTTTTCCAAGTTGTCCACCAGCTGCTTTTTCTCATAGTAGAATTCCTTCATCAGCTGATCCTGTTTGACTATCTTTTCGTTGAGCGACACTATTTCCTCTTTGTTGTGTAGCAGCGTCACTGCTTCTGATGCTTCTTTTTTTTTCAGTTCTACCTTTAGCTCAGCATTTTCACACATTATGACATCAAGAATTTCTTGTAAATCCTTGAAGTCATTCATGACTTTCTCCACCAGATTCCAATCAGGTTGTCCTTCTGATTCAGAGACCTGCGTAGAGTGTTCGTGTGATGGTGATGGGTTAGATACGTCCTGAGTTTTAGAAGTTACCTCATCATCGTCGAGTCCGTCTGTCTGTCCCATGAAGCAAGTATCCCAGTCTTGATCATCACGGGCCATGAGTGCATCTTCCTCTGAGTCTGAGAAAGGCATGTCATCATCTATTTTGTTACACTCGGACTCTTCATCAGCTATATATGCTCTTCTTCTGTCAGCTGCCTTAGCTTTCAGAAAATCTTTTTCCTTCTTTGACAGTTTGGGACAGTCCTGCTTGTAGTGTCCCGGCTCTTTGCAATTGAAACAGCCTTCCTCTGTCCGTTTTGAGGAGTCAGCTGGCTTTTCATCAGCTGCAGCGTACTTGTCTCTGTACGTCTTGGCGAATTTTTTGTATTTGCCTTTGCTGGTATGAGTCTATTGTAATTTTTCACCAGCATGACAATTTCTTCGAGTAGCTCCTCTTTGCTCATATCCTTTTTGTCCTTCTTCTTCTTGGAGGACTCAACTGACTTGACATGAGCTGACTTTTCAGAGTTGGCTCTGAACGCTATCTCTTTTGGAGCTTGGGTGAGTTCTCCTTCATTTTGTCTACTTGAAGACTCTTCTTGGGTGATCTTCAAGTTGTATTCGTTGGCTTTTAAGAGTGAGAACAATCTTTCTGTAGATAGATCACCCAAGTCACTTCGACTTTGGTGAACTACTTTGTAAGTGTTCCATTTAGCTGAAAGAGCTGAAAGAACCTTTAAATTCTTTTCCCGCTGGGTGTATTTCCCAGTTCTGATTGTCTCTATCTCGACGACTATGTTTGAGAACTTAGCTCCATTGCTTCGATGGATTCGTTGGCTAGCTGCTTAAAGTTGTCGAATTTTTGGCATGCTATTGTGAATTTGTTTTCTTTGATCTCTTCTGACCCTTCACACAGCTTGGCAAGTGTTTCCCACATCTCTTTGGTTGTCTCGCACTTGATAATCTTACTCAGGTAGGCGTTTGAGACTGTTGATGAGATGGTGTTTCTTGCAAAGCTGTCCAATCCAGCTTGCTTTCGCTCTTCTGAAGAGTATTCCTTCTTTGGTTTGAGAATTGGCTGGTATGCTGGTTGTCCTCCATCATGAGCTGGTACGAGTTCATTTCCTTGCTTATAAATGAGGATGGGTCCGTCTATAATGACGTCCCACATCATGTCATGATGCGCACACAGGAAGCTTTTCAATCTGAATTTCCAGATTGCATAATCATTAACTGAGAAGGTGGGAAGATTCCTGTTAAGATAAGAATCCATGAAGAGATGTACATGATGCACTAGTATGAGATTTTTCTGAAAAACGGATCTGTTCAGTTGACCACTGACACAGAGTTTCAAGATAAATCTCTTGATTCAGAAACAGAGGTCGTTTGAACCACTGCTCTAATACCAATTGATGGTCCCGGAACGAGGTCTTCGGTGTAGGGGGTGAATACACCGAAGAGGGATTTTTTGACAACGATTGACAAATTAAAACAGAGTTGAGTGAGAGCTCAGTTATGAGTTCAGCTGACTTCCAAAGAAGGTGATCAGCTGGACTGATAACTCAGCTGGTTGTGCGGAAAGTGGTGGAAAGAAAAACTTAGCTCGTTCCCTTTACAAAATCTCAGAAAAACTTAGTTTCAGTTTTCAGTTAAGCAGGTTGAAAACAAATGCAGCTGGCTGGGTCACACAGCCAGAGAACTTAAGCTTTGAAAACTTGTGCTGTGCAAATGCGGTTAGTTCTTTAAATATAAAAAATGCAAAGACTGAATAAAGCAATAAAGAACACGGAATTTTAATGTGGTTCGGAGAGAGGACTCCTACGTCCACGACCAGTTTTTAGCTGGTAAATCCACTAAGGATAACCACTTGGTTTACGAGTACCAAGCAACTTCGCAGCTCCACCTCGAGCTGTGTTCTAACAGTTTACGGGCACTGTAGAAGCCTATCTCTTCTCAGTTTTCGGGTACTGAAAGACCTTACACTCGAATTTCGCGCTTCGAGAGGGCGTAACCTTGACCTATCCTTTTCTGGGTAAAGGAGGGTTTTGGTTTCCAACTTTGAACGAGTTCTTACAATGAAGAACTTTGGAAGATGAACTCGTTCAGATCTAGGCTTTGGATTTACTAAGATTTCTGCCTATTGATCAGACGAAAAACTAAAAACGATTTACGAAAGTAAGCACTTAAGAATTTAAGTGTTCTTCAAAGAGTTAGAAAACTGCTGGAGAGCTTTTTAAAACTTGAGAGATTCAGAGAGGTTGAAAGCTTGTAGAGAGTTTTTCATATCTGATTCTGAGGTTGAAGACTGGTATTTATAGGTAGAGATTCAAATCTAGCCGTTGGAGGAGCCGTTTGAATCTTACCTACTCTCTGATCTGTCGATCTGCCGTTGAGTGTATCTTCACCTGTCTTCATCATTGTGTCAGATCCTAGGTTCGTCTTTCTAGGATGCTGAGATGTCGATCCCTCATTGGTCGAGGTATATTGACTTCCTCTGACACCGGGATTTCTGTCTTTCGAGCTGGTTTTTGAATTTAGAGCTGGATTGGGTAAACTGACTTGAAGTGACGACTTCAGAGTTAGTTCCCTTTTCGTCTGCTCAGCTGACTTTCTTAGATTTGAGTCAGCTCAATTTATTCTGCTTCGTTGGATCTCCTTGGCTGGATCCACTCTTCTTTTCTTGAGAGTCAGTCTGACTCAGCTCAGTCTTTGAACTCTGTTCAGCTAGAAAACCTTTTAGCTGACTTTTGGGTCCAGCTGATTACTCAGCTGGGTCTTCTTTTGTCTTCAGCTTCCTTACCTGTAAACTTAGAAAATCTAAGGCTCAAACAAGCGAGCTGTGAAGCTTAACTTAGGTTTGTACATTCATCTACTAGGTTGGAGAACAGTTGGGTTTTGGAATCGAATCAAAACTCTAGAATTTTCCCAACAGTGGTAAATATGATGCATTATAATATAATTAATTTGATTAGCAATCTTAGAATTTAGAAGAAACAGAACGCACATTATGGTGTTTTAATTAATTACAATGGATTCGATATTCATTCATTAAGTATTTCTCAAACTCGAGCTTATTTAGAATTTCTCTATCCGTACTTATTCCAAATTCAATTAAAAAAGTGAATTTACTAATCATATCCGTTTCAAGCCCATCGGGTAATACCGCCAATTATCCAATAAAAATCTGAATACTAATATTCCATCTGTTCCCCAAAAGTATGGTGTATTTTTGATTTGTTGTGAGGTAGTATAAAATATTAGTTGAACCACACTAACTTGGGACGGAGGAATAATAAATAATAAAATATAATAATTGAAATATAAATATCAATATAAAATATTATTAAAACAAATCTAAAAAGATACTTAATAACAAAATCTATCCTGAGTTAATCCACGTCTTTCTAGATCACACACACACATTAACTTCTAAAATCTACAGAATTGGATGAAAATTAAAAAATAAAATAAAAATAGTTATACATTCAAGTCATGGTTTCCTTGTCTAAGTGGAATGATAAGAAGAAAATCATTAAATTATATTATAATGTTTTTACTTTATATATATATATATATATATAAATGAATATGGATAATCATCTCAAATTTGTCAAAAGTACTAATTTTACTATTCAAATTTGTCCCAAATTCATTAAATACTACCCCAAGTTCGTTTCATTAGAATTTGATAAAAGCGAGTACCCGAGAAAATCCGACTTGTTTTCATCCCTACATTATTTTTTTTAAAGGATCTCTACATTAAATTAAGGCCATAGAGTATACTTGTTATGCTATATTTAGTGGACACTTTGGCGCGGCCGGTTCCACCGTGCGATTGGTCAACGCATCAAAATTGACTTTTTGAAAATAAAATTAATTTTTTATTTTTTTAAATTTATATAAATTCTAATTAAAAATTAATAAATCCTAATAAAATTAATAAATTTTAATTGAGAATAAATAAATTTTAATTGAGATTAATAAACTTAATTGGGAAGAATTAAAGTAAAAATGAAAATTGAAAAAAAAATGAAAAAACTTAAAATTTTAAAAAAATCAAAAATATATTTAAAAAAATAAAAAAGGCCGGCGCGAAGAAAGGCTAGATAATTTTTTTATTTTTTTAGGGCTCAGGTTTAATTAATATAGAACTTTTGAATACTAAATCTCTTTTTTGTACTAAAATATTTAAGTTTTGAAATATTAAGAAGTAAAATTTATAATTTAGTGAAGGGTAATTTTAAACATAGCCTCTAAATCTTTCACTGTAGCCTCCTAATTAATTTAATAATAAATTAAATAAGTAAATATACAATTATACCCTTAAATAGCCCCTTAAAATTTTAATAAAACAAAAAATATATTTGTTTTGCTTCATAGCCACCGCCGCCGGCGAACCTCTCCATCTTCATGGATCTCTTCATCATCGAACCGCGAGCAAACAAACTAAGATTAGATGGCAATGAGAAATATTGATAGCCCAGTTGGTCAGAGAAGGAAATCATGGATCCTCATTGTCGAGAAGATTGAAAAGGGCTTCAATTACTTTCTCCGCAAGAATACTAAGAACACGTTTTCGACTTCTATATCTATTGTTTTGGGATTTTGCTTTTTATTTCTCAAGTTAACTGCTATGTCTAATCCTAGTGACTCTCTCTCTCTCTCTCTCTCTCTCGTGTGCATAGATAAGAAATATAAAACCAAAGAGAGAGGATTTCGGAGGTAACTAATTGATGAATTAACACAAAAATGAACTACACGAGAGAAACATCCATTGGATTGACGGCAATGGCGGCCAGTAAGCAGTACGGGAGTATTGAGGCGGTGGCAGTGGGGCTATAAATTTTTGTGCATGCTTCTTTCTTAAATTTTTTGGGACTACAGATTATTAAGTTAGTAGTATTTTTTATTTATTTGCAATTTAATTTGGAGGTTATAAAGGTTTACTAGTACTTTTATTAATAATTTTATTATTATTTAATTAAGGGGCTATGAAGAAAGAATTGGGGGCTATGTTTAAAATTACCCTTTATTGAATGAAACTTGAAAGATATCGTTAACACAGCAGAGATATAAAAAATTATACCCTATAGGCCTATACAAAAAATTGGCCCTTGGATTTAGAGGCCCTTATTTGATATAGAAATAAATAAAAGTGGGCCATTTGCTCATGGCCCTTATTAAATTAATTGCAAAAATTAATGTTTAAATGGCTAATTAGATGAACATTTTATCACTTAAGCTAAGAAAATTACTTGATAGATAAATACTCAAATCAAAATAAAAAAGAAACAAGAAGAAGTCAAGCACTCAGCCCACCCTGCTTTAAATCTATTGAAATTTATTGGATTCAATATAAGTGTATGATTGGTTCGCTATTTTTTGGGCATGAAAAGTGATTCAATTAATTGAATTCATTACTTTTTGTTTGGTTTAGGTATTGGGTTAATCATTACCCTTACTTGAGGGTAACCCAATCCCCAAAATGTTACCCTCCAAACTAGAGTGATAACAAAATCCTTTCCTCTCTGGAATCATTTCACAAGGTGATTCATTTCCATTATTGAACCAAACATCCAATAAAAGTAACACTTATTGTTACCATTCATCCACTCTACTTGATTTCATTCCCTTTCCATTTCACTTATGGAACCAAACGAGCACTAAATCTATATACTTCATGAATGGATGCATGTAAAATGCATATATCTATTTTAATTAATTAAATCCAATAAATTTCTTCAAAGTCACGGAATTAACTAAGGATGAGAATGATAAAATTGCACATATCCAGATCTAATATAAAAAAAATTATAAATATGAATCTGAAGTTTTATAGAGGCACACTCTCATGCAACCAATCTCATGGGATGCAATCGGATCCGGGTTGACCCGACTCGGTCAAACCTAGTCAATCCGGATCAACCGTTGACTTTTCACTTTTTTTTAATTCGATTTAAAAAAAATTCTTCTCCGCATTCGGCTCTAATTTTAAGTTATAGATAAGGTAATATTAATGTTTTTTAGCTCGCTATGAGGCCTTCGGCTCCCCTCGCTCAACTCTTTAAAAAAAATGAATAAAAAAACTGAAAAAAATCCATTTTTTTTTATAAAGTCAAAAAAAATAATAAGACATTCAGAAGTGTCCTATTTTATATCTATTAGGACACTTCAAAATGTTTTAATAAGTCGACGGATTAAAATAATCTTATGTCAGGCGCTTGTAACACACGCGCCACGCGCCGATATTAAAAAAAATATTTGTCAGACGCGTGTGATGCATGCGCCTGACTTAAGGGTTAGATGTGGCACGTGGCTTACATGCGCCCGCGCGTGTGGTTTCGGTCGCACCCCATGCAACGAGTCGCATACAAGTTTTTGCGATAAATAAATTATAACTTATATGCTTTCACCTTAAAAATCAAGTCCTTGCCCTTTTATTTGGATGGTTCTCTTACATTTACGTAGCACCATACTATTGATAAATCAATATTATAAGAATTAGAAAGTAGTAAATGGGAATGAGAAAAAGCAACCGTAAATTACATACTCCCTCCTATTCAAAATATTCTCTCCTATTCAAAATGTAAGTCTTTTTAAGGCTTTTATAACTTTTGTAAAATATATGTCATTCTAGCATTTTTTTCACATTCAAAATCTATAATTACCCCTAATTAATTCACCCCCAAACTCACATTTTCACTATTCACTAATTTCAATTCATAATTTATCAACGTTAAATTTAATAAAAAAAATTTTCCTTAATTTGTGTGCACAACTCTAAAAAGACTTACATTTTGAATAGGAGGGAGTATGTATCAGTATAACATGCATATATATACTCCCACTTTCTCCAAATAAATGTCTGGAACCACCAAAAATTTTGTCCCCAAATAAGTATCCTATTACAAATTTATATGCAAAAATTATGCCGAATTGTCATATTTACCAACTCAAGGCTAAAAATTTACTTTTTCGATTTCCTATGCAATAATTAGGGGTAAAATGAATCATTTTACCCACTACCTTAGTATACACATTTTGACGGCTCAAGACACTTATTTGGGATGAAGTGATTATATAATACTTGTGTATTTTGTTTTGTAGTGACGTATATATGTTGTATATACACAAATACTAAATGTCCCTTGAGAACAACCAAGTAAATCTTATCGGTGAACAGAGAAGTTTTGGATTCGAACCTACACCTCCCTCTTCCCCAAATAAAAAAAAAAACACACTCACACACACAAATATTAAATATTTGATCAAAAATTGATTTAGTGCTTTCATGTTTTTTGGGAGTTGGGATTTTGATAAAGTTGGTAGCGTGACAAATTACGTGCTAGTATATGCTTCCGAGTTTATCGGATACAAGTGAAGCACGAATACGGAAATAACACTGCGATTCTGCCAAAATTCTGCTTTTTTTTTTTGGCTCTCTACCATTTTAGCGATTCTGCAAAACCTGGCATCTGCAGAATGTAGCAAAAGCAGAGCATCCCTTCCAATACCCTCGCAACACGTGTACGTGTATTTGTCCTCGCACAATACGACAAGTTTTATAGTTTCCTCCCATTTTTCATATGGCCAAAAATCTTGCACAAGAAGCAAATAAACAGAGATTGAGCTAATATAGAGAGAGCCCTTGCCTTCATATCGTTTTCTTCAATCAACATTTTTCTCATCTAGAACTTTCCAGAATCTCTGTCGCTGCGAATCGCCGGTGGTTTTCTCTTTTCTTACTTTCTCTCTCGTTTTCTGCATGCCATTGCTAATTATCCGAGTTTTTTTTGTTTGTAGATGAAAGATTCAGAGTGTGCGGCTGCCGACTGCGTGCTGTAGTTTGTAGGTGGTAGTGACGGTAGAGGTGTGATTTTATCTACAAATTTGTGTGTTTTTGTTTTTATTTTCTGCATTTGTTTTGATTTGATGCACAACCGTCACTGTACACTTAGCTTTCATGTTTAGTCCCTTCTGCTTTATCGATGTCCAAAATTTCTTCGAGGACGTCCAAGCAGTGAAAATCTTCATCGTGAACAGAGAGATCTAGGGTTCAAACCCCACCGTCCTCGTTCCCCGACTCGAAAGAAAAATAAAATCGGTGGTCAAATTTTGGCATTCGATTTCTCTTTCCTACTTCGTTTTCCAAATCTAAGTTTAATGCTCTTGCTCTTGCATGATTTTTCCTTGAGATTTGGAATTGGTTACTTCAACTCCATTTTCAGTATCAACAGATTGATTCTCGAAATCATAATTCTGCTTCTTCACCCAATCGCTAGAGCTGCTCTGTTTTTACCACTGTGTTCTAAAATAGATGATTATCATGTTTATAGATGATTATCATGTTTTCTGCTCTTTCATATTACGTTCCTCGTTTAAAGTCTGTTTGCTTAGTTCTGTCTTCATGTTCATGTTGTTTATAATATTAAAATGTGTCTATTCGAGCGGCTAATCTTTAGGATGAATTGATTTGCCGAGTTGAGATTATGCTGCAATGCAAAAGTTTCAATGTAGAAATTAGAACAATGCACAAATGGTATTACTTCTCTACTTTTTCTCTTTGAACAGAGTTGGACATCTTTGAGCTATGGGAATGAAAAGTGAAATTATGAATACTGTAAAAAGTTGTGACATGAGAAACTGCAGCAAGAAGGAGGAAGGAATGGTTGCTGCCCAGATTTCAAAATGGAAGAAGCTAAATGGTCGAAGGTATAAAGATTGGGTGAAATCACTGGTGAAAGCCAAAGAATCTGGTTTGGAAATCACTGGTGACAATGAAGCAACCAATACTAATAGCTCACTATCACTCTCAGAGCTGGAAAGGTACTAGTATTTTTTTCAAAATTCGGAAAATATTTTATTTCAGATGCTACTTAATCATGGAATTTGGAGACTCCATATGCTCCAAATTGAATTCTGAACATTCTTAATTTTTTGTAAGAAACAAAAGATTCTAATGACTTGAAAGAAGGGACATGCATAAAGTTGAGAAGATGTTGCAGGAGAGCTAATCTCCATTTGCTAAACAAGTCTGAAACTAACAACCAAATAGATGCCTAAGTTATTTATACTTTTGAATTCATGACGCAGCCCCGAACATTCCAATTTTGTGGAGAAACAGTGCAAATTAATAATAGAGAAATCAGACAGTACAATATCATTCCATAGAATGGTTAGTTATCATTCCAAAAACATTAATTGGAAACCATTGCAAATTTTGAAACTCTCACATTCGTTAAGTGCAAGAGTGTTAGTTACAGATTACAGTACCATCTTCTTGTTGTGTTTTCATTTTTTGAAATTGTATCTTGTCTATTAAGTTCTGAGCTCTTAGTGAGATAGCATATCATGGATCTGGTTTCCTTGTAAAAGTAAAGGGTCGCAACCATATTGAATTAGACTATTGTATTAGTGCTAGCTATTTCATACTAAGAATATAATATGAGTAAACTCTGACATCTGGTTTTACCATTTTAAATTCTTCTCCAATCTTGAAGCAAATGACATGTTTCTTGGCAGCGTGGATTTTCTACTGAGGCGGGTAAGACCCTCCGGTCATGCCATAAGAAGTAATAGTCCAGACCTTGCCGATCAAACTGAGGTAAGTTTCTGCCTTTGCAATTTACAAGAACCAATTTGTTCTTTTATCAGCATCATGACTTGTTAAGCATCTCAGTCTGGGAACTTAATTGTGGAGATGGGAACTTGTTGGTTGTATTACCCCACCCCACCCCCACCCCCCTAAATTTTACTAATATTGATCTTTTTTTATGTCTTGTTTCATTTAACACATTAGTCATATCACTATTTTTTTTCTTGGAGGGAAGCTTGATTGAGACAAATTTTAGTGCACAAAGCATATATTTACTAAACATTATTCTTCATGATATCTTTTGTTGCTCTTCTTTAGCTTATATTTTCTTATCTGTTGGCAATTATGGTCACAGATATACGAAAATTGTTGATGGATTATTCATCTTCAAAGGGAAGTCTCAATACTTATGTTGCTTGATTCTCCATTATGCCATTATTTTGCTGGAAAAAGAAAAAAGAAAAAGGAGCCGGACCTTCTCAGAATGAATTTTAATATCCATTTAACTGATTGAGAGATTGTTGATCATGTAATTCATGTATAAGAGATTGTCATTGAGAAGTTAAAAACAGTTTCAGCCATGAGAAAGGGGGACAAAGGAAAAAAAAAAAAAAATTAATGTAGACTACTCTATACTAGAGGGACCCAAGGCCATCCCTTGTACTCTATATTGATTAACAAGTTGCTTTACATAGTTGTAAATTGTAATTGGAAGATATCATTGTAAATCTAAACTTTCAAAGTAAGCTTTAGTAAAAAAATCCTGGCTGCTTGATCCCAATAGCTGTTTAAGGTCACTGTGAAATTGGACTGATCACATAGGTCTGTCGAATGGAGTTTCCTGGAGTTTTATGCTTGAAAAGCACATTTTTCTTTAGTTCTACTGAGAAAATTGGAGAGTTTGTAAATATTTATCGAGTTTATTCCATGAGTTACTGTTTTTGCTGACATTTTAGCATGACAATTTATATTTATAAATGTCTTTAATGACGCTGTTGTGAATGATATTTGAAATTTTATGAGGAAAGTTACTTATGGTTTTCTGTGGCTTGGCTTATTAGTATATTTCAGTTCTTGGAATTTATATCCATCTTATTCTATTTTATGGGTTAACTGTTGGCATTATTATGATAAAGGTGCAGAAAATAGAGGAATTGGTGCAACCTTTTGGGGAAGAGAACAAAACCACCACAACTGATTTTGTGGAGTATTGGGTTCCTGTGAGGCTATCCAACATACAGACAGCGCAGTATTGTGGCTCTCTATTTTCAAATTCAACAGTTTTGTGCTCTTCTTCTAAGATCGATCCAATGAAATTCCTCCATGAGATTCTGGTCTCTACCAAAAAGGTGTATATCTTCTTTGGCATTAGAGACTCTAGATTCAGCTAATTTTTTATCTACTTATTCTCGTTTGTTTAGTTTTATTAATATTTCTGATTTGTGATATGGCAAATACTCTGTCCCAGTGCTGTGATCATCCTTATCTCGTGGACTGGTCTTTGCATACCTCTTTGATAAAAGGTATTCCACAACCCGAACAATTGGATGCACAAATTAAATTGAGTAGCAAATTGCTTCTCCTCCATAAGGCCCTATTTGAGATCAACAAGCGAGGATTGAGAGTACTTGTCCTTTATCAGGTATTTTATCAATTCTACCCCACGATAAAAGAGGTATTTAAAGAAGTTACGTTCCAATCTAATTTCAAAGTTTTTGACAGCCTTTAACTCCTAAATATGACATTCATGTGACAACATGCATGCCTCTTATATCTCTGATTCTTGACCAACTTAAAAGCATTTTTGCAGTGGTTCTTTGGAGTTGTCACCTGACGTCCTTCCACTGTGCATTATGAAGTTATGGAATTATATTGCTTCTTTTCTATGTTACCATGTATGTTTGACGTGGACCTATATAATCATGCAAAGGATGTTTATATATGAATTGATATTTGTCTCTTTCTAAACGTGTTACAAAAAAATAGTCACTTGGAGGTTCTGGACCAATCAATACTGGAGATATACTGGATGATATTATTCATGAAAAGTTTGGTGGAGATTCTTTTGTACGTGTTGATGGACAGATACCTCGGTCCAGAAGGCAACCAGTCCTCGACACTTTCAATGACAAAGATGGTGGGAAATTCGTCTGCTTGATGGAAACTCGTGCCTGTATTACAAGCATGAAACTTAAATCTGTGGACATTGTTATCTTCTTCAATAGTGATTGGGACCCAACGAATGACTTGAAGGCTCTGCAGAAGATCAATCTGGATTCCCAATTTAAGCAGGTGAAGGTCTTTCGCTTGTATTCAGCTTACACCGTAGAGGAAAAGGTACTGATGCTTACCAAGCAAGGCATGACTCCAGAAGGCAACATACGAAGCATAAAACGAAGTACATGTCATGAGTTGCTGACTTGGGGTGCCTACTACTTATTTCAAAAGCTTGAAGAATTTCATGCCGTCTGTACTACTGATACAGATTCAGTTGATTCTCATGGGAACACTTCTGTGGAAGATGTGTTCCATGAGCTGTCCATCTTATTACCTAACAATGACAATAGTAATGTTGATGCCAAGAGCTCATTAATTTTGGAAGTACAACAGAATGGAGGTGTTTACTCTTCCAATATCTCTTTGGTAGGCGAAGTCGAGTATCCTCTCATGGACAATTTTTCAGTCATTGCGGAGATGTTAACCAAAGAACCACCATACATTTTCTGGATAAATATGCTTGAAGGGAGGACGCCTAGCTGGAAATACTTTTCCTCATGTCAATCAACAAAGACTAGGAAAAGTGCACAAAGCCTTGATGAATTGCTTGAAGAATGTGTTGGACCCTCCAAGAGATCCAGGACAGAGGCCGGAAGCTCTGCAGGTGAAGAAACTCCTACAACTACGAGGAGGAAAAGAAGAAGACGCCGTGCTTCAGGTTTAGCCAATATCTTGTCCATCTTATAGATTATTCCATCAGTTTCTTTTTTGGTGTTTCTCTTTCATCCATGTATGTGTGCTTGGGAAACATAGGATCTATCATATATATAACATCATTTTCAACTCACAAGGTGAAGCAGCTGCTCTGACTCTATTGGATAAGCCATCCTCAACAGAGCTCCACTCTCTGGTAGTAATGATGCATATGTATAGATTGTTATGTTTATTCTCTCTCTTCCAGAAAGTCAAGTTTCTGACTTGTCTTACTGTGCTATTATACTTTCGCAGTCGCCTCCTGATGATGATGATGATCAATTGCCTTCTCTAGAACATTCTACAGGACAGTCCCCTCTCCGAACCACTCAAAGAGCTTCAAACACGAAGGGAGATGCAGGAGCGCGAGAAGCCACTCAAGCAACTCATGTTAAGGTACTTGAATCTGTCTGTAAAGCTCTCCAGGCAGAATTGGATAGACTAGAAAAGCAGAAAACAGAATCTTCAAAACAGCATGAAGATAAGGTTTGTCATCCCAACTCTTCCTTTTCAGCCAATCCTGATTTGATCTTGTTTGAACTCACACAACCATTCCACCTCCCATGATCATCAACCTGCAGAAAGAGCAAACAAGAACAGAATGTGAGAAGGAGGTTGATCGGATACGCAAGAAGTACGAGGAAATCCTTCAGAACGCTGATGCAGCTTATCTGGAGGAGAAACAGCTTCTCGATTCTAGATACAACAAAGTCCTCGTCAATAAGGCTTTGGCTGAGGCATTGATGCAGAGGGATGCCAACAATAATGCATCTCAAGGTAACTATATATACACTACTCTCTCCGTCCCACTGAACATGAAGGTAAAAAGTTAGAGAGTGGGTAGGTTCCACCACTTTTGAAGAGTTTATTGTTTCCTTATATAAAGACAACTTATATGAAAACAAGACAAGTTTAGTGGGACAGCCCAAAAAGGAAAGAAAGACAAATTTAGTGGGACGGAGAAAGTATTTTTTAAGCAATAAGTTTTTACTGATTCTGATATTTGACTTGAAATTATTCCTCCATGTCGCAGTGGCAGTAAAATTTTCATTGGAGCAGGCATATAGACTGATTTCTCAAACGCCTAAATCAAGCACGGTTGCAGTAGGCCCCGTTGGTTTGCCAGCAGCAGCTCGTCTCGAAGCGAGCTGCTTCTTGAGGGCGGCTGCGCCACACTTGAGGGGAATGATGCGTTCTCCGCCGTGTACAGTGCCCAAACTGTCATCTGACCGCCCAAGTATAACCTTTTTGCCGGTTAGCCTTGAGCGGGTGACAGCGCCGTTAGCCGTTCTGTTACCGCCGTGAAGGAATCGGCGTTCATCTTTTTTTGTCTGACTTTAGGCAGCTACACGACTTGTAGATACTAACAGAACATAGCCTTTTTTTGTTGTTTTGAGTTGAGAGAGAACTTTCCCGCCAAAAACTTGTTCGTTATTGAGAAAGAAAAAAAAAGATACAATCTTTGTATCATTGTTTAACAAGAAGCTAATTAACATATATAAAACGTGATTTTAATTATATGATGAAAGTCGTAAACTTGTTGGTTAATGACGATCATAGAAATTACATATTATACAAAATTGCAATTTTCGACGATAATCAAGAAAACCAAGAAAACCTATCCATATGTAGTTGCATATTAGGTGTTGAAGTTAAGCCTTCTGATAATAGTCACAACATCCAATAAAACCAAATACTCCCTCCGTTTCCGAATAAGTGTCGTATTTGAAAAAAAAATTGTCCCCAAATAAATATCATATCGTAGATTTCTATGCAAAAGTTATGTCAAATTTCTATGTTTACCATTTGACTTAAGACAAAAAGATTATTTTTTCAATTTTTCAGATAATTATTAGTGGTATAGGGAGTCATTTTGTCCACTGTCTTTGGTATGTAAATAGTTCGAAGGGGCCCCGCAAAAATGGGATTTGAATGGGGTACAGGAAAAGTCATGCAATTGGAACTGAATTCTGTCAATCTAGTGATTGGAAACAATGCAGTTTTTTTCTCATCTCAACTAGGAATCTTGGCAAAAGATGGGGAACAAATGGCCCATTTGTTATACAGACTGGAGAGCAGTCCCTAATACATAAAAGGAACTTGTATGGGTTGAAGTGAATGTACTATTTACAATCACTTGAAAATTTAAACTTTTTTTAATATTCCATATTTTAGTATATTTCTTTATAATTTTGTTGTAGGAAAATACAAACTTATCCGATAGTTTTAAAAAAAATTGTATGAAAACACTTGGAAAGCTTTGGAAGGATTGGAAGAATCGATTGAAAGCAAAGTATTATGCCCCACATAGGCATGACAAGACCGTATTGTCGAAATGTCCCCCAAGAGTGGAAGTCGATCAATGGCATGTACTTGTAAACTATTGGAGCTCCAAAAATGCAAAGGTTAATAATACAATTTTAAATAATTAAATTATGAATATATTTCATTTATTTATATGAGAATATTTCTATATAAATTGTAAACCTTGGTGTTTGGTTAAATTACAGAAACTTAGTAAGAACAACAGCAAAAGTCGGAAGCATATCAAACTTCCACCTAGATTGGGACGAAAGGATATGACCAATGTCATAGAAGAGGTATCAAGACAAATACTAATTTCTAAAATTTGTATATAATGGTATGTATCATAATGTTCTGTTTCTATATTTTTTTTTAATGATAGTACTGCCGAGAATATGGTAATGAATCATCAAAGTTGGATTTGTTTGTGTATACACGATAGAATAAGAGCGGAAAACCAATTGATAATGACACATAAGATAAAATAGTAAGTACTTTTTACTTTATTAAAGTGTTACGTTCATTTGGTTGCTAGTAAGTTGAACTATGAATGAGATTCTTCGTAACAGTGACGTATCCGGGATTTTTAATTTGGAGGGTGCGACAAAGAATTACACAATCATAAATATAAAAATTATTTAATATTAAAAGTAATACATCTCAAAATATTGTTCAATTATAAAGTCATACAATTCAAAATACAAAAGAAAATTACATAACTATCTAATTTATTTTTCGACGAGTCTTCATTTGTTGAAAGCGATTGACAATCTCGTCATCGGAAACTTGTAAAAACATATCTCTCTCAATAAAAGTCACCAAAACAATCATTTAAAAATTGATCCCCCATGCTATTTCGCAACTTATTTTTGACATAAGTCATTCTAGAAAATACCCTCTCAACACTTGCAGTAGCAACCGGAAGAATCAACACACCAACTTGATGAGCAAAAATACTAGAGGATAAGTCACGTGTCTCCTTGTTTCAACAAGCTTCATCGAAAGAGAACTAACATAGTGCAAATTATGAAACTCTTCATCTTTTTTCATATCTTCCATGAATATATCAAGTTGACATTCAAGAGTTATCAAATCAATACTTGAAAATTTAGGCATTTTCTTGAGGAGAATCATTTGAAGGAGACACACTAGCACTAGAAGGATTCTCACTTTTATTAGGTGAAGAACATGAACTCCCTTGAGATTTTATTTTCTTGAACATAAATTGTTGAAGATTGGATTGTTTCACCATTCCTTTTCATTTTCCTAACAATTAACAAAAATTATTTTCATTCGCACAATTAATAAATGACACAATTAACAATCATCTTTTCCACCAATTTTCATGTTCAGAAATCACAATTCATAGAATTAGGGGCACATTAATAAAATAGAGGATATAATTCCAACAATCAAATATTCAAAGTTCACCATTGAACTAAAATATTTGAAATACTAAATATTAATCTAGGGCTTAATAGATTAATACCTTGAATTATAAATCGGATATAGAGATGAGCGAACTTTGAAAGTTGGAGTAAGAGTGTTGGTGCGGCGGTAATCGAAGGAGGAGGCGCCACAAATAATTGCAGCCAAAATAAGTCGGCAAAGACGACAAGAACAGGAAAAAAAATGAAAAAGCGGATGTAATGAGTATTATGTTCTGTCTCTCGTCTTTCCCTGTTAATTGTTTTAATATTTTACCTTTGTTTTTTTTATCATTTTGTATTGATGGGCTTTTTAATTTTTTTGCTATGATGGGCTTTTTAGCTTTGAGTTTACTTTTTTTTTATAGGCCTTTGAGTAGTTGGGCTTATTTGGGGGTACAATTTATTAGATAAATTCATTTATAACATTAATACTACTAATATTTTTTATTGTTTTGGGGGAGCAGCTGCACCCCCATGCTTCATGCTAGATACGCCACTGCTTCGTAATATGGTTTATGTTAGATTCTTCATAATATAATTTGGCCTCATTCTGATTTGTAAAATATAGAAGTTGTAACATTGTTGATTGAGTTCTATCGATAAATAAAATTTAGGAGTTGTCATGCTCAATTCTTGTTTGATATTTAATTTTCTGAATCGGTCTTATTTACTGTCAAAAACTTATTATAAAATGGGTATTACAGTAGAGAATTTCTAAGTGTTATTGTAGGAGTGATACTGTAAATATGGCACGACTATATTAATTTTATTGTTTAAGTATTTGATTTAACATTTGTCAAGATGTTGTCCGAATTCAATTGATTCTATTTATTATAGTTTTCAAGATTTTCTCGCACTTTTTAAATTCTGGTATGACCTGCATATTATTTTTGCTTTTATTTAAGATTTTAATTTCCTAATTTATCTAGATTTTCATTTACAGTGTTTATTTTTCTTTTAACATGATTTTTGCACATATGATCTTAGAAAATGATTGGGGTATTATTTAGACTTTTGTTATTTTTTTTTCTTTTATTTTGTGATTTGTTATTAGGCTATTCTAAAAGAGTTGAAGCAAAAGTTGTTTGAGAATTTGTGAGATAAAATTGGTTCTAATGACTAGATCTTTGAAGATGTTATTGGAAATGAAGCATCAGGATGTTTACGCAGTAGCATAGTTGCTTCAAAGAGTAAGAATGTAACTTTCACTTCCCGAGAAGAATTTGATCGAGCTGTCCAGAAAAAATCTAATGATGTAGTGGCAAGCATTTGAAAGGGCTTTGAAGATAAAATGTTAAAATTTAAAGATGGCTATTGTTCTAAAATGGAGATGCATGCTTCAGGCTCGGCTTCTCAGATTAGAGGGTTTAGATGAACATGTAAGTCAACATTATATACATTTCATTATAAGTTAGTTTATAACTCATACTTTTAAATTTTATCGAAGGTATCCGGCTCTTTCAATCCTCGACGCATGCAAGCTTTCAATTATGGGTCTACATCTGAAGGACTTATGAACATGGAGAGCTCGACCCAAGCAAATGAAACTCTTGAGGTATCATATTGAATTTTGATGGTCCCTGAGCTGGGTCTTTGGTGTAGAGGGGGGGTGAATACACCAAAGATAGATTTCTGAAAACTTTTTCAAGTTAAAAACAGAGTTGGTGAGCTCAGTTATGAATCCAGCTGAGGAAAGTCAGTTGGGCTAATAACTTAGCTGGCGGTGCGGAAAGTGGTGGTTTGAAAACTTAGCTCGATTGCTTAGAAAAAATCAGCTTGAAAATATTCTTTGCGTTTTCGACTTAGTCAAGTTATGCAAGTTTATAGTCAAAACACAGCTGTCTTTGGGGAGCAGCTGAGTATGCAGATTTGAAAAAAAATACAGCTGGCTGGGTCACACAGCCAGAGAACTTTTAAGCTTGAAAACTTGTGTTGTGTTAATGCAGTTAGTTCTTTAAATATAAAATGCAGAGAATAAATAAAGCAATAAAGAACTCGGAATTTTAAAACTATGAACGAGTTCTGGGTAAAGAGGGGGTTTGATTTGGGGTTCCAACTATAAACGTGTTCTTACAATGAAGAACTTAGAGTTAGATGAACTCGTTCGAAATCTAGGCTTAAGATATATAAAGATTTCTGCCTAGGAATCAGACGAAAAACTGGGCAGTTTCTGGACTAGAAACACTTTAAGAAAAAGTTCTTTGAACTATTTAGAACTGCTTGTAAGCTTTTGAGAACTTGATAATTTCAGAGAATGAAAGCTTGTAAAGAGTTTTTCGTGTTTGATCCTGAGGTTGAAGACGGGTTTATATAGGTAGAGATTCAAGACTAGCCGTTTGAATCTTACCTACTCTTCTTAAATTCGATATCTTCCGTTGGGCGTTTCTGCACCTGTCTTCATGAGTGTCACATCCTAGGATCTGAAGTCTAGGATGCTGATTTGGCAATCCCTCATTGGTCGAGGCATATTGATTTCCTCTGACATCGGGATCTCTGCCTTTGGAGTTGGCTTTTGAATTCAGAGCTAGATTGGGTAAACTGACTTGAAGTGACGTCTTCAGAGTTAGTTCCCTTTGTTCTGTACAGCTGGACCAGTTGTTTCTTGAACTCAGCTCGATTCTTTCTTCAACTTAATCCTGCTCCGTTTTGAACTAAGCTCAGCTGGAAAACTCAGCTGATAGTTGACTCCTGTTGTAAACACAGCTGGATCTTCTGCTGTCTTCTGCTCTGTTATCCACTGCTGTAAAACACAGCTGGATCTTCTGCTGTCTTGAGCTTCTGCTGTCTTCCGCTTCCTGAACCTGTAAACTTAGAAAATCTAGAGCTCAAACAGGCGAGCTGGAAAACACAACTTAGGTTGATGCGATCATCTACTCGGTTGGAGAACAGTTGAGTTTTGGTATTAAATCAAAACTTTATAATTTTCCCAACAAATTTTTACTTTTCAAAATATATTACTCCCTCCGTCCCTGATAAGTGTAGTCCACTTTCCTTTTTCGTCTGTCCCCCATAAGTGTGGTCCTTCCTTAAATGGATATGACCCCACGTAAAATTTTACCCCTTTACCCTTTAAAAGTAACTAACACTACAACAAAGTGGGTCTCATTCTCCACTCACTATGCATCTACCTAACATCCTTCTTAAAACCCGTGCCCCTTCTTCCGGACCATACTTATCAGGAATGGAGGGAGTATATTCTAATATTTTCACAATATTATATTTGATTTATCTTATTAGATGAGAGTAGAGATTAATAATTCAGCCGAGAATGACACACACATTCATTTAGATGATCCACGTCTCAAGGTATTATTATCTATCATACTTTTCTTTTTAAATTAATATATGTTGTATGTGTGAGATATAATTCTTTTTTTTTTAAATTATAGATGTAGGAACAAGGGAAAAGTGCTACACGGAAAAGCAAAAATAAAGAAAATGATATTGAATGTCATCCTTTTCACTTATGAGATTTGCATTGTTTCATACCTAGATACTAGATTAACTTTAGACATTTGATATTTGAAGATAGCGTTTTAAGACATGTGAATTTTAGTAGATATATTCTTATTTTGACATTTAGAAAATATTTATTTTTATATTATTGTGGACATGTGAATTTTAATAGTGATATTTATATTTTAACATTTTGATATTTATTTTTATATTATTTTGAAAAAATTACTCTACTAAGTGTCGTATAAGTGACGCAACATTTATGAGGCAATAAAAAAATGGGCAAATTGCATAAAAATTCTCCACTTTTTACCAAATTCTGGTTTATTTCCTGACCTTTTAAATTTTTTTAAAAATTCCTCACCTTTCAATTTTTCTCAATTTTATCCCGGCGAACAATTTCCGGTGAATTAAATGCTTACATGTCGCAATAAATGCTTACCTGTCGCAATAAATGCTTACCTGTTATTAGTAATGCTGATCTGTTATACGTGTGGCTGTTAAGTGGTATGAACGACGTCGTTTACAATAATACACAAAACTACGTCGTTTACAATAATACACAAAACGACGTCGTTTACTGAATGATTTAGAAAGATAGAATAATATGCACACGACTCCTCAGTTGATAGATTCTCTAATTTGCTCAAATCCCTAATTCTCTGTTAGTTGTTGCGATGAAGTCAGTAATTTTACAGTAAAAAATTACTTGAAGCTGGTAATTAGGATAATTTATTGTTCTTTTTGTCGTCTCGTGTTTATCTTCTTGTGCGAACGAAGTTTTCAACATCTGCAACAACTTCAACAGCTTCGAACTGTGCATTTAACTCTTCATTCTCTTCAATACCAGAAATGTTGTCGTTTCTCCTATCTTTAACCGTTGAGTTCATCAGTCGCTCTACTGCCAAATCCCTCTCAAGCTTAATCTTTTGGAAACAACGTTTATAGTACGTCGTTAGCTCCGGGTCAAGCCAATCCTAGTAGGCACAATCACCCCACTACATTCGAAATAAAAACATCACGCTCCAATCAATTGAGTAGTGCGTTAAATTCAAATATAAAGTTGAATTTCACTTACCCCGCCTCTGTGACGACAATAAAAATAGCGTCTCTCTGGGTTCTCCAAACTATTTGAAGTCTTCATGACTGCACGTTCTCCCTATTTGCAAAGCCTTTGGTATTCGGGTTTGGACGTATTCATTGAGCCCGTTCGTGAAGACGAAGAAGCCATCAACGATTAACACAACCAAATGCGAGAAAGAGAGGAAAAATCTACAGAGGGGATGAAGCGGGAAAGAGGGAGAGAAAGAGGGGAAATCTACAAAAACACAAAATCGATATGCCCTAGGATGTAGATAAGTGTTTCTTAGAGAGGAAACGACGACGTTTTTCATTAATTAAAACTACGTCGTTTGCTCGGTCTCGCCGATTTGCCATATAAGCATTTCCGGCCTCCACATCAGCTTCAATTTGGGGGAAATTGTTCGCCGGGATAAAATTGAGAAAAATTGAAAGGTGAGGAATTTTAAAAAAAATTAAAAAGTTGGGAAATAAACCAGAATTTGGTAAAAAGTGGGAAATTTTTATGCATTTTGCCCTAAAAAAATGATGTATAAGGTGTTGCATATTTTGTAGCTTAGTATGAATTTTTGCAACAATAGTTATATGTTGCACTACTATGCGACACTTTAAATCACATGTGTCACCAAAAATTGTGTCACTTAATTCCATTGTCATAAATTATAGCGTGTCATATTAATTAATGACGTACAATTGATGCAATATTTATGACATAATAATAAAGTGATGCAAAATGTGTTGCATATTTTGCGACCTAATATCATTTTTTGTAACAATTTTTATATGTCGCATTATTATGCGACACTTAATATATGACATCACATGTGTGGTGAAAAATTGCGTCACATTAATTGAAATGCGACAAGTTAGTGTTGCATATTATGATGCGTCACTTTAATTAATGTCACCTCATATGTCGCAATTGGACATGCGTCACAAAGTTTACTGACACGTAATATATCACAAATTTTATGCGACAATTATTTAAGTGAAGCACAATGTGTCGTATATGTTGCGTTACAATTGAAACAAAATTGACGCAAAAATACAACATCAATATTTGCGATACAATTGGACAAGACGCAAAGAATGTTGTAAAATAGCTTTTGCGACATTAAAACATAAGTTTGCAACACAGTTTTCACGTCACAAAAGGTCGTTTCTCTTGTAGTGTCGCTGGAAACTGAATTTAGATCATGGATTCGCCAATCAGGGTAGATTGATAGGTTCATTGAGCAACGCAATTTTCAACCGATGATCAGTCTTTTGGTTAGGATCATGATGCAACGCATACTAATCTGGGGAATTTGATCATTCTAATAGTTGATTGCGACAGTCCATTGCTGGTAGATTGGGCCAAACCTTGTCCACCAGGTTCTGATCAAGTATATTTGAAGGGTCCATATTTTCAAGTAAGGATGAATTGTTAAATGTTGTGGGATTGTATCGTATGGAGAATCTAGCAGAATACTTAGTGCCCATATCTGATAGTAAGCGATGGGTATGTCTTTGCAAGCACATTATAGATTGCTTGTTTAAGCTTCGAGCCATTCAGAATAACGGAATTTGGAGAATCAGTAAGTTTTCCTCGCCTCATACTTTCCAAATAGAGTTGGATCGATTTTCTATATGACAAGTTCCTGTTAAGATTATGGGCATATATTATTCACGTAAATTGGTAGACGAGAAAAAAAACGTTGAAGCCAAAACAAATGATGACAGAGATGCTTAGTAAATATGACATTGATATTAAATACGGATTTGCCTTGCGCGCGAAAAATATCGCTATAGGAATTGACATACGGAGACTTTGAGAAGTCTTTTCAACAACTACCGTCTTACTTGCATTTATTGAGAGAGTGAAGTATCGGGACTGTGAATAATATAGAGACGAAAAGTAATGGCGAGTTCCACTATATGTTCCTAACTTTGGGACAATATATTCATGCATTCAAGCAGCAGTATTTGTAGTCGGTCATTGTTGTAGATGGGATTCATCTTAAGGAAAAGAACAAAGGAATTTTATATGTCGCTGTTACAAAAGATGGAAATGAAAGAATATTTCTTCTTGCAATCGGTGTTGGTCCGATTGAGAATAATGAATCGTAGATTTGGTTTCTGAGTAAGGTGCATTCGTGTTTGGGAACGTGGGATGATTTATTGATTGTGTCTGACCAACACTTGAGCATCAAGAAGGCCATTTAGTTTGTATATCCGAATGTCGCACATGGTGTGTGCTATTTTCATTTAAAGAAGAATTTGATACCATATGGTAGACATGTTGCTGCTATCTTTAAAGAAGCAGCATACACTTATTCTGAAGCAATTCTCCAAAAGAATATGTTTGCATTCGAAGCTATGGACAAAGATGGAGCTTACAAGCGACTTTCCGAAATTGGTGTTGAGATGTGGACAAGATGTAAATGTCATGTGCATCGTTTCAGTTACTTGACATTGAATGCAGCCGAGGTTGTGAATGCTCGTTGATCATGAGTGAGACGTTTGCCTATTTGTGCAATGCTCGAGAATTACTGCATCGTTTTGGAGGAATGGTTTGATGAGCAACTACCAAGCAATGTAAATAGGGATCATCCATTAACGCATAACAGCGGACAAAAACTAGCGGTGGTTGTGGAACTGGGACATCGTCGTACTGCCCGTGCGACCACCCCATATATGTACATGATAGATGAAGATAAGAAGTTATCTTACTTGGTTGACCTTCAGAATTCAACATGTGAGTGTCGTAAGTTCGAGTTGGACTTAATCCCTTGTCGTCATGCTTGTGCCGCCATTAGGTGTGGTAAAATTATTTATATTTTTATTTACTTTATTTTTTATTCTAATTTATGTCGTTATTTTAATTTAACTATTTAACTCATTATACTAACTATTTATTTGATTTTTATTTTATGTTAAATTTGTGCGTATTTTATCAGGATCATAATTTATGCCTCAAATTTGGATTAAATATGTAATGATGAATCTCAAACTCTAGAGAAGCCTCTTGAACTGTATTACCTGGAATCTATTTGATACCGACTCATTATTTAAATTATGAAAAAAAATCCATAAATGGAATGTGTCCCACGTTTTTTTTAAATATTAATTTTTTTTTACTATCTATCATACTATATCAACTTGGATCCATAATTAAAGTGAACAAAAAATACATGTGCAACGATGATGTGTATTATTTTCTACATTTCTTATTGGGCTAGGCCCAATAAAGCCTAAATACATGAAAAAAGGATATTTGATCCGAAAAATATCCAATCAGGTTTAAAACACGGTTCAAATTATCTAACCCAATGAATATTTCTAGAATATGTTTTTAAACATGTACATGAATACAAAAGGAAGCTAAAGGGACTGAAAACCGGTTGAAAAGCTAAAAAGACAAGGAAAGATACAAGGAAAGACATCAAATATGATACTCCCTCCGTCCGTGATAAGTGTAACACATAGGGATGGCAACGGGGCGGGTTCGGGGCGGGGATTGCTTTCCTATCTCCATACTCGTCCTAGAAATTTGCCCCCAACCCCGACTCCATACCCGTATAAATCGGAGTGGGGCGGGGTCGGGGATTATCCGGTGGGGGGAGGATACCCATCGGTACCCGCTTAAGAGATAGAATCTAAAAATTTAAACTTTATTTTGAATTCAAAATTTACTTTCTCTCCTAAAAATTTAAGGTAAAAAGAGCAAAAGTTAATGAAGTTAATTCTAGTGAAGACAATCTTATTTATAAGCCAACTCCTATCTTCTATTCATTTTCGATGTGGGACAAAGAATAATGAAAGAGGAGGGAGAAATGAAAAGAAATAATCCCACATTGAAAATTGATGTAAAATGAGAAGGAGAGTTGTGTTATATAAAGGAGGAGAGGTAGCAATATATATGCGTCTAACTAATTCGGATTTTTGGTCAACATCATGAATTCGAATTTCCATATTAATAGTTTTTTTAATAATATATAAATATAATTTAAAAAATATATTAAATATAATATTTTTTTCAGGGTGGGTTCGAGGTGGGGACCTATATACCCGGCCCCTCCCCGAACCCGGCCCAGGTATGAGTTTCTATATCCATTAGGGACACATGGGTATAATTTCCATCCCTAGTAACACATTGAATTCGACACAGATTTTAAGAAAATGTTGGTAGATTGGTTTTGACTGGAGAAATGACCTACTAAGGACAATAATTAAGGAAGTAGATAGCTTTATTAGGAGATGCTTAATCTAGTGAATAACTTTATTGGGTTGGTTATTTTACTTTCCCTCTATTCGGTTTCTCTCTCCTTACTTTAAAAGCCTATGCTATTGAAGCACTGTTGGTCAAAATTTGTGCACAACACACGAAAATCGACGGCGGCATGTTCTCCATGGTTGTGAGAATCGACGACGACTTGTTCGCCATGGCTGCAAAAATCGACCAAGTCGTATTCACCACAATCGCCAGAATCGAATGAATCATTGACATAAGCATACACATCCATGGTTTCACTCACATAACTCGCAGCATCCATGGAATCACTCACGTAACCTGTAGCCTCCATAGAATCGAGAAATGGTGGGAGAGAATCATCCATTTTGATGAGAGAAGAGCTATCAGAGAAGAGCTAGCAGTTGTTCTTGGGTCAGTCAATAAGTGGGTAGCAATCAATTGTGTGTCATGGGCCTACATAGATTAGGATTAATCGAGTGTGATTAGGAAAAATTAGTGTAGGCCAAAGGGTGGTATTTTTGTAAATAAGTGGGACTTATGAGGTTTAAATTTAAGGGTAGTGTGTGGGGTTATTTCCTAAATGGAAAGTGGTACACATATAATAGACGCACGCAAAAGGAAATTGTTCTACATTTATGATGGACGGAGGAAGTAACACATTTCATATCGAGTATCCTAAAGACAGAACTGATGGCATAATTCTTAATTAAAGAGAAGAAAGACGTCAACTATGAACTCACAAGACAAATCTGATACTCCCTAGCTACTAAACTATAAAAGTGTCGCTGATAAACCTCTACACGTAGAAGCTCATCATGGGCCCATTAGGGAATATTCTTAACTGTCTCCATATATACGAGGATCTTCAAGATACGCTTGATGCGGACATAAACAACATGTACGCTTTGCATGAAGACTTGAGATAATAGAAATACCCTTCAACATTGTTCTTATCAGACTTGAAAGGACGAATTTACCCTTTACCCATAGATTTGTATGTACAATCAATATTACTTTAAGTTGATCTCTTAATTTAAAAAGGTCTTCTTCGTGTTTTCTAACTATTCATGCCGTCCACTATAAAACTCCTAATATATCATACATTCCAGCTCAATTTCGCTAGGATTAAAGATTAGTATAGCTTAAGAGATTCACTATTACATTCTTATCACCTTCCTTTGCGAAGATCACACGTTCATCAATATTTTTCTCATTTCTTATAAATTTCGTATGTTGAGATTAAAACCAAACTCAACAGACGGATCACACATTTTCAACGTGTGCATCTACACACGCCACAATTGATAGCTTTGATAGGCACATTTGATAGACACATGCAATATACGAGTTGCACACACCTGCCTTTTTTAATTTTAGTCAGGCGTGTGCATCACACGCGCTCGCCATATTTTTTAGTACTTTTCTTTTTTACTTTTGTTTAATTTTTTAATTTTGATTTTTTCTTAATAAATCTCCAATTAGAATTTATAAATTTCCAATTAGATTTTATTAATATTCAATTAGATTTTATTAATCACTAAGTATATTTTATATTAATTATTAAAAATAAAAAAAATAAAAAATAAAAATAAAAACTATATTTTTATTTTCCACGGTTACGTGTTAGACGCCCGCTTCTCGCAATACTAGTAGTCTAGTACACTGATATATAAAAAAAAAAAATTGCATCAAACATATATATATTCGCATATATATATGTATATCGTCAGTCACGTACCCCTACCCCTGCACGCCAACTTCGCTCGCTGAGCCCCTTCATTCTCAATTTCTGAAATTTTTTCGTTGCGGAAAACTCAAATGGAGTACGAAGGAATCCTCCTGGGAATGGGAAATCCGCTTCTGGATATCTCCGCCGTGGTGGATCAAGCATTTCTAGACAAGTAATTGCTGCTTTGCTGATTCTTCACTTACATACGTCTATCAGCTTGTATTCCTCTTTTTTCTATTTTCCATTATCATGTCTCTGCCTTTTATTCTATCAGATCTCTGAGAAATCGTGAGACTTTAGTAATTTTTGTTTTATTTTTTTGAATTGTGAGTTTCATTTATATGAATGAGTTTATCAGCAAATTTGTTCTGTTTTTTTCCTTTTATTTTGGTTAATTGCAGTTTTTTTCCGGCTCGTTTTCTGTAGATCGGAGTTCGTATTCATAATCCTGCGAATTTACAATGTTTTGATATGCTTTGAAGCTGACTTAGATTTTTGCACGCCAGATATAATCTCAAGTCAAATGATGCTATTCTAGCAGAGGAAAAGCACTTGCCTATGTAAGTTTTTCGATGATTTTTGCTTCAGCAATTACATTTTCGATGATTTTTGGTATAATGCTGATAGCTAGGAACCTAACTTACTTGATCACTGCATTTTTCAGTTATGATGAGATGACATCGAAGTATAAAGTCGAGTACATTGCTGGAGGTAATCGATCAATTCGGCAACGTTTGGTTTCGTATAGGCGATTATGAAGAAATTATTCTTAGAGAATATCTCATTTTTTTTGTTCCATTTCCTTATTCAACAGTTTGTTTAAGTTTTTGTATTGCTTGAACAGGATGTACAGTTCGTCAAAATAGCCATCATGCATTAAAATCTAAATAATTATGTATTCTATAACACTCCCATTGACTATACAAAGTGATTTAAAAAGTCATGCAATTGAAAATATTACCAAATAGTATCTATTATATATTTGTTTCAATAAAAAAAAAATCCACACAGTAGCCGGAACTAGTTTTTGTTATGGAGAAGAATTTATTCAAACTGGTCTCCATCACTCCATGTGACATTGGAATCTTGTAATATCTGCATTCTGTAACTACTTTTATTATCATTCTGCAATGCAGGAGCTACCCAAAATACAATCAGAGTTGCACAGGTACTTGTGTTTCTTGTTTGTGGATTGTTAATAGCAGGCCGAGTAGAAAAATAATGTTTTGCCAAATCATTACTTTGACATGTTTTCAGTGGATGCTTCAAATTCCTGGTGCAACTTCTTACATAGGATCAATTGGAAAGGACAAGTTTGGGGAGGAAATGAAGAAAAAAGCATCACAATCTGGGGTTAACGTAAGCCATCTTCTTAGCTTTAGCTATTTCGAGTACAATTACCATACTCTATAAGATTCACATCAAAATGATTTTTCTTATTGATAAAAAATCGGCCTGCATTTATAATTTTAATTTTGCATAACTTCCTTTTGTTTGCTTGTTACAGATCAACCTGATGTTTTTAAATCTGTTACCCCTTACTGCTTTATCATCTGATTTCTCCTCTTAAGTCTTAACTTATTCTTAATTTATGAATCTATATTGGTAATGTTTCAATGTTGTGCCCTTGTTGGATTAGGTTCATTATTACGAAGATGAATCTCCTACTGGTACTTGTGCTGTATGTGTGATGGGTAGTGAACGGTCAGTCTCCTAAACACAGCTAAATCTGTTTCAAGTTAATTTTACCCTTTCTACGATTGTTCAGTACTATATCAGGATTTTTAACTGATGAATACAATGGGTACTTTTCTAGATGTCATTTGAACTGTATTATATGCATGCTTCTTAATAGTATTTCTACGTTTTGCTCTATTTATTAGAGGGTTATAGTAATCCATAAAGCTAACTACGTTGCAATGATTTTGTAAGCACCAGTCTACAACTGAGAACATTCTTAAGAACCATGCATAAATATTATATTTACTGGTTGCAATAGCAGAGTCTGGAAAAGAGAATTTAAATCAAAATCAAGAAAGCGTGAGTTCCAACTGGGATCATTGTTAAGCTCCAACCTTCAGATGATTACTCACTTTGTTTGTTTTCGTTACTCTTTTTTTATTCATATGTTAATTTTCAAATCTTTTTCTTGGTTTTGTTCTCCTTTCAATGTAAAATCTTTTTATGTTATGCAATTCCTTCTTTTGGTTTTCAATACATTCTTATCTCAAAAGTATCTATTTCATTGAACTTTCTGTGACATACTGCCATTACACTAACAACATTGAGCCGCTACATTTTTCACATACTTATAGTTAGTTTGGTAGAAAATTGTCTTAAACACTTCAAAACTACAAACTCTTTTATGGTTCAATGTCGTCAGACCCTAAGCACTAAATAGATGCACCACTCTGAAACTCCTGCCCCTCAGTGCGACTCCATGCATTGCACAACTTGCTTTTCCCTTCCTTCACCAGCTTCACCAATCCTTGCTTCTAGCCCCTAGTTCCCAGTAGGCCACTCACAGCACCGACTTCAGGTCCCCATTGGCCACTTCCACTCCTTTCACTACCGACTACTTCTCACTAATTGAACCAGGTTTCCCCACTATAGTGAGGCCTTACTGCAGGCCTCCCCCTTGTTGTTACCACTTCTCTTCATGCATCGAGCAGAGACCCTCCCTCTATCCTGTTATCTCTCAATGTGCAAACATCCGCTAGCGCACAAATGTGGGAATTTGTGCATATAGATGATATAACCTCCCAACCTTCCGTTGGTTCTACGGTAATACTCTTACTTAACTATGTCACATGAATGTGCATTTTGGGGATAAATAAGTTATATTTAAGACGGGTCAGAGAATGGATTTGGTGTTTCCTTTTTCTGATATCACAACCTTCTCAAGTTTTAACATGATAGATGAAATTTTGTATTTGGTTAACACGTTGGTTTTCTTTTTTTTTTTTTTTTTCCA
Source organism: Agastache rugosa (assembly GCA_031470985.1). Classification (NCBI taxonomy): domain Eukaryota; kingdom Viridiplantae; phylum Streptophyta; class Magnoliopsida; order Lamiales; family Lamiaceae; genus Agastache; species Agastache rugosa. Next base: position 29,427,097 of record CM062606.1, on the reverse strand, counting down.
TTGCAAGTATTCTTTGATACAATTTTCCTTTTATATCCATGTTTAAACTGGACCAACCATATAACATTACTACATGCTGCAGGTCACTTGTTGCCAATTTGTCAGCTGCAAATTGCTATAAAATTGATCATTTGAAGAGACCAGAAATTTGGGCATTAGGTACTTTTACATATAAGGTAGTGTGCTCTTGGTACATGTTCGGCACCTAACAAACATGTTTATCTTTCTTTTGGCAGTGGAAAAGGCCAAATTCTACTATATTGCTGGATTTTTTCTCACCGTCTCACCAGAGTCTATAATGCTTGTTGCTGAGCGTGCAGCTTCCAAAAACAAGGTTGGAAGTTAGACAATCAGTTCCTTGTATATTTGGTAATACACTAAATATTGATGAGAGTCTCAGTTCCTATATATTTGTCTCCATGTAGGTTTTCATGATGAACCTTTCTGCTCCATTTATCTGTGAGTTCTTCAAGGGTGTACAAGAGAAAGTTTTACCGTAAGGCTGGTTGCTTGATTCTTCTTATTACCTAGCAAATTGAAAATAAGACATATTCGTTGTGAACGTTATTGTTTGGTTTCAGGTACATTGACTATCTTTTTGGAAATGAAACAGAAGCAAGAACTTTCGCGAAAGTTCATGGGTGGGAGGTAATTGTTTCTGCATAGCCTAATTCACCTGCATTTATTTGTTTGTTATAGGCTGACTTGTTTCTTTTCTTGGAGGACAGACTGAAAATGTTGAAGAAATAGCATTGAAATTTTCCCAGTTACCAAAGGCATCAGGTACACACAAAAGAATCACTGTTATTACACAAGGTGCTGATCCAGTTGTGGTTGCAGAAGATGGAAAGGTGAAGCTCTTCCCTGTGACTCTGTTGCCGAAAGAGAAACTCGTTGACACCAATGGTGCAGGTGTGTGAATCATGTTACTTTTGATTTATATTTACCATCAACTTCCACTTGAAAAAACCAAACAAAGTGCAACTTCTCCCATTTTAATTCTTCTTTGAAGCATTTAATGGGTCTTCAAATCAAACTTCTTTCAAATGAACTACTCACATCAATTTCTTTTTGTCAAATTTTTTTATCGCCCTTGATTTCAAGATATCGGTTCTTTTTTCTTTTTCATTTTTTTGAAAGAATTATTTTTTTCTTTTTGGTTTCAGGGGATGCGTTTGTTGGTGGATTCTTGTCCCAGATGGTTCTAGGGAAACCAATTGAAGATTGTGTGAAAGCAGGTTGTTATGCTGCTAATGTCATTATCCAGAGATCCGGCTGCACTTATCCGGAGAAGCCGGATTTCAAATGAGAGCCCTTTTCTTTTAATTTCCTGCATGCCCCCATTCTTTGCTGAACTTTTTTGATCGTTGAGAAACTTATTTTATTATATGTACCCTAAACCCCACTTGCCCTATATTTACAAGGGATTTTGATTTGCTTATATATGATCATCTCGTAAGAATTGTTATTTAGATGATTGCATTTGTCTTACTTGGTGGCCAAACGTTATTAGATTGAAAAAAATACTCCCTCCGTCCCATTGATAACGTCCTATAACTTTTGGACGCGGTTATTAAGGAGAAGGGTAAAAAGGTAGAAAATGGGTAGGTTCCATCACTTTTAAAAAGTTAATTATTTCCTTATTTGGAATGAGATGTTATCAATGTGACAAACGAAAAAGGAAAATGGGACGGAGAGAGTACATATTTAGTAGGTCAAAGTGAAAAAAAAAACAAAAAATTGCTTTAAATTTGGGAGGTTGACATCTAGCTCAGAGGGTGAATGTAATTATGTTCAATATACCATGTACAATGACCATGGTGTCCTAACTGAACCACGTCTTGATTTTATAGCCATATTTGGACAAGAACATTAAATTTCTATGGCATCCTATTTAAGTTTTAAACCAGAGATTCTGACCTCTTAAATGCAACTGTAAACTGATCTGTTCAATCTGTCCACCAGAGGTAAGGACTTTTCAAGAACTTTCTTAAAGTACAGATTTAACACTTAGTTTAGTTATTATGGAATTCCACTATGACTGAAGCACAATTATAAGTTAATTAATCTTGCATCAGCTTAATTCTGTCATCTCAAATTAATTTTTTGGCCTGCAGCTTCAAAGATGTTGTCTTTCTATTCATGTCAATTGCTGCTGCTATTTCCATGCATGCTATCTAAATTCCAACCTACAATGCTGAGTTTTGGGAGCTGCTGTTTGTTATTTTTATTTACTGTGCTTGCGCTATTGAGTATGATTCATAATTTACTAAACTGAGTGCTCCTTTGAAATATTAGTAATTTTTTACTAAAGATGCTAGAGACTGTTATGATCTTCCTATATTCTGTTGTATATTCCAGAATTTGTTGGCTACCTTCCTTCCTCTTTATTTCTAGTTGTTGGAAGAATGGTAACTTTCACTGAAGAAAGCTGCAAGCTGAAGTTGATCAAAGGAAAGGAGGAGTTTTACTGTCTTCAGCTCTAGATTACATAATCTACACTTACTTGGACGAATTAAGTTGTGATGATTTAGTACATGAGAATAATGAATATACATATTGATATTGCTTCTTGAAGTAGTGTACAGATAGGCAACTGTCATCCTAAATTGGGATTTGGGAGTTAAAATAACAATGAATGAAATGAGAGGGAAAGAATTGCAGAGGAATTGTCAAAGGCAGAGGGGTAGTCGTCGTTCCGGTGGAGATTTGGCGCATTGAACGACGCTGAGGAAGATGTTTTCATCGCAGGGGATGCGAAGTTTGGAATCAGCATTGAAGTCATAGAGTTCCTGAGCTTGGTCCAGCAATGCCTGAAAGAGTGGGTGCTTGAGCAAGGTAACTTTGATCACAAATCTCTTGTGATACTCTCCTACATACACTACCAAGTGGCCCTTTGGGACGTCGCTGGGCACGATCTTCTCTTCGTGCAGTAATGGCCACAAGGACCACGAGCAACACGCATCACAGGCTGCCGCGCAAGGTATCACTCTTCTTCCCATTCTTCTCCACTTTTTCATCCATGCTTTCAGGAATTTTCCTTTCATGATATTCATCTTCTGTGTCTCTTGTGAGATAGTGTTTATAGTTTCTGTGTATGTGTGTTGTGCACAAGAGAGAGAGAGAGAGGGAATGTGGGAGTGATGTTGTTTGAAGGTGAGGAAAGTATTATATATAAGAGTAGGAAAGAGCCAAGGTTTAATTTGGAGCATTCAATGTTTGACATATGTGTGCAGCTAAGAGGCAAGTTAAGTGTGACTGTGATTTTAAAAAGTGCACTTATAGTGCAGGTTGCCCTGCTGTACCTTTCTCTTCATTATTTAGTATTCATTTCATTTCCATACGAAATTGTACGAACATGCACTGCATGATTTAGATAAATATTTTTTCCTATAAAAAAATTTTAGCACCAAATAACCCTCTCTCTCTCTCTCTCGTTCGTGTGTGTAATCTTTCGAAGTTTTCAAAGGTAGACCCACCAGACCAGTTGAACAAGGAATAGATAAGATATGAAGAGGGATGGGAGAGATAAGCTTCTCGGGCAAAGTGCAATATCCACTTATAATCCTCACCACATTACTTGAGATATTGTAAAAAACTAAACGGATCTCTCTCTCTCTCTCTCTCTGGAGAGGGATGGAGATGCAAAATTCTCAATTTATTAACCTACTACCATTTCAATTCCTTTGACCTTGGCAACCGTAGGGGATTGGTGGATGGGTGTTCCAAAACTGGGTTTAAGAGTATTTAATGGATAAATATGCAGTTTAGTTGACATTGATTATCAGCCAACTATTGCCGCTTGATATGTGGTAGCAATCTAATTTGCGTGTTTAAGGAGTTTTTACATATTTCTTGGCAATCATTCTGTTGGGGTCATCTAATAATTTTTATAATTACTGCCATTTTTTACCATCTTGATCTGTACAGAGGGGAAGTACTGGCCGTACCATGGTTTATGTTTTTTTTTTTAAGTACATAATCTTATCCCTGATTCACTCGAGATATGTGACAAAGATTGCGAATCTTTTAATAATCTCTCCTTTCTGACCAAGTCACCATACTTGCGTTGCAGGAAAGAATCTATGCATGAACCATAATAACAAAATGCAAATTAAAAAAAAAGTCTTAGGATTCAATAAAACTATTAATTCTTGACCATCATGCTTTGTCCTCAACAACTAATGAAACTAGTATTATTATAATAAACCTATGCAAATTCGTTTCTTTCTTTCTAGATGTTTGCTTCTAAGTACTGTTTCTGCTCCTTTTCTTGTCTTTTTGAAAAGGACTCAATTTCTACTATTCATATCTGCACAAATGGAAGATGCATCTGCTCGTTCAGAATCTCAGAATCATAAATGTTTCATTTTATTTATTTCTTTTACGATAATTGTCAGGTTAGTTTGCAGCGTGGACAAGTTGTTTTGCAGTAGTGTTTGTGTGGTTGACAATGGAATGAGATTTGGAATTGTCATTAAATTCTACGCGATTGCGATTGGGAAGAGGAAGAGAAAAATGAGCTGTGCAGATTATAATTAAAGGTACTGTTTTTGGAGGCTGGGCTCTTCGTCAATCGTCAGGTTTCAAATTCAATGGCAAATGTATTATGTATATATGATATGATGTGATATATCATGCATGTGAGCACAAATATATATGCATGATTGGGAAGCCAGCAAATTGATTCATCCCCTAATGCCTACATTTTGATGGTATAACATCTAATGCTGCTCAAACAAATACAGCACAGCTGCTTGCTTGCTTGCTACATTTATTTCGATAAACCAAATATTTCATGCCTTGCACTTAGGTAATACTCCCTCAGTCCCGATAGCAAGGTCTCGTTTTCCTTTTTCATCTGTTCCAATAACAAGGTCTCAATCCAAAAATGGAAAAACTGTGGGACATACCACTTTTTATTTTTTTACTCTTATTTCTTAATAATTGTGTCCAAAGCAAGTGAGATCTTGCTATTGGGACGGAAGGAGTATAATAAATCTAGTTTTAGGTTGTGTTTGCTTTTTGGTAAATTTATCCCTCTAAATGGAGGGATAGAAAAAATCCATGGGATAAGAAATTAAGGAATTAAAGGGTGACCCTAAATTTGACCTCATCTTTGGTCTGGGTTTATGACAACTGTTGGTAAATTTGCGGCATGTAGTCCTGGTAAAAATCCGTCAGCGATCCGTCGGTAAAATGGTCGGTAGACCGTCGCTAAACAGGATGGAATATATTCTGCTGGTATTTCCTTCGGTAAAACGCGCGTTTTTTTGTAGTGTAGGAACTCATAAGAAGATAAGAAACAAAGAAAATAAGAAGAGAAACGAAGAAAAGGAGAGAGAAGAAATATAAATTGACTCTTGTGCTATTTTTGAAACATTGAAAGGTCAGGAATTTTTTGCATGTTTTGAAAATCGGGATAATTTTTTTTATCTTGGATCAAAGATAAAATCATAAAGTATAATTTTTTTTTTTTTTTTATGGGCTCATAATCATAAAGTGTGTATTGCATGTGTATATGGCAATGATTAACAATGCATGGTTATACTATATGCTATCCTATGAAGTGTTGATCTCATGACATGTGTACATATATATACATTTCAATGTCGATGGTTTTGGGTGCAAATCTAATTATAGGGTAGCATCTACTAAAAACTGATAAAAAGAATTAATATAATAATATGAGTAAGGTTTACTGTGTAAACACTATTAGGTATTATAACAAAAAGGTAAGAGATGTTGCAATTGATATTTTAAGGGGAAAGAATGGAAGGAACAACATAAATGGGGTGTCTTAATTAAGGAAACCCATCCCCCTCTAAAATCTCAATTGGGTAAAATTGAAGTTTGATTGGAGGGTTCATTAATAAGCACATGAGGTGGGGCCCACTGTGGCTCACCGGAGGTTAGGCGACATGCATGTTGGTGACACCTCAACTAATTACTTGTGTGCAAATAAATAAATATATATATGTATATAGGGGCGGGTTCAAATGAAAATTAACCCCTATATATTAACTAAGAACCAATATAATTTCTTGATTGTGTAAAATTCAATAGCTTAGATCTAATTATACTATGAAAGTCAGTATTGAAAATAGCTCACAAATGTTGTTTTTATATACATGTTGAACCACGCTCATATATGATAGTCTGCGAACCACATGAAGAACTGTATCAAATATATCATGTGCACCGAAGGTCGAAGTTATTGACTTAAAAGATATTAGTGAAGTTCATGCCCATAATATTTCAATCACAAACACAGACATTCCGCCATCTAAGTCAAGTTACTAATTTTCTATTTGGATCATTTATATTCATATAGATTTAGAAAAATTACGTAATTCATTTTTTTTATTAGTCTTTTGTCGACCAAATTGTGTTAACTTCAAATTAGTTTAAGAGCATTTTTTTTTAATTCACATGTCATGCGACTCGTATAATAATTAAGAGGTCGAATTAGATCCAAAATGAAATATTAAAGGTGTGGTTTACTCAAATAATAGAATATGGGCACATGCATGATGCATCATGCATGGATCGTTTTTGTACAAAGATAAGGGATTAATTTCATATGTAAAAAAATTGTATTAATTTTTTTATAATTGAAGCAGTGATCCAACTTTTCTTGCTATTCGTATAATAGAATATCAAGTTTATTTATCCTAAAAAAAAAGAGAAAGAGAGAGAAGTGAACCGGCCGAATTGATGCCAACCGGTCCGGTCCGTTCAAGATCTTTTTAGTCCAATCAAAAGGGACGATCCATTAATATTCTATCAAATAATTAAATCAGTTGATGTCATTTTTGCATTTTAAAGAAAATAAGTAATATTGTAGAGTAAATAATTACAAAAAATAAAATATGAAGTACGAATAGTGGTCCAAAATCGTACTCCAATGCATGAAGAAGAAAAATAGATCTCGTTAAAATCTTGTTAAGATAAATATCAAAAGAAAAGAAGTTACAAAGGAAAATGAGTAATCTAAAAAAACAAATTAAAATACGAATCTTAATTTTTCCTTCAGTTCATTTTCTTTTTAGGTTCGGGTTTATCCCAGAATATTTATTTATGTTACATGAATTAGTTGATAGTACTTTCCTAATTGTGGAATTCCGCACGACGCCACAAATAAGTTTTATTGTATCTTTACTAAATATACATTAAGTTTATCAATTTTATTTCAAGAAACACAATTGCAATGTGAAAAATGACAAATTGACTTGATTAAATAAATCTACGTACCGTATGAAAAATAATTTTTTAATTTTTTTTCTTAATGGGGACGAAGGATCAAAAATATCAGAATTGATAATTGAAATGGGAGTATAGGGAATGGGACGATGGACGACAATGATATGATTTGATTTCGACTACTGAATTAAATAAATGTCACGTGTATACCTCAGTTTTTGTAGTCTAAATATATTTTATTAGCTGGCAATGGGATCTGCCTCTGCCTCTGCCCCCATATTTTTTAATTTCTCCCAACTAAAATAATTTTGAATCCTTTAATTATTTCGTGGGACTGCATTCCATCATCCTTTCCCGCGTTTTAACATTAGTGTATTGTCTCCCTTAAAAAAATTAAAAAAAAAAAAAAAGATAGTGTGATTGTGATGTCATTAAGATTTTACAACAAGTGAATCCAAATATCCAACTACGACAATTAAATTTCAAACAATTGAAAAAAAAAAACTATTTTATTAAGCCGTCACAGATGATAACGCTATTTTGAAGCACCAAATATAGTAAGATGACGACCAACTTTTTTTTAATTAATATTTGGGGGTTGGATTCGTGTTAGAAGTACATTTTATCTCCATTAACTAATTAATCAAGTATAAGTCGTATGAGGTGGTCTAGTTGATGAATTGTTGATATTATGATTCAAAGGTTGTGTGCTTGAATTGCACGGACTTCATGGTCGAAATACAATACACACCAGTGGCGGATTTAGGGGGTGCTAGAGTGTGCTGCAGCACCCCCTACAAAGATTTTTCCTTCTATATTTATGTATTTTCCAAAAAAAACAAATTAATTTTAGCACTTTCATTTGTTAGATTTTAATTTGAGCACCACCTCAGATATATTTTTGCGTCCGCCCCTGATACACACCCACAAGTATGAGAAGTGGAAATTTGTAAGTCAACGGGATATATTATTCACACATTTTCAAAGAATAGTTCCAAAAACAAGTTTGTATATAATATATCTGTCATTTGGATCTGGAAATTAAATTTAAAAACTACATAAATAAAATAAGCATAGGAGAAATTTTAAAAAAAAAACAAAAACAAAAAAAAACAAAAAAGAGCTTAACAGCATATAGTGTGGCTGCTGGGATTCGAGCCCAGGTCTCCACGGCCACAACGTGGAATTCTTACCACTAAACTACAGCCACTGTTGTTGCAATATGAATGTCATATACATATTTATATCTAAACGTATTAATTATTGTTGTAGCATACATTGAATTGATTAGTTAATATTGATTGGAGAAATTACCCAATGCTTAAATCTGATCATCTCTAATTACACGACGTATTTCATTTTTTAATCGACGATTTAATTATTAAAATGGACTGTTGAATCAATTATTTTAGGGTAATTCATAGTTTGTGGCTCTAACTTTGAGCGTTTTTCGATTTATGGTCCCAACTTAAATTTATTTGGAAAAATACTTCAACTTTGAGAAATTGTTGAAAAATGTCCCATGTTTTAATTTCCGGCGTTCGGACGCTGACTCAACCTCTCAGATGTATGCGTGGATATATAAACACCACAAAATGAGAAATGACGTTTCTTATTTAGAATTAAAAAAAATATTTAGCGCAGAATGTCAAATGCCAATATACATAATAACAAACCTTAGCACATGTCGACATTGTATTTATCACTCTGGCAAGTGAGTAACCTTATACATCTCCAGCAGCAGGAATTATATCACAAAATCGTGTCTGTTTATCTAGCTTACACAACTTCTTCATGACATACATAGATAATTTTTAATTTTTTAATTCAAAATAAGAAGTCATTTCTCATTACGTGGCGTTTAAATATTCACATCATACATCCCAGAGCATAAGTCAACGTCCGACTATCGGGGAAAATAAGATGCAGGCCATTTTTCAATAATTTCTCAAAGTTGAGGTATTTTTCCAAATAAATTTAAGTTGAAGCCATAAATCGAAAAATGTTCAAAGTTGAGGTGTTTTTTTTAAATAAATTTAAATTGAGACCATAAATCCAAAAATGCTCAAAATTTGGAGTTACAAACTGTGAATTACCCATTATGTTAATTGTGGTGCAAAAAGGCTTCTCCACATCCTGATTTAATTTCCAATAAAATTACGTAGGTGACTTCACAAAGTGCCCAAAACAGTAAATACAAAATGACTTCTTGACTAATACTCCCACTTACTAAGTGGAATTTTCCTATTTAGGCAGCTAATTTGGACAACTTTAATTTCCTCTCATTTTCTATAATAATTGCTGAATTAAAAAGACGCCACATTGGTAAATATATTGCTCGCCCACTCACCCTTGTCTACTTGGTGTAAAATAAAAAAATAAAAAACTTTAAAAATTAATGTGACCTAACAATTAACAGTAACAACTTCGATCTTCTTATATATCCAAGATTTTTCCTTTTATCTCCAGATTACTTCTGCTTAACCCCAGGTTAGTCATCTCAAAAGATACTGTAAAAATCTTTTTTAATCTTGTTAGCTTCAGATTTACCATGATTATTTGTGTTGTTTATGGAATGTTAAGAACTCTCCCTCTGTCTTAAATCAGAAGAAGTGAAGAAGCTCCAAGAAAATGAAAGTGGTTGCGTTTGCGTTGCTTGCACTGACGACTTCCCTATGCTTAGCGGCTCCTCGGAGAGCTCTAGTTAGCATCGGAAGAAACGACGTCGCAACGAGAAGCGACCAAGTCGACGGCACCATAGAGAACCATCACAACATACCAAGGCAGTACTATAACCAGTGGGGTAGCGGTTCCAATGGAGGAGATAATAATGACAACAACAATGCCAACGAAGGCGGCTGACTCAGCCTAGGTCTGTAATATGTCCTTTAGTTTTTTCGACTACGTATGTTCGAGATCTGTTTGAGATCTCGCCTTGTTAATTAAACGACGTAAGACGCTGTCGTAACGGAGATGAAATCGGAAGTCAGAATACGAGTCGGTCTGGAGCCGTTGTTTAGGATTAGACATACATGCGTGAGAAAGGGTAGAGTCCTATCTATCTAACACGATACAGTTACGAACAGAAGAATCACGAGCCGTTAATACTTCGTAAGATCCTTCTATAGTCACTCAATGTAATATCTGTACTTCTATCTGGAGAACCATGACGAATATGTGGTGGTTTCCCACACTTGGGATAAGGGTGCATCGCTGCCAGTTCACAAACACGACGCAGCATCGGCTTCGGCAGCGGCCGCCACGCCACGTTGCGTTTCTTCTCTCCCTGCATCAATCAATTTCTATATCAAAAACTAAACCTTATCAAGATAAAAACAAGTGTGTTCACAGTTGACATGCAAACCATGCTTAAAATCTATATATAATGATGCTTAAATTTGTATATAGTCATGCTTAATGATGTTTTTTGTTGACATGCGAACCATGCTTAAAATTTATATATAGTGATGCTTAAATTTGTATATAGTCATGCTTAATGATGTTTTTTTTTCGATTCATGCTTTTTTGTATAAACAATGATGCTTATATAAAACCATGCTTAAATCTATATATATTTATGCTTCGAATAATATCAGATTGGTTCCTAGTTCTCACGCTAGGATTGGTTCTCATACGATCCATTTCCTATACATACATACATACATACATATATATATATAGAGCGAGAGAGAGAGAATTACATGCTCATTGTGTTGTCCCTGCAATCCACTTGCTTTCAAAAGATTTCGCCATTTGTCCTGTCATAACCGCAACCAACAAATCACAGACATGAGGATACCTGAAAGTGAATCGCAGAGCATAACCATAAACAAGATGAATTTACCTTGAGATCTACAGAGGTACGATGGGCAGATGCAGGAAAGTAGATCTTTTTTATTCGACTCCATCTTCCGACACCATATTCAGCGACGCCATCAATTAATTTTTTAACCTCCGCGATAGTCCAGAGCCTATGATGCTTCCTCCGACCACTACCTTCTTCAGGGCTCTCTACAGAGGGAGTTTGATATATAACTATTGCACACTCATCCTTCTTTTTTGGGCTTGCTGCAAATGCAGGTTGTTCCCTCGTTTTCTGACTTGGTGCTGTGATACGGGCATCACTTTTCGTTAAAGATGCTCTAGTTCCATCTTTGTACTTTTTCTTGTGACTTGCGGCCGTGACTCTGCTGTTCCTTTTTGTTAAATGAAATTTTGTGGTATATTGCTCCCTTTTCAATAAATGAGCTCCACAAACAAGATCATCTTTCTTCTTCTGACTCACTGCTGGGATATCGTCGCTCCTTTTCGTTTGATAAACAACCAGGGTGCATTCATCTCTTTTCTTTTGATTCTCTGAAGAAACACAGTTATCTTTTGGCCTATTCATCAAATCTCTTCTATCTGAACTGCGCACCTGTTATACCAGACACCAACTTCATTATTTTGAATTAAACACAACAAAAATATTTCCAGACTAACATTATAAATTATAGACTTGTTTGTATAATACCAAAATGGAAACCTAATCTACAACAAACCAACTTGTAGATAGGCCCATTTAGACATCGGAATCAAGTTTCACGTTTCGACCAATAAATGAATAAAGTTGAGAAAAAAATGTTAGTCCCTAAATGAGGGATTACAGGAAAAAACCACTTTGAAGCAAAATCAAATATAGGTGACGGTCAAATGAAATCTAGCTGTAGAACTTACCAAATTAGCAGGATTCTCTGGGCATTCTTTATGCACTAGAGAGCCAAAGGGCACTTGAATAGCCTTAACAGCAGATTCTTCATCGGGTAATCTGATGGCTTTAGATCCCATATGACATTTCTTCTGATCTTTAACTCCTGCAGACTTATCCCTACAGGTTGAAGAAGAAACCTCCCGTCTTTTTTTTGAAGGTCGTGAAATAGGATCTAGTACTTCATCAATGTACCTCTTTGTGGGCTTACGAGATCTCTTTCGCGTAGGAAGGGCATCAGATTGGCTTTCGCCAGACAACAAGGTTACCAATGCATCCTGCCCCTGAACTCCAGTGGTCTCAACATTTTGTCCTGTGTATCGACTCTGTCCATATTCATCATTTTTCTCCTCCTTTGGAACCGATAACGTCTCCACCGGTTGGGAAAGGCTTGTAGCATTCTCATCAGATGGTACATCATCAAAAGAATGGCTTGAATTATCATGGACCTTGCCAATATTCTCTTTTGGTGACTTCAGAGGCTTCTTCTCAGCCAATATTTCAGACTCATGACGAGGACTAGGAATTTCAACAAATTCATAACTCTTGAGATCAACCACATCATTTTGGCATTCCGGAACTTCCATTATCCTGAATAAATCTGCTTTCCACGGAGAGTCAATACCAGCACATGTAAGAACTGGACCGTCTGAAACTGAAGTCTGCAGGCATTCACTTGAAACATATTCCAGATCTGCAATTTTTTCAGAAAATCCAACTCCTGTATACCCAATACAGCAGTTCTCTTTTTTATTGTTTTTTTGGGTGGGTGGGTGGGGGGTTAGCAATTTGAGCTACTTGATGTCTGAAAAGATTAATTAGACCAAACAAGGATGCTTACCTAGAAGATACTCTTCTCCCATGCTACAGAAATCATTTTGCAATCTAAAATAACCACTGTCATCTTCAGTGTGCAATGAATCAAGTACCTACAGATACCCATCCTTAGCGAACGAAATTGCCTTTTTTTTAAGAAGACAGGTGCATATTCATAACAATCAACCATTAATTCAGAAGAATAATCAATAATGACATACATCTCTATTGAGAATATCTCCCCCTTCATGAGCAGTACTAGTACTCGTCACACCTGCAAGAAGCACAAATTATGAGATATTGCAAGAGAAAAAAAAAAAAAAAAACCCATATGTATAAGAAGTAGAGCATGCATTCTGACAATATCAAGTACAAAATCGAGGTAGGGTGCATGTCACAAAGCAGCTAAACTAAAGACCAATTTTTAACTTAAAAAATTGGAGAAAAGCAGCTGGAGAAAGGAAGTATTTTAATTTACAAAAGTTGAATAAGTTGCGAGTAATACTTCATATGCAGACAGATACAATATGACTGTCGGGGAATGTAGTAAAAAAAGATCAAAATATATGATGTTTGCAGTTTAGTGCGATTTTACAATATAGAAAACCGCAACTATACACAGACAAGATATAACTGAATAAAAATCAAAATCATCAAGTTAAACAAATCAGTATCAGTTCCCCATTCCTTTCAAGTAGATTTTTTAACCCGTCTTCCTTATGTACAGAGATATTTTAGTAGTAACTGTTCAAGCAACTCCTACAACCATTCACCAAATTGAAACAATAATTCCTCAATTTTTTAATCTTTTTAGTTAGCGAGGGAGGAACTAGAAGTTAACACTGCTTGATCCAGGGTATACCAAAACCACGGGAAACCTCTCGGATGCCAATAGCTTTCTCTGAGATCTTCTCATTAAAACCCAAGACACTATCCACTGAGGCATGCCCATCTTGGGGTTCTACAAGCAGGCGTTCAACATCAACTGTCCCATCTTCAAATTCAGTTGTTGGAGGTCCATTATCCATTACCTGATAAATATTATTGATAATAGGAGAAGTATTCTATTAAAGCTTTACAAGAAGAAGAATGCTGTTAAGAACTTAAGATATTTGACAGGAATTATAGCATAATAATTCATCAATAAGTGCAATATATAGAGGGAGAGGTTTAAATGACTAACCACCGAAAAGTATAACCTGGATGAAAAATAGTATTGTTGGTCGTAGTCAAAGCAAAATATCATACTCATCCTTAGTTCCATTAACGCATTTTCACAGAAATAGACAATTATGGCACATGTACTCATTGATCATCTTGTAATTCTATTTATGAAGATAAACAAAATAATGATCACAAACACAGTATCAGACCAAAAATCAAACATTAAGACACAAAAATCTTAAAAGTCAAAAGAATGTTTCAAAAATCAAAGCAAAATTGCATATTGCTCATGACAATTAATATAGGCATCTAAAGGATCGCTGAAGAAAGTATTGACATGTTTAATTACAAATCGAGGATACAGAACAGATAAGGAAGCCCAGGATTTGAGATACCAATTAAACTAGCCTTACTGACGAAACTAATTAGTTCTCACTAAAATCAATCCTTTCCAAACTTCAAGTCATGTCAAGTTCTTGACACTAAAGTCCAATCACTCTTGAGTGGAGTTGATTTTCATAGTTAATCCAATCACTAAAATCCAAAATGGTAAGTTAGTAAGCTGGTGCTGACAATCTTTGCCATTGCATTAAAATTTAGATATAGCATAGTAATTATACATGCAAAGCCTTATCTATGAATCTAATATCTCCAAGATTGCATGCACCCAAGTAGGAAAGCTTGAAACTTTATACAAGGAATTTATTACAATAGCAATCATTATTATACCACAAAAAATTGAGCACAAAATTATGACCCAGTTCGCACGAATGCAACAATCTGCACTACTAATTTGTCGGAAAATTGCAATCTTGAATGCATTTATCTCTAGTTTAATGGTCCAAATTTGCTGATTTGAATTTAATATATTTTCTCTAACCAGATAATCTACTTGAAACACTACATATCTTCACAGAATTTAACAAATATCATCCACCGTTACAAAACCTCCCCCCAATAACTAAGACCGAACAGAAAACAAATCTCATGAACTAAACATTTGAGGAACGAACCAAAAAAATTTGAGAACCAAAAAAATCGTAGAAATAAAACAAATAATACCGCATTAACCGGAACGAATAATAAACAAAACAGCAAACTTGTTAACAAATATAGAATCTAACCTAACGTTGCAGTTGCCTGAGTTGTCCGCTTCGGTGTGTGTGTGTGTGTGTGCTGAGAGAAAGAGAGAGAGAGAGAGAGAGTAGGAAAGAGAAGGTTCGGGGCAGAATGGGAGAGAATGCACCCTTTAATCGACGGAATCGAAATGGATTTCACAAAGTTGAAATGGAATATATTGTTTGGCGTCCGCCGTTCAGTTAATATTCATTTAGAAAGCAATTTCTGCCACCAATAAAATTCATCAAGTTTTTCAATTTTCTTACCATGAAAATCACTGCTAATAAAACCGCGACCGGGGGGAGGAGGGTCGGATCCGATGTTGGGGCGGCGGCGGCGAAGCGGCGGATGATGGCGCCGGACGCCGCGCGGGGGCAGGCGACGGCGGCGACACACGAGGAGCGGAGGAGGGTAGGATTTGCCGATTTGGGAGCAGAAATTGAGGGTGGAGTGGCTGAGTTGAGTTCAGTTCACTGAGTGAGTGTGAGAGTTGTGATAAAATTAGGGTTCAAATTTAGAAATATGTAAATTGTTAAATAAAATAAATATTATAATAGTATATAATTCGGATTTCGATATTATTCGATTTTAATAATAACAATTTAAATCAATCCAAAAATTCGAATTGAATTTAATATTTGGATTTCATTCAATTCGGATATTCTACTCACCCCTAATTATTTGAAGGGTGTGATTGTGACACTTAGTTTTGGAGGCGAATTTCATGCTTTTCATGAAGGAAAAAGACTTTTGTACAAGTCAACTACGAGTCGTACTTGGGTTGATTTTTTCAACACTTTCATGTATCTAGGTCCTTTTATCCAATATTTATTTATAAATTTCGAATTTTGTGTAAGTGGTAGTCTGGTTTTAAATGGTTTGTCATCGTCCTACCCACATCTCTAATATGTATCTATTCAAGCTGAAGATAGAAGATCAAGCACAAACATATCAATAGAGTAATAATCTTACTAAAAGTCGGGCATTTAAGCAGTAATAGATCTTATTTATGAATAAATTAAAAAGGTTTTGAATTCAATCTCTACATGCGCTCTCTTTCCCCAAAGTTAATTTTTGAAGTTAATTTTTGAAGTTAATTTAAGAGACAGTAATACAGTTTCATAACCATAGTAATGTTTGTGCAACATCTGTATATGATCTATTTTTCTAATTGTGGTACTATGTGTTTTGCTGTAAATGAACAGTCATTTGATTCGTCGCAAAAAAAAAACTGCTCCCTCCTATTCTTTTTGTTTGGCTTTCTAAGCTCAAACATATTTATTAATAATACACCCAACATAACCTTATTTAATGTTAATAAAAAGTGATAACAAAAGAAACACTCTTCATCTTCTATATCAAATCAATTTTTTAGAGGAAGAGAAATAAACCAATCCATTAGAAAAAGAAGAGGGAATAAGAAGTCATTTTTTTAGTAATTAATGAATAATGATAATAGCAAGGGTAAGTTACACCAAATTTTACGAAACGTCAATAAAAAAAAATGAAAAATTTGAAAACCCAAAACGTCAAAAGCTATACAAATCATTCATATGCTTAAATATCTATAAACACATTCACAGTACTTTTTAAATATAAACTCAATTTTTCTTTATAATTATAATATACTACTCCCTCCGTCCCACTCAATTTGTCTACCTTTTCTTAAATGAATATCCACTCAATTTGTTTATTTTTAAATAAGCAAAGAAATAATCCTTCAAAATCCTTCAAAAATGGTAGGACCTGCCCACTTTCTATCTTTTTACTCTTATTCTTAATCTCCGTGTCGAACAGTGGGTAGACAAATTGAATGGGACGGAGAGAGTAACAATTAACAATTTGATATTTTTATAAAAAAAAAGTACGCTAAACATTGAAATTTATAATTTACAAATAAAATAGAGATCTTTCTAATGATTAAAAAACATGCTCGCGCAATGCTTGGGCAATCTACCACTAAAATAACGCTTCGATCAGGCTTCATCTACATACTTAAGAATTCTTGCAAAACTGGTACTGTCATATGACAAAAAATACATACATGAGAGAGAGAGAGAGAGATTCCATGAGCCATACAGCCATCCATATTTGATATTAACATACACTTTCCGCTACATTCTGAATGGTTTACAGTTTACACTCACTAACTAGTATATTAAGAAAAAGGAACAGAATGCCCTTAAAAGAATTTGACTGAACAACCCAAAACTGTAGGCATTCAAAAGTTAGTCATATGATACAACTAATCTACCTAAAACTATGTTGCTCCCCTAATCTAACAACATAAATTAAAACTAAAAGAGGACAACTTATTTCCTTCCAAATTTAAGCAAACTATAGTAAGACATAACCCTAAAACCTATACCACTGAGGATGAGGTTGAGTAGACATATAATCCAACGATGAACATCGTAGCCTAACTCGTTTAATGAGGCACATCGAGTTATCAACCAAACTCCAGAGAATCTGCGTATACACACAACAATATTTATCAGCAGAACAATCTGTTTATTCTTTTTTTTTTTTCAACATTTTTCCGTAATTTTTCTCTAGCTATTATTGATGTATATGTAGCTCAATATTTTTTAGAACATTAAAGATTTGTCAACTGCTTATGCCAAACACCAACATGGATGTAATTTACTCTTTCGACTAAAGTAGCACTTCACTAGTGTTTGTTTTCATTACGAATGAGCATTTGCTGGCTGTCGGCTAAAATTGGAGTTTCATAGAAGATTCAAGCACTTCATGCAAGATACAGGAGGTTTTATACAATCTTAATACGCCTGTTTCAGTTCAGCGTAAAATGTACTGACCTTTGGGCATTTGCTATCAGAAACGCTTCTAAAGCCCACGTTGGATAACAGTAGTTACGAAGTATCCTTCCATATTTGTCATCTCTATCTTGATTTGCGATGAGAGTAAGTACAACAGGAAGAAGCACGCACCACTGTTGCAAGGCATGAATAAAACTGCATTGTCAGCCCAAAAAATAACACAAATAGCACAAAATATGTGAATATGCCCGGGGATTACCAGTTGGGCTTGCGCGGGCTGAAATGCAATAGCAAAGACGTATCCTATCCCAGTCACACAATACACAAGGCAGAGCAGAACAATATAGTTTTCTGGGAATGTTGACCTTGGATTGCTAAAAGAATAGAACATGGAAAGGAAAACCAAAGGCTTGATAAGGACATTGAAAAGATCAACAGTATCCTTGGAAAGGAAATAAGCTAGGGTGCTCATGCCACTTTCGCTCTCTCTCCTGTAGTGTAGTTTGTCCAGTGAAAATGATCTTATAGCAGCAATCTTACACAAAAGTGCTGCAAAATAGAAAACTAAAATAATAAACAATGAGGAAAAGAGTGCAGAAATTTGCATAATGAAGTTTTCAGAAATCTTCCAGAGACAATGTTCAACTATAGAAGATGACTAGATTGAAAACAGTGAGGTACAGTTTCGATAACAGTTTCAGAAAAATAATGGGAAAATAAATCTAAAAAAAAAGAGTCAACATCATATCAATAATAAACAACCAACAAGAAAAGAGAAATTCAGGAACTTAAAGAAAACTAGTAGTTGGAACCACATCCATACAGAAAATTCACTGAGAACATGGGATAACTAGTGAAAAATACACTTACAGACTGCAATTACTGTATACATATAGCCGTAATAGCCAAATGTGTCACCCTTTGTTTTTGAAAGAGTTCCTAAGCATGCTCCGGCAACCAAAAGAATCAGATAATCAGCTGCTTGCAGCTGAGCTTCTCGCAGCCGTTGCTTGCTAATTCTGAAGAAATTGAAAGAAGACGGACTATGAACAGCACAGAAAAGAAAGCACCGTACCACACCCAGGACAACAAAGTGCATGAAATTCCTAAAATTTGTGCAGTCTAGTAAATGAAAGTTGTAGCATTATGGCACAAACAAATGAGAGAGTGATATGGTAAAATAATCATCTCAGAATCTACTACAGGTATGGGCAAAGCAGGCTTGTGCAGATGTAATGAAGGAAGAATAATGAGAAAATATTTACCCTCATTTTTGGAGGAAAACAAATAACCTACAAGATTTCGATAAAAACAAAAAAGAAGCATTGACCATTTGACCGACTGACATCACACAATATGTTGTTTCAAGGCAACAGAACTCATAATAGCTGTATAGATTACTTGCATAAGTATCCAATTAAAATCGCCAATCCTCACATGACTTCTTTAAAAACTTCTGTATTGCATATTAACACCCCTCCCAACTTGATTATCTTGAAGGATTGGCAATTTTATCCCAGGGTTGGGTATTGAAAAATGATGAAATGGAACTATTATTGCTGGAAGAAGGCACAACTTACATACCTTCCAAGAAAGTATCTATACTGCCGCATCAAACCAGGTGTTTGGCGGTTAGATAAGTCATGTATTTTAAGGAATTTGATTGAAGGCTCTTGAGCTTCCTTCCATTCACTTCCTGGAGTAGATGGTTCCGATGATACATCAGAACTACTGCTTACACCTTTAGAGGCAGATGCAATTTCGTCACAGTAATGTAGCATATCTGGAGGCACGGAGTAGCCATTGTGAAGCATCCATCGAACAGGTAGCTGTTCAGCGGTCACACCAGCGCATGGTTTTACAATACCCTCAAGTATATCAATGAAATGATCTGGCGGATTGACACGATCAGGTACATGGATTCCAAAGCTTCCAAAGTATTCTTCTACTTTCTTCACCGATCCATGATATACAGTAAGACCACCTTTGGCTAAAAGTATTAAATCATCGAACATCTGGTACAATGTGTAGCTGAAGCAGGAACATAAAGAAAATTATAAAATTTAAGAGCAGAAAGATTGAACAGAAAAAGGAAAAACTGTTCTCAAGTAATTATGTGTTCTCCTGACATAAAATGCTTCAAGGGAGTGCTCCAATAATTTTTGAAAATTTCCTTACAAGATTCTTCATTTATGTTCATGCGTTATGTTATGAAGAGATTTCAGATATAAGAGTGGCTAAGTCAATGAATTTGGATCATACTCGATGCACGTAGGATTCTCATATTCAACCCATCTTGTACTTTTGCCATTTATGGACCTCATCTATACTTTTTTAAAACTCTCATTTTCTGGTGACTCCAGTAAAATTACCCAGACTTCCCCAATCTACCAATAGTTGTTGGCCTTTTTTATTTTCTGGCTCTCTCATAGCCCTTTACAGCTCTACCAATTTCAACACCCCAGTTTTCTCAAGTTTGACCATAACAAAGACAACATATAGAGTAGTTCAAAAGGGATATGCTACTCTGTAGCCGTAAAAGAATGATATTTCACTCTAAAAAAGTTTTATTTACTTATAACTGATCCATATGTTTTGGCAATTGGCAATATATCGGGCTTGTGATGTTCGGTATATAGTCAGAAGATAGTGAAATCTAATGTGGCTTGGAGTCCACACAAAGGTAAAACTCAAATTGATGAATAACTACCAAAAGTATAACACTAGATGAAGAATAGTATTGTTGGTCACAGTATGGTTTGAACAAAGCTAAATTCCATACCCATCCTTAGTTCCATTAACGCATTTTCACAGAGATTGACAGTTATGGCACATGTACTCATTGATTTTGTAATTATAATAATGAAGATATCAACATAATGATCACGAACACAATATCAGACCAAAAATCAAACATTAAGATACAAAAACACAAAGGTAAAACTCGCATTGATGAATAACTTTTTCAATTGTGATGGCATCCTTTGATTCCAGGAAGAGATTAACCATTGGGACTTACCTGGGCTGGTGAAGAACCATACAGATGTTTACTCCTTCGAGAGCCTCGCGTTTAAGGGCTCTAATGAGTAAGTTGGAAGACGAACTATCTAAGCCAGATGTCGGCTCATCCAAGATCAGCAGAGAAGGTTCCATGACCATTTCTAGACCTACATTTACACGTTTTCTCTGGCCTCCAGATATACCTCGCTTCTCAACAGTTCCAACAAGGGAATCTCTAATTGACTGTAGTCCAAGGGCCTCAATCACTCTTTCAACAATAAGAACCTTATCAGCCTTCGGCATGTGAGCAGAAAGCCTTCATAACGTTAAAACCCAGCAATGAGTTAAGCAACATACAGCGCACAGAAAAAAAAACTAAGAATATCATATCAAAATAGATTATAAATGACCAAAAAGACATTGATGTTAAGAGCCCAAGAAACAAAAACAATTTCTATACCAAGTCAAACTAGAACTTCAAAAAAAAAAAACTTTTACTTAATGGAAACAATTAACATGAGTTATTATAAGGAGCAGTTCGGCAAAATTAAAGAAACATAGCATGCTACAAGAATTTATTCTACAAACTCGTGCATCTACAACCAACTACAGAATATAGAGTTATCATGGACTGGTCTATGCATAGTTTCTTGCTGCTCGATGAGAAAGAGAACATAAAGAACAGCATGCAAATAAAGGATTGGAGAGATTTCACTTATTTTATAATGAGCGCACACAGAAGTTTACAATTTTATCCCTGACGCATCACAAAACAAAATGATAACGAAATTATACTTTATTAACAATCACTTGAAAAGTTTACGCACAAACAGATTAAAGCAATGTAGTTCGAGGAGAGAAAAGAATAGCTATAGGAATGATATCAGTTAGAAATCTTCAATTATATTAGGACAGTTTCTATATTCTTATATAATAGGCTACGGGATTATGATAATTGCTCCACATGAATAATAACCAACACACCTGCACCTAGCACTGAACCGGAGATTTTCTTCTACTGTCAAATTTCCATGAACAATATCATCTTGTGGGACAAAGCCCACAATTTTCCTGTAGCAGTGAATGGAATCAGGCTTTCCATTTATGAGAATTGAACCAGAAATATGGCATCCCCTAATCTTTCCTGCCACTGCAGAAAGAAATGTAGTTTTGCCTGCTCCGGATGGACCCATAACAGCAGATATTCGTCCTGGCAAAATTTTCCCGGTCACACGCCTCATCAGATGTTTGTGTTTGTTTCTCAGAGTTATAGTAAGATCTTTGAAAGCAAGCTCAATGGTAGGCCTAGTCTTCACATCTGTATCAGTAGCCATTGAAATCACTCCAGAGAAGGTTAAGTTTTGCTGCATCTGTTCCATAGCTTTCTCCTTTTCAAGTTGACCATATGCATACTTAAATATTTGGCTCTTAGTGTGCAACTGTTTGGCCTTTGGAACTTGCTTCTTAATATGACTATCTCCGATTGCCATGTCAAAACCAGTGTGAGAATCTAGATCACTTTCAAATGATTGCACCATCTTAGTGAGACTGCCTCCTTCCTTGTTTGCATTGTGAACGCCAGTTAGTGGTGTACTTGAGTTACCTGGAACTGGTGCTTCGCCTTTATTACGTGAAAATTTACGCGATAGCTGTTTCTGCAAGCCTAGAGCTCCCTTTCTTGCTGCCTCTTTTGCAATTTTCCACCTTTCTCTTGCTTGTGCAGTTTCACGGGCACTTTTAATTGCTCTTTCTCTGGACTTGGCCATTCTTTCATAACGAGTTGTAAGGACTTGATCGGAGCAATTGTAGAACACTATCATTACCAAGCTCAACACACCCTGCATGTGCAATCAGATCATATTTTAGCAGGGGGAACTAGATCGATTTGGTAATCTTCCTTTCTATGATTTTTATATCCGGGAAGGGGCAGTGAAACAAACATATGAAGAAGATTTGTTAAAGTAAGACAATATCAGTATTTTATCAAGGTCTAATGCCAAAGAATTCACTTACAATGAGCAAAAATCCATAGGCATGCAAGTTCTGACTGTTAGAATTCGGATTGCAAGTACTCAACTTGAAGCAAGCTGTAAATAATTAGGATGATATTAGACAGTGAAACAACATCTGCTGCAAACTAAATGAGCCAGTATTAATGGACCAAATTTTCCTGATTAGATACAGTGGAGAAATATTGATACGGACAACCTTAAATATTACTGATATATGAAAGTCTGTTAAGCCTAAAAAAATATCATAATTGAAAACCGCACGTCTTGTCAAAGTCTAACTCTAAATTCAATCATCTAAAAAGTCATAGCAATTAGATAGAAGCGAGAATTAGATGCAAATTATCAAATCATTTTCAATGAGTTACTCAGTACAAACACAACACGACAAATATGAACCGGCCTTTTCCAAGGCAAATGCTACTGGAAGAAATAGTACCATCTTCGAATAGTAGTAGTTTGGTGGTGGTGATGGCGGCGGAAGTAATAATAATAATAATAATAATAATAATAATAATAATAATAATAATAATAATAATAATAATAATAGTGTGGATGACATTGACTAACTCCAATAAATTGCTCTTCCCTGCCATTTTAATATGTCACTGAAAAAAATTCTTATTTCTGAGTCTTCTATGCATGAGTTCATTTATCAAACAATATAAGAGGTTTTATAACACATATGATTGTTCAAAATCCATATCAACAAGAAACATTAATGCTGAATCCTTTTTTTTATCAAACATTAATGCTGAGTTCTTGATAACTAGTAACATTATATATTTAGACAATTTTCCAAAATGAGTATGATATAACGCTAATTTAGAATTGTATCAAATAGTATTACTTTGAGCGTGTACAAACTCCAAATTACACACTCTTTAAGAGAATACAAGCTCCTCAAGAAGAAGAGTGGGAAAAAACAGGTTCTTTATTCCATAATGATAAAAATGAATAACCCTAATTAAACAAACTATATATAATAGACAAACTCTAATTAGATAATAAAAATCTATTGACATAATAATCTAGACACTAAAATATATATGAACAAAAGGAGTATTTAGCAATTAGCTATACTAAATCTTTAACTTTATAACTAATACGTATAAAAGATCAAAGAGAGTAATTCTTCAGTTCTTCTATGAAACCACTTACGAGTTTTAGAAGATTACCTGTTTCTTCAGTAGAGCCCAGCCTGCAGTAATGTCTGGAATTGAAAAGGGAATGAATATTAATAAATCGAGATGCAAATTTTCAAGTATAAAGAAGGTTTCAAACAAAAAAGCCTTCTTGATGGTACACATACCCTCTGCTGCATTGAATCATTTGGATTGTACTCGGACAGTAGGATCCTGCTGAACAAAATATTTCATCACTACCACTTACACCTGCCCATACATCTGCTCCACCGCAAGAGTGATTTGTATTACCAGGAGGTAACTGATATGCATATCTGATTCGTTTTTTTCACCCAAAATGTCAAGAACTAATCATAGAAATAACAAAATCACAGCAGAGCTGTAAAATGAACTTACGGTTCACATACGCCAGTTGCTTGGTTAAGCTGCGCACGTGGGCAGTATGAGCCTAATGGACAAGCTTCAATACAAGACAACAAGAGAAATATGCAACAACTTCAATTATTGACCATCTTTAAATTAAATGATTCATAACATGCTTTGCATGTGCTGGTGGTTTACACTTACGAATCATGCAGGTGAGACCTCTGGGACAGAAAAAACCCGCACAACAAGGTTGACTATCATACACCCTATCAGGAAATTCTTTTATGTTTTTCAGGTCAGCCTGTTGATCCTCTGGAACTGAACAAGCCCAACCGGGCTCACAACCAGGAACCCACGAGGTTAAATTACAGTTCCTGTTGAGTTTCAAGACTTGCGCATCTGCATTTGCTGTAGTGTGCATAAAACTGGAAAAGTAGAACTTCATTTCTGCTGCTGTACAGATCCTCTTGGTCACATCTGTCAAATTGGGCAATGCAATGCCATAAATTACTACATACTGGTGAATGAAGTATTTAAGTTATACATATCACTGATATAGATTATGCAGTAATAATGATCCTACATCACATAGGAAATCCTAATTTTTTTTTAAATATTTCCGTGCAGAGAACAACTCATAAAACAGTTGAAGTTGGTTCAGAATAGCACGACGAATATCTACAAAAAATGCAACATTACTAAAATACATTATTAAAGTTAGCAAGCATAACACAGAGATAGATATCTGCATCTCATTTGTTGGCATAAATAATCAATTGGCACAAACCTCCCATTCACACACGCATTACAATAACATAACATTAAATGATGAATAATACCTTTGGTCTCTTTAACACAATTACTAAGAAACTCCAAGTTGTTCTCGAACTCGAATGCCCCATTCAGATCATGATCCCTGGGATAGCGAAGCGAAAACACCTTGATCAAATTAGGAAAGAAGCACATTAACTGCGTCGTAAACAAATCAAGTTTGTCGAATTCAACTCACACGTCCTGCGTGCAAAATCCCAATGTGGAAGCAATGTCCTTGTTGAATATCTTGGTGAGGTTGAGAATTTGGTTGTAGATGAGAGAGGTGACGAGCGGCAACACTGTAGGGTTACCCGACTTGGAATACTCATCCTCACCCACGCACCACACGCGCCGCGGAGAAGAAGCTACGATCAGAACCGAAATCAACACCAGCAGCGATGCAACTCGAGAGGAATTTGCCCTAATTCCACTCATTTCAATCGTGTGAATCTTTAAAACACTCGCACATAGAGATAATCATCCAAATGATCACGTAAAAATTTCCGAAATTTTGTGGATTTTTCCTGCATAATTGTCCTCTGTTAAACTCATGCGGCGAGCCCAGGCTTCAACGTAGCTGCGAAACTGTACATTTTCGAGCATGGGCTCCAACAATTGATGGATGAAGAAGTATTTTTCTGAATATTTTTGGAGGAAATTGAGAATAGGAAAAGCTTTTTCGGTTGAATTTTGGTTGAAGTTGAGGTGGGAGAATGATGCTTCCATGGCGATAGGAGGAAGAGTTGGCGGGGAGAGATTGATGGCGCAATTTTTGGACTCAAACAAAGCGGGAGATAGATATTATTATTCCTTGTTTTAGTTACTGATGAATGATGATATTATTCCATGTGTATTTAGTTTTGTCTCGTTTTTTTTTGTGTTTTTCTGTACTTACAAAATACTCTTGAATATATAAAATTGATTTCAAGGATAATTATTTTTATATTTCGTAGGGGTCCTCGGGGTCAAATTTGGTGGTTTTTGACTTTTTTTTTTTTTACTCCTTCGGTCCCATAAATACCAGTGGCTAAGATATCCACTAACCATCTAAAAGAAACTCATATCCAAATAACTTGTAAATAGCTTAGGTTCAATCCCGTCTGCGTGCCGTATAATTTTATAATTTATTTTTCACCTTATTTGGAGGTGTAATTGTCTTACTTATATGGTATAGCAAACTATTTGGTGGTAAAGAGATCACCACCACCTATATAGTGGTGTAATGATTTATTTAATTATATTATATATATATATTGAAAAAAAACTTGATTGAAAATAGCTTGCTCAAAAACGACAAGAGTATGAGCAGTTTGATGCACTTTTACGAACATGACCGATAAATGTTTAGATTATTTATTTAATAATTTGGTAATTGAACAAGACACAATATTAACTTGAAGTAATTGCTGATGACCGTAACAATATTTATTTTAATACTCTGCATCCGTCTACTAACTAAAGTGGATAATTGAGGCCCCACAACTTCTTAGCGAGAGGTCTTGGATTCAATCTCGTCTCAGTGCAGTATATTCCTACCTTGTTGTCTGCGTGCGGTGTAGTATATTCCCACCCTATTTGGTGTAGGCGATCCCACCTATATGTGGTATAGAGGTCCATATATATATATAGGGGTTGGTTCACGTGCAAAATATTTTTCCAGTAAAAAATAATAATAATAATGCATTTTATGTACTAAAATAATGTATTTTATGTCTTATTACAATGCACTGTTATAATAATGCATTTTTAATTTATTACAATGCATTGTTACGATAATGCATTTCATGTTTAATTATAATGCACTGGTCAATGACAACTGTAGATCTACAAAGATCAATGGTTCAGATCGCTTCTTATTTCTTACAGAAAAATGGTTTTACATATGATCTCTTCTCTCTCTCTATATATATATATATAGGGGGGAGATCAAATAGAAACTAATTCCCCCATGAAAATTAAAAACTTTTTTATACCGTAGATCTTAGTTAATCAATGATGTAGATTAATTGATTTTTATATTTGTTATTCCATATTTTTTGGGAGTTAAAATGATGGTTTTGTCTTTAATTATTGTTTTATAACCGTCAATTCCTTGATTTCAAATTTTTCTTCTGGTTTATTTGTAACTGAGTTGCTTCATTTATGGGATATGATTCCGTCATTATTATTGTAGTTTTTGGTGTAAGTTACATTTTATATTTTTATAGTATTAATTTTTCAGGATTCAAAATTTGGTGGCTATATTTTTTTACATTTTTTTTCGTTTAGTTTTATTAGTGTATTGCAGAACTTGGATTCTAGAGGTTTATTTTTTATTTTTTATTTGACTTCAACGCATCATATGTACATTTTGATTTTTTGGCAGATTTATACCACATTTACCTTGTGTTTATATTTTAAAATATGATTAAAATGCTAAAATTAGATGTAAGGTTATTAAAATTACCTCACAACTAATGCATATTTTGCTCAATTATTATATGCATTAAATTGACCACAGTATTTATGGTCACATGCTTGTGCACAATCACAGTTTATTAATAATGCATTTGTTTGTCATTCATTAAGCATATTTTAGTTTTTATTATGCATTTACTTTATAATAATGTACTTTGTACGTAATAATGCAATTTTGTTTATTTAGTACGCATCTATTCGATCATAATGCATTTTTTAGGTGTTTGTTATGCATTTAATTTTTTTTATGTTGAATCCTATAATTGATGGTCCCGGAACGAGGTCTTCGGTGTAGAGGCGGGGTGAATACACCGAAGAGGGATTTTTGAAAACTTTTATCAAATTAAAACAGAGTTGAGTGAGAGCTCAGTTATGAGTTCAACTGACTTCTAAAGAAGATGGTCAGCTGGACTGATAACTTAGCTGGCTGTGCGGAAAGTGGTGGAAAGAAAAACTTAGCTCGTTCCCTTTTACAAAAGCTCAGAAAAACTTAGTTTCAGTTTTCAGTTAATCAGGTTTGAAATAAATGCAGCTGGCTGGGTCACACAGCCAGAGAGTTGAAGCTTTGAAAACTTGTGCTGTGCAAATGCGGTTAGTTCTTTAAATAAATATAAAGCAAAGACTGAATAACGCAATACAGAACACAGAATTTTAACGTGGTTCAGAGAGAAAACTCCTACGTCCACGACCAGGTTTTAGCTGGTAAATCCACTAAGGATGACCACTTGGTTTACGAGTACCAAGCAACTTCGCAGCTCTTCCTCGAGCTGTGTTCTAACAGTTTACGGGCACTGTAGAAGCCTGCACCTTTTCAGTTTTCGGGTACTAAATAACCTTACACTCGAATTTCGCGCTTCGAGAGGGCGTAACCTTGACCTAACCTTTTCTGGGTAAAGGAGGGTTTGGGTTTCCAACTTTGAACGAGTTCTTACAATGAAGAACTTTGAAAGATGAACTCGTTCAGATCTAGGCTTTGGATTTACTATGATTACAGCCTATTGATCAGACGAAAAACTAAAGCAGTTTCTGAAAGTGAACACTTAAGAAGTTAAGTGCTCTTTTAAAGAGTTAGAAAACTGCTGGAGAGCTTTTTGATACTTGAGAGATTCAGAGAAGTTGAAAGCTTGTGGGGAGTTTTTCGTATCTGATTCTGAGGTTGAAAACTGGTATTTATAGGTAGAGATTCAAACTAGCCGTTGGAGGACCTGTTTGAATCTTACCTACTCTCTGATCTGTCGATCTGCCGTTGAGCGTATCTTCACCTGTCTTCATCACTGTGTCAGATCCTAGGTTTGCCTTTCTAGGATGCTGAGATGTCGATCCCTCATTGGTCGAGGTATATTGACTTCCTCTGACACCGGAATTTCTGTCTTTTGAGCTGGTTTTTGAATTTAGAGCTGTATGGGTAAACTGACTTGAAGTGACGTCTTCAGAGTTAGTTCCCTTTTGTTCTGCTCAGCTGTCTTTCTTAGACTTTGATGCAGCTCACTTTATTCTGCTCCGTTGGATCTCCTTGGCTGGATCCATTCTTCTGTTCTTGAGTCAGTCTGACTCGGCTCGGTCTGAGCTCTGTTCAGCTAAGAGACCTTTCAGCTGACTTTGGGTCCAGCTGATTACTCAGCTGGGTCTTCTTCTATCTTCAGCTTCCAAACCTGTGAACTTAGAAAATCTAAGGCTCAAACAAGTGAGCTGGAAAACTTAACTTAGGTTTGTACAATCATCTACTAGGTTGGAGAGCAGTTGAGTTTTGGAATCAAATCAAAACTTTAGAATTTTCCCAACAATTTCCCCCTTTTTGATGATGCCAAAACCTAACTTGAGAAAAACAACCTGCTTCCCCCTAAATGAGAAAGAGGGTTTTTAAAAGATTTCAGCAGAAGATTAAATTCAGAGTTCAGTGCCTGGACAAAGAGTTATTGTCATCAGGGTGAGCTTGAGAGCAAAATATTTCAGTTTTATTAATCCACAAAGGATGATTACAAGAGATACAGGATTAACAAACTGAAAATAGACAAAAACAATTTAATCCCAGTTAACTGGGTCTTCATTTATGCTGCTGCTGCTGATTCTTCATTCTATCTTCTTCCAGCTGCTCATCTGTTCTCAATCTATACCGGTTAAATATCATCTGCTCCAGCTTCCTGTATTCTTCTTTGTTGTTTGCCTTGGAAATTTTCCTCCTGATCGCCCATCTGTTTACTTCAGCGATAATTTTTGATTTGTCAGGAAGATGAGTTCCAGGTATCAACGGAGGCTGGATATGATACAGCTGGGGAGCAGTGAGCTGATCTTCGCGGTATTTGCAGCGTTGAAGAATGCTTTTGCCGTCATCCTGTCTTGATGAAAAAGCTCATTGAGATGCATCATGAACGCAACATCTGGGGGCGTATTTGGGTAAGCTCCCAGATAATAGAAATCTTCGATGAACTCAAACTTTGTATGTTCCCAGTCGTCGTTTAGCTCTTCTGGGATCCATTCATCTACTCTTCTCCAGTTCATCGGCATCTGAGACTTTTTCTTTGCAGCTCTTATGCTTGCTCTTTTCTTCTGCTGCTTCTTTTCTTCGGCATTGAGCAAACTTTCTTTCTTTTTCTACTGTTCTTGGAGGCTTTTCATCTCTTGCTTTTGCTGAGTTACAAAGTTGCAGAGCCAATGAATATCATTGAACTGTTCTGGCGTGGCTCCGCTAGCTTTGGCAAGAGGGATGATCATTCTGCTCCATTTCCCTTTCCGTCCAGCTGGTTCCTCTGCATCCAGCTCAGCAACAACTTCGTCAATCTCTGACTGCATCACTTGGACTTCAGCTACAACTTTTCCTTTGCCCGTCTTTGAAGTTTTTCTCTTGTCATTATCTTCCCCCTTTTTGGCATTATCAATAAGAGTGGAGGAGAGGTTGACTACTGTCTCATTCAGCTGGGCCAAGGCTTTGTCAATGTCCGCAATCTTTGCTGAGTTGTCTGCTATGACTAGATTGAGCTGTGCAGAGCTGCTGCTTTCAGCTTTGAACTGATTGTCCAGCTCCTTGTAAAGATTGAACAGCTGGTGAATGTCAGTTCTGTGGGAGAGAGTCTGCTGTTGGAGAGCGTCCAGCTAGCTGGATAAGTCGATGATGCTGCTTTCCAGCGGAGCTTGGAGGTTTGAGATGATCTCAGGGACTCTCTTCTCTAGATGATTTGATTGATCAATGCGTTGAGAAACGAGAGACTGTTTGAGATCTTTGCTGGTGCCTTCCTGCAGATTCTGAGCGAATCTGTGAACGTCGTCAATGGACTGTTCATTGCTCTGGACTTGCGACTCTATAGCTGTGATGCGCAGAAGGGTGTCAATGTTCGATTTGAGTCTGTCCTGATAAAGGATTTCCTCAACTTGTTTGGCGATTTCGTCCTTCATTGCATCAGAAAGCACAGTAGGATCGGTCTGGGTCCCAGATTCGGCTTGGCTGGGTTTTACTGTCTCGATCTCGACCAGTGAGCGAGTGTCATCGGCAATTGGACTCTGTGGGGCAGCTTCGGTTGGCTCAACTGTTGCATTAGTTGGCTCTTCTTCAATCATCATTGCCTCAGTTGTGTTGGCAGGGACAGCTTCCTTGGCAGTTTCAACTGGAACAATCCAACTGAGGTTGTGTAGGTAGGAGTTGGCTCGAGAGATGACTTCCTCAGAAGGTGGTACTTCATCCTGTTCGACCTTCTGGATGAGGATTTGGATCAGCTCGTCTTTATGCTCAAAGGCATCCTGAAGACTTCCAAATCCGAATATCTCCTGCAGAGCTGCTTCTTCGGCTTTAAGCTTATCGAAAGTGTAGAACTCCACCATTTCTTCATTTGCGTACCAAGTGGCCATCTTGGTAGCCAAATAAAATTTGAAGTCGCTGACAGCGACTAAAGCAGCAGGGAGCGAGGCAAGAGAGGGATAATGTTGCAGTGCGCTCTTTATTCCTTGAAGTCTACTGATCTCCATTCAGTTCCAGCTGGCTTTACAGCTGGCTTCTCTGTTGTCTCCTCAGCTGGCTTGCTGGCTGCCTTAAATTTGAGCTTCTTTTTGGCAGGTGGAGATCCAGCTGGTTCATCTGGCTGCTTCCTTTTCCCTGCTTGAGAGGGAGAGGTAGTCTGCTGTTTTGCCTCCTGCATCTTCTTCTTCCCTTCAAGGGCTGCTTTCTTCATCAAGTCAGAGAGCTGACTCTGCTTTTCAAAAAGAACTTTGGACACAGGGAACTCTTCTGTGTCTTTCCACTTGATTTGTCGTCCAGTTGTGTAGTGTTCTATTATGCACGCCACCTTGGTGCATAAATAGATGGTCTCCCTACAGCTGAACTTGGTGAAGCTATCATCTTCAAAGTGTATCTTCTTCGACTCCTTCTCCAACTTTCCCATAAAGTAGGAGAACCAATCCACAGGATCATTCCTGAGGATGGCTATCATGGGCTTCAACTTGGGTTTGCTGATCTCTCCTTGAGATCCAGCGATACCTAGGATGCACTTCTGGGTGACATCCAGAAGCAGTCTGAATTTGGGCTTGAGCAGTAGCTTGGACATACTCGCCCTGTAGGGTTACGGTTTGAACAGCATCTGGTCCAGTTCGGCCTGGATCTCTTCCCTAGAGTAGTTGTCTGGGGAGCGGTCCCCAAGAGTTTTCAGTCCAAACAGCTTGCTCAACATCCGGTTGATGTCGACGTCCCAGGGAGTTGTGTGCCCTGTCTTTTCTTTGAGTTGGAGGGTGATGTTGAAGCGGAGACGTTCATCTCTGTTCGTCATCTCCATGAAAAACTTTGCTACTTCCCGGTGGAAGATGTTCTTCGGACGCGCCGTCGCCCATTGAAGTAGGCCTGCCTTCTCGATGAGATCCAGCACCTCCTGGAACTCCGAGTTCTTGTAGTTCTTGAGAGTTAAGCAACTCTCAAAGTGCAACTTTGACATGAGGTTCTCCGATTGGTTCGCTCCTGGGGTTATCTTCTTTGGTGCCATTGAATATATCTGTTTTGAGGAGTTAGAAGAATACAAGAGAAAAGAGTTTTGCAGAAAAAATTTCAGAGATAATAAGTAAATATGGCGACGATTTGCATATCTTTGATATATATATATCAACCGTCTATCTTGATGAACGGTTGAGATCTTTAGATTTGAATTCAAGATCTGCGGCTGGGAGAGATTTGCGCAACACGTTAAGTGACGTACGTATGTAGATTGTAGGTCACGCGCGAGTGAGGTAGTCAAAACGTTCTGACTTCTGCCTCGACTTTCCCGAGCTACAGTACCCTGCATGCTTTTCATTAAATGCGATGGGATTGGATTTGATGGATGGCTTATTGACGAATCCTTCTAAGGAATATCTGAGAATTTTGAATTTAAATTCAAATAATTTTATCCTTAAATAGCATATTCCTCAGGGAAATAAATGAAAGACTGCAAACCTGTCAGCTGAACTTTGTAGTCAGCTGATACCTCGGCTGAGTTTCTTTATGTTGAGTTACTCCTTCAGTTTAATTATCCAGCTGAGCTTGATTCCCCCTCAGCTGGTTTCCCTTCTTGAACTGAGTTCACGAAACGACTGGGTCTGGATTCTTCCATCTTGATATCCCAAAAGGTGTCCAGCTGAGTCCTTTTTCCCCTCAGCTGGATGAAGTTTCTTCATCAGGATTAAGCAATCCAAGCAATCCACACAGCATTTTGAATCTTGCTTCCATCAGCGGCTTTGTTAATATGTCAGCTCGTTGAATATCTGTGTGAATTTTCTCAACAATGACGTCTTTCTTTTCCACGTGATCTCTGATGAAGTGATGTCGAACGTCAACGTGCTTACACCTTGTGTGAAGAACTGGATTTTCCGATATTGCAATAGCACTTGAGCTATCACAGAAAATTGGAACTTGACCAGTTTTCACTTCATAGTCATCCAGCTGATGCTTCAGCCAGAGAATTTAAGAGCAGCAGCTTCCAGCTGCCATATACTCCACTTCAGTTGTAGAGGTAGCGACACACGTCTGCTTCTTTGAAAACCATGATATCAACTTGCTTCCTAGGAACTGACATGTTCCTGAAGTTGATTTTCTGTCTAATCGATCTCCAGCATAGTCTGAGTCTGAGTATCCAATCAGCTGCAAATTATCTTCAGCTGGATACCACAGCCCAACGCTTTGAGTACCCTTTAGATATTTGAGAATATTCTTAACTGCTTGCATATGTGCCTCCTTAGGATCAACTTGAAATCTGGCACACACTCCGACTGCAAATGATATATCTGGGCGGCTAGCTGTGAGATACAGCAGGGAACCAATTATCCCTCTGTATTTGCTGGGATCCACTGGTTTTCCTTCGGTTCTAGGTTCAATCTTCCAGTTTGTATTCATAGGGATCTTCACCGTTTTGCTGGATTGAATTCCATATTTGGTGATCAAGTCTTTCACGTACTTGGATTAATTGATGAATATTCCTTCTGCTGATTGCTTGACTTGGAGTCCTAGGAAGAAACTCATTTCTCCCATCACTGACAATTGGAATTATTTTGACATCATCTCTCCAAATCTTTCACATAAGAAAGTTGATCTTGACCCGAAGATGATGTCGTCCACATAAATTTGAACAACTAAAATATCTTCACCTAGCTTGATAGTGAAGAGGGTTCTGTCAACTGAACATTTCTTGAAACCTTTGGATACTAGAAATCCTGACAGAGTGTCATACCAAGCTCGAGGTGCTTGCTTCAGCCCATAAAGCGCCTTCTTTAGCTTGTAAACTTTGTTTCCTTCTACTTCAAATCCTGGGGGTTGCTCTACATAGACATCTTCTCTGATTTCCCCATTCAAGAATGCACACTTCACGTCCATTTGGTATACTTTGAATTTGTGATGAGCTGCGTATGCAGGGAATAATCTGATGGCTTCCAATCTTGCTACTGGAGCAAATGACTCTTCAAAGTCTATTCCTTCTTGCTGTGTATATCCCTTGGCGACTAAGCAAGCCTTATTTCTGATTATTACTCCAAGAGTATCCAGCTTGTTTTTGAATATCCATTTCAGACCTATTATTTTGACTCCTTCTAGTCTATCGACCAGTTCCCAGACGCAATTTCTGAGAAATTCATTCAGTTATTCTTGCATAGCATTTGTCCAGGGCACACTCTTTAAGGCTTCGATAATTGTTTGAGGCTCTGGAACTTGAGCTACATAACATGCCATGAGAGCTGTGTCTTCGTTGTAGACGGTCAGATCTAGCTCTACTGAGACTTGAGCTTCATTATTTGCTTCTTGCGGATTTGATGTCAGGTTTTGAGCAATTGAATTTCTTGTTCTAACTCTGTCTGATGGTTCTCCAATGATTGCTGAAGCTGGATGATCATCGATCCATCTTCGTCTTCTTCTAATTTCTTCTTCTAGCTCATTGATGCTTGAAGATGCTAAGTCACGTCTTGCTTGGAGATGTTCTGAAGACTCGTTCTGATTTGGATTAGAGTTAGATTGATCTTGAGGCGTAGACTGAGTGAATCCAGCTGGAGAGGGAGCTGGGGAATCAGCTGGGTCTTGATTTCCAGCTGGCGGCATTCTCCCATGATCTGATACTGGGGATCCCTCTGGATTATCAGCTGGTTGATTTGCCTCTGCTGAATTGATTTGAGGTTCTCCTGGTTCATCATCCCAAATCAATGGTTCAGCTAGATTCCGGATTCGAATTACTTGAGATCTTGTTTGAGCTGGATCGGAGCTTGATGTTCCAGCTGTGTTTCTTTGTTTGATCGATTCTCTGAATTCGAAGGATGTTTCATCAAAGGTGACATGAGGGGTCACTTCGACTATTTGTGTTCTCCTGTTGAAGACTCTGTAAGCTTTACTTACAGCTGAGTAACCAAGGAATACTCCTCGGTCAGTTTTGGCGTCGAATGTCTTCAGCTGGGTTTTCCCATTATTTAGGATATGGCATTTTGAACCGAAAACCTTGAAATACCCGATGAAGGGTTTCCTGTTATTCCATAGCTCGTACGGAGTCTTTCCTTGTCTGGATGTGAGTAGCGATCTATTCTGAGTGAAGCAAGCTGTGTTGATAGCTTCAGCCCAGAATTTCTTTGGAATGGCTGAGCTTGCTAACATTGAGGTAGCTGCTTCCTTGAGTGTTCTGTTCCTCCTCTCAGCTACACCATTCTGCTGAGGTGTGCGTGCAGCTGAGGTTTGATGTTGTACTCTGTTCTTCTCACAATAATCATATATGGTTTCATTCAGAAACTCAGTTCCTCGGTCTGATCTGATTGAGATAATTTTGCACTCCTTTTGAGTCGTCAACCTTTCCAGCAGGGCCGGCAGCTTGGATCTTGTCTCACTTTTCTGGTACAGAAATGAAACCCAAGTGAATCTGGAGAAGTCATCCACTACGACCAGAGTGTATTTCCTGCCGTTGAAACTTGCTGGTGTTACTGGACCAAAAAGATTCATGTGAAGAAGTTGAAGAACTCGATCAGTTGAGGGCGTCGGCTTGAGAAAAAATGAAATCCTTGTTTGTTTTCCTTGTTGACAAGCACTGCAAATATGACTCTTGTCATAAACTTGGTCTGGAATTCCATTAGCGAGCTGATTTCTAACCAGCTTGTTGATTGTCTTGAAGTTGAGATGATTCAGCCGTCTGTGCCACAGCCAGCTGACTTCATTGCTGCTTTTTGATACAAGACATGTGTATGGAGGGCTGCTGTTCCAGTCAGCAAAGTATATGTTTGCTTCTCTTTTCCCTCTCAGTAATACCTGCTTGGTTTCCACATTTTCACCGTACATCCACGTGCATCGAACTTGACAGAAAAACCATTATCGCAGAATTGACTAATGGAAAGCAAGTTATGTTTTAATCCTTGTACATATGAAACGTTAGATATTTTAACATTGTAGGTTTCAAATGTACCGTAACCTTTGGTTAAACCTTTGGAGTTGTCACCAAACGTTACTTGAGGACCTGGACGCTCTTCGTATTCTTTAAGTAGATGCTTTAGATGAGTCATGTGTTTTGAGCATCCGCTGTCCAAGTACCACAGTGTTCTCATCGATTCCTCTATGATGCATCTTTTTCTTGCAGCCTGTCACAGAAATCAAAATTTAGGTCCCCAGTTTTGATTGGGTCCTTATGGGTTAGATAGAGATCCTTTTACGATCCAGATTTGTTTGATGACTCTGATTGGATCATTCGTTCTGATAATTCTCCCAGCTGTGTCTATGAACACGTTCTTTGTGTTCTTTGTTTGACTCTGTTGGCTGGGTCTTGATCTCTGTCTTATCTCAGCTTGATTTCTTGATAGTTCAGTTCTTCGTTGGTTTCCAGCTGAGACATTTCTTTGCTTCTGTCTCTGCTGTCTAATTTGGTGTCTCGGCTGGACTTGATAATCCAGCTGGTAGTCATATGTCTGATATCCAGCTGGAGATCTTGTCTGATATCTCGGTTGATATCTCGTCATTTGCTGCTGATGATGCTGGTGTCGATGTTGTCCAGCGTCATTCCTTCATTGTTGCTGAACCCAATGTGGTCTGATTTGAGCTTGGGGTTTCCTTACAGCTTGTCTTCTAGGACCTTGCTGTGTTTTCTGTTTTTCAGTCTTTTGTGCGGCTGGAATTGGATTCTCTTTTGCTTTCACAAAAGTTGCAACATTTGTTAGATCCTTAGACCCATCATAACCCAATCCCGTCTTTAATGCTGCTGGTCGTTGTACACTGATTATTTCATCCATCGTTGATGTAGCTTTGATGAGTGCTACTAGCTTTGTGGATAGTGTTTCTTCTGACCTTTTTAACTCCAAGATCTCAGCTGACTTTTTGTCTGACTTAGCTGTGGATTTTTCCAAATTTTCCATCAGCTGCTTTTTCTCATAGTAGAACTCCTTCATCAGCTGATCCTGTTTGACTATCTTTTCCTTGAGCGACACTATTTCCTCTTTGAGCTGCGTAGCATCAGCTGCTTCTGATGCTTCTTTCTTTTCGATTCTACCTTGACTCGGCATTTTCACACATTATGACATCAAGAATTTCTTGTAAATCCTTGAAGTCATTCATGACTTTCTCCACCAGATTCCAATCAGGTTGTCCTTCTGATTCAGAGACCTGCGTAGAGTGTTCGTGTGATGGTGATGGGTTAGATATGTTCTGAATTTTAGAAGTTACCTCATCATCGTCGAGTCCTTCTGTCTGTCCCATGAAGCAAGCATCTCAGTCTTGATCATCACGGGCCGTGATTGCATCTTCCTCTGAGTCCGAGAATGGCATATCATCATCTATTTTGTTGCACTCGGACTCTTCATCAGCTATATATGCTCTTCTTCTGTCAGCTGCCTTAGCTTTCAGAAGATCTTTTTCTTTCTTAGACAGTTTGGGACAGTTCTGCTTGTAGTGTCCCGGCTCCTTGCAATTGAAGCAGCCTTCCTCTGTCCGTTTTGAGATGTCAGCTGATTTTTCATCAGCTGTTGTGTACTTGTCTCTGTACGTCTTGGCGAATTTCTTGTACTTGCCTTTGCTGGTGTTGAGTCTGTTATAATTTTTCACCAACATGGCAATCTCTTCGAGTAGCTCCTCTTTGCTCATATCCTTTTTGTCCTTCTTCTTCTTGGAGGACTCAGCTGACTTGACATGAGCTGACTTTTCAGAGTTGGCTCTGAAAGCTATTTCTTTTGGAGCTGGGGTGAGTTCTCCGTCATTCTGTCTGCTTGAAGATTCTTCTTGGGTGATCTTCAAGTTGTATTCGTTGGCTTTTAAGAGTGAGAACAATCTTTCTGTAGATAGATCACCCAAGTCACTTCGACTTTGGTGGACTACCTTGTAAGTATTCCATTCAGCTGAAAGAGCTGAAAGAACCTTTAAGTTCTTTTCCCGCTGGGTATATTTCCCAGTTCTGATTGTCTCTATTTCGACGACTATGTTTGAGAACCTTAGCTCCATCGCTTCAATGGACTCATTGGCTAGCTGCTTGAAGTTGTCGAATTTTTGGCAAGCTATTGTGAATTTGTTTTCTTTGATCTCTTCTGACCCACCCTTCACATAGCTTGGCAAGTGTCTCCCACATCTCTTTGGCTGTCTCGCACTTGATGATTTTACTCAGGTAGGCGTTCGAGACCGTTGATGAGATGGTGTTCCTTGCGAAGCTGTCCAGTCCAGCTTGCTTTCGTTCTTCTGAAGAGTATTCCTTCTTTGGCTTGAGAATTGGCCGGTATTCTGGTTGTCCTCCATCATGAGCAGGTACGAGTTCATTTCCTTGTTTATAAATAAGGATGGGTCCGTCTGAGATGACGTCCCACATCATGTCGTGATGCGCACACAGGAAGCTTTTCAATCTGAATTTCCAGATTGCATAGTCATCAACTGAGAAGGTGGGAAGATTCCTGTTAAGATAGGAATCCATGAAGAGATGTACAGAATGCACTAGAATGAGTTTTTCTGAAAAACGGATCTGTTCAGTTGACCACTGACACAGAGTTTCAAGACAGATCTCTTGATTCAAAAACAGCGATCGTATGAACCACCGCTCTGATATCAATTGATGGTCCCGGAATGAGGTCTTCGGTGTAGAGGGGGGGTGAATACACCGAAGAGGGATTTTTGAAAACTTTTATCAAATTAAAACAGAGTTGAGTGAGAGCTCAGTTATGAGTTCAACTGACTTCTAAAGAAGATGGTCAGCTGGACTGATAACTTAGCTGGCTGTGCGGAAAGTGGTGGAAAGAAAAACTTAGCTCGTTCCTTTTTACAAAAGCTCAGAAAAACTTAGTTTCAGTTTTCAGTTAATCAGGTTTGAAATAAATGCAGCTGGCTGGATCACACAGCCAGAGAGTTGAAGCTTTGAAAACTTGTGCTGTGCAAATGCGGTTAATTCTTTAAATAAATATAAAGCAAAGACTGAATAACGCAATAAAGAACACAGAATTTTAACGTGGTTCGGAGAGAAAACTCCTACGTCCACGACCAGGTTTTAGCTGGTAAATCCACTAAGGATGACCACTTGGTTTACGAGTACCAAGCAACTTCGCAGCTCTTCCTCGAGCTGTGTTCTAACAGTTTACGGGCACTGTAGAAGCCTGCACCTTTTCAGTTTTCGGGTACTGAATAACCTTACACTCGAATTTCGCGCTTCGAGAGGGCGTAACCTTGACCTAACCTTTTCTGGGTAAAGGAGGGTTTGGGTTTCCATCTTTGAACGAGTTCTTACAATGAAGAACTTTGAAAGATGAACTCGTTCAGATCTAGGCTTTGGATTTACTATGATTACAGCCTATTGATCAGACGAAAAACAAAAGCAGTTTCTGAAAGTGAACACTTAAGAAGTTAAGTGCTCTTTTAAAGAGTTAGAAAACTGCTGGAGAGCTTTTTGATACTTGAGAGATTTCAGAGAAGTTGAAAGCTTGTGGGGAGTTTTTCGTATCTGATTCTGAGGTTGAAGACTGGTATTTATAGGTAGAGATTCAAACTAGCCGTTGGAGGACCTGTTTGAATCTTACCTACTCTCTGATCTGTCGATCTGCCGTTGAGCGTATCTTCACCTGTCTTCATCACTGTGTCAGATCCTAGGTTCGCCTTTCTAGGATGCTGAGATGTCGATCCCTCATTGGTCGAGGTATATTGACTTCCTCTGACACCGGGATTTCTGTCTTTTGAGCTGGTTTTTGAATTTAGAGCTGTATGGGTAAACTGACTTGAAGTGACGTCTTCAGAGTTAGTTCCCTTTTGTTCTGCTCAGCTGTCTTTCTTAGACTTTGATGCAGCTCACTTTATTCTGCTCCGTTGGATCTCCTTGGCTGGATCCATTCTTTTGTTCTTGAGTCAGTACTATAATATTTATGCACAATTGTAGTTCATACAATAATGCATTTATTTGTCATTCATTATGCATATATTAGTTTCTATTATGCATTTGCTTCATTATAATGACATTTTATCGGTGATAATACAATTTTGGATAATTGAGTATAAATACATGTATAAGGAAGTGTATGAATCATTTTAGTATAATTAAACCTCTAAAGTCTTCCAAAGATTTTTTTTCCCTGAAACAATCAATGGCATTGTAAACTTAAAAATATGAATTTTGAAACAATTTGTTTTGAATTGAAACACTTAATTTTGGTTAATTAATTCATAAGTTATAGATTGAGATATTGCGTCCCCATATTTGTTGGCGTTAATAAGAGAAGTGAGATTTATTTTAGATGTAAATTTTACTTTCCTATCCTTTTACACAATTAAATTTGATAAATTAAAAATTATTTAAATTCAATCTTCATCCACATGTAATCATCTAGACCATCCATCTATTTATGATCTATGATCTACAAAGTTTCTAGTTTTTACTCTAGGGAAAGTTTTCACATGAACTCATCCATATATATATATATAGCGCGGATCAAATAAGAACACTTTCTTAGGTGAGAAATAAGAACAAATCTGGACCCTTGATTCTTGTTGATCTACGGTCCAGATTTAACCGTGCATTTAATTACTCTAATTTATGCATTTCAATGCTAATGCATTAAGTTATTGTAGTTTATGCATTAAAATATTTATGCATTTAGTTTCTGCATTTTATGCATCTCCGATGTAATAAAAATGCATTGTTCTTACGTTCTCATATAAGATGTGTTCTTACCAGATCCGCTCCCTATATATATATATATATATATATATATACTTGTGTAATTCTCCTAAAAAAAATTCATTTTGGTACGTCCATAATAAGTATGCACTTTTTATTTAGCACATTGTCTATGACTTCTTTATTTGCACCTCACATAAATTCAAAATGATGGGTCTCTATCTCCACTCAAAATAACAATTATTTTAGTTTTCTTAAAATATGTATCACTCCAAATGTATTACATTTATCGTAGACGGAGGTAATACTTATCAAAAAAAATAATGCAAACTGCGAATCTATCCAAGTTGTTCGGAAATTACTAAAACAAAATTTGAATGGAATTAGAGTTAAGTTTAAAATTCTTAACATTGACAATACTTTCTTTCGTAGTTAGTCACAACTCATAAGGTAGATGTAACATTGAGAAACTGTTATTGATTTTATTAATAATTTTAACTTATTCGAACTAATAATCCTCAAAAA
Source organism: Agastache rugosa (assembly GCA_031470985.1). NCBI lineage: Eukaryota > Viridiplantae > Streptophyta > Magnoliopsida > Lamiales > Lamiaceae > Agastache > Agastache rugosa. Next base: position 29,385,418 of record CM062606.1, on the reverse strand, counting down.
AAATAATTCGAACTAATACGTTGCGCAGCTGAATAGATGATGTGTGTGTGTGTGTTTTTTTTTACATGAAGATTATTCTCGATTTGTTTTATTTACAATATATATATATATATATATATATTCATTTTTATTCAAAGATTGTCTCTGACCAAATCTCCCCCGCCCTGTGCACTGTGCACAGACATTTTCTTCCCACGAATTAAATGATTAATTCACACATTCTCTCTCTCTCTCTCTCTAATTATCCACTTTGCTCCGAATGCCGCCTTCACACTTAACTCCATGTTTTATGCTATTTTTATCTCTCAAGATTGTAAAATAGATCAATCCATAATTATGCATATGCTGCGTATTGTATAGTTGTAATAACATTTCTTGTGTTTAGTGCTCTGCAATTATTAAATCTTAATTATCGTGGGCTATATCGATATGAATGTGAATTCTCTTTTATTTTTTATTTTCATTGAATAAGACATTAATGGTGGAGGCTTTGCCGTGTTTAGACTTTCTCGTACTCTTTTGAGTCCCGCGTTTCATCCGCCATTCCAGTCTTCCTTGAGCGGATTCAAGATCAAAATTTCGGTGCTCATTCTCAAAATCGACGAGGAATTATACAGGTTAGAAAAAGGTGAATTTTGCTTTGAAGATCTGGTTTTCTGGTTGTTGGGAATTTTTGCGTATCTTTATGTGATCATCTAGACTTTTCCTTTTTTGACTTGGAAAACGCGAATTAGCATAGTTAGAGAAGTCAAACGTGTGAGGCATATATGCTTTCTTCTTTATAGTTTGATTATGGATATGGGTGTTTTCCGAAAGTTTAGTTGCAATCTTGGGATTTAGTTGAATAACCTATTGATTTTTGGATATAAAGTAAGGATTGAGTTTTCCAGCACAGCTGATGTTTGTTTCTTGCTTGGTTTGGGAGTCAATTTGGCTTTAGTAGGATTGTATGATCAGTGTTATCTGAAAATATGTGGCTTAATGTTGCTTAGTAGGATATTATGATTCCTTATCTGAAAATGAGGGGTTTTCTGGGGCTCTGTGTGTGTGTGTGTGTGATCGAGAGAGAGCGAAAGAGCTAGAGATTCATAGTTGCTAGTTAGTGCTCAAAGCAGAAACTAGTACGGTCTTATAAATGCTGCTCTTTGAAAAAAAAAACAAAAAAAAAAACCCAAAGGTGTTATGTTATGTTAATCATGGATTTCCATCAATACACAAGGATGTGGGATTTGATATCCATTAACACTTGGAGTATTTTTCTAGTAGTGTAGAGCCGATAATGTTGAGGGATGGTTATCAAATGTTATGATGTTAGTTAACTGTTACAAGCATTGGTATGTGTAGTTGATGTGTTTTAATGGTTTGGTTAGAGTATGAAAGGTACATGTATACAAGTAATTGACTGCTCCAAGCTATTCTCGTAGTCATATCAGTTGGACGCCTGAATGATGATTAGGCTGTAGGTTTTGGCTTCGTTCTATTGTATGCAGATTAAATTTGTAAAGTTTGCTAAATGTTCCTCTTTCTATGAATCCAACTTTGTCGCGGATCTAATTTATTCAATACTTCTTCATGCAATTTAATGGAATCTGAGTTAACAATTTCTTTGAACTATCCAGCTGTTGCAGGTTTTTTAGTTAAATTCTTCTGCTGCATTGTGGTGAATAGTACTCTGGACCATTGTATGCCCATGAGGTGCTTTCAATTCTACATTGGAGACAGAAAGGAAGAACCAAAGACACCATTGGCAAATTCAACTCAGTCTTCGTTTACTGATAATGAAATAAAGCAATCTGGATCGGAATTGAATTCTCAGGATGTATCGAATACGAGCTCTGAGTCCAGAGGTCGCAGCCAGTTCCCGAATATTTCTGACAGAGCCAGTAATCTCAAGGTTTTTAATTATTCAGAACTGAAACAAGTGACAAAGAATTTTGGTCGCACTACCAAACTTGGGGAAGGAGGCTTTGGATGTGTTTTTAAGGGTGTCATCAAGAGTTCTGATGATCCAGCAAAGAAAATCGATGTGGCTGTAAAACAACTTGGTAGAAGAGGACTGCAGGTACATTTTCTTGAAGTTTGCTTGTTCTTCAGCTTCGGTTTTCCCTATATTTTCCTGATACACATGATAGTTTGTGAATTGTGATCCTATGTGGAGAGAATTTGTTTAATGTGTTAGAAGAGAAAAAATTCCTTGGTACATTTGTGGTTGAATAGTTAGTAGCAACTTCTGAGGTCTTTGAACTGCATCCATCCTCAGCTTTCATCAATGTTGATAGTGCATCTTTGCTCTAATAATGTCACTGCAACATAACTCAGAGAAGTATTCAAACATGTCCACTTTAAGTATTAGAGTCCTGCAAAAATTAAAAATTGTTAGGTGTATCAGTATCTGTAATCAGTGTAATTAAGAAATAAGAATCAAAACAACAATATTTATTTAAAAAACTAACAAAGATTGCGTCAGATCTGCCTGGAATAAAGCTGTATGTCCTTTGGGGCTTAATTAGAAACTGTGAGATTATTTGACCTGCACTATAAATGAAACCTTTGCTATTTGTAAACTCATTTTTTCTGTTTCCCAGCACGTGTCATGCCATGCTAAGCTCAATTATTTCTTACTTCCACAATGTCTGGAGGATTTTATTATCACAGTATTTTGAAAGTTTGTCTCTGTTAGAATTTTTAGTGTTTTTCCTAGTTGACTTGTTGACTTTACCTAATTCTCTCGATGGAAAAAAGAAAACTTCATGCTTTTAATTAACAAAGTGGGGTAGTTTACTAATACTTACACTTTTACATGCCAGGGTCACAAAGAATGGGTGACCGAAGTTAATGTTCTTGGTGTTGTTGAGCATCCAAATCTCGTTAAACTCGTTGGTTACTGTGCTGAAGATGATGAAAGAGGTATTCAACGACTTCTAGTATATGAATTCATGCCCAATGGAAGTGTGGAAGACCATTTATCAATTAGGTCCCTCACACCCCTTTCTTGGGATAAGAGGCTGAGGATCGCCCTAGATGCTGCACGCGGCTTAGCTTACCTGCATGAAGAGATGGATTTTCAGGTTGTTCCTTAATGTTTCCCCTGCGACCTAGTGCCGTATTATGAATATTCAATCTATCTTTATTTATTACCTTGAATTAATTCATTAATTTATAGTCTGGATTGAAGCCTCTTCCTTGTTTTGTCCATCTGGTCAATCTTTTAGATAGAGCTTGCATGTGCTATGCAGTTTCACTAACTTACTTGAGACTAACGTCTATTGTATCCTATATCCAGATCATCTTCAGAGATTTCAAATCCTCTAATATTCTGCTAGATGAACAATGGAATGCTAAACTATCAGATTTCGGATTGGCTCGATTGGGTCCTTCAGAAGGACTAACACATGTATCGACAGCGGTATGCTCAATGCTATATAATTTTTTTCCCTATTTTACGTATGTTCTGTCTTATAAATCTCCGTGCATAGTTCTATGTCATTCTGTCTTACTAATTACTAGTTACAATCAGCAAAAATATTTTGATGGACCTGTTTAGTAGCAAAAAAAGTTCATTTCTCAGAGCTGTTGGTTGTGAAGTGGGAATATGTGGTTTGGTTTGGCATTACCCCTGTTAAGAAAATGAATCATCCGATGCACCTATTAGGAGCTTATATGTTATCTCTCAGAACTGATATTTTGTATTGGAATTTTTCATGAAGCCTAGAATAGAACCATCTTCCAGCCTATATAGGTCGCACAAATTTTCTTGATTCATTGGTGATGGATGGTCAACCAAAAAGTACAGGATCAGCAAAGTAACGGAACATATTATTATATCATCAGACTACTGTCTCATATTATCAAGTTGATTGTGATTCTGTGGCTATCATAATGTCTGGTTAAAGTAACCACCTGATAAATGGTAACTTAATAAAAACATGGCAAAGTTCCGTATGGATTCCATTTGTCATAAGAGCCTTCACGTGGTTTGTGTGCGTCACATTGATTATTGCATGCATTAAAGCTCAAAGTTTATCCGCTCAAATTTTCTCACATCCACCTGTCAAAGAAATATGGCTTCCAACTTCTTGCAAAATTTGCATGCCCTTAGCAATAACAACTGATTGATTAAAATCTAAGATGCCCTTGGTACAATCCTACAAAGATCAAGTTTCAGTGATTGTATTTTACGGAATTGATCCCCTTCGAGTGTATGCAGATGTGCAGCTGAGCATGTCTTGAAATGTGGGAGGTCATTATTTTGCTGATTTAATTATGAGTATTTGCTGAATTATATATAAGTGGCTGTTTTAATTCTTTAGAACCGAAGATATGGTTTCTTTTTTCTACTACTCACTGATTTGTGCAATGACTGTTTATAGTAAATGATAATTTGAGACATTAATTTTCCTGTTACTCTTGTTATCGTGTATGATAATTGTATACTGTTCTCAGGTTGTTGGGACTATGGGTTATGCAGCTCCCGAATACATTCAAACTGGCCGTCTCACATCCAAGAGTGACGTTTGGAGCTTCGGTGTGTTCCTTTATGAACTCATCACTGGTAGACGTCCGTTGGATCGACACCGCCCAAAAGGCGAGCAGAAGCTCTTAGAATGGGTAAAACCATACCTTTCAGACGCCAAGAAGTTTCAACAGATACTGGATCCAAAGCTCGAAGGAAAGCAAATCCTTAAATCAGCTCACAAGCTCTCACTTATAGCTAACCGCTGCCTGTCCAGACTTCCAAAAACACGGCCCAAGATGAGCGAAGTCCGGGAAATGATTAACCAAGTAGTCGAAGCATCTACAGGCTCCGGAAATCCTCAACCATCTTTGAAGTGTGAAGATGACAAGGATACTTCGGAGGAAGCCCAACCTAAAGTTAAAAGGAGGCTCAGTGATATAAAAATCGTGGACAGTAGCTGGCTGCTCCGCGTCTGGTCATCAAAGCTCGTGAGAACTTGCTGAAGTAGGACTGGACAAGTGGTATTTGGTACATAAAGATGACATTTTTTTAGTAGCGAAGTAGTTGCTGCTGATAGAATTCTGCAACTTGATTCTGATTCTTGCTGTCAATAGTGTAAATCTAAGCAGCAAATCTGGGGAGCTTAACAGGGATCGGGGTTGAGCGTGCTTTTGGAATGTGATCGGCCTCACAGTCGTTCCATGAGTAAGCGAAGGACTTCTTCTAGGCGCCTCAAGAAAGGTTTCGGACTCTCTAGGGGCACCCCGTTGTCTCGGATTCAGCTTTGCAATAGATTACAGTCTCTGGATTTTGTTTGTGTAGCCTTAAATTGTTGTAATACATATGATTTGATCTGAGGAGCTCTGAATCAACAATGTGAAAAACATGATTATTGAGTTAACTAATAAGCCTGTATGTATGATTCCTGCTGAATATAATATGTATTATTTTTTATGTGAAAACTAAGTGTTGTAATATGTATTCATAACCAATATCTTCCTCCATAGTCTTGTATAGTTGTTTAGCATTCCGTTGGATGGATTAGACAAGACTTAATCTTATGGTATGTTATTCAGTTGGGTAAGATCTACCTTATGACAAAATTAATCTCGAGTTAATCTAATCCCGTGTAACCGAACACATGTGTTTTGTGTATAGATGCCCACCATCTTCTGTCTGCCAATTACTCCCTCCGTCCCATGATAAGTGGCTACTTTCTTTTGGGCACGGGTATTTAGGAGAAGAGTGTTTAAAGGGTAAAAAGATAGAAAGTGGTGGATCCCACATCTTTTGTGTGAGAGGGGGTGTTTCCATATTAGGAAAATGGCCACTTATGATGGGACAGCTCAATAAGGAAATGTGACCACTTATGGCGGGACGGAGGGAGTAGCATTTGAGGGATGAAGCTCGTATTGTGAAATTAAACTGAGGATTTTTTTTTAATTTTATTTTTTTTGCATCTGTCAAATGAAAATGGAAATGGAAAATACAAGTGTAACGCCTTTTTGTCTACCTTTTAGGTAGACATTATGCGAAGACAATACGAGATAGAAGGAAATTAGCCAATAAATTATGTGCTTTGTGCGTTACAGATGAATTATCCTAGACCAATTATAATTGTATCATTAAAAAAGTTTGAGCTGTACTTTATGGAATGACAAAAACTTGCATAAGACCGGTCATAAGTTCGACCGAATCCACGCGCGTCGGGCGCGTGCACACCACGCGCCATATATTTACCCTTAAGTCGGGCGCGTGCATCACACGCGCCACTTCAGACGCGTCCACGCGCCAAACTTTTTTTTTTTTAAACAGGCGCGTGTAATACACGCGCCTGACTTTTTTGTTTTTATTTTATATTTTCTGGTTTTTTTCGATTTTTTTATTCTTTTTTTTCAGTTTTTTTATTCTTTTTTCAGTTTTTTTTATTAATTTTTTGTTTATAGAGTCGAGCGAGGGGAGCCGAAGGCCTCGGAGCGAGCTAAAAAACATTAATGTTGCCACAATCATTATCTATAAATTAAAAATCGGAACCGAAGGAGGAGAAGAATTTTTTTTATTGAAAAACTCGAATTAAAAAAAAAAGAGGAAAATCAACATTTTGACCCTGATTGACCCGGTTTGACCGGGTCGGATCAACCCGAATCCGGTCTCACATAGGACCGGTCGTCTGGGAGTGCGCCTCTTATGGAATTAAATTTGTCTTGGTATTTTATAAATTTAGTTGAGACAGAGAAAGGTTTCTCAAAAAAAAAAAAAAAAAAATTAGTTGAGATAAAGAATAAATATTCATACATCATTATATGTGGCATAAAAAAAAAGGGGGTCCATTTGCTGACTAAAATTTGCAGCCATGTGCAATATAATTAATTATTCTGATAAGTAAATATTCTCCGATTCCGTTATTCTTGTCTTATATTTTTTTTTGGATTGTTCCGTTATTCTTGTCTTGTTTCTTTTTTTGGACTAAATTAAGGATTATTAAGGTCCTATTTAAACTGCTAATGTGACCTTTATTTTTCCTAACTACTCCACCTTTTACTATTTTTCCCCTCATTTTCTGTGTCGTTCACTATTCACTCTCTCTACCCACTTTATTTCACTATTTGAACTCGCTTTATTTCACTATTTGTACCATATTAAGTAGTATTCAATTAGAAACTCCACTAACACACATTTTATCCCTAATTCCTTTCTCCTTAATACTCGTATCCAAAAGAAATTAGATAAGAATAACAGGACGGAGGGATTACTTCGTCACCAAAAATTTGTCCTTAATTTATTTTGGAACGTCCATAAAAAATTAGTTTATTCTATTTTTGTAAATGACCTTATCTTCTAACTTATAAATTTAACTTTCGAATATATTTAATTGTGGACTTTTTTCACGCATACAATTTTCTACCTATTTTTCTTAAAACTCGTATCACACTATTTGGGTCAAATTTTTGAAGTACGAAGGGAATAATTAATAAACTAAATAATTTGTAGTTTGTAGTTGTTGTTTTGTGCGCAGATCCGGCCGCCGCCGTCGTACATCTATCTAGAAGATGCACCACGTAATCTATGAATAGATTCGATTTTTATAACAAAAAATTATTCTCTCGATCCCATCTATAATGACTTACTTTCTTTTTTGAGTTGTTCTATTAATAATGACTCAATCAAAATATGGAATTCTTTTCTCATAAAAAGATGTGGATCCCTAATATTTAAGCTAATAGATCCCTGAATTGGCTCGACTGTCAAGCTCCTAGAAAGTGGCGCCTGACGTCCATCTGGACTTTGACATGAGTTTGACTTATGGGCTCTAATACCTGCTATAAGTATTAAGAATAAGTCATGAGTTGTTTACGTGAAACTAAAAATCCAAGAGAGAAAAAGAAAACGGCGGTTCCTTTCTTGAGGAGAGGATCTCGAAGTTCGATCTCATCCATCGACGAGTCCTGCTACGGGATGCAAACTTGACGGTCATAGACTCCAGACTGGATCTTCTGAATTGTTCCCATAGCAGGACTCATCGATGGATGAGATCGAACTTCGAGATCCTCTCCTCGAGAAACTAGCGCCGTTTTTTCTTTCTCTCTGGGATTTTAGTTCTCTCTATTTTTTCACGTAAATAACTAATGACTTATTCCTAATATTTATAGCTGGTATATGAATACCTAATAAATATTAGAGCCCATAAGTCAAACTCATGTCAAAGCCTAGATGGGCTTGACCTTAGAAAAATAGGCGACACTTTCTTTCTTTTTTCTCCTTTAATATTTTTCTCCTTAATTCCCGGGCCGAACAGTGTTGAGCCGTTATGGATGTGATGGAAGGAGTAACATAATACTCCCTCCGTCCCAATAGCAAGGTCTCGCTTTCCTTTTCTGGCTGTCCAATAGCAGGGTCTCATTCCAAAAATGGAAATAATTAACTCATCAAAAGCTATAGGATCTACCCTTTTTTCTTCTTTTACTTTTGTTTCTTAATAATCATGTCCAAAGCAAGTGAGACATTGCTATTGGGACGGAGGGAGTAACATTTAATATTTCATAATGAGAATTATTAAATCATCTATATACTCATCCTCCCTTCCTCAGTTTTGTCACCCACGGTTCCCTCCAAACCTGTGTTTGTGTAAAATTCTATTTTGGAGAATGGAATATATAACAACGGTATTATATTTTGCAGTTGATATAAAATTTTGAACAGTAATCGATTCATATTCTGTACTCTATTTTCATTGTTTAAAATTAATATTAAATTATAAATGTGCAATTAATCATTAATACGGTTAATTAATTCCACTTGTATTTAAATATTGTAATACTCCTTCCCGTCCCATTTATATAGGTGGATTGAAATTTTCACATGGATTAAGAAAAATTATTGAAAAAGTAAATTATATAGTAAATTTCTTAATATGTCCCTATTTATTATTTGACTATGTATTTTTTATGAGTTAATCAAAGAATTAAATAGGGATATATTAGTAAATGAGCTAAAAAATATTACTTTTTATGGAAACAAGCCTATATATTTGGGACATCCGAAAAAGGAAAACAAGTCTATATAAATGGGACGGAGGGAGTAATAATATCAGGGCTTGTTTGGTATCTATATACGTATATCAAGTATGGGTATGGATATGACCCATATTCATACCTTGTGTTTGGTATATATATCGGTACATGAATATCAAATTGATATATTTGATATACTTGATACCCTAATTTTCAATATTTTGATATAGTATCAATTTTTGCTAGTGTATGACTCATATCACTCATTTCCTCCCCACATGATATGAGTTGATATCTTCAGCATACCAAACACAAATATTAAATATTAATCTCATACTCATACCTGATATCTGATACCCATACCGATATACTGGTATATGGATACCAAACGAGCCCTTAGTTAATTTGGATTTAAAAAAAAAATTATTGTAATATTCGTGTTTATATTATGAAAATGAACATTTTGAGTTAATAGAGCAGAATATTTTGATTGACGAACTAATTAACGGTTGACGAGGCATTGTAATCACGAAATAAATGAGATGAGGAAAGACATAATTAAATACAAAGATGTGTTAGAGCTTTCTGTTATAATAATTGTTTTTATTTGTAAAAAAATGAATTGCATTAATAATTGTAGGATAGTACGTGGACATCAGCGCCCTAAATATAAAAAGCCGCCGTCGTTATAAAAAGAAAAAAGAAAAGAAAAAAAAATGGTGATTCAGAGAATCGGACCACATCTTACGTTGCAAAATTCCGATTTATTCTCCGGCCGGCCACTATATATTAATATATTATCATCGAGAAAGGTGATATGCTAGTCATTTTCTGTGAACACTGTTCGTGGGCACCATTCTCGATTTATCCATATTAACATTATTTTATCTTATTTTTTCCATTTTTCAGTCGCAACACTTTTTTAGTAGTTGATAGATATATTGTTATATTCTAATAGTAGAGTTCGATGATAATTTTATACTCATTGAGCATACAATACCTAACAAACACAAAATATTTTCAATATCTCTCGAGAGCATTTTCGAAAGAAATATATTTTCAATTAATTTAACCGCTAGCTTTCAATGCATGGATCACGTGTTAGTCATCTCTATCAGAGGCCATGAATTCTATTTGTTTAAATTTGGAAAATGTCACGGCGGGCACGTAAAAACAAGACTATATAAGAGCAATTATTTATTTTTATTTTTTGGAAGAGAAAGAAACTTTCATAGATCAAGCAAGATCATCCGAAATAATATCCGAAAGCCAAGTCGGCAAACTATCTCGCCACAAACACGTGGAATTGAGAGTTTTTGCTAAGCTAGCTAACTCATGAGCAGCCTTATTAGCTTTCCGACGTACATGATTAACGGAAAGTATATTAAGCTCTTTTACTGCAACACAAAAATCGTATAATTATTATTAATTATAAAATATTATACTCAATTGAATGACGAAAAACAAAACTAATTACTCCTTCCGTTTTTTAATAAGTGTCCCCCGTCGTCAAAAAATGAAATCAAGAAAGTAGATAAATTACTTCTTTTTTCCCTAATTAAATTCATAGAAAATCTAAAATGTAAATAATTTGCATTGATGACAGGGATAAAATGGAAAGTGTCATACGATTTCACTCTAAATTTTGAAATGGAACACTATTGAAAAATAATAAAATAAACTAAATAGGACAATTAAAAAAGAACGTAGGGAATATTATTTATAACCAAGCAAGATTTTAATGGTTTTATCTCAACCACTACGAAAATTGCGTAAAAAGATGAGCGCGACTCTCTCTTCGTGCCTCTTTGACCACGAAGTGAAAAAAAAAGGGAAAAAGCCAACTATTAAAGTAAAATTGATAAAACAACTATTGCATATTTGGTAGCATTTATACGAATTGGCATCGTCTTATTCACACTCAATAGCCTATAATTCGTTTTGAAATTTTTTAAATGATGGTTATTTATTTTTTATATAATTATTCAAAATTTTCATGTCTATCAAACAAGATTGTCTTGCGAGTTCATATATATGATCAATATGTTGTTGGAGTATAGAACCCGAAAAGAAGTGAATCATTCCACGATTCTGGCGATCCAAATATTTTTGGGCTACAGTACATGTATGTTTTTTGGGCCCTACGAGGTTTCTTGGTTTTATTAGGATTATGGCTCGATTGATTACTATATATATAGTTGTTCTCTCATTGTAAATTGTATCCGAAAATATAGTGAAAATCCTAGCTTGGCATCGTCCCAAATGTAGATCACTACTAGAAAAACTCTTATACATAACACTACATACATAACGGATATTTAAAAATGCGTTATGTATGAGCGCACTTTTTGTAAAGATAACGAAAAAGTGCGCTCATACATAACGCATTTTAAAAATATCCGTTATGTATGTACCGTTATCTACGTGCATATATAACGGTGTCAAGTCATACGTTATGTATGAACGTTAACTATTAATCACATATATAACGGTCTTACGGAACCGTTATGCCATACGTTATGTATGAGCGTTTAATATATAACGATTACTTGAACCGTTAAGCCGACCGTTATGTTAAGCATCAGATTTATTTATTTTTAATTTTATTCGAAAATAATTATTTACCCTAAAACTTCACAAACTCTTCCCAACCCAACACCCGTCGCCTTCTCTGTCTTCTCCTTCTCATCTCCTTCTCCGGCGAGACCAAACACAGTCGATCTCGCCACCGTCGCCTTCGCCTTAGCCGCCTCCGCCTCCTCTCACTCCGCCGCCGCCTCTACCTCCGCTCACTCTCTCAATTGAAAACCCTAGATCCCCAATCGAAACCTATCTCTTTTCTCTAAATAAATTCGATCCCCAATCAAAAGCCCTAGATCTTTCCATTTCGACGACTTCGCTGGCGTCTTGATCCGGCACCACCGCTGTCTCGCCTCTGCAGAAGGAACGAACGCCAGAGACAGCCGTCACCTCCGTTCACTACTCCGCCTACACCACCTCCGTTCACTGCTCTGCCTCAGCCACCTCCGTTCACTCCACCTTTATTCACTCCTCCTGCAATGACAACAACCAAAGAAAAGGCCGCCACCGTCGCCACCTTCTGCCTCACCTCCATCTAAAGATTTATGTGCAGCTGAGTTGGGTTCGTCTCTTAAGGTACAGAATCTCCAGCAATTAAATCCATGGCTTTTCTTTGATTGTTACTGTTATTTTGCTTGTATGCTTCTCTTCTTGCTTTGAATTAGTTTCTGCTTCTTGATTATTTGTTCATTTTAGTGTTGATGCTAAGTCGTGAAGAGTTGGAGATGTTCATGTTAGCAGGATGTAGCTATTTGACTTGAAATTCTTCATAATCATGCTTATCGTTTTAGTGAAGCTGTAAGAGAGATCCTGTTCTGTGTAATGTTTGTGTGATTTGAGTAGATTCATGGATTTTTCGTCTTTAAAATTTGGATTAATAACGAGATCTGACTGTTTTGTGTTCTAAAATAGCAGCTTTGGTTGGTGAGGGGTATAATCATATTTAATTCAAATAAATATGCAGCTTTGAGTTATGAATGTTGATGGTCCCAAGACGGATACCTTGGTGTAGAGGGGGGGTGAATACACCAAGGTTAAAAACTTTTCCAATTAAAACTCTTTTGAGTGAGCTGGCTGTGTTCGATCCAGCTGGAAGCCAGCTTGATCAACACAGCTGGCTGTGTGCGGAATGTGGTGGGTTTTTGGAAAGTCCGTCTGTTGCTTCAAATATATTGCAAAGCTTTGTTTCTCTTTTCAGTTAGTCAGTTTATGCAGCTTGAAAGAATGTTTATGAAGAGTTAGCTGGATGCATAAATAAAACAGGAAAGAACAAAGCAACTTAACGTGGTTCGGAGAAACTACTCCTACGTCCACGACCAGAAACCTCTGGTAAACCACTAAGGATACCACTGACTTTTCGCGTAGTCAGCAAGCGTTGCAGCTTAGTTCTTCAAGCTGGATACAAGTTTACGGGTACTGTATCGAAACGTAACCAGTCTGTTTACGGGCACAGCTGAAGCCTAACCTGTAGTTTACGGGTACTACAGATCCAATATTCGAATTACGCGGTTCGAGCAAGCGTACCTTTACCTAACCTTTTATGGGTTTGGGTTTGGGGTTTCCAACTATGAACGAGTTCTTACAATGAAGAACAATGAGTGTGATGAACTCGTTCAAATTAGGCTTAAGATGGGAAGGATTATATGCCTAGATACTAGTGGGAGAGAGCTTCAGCAGCCTGAGAATAAATAAGAACTCATGAGGATGTAGACTGCTGGATCTTGAAGCTTTTCTGAGAGATCTTGATCTTTTGTTTAGACTTCTTTCTCTATTGATCTCTCTTGTATATTCTCTCTCTCTCTTTTTATCACCATTCTCTCTTGATGAAGAAGACTCATATTTATAGGGAGAGATTAGAACTAGCCGTTGGAAAGAGCCGTTCTGAATCTCTACCTAACTTCTGACAAATTGATCTTGTCTTCTTCCTTGATTTCCTCGTAAAGCAATCCTAGGTCTGACTTTTAGGTGCTGAGGTGTCGAGTTCCTGATGGTCCAGGTCAATTATGACTTTATCTCAAGTTGACTTCGACTCTGCTGAGCTGGTGACTTCTGAGCTGTCTTGAACTCTGCTGGATCTTTGATGCTGAGCTGAGTTGTCACACAAGCTGGGTCTTTCACACAGCTGTGTCTGGATGAACTTGATCATCTTGAATCTGGATAACGTTGTTGACCACTCGACTTGACTTGCCCTGCTGTGTACTCAGCTGGGTCTTCTGCTGTCTTCAGCGATTCCACCTGTAAACTTAGAAACTCTATAAGCTCAAACAGATGAACTGGAAAAACACTTGGACTTGTGCAATCATCTACTCGGTTGGGGTCAGCTGGGTTTTGGTATCTTATCAAAACATGTTTATTATTTTCCCAACAATTTCCCCCTTTTTGATGATGCCAAAACCCCAAGTTGGAAAAACAGATTGCTTCCCCCTTAACAGGAAACGGGGTTTCAAAAGATAAAACATTCACAGCAGGTAAACATATTCAGAGCCTGGACAAAGAGAGATTGTATTAGGTTGATTTTGATAAAACGAACTTTTCATTAATAGGAAGAAATTTTACAATTTTCTAATTACAAAGGTTCAAAAGAAAAATCCCAGTTGGCTGGGTCTTCAGCTTTGCTGCTTCCTTTGTTCGTCAATCTGATGGTCAGTCTTGAGACCATATCTGTTGAAGATGAACACTTCCAGCTCCTTCCATTCTGCTTGATTCTTCGACTTTGAAATTCTTCTTTCACCAGCCCAGTGATGAACTTCTTTGATAATTTGGGCCTTGTCAGGAAGATTCGTTCCAGCTAGAGATGGAGGCTTCAATTGCTTGACTTTTGGAGCCTTCAGCTGGATGTTGTTTCTTTTGGCATATAGGGCAATTGATCTTGCCATCATTGGATCTGTCTCGTGAAGTTCGAGGAGATAATCCTGGAACGCAGTTTCTGGATCCATGCCTTTGTACTGATTCAAGTAGTAGAATTCTTTGATGAATTCTGATTTGCAACGTTCCCAGTTTTCATTGATATCATCTGGGTTCCTCTTGTCAGTTGAGGCTGCTTGGACTTGATTCTTTCTAGCTTTCCTGTAGCTCTGCCTTTTCTTCTTTTGCTTTTTCTCAGCAGGCTTGAGCGAATCGGCTTTCCTCTTGATAATCTTATCCAGCTCTTGCATTTCTCTTCTTTGCTCGTTGTGGAAGTTACACAGCCAGTGATAGTCCTTGTATTCTTCTTGCTTGTGTCCACAGGCTTTGGCAAGAGCAACCATTTTCTCTCTCCATATCTCTTTGACTGCTGTAGATGGCTCTTCCTCATCCAGCTCTTCAGCAAAGTCGTCGATTTCCGACTGATTTGTCTGCACAGGTTCCCCCTGAGCTGCAATTCTCATCTCCATTGTTTTTCCAGCTTCATTCAGATCTTCCTCCTTTTTGGCATTAACAATAAGGGAGACGGAGAGGTCAGCGACTGTTGCGTTGAGCTTGGTGAGAGCAGTTTCCACGTCAGCGATCTTGGCTGAGTTGTCAGCTGTGATAATGTTCACCGAGCGATCTTCTTGCTTCGGCTACGAACTGAGCATCCAGATCTTTGTATAAGTTGAAAAGTTGGCGGGTGTCAGAGCTGTTGAAGAGAGTGGACTTTTTGAGAGCTTCCAGCTGGCTTGAAAGATTTGCTATGTCGTCGACCAGTGGAGCTTGAAGTCTTGTGACTATCTCAGGAACTCTCTTTTCTAGAAGGTATGATTGATCAATCCTTTGAGAGACAAGAGATTGCTTGAGATCTAGACTGGTACTTTCTTGTAAATCTTGAGCAAATTTATGGACTTCATCAATTGTCCGCTGTTGCTCTCTAACTTGACAGTCTAGAGCTGTGAATCGCATAATGACATCCACTTGAGACTTCAGTCTGTCTTGAAAAAGAATTTCTTCAACCTCTTTCGATATTGCTTTTTTCATGGCGGTTGAAAGCTCGACAGCTGAGTTCGTTTGAGTTGCAAAATCAACATGACTGGGTTTGTTTGCCTCGAACTCGACCAGTGCGCGAGTGTCATCGGCAAATGGACTTGGTGGGGTTGCTGCCTCTGGTTCAGCTGCTGCATCAGCTGGTTACTCAATGATCATTACCTCAGCTGTGTTTTCTGGTACAGCTTCCTTGGTAATCTCAGCTGAGACTTCTTTGGAATTGTCAGCTTCAGACGGTGTCTCCCATCCCACTGCTGTAAGAAGCTTGTTGGCTGACTCCCAGACATTTGCTGGGTACGGTTTGGGGTACTTCTGAGATACTTCGATGATACCTTTAATGAGCTCTGATACCAATTGATGGTCCCAAGACGGATACCTTGGTGTAAGGGGGGTGAATACACCAAGGTTAAAAACTTTTCCAATTAAAACTCTTTTGAGTGAGCTGGCTGTGTTCGATCCAGCTGGAAGGCAGCTTGATCAACACAGCTGGCTGTGTGCGGAATGTGGGTTTTTGGAAAGTCCGTCTGTTGCTTCAAATATATTGCAAAGCTTTGTTTCTCTTTTCAGTTAGTCAGTTTATGCAGCTTGAAAGAATGTTTATGAAGAGTTAGCTGGATGCATAAATAAAACAGGAAAGAACAAAGCAACTTAACCTGGTTCGGAGAAACTACTCCTACGTCCACGATCAGAAACCTCTGGTAAACCACTAAGGATACCACTGACTTTTCGCGTAGTTAACAAGCGTTGCAGCTTAGTTCTTCAAGCTGGATACAAGTTTACGCGTACTGTATCGAAACGTAACCAGTCTGTTTACGGGCACAGCTGAAGCCTAACCTGTAGTTTACGGGTACTACAGACCCAATACTCGAATTACGCGCTTCGAGCAAGCGTACCTTTACCTAACCTTTTATGGGTTTGGGTTTGGGGTTTCCAACTATGAACGAGTTCTTACAATGAAGAACAATGAGTGTGATGAACTCTTTCAAATTAGGCTTAAGATGGGAAGGATTATATGCCTAGATACTAGTGGGAGAGAGCTTCAGCAGCCTGAGAATAAATAAGAACTCATGAGGATGTAGACTGCTGGATCTTGAAGTTTTTCTGAGAGATCTTGATCTTTTGTTTAGACTTCTTTCTCTGTTGATCTCTCTTGTATATTCTCTCTCTCTTTTTATCACCATTCTCTCTTGATGAAGAAGACTCATATTTATAGGGAGAGATTAGAACTAGCCGTTGGAAAGAGCCGTTCTGAATCTCTACCTAACTTCTGACAAATTGATCTTGTCTTCTTCCTTGATTTCCTCGTAAAGCAATCCTAGGTCTAACTTTTAGGTGCTGAGGTGTCGAGTTCCTGATGGTCCAGGTCAGTTCTGACTTTATCTCAAGTTGACTTCGACTCTGCTGAGCTGGTGACTTCTGAGCTGTCTTGAACTCTGCTGGATCTTTGATGCTGAGCTGAGTTGTCACACAAGCTGGGTCTTTCACACAGCTGTGTCTGGATGAACTTGATCATCTTGAATCTGGATAACGTTGTTGACCACTCGACTTGACTTTCCCTGCTGTGTACTCAGCTGGGTCTTCTGCTGTCTTCAGCGATTCCACCTGTAAACTTAGAAACTCTATAAGCTCAAACAGGTGAGCTGGAAAAACACTTGGACTTGTGCAATCATCTACTCGGTTGGGGTCAGCTGGGTTTTGGTATCTTATCAAAACATGTTTATTATTTTCCCAACAATTTCCCCCTTTTTGATGATGCCATAACCCCAAGTTGGAAAAACAGATTGCTTCCCTCTTAACAGGAAACGGGGTTTCAAAAGATAAAACATTCACAGCAGGTAAACATATTCAGAGCCTGGACAAAGAGAGATTGTATTCAGGTTGATTTTGATAAAATGAACTTTTCATTAATAGGAAGAAATTTTACAATTTTCTAATTACAAAGGTTCAAAAGAAAAATCCCAGTTGGCTGGGTCTTCAGCTTTGCTGCTTCCTTTGTTCGTCAATCTGATGGTCAGTCTTTAGACCATATCTGTTCAAGATGAACTCTTCCAGCTCCTTCCATTCTGCTTGATTCTTCGATTTTGAAATTCTTCTTTCACCAGCCCAGTGATGAACTTCTTTGATAATTTGGGCCTTGTCAGGAAGATTCGTTCCAGCTAGAGATGGAGGCTTCAATTGATTGACTTTTGGAGCCTTCAGCTGGATGTTGTTTCTTTTGGCATATAGGGCAATTGATCTTGCCATCATTGGATCTGTCTCGTGAAGTTCGAGGAGATAATCCTGGAACGCAGTTTCTGGATCCATGCCTTTGTACTGATTCAAGTAGTAGAATTCTTTGATGAATTCTGATTTGCAACGTTCCCAGTTTTCATTGATATCATCTGGGTTCTTCTTGTCAGTTGAGGCTACTTGCATTTCTCTTCTTTGCTCGTTGTGGAAGTTACACAGCCAGTGATAGTCCTTGTATTCTTCTGGCTTGTATCCACAGGCTTTGGCAAGAGCAACCATTTTCTTTCTCCATGTCTCTTTGACTGCTGTAGATGGCTCTTTCTCATCCAGCTCTTCAGCAAAGTCGTCGATTTCCGACTGATTTGTCTGCACAGGTTCCCCCTGAGCTGCAGTTTTCCTCTCCATTATTTTTCCAGCTTCATTCAGATCTTCCCCTTTTTGGCATCAACAATAAGGGAGGCGGAGAGGTCAGCGACTGTTGCGTTGAGCTTGGCGAGAGCAGTTTCCACGTCAGCGATCTTGGCTGAGTTGTCAGCTGTGATAATGTTCAGCTGAGCGATCTTCTTCTTCGGCTACGAACTGAGCATCCAGATCTTTGTATAAGTTGAAGAGTTGGCGGATGTCAGAGCTGTTGGAGAGAGTGGACTTTTTGAGAGCTTCCAGCTGGCTTGAAAGATTTGCTATATCGTCGACCAGTGGAGCTTGAAGTCTTGTGATTATCTCAGGAACTCTCTTTTCTAGAAGGTGTGATTGATCAATCCTTTGAGAGACAAGAGATTGCTTGAGATCTAGACTGGTACTTTCTTATAAATCTTGAGCAAATTTATGGACTTCATCAATTGTCCGCTGTTGCTCTCTAACTTGACAGTCTAGAGCTGTGAATCGCATAATGACATCCACTTGAGACTTCAGTCTGTCTTGAAAAAGAATTTCTTCAACCTCTTTAGATATTGCTTTTTTCATGGCGGTTGAAAGCTCGACACCTGAGTCCGTTTGAGTTGCAAAATCAACATGACTGGGTTTGTTTGCCTCGAACTCGACCAGTGCGCGAGTGACATCGGCAAATGGACTTGGTGGGGTTGCTGCCTCTGGTTCAGCTGCTGCATCAGCTAGTTCCTCAATGATCATTACCTCAGCTGTGTTTTCTGGTACAGCTTCTTTGGTAATCTCAGCTGAGACTTCTTTGGAATTGTCAGCTTCAGACGGTGTCTCCCATCCCGCTGCTGTAAGAAGCTTGTTGGCTGACCCCCAGACATTTGCTGGGTGCGGTTTGGGGTACTTCTGAGATACTTCGATGATACCTTTAATGAGCTCTGATACCAATTGATGGTCCCAAGATGGATACCTTGGTGTAGGGGGGGTGAATACACCAAGGTTAAAAACTTTTCCAATTAAAACTCTTTTGAGTGAGCTGGCTGTGTTCGATCCAGCTGGAAGACAGCTTGATCAACACAGCTGGCTGTGTGCGGAATGTGGTGGGTTTTTGGAAAGTCCGTTTGTTGCTTCAAATATATTGCAAAGCTTTGTTTCTCTTTTCAGTTAGTCAGTTTACCCAGCTTGAAAGAATGTTTATGAAGAGTTAGCTGGATGCATAAATAAAACAAGAAAGAACAAAGCAACTTAACGTGGTTCGGAGAAACTACTCCTACGTCCACGACCAGAAACCTCTGGTAAACCACTAAGGATACCACTGACTTTTCGCGCAGTCAGCAAGCGTTGCAGCTTAGTTCCTCAAGATGGATATAAGTTTACGCGTACTGTATCGAAACGTAACCAGTCTGTTTACGGGCACAGCTTAAGCCTAACCTGTAGTTTACGGGTACTACAGGCCCAATACTCGAATTACACGCTTCGAGCAAGCGTACCTTTACCTAACCTTTTATGGGTTTGGGTTTGGGGTTTCCAACTATGAACGAGTTCTTACAATGAAGAACAATGAGTGTGATGAACTCGTTCAAACTAGGCTTAAGATGGGAAGGATTATATGCCTAGATACTAGTGGGAGAGAGTTTCAGCAGCCTGAGAATGAATAAGAACTCATAAGAGTGAAGGCTGCTGGATCTTTGAAGCTTTTATGAGAGATCTCTTGATCTTTGATTAGACTTCTTTTAATGAAGTATGTTGATCTCTTGTTATGTATTTTCTCTCTCGTCACTTTTTCTCTGATGATGAAGAAGACTCATATTTATAGGGAGAGATTGGAACTAGCCGTTGGAAAGAGCCGTTCTGAATCTCTACCTAACTTCTGACAAATTGATCTTGTCTTCTTCCTTGATTTCCTCATAAAGCAATGCTAGGTCTGACTTCTAGGTGCTGAGGTGTCGAGTTCCTGATGGTCCAGGTCAGTTCTGACTTTATCTCAAGTTGACTTCGACTCTGCTGAGCTGGTGACTTTTGAGCTGTCTTGAACTCTGCTGGATCTTTGATGCTGAGCTGAGTTGTCACACAAGCTGGGTCTTTCACACAGCTGTGTCTGGATGAACTTGATCATCTTGAATCTGGATAACGTTGTTGACCACACGTTTTGACTTGCCCTGCTGTGTACTCAGCTGGGTCTTCTGCTGTCTTCAGCGATTCCACCTGTAAACTTAGAAACTTTATAAGCTCAAACAGGTGAGCTGGAAAAACACTTGGACTTGTGCAATCATCTACCCGGTTGGGGTCAGCTGGGTTTTGGTATCTTATCAAAACATGTTTATTATTTTCACAACAATTTCCCTCTTTTTGATGATGCCAAAACCCCAAGTTGGAAAAACAGATTGCTTCCCCCTTAACAGGAAACGGGGTTTGAAAAGATAAAACATTCACAGCAGGTAAACATATTCAGAGCCTGGACAAAGAGAGATTGTATTCAGGTTGATTTTGATAAAACGAACTTTTCATTAATAGAAAGAAATTTTACAATTTTCTAATTACAAAGGTTCAAAAGAAAAATCCCAGTTGGCTGGGTCTTCATCTTTGCTGCTTCCTTTGTTCGTCAATCTGATGGTCAGTTTTGAGACCATATCTGTTGAAGATGAACTCTTCCAGCTCCTTCCATTCTGCTTGATTCTTCAATTTTGAAATTCTTCTTTCACCAGCCCAGTGATGAACTTCTTTGATAATTTGGGCCTTGTCAGGAAGATTCGTTCCAGCTAGAGATGGAGGCTTCAATTGCTTGACTTTTGGAGCCTTCAGCTGGATGTTTTTTCTTTTGGCATATAGGGTAATTGATCTTGCCTTCATTGGATCTGTCTCGTGAAGTTCGAGGAGATAATCCTGGAACGCAGTTTCTGGATCCATGCCTTTGTACTGATTCAAGTAGTAGAATTCTTTGATGAATTCTGATCTGCAACGTTTCCAGTTTTCATTGATATCATCTGGGTTCTTCTTGTCAGTTGAGGCTGCTTGGACTTGATTCTTTCTAGCTTGCCTGTAGCTCTGTCTTTTCTTCTTTTGCTTTTTCTCAGCAGGCTTGAGCGAATCGGCTTTCCTCTTGATAATCTTATCCAGCTCTTGCATTTCTCTTCTTTGCTCGTTGTGGAAGTTACACAGCCAGTGATAGTCCTTGTATTCTTCTGGCTTGTGTCCACAGGCTTTGGCAAGAGCAACCATTTTCTCTCTCCATGTCTCTTTGACTGCTGTAGATGGCTCTTCCTCATCCAGCTCTTCAGCAAAGTCATCGATTTCCGACTGATTTGTCTGCACAGGTTCCTCCTGAGCTGCAGTTTTCCTCTCCATTATTTTTCCAGCTTCATTCAGATCTTCCCCGTTTTTGGCATCAACAATAAGGGAGGCGGAGAGGTCAACGACTGTTGCGTTGAGCTTGGTAAGAGCAGTTTCCACGTCAGCGATCTTGGCTGAGTTGTCAGCTGTGATAATGTTCAGCTGAGCAGTGCTGCTGCTTCCAGCTCTGAACTGAGCATCCAGATCTTTGTATAAGTTGAAGAGTTGGCGGATGTCAGAGCTGTTGGAGAGAGTGGACTTTTTGAGAGCTTCCAGCTGGCTTGAAAGATTTGCTATGTCATCGACCAGTGGAGCTTGAAGTCTTGTGACTATCTCAGGAACTCTCTTTTCTAGAAGGTGTGATTGATTAATCCTTTGAGAGACAAGAGATTGCTTGAGATCTAGACTGGTACTTTCTTGTAAATCTTGAGCAAATTTATGGACTTCATCAATTGTCCGTTGTTGCTCTCTAACTTGACAGTCTAGAGCTGTGAATCGCATAATGACATCCACTTGAGACTTCAGTCTGTCTTGAAAAAGAATTTCTTCAACCTCTTTAGATATTGCTTTTTTCATGGCGGTTGAAAGCTCGACAGCTGAGTCCGTTTGAGTTGCAAAATCAACATGATTGGGTTTGTTTGCCTCGAACTTGACCAGTGCGCGAGTGTCATCGGCAAATGGACTTGGTGGGGCTGCTGCCTCTGGTTCAGCTGGTTCCTCAATGATCATTACCTCAGTTGTGTTTTCTGGTACAACTTCCTTGGTAATCTCAGCTGAGACTTCTTTGGAATTGTCAACTTCAGACGGTGTCTCCCATCCCGCTGCTGTAAAAAGCTTGTTGGCTGACTCCCAGACATTTGCTGGGTGCGGTTTGGGGTACTTCTGAGATACTTCGATGATACCTTTAATGAGCTCATCCTGATGCAAGTATGCATCCTCCAGGCTTCCAAAGCCAAAAGTGTGTTGAAGGCATGCTTCATCTGTCTTCAACTTCTCATAAGAGAAGGTTTCTATCAGCTGCTCATTTTGGTACCAAGTCACCATTTTGGTGGCAAGATAGAACTTAAGATCTCCGACTTTGGTGAGGGCGATAGGCAGGTGCGCCAGGATTGGATACTGAATTGGAGCACTCTTGATCCCTGCAATGCGCAAGTCCTCGTACATGGCTTCCATGAAGGCTGAGCCAGTCGAGTTGAGTGATGGAGAGGCAGTAGAATCACTCTCCTCTGATTATGTAGAGATTTGAGGAACTGGTTCAAATGGGTTCACAGTAGGCTGTGAAGAAGTATCAGCCAACTGCGTGGGAGATTGAACTTTGGGCAGTTTTGGGGGTGAGCTGGGATTAGTGGAAGAGGGTTCAGCTTGGGTGTCAGCTGGCTGTGAAGGAGCTTCAGCCAGTTGAATATCTGTCTGCTCTCTTACAGGAGATGGCTCTTTGGTTGGAGAGCTGGGTGGAGGAGAAGGCTGTTTGGGTGGAGAGCTGTGAGGCGGTGAGGGCTGGGGTGAGCCTTTTGGATTATCCAGCTCGTCCTCTGAGCTGGATGACGATCCATCATTCAATCTCATCTCAGCCAGGATGTTTGATCCGAACTGATTGAAGGCCGACACTGGCTGTGGGGAGAGAATCACCATTGCTTGACTTGGAGTTTCTTCAGAGGAAGGTCTCGCCTCAGATGGTTGAATGACACTTGCTTTCTTTTTCTTTTCAGCTGGGCCTCCAGCTTGTTTGAGGTCAGCTGGCTTCCTTTTCCTTTGTTTCTTTTCAGCTGGAACTTCTGCCTCTGTTCCTTCCAGCTGCTTCTTGTCTTTGCTCACAGCAGGCTGTTTCCTCAGGAGATCATTGATTTGACTAATTCTCTGGAAGAGAATCTTCATTTCTGGAAACGGTTCTGAATCAGCCCACTTTACTGTGTGCCCTTTCACAACTTGCTCTATCAAGAAAGAAATCTTAGAGCATAGATACAGTGGCTCTGAAGTTGAATACGTTGTCCTGGTGGAGTTGAACTTTATCTTCTCTGACTCCTTGGCCAGTCGGTTGAGTAAGAAATCAAACCAGTTGACTTTTGCGCCTTTGATCATGGCAATCATCGGCTTGAGCTTTGGAATGTTGATCTCTCCTTGAGATCCAGCTATCCCTAAGATGCACTTTTGTGTGATATCCAGCAGCAGCCTGTACTTTGGCTTGAGAAGGAGCTTTGACATGCTCGCTCTATATGGCTCTGGAGAGATAAGCATCTCTTGACTGAGGAATTCATCCACTTCTTCACGGCTGTAATCGTCTGGGATGAATCCTCCTTCTCTGGGTAGGTTGAACACCTTTCGTAGCATCTTGTTGAGTTTGATATTGATGGTTGCTGAATCAAACTTTCCGTCTGCGCCTTTGACGATCATGTCAAATGAAGATGAGTAGAATCCGTCTTCATCAATGATGTTGAGGTAGAAGAGGGCAGCATCTCTCTTCAGCATAAGCTTAGGCATGGAGGTTGCCCATAGCAAGAGACCGAAGTCTGTAACTAGATCCACCATCTCTTTTAGTTCTGAAATATGGAGGTTGGAGGTGGACAGAACACTCTCAAATGATAGCTTTATCATTAGAGCTTCAAACTGGTTCATCCCTGCGGTTGATTTCTTGGGTACCATTTCTGCAATCTGTTGATTTTGATCGTGCAAAGAACTTGCAGAAAATAGATAGAGGATTTGAATATTTGAAATTTGCAGAGATAAAGATGAAGGAAGAAAGAATCCGCGTATCTTTTCCATATATATCAACTGCCATATAGGATCAACGGTTGAGATTGAATCAGTTGATATTCTGATCAACGACTGGGAGAGATTCACTCATCAAGTTTTGCTGACGTGCTTTCGGCGAGTGTATTACAACCGCGCGTGAGGCAGTTCAAACGTTTGACGTTCTGCCTCGATACTGCCGTGCTACAGTACTATGCAGACTTTATAATTAATGCGACGGGAAAGGAAACTTATCAAACAATTTAACTAAGGAATATATGTCCGCTTAACATTAGAATTCAAATTGATTGAACTTAAATATTATATTCCTCAGAGCAATAAATGCATGAGACGCAAACCGGTCAGCTTGGACACAGTATCCAGCTGATACCACGGCGGTCTTCTTCTTTGTTTGACTGAGTTTTCTCCTCAGCTGAGTATCTGGTCAATAACTTGATTTTCCTTCAGCTGAGTTCCCTTTAGCTCTTCGACTGATGTCCAGCTGAGCTTGATTCCCTTTTTGGCTGGGAAATCCCTCTGAACTGAACTATGGGATCCAGCTGAGTTTGTTCCCCCTCAGCTGGATGAGCTTTTCTTTATCCGGTTTGAGCAGTCCAAATAATTCACACATTAGCTCATTTCTTTTATGAGGTCTCAGTTTGTATAGCAAGTAGACAGCTGTCCCAAATCTAGCTGGTTCAAGTACTGCTTCTCTATTCTTCTCTTGAGACCAATGTACTCAGCTGTATGACTGGCTGAATCTTCATTTTTGTATCCAGCTGTATTTATTTCACAGCTGGTCCCTAGTCAGCTAGCTGGGTTTCTTCATCGGTTGATTCAATAAGATGTTTCAGACATCTTAATCAGAGCAGTCATCCTCATTTGAGTCGGAGAAGGAGATTTGATCATCATCCATTTCGCTCGATTCTAACCTTTTATCCTCTCTCCGGGAGGATGACTCAGCTGGGTTTCTCTTTGGATAGAGTTGCTTGTCGTGATGAACCTTCACGATATTCTTGTACCTTTCCTTGCTTTGTTCCAGCTGATTAATGCTCCGTACAAGCATGGCAACTTCTTCGTTCAAATCTTCTTTGCTCATATTTCTGTGCTCCTTGTTGGTCCTTCCAAGCTGAGCTGATTGAGCTTCTTTTCTTGGCTTGATCCTCAGCTTTGCTTCATTCATTCAGCTGGATGAATCTCTGCTTGTGATCCCCAGATCAAATTCGTTGGCCTTCAAGATAGAGAACAATTTTTCTGTCTCCATGCTGCCAAGATCAGTTCTACTTTGGTGAACCACTTTGTGTGTACACCATTCTGAGGAGAGAGCTGAAAGAACTTTCAAGTTCTTGTCTCGAACCGTATATTTCCCAGTTCAGATCGTCTCGATCTCGATGACGAGGTTGGAGAATCTGAGCTCCATTTGATCAATGGACTCATAGAGGAGTTGCTTGAAATTGTCGAATTTCTGGCATGCAACTGAGAATTTGTTCTCTTGAATTTCCTCTGAGCCTTCACACAGCTTGGCTAGAGTGTCCCACATCCCCTTAGCTGTCTCGCAGTTGATGATCTTGCTGAGATAAGCGTCCGTCACCGTTGAGGAGATGACGTTGCGAGCGTAGCTGTCCAATCCAGCTTGTCTTCTTTCTTCTGGAGAGTACTCCATTTTGGGCTTCACAACTTGCCGGAGTACTGGTTCAGCTCCAGGTAAGGTTTCTGCTTGTCTTTCTGATTTCATGATGATGATGGGTCCGTCAGTGATAACATCCCACATCATGTCGTGATGCGCACTCAGAAAGCTTTTGAGTCAGAACTTCCAGATCTGATAATCATCGACAGAGAATGTCGGAAGAATCCTGCACAGGGAAGATTCCATGACAGTATGCAATATAATGATTAAAAAAAATTTGAAACTTTGAAGGATCTGTTCAGGTGACCACTATCAGCAAAGAGGCTGACTTGACACAGATAAAGTGATCTTTTGAACCACTGCTCTGATACCAATTGATGGTCCCAAGACGGATACCTTGGTGTAGAGGGGGGGGTGAATACACCAAGGTTAAAAACTTTTCCAATTAAAACTCTTTTGAGTGAAATTTGTTGTGTTCGATCCAAATTGGAAGGCGACTTGATCAACACGGTACTGTGCGGAATGTGGTGGGTTTTTGGAAAGTCCGTCTGTTGCTTCAAATATATTGCAAAGTTTTGTTTATCTTTTCAGTTAGTCAGTTTATGCAGCTTGAAAGAATGTTTATGAAGAGTTAGCAACTTAACGTGGTTCGGAGAAACTACTCCTACGTCCACGACCAGAAACCTCTGGTAAACCACTAAGGATACCACTGACTTTTCGCGCAGTCAGCAAGCGTTGCAGCTTAGTTCCTCAAGCTGGATACAAGTTTACGCGTACTGTATCGAAACGTAACCAGTCTGTTTACGGGCACAGCTGAAGCCTAACCTGTAGTTTACGGGTACTACAGACCCAATACTCGAATTACGCGCTTCGAGCAAGCGTACCTTTACCTAACCTTTTATGGGTTTAGGTTTGGGGATTCCAACTATGAACGAGTTCTTACAATGAAGAACAATGAGTGTGATGAACTCGTTCAAACTAGGCTTAAGATGGGAAGGATTATATGCCTAGATACTAGTGGGAGAGAGCTTCAGCAGCCTGAGAATAAATAAGAACTCATGAGGATGTAGACTGCTGGATCTTGAAGCTTTTCTGAGAGATCTTGATCTTTTGTTTAGACTTCTTTCTCTGTTGATCTCTCTTGTATATTCTCTCTCTCTTTTTATCACCATTCTCTCTTGATGAAGAAGACTCATATTTATAGGGAGAGATTAGAACTAGCCGTTGGAAAGAGCCGTTCTGAATCTCTACCTAACTTCTAACAAATTGATCTTATCTTCTTCCTTGATTTCCTCGTAAAGCAATCCTAGGTCTGACTTTTAGGTGCTGAGGTGTCGGAGTTCCTGATGGTCCAGGTCAGTTCTGACTTTATCTCAAGTTGACTTCGATTCTGCTGAGCTGGTGACTTCTGAGTTGTCTTGAACTTTGCTGGATCTTTGATGCTGAACTGAGTTGTCACACAAGCTGGGTCTTTCACACAGCTGTGTCTGGATGAACTTGATCATCTTGAATCTGGATAACGTTGTTGACCACTCGACTTGACTTGCCCTGTTGTGTACTCAGCTGGGTCTTCTGCTGTCTTCAGCGATTCCACCTGTAAACTTAGAAACTCTATAAGCTCAAACAGGTGAGCTGGAAAAACACTTGGACTTGTGCAATCATCTACTCGGTTGGGGTCAGCTGGATTTTGGTATCTAATCAAAACATGTTTATTATTTTCCCAACAAATGTTTTATTAAATGATATTAGAATTTGATTCTCCTTTTGAGATTTTCTTGATCTCATAGTAAAGGGAATTTTGTTTGAAAGACATTTTTAGCTTCAATGATATTTTAGCATATTTTACCATTAATCTCTCGCTCTCTCTATCTAGAGATTTATAGGCAGCTTTTGTCCTAATTTTTATCTCCAAATTAGCAGTGGCTTGATCTTCATGGGTTGGTGGGCTACTGCTAATCATGATTGTTTTGATTTGTATAATTGTTAGTATGTTGCAGTCTTGGTGCTCTAGGTAGCTTCTTCTTGCATTATCTTTAGAGGATCAATAACTGCTCAAGTGTCCCTTTCGTTGCTCGACTACATTTTTTATATTTGAAGCTATATGCTGCTGTGGAATTCTGTTATAGTATTCTTGAATCTTGAATTCAAATCTTGTTAGTGTTGTAGATTTAGAAGCTGTTATAGTATTCTTGATAGATTTGTTCATCCCACTTTTCAGATAGATACAGGTCGCTTGAGCCAATTTATTTTAGTTTCTGTTTCTTCTTCTCTTTAATGCAGCCTATTTGTTCTTGATCCTATGTTTTGTGTAAATTACTGAGGATTTAGATGTTGTTGCTATTACAGAACTGATTCTGCTATGAAATGTTAAGGTGCAGATATGTTCCGATCAGATAGTTTAGTTTTGAGCTTATTTTCTTGGTTGTTTTAAGGCATCTTTTCTTGCACATATAGGGCCATATTTTTGCAAATATGTTCTAGCTTTTAGAACAAGAGGCTCATACCGAGGCTATTGCCATCTTCAGCAGTAAATGAGATTGGCAGTTCGCACCAAAAATTCAGGTTCGTCTTTTGGATCTTGTGTGGTTATTTTTATTTGTGCGAGTTTTTGTGAGGATACGGTTGTTAAATGAAGCAACATTTAGGTATTTGTTGATTCAATATATTTGTGTATGATGAAAATTCTGTGGCTGCACAGCAGCATCAACTTGGTGAAGCAGTCCAAGGATGTGGTTGCAAACATTATGGATAAGATTGTTGTCGATGTCGACTAAGTGTATGTGTTTACTATTTAGTATGCTTGCTTGCTTGCTTTCCCTAATGCTCAACTGCTTAGATTCTTAGATGAGAAGATGTTAAACTCTTATATGAGTTTTATCTAGTAATTGTGGAAGAAGCTAAGGGTAGTTATTAATTAGTGCTCCTATATATTATGTATCCTTACCCTTGGAGTGCATGCTTGCGATTTTAGTTGCTTCATGCATTGCACAACACACACACATATATATATACTTGTCAATGCTTGTAGGAAAGATGAATGACAGCACCATCTTAAATTAATGTGCTTGCATTGATAATTAAATACTAAATGATTTAATTTTTGGTTGATGAAAAATAACAAAATAAAGTGAATTAATTTTCATTGAATATATAAAAACATCACGAGTAAAAGGGTCAAATAAGCTAGCTAGCTTTTGCTATTTAATCCAAGACCGGCCTGCACAAATTTTTAAAATTGGGCCTTTATTCATTGTTAGCTTTTGATATATCACTTTCTAAAATTTTATGATTATATTGATTTCAGTCATATTTTGTCTGCTATATTGTCTTGATTTTGTAATTTGATTTGAAAGGATTATGTAGTGCTCATATCGTTATTGATTGATAATATTTGAATTCTTCTCATTGCGAGGAATGATTGGGACCGTTGGATTGTAGGAGGAGAATGATCCGAGTGAAGAAGCTAATTAAGTGGCTAGCCATAGCTGCAAGGAATCAAACGCTTTCGGTGAAGATGGGCAGGTGGAGTCGGTGAAGAAGAGATGATTATGAGTTTGAAAATAGCAATGTTTAGTTTACTTGTGTTGGATGATACTTGTATAGATAGATATTTTTATGAAATATTATTGTGTATCTTGACTCTATTTGAATGATAATATATGTAAGACTATATTTTGATGATGATAAATATATCATTTTATGATTTTAAAAATATTATTTATCATTTTTAAGATTTTAAAAATAGGTAAATTAAAAAAATATAACGGTAAAGAACTGTTATGTATTACAAAAAAGATAACGGAAAAAGACCGTTATCTAATATATAAATCAACGTTATCTATGGTGAAGACTAATACATATAAAGGATATTTCATAACGGTATAAAGTATATTTCATAACTGTTTGTAACGTTATGTATAGTAATTATAGATAACGGAGATAACAGCGTTATGTATTAGGATAAAACCGTTATGTATAACATTATAGATAACGGTTTTTATCCGTTATGTATGAGCGCATCATACATAAAACCACTATATATATCGGAGTTTTAGGCACATAGATAACGGAGAATCTCCGTTATCTATGAGCGCTTTTCTAGTAATGGATACACATCGTACCGAACTGGGTAAACAATTCTTGTGTCCTTTTATCGCTTTTGTGATTGTATGCGTGTGTTTATTTGCTAACACATGTTTCATCTATAGATGATCAATGAAAATTCAGGTTATACAAGCTCACCTTACGTTTCAAATGAATCTCAATCAAACATTGGACAATGGTTGAATACAGAGGAGCAAATGTGAAATCACTTTATTCTAAAGTTTAAACATGGGCAATTGTTTGTTGGAAAAAAGTGAAGCTAAAAGTTGCAAAATGTGTGACTTTTAAGATATTTGATATATCCATCTTCAATTAATTTATTTTATCTAAAAAAAAAATCTTCAGTTAATTTATGGATTATTTATATTTTGTGACCTCAACTTTCATCATTTTTCTGTTTGTGGCATGTACTTTAACATTTTCCAAAAAGATCATGTACTTTACGATTTTATCTAAAAACGACACACCTTTATTTTCCGGCGTTGGAATGATGAATCAGTTGACCTTCTATCTGATATGGATATTAAAATGACAAGTGTACTAAAACGACGTCGTTTCAGTTTGGACAAAATTAAATATTGACAAAGGCATAGGACGTATAGCTTTTACGACAGAACCCTAAATGTCTTTCTATTCTCTCCTTAAACTATACGTCGACTTTTGGGGAAGAAAAAAGTTTTGGGAGTAGAAAAACATTTAGAGTTCCATCATACAAGCTATACGTCTTACGACATTGTTAATTTTTAATTCTGCTCAAACTAAAAACGACGTTATTTTGGTACACTTAGCATTTTAATATCCACATTAGATAGTCGGTCAAATGATTCATCATACCAACGCCGAAAAATAAAGGTGGACCTTATTTAGATAAAATTGTAAAGTATATGGTCTTTTTGAAAAATTTTAAAGTATAGACCACAAACAGAAAAGTGATGAAAGTTCGGGCCACAGACAATAAATAAACCTTAATTTATTAATGAAATCCCATTTATCAGAGATGCTCTAATCATAACCGTTAGATCGTGATTTTGATGGAAAGACACAATCTAATGGTTGAGATTCTCTCGGACCAGATTATGTTATATTTTCGCAAATGAGTATCACAACTTTTCAACATATTTTTAAATAAACCCACATCTTGCATTTCATTAATCTCAACTACAGCTTACATTCATACATGCTTGCAATTGTACTTTCTATTATTTCTCATTCTAGTACTACTATGTCTCGAGTATCGATTACTTCAAAAAAACTTCTGTGATTTTTGTGCAATAACCCAAAATTGTAGAGATCGTTGTACCTTGAGAACGATTGTTGTCAACAATGTGTATCAATTGTGAACGTGGCAATATCAACTTATGGAGAGAGAGAGTTCAACTCTCGCCTCGACTTAATTACATCTATATTATCATCTTGTTACTCTAGTAATTTACAAGCACCACATTTTTCTAACCTTGTTGATAGGAAATACGCACACAAATAATTACAAAAGCAATAGAAAATACTCGAAAATTGTTGACCCAATTCGTTATGATATGTAACTACGTCTGGGGGCGATGCCAAGCTATGAATTTCATTATATGATTTTCGGATACAATTACAAAGTAGACACCAACTATATATATTAATCTATACCTATTATGAAAGAGCTTAATAAATCGAAATACACCCGAACGAGGGAGATTCCGAGAATATGCAGGAATGATATTGCATATTCAAGGAGAATTTAAATTAAAGGAATTGATAGGTGTTGTTCATACCATCACGATGCATCTTCTTTTCTCGTGTTCATTGTAGAAGAACTCCAAACTTAAGGGTGCTTGGCTTGGGGTCGTTACATTAACTCAATATAAATTATCTTAAGAGAGTTTTATTGAAATAGGAGTCTTTATCCACCTCAATTATCAAGCCATACAAGAGTAAAAAATTGACGAAAAGTCACTGTTGTTATAAAAAGAGAAGCTAAATGATGAACTAACAAAGTTAAAATTAAAGTGACTAAATTTTAAAACGTAATGAATAGGGTTAAGAATCAAAGTCATTTGATTCTGAGAACTCCCAGCAGAATTGTCAAAATTTTACCCTTAAATTTTTTTCTAAAGTTTTTCCTATACTATTTATAATTTCTATTTTACAAATACATACCACTGTCGTTTATTTTTCATTAATTATTTTATAAAAATTAAGGGCCCCATTAACTCAATTTAAATATAGTTATTTTAATAATTATCTTAAGAGAGTTTCATTGAAACAAGAGTCTTTACCCACCTCAATTATCAAGCCATACGAGAGTGAAAAATTGACGAAGAGTCACTGTTGTTATAAAAAAAAATAGAAGCTAAATAATGAACTAACAAGGTTAAAAGTGACTAAATTTTAATGAATAGGGTTAAGAATCAAAGTCATTTGATTCTGAGCACTCCCAGCAATATTCTCAAAATTTTGCTTCTAAATTTTTTACTAAAGCTTTCTCTATACTATTTATAGCCCATATTTTACGAATGCATACAACAATTTTCCTATTTTCCACTAATTATTTTATAAAAATTGTGTACTAAGCTCAATTTGTGAGATATAAGTAGATTTAGGGAGGCATAAATCTGAAAAAAAAATTTAGAAAGGTGTAAATATTTTTGTGGGGTTCACTCAATTTGAGAGATCTGTTGGATGAATTTTTAATCTCACTTTTTGTTATTTTAGCCTAAATTTAGAGTTAAAAGTAATTTTGATTGAGCTGCTGAAAGTGCTCTTAACTATGCAGATCCAATTTGGAAAAAGTATTTAATTCACATTCTAAATTTCATTCTAACTCTCATATTTTATCATCTATTTTATACTTTCTCTGTCTCACAAAAACAATCGACATTTTTGGTGACACGAGTTTTAATAAATGTTAGGTGAATGTGTTATATATGAGTGGAGAAGGGGTCTCACTTTGTGAGTGGAGAAGAAGTCCAAAAATGAAAAGTGAATGTTTTTGTGGAACGTACCAAAATGACAAATTGTCAATATTTTTATGAGACGAAGGAAGTACTATACTTTGAATTTCATTATGAAAATCTAATCTTAATTATTATGGTTATTAACTTTGAAATTTCTTTTTTTTTCCTTAAATTGAATCTATAACGTCATTTGATTCTTACTCTATGCAGATCCAATTTGAAAAAGGAATTTAATTCACATTCTACATATCATAAAAAAAATTCTAACTCTCATGTATTTTATTTTCTAATTTTATATTAAGCTTTAAATTCCATTGTGAAAATCTAATCTTAATTATTATGATTATCAACTTTGAAAATTTTCCCCCTTAAATTTATAATCTCAATTACCTTTACTGATATGTACAGATTAAAGTGAAGGATCTTATTCTTGTTTCATTGGATTAATTAAATACATGATGAATTTTGAACCTTTAATTCTTGACGTGGAAGTTCATTCTTATTTCTTTGGTTAAATATTAGTGTTAATCATGTTGACTAGTCAATAAAGTTAGTGAAAATTAATAGTTGGCCACCAACTTTTTTTGTAGAAATTCTGGCCAACTTTGAGGATTTTGGACCAAATTACCCCTAATAATCTTGACAAATATGCTATTCACGGTTCTCTTTCAGAATTCATTTTCAGATTCAAAAATTTTCTCTTTCATCTCCATCATTCTTCTCCCTTCCGCCTTCCGTCGAGCCGTCTACAACTTCTGGCGCCGTCTGCATCTTCCGTCGTCGTCTTCCTTACAAAGTGGCGCCGTCTAACATCCAGATCTAGATCTAGATCTATGTATTTTCTCTCTCTGTCTTTGAGTTCCACGATTCTCTCTCAACTACAGAATTTCTCGACAGATCTGAAGAAATTCAACAAGGCCAATCTCTCCGGCGCCGATGCAACTTTCCTCTATTTTACGACTTTCTTCTCCGGTCATCATATCATCTCCATCTGAAAATTTGTTCTTTAATGGTGTATTGTTGGTTGTTGGTTTTATGGTTGTAATGTAGCTTTGATCGTAAGAATGTATCTTGTATTTTGGAAATTTGCTTGTTTGATGGTTGTATTGTAGATTGATGGTTTTTAATCTAAATATCAGCTTTGAATTTAGTGTATTAATTTTAATTGAGTTTTCTAGATCTATTCTGTCATGTTCTTGTCGTCCTCTTCGTGCATATGTGTTATTCCTGCATTTTTCACGTCACTGCGCGTCGCGACTTGGCACACCTGGTACGAATGCAACGTATTCGTACCAGGTGTGCCAAGGCATACCGCGCCTAGACTTGGAACACCTGGTACGAATACACACTATTCGTACCAGGTGTGCCAAGTCTAGGCGCGGTATGCCTTGACACACCGGAATGCAACGTATTCGTACCAGGTGTGCCAAGGCATACCGCACCTAGACTTGGCACACCTAGTACGGATACACACCATTCGTACCAGGTGTGCCAACCTTGGCACACCTGGTACGAATACGTTGCATTCGTACCAGGCGTGCCAAGGCATACCAGGATGCTGTTGACCAAAGACGAACACCATCCATGACATTAGATCTGGAATGTGACGCCATGGATTCCGGAGAGAAAGCTGTGAATATGGCCGGATCTGGTGCGGCGACAGATCTGGAATATGGCCGGCAGAATGTGAAAGTTCAAGGCGGCGCGGCGGACTGGACTGGAAGTACGAAGACGGTGCGGCGGAAGGGAATTGAAGTACGACGACGCGGCAGCGGAATGAAAGTACGACGGCGGCGACGGCAAAATGAAAGTACGACGGCGGCGACGAAAGAAATGGAGAAAAATAGGATTTCTAGAGAGAGACAGAATCTGAAATTTGAAAAATGAAAAATGAAATGGGTAGATGGATGGTTAATAGTGGTTCCAAGGGCAAATTGGTCTAAATTTCTAAAAGTTGGCCAGAATTTCTACAAATAAAGTTGGTGGCCAACTATTAATTTCCACTATCTATATTGGTTATCCCAAATTTTGCCTCTAAATATTATGGTACATGATGAATTTTAATTTGAAATATCAAGCGTTTTCCAAACCTATCGTCTTGCAAAGTTACAATGGTATTCCACACATTTTATTTTCATATTATTAATCCACTCACAATATGTTTCATGTTGTTATTCAACTTTAGAAGATATATAAAATTTAGAGTTAATCATGTTGACTAGCAAATTAAGTTAGTGGAAATTAATAGTTGGCCACCAACTTTATTCTAATAAATTGTGGTCAACTTTAGGCTGAAGTGACTTAAATGCCCTCCATATCACTTTACAACTACTTTCACTTTCACTTTCTCTTTTTCCCCGTACTCTCTCTTTCACCCACTCCACTCCCACTTTCTCTCTCCTCTCATGTCTCTTTCTCTCTGTACTCTCTTCCTCCACCGCCACTCCCTCCTGTCTGCCGCCGCCGCCGCGTCTTCTTTCTTGGTCGTCTTTTTTATTTGATTTATTTGTACACTTTTTTGAACAGTTTATTATTTCTCTTATAGTCTTTTTCCGGTCATCTTCTCCGGCGTAGCTTTCATCTCCATAGTGATTTATTTGAGGTATTTTTACTGTATTAGTTTTAATTGAGTTTTCTAGATCTAGTCTGTCATGTTCTTGTCGTATTTTTTAGATCTTGTTGTCCTCTTAGTGCATATGTGTTCTTCCTGCATTTTTTACGTCACTGCACGTCGCGACTTGGCACACCTGGTACGAATACAACATATTCGTACCAGGTGTGCCAAGGCATACCGCGCATAGACTTGGAACACCACCATTCGTACCAAGTGTGCCAAGTCTAGGCGCATCACGACTTGGCACACCTGGTACGAATACTTAAAGCGCGCTCTTTGTAGTGTGTTAATTAACCTCATAAACAAAATTCTAATACAAAAGAATCATTTTAACAATTATTTGATATGCGTTATCTACTCGTAGACATGTCTTTCAATGTCATTGTGTGTGTGAGTGGTGCTGCTGAAATAATAGTGAGAAGACAAACAAGATATGAGGGAATTAATTGAGCCGATACTAATGACAAAATTAATATCAATTCAATCCTAATATTCGTCATCTATAAAATCATTCCAAAACATCTATATCTAAGGATTTGGCAGAAATATAATTTGATTTGTATCTTTCGTAGCATGTCCCAAAGCAAACATGTCCTTTCCCGCCAAGATTTTTACCAACTGAAATTTTGCTCTTGGCTTTACTCCATCTTCACCTTCCACCTTAATCCTCTCAACATGAGGTCTGATTTCATGAATGATGAGTGACTGTCTCCTTTTAGTGACTTTATCAAATCTATTGTCATACATTGCTCGAATTAGGGGTAGACAGCCTCCCCAATCTTTTCTCTAAAGAGCTCTACAATGCTTAATGCACTATGTTCAAAGACGTGTTTGAATGACATTACACGTCCCACTGTAACACCACAACCTGAAATCGAAAAAGGAAATTATAATTTCCTATAAATCTAATTCAAATTAATAAATAATTATAATTTACTTATTGTTGTGCATCGCAACTCGAAACACTAAACCATGATAAAGGTACATAGTGGCACCCACTTTGGCAGGCAGGCCATCAAGAATAAAATCTTAACCAACATAAAGATGTTGGATCTATAAAATCAACTCAGCACCGCAATATTTCTTTTTTGTATTTTTGATCATCATGATATACAAATTTAGTTAGACATAATTTATAAGTGAATTAGTGTACGTACAATGTCTCATACATGTTCAAAACCGCTACAAAGTTCATCATAATACTCGACCATCTGTTGAGGCGTAAGAATCACTTTTGGTTTCGGCCAAGGTCTGTGAATGTAGAGCCTCCCTTCTAGCCAATCCAATAAGCTGATAATCTAATTAAGTTACCGGTAGATATGTTGCAATATTAATTTAGATAAGGAGTCACAAATCAAGTCATTTTGCATATATAATTTAATAGTGAATTAGTGTACGTACTATGTATAAAACGAATCAGATGTAAAGTTTTGCGAACTAATTACTGTAGTGTAATTAGCTCTTGAAAAAAACTTTTTGCCGGTAACTTAGATTATCAACTTATTGGAATGGTTGGAAGAGAGGTTGTACATTCACGGATCTTGACCGGAACCACATTTGAGTCTTACGACTCAAAAGATGATCGATAATTACGATAAACTTTGTGATAATTGTGAATGGGTATGAGACATTGTACGTACACTAATTTACTATTAAATAATATCTAACTAATTTTGTATATTATGATGTTTTGAAGTACGAACAACAATATTGTGGTACGTACCTAACTGGGTTTAGAAAACCAACATCTTTAAATGATATCAATGATTTTATGATGAGTGTTACGAGTATTATCGGCTTGTCGAAGTGGGTGTCTGCATGCATCTTTATTATGATTTAGTATTTCGAGCTACGATGTATGACAATAAGTAAAAGATATTATGTATTTCTTAATTTAAATTTGATTTATAAATTTCTTTTCGGATTCCAAGTTTCAGCATTGCAATGGAACTTGCTATGTCATTCAAGGATGCCTTTGAGCATATAAAAAGTGCATTATACACTTTAGAGTTGTTTGGAGAAAAGGTTGGGATGGATGTTTACCCCAAATTCGAGAAAGGTCATTCTCATTCATCATTTAAGAAATCAAACCTCATTAGTACTTTTAATTACCAGCTTACCGAATTGGTTGGCAAAGAGATTGTACAAACGATCACAACAAAGATTGGACCTAAATCATTGATTAGACAAAAATTATTAGTTACAGCGCCCAACGGAAGTTTTCAAATTCTCAAATAAAGATGAAAATTGCTAGTTGGAAGCATAATCAGTTTCATAGCTAAAGTACTCGTCAAAGACTCATTAGTAAAGTTTCTTAGCTCTTCATTTGGATGTACCCATGGGCAGATCCACACTAGGACTGGGTTGGGCTCCAGCCGAGTGCAGGTCCTAAAGTGTTATATATGTGTGTGATCTTATATATAGATTATTGGTTAGCTCAATGGTAAAAGCTTGTTAGACACCTTTCATTAGAATTGCGTTCGAAAAGCATTGCCAACATTTTTTGTTATAAAAATTAGTTTTTTGTCCTCTCTCCTTTGAATTCCTTCAATTTTTTTTTTTACCTTATTTTACTCCTTAAAAGCAATGAATCGCATTCCTTTATGAAAAATAAAAAAATTTATTTTTTTACCGTCCTAGTTATAGAAAAACGTACTCTATACAAAACGATCTTTATTCTAGATCATTAGTTTTGCCATAGGGAAAATAAAAAATAGGAAACAAATTAAATTTGTTTTCAAATTAATATGTTTAGACTTAGGCCCCATGTTATGTAGGTCCAACTTGTTGAAGTTAAATTTGTTTCTTTTTCTTTAATGCACCGAAATGTTTCATTTCAATTCTCAACAACAAAAAAAAAATGCCGAAATATTTAATTAGCAGCCCACCCCA
This sequence comes from Agastache rugosa, assembly GCA_031470985.1. Taxonomy (NCBI): domain Eukaryota; kingdom Viridiplantae; phylum Streptophyta; class Magnoliopsida; order Lamiales; family Lamiaceae; genus Agastache; species Agastache rugosa. The sequence continues at coordinate 29,347,092 of CM062606.1, read as the reverse complement.
TTATGAAATCCTGGATCCGCTCCTGGACCTGGATGTAACTGGAAGCTTTCCAAGTCTTCACTTCCATATGCTTGAGGAAATTTTGAGGAAATCAATTAAGCATCAAAAAATATATAGTACTCCCTCCGTCCCATTGAAATTGTCCTCCTTTCTTTTTTGGGTTGTCCCATTTAAATTGCCATCTTTTCCAAAAATGAAATAATTAACCCTTCAAAAGTAATGAGACCTATCCATTTTATCTCTTTTTACCTTTTTCCTTAATAACCGTGTCAAACAGTAAGAGAACAATTTCAGTGGGACGAAGGGAGTACTATAAACATAATGTTGAGGAAATTTTGAAAAGTTTGGCGGAGCTATAACGTCCCTAGTTGGCGGAGCTACAGGGTCCCTAGTGTGTGTATCGATATACATACCATTTCACCACAAAATAATCTTCATTATCAAACTCATTAATTACTTGATCGCGTTAAGTTAGGCAACATGATCTTTCATCATAACTCCTAGAGTTAATTTCTAAAAATAACATTATTGCTTGAGATTTGTAACTTTTTTCGTGGGATACTATTTTTTTTCATTCAATGTGGCGTTTAGCTAGGTAAGCATATCTAGTTGCCAACTCAGTATTGATTTGTCAAATTAAAATTCGGGGGAAAATTAAGACAAATTGAAAGGTGGTATATTTAAGGGCTAAATTAAAAGGTCATGGAAAAACTAGATTTTTGTGAAAGTTCGTGTATAAGTAAAACTTAACCCTCTTTCGTTCCTCAAATTGACCTACAAGTGGAGTGAGTTTTTTTGTGCCAAATATCTCAAATTTAAATTACGCAACACTTTGTAAGTATTAGAATTTGTCACACCAATTTTATAATTTGTAGGTTATTACACATAAGCAATAATTTTACACTGCAATAATTTGTTCCTATTGTATTGTTTCAATTAAGATCTAGCGATTCAAAAGTCATACATAATATGTGATTTAGACATTAAATTGTTGAAACCTCCATAATCTGGACTAAAAAGGTACTCACTCTGTCTCACTACGTATGTCTCATTTCTTTTCGGCACGGATATTTAGGAGTAGTATAACTAAAGGATAAAGAGATAGAATGTGGTGGAGCCCGCACTTTTTTGTGAGAGAATGAATTTACTTTTTTAGAATGAGACATTCGTAGTGGGACACCTGCCAGATTAAGATATTGAGACATACGTAGTGGAACAGAGAGAATACAAATTATCAGATCAGCTGATCATTAATTCAAAATGTACAGAGAAATTTGTTGGCAAATTGGAATAACGATATTTCGTATAAACCAATGTTTTCAAACCCGAACCGTACAGGCCGGTTCAACCTGGAACCGGACCTCTTGTACCTCTTGGATAGAATTGAAAGCTTCTCCCACTACAACCAACTTCTCATTTGGTTTACCTTCCAACTTTTTTTATTATTATTACAATGCGATTCTCAATTACTTAATATGTAAAATTAAAATATATGTAAGATGTAAAATTAAAATATATGATATACATTTGTATATATAATTTATGGATTTAAAAATGTATTTGTTATGAAATTATAGATGCTTCTAAATTTTCATGTATTTTATTATTATTATTTTTATTTATTTAATTATTAAACGGTTCGATCGTGATAGAACCGGTTGAATCAATTAAATCATGATCCGAAAGTCTCGCCGGTTCGACATCTGGTTCGGTTTTTAAAACATTGGTATAAACTCATGTGAGTCGTGACAATTTTATTCTTACCTAAGTATGAATAACTGTTGTTGAAGGAAAAGGCAACAATTAAATCCACAGCATCTTTCGGTCGACGCAAAAGCCACCCATAAAGCGTTTCCAAAAGCTTCCGTGCGCCACTCACTATTCCCGTTTTCCTCAACTTGTTAGCAACCAAATTGTCCTTGCCCAAACTGTATATAAAGTTATAAACCACCTCATATTTCTCTCCTCTCACTATCTTCTCTCTCTAAATATCACCTTCCTTAACTCACACTCGCAAATACGCCGTACACACACTATTCTGTGCATTCGTTTTTGTTTCTGGAATTTTAGTTGAAGGTGAGTTTTGAATTCGTTACCGCATCCAGTGGTTTTCGCTTTGGTTTCTATTGGATTGCAGCTGCGATTTGGAATTACTTTGATTTGAAGTTTCGCCCTATTCCTACGCATATTTTGCTGCTTAATTTGTGGTGACGGTATTAGGATAGTGGAAGATATATATTCATAGTTTTGTGCCTATGATGAACGTTTAATGCTAGGATTAAGTTTGGTAAAGGTTGAGGTATATGCGGTTCTGCTGTCAGTTTTTCTGATTTTCATGGCAATATTAGTGTTGAATGTTGTACTTTCCGTTGAAAAAAAAAAAACTCTGTTTCGTCCTGAAAGTCTCAGATTTCATGATCATCGAAGTATGAAATTCATGTTTAAAGACTTAACATGGTCCTGAAAATTACTCATGCCTTGTGGAAACAGATCAAAGTGCTGTTTGGAGAAGTAAAGCTAATTGTTACAGTTAATCATATTAAGAACTAGTTGTTTTGTTGGTTTTTTTTTTCTTTGTTTCTGTTTGTCCCCCCCTTTGTGACATATGGTATTAATATTAGACAAAAGAACTTGATTGTATAATTGTGTTCTTGTATGTTTACTGAATTCTTTTTTTCCTTTTATGGCATTCAATTGGACCATATGTATCAGCCCTTTTGTGATTAGTTTGAGAGGCATGGATCTCCTGCTTATCCCAATGCAATCAACGAGATAAAAAAGAAAATAAGTAATGAAGTTGCTTTAAGGATAAGGAGTTTTTTCTTTACTATAGCTGTATTGTGTATGGATATAATCAATAAACTAATCATTGAAATAGTTGTTCTCTTCAACAATCTGGGAAATGTTACGTAGATTTCCATGTTTGAAGAATACACGAACTCACACACCCATGTCGAGGTGAGTAAAGTTGTGGTGGAAAATACACAAGACGCGTTGTACCTGGTGTAGGGTCTAAGACCAAGAGAACAATATGGAGTTTCCTAAGAAGCCCTTAACAAATATATTATATTTCTAGGGGAAGGAATTTGTTGTGGTAAAACCTAAAATAACATTGCTTTACTTACTTTAAAAACTAAGGAAGATCAGTAATGTTGTTATTCATGTTGATAACCAATGCTGGTAGTGTATGCTCAATTATTTAGAATTGTGGAAGAGAAAAACTATATATGCAGTTACAACATAACATTTTGTGATATTACATTTGTGTACTTGAAAGTCGTCATAGATGTCAAAAATAAAATAGCAATTTATATAACACTTCCTGTTTTCTGGGAAATCAGTTTAGTTCATACAGATTACAGACCAAAAAGGTGAGAGCTCTAAATTATTCTTAATGACCTTGAAACTGTAACTTGCATAAACTTACTTGGTTTATGGGCAAATAATACTCTCTATCATCCAGAAGTTCCTTGAACATTAGGATGTCTACAAGAAGATGTTTCTCTGATGCTTTATCAGTTGTATTCTAAGACTGACTGTATATCTTCGGAGTTTATATCTGATATATCTTGTTTGACTCGGAAAAAGATCTTTAATACAAAATGGAAAAAGTGGATGTTCTTGTTTCCTTAAACCTTCTAAAGTAGTTTGACTGTTGGTTCAAATAATTCTTTTGCTTTAACAGATGGTTCTTTTTGGAAGCAGAATTGTTTTTTTATAAAATGGATCCTCAACATGACATTCTAAAAATAGGAATATGCTCATGATATTCGTGATAAAAAAAATTATATTTATATATTTATGATGTAAGGAGTATGAAGAAGCTCAACATTTAAAATTACATTCATGGGGTTCATATGTGGGCTAACTTAACCAATGGTTACTATATCACAAAGAGGCTTTCACATAGTTCTAGCAATGCAGTCAAGAATCAAGAGTAGTATTTGCTTCACTTGTTGCTCAATGGACTATTTATCTCTTTCCTGTTTAGCTGGGAGTATACACATTCTGACTAGCTAGGAATTACTGCAGCTTTTATTGGATGAGTGCTTGTTTGTTTCTGTGAGCATTCACCAGAAGAAATAATGCATGAACCAGAACCTGATGCCGCTCCATGGAGTTTTCTCAACGTCGACAGTATTTTCAGTAACAATTATTATGGTGACAGCACCCAACATGATGTGAAGATTTGCCATGAACAGTACATTAGAGATGGTCAATGTATCAGCACCGACAATGATGAGATTGTTGCACATTCTCTTCTTCAAGAAGAATTGTCACAATTGTCAATTGAAGAACCTCCTGAATTATCACATTCTGGGGAGGAATACCTGCAAGATTCCACTGTCCCCCCAGATTGGCATAATCCTTCAAGTAACTATTATACAGGTATATCTTACTTATTTCTCTTGTTGCATGTTTATCTAACCTATTCCATTAAATTTATGTAAAATTTACAAAAGGTGCAGGCCGAGAGGGTAGCGCGTATGAGAGTGATGATGCAGGTAGTCCTTGCTCGAGCCCTGGAGATAGATCATGTGAGGGAGATGATTACTCTTGTTCTCTGGACATAACAGATGAGTTTGAACTTGATGGGGAAGTTCAGAAGAGGTTGTACCAAATGATTCCTGTTCCTGTAAGCATCAGATCCATAAAGTTTATAGCTCACACTCACATGGTCTTCTGTACACTGTCTATAATTCACTAATAGATGTTTTCAAGCCCAGGAGAAAGGAGATACCTTGTCAGTTGCCACTATACCATAATTTCTTCTTCCTTATGTTTCTTTATTAACTTAATGCTGCTCTCCTAATACATAGAATTTTCAAATATGCCCTAGTCATCTTATGCTATTACAAATCCAAAGATTCCTGGATCTGTTTCTTGCCAAAATCCCATATGATTAACCTAAATGTTAACAAATTACAATTCTAACTGTGAAGCAGTTTGACTTACAAATTGGACATGATTTTCTGTGCTTGACATGATTGCAATTTACTTTGGAATGACCCTCTGAAGAATATTTAAGTGTTCTTTTGGTACCCCTGGCAGCATGTTCCAAGGATTAATGGGGACATACCTTCAGTAGACGAGGCAACTTCTGACCATCAAAGGCTGCTGGATAGGTACTTTTTGTTCTTGTTATGTTAGCTTAGATATCAGATATGAACCAGTGGATGCAGATGTATAGCAAATGGTTTTTCTAATTTGTTTCCCTTTTAATGGGTTGTCAGTGTATTTCCTTAATGTATCCATGCTTGAAAATTGTCTTTGTCAATACCCCCACCTTCCTAAATCCTCCTGGACTGATGTTAATTTGACATTTGGATCTTGCAAATATTCAACAAAAATGGTCTTTATCAAGCTGGAATGTCATTTACTCAACAGTAGAAGCCAAATATTCTGTGAGCTAATTGCTTTTTCTTTAAACCGGCCTATTTTGGTATAGTATCTCTTGGTAAGCTTTGTTGGTGTCACAAAGTGAAGTATAGCTAACCAACTAGTTGGTAAAGACTTGCATTTTGTAATGTCTATAAGAACTAGAATTTGAACTTCAAATCAGCCTCTTGCAATAGAGGAAGATGATGCTTAAGTTGTTAGCGTCATATCCGACTCTTTGTATTTTTCTCTGGATTCTGATGCTTAGTGTTACCGATTATTTTTCATGGTTAGTAAATTGGCAGAAACATTTGTGTTAGTTGATCTTCTTCATTTTAGGTTACAGTTGTATGACTTGATTGAGCACAAAGTTCAGGGAGATGGAAATTGTCAGGTACGATCTTCTCCACTATATGTCTTGCTACTACCCTAATGAGCAGATGATTGCTAAGTATACAGCTCGACATTTTCCCTAAATTGAACTTTCACATGAAATCATGGGCTATTAATTATTCTTACATTGTCATATTGTTCATTCGAAATTCTAAATATTTCCACTATTTAATTATGGAATTTTTGCAGTTTCGTGCTTTATCTGATCAGTTCTATCGGAGCCCTGAACACCACAAATTTGTCCGGCAGCAAGTTGTCCATCAGGTGGCTGTAGTTTCAAAGAGAACATTTTATTGTTTTTCCCTTTATCTGCTTGCATCTTCGAGGCTCTTTTGTAATTTTGTAACTGTTAGCTGATATGCTTCTATTTGTTGGCGCGTTGCTAGCTCAAAGCACATCCAGAAATGTACGAGGGGTATGTTCCCATGGAATATGCTGACTACTTGAAGGCGGTGTCCAAGTATATTTCTTTTGTCTTGATATTTTCCGTACCCTTCTATTTTTACCACTGCAAACAACTATGGTGCTTACATGATAACTAACCAGGAGCGGGGAGTGGGGTGATCATGTCACACTGCAAGCTGCAGCAGATTCTGTATTATTTTCCTTGCCTCAAACTGCCTCTGATAATTTATGCCCCGTTGATGAGTGGCAAATAACTATTTTCTATTAAACTTAGATTTGGCTACTTTTCTTATGACAGTATGGTGTCAAGATTCTTGTATTAACTTCATTCAAAGATACCTGCTACATCGAGATACTCCCCAAAGACCAAAAGTCGAATAGAGGTCACTCTTGCTTTCCTCAAAACTGCTTATCTTACTCTGTTTCTTGACAATTTGTATGTGCCTATGTGGTAGTTACCATAAGTTAGCAGTGCATCACCATTGCTGCACTTATGATTAGGCTGTTGGTTTCTTCTGCAATCTTGCAATCTTCTGCAACCTAATTTATCGTAAATGACTCCATTCGTCATGCTTCACTCCTCAAAAAAAGATGGAACTTCGCATGTATCCTTGTTTGTTTGCAATGTTTCTACTCTCTGGGAAACATACGATTTTCTCATAATTCATAATTTGTGTTGCTTACATTGTTTGATTACTTAAGCGGTTATGCCTCATCTTATATATTTGTGATTTCTTGTGCAGTCATATATTTGAGTTTCTGGGCTGAGGTACATTACAACTCCATTTATCCACAGGGAGGTAAACTGTCACTTCTTTTTGTTTACTGATTTATATGTGAAGAGTCAGATTTAGAACCATTATGTTACATTTCACAAATTATTGACTGATGCTGGCAATCTTAACCTATACTAATATGATAAAATAAAATCTGCATCGATCAGATCTGCCTCCAATTGATTTTAAGAGGAAGAAAAAGTGGTGGAACTTCCGAAACAAGCAGTAGAAATGTTGAGCTTTTGAATCAACTGGGCTGATGTATTTCGGCATCGCTGCACCTCAGCCTCAGACCATCTTCAATGGTTTACACAAAAATACAGCATCTTCAACACAAAAATTCAGCAAAATCAGTAATGCATCTCCAATGATTTGCACAAAAATGCACAGAAAAGGAATATTCCATAATATATTTCTTTGTTTAATTTTAGGATTAATTGCATGAAATTACACGAACTTTGGCCCAATATTCATTTTGCATATGAATTTTCAATTTTCTGTGTAAATTTATGAACTTATAACATATTTCAATTTTTCGACGATTTGTTTCTCCGATCAAATTGAAACTGACGTGGCAATAAAAAAAAATTCATTTTATATATCCACATATACAATTAAAAATTCACATGTAAACATAAATGAATATATTTAAAATAAAATGTATTTTGAAAATGAATCTCTCTCTCTCAACATCTCTCTACTTACGTTCACTTAGATACATAATCATCGTCCTCAACCTTCTCTCTGCTTTCACACACCTCTCTCTCTTCACACTTTCCACCTTCAAATCTGTGCTTCCAAAATGAAGAATGGTACACGACCAACTGCCCCACCTCCAACCCAATTTAAAGCAAAGTCATACCTAATTCTATCTAGAAAATTAATCTTTTTTTTTCCTTGCACAAATAGAACAATTATATTATGCTGCAGTTCATGAGCAAGAGGCATCCGTCGTTGATATATGCTAGAAGTCGAGGAAGATGAGAGAGGATGAGGGATGGGACAGAGAAAGGGAGAAAGGAGATGAGGGATTAACAAACAAATATAAATGGAAAACGCAAGTGTTGCGCCAAAGATACAGCAACACTATTCATATCCTCACTAACTTAACATCACCTACACTTCTATTTTTATTAAAACTTATCACAAGAACTGGCTACAATTTTCCTTTTGTTAACACTTTTATTAACACTCGTGTCACAAAAACTAGGTACCATCTTCGTGAATCTTCGTGAACGAAGAAAGAAATAATTACGTGGCCGTGGGTATTGCTGCCTTGCTGGAAATCAATTGAAGTAAACAAAAGCAAATTACATACAAGATTAGGAATCGCTTTTATCATTACCAAAATACAAAAGCCTAACTCTCAACAAGGTCAAAAGGCTCTTTTCTTTTGCTTCCCTAGATAGATTATTTCTATACTACTAATTAATACTAACTAATAGAAAATTAATGGCTAATTACTTGTGCAGAATATATTAGATAGATAGGCAGAACCTATCTATTTATGATCTTCTTCTTCTTCGGCTAGCTCACTCTGCTTCTCCTCTTCCGCCGTCACCGGCTGCAGCAGCAACGTCGTGAACGGCATGTGCCCATACCCATTAGGTAAGAACTTCAACTCCATCCGCGGCGGCGGAAGTGGCGGCGGCTGGCACAAGTCCAGCCTGCAGCTAGGCGGAGGCGGGGGAACAGTCAGCACGCCATGCCCGGCTGCGGTGGCAACCGTGTGCCCCACCGCCGTCGTGGCCGCGTGCAAGATAGTGCCAGAAGAGGTGGAGGTGGAGACGGCCTCGGCGGGGACGGTGCCGGTCCCCGTGGCGGCGATTATAGACGGCTCGGCCTGGCGGAGGAGCCACTCTATGGTCTCTCCATCGGTGCGGTGGCCCAGCTCCCGCGTCAGCTGGAATACGCGGGCGGCGCAGAGCGCCGGCATCCGTACGCGGCGGCCGCGCCCGTTAACCTTGGTGTGCCGATCTTTAGTGGAGGACAGGCCACGGGCTTTTTTTATAGAAATTGCGGTGATGGGCTTGGGACTGAGGCAGGCGTCGCCGGTGTTGGTGGCGGCGGTGGGGACGGGGACGATGGCGGTGGTAGTGTCGGCGGCGGAGGTGTTTTGAGATATAGGGTGGAGGGTAGGTGGAAGAGAGAGTGAGGAAGAGACGAGGTGAGGAAGCATATCTGAAGCAGAAGAAGGCATGTTTTGGTTGTGTTGACCAGTGGTGGTGGGTTAGGGTTTTTTTGGTACTTTTTGATGATGGCCCCACACACTTCCTAAATATTGGAGACGAATGGGAAATATGTTGATGGGATTTGAGATGGGCCTTGGCTATGCTTTCTGGCTAAAACCTGGGCCAGGCCCTACAGCCATCAAAATTTGGTATTTTCCCTTAAAAAAAAAAAAGGGTTAATTGTCGGAAAAATCCGACTTTTGGTCAAATTCTTATTTTTTTCCCCTCACTTTCTAATTATTAGATAAAATAATATAAAACTAAAATTTAAGTGCAAATTATCCTTTCTTTTTGAAAGGAGATCAGTATATTACTTTATGAAGAATCAGAATAACAATGTCTGTAAAAATTAGGATTATTATAGTGGAGCTTATAAATTCTTAACATCTTATTTTAGGAACAAATACGTATTTTTATACTACTTGTTATACACACTTTAATGCATGTTATCGCCTTAAGGTGCATTTACTTTGATGATAAAGGAAAATGAAGAAAAAGAAAATTTTCTTCCAAATTTCTCATTTCTTATCATTCATTTCCTATAAATTAGAATTTCAACCTTTCTTATTTCATTCAAAGGAGAGATAATATTGGTGAAATTCTAATCTATAAAAAATGAAGGATAAAAAATGAAAGATTTAAAATGAGAGAAATTTATTTTCTTTCTTCTTACTATCAAATTAAACGCACCTTATATAAAAAAGGCTTATTCCAATTGGGCCAAGTTTCTGTGTCAAAGCCCTCAACAGGCCCAGTTTGATTTTATTTGAATTGAATCCGTAATAATGTAGTTTAATAGGGGTAATATAGTCAGTCTAATAAAAATCGAGAATACAAAAACCTCATCCATTTGATGATGGGTTTATCTGCTCTGAGACCAGCAAATCCTCAGCCCTTCTCATTTGCTTCATATATTTCCACAACTAACTAAACTGAATGCATTTGAAGATTTTTTTTCCTAATTTATTTTCACTTTTATTTTTCAATCACAAAAGCTGGTAGAAGCAGTATATGGAGGCGGGAAGGAGCTTGGTTTCTTCTTCACTTCAATTTTCTCTCAGAAGCCATCTCAGAAATCGTTCCTCTTCCTCCTCCACCTGTTCAGGTAATTTTCTATCCCAAAATTTACATATTCTAGTTTTAATGCGTTTGAATTGGAATGACGATGGGGAAAAAATGTAAAAGTTGATGTGCTGTAAAATTTTCCAATTTTGATTGAACGATTTATCTGTAAAGTATGTTTAGGAAATAATTGAGTTTTGATTGTGGATGAAAGCTAATTGACGACGTTTCTACTTTGAATAATGCTAATTTGATGATTTTTCTGCTATGATAGTAAGAAATTTGAACTTCCGTGCAAATGTTAATATACAGGACTGAAGGTATCGATAATTGATAAATAATTCCAGAAAATTTCAAAATCTAGAAATGCAGTACTGTTGCATGACAGACCACATGCATGTTGTGAGTGAAAGGTGTAATTATATGTGATAATGTTTTGGTAAGCCAAAAAAATTGTTCAGAGATCATTGAGGCTCGGAGTTGTGGCGTCTCTGAAGTATAATAGGGCTCGAATTCTGTCTCAATGCATTCTTTTTTGGCTACATGTTTCTTAAGATGAGGTCGTTTTTCTCCTTTTGTTTTCTGTTAGGATTGTCATTTAGTTTTCAATCTCATAAAACTTTAGAATATAGTATTTTCTTTGTAGGTTTCACCTGCCAGCATGTATAATGATTAAAGTCTGCCAAATTTGATCTATGTTTTCCATAAATTAGGCGTGCGTGCCTATTTAAGGATACAATCACATAGTAGCTGCAGCTTTAATCTTTTCTCGTATGTCATGGTTAGGTGGTTTGAATGACATTTTTTTAATTTCCAACTTTATGAGATATCAATTCCATGCTACCTCTAAACTTTGCAGTTTTGCTGCTGCATGAGCAAGTCACTCCAGCTCTTACCTCTCTATCAACTACTTCTTTAACTCCACATCCCCCCACTTCAGTTTATATTCAGGATCAGCGCAATGATAGCAGGTCGTTGCTATGTGTAAAGGAAGACAGCACATTTCAGGTGAGATTGTTTCCTTAGCAAATTTATTTGTGTGGCAGTAGATGTTGAATTGTCAAATTATTTGAATGTATTGAAGAAACAATGTGTTGTGGTGGTGTGCAAGTATCTTTTCTCCCCATCTTCGACACTGCAATCTTTTTGTTACCAATTATGTTATCAGCTGCAAGATATTACTAGCTTTTATGTAGTATAATGTGAACTATTGCTATAATTGATATAGTTTTTATGTTCCTCTTTGTTTGAAGAAAACACTGGACAGGCAACTGGCACCTGCATCTTCATCTCATGATGGGAGTGACGATGTTGATCCTAATCAGCATGTAAATGATATTGAGCTTCAGTTGCTACGCAGGCCAGAATTATGGTATTTGTAAGAGTTATCAACTATCAGAAATACCTGAAATGTTATTTGCAAGAAACTTTGCTCTGATTTTTTTTTCTCTGCAACATACTTCTGTCTGATCCACTTGATCTTTTTATTTTGTGGAATCAGATTGGCATCCTTACGAAAGAAGGAAACACCCTTTGTCGTGACAGCAGAGCCCATTTCAAGTAAAAGTGAAGATTCAGCTGGTCTAGAAGCAGATCATGTTGTTGCACTCGCAAGAGAAGCTTTTACAGCATCCGAAAAGGCAATGTCGATTGCTAAAGATGCCAAAATTTTGGGAGTTGACGTTGATGATTCTTCTAGTATAACGTATGCTTCATCGTGTCTATCCTTTTTACCTCTATATGTGTTCTCTTCGTCATTTTGGCCTTCCTTTGTGCACTTAAAAATCTTATACAAGGTTATATATACCTTACACCTTTCTGCTGTTTGGCTTCTAGAGGTTTGGCCAGTGATCCCGTGCGCAGAACTGTGAGGTCTACTCGTCTGCTGGAGAGGCAAAGTAAGAGGAGGAGGGTGCCTAAGCCAAAAGTTGAGTTTGAGGAGATCAATCATCACAGGAAGCCAGGATCGCATAGAAAATTTGATACCAGATTTGATCCTACTGATCCTCTTAGACTATTTTTACGGGGACCAGAAACAACAGAACTTTTGACTGCAAAAGAAGAGGCAGAGTTAATAATGAAGATACAGGTTTCTTTTAGCGCTCATTGCCGTTTCTGTGGGGGATTCCTTTTGATGATACTAATCTGATTGTATGGTCACAACTACTCATAAACTATTCATTTCGTGTAGGATTTAATGAAATTACAAGAAGTGAAAACTCGACTTCGTGCTCAGTTCTCCTGTGAACCTACCATAGTGGAGTGGGCTGCAGCCGTTGGGATTAGTTGTCAGTCCTTGAAGTCACAGATTCACATTGGGAACCGCAGTCGGCAGAAGTTAATTTATGCCAATTTTCGGATGGTTGTTCACATTGCTAAGAAGTACCAAGGGCGTGGTCTTAACCTTCAGGATCTCTTGCAGGTCAATTCCAAGTTTTACTTTGACATAGGAATACATTATTATTATCAACTTCTTTTGTCGGTTTTACCTATTGTGATATAATTACATGAAACTGGGGGAGACAAGCTATTTTTATGATGTAATTGTTTTACTTTGCTGTAGGAGGGAAGCTTGGGTCTAATGAAGAGTGTAGAGAAATTCAAGCCCCAAGCAGGCTGCAGATTTGCTACTTATGCATATTGGTGGATAAGGCAGGGTATTAGGAAATCGCTATTTCAGCATTCTAGGACAATTCGCTTACCGGTAATGCCCTTCTTACTTAATTAATTGCATTCCATTTTCCCAAAGCTTGTTTTAGCCGGTGTATATTTTGCGGTACATCATTTCTATATTCTACAATTTAAGCTTAGTTTAAATTTCAGCTATTCCCTAATTTTTCTCCCTCTCGCTCGCTCCAGTGAAAAAGATAACAAAAATAATTGAAACCTATTTGATGTTTCAGGAGAATGTTTATGCCCTTCTTGCCAAGGTATATGAAGCGAAGAAAATATGCTTCCAACAAGGTAATCACAACCCTTCTAGAGAAGATATAGCAGCATGTGCTGGAATATCAGTTGAGAGAATGGAGAAATTGCTATACACTGCTAGAGTGCCTCTTTCCATGCAGAAGTCTGTGTGGATGGACCAAGATACTACATTTCAGGTAATCGTTATTTCATGTAATTCTTTCTAGAATTGGAAGTTCTAAAGTATTTTCATGTAATTCTTTCTAGAAATCATTGAATCAAGTAAAACAGATGGAAAGTGCGCCTATCTTTCATAAAAGAGATATATGTTTGTAACGTACAACTAACCTGGGGACAAGTTATCTGTTAAAACCAGTAAACTGACGTATTAGAAACATTTAGTGTAGAGCTTTCTGATAGCAAGTCAAGAATTGCCGAGCCAAGTGTAAATTCGCAGTAGCATTGTTATTGGAAAGTCATGTTAATAATTTCAAGCTAATGATGTTGTTGATGTGGCGACATTTACATTTACATTGAAACTATGAATGTAGCTTTGGATAAAATTCTTTGAAATAATATTTGATTACATTACTATTCTCAAACTTGGTTGGTTGGTTAGGAGCTATATATTCATTTTTTCTTGCTCAAAATCCTATTAGTCATAGTTCTTGGAAGAAATTTATGTCGAGGGTCGTGTTTAATAAGCTGATGATGACTACATGAGATTGGAGAGGCTCAGGGTTCTTAGCAATTTAATAGTAGCTCTGTTCAAGTGACATCTAACTCCTACCCTGCATTAGAATGTCAGTACATGTAGGAAAAGTCATTTCTTCCGTATCTAGATGATTCGCCCGTAACCAACCCTAATGAAGGTCTTTTTCTTTATGTTCTTACAGGAAATCACTGCAGACACCACAATCGATACCCCAGATATGGGTGTAACAAAGCAGCTGATGAGACAACATGTTCGGAATCTCTTGAGTGTTCTCAACCCTAGGGAGAGGAAAATAATCCGGTCAAGATTTGGCATTGATGATGGCGAGCAGAAAACCCTGTCTGAAATTGGTGCTGGTTTTGGTTTATCAAAGGAGAGAGTTAGACAACTCGAAAGTCGAGCGCTGGATAAGCTCAAACAGTGCCTAGACAGCCAAGGGCTTGAAGCTTATGCAGATATGATCATTTAGTCTGCACTTTGTTTCAAGGCTGTCTATAATTTTCCCTCACAATGAATGTACATAAAACTGGCACTATTTTTGCTTTTCTTACTTTCTTTTGCCCATAATTTATTTTTTTCAGTATTAATTGTTGTATTTCAGAATTCAAAATAAGCATTTCCTGCTTTCCGTTTCTTGATTTGTTTCAAATCTCAAACTGTCATGAAGCAAAAACTTAATTGTTCGAGACAAAGGAAGTGATTATAGCCACATAAAAATTGTATTTGCTGATCATCAAAGCAGCATCTCAATCCCATACAGATTTCCAGACTAAGTTTGAGTACCATGAAGGCTGCCCACAAGACAAGAGTACACGGTGTCGTCGGGCAAGATACCAGCCTCCTTCATCTCATCATACAATTTGAAAGCTTCTTCTGATCTTCCCTCTTTGGACAACCCTGATATCAATGCTGTGTAAGTTATTACATCCAGAGCTACATTCTTGGCCGCCATCTCTTCGAAGAGCTTCAGAGCCTCATCTATCTTGCCAGCGATACATTCTCCTTGAACGAGGGACGTGTACGTATAGCAATCCGGCAGCAGCCCCATCACTTCCATTTTTCTCCTTAACTGGTGTGCTTCCCTCATCTTCCCATTTTTGCAATATCCATGGATCAAAGCGTTGTACGTTACAGTACTTGGTTTCTCCCCGTTTCTCTCCATCTCGTGCAGCGTTTTATGAGCTTCAACAAGATTACCTTCCTTGCTGTATATATCTATCAATGTAGTGTAAGAATACAAATTTGGCGCCACACCCTTTTCCACCATTGAGAATAGCACCTGCTTCGCTTCCTCATGCCGGTTTAACTTGCACAAACCATTAGCAATCATGTTGTACACATAGACATCGGGATCAAACCCTTTCTTCTCCATAATACATTGCAGCTTCCACGCCTCGTCAATCATCCCTTGCTTGCAGTAACCATCCATGAGCGTGTTGAAAATAACCCGATTCATGTCTATTCCTTTGCTCTGCATCTCAACAAGCAAGACCTTTGCTGCCTCCACGTTCCCCAGTTTGCACACGCCATGTATCAACGAACCATAGGTATGGACGTTAGGCGCCACCCCTTTCTCTACCAACTCATCAAACAAAGCAAATGCACTCTTCACATCACCTATCTTACAGTATAAACTAATCATCAAGGTATACACATGAATATCCGCCTCTACGCCCTTCTCAGTCATTTCCTCGAACACCTTCACTGCATCTTCAATCTTGAAATATTTCGATTGCCATTCAATCCGAAGAGTATACGTCGCCACATTGAACTCCACCCCTGCTTCATCCATGGCAGCCAGCATTTCTCTCACCCCCTCGTGATCCGATTTCTTTAAATATGCTTCTATCAAAGTGTTGAAAGTATACACATTTGGTTTAATCCCTCTTCTAACCAAATCATCCATCATTTTCCTTGCTTTCTCCACTTCCTTTCTCTTACACAATCCATCTATAACCAATGTCATCGAATAAACAGTGATCATCACATTGCATTCCACCATCCTCTGAAAGAAATCATACAACGAAACAAAACGGTTGCATTTCTTCAATGCAACCAAATAAACCATGCAAGAACGCTCATCGATTTCGATACCATTATTAACCATATACTCGAAAACCTCCAAACCCTCGTCAAACTTTCTATTATCTGCATAAACCCTAAATAGCATATCGAAGAATTTAATCTTTATATTGGGTTCTACACTACTTTCACTCACTAATAAAGCTAACTCTGAAAATGGGCGTCTAAGATTTTCGTCTACGACGGCAGCATTCAAGATATTCTTGGCCTCCGCAAATTTACGACTTCCGAACAGCCGCAGAATGATGATGATGTGCGATTCAAGATCGGGTTTTTGAGGAGTGATAGACTGATTCGTCTGCAGAAATTTGAAGAAAGCCAAGCAAGAATAGATGGGAATTCGTGGGTTCGAAAGAACATGGCGAGTGATATGGGGATTGAGTTCGGAAATATGAGATTTTGAAATTGGGAGAGATTTTTGGGTGGAATTAATTAGGGATTTGGCAATCAAGTTTGCGGTGTGTTCATTGGATTTTGAAGCAGAAATTGAGCAGAAAGCTTGTTTAGCAGTTCGGTAGAATTCGTGCTTGGACATGGAATTGTGCGAATGAATTTTACACTTCCACAGTCCGCGGCGGAATCGTCTTTCTGCAAATATGAACGTTTTTTTTTAATTATTAGTTTTTGAAAAAAAAACCCAACTGAAAACTAGACGTGTTCACGGGCCGGTTCCGGTTCGGAACCGGGCCCGAAATCGCGGGTTTCGGTTCGGAGAAATTGGAACCGGAACCGGCCCGCCACATACCACGGTTCCGGGTCGGAACCGGCCCGTATTGGACGGTTCCGGTTCTGGGTCGGAACCGCCGGTTTACGGGCCCGAACCGTTTTTTTTTTTTTTAAATTGAAATGAAACACATAAATCATCAATGTAATGTATAAGATCGAAATAAAATAATATATGTCTTCATTTAAAACAATGTGTAATCAATTACAAATGGAAATATATTATTATTTAAAACTCGAAATCCTAAAATCCTTGGAATTCACAAAGTTTGAAAACTCAAGGGCCGAGCCTCGTTAAAACCTTCTTGGCGAAAACCCAATGGGAAAAACACCAAGTAAGGAAAAAGAGTACTCGTCTAAAATTATTTAGGACTACCCGTTGATGTCGGCGTCAAAGTCCCAATCATCTTCAAATTCATCGGTTTCAGTAGTGGCTATAGAGTCGGTGGCTATAGAGTCGGTGTTTGTGCTTTCGGCCTCGATTGTGCTTATGGGATACTCCGCAAATATTTCATCCCAATTATTTTCTTGTTCACGCATTTCGGCCAATGTATAATCTTTGAGTAAAACTTGAGCTTCTAGGTTTCTTGGCGTCATCACCGATCTTCTTTCATCGAGCACGTAGCCTCCAACACTGAAAGCTTGTTCCATCGAGACTGTTGATGCCGGAACGGCTAAGATCTCTCTCGCCATCATTGCTAAAATCGGGTATTGGTTTTGCCTCCTCGACCACCATTGCAAAACATCAACATCATTTGGCCCTTCACCTGCTAAATCTGTACTTTTGGGTTCGCTAAGATAGATATCAAGTTCACTGCTTATATTACTACCCGTGCCCTGATTTTGAAGGAAACTTTGAAGTCTTTGTGCAGCTACAGAACTAGAATCTATTCCTAGATTAAAAGAGCTTCTTGGTCTTTGACTAGGCCTAGATGATGACCCTCTATCCGAATACTTAGATTCATATTCTTGAAAAAGATCCCTCAATGTCGTATCTAGAGAAGTTTTAACATATGCAATATTAGGCAATTCAAAAGAGTCTTTACCACGCTCACCCCCTCCAAATGTCATTTCACGAAGATAACTGTAATACAAGTCTAACAGACCACAAACCCCTTCCAATTTCATTGAGGGATCTAAACATTTTGCAATAAAAAAGACATCGGGAATATAAGTAAAATATTTCAACCATTTAATGACCATCATAGTTATAGAATCCTGCAACCTTGGGTTAGTACTGCATATTAAGAATTGAAGAACGATAACAACACAATGATATAGTACACGACATGAAGTAGGATAATAAACTCCAGATAAATCTTTAGTTGCAGTTTCAAAAACTTTTAAGAGTGCAATCAGACCTGAGCATTCATCCCAATAAGAAGGCAATAAGAACATGTTGCTAACCTCAGTTGAAAATAAATCACATAATAAATCCTTATATTCAGAAGTTGCTGCCAACATTTCATAAGTAGAGTTCCATCTAGTGCATACATCAATGTTAAAACTCTTACTTTTTCCAGTTTTTTGCTAACAAAATTTTACCCAATTTCTGTGTAGCTTAGCTTTATCCCTTAACATGGCAACACATTTTCTAATAGGCGTAATTGAACCTTCTAATTGCTTTAATCCATCTTGCACACATAAATTTAGTATGTGACATATGCATCTAGTATGAAAATATTTCCCTCCTAGAGTTGGATTACATGCAGCAATTAGAGCAGGCACACTTGCAGTATTAGCAGATGCATTATCAAAACCGATTGAAAAAATTTTAGAGGTTAATCTAAATTGATTCAACACTTTTATAATGCAAAGAGCAATGTTTGCAGCATTATGAGTACAATTAAACTTCCTAAAACAAAGTACGCGTTTGTTCATACACCAATTCGGATCAATCCAATGCACAGTCATTCCAAGATATGAATTTTGTTGCCAAGCCCATGACCAAATATCAGAACAAACAGAGAGTATATGGCAGCTTAGCAAACATGTCTCTTAATGCTTTTTTATATCTAATAGATAATTTAGCAATTGTCCTAGTCATGGTACTTCGTGAGATTTTTTTAGCTTGAGGATTATATGCTTTTTTCATGGAATTTTCAAAACGCATGCTATCGGCAAATTGGAAAGCAAGAGATTCAGTAGCAACAAACTTAGCCATCACTTCTCTAGCTACTATATCATTATACTTAAATAAAGTGAGTTCATTACCTTGCGTGAAGTTTAGTTGAGTTTGAGTTTCTTGTTGTGTACCTTTTTCTTGATCCTTCGGCTTGTGTTTGAGTATATGGCGGTTATAAGTGCCATACCCATTTCCTTTCTTATGCTCGTACTGCTGGTCGCAGAAATTGCAGCACGCCATTACAATTGGAGTTTCTCCTTCGGCACAAGGTAGTGTTACCTTTTTGAACCATATTGAGAACACTTCGGATCCTTCTTTCTTTCCTTTGGCCTGCAGCTTCGCCTTTCTGGTACGACGACCCTTCTCGGCAGCCATTCCGCCGTCCTCTTGCTCGTCCATTTCGTCATCCTCATCCAAGTTGATTGCCTCTTCGTGAAAGGGGGACGACTGCATAGTGCTGGGAGGATGCATTTGGTGGGGCGGATTCATCTCCACTTCGAGGTCGGCAACATATAGGCTTTCAGCAAGTAGCCTATCCGCTTCAATCTGGTGGGCAGCAAAGGCAACAGCATCTTCGGCCATCTGTTGGTTTTCCATTTCTTCACGTTGGCGGCGAGTGGGGACCCTCCGGTATTGAGGATTCTGGCTTGTGGGAGTGGGAGTGGAAGAATCATCTTCGTAGTAGTCATCTTGGAACGCTTCTCGTTCTCGAATGACAACACCACGAGGACGACGAGGAGGGTTACCACTACCACGAGTACCACGAATATTTTCGACTGCCTTTTCCTTACCCTTACGAGGGTTGGAGGAAGACATTTTTGCTATAACTACTAAGAGACTAAGAGAGTAAGAGCTAGAAAATTGAACAATGAAAACTGAAAAGAATGAATAACTTAGAGAGTAAGAGAAGAGAGTAAGAGAAGAGAAGAGAGTAATTGGTGTGAAGAAATGGTTGTGGGTAGGGGGGTATTTATAGTTGAAAGTGGGAGGAAGGGGGGGGGGGAAACTTTGAATCATAGCCATTGGATCACAAGATGAAATCCTAGCCATCCATTTTGAATTTGAAATGGGTGCAAAATCCTAGGCGGTTGAACCGGCGGTTCGGCGGTTCCGAACCGGAACCGCCGGTTCAACCTCGAACTTTTTTTTTTTGACATTTTTTTGTTCCATTTAGCATTCTAATTGTCATTATTGCTTGTTTTAGGATATAATTAACATGGATAACACAAAACATATTTAAAAAAAAAAAAATGGAACCGCCGGTTCACGGTTCCTAGCCCTTGGAACCGGAACCGCCCCGTCCCGAACACGGTTCCGGGTAGGAACCGGCCCGTTGACCGTGGTTCCGGGCCGGAAACCGTTGACCACGGTTCCGGTTCCGGGCCGGAACCGGCGGTTCCGGGTCGGGTGAACACCTCTACTGAAAACTATTTTTTTTTAAAGTGCGTACTCTTTGATGGAAAATGATGGAATTCATATATTTTTATTCATTTTCCATCATTTCACATGTGATGTAAAGTAGATAATTTTCTCTGCTGAGAGAAAATTTTACTAGCACGGGTTTATTACCTTATTTTCAGTGTGATAATATTTTTTCATAGAATACAAAGATAAAAATAGGTGATCATGTGATAAACTTTATTTTCCATCCTAGAGAATATGAGATGAAAAAAGTGATGACCCTATTATGTGATAAAATTTTTTCATCTTTTCTTATTCCTTCTTTTCCATTTTTTTAGCATTCTTTTCTGCACGGGTATTAAGGGAAATGATGTTTAAAAGGTAAAAAGATGTGGTGGAGCCTACAATCTTTCATGAGAGAAGCATATTTCTTTATAAGGAAAGTGATCACTTATTCCGGGACAATCCAATAAGAAAATGTGGTCATTTATATCGGGACGGAGGGAGTAGTTAAATTTGAATTTTGGTTACAAGTAGAGGTGGCAAAATAAGTCCGGCCCGATTTTGGGCCTGGTTGGATTTTAAAATTATAGGCCCGATGAGATTTCGGGCCAGCCGGGCAGTCCAAAAAGAGAGAAAACCCGATGGGCTCGGGCCAGCCCGGCCCGGCCCGAAACTATAAAAATATTTTCGGGCCTTGTTGGGCTCCAAGTTTTTAGGCCCGATGAAATTTCGGGGGCCGATTTTTTCCAAAAGCTCGGTGGGCTCGGACCGGCCCGGTATTTTGCCATCTCTAGTTACAAGAATAGAATTTGGTTTGGTTTGTTCGGTTTGTTTGGTTTGTTTGGTTTTATTTTTTTTTAAATTTAATTTGTTTGGTTTGGTTTGGTTTGATACTTTGTCAACCAAATCAAACCGAAAACCGAATATATATATATATATATATATATTAATTTTTATATAATATATATATATATATATAGATTAATTATATTTATATATAACTTTTCTCAATAATGAAAAATAATTTGAAAGAATTTAGCGCAAGAGCTTGTTGGACCAATAGAACTTGAAATAAAGCAAGGATATCAATATCATGCAACAAGGCAATAGACCGATCTTTTTGTTGCTCGTTTAACATATTTGGCTTTTCCTATAGTATGTGTGTATATATATATATGTTATGTTAATTTTTAAATTAAAATACTATTATTGTCTTATTGTATTAAGTATATTTTTGTTGATTTTGGATGAAATATTTAGAACATACATGACCGTTCGGTTTGGTTTGGTTTGGTTTTAACTTTTAAAAATTTGGTTTATCCGGTTAGTTTGGTTTTGATTTTTAAAAATTTAATTTATTCAACCAAAACCAAACCGAATAACCGAATGCTCACCCCTATACAAGAGGGTCCACCCTACAAATAGACCGATTTTGATTGCAACATTTAGCTACTACACTGTCGGATTAGTTTATTGGAATGATTTTTTCTTTTTCTTTTTTGAAATAGGGATGAGAGGATTGTGATTTGTACATGTGTTTCACATCCTTATTTTTTGAAAGAACGAACTTTTATAAAATTCCGAACAAGAACAAGATAGCATAAGAAGGTCATTCACAAAAGATGGAGGCTCATCTCATACATAAGGATTAGAAAAATTCAAAGCATATTTAACTAAGTGATGTGCCACAGCATTGACCCCTCGACTTCTATTCTTGATTTTATATGAACTAAAAGTATTCAACAAAGCCTTAAAATTGCTCACCAGAACACCAAAATTAGAATAATCCTCCTTCGAATATAACATTTCATCCACAACTAACTTGCTATCGATCACAAAAAGCACATTATTAAGACCCAAAGACTAAATCAAAGACTAAGCCTCTCGTAAACCCATGATTTCTCCTTTCTCAATTCGCAAACATCCAGCAAAACGAGCAACTCTCGATGCACACAAAATATCCAACATCTCTCCTTCTAGATGAAACTACTATGCTAGTGATTTTATTGGATATTTTAGGAATTCAATTTAATACCACCTACAGAAAAAGAAATGGCTAGTGATTTTATTAGAAAAGTTTAGGAGTTCAATTTAATACCACCAAGAAAAAAAAAGAAAAAGAAATGTCTTTAAGAGTTGCACTCCTGTACAGTCGGTTGTACGGTACAGTCGGCCGACCTGACCCGACCAGGTCAACGGTCAATGTTTGAACGTTGACTTTTACAATTTTTTTTGTCTCCGCCTTCGGCTCCGATTTTAATTTATAGATAATGATTGTGACAACATTAATATTTTTTAGGTCGCTCCGAGGCCTTCGGCTCCCCTCGTTCGACTCTTGAAAAAACTAAAGAAAATAAAAATAAAAATAAAAAGTCAACAGTCAATATTGATCATTGACAAGTCAACGTTGACCAAGACAAGTCGGACCGGGTCGGGCCGGCTGGACCGTACAACCGGCTGTACAGGAGTTTTTGTCCGTCTTTAATTATCTTCGAATTGTAAAAGTACACTTGAATTTCAATTACGAGTTTCTCAGTTTTTTTAACTAAATGAATAAATTAATTTTAATTGAAGAAAAGGAAAGGAAATTGGGCTCCTTCCCCTTTTACTTTTTTGGCGGGAACACCGTTTCCCTCCATATATATAGAGAGACAGTCACAGATCACCTAATGATCGCTGCCGTCTCTAATTTTTCAGTCCAACCGCCGTCTGCAATCTTCTGACGAATTCCTAATCCTTACGCTAATCCTCATTTCAATTTCTTTGCTAATTTCTTTTCACAAATTTCAGTTTTCACAGATGTGAATCACCGAGAATAACCGATAATTGTTACTCCTATATTCTAATATTCCTAAATCCTAATTTGAAATTTCCCATTTCCATTATACTCTAACCTAGTCGCCGGCGCTCACGCCTCCCGGTCGCCGACTCGCCGCCGCTCCAGTCGTTCCCAGTCTCCACTCCAACCTCAGCCTCTGGTACTTGTCGAATTTAACTTAGGTATTCTGTTCTTGATTTGATTTGGGAAAGAAGGGGAAAAAAATAGGGCTGGATAAATCTGATATGTGGGGGATGACTGAAAACAATTAAGCTTGTTGTATTTCGATTAATTCTTGTCTGCCATCTGTGTTAGTTTTCAGCAAATTAATGGGATGAATAAGCTGTTGATATCAAGGATGTGGTTGGAAAGGGAAATTCAAAAGATAATTGAAAAATAGTTTTCAGGTAGTAAAACACAATGAGCTTTTAGCACATTCTGGGTTTTATGACTTTGAATATCCTTTGTTCTAGTTAGATGTGATACTAATTTTGGGGCAACCTCCATCTCCTGAATTGATTTTACAAGTTTAAGAAAATTAGAAAGGTGCTGTCAAATTTTCGGTTAGTTCGATTTTAACCGAAACTGAGAAACGGTTCGGTATTTGGTACAAATTTTCAGCATAATCAGTTAGTCGGTTTTTGGTTATTTACTAACCGAACCAATTTCCACCCCTAGATGTGATTACCATCTGGTTGCCTTTTGTGTATAATTATAATAGGAAGTCGTCATTGTGTGTGTTCAGATGCCCTTGAAAGATGAAGGCAAATTTCGGAAATAAAGGCTTTAACTAAAAGCTTTATGTACAAAAAAAAAAGTTTTAATACTATAAAATACCTAATCTTTCTATTAGGGCACTCCTATGCCATTTCCTTTGCATTCTGAAGTTAGCTTTGTGTCCTCTCTTCACATCTCTAGTATGGAGCCGAACGAACTCGAGGAGGAGGAGATTGGGTTCTCAAGAAACTACTTTTTAGCAAAAGAGTGCAGTTCTGGCAAGAAATCTGCGCGCAAAGTTTCCGACATCAATCTCGTGGACGAGCAGGTATTTTTTGTAGTTTCTATTGTATTGTTGTTTAATTTTCAATTAAATTATTGAAAAAGAATGAGTTTTTATACCGATCCTGTAGGAACTAAGAGAAGCATATGCTAAACTTGAGTTCAAGCACGAGAAAGAAATCAATAATCTGGTGAACAGTTACAAGAAATTATATACAGAATGGGTTTTTATGTTGAGGTAAATTTCTATCATCTTCTTCTTTGTTTGGGTATGTGTTGATCAATTTTTGGCATTTTAGCTCAAGGGTGTTTTTATTTTACAAATTATGTTCTCTGATGAAGTTTTGTTTCTTTATCTATGTGTAAAGGAGTGGATTTGGGCTACTGATGTATGGTTTTGGGTCAAAGAAGGCGTTGATAGAAGACTTTGCTTCAGCCGCATTAACTGATTATTCTGTTGTTGTGATCAATGGATATCTTCAGTCAATCAATCTTAAACAGGTATCGACCATGATATTGTTAATTTACAACTTTACATTTTGTATGCTGGTTTTCTTCTCTATATTTGTGCTTTTAGTCATTGGTGACCGTTCATTATATTCTTGTCTCTGTACGTGTTCTTTATTTAATTTGAAGAGAAGACGTTAGATGGATTTTCAAGATTGATTAAACATAAGTCAGTTTTAACATGGATTTCTGGTTGGCAAGTTGTTAGCATTTTGTTGACATCTGGTCTCATGCTTTGGGAGAAATAGAAGTGGATGTTGCAATCGATCATAACCTTATTCTAGATCTTCAAATGCGTGTTTTGATTTACCAGGCCAAGAGAAATCAATAAGTGTATTGGTGACCATCTCAAAAAAAGAATTAAGTGTATTGGTGAAATAAATGCAGATACACTGAGAGTAACGAATTCAGATGGCAAGCTGAATATGCAGATAATTTTTATTTTTATGCAGATAATTTATTTGATTTTGATCAATTCTATTTATTTGGCTAAAGAAAATGAGAGAAAGAAGCAACAAGAAAAACTCTAGCAAAAGATGTACAGAGGTTTTATGTAAATGATTGAAATGAACTAGCTATGGATCTTACAATACAATGCCTCGACTTATCATTTTGCTATTATTCTTTGTTGTTAGTATGATTTAATGTAATACTTATATATTGGAACTATCTAACCAAACCAAACAAATACCGAATGATAGATGTTATGTTACAATTGCATTTTTTGAGGTCAAGGTGCAGCCGTGCAGTCCGCCAGTAGTAATTTAATTGGGTCATTGTGCTGAAACTTTGACTCTCATAGAATGAAGTGAAGGTCTTTTTGAACTCCTTTCAGGACATTACTATAGGATGCCCTTTGACTCTTCTTCCCCATTAACTTTCTCATGTAATAACCGGGCGGAAAAATTTGTCAGCAATTGAATGATAACAACAATTCTGTTAGCTAATTAATAGTGCTATATTCGTAAATTGTTACCTAAACATTCCTCTCTTTTACAAAGATCTATTACCTCATTGTTGGCAAGTTAATTGAGTGTAAATTTTGGTATGTATAGGAGTTTTAAACATAGATGTGGATGCTATTTACTATGCCTTAGGCCTTTAGGGACTTCTCTGAGTCTGAAATATTGAAGAATACACCCCACTGCATGGTGGGACAGAATTTATGTAAGAGTATGGGTAGTACTGTGGCCTATAGCCATATAAAAATATGACCACCAAGAAAATGTCTACATAAGAGCTGGCATGCGTCCAACAAAAGAAATATTATGCCATGTATTCCGTGCCAAAAAATTGTCCCTGAAATCTGAATTTAAAAATGTTGGGAAAACATAAAACCTCAAGTCAGGAGTACCAAATTTGCGTAGTCTAAATCAAAACTGAACTTGCTGTCCTTTTCTTTTAACTTTTTTCTGGAATTCCCCAACTTGAAAAGAAAATGCAACTTTCTTGAAATTGTTGTGCTCACTTTTGTCACCGCATATCCTAATGCTTTTATGTGCATTCCTTCTATGATTTTGCTTGTTTAGAAGAAAATTTAATCATGAGATTTGCGTTTATTATCTTCAATTTCTGTTGTTCATGCCTTGTATGTAGTCTACCTCTTGTTTCTTGAAGTCTTGAAGTAATGTGTCTTGAAGTCTCGTATTGGTTGCCTTGGCATATTCTCCTTTCAAAATTATAGAGCAATCTTCTTGATTAATCAAACGATAAAAAAGGTAAAGATTTTGACTATTGCCACTTCTTAGAAAAGTCTAATAATATATAAAATACTTCATATTAACTAAAAATAATTGTACAAAAGGAGAGTAGGATACGTGTGGATCCCTATATATGTTTTATCATTACTTTTTGTACAGCTGTCGTAGTATGAAAATAAATTGTCATTATCCTGACAATGCTTAATAATTCATGGACGTGAGATTTGAAGGTTACAGTTACATTAGCTGAACTTCTGTGGGATCAATTGAAAACTCAACGGAAATTGGAAAACCCTAAAAACTCATTACATACCCAATCCATGGATGATCTTATTTCATTTCTGGATGGCCCACATTTGGAGGATGGCGAATGTTTTGTCTGTGTCATACTGAACAATATTGACGGGCCTGGTCTGCGTGATTCAGAGTCTCAGCAATATCTTTCCAGACTCGCAGCTTGTTCTCATATTCTCATGGTGGCTTCCATTGATCACGTGAATGCACCTCTATGTAAGTTTCTTCTCATACTATAATTTCGGTGTTGAGTATATTTTCTTATGTAGACTGTTCTACATTTGGCTTTTCATCCTGTTGCACGCTTCCAAACTATGATTTAAGATTCTGTGAAATGTTGTTCTTGAAACTATTTCATTGGTCGTGCCAGTATGGGACAAGAAGATGGTACACACTCAGTTCAATTGGTACTGGTACCATGTTCCCACCTATGCACCCTACAAGGTCGAAGGAATATTCTTTCCTCCGATTCTCGTTCACAGTGGCAGTGCACAAACTGTGAAGACAGCTTCAATAGTTTTACAGAGTTTGACGCCAAATGCTCAAAACGTGTTCAAAATTCTTGCCGATTATCAGCTAGCTCAACCTGATGGCGAAGGCAAGTGCTCAAATCTTACTTTGATTAACCTTACATTCTTTGCATAACAAATGTGTTGTTTTTTTATTCCAGGAATGCCATTCAACAATTTATACACAGTATGCCGAGAGCGTTTTCTAGTGAGTAGCCAAATTACTCTAAATGCTCATCTGACAGAATTCAAGGATCATGAATTGGTGAAGACGAGAAGAAATTCAGATGGTGAAGATTGCTTGTACGTTCCTCTCACAAGCGAAGCGCTTCAAAAGCTTGTACAGGAGATCAGCCAATAGCAGCACACTTATTTTTCTTCATGCAGAGAGATGGCCAAGTTATTTTACTGGTATTTGCTGCTTCTGGCCTTTCAGCATGTTTAATATTTATAAACTTATGCAATTAGGCTTTGATCAAATATCATTGATTTGTGGCATCAAAGGATCTTATAGGATGATTTAACACTCAAATCTTATGTGCTATTTGGTCTATAACAGGTGTAGCAAACATGAAAAAGTGGGAGTCTTGTTTGAGACGGATTAAAGATTTGGATCTAAACCCCTATCGGTAGGCATAATAGTAAATTAATGCTATAAGATATCAGTTTGGATTCAAATATTTGACCCGATGAACCGTGAGACCGTCTCATACATACAGAGTAATTTATCTACATGCATATACATACAGCTTAAAAATAATGACAATGTATCGTATATATAATCATAAGGAACGTTATTGGGAGCAATGAGATATATGAAAGGGGTTTGGGAGGGATGCTTTGAATTATTCTACTAACTTTCTTTTTTCTTTTTTCTTTTTTTTTTGTATAAATTGAGTTTGGGAGAGAATAGTGGAAATTGAATTTGATAATACTTCTTCCGTCCACAAAAAAGATGCACATATTTATGTTTCGATCCGTTCACGAAAAAGATGCACATTCCATTTTTAGCAATATGATCCGCATAATTCACTTAATTTTAACCCTCTGTTCAACTCATTATTTACTCATTTTGCCATTATTGGATCCACCATAAATAACAAGTGGATTTTTATTCCACTCACATTCAACTCATTATTTAAAATCAATTTAAAATTATATAACAAGTGAGACCATTATTTCACTAATAACAAACTCAACTCATTTATTAAAATCCATAACAACAAATTCAACTCATTTCAATTAGAATTTATTAATTTCAATTAGAATTTATGAATCCGTAATTAAATTTAATTAAATACTTCCTTCATCCCATTTAATGACACGTTTTGCATTTTGGAATGTCCTATTGAAGATGACACATCCAAAATGGAAATAATTATCTCATAAAAAGTTGTGGACCCTATCACTTTTAACATTTTATATTTTTTCCTTAATATTCTTGTTGAAAAGTAATGTATCACCTTATATGGACAGTGAGAGTATCAATTAGGATTTGCCATTATCATATTCATTTTCAATTAAGTTGGTTAGATATTAATATACTGTTCAAATGTTAAAGTATAAGGATACGCTTGTTTTTTTGGTAAATTTATTCCTTTAAATGGAGGGATAAGAAAAAATCTCACCCTTTAAATTCTTCCTTTCTTATCAAGCCCTTTATTAAATCCTTCATTTCCACCATATTTTATTCCTCATTTTCACTCCTAAGGTTAGAGTGATAATATTTTCCGCCCTTGAGAGTGAAAAAAAGGAATAAGATATGGAATTTAGAGGGATAAATTTACCAATAAGTAAACACATCAAAACTGTAAAATATACATAAAGATTGATAAAAATGACTATTGGCTAGATTACTTCGCAAATAAAAAATCCTCACCAACAAAGTAAACAAAATTCACTCTTACAGATATATATATATACCTATTATAAAAGAGCATTGTTTAAAAAAATTGTTTTGCCTATTATACCCTTATTATAGTATTTTATATTAGTATCTATAATCATATGATTATTTTATGTTTGACATATATATATTATTAGAAATTTAAAATCTATCAATATTACGTGCATCGTATGTGTCATTCTACTAGTATGATTTAAAAGTACATGAGCAATAAGCATCGATCTAAGGAAAGGATCTTCCTCGTTTGAACTTTCTTTAACATAAAAGCTGGGAAAAAAATAATGAGATACCACTTGTCTCTAAATTACTGGTACAAAATCTTTTTGATCTTATATTTGCAAACACATAAATTCAAATAAAAGTTACTACGTTGTATGTAACGGTCTCACATAAATTTTGTGAAGTTACTAAAAGAAATTAAAACTTCAACCAAAGTAATTAAATTTATGCAAATATTATAAGTTGAAGTACATTACCAAACAATTCAAAACCCTAAGTTTCGTAACAATTAATTAATCAATGTGAGAGTTTTGTGTGAGATAGTCTTACGGTGAAATGAGTTAAATATATATCCGGATCTAAACTCATATTCAATGACATATTTGTAATTATAAATTACGAATATATTATGAGTTTTGATTCGAATTTTTGACTCGTCTCACACAAGCTTTTGTGTTGATCTACCTTAATTTTTGTCACGTTTTGCGTGCGGAAGGATGTAATAAGTTCCTCTTATTTATTGTAGTTAATTAAATAGTATATATTATAAGGAATCTGCATAATAAGACACGAATATTAAGGCTGCATATAGATCTGAGGAGGGCAGGTAGATTTTAAAATACTCCATGATGCATGGATCTCTACACATCATCAATCACTAATCAAGAACATTAATGACTAATTAAGTAATGTTTTTTGAACTAATCCAAATAATTAGCTATATACTCAATATGAGGCTTTGCATGTGGCATGTGCTGTCAATAATAACAATTAATTAAGTAAAATTAATTAATAATCTGACAAATTAAAGATCCATCGACGAATCCAGACAAAATTTAAGTAAGCAGAGAGAGTACTTCACAATACTAGATAATCATGCAATCCCAAATGAAGATAATTAATTAAACACAATTAATTAACCCCATCTGGTATTTTAGCCCATAGTTTTGGAAGGAATATTTAAATATATATTTACGGGTAATGGTAGTTGTTAATCCTGGATTATGCTGTAGCATGTGCTGCTTTAATTTAATTTTGTCGCGTCTAAAACACACGTACTAACGGACAATTAATTAAGAAAAATACAATGTTGTCATAACTAGCTCATAATGTATGAGCTAGATTAATAATTAATTATATTAGTATAGGAATTGCCAATTCACGAGCTTAAACATTAATCATGCACTCATTTGATACTTGGAGAAAATCCTTTTCGACAGATCCAAAAAATTCGTATTTCTATAGTTAATATTGCGGAAAAATAAAAATAAAATAATACTGAGGCGCAATAGAAAATTAAAGATGATTACGAGGATATTTACAAATTAGGGTCCGTTTCCTTTAGTTGAATGAGGAAAAAACAAAAAAAATTTCTATCCCATGTTTTTTGGTGTGGAAAAGAAAGTGAATCCTATAACACATTTATCCCGCACTTATGTACCCCATGCGAAATTATCACACTAATAAACTGATGCAGGGACATCGATCCAGCCCTGGACAAGTGCAGAGGACTTACTTGGTTGCGGTAAGCCTGAAAAGGACGTCCCATATCGGTTGAATATGCAAGGCTTTTAAGGTTTTAAATAGTACTCCCTCAACTATGATTTTAAAGTGAAATTAGGCCCTACTATTGACAAACTGCATCATATCCCATAATAATATTAGTATGAATTGGAGTTAAAATGATGGAAGGTTGCCTGCAAAAAAATTTCATCCTGTCCGAAAATAATTATATATCACCTTTTGAGAGAATCCTTAAGAAGAGCCGATCGACTAAAGGGTGTCTAAATTATGTGTTGGTGCATAATGTCTATCATGCTAAAAATACATTAGACGGATGTGAAAGTTAAGTGGTGATGATCGATCGATATTCTTTTCACAAAATAAATTGGAATAATTAAGCCATGCACATGAATAAATTAACTAAGGGAAATTTGTTGATTAACAATAATGAGCTGATGATTGTCAAGGTTGAGATGATGTTTATAATGTTATTTTATGCATTAATAAGCTACAACTTCACGAAAAATCAAAGGTATAATTAACTATGATTATTTGGCAGTACTAATATCGACAAATTAAATTGATAAGTGAAGAAGAGCTCAAGTAGCTCAGTATACACAAAACCTAGCTATACATAAACATTCTCCAAAACATGAAACCTATTTCCCAACCTTAAAATCGTAAATTTCCTTAAGTTTTGTCGGCACAATGAATTTAGTCCTATTTCCAACCTTAAAATCGTAAATTTCCTTAAGTTTTGTCGGCACAATGAATTTATTCCTATTTCCCAACCTTAAAATCGTAAATTTCCTTAAGTTTTGTCGGCACAATGAATTTATTCATTTACCATGGTAAATAAATAAAAAAAGATCACAACATATATATATAAATAAAACTTTGCTTTACCTTCCTCCTTGCTACTCATGACCCTACGTACTTGATCTGTATCACTATCGTCTCAGAAACAATCAAGAGAGAGAGAGAGTATCATAACTGCTGTTTAATTATACGAGTCGTTGATTGGTAATGCAGCATCATCAAGATTCTCATTGCACATCACCGTAAAGCAGCTGAATGTGAATCTTGATAACGCTGCATTTCCAAACAACGACTACTTCTCTTCCAACACATCCACCTAATTAATAACTTGACCAATTCTCGACTGTCAAACCGTAAGAGAGAGAGAGATAGAGAGAGGGTCCTTGCTGAAATTTAAACTATATATAATTAGGGCAACAAAGGGATTCTGGGAATGAAATTAAGGCCTTAATTTCTCCGTGGAGTAAACACGTGATTATATTCAACAGAAACCCTAGCGTAACACATCAATTGAACCAAATCATATCCTTCAATTATTTATTTATGCTTGTGTTTGAAAGATATGATTTAGTCCCAATTGATGTGTTATATATATATAGATATATTCAAACAACAATTAACACGGAACCATACTATCATCTATTCCCCGATCATCATCAAAAGAATCTGAATTAAATACCCTAATAATAAATTTCATGACCGATCGATCGAATTGAAAAAAGAAAAAGAAAAAAAAAAGAGACGCGCATCAAATTCTTATTTTCAGAAAAGAATATTTAAACATGAGACAGAAACGAAACCTTTGACAGACATTATGGTACAGGCCGAGAATCCGCCATGTGTGTGTGTGTGTGTGAGAGAGAGAGAGAGAGAGAGAGAGAGAGAAACATATTTGGAGTTGGAGATGTCTTCTACTTCTATGTTTTATTTATAATAGGTTTTGGCTTACATCTGCGCACTTTTTTGATATATATATATATATATAGATATAGAGCGCGGATCAAATAAGAACACTTTCTTAGATAAGAAATAAGAACAAATCTAGACCCTTGATCCTTGTTGATCTACGGTCAAGATTTAACCGTGCATTTAATTACTCTAATTTATGCATTTAAATGCTAATGCATTAAGTTATTATAGTTTATGCATTAAAATATTTATGCATTTAGTTTCTGCATTTTATGCATCTCCGATATAATAAAAATGTATTGTTCTTACGTTCTCATATAAGATGTGTTCTTACCAGATCCACTCCCGATAGATATATATATATATATATATCAATGATCCAGATCGCTTCTTATTTCTTATAGGAAAAGATTTTTACATATGATCTCTTCTCTATATATATGTATATTATAATATGTATATGGATATTTTTAATACGTGGTGTATTTCAACGGTAATAATAAAAAAATAATAAATTAATAGTAGAATAATATACAAAAATAATTAAAAAAAATAAAATTGTGCCGTCTTAATGAGATAGAAGGTTTCTGTTTCTTTAGTAGTTTAAGAGTTGCTATTGCTTTTGTATTTTGCTTTTGCGTTTTTATTAGTTGAAAGGATCCTTGCTGAGTCATCATTGATAGTTGACTATAAATACCTTGGCATTTGTATTGTTACGGACAGAGAGTTCAGAATGAATGATAATTCATCTTCTTCTTCACATACATCTTATTTTCCTCTGTAATTCAATATGGTATACAGAGCAATTGTCTTCCGCTGTTATTTCTTCTTCCTCCATTGATTTTCATCATTAATTGATTTCGTCTTTTTAGATTTCAATTTCTATCATTCTCCATGGTTCGCAACAACATTGTTAATCGTGATCTCGTTCCTTTCATGGAAGATCAGTCTAGTCCTTATCATCTTCCAGCTAGTGATAATCCTGGAGTTGTTCTTGTCACTCAACAACTCACCGGCGCAAACTACAATAATTGGCATCGATCGATGATCACGGCGTTATTAGCCAAAAATAAGCTCGCATTTGTGGATGGTTCACTTCCGAAACCAGAAATTGGGGATTTACTCTATCCGCAGTGGATAAGATGCAATAGTATGGTTGTGTCATGGCTCAGGAATGCAGTGGTTCCTACGATTAGCTCAAGCTTAATGTATATGGAATATGCAGCTCAGATCTGGTTCTTATTTGCGTGAAAGGTTTGCTCAAGGTGATTTGGCTCGCATTTATCAATTGCGTCAACAATTACTTTCTCTTAATCAAGGATCTATGGATGTAAACACATATTACACAAATCTTCGTGTATTATGGGATGAATTTAAGGATTTCCAACCTGTGAGTTGGTGCACTTGTATGAATTGTAGGTGTGATAGCAGTAAGCGATGACATGAGTATCAAGAACGAGAATGTTCTATGCAATTTTTGATTGGTTTGAATGGTTCCTATGCTCAATTAAGGTCTTATCTCTTATCTGTTAGTCCTCTGCCTAGTTTGTCTAGAATTTTTGGCTTGGTTATTCAAGAAGAGAGACAAAGATCTATTGATAGTGGTGTATCTACAAATTTTGCTCAAAATGCCAGTGAGCAACCTGGTTCGTTTGTTAATGCAATTGGTTTCAATCGTGGAAAGGATCGGTTTCTCTGCTCTCACTGTGGAAAAACTAATCACACCGTGGATAAGTGTTTTGATATCATTGGATATCCTCCAGGATATGGGAGAGGAAGAGGAAGATTTCCTAATCGGCCTCAGAATTCTTATAGATCTGTAAATCAAGTTGAAGATGGAGTTAGATCTGTTGATCACATTCAGAATATTCCACCACCTGTGCAGCCTCCTTCTGTTGCTGGATCATTGACAAATGATCAATGCCTGCAGCTTCTCAGTCTTCTACAAAATCAGTTACAATCAGCAACTATCACTCCTCCAACCACTCAACCATCACCACCCTCATCTTCCTCCGCAACTACTTCTTCACCATACACTATTAATCCTCCAGCATTCAGTGGTAATATTACTGTTTCCTCATTCATTGGCAATGTTCATTTATCTCCTTCTGTTTGGTTATTAGATACTGGAGCCACTCATCATGTGTGTTGTGACTTATCATTGTTTAGTTCATATTTTGATGTCCATAATTCTAGTGTCAATCTGCCAAATGGTTGCAAAATTTCTGTTGATAAGGTTGGCACTGTTGTTCTGACTCCTCTTCTACACCTACATCATGTGCTATATGTTACTTCTTTTAGTTATAATCTCATTTCAGTTAGTTCTTTGACTCATCACTCAAAATGTTCTGTCACATTCACTGATTTTTCATGTGTTCTTCAGGAAGTTTCACAGGGGATTCCGATTGGGAAGGGTAGAAGAATGGGAAATCTATATGTGCTAGATACTCATACACCTGTTCCAGCTACTCCTCCTACTTTTATTGCAGCTATTATTTCTGCTGATACTTGGCATTCTCGTTTAGGACATCCTTCTTGGAATAAAATACAGACAATGTTTAAAGTGTTATCATTAAATTCTTGTAGTCATTCTCTCTGTGAAGTTTGTCCTTCGGCCAAACAACATAGGTTGCCTTTCCCTGTATCTTCTCACAATGCTGTATCTTGTTTTGATTTGATTCACTGTGACATCTGGGGTCCTTATAGAACTCCCACAGTCCAAGGCTTTTCCTATTTTCTTACAATTGTTGATGATCATTCAAGATTTGTTTGGACATTTCTTCTGAGATATAAATCTGATGTTAAAGGTGTCATGATTCAGTTCTTTAACACTGTTTCTACGCAATTTGGCAAACATATCAAATCTGTTCGATGTGATAATGGTTCTGAATTTAATCTTCCTGATTTGTATTCTCAATTTGGCACCCTTGTTCAACATTCTTGTGTCTTCACACCTCAACAAAATGCAAGGGTAGAATGTAAACATCATCACCTTCTTAATGTAGCCCGTAGTTTGTTGTTTCAGTCTCATTTACCTATAGAATACTGGGGGGAATGTGTTTTAACTGCTTCTTATTTGATAAATAGAATTCCTTCATCTGTCTTGCCTAATCATATCACTCATTTTGAAGTTCTTTTCCAAAAATCTCCCAATTACAGTCATCTTAGAGTGTTTGGTTGTCTTTGTTTTGTCTCAACTCTTGATAGAGATAGAACAAAATTCACTCCTCGTACATCTAAGTGTGTTTTTTAGGATATCCTCCTGGTTACAAAGGCTACAAAGTTTTGAATCTTGACACTAATTCCATCATTGTTAGTCGACATGTTGTTTTTCATGAATCTGTGTTTCCATATTCACACTTGTCTCCTGTTATTTTTCCTTTTACTGATGATGATAATGCTCACACTCATGATGATGTATCTTCTGTTTCTGATAACTCCGTGCCTTGTTCCACTACTTCTCATTCATCCAACATACCAATCCTCACACCTCCACATAATTCCACCATTTCTGATACTCCTTCCACTGTATCTCCACCAATTCCTGTCACTACTAAATCTGGCAAAGTTGTTAAAATCCCTGCTCACCTCAATGACTACATTTGCAACTCTGTCACATCTCTATCTTCTTTACATCCATTGAATCAATTTCTCTCTTATTCTAAGCTCTCTCTTGTTTTCCTTGCTTTTATTTGTTGCATCACTGCTATTCCTGAGCCCTCTACATACTCTCAATCTACATTGTATCCTGTCTGGGTTAAAGCTATTCAGCTTGAATTAGACGCTCTTATCAGAAATCACACATGGATTATCACCACTCTTCCTCCAGGTAAGATTGCTATTGGTTGTAAATGGCTTTTTCGCATTAAATTCCTTGCTGATGGATCTGTGGAGAGATACAAGGCTCGATTGGTTGCGAAGGGATACACTC
Organism: Agastache rugosa; assembly: GCA_031470985.1. Lineage (NCBI taxonomy): Eukaryota > Viridiplantae > Streptophyta > Magnoliopsida > Lamiales > Lamiaceae > Agastache > Agastache rugosa. The sequence continues at coordinate 29,310,776 of CM062606.1, read as the reverse complement.
AGCAAGCTGGGGTAGATTTCATTGATACTTTTTCCCCTGTTGCTAAATGTTGGGAAAATTATGAAGTTTTGATTTAATACCAAAACCCAACTGATTCTCCAACTAAATAGATGATCGCTTCAACCTAAGTAGTGTTTTCCAGCTCGCCTGTTTGAGCTCTAGATTTTCTAGATTTTCTAGATTTTCTAGGTTTACAAGTCAAAGGTGCTCAGTCAGTTAGCCGGGAAGCCAGCTGACATTAAGAGAGAATTCGTAATTACTCTCCGAGGAGCAGAAGGCCCACAAGCGGTGGTTTCTTATGGTGGAGAAGAAGTTCATGCGCCTGCGTGAACATCGTCATCATCAACGTCGCAACGACGTATTCCAGCTGATCAACTAAGCTTAAACCCCACGACAGATGGAATACTTCAACCGCCTTCTCCTCAGTTTTCTTCAGCTCAACAGGGACACCAGCTTCGAGATCTACTCATGGAAGTTGGAGCTCAAGCCCCTGCACCAAGCTCAAGTGGAAAACATCATCCAGCTGATGATCACTTGCAGCTGAATGATGAAAACATGAGCTGAATCCCATACCCACCACTTCAGAAGTGAAAGGGGAATACTCAAGTCCCTCAAGTGCTGAATCAGACTTTCTCATTCAATCTAATGAAGTCTGAAGAAGCAAAACTGCAAGGAATGAAGTTGTGCCCTACTCAGAAGATGTCATCTCTAGTGCCAACTCATACCTCCAAGCACTCAGCTGGACCGCCACAGCTGAAACAAGCCAAGGACGCTGTGTTTGCAATCACAGCTGAGGCTTATGCTATTGAAGAAGAGCCAGCTAATGCAACAGCTGAGCCACCGAGACTCCAGACCTCGCAGCTCAGAGTTGAAAACCATAGTATTGCCAATCTAAGACATTGCTACAGCTGATGTTGTCTATCTTGATTGATCATGCCAAAAAGGGAGAAGAGAATGAGACAAAGAAGGCAAACTGCTGAGCTAGAGGAACCAGCTGAATCAGCTGAAGAAGAATCGAGTCAAAAGAAAGAAGCAGCGGATGCAGAAGAGAAGACCCAGCCAACTGGGATTGAAGACTGAAGAAATTTCTTTCTTTCTTTCTTTTTCCTGTTTTATGATGTAATTTTTATTTTACATTAATAAAACACAATTTTTTCTCTGCGTCATAAGTTGTCTCAGTTAGGATTTGGCATCATCAAAAAGGGGGAAATTGTTGGAAAAATTATGAAGTTTTGATTTAATACCAAAACCCAACTGATTCTCCAACCGAATAGATGATCGCTTCAACCTAAGTAGTGTTTTCCAGCTCGCCTGTTTGAGCTCTAGATTTTCTAGGTTTACAGATTCAGGATGCGGAAGACAGCAGACAACCCAACTGTGTTTACAGCAGAAGTCAGCTATCAGCTGAGTTTTCCAGCAGAGCTGAGTTCAAAACGGAGCAGGATCCAGCTGAAGATCAAGCTGAAGATTAATTGAGCTGAGTTCAAAATGGAGCAGGATCCAGCTGAAGATTAATCGAGCTGAGTTCAAGACAGCTGGTCCAACTGTACAGAACAAAGGGAACTAACTCTGAAGACATCACTTCAAGTCAGTTTGCCCAATCCAGCTCTGATTCTGAATGCCAGCTCCAGAGGCAAAAGATCCCGGTGTCAGAGGAAGTCAACATGCCTCGACCAATGAGGGTTGCCGAATCAGCATCCTAGACTTCAGAACCTAAGATGTGACACAAATGAAGACAGGTGCAGAATCGCCCAACGGCAGATATCGAATTTAAGAAGAGTAGGTAAGATTCAAACGGCTCTTCCAACAGCTAGTCTTGAATCTTCACCTATATAAACTCGTCTTCAACCTCTGGATCAATAACGAAAAACTCTCTACAAGCTTTCATTCTCTGAAAAATCTCAAAGCCTTCAAAAGCTCTCAAGCAGTTCTACATAGTTCAAAGAACACTTTATCTTAAAGTGTTTCTAGTCCAGAAACTGCTTAGTTTTTCGTCTGATCCCTAGGCAGAATTTATTGTGTATCTTACGCCTAGATCTTGAACGAGTTCATTTAACTCTAAAGTTCTTAATTGTAAGAACTCGTTCATAGTTGGAACCCCAAACCAAACCCCTCTTTACCCAGAAAGGTTAGGTCAAGGTTACGCTTGCTTGAAGCGAGAAATTCAAGTGTCTGTAAGGTTTTTTCAGTACCCGTAAACTGGAAGATTAGGCTTGACAGTGCCCGTAAACTGTTGGAACACAGCTCGGGTTAGAGTTGTGAAGTTGCTTGGTACTTGGAAACCAAGTGGTAGTGAATTACCAGTGAATCTGGTCGTGGACGTAGGAGGTATTACTCCGAACCATGTAAAAATCTCGTGTTCTTTAATTTCTCTTTATCTTCAGTTTAATACTAACTTTATCATCTCATTGCATATTTTATTAAAACTGCATACACAGCTGCTCTCCAAAGACAGCTGTGTCTTTTTGAAAGTTGCATAACTTGACTAAGCTGACAACGCAAAGATAATCTTTTCAAGCTGAGGTTTTCTAACCAACCGAGCTAAGTTTTCAAACCACCACTTTCCGCACCTACAGCTGAGTTATTTGCCCAGCTGACTCTCCTCAGTTGGATTCATAACTGTGTTCACCAACTCTGTTTTAAACTTGCAAAAGTTTTCAGAACTTTATCTTTGGTGTATTCACCCCCCTCTACACCAAAGACCCAGCTCAGGGACCATCACTAAGTTAGTTACAGTTAAGATTATGATTGATGTTTCTGTTGTGAAAGGGTGGTCATTATGCCATTTAGACATTAATAATGCATTTCTTTATGGTGACCTTGATGAAGACATTTACATGGAATTACCTGAGGGCTTACTCAATCAGGGGGAGCAATTTCCACCAGGAACTGTGTGCAAACTTAACAAATCCTTATATGGGCTTAAACAAGCCTCAAGGTAGTGGTATCTTAAATTCTCTCAGGTCCTTGCTCAGTTTGGATTGCAACAGTCAGCCTATGATCATTCATTCTTTTCCAAGAAGGAATGTGACAACTTTCTTGGTTTGGTTATCTATGTTGATGATATCATGATTACTAGTAATGATGATTAGATGGTTCAGAAATTCAAGGAATTCTTAGGCACTCATTTTAAATACAAAGATCTTGGTGTACCTAAATATTTCTTGGGTGTTGAGATTGCAAGAAATCCTACTGGTATTTTCCTTTGCCAAAGGAAATATGCAATGGATCTAGTTCATGAAGCTGGATTAATTGGATGTAAACCTGCTACCACTCCTATGGAATCTGGTAAATCTCTTCAGCAACAAGAAGGTGAATATCTTACTGATGCTTCTAAATACAGAAGGTTGATTGGACGTTTATTATACCTTTGTATAACCAAACCGGATATCACATTTGCTGTGCACAAATTGAGCCAATTCTTGGCTAAACCTTGTGTTGGTCACATGAAAGTAGCAGAAAGAGTTCTTCGATATTTAAAAAGTACTCTTGGACATGGAATTTTTTACTCCAATTCATCATTTCTTGAACTTAGTATCTTTGCTGATGCAGACTGGGCTGCATGCCCTGATACTAGGAAGTCCATTATAGGTTATTGTGCTTTCCTTGGATCATCTCTCATCTCTTGGAGATCTAAAAAGCAAGACACTATTTCAAGGTCATCCGCAGAAGCTGAATATCGATCCATGGCTCAAGCTTGCTGTGAGAGCATTTGGATAAAGAATATTCTCTCAGATTTTGGAATTACTCAAAAGAAGGCTATCCCTCTTTATTGTGATAATAAAGCAGCTGTTCACATTAGTTCGAATCCTGTTTTTCATGAGAGAACAAAGCACATCGAGATAGATTGTCACACAATTCGAAACAATTATCTTGCTGGATTGATTAAGCCTTTACACATTCGAAATACACATCAACTTGCAGATCTGTTCACCAAACCTCTTGCAGCTCTAGCTCTCAAGAATCTTTTGTCCAAGATGGGTTTTATCTCTATCTACAGTCCATCTTGAGGGGGAGTAATGAGATAGAAGGTTTCTGTTTCTTTAGTAGTTTAAGAGTTGCTATTGCTTTTGTATTTTGCTTTTGCGTTTTTATTAGTTGGAAGGATCCTTGCTGAGTCATCATTGATAGTTGACTATAAATACCTTGGCATTTGTATTGTTACGGACAGAGAGTTCAGAATGAATGATAATTCATCTTCTTCTTCACATACATCTTATGTTCCTCTGTAATTCAATACGTCTCATGATAAGTTATCTAACATTTTATTTTTGAATTGGAGAAAGGGGCGTTGAGGTTTAAATTGTAGACCTCTCTATTTATAAAGGAGATTTTCACTATTTGGATATCTATGAAGGAATACGGTGTCTGAAGGGACACGTTAAGGGGCACGTTATTTAACAAGTTTAAGTGTTACAGATTGCAATTTTCTTGTTCATGTTCGTTCTTTATTAAAATGAATGGAAATTGACATTTACTTTTATATATCTTACAGTTGTAACTATTAGATACGTGACATTGACATCTCTTTATATCAAACTTTTTGCATTGATTAAATTTTTTCTTTACGATACTTGTTGGTATTGGATTAATTTAGTAATAATCATTGTAACTGTAAGCACAGATGGTAGTACTCGGAGTGGGTAATAAGTATATTAACTAATAGTAGGTTCGGTGGTCTTCGCTAATTATCGTTTTTAATTACCTAATATCTTAATAATTGACTAGTAAATGTTTAAGATATAATTAGTGATGGTTCCTGAGCTAGGTATTTGGTGTAGAGGGGGTGAATACACCAAATAGATTTTTAGAAAACTTTTTAAAGTTAAATCACAGAGTTGGTGAGCTCAGTTATCGATCCAGCTGGGGAGGGTCAGCCGGGTAAATAACTCAGCTGGCGGTGCGGAAAATGGTGGTTTGAAAACTTAGCTCGGTTACTTAGAAAAACTCAGTTTGAAAAGATTAACTTTAGGTTTTCAGCTTAGTCAAGTTGTGCAACTTTCAGAGAGACACAGCTGTCTTTGGAGAGCAGCTGCGTATGCAGTTTTGATCAAATATGCAATGATATGAAAGAGTAAGTACAAAACTGAATATAAAGAGAAAGTAAAGTGCACGCGAGTTTTTACGAGGTTCGGAGTAACACCTCCTACGTCCACGACCAGGTTCACTGGTAATCCACTACCACTTGGTTTCCAAGTACCAAGCAACTTCACAACTCTAACCCTAGCTGTGTTCCAACAGTTTGCGGGCACTGTCAAGCCTAACCTTTCAGTTTACGGGTACTGAAAAAAACCTTACACACTTGAATTTCCCGCTTCAAGCAAGCGTAACCTTGACCTAGCCTTTCTGGGTAAGAGGGGTTTGGTTTGGGGTTCCAACTGTGAACGAGTTCTTACAATTAAGAACTTTAGAGTATGATGAACTCGTTCGAAATCTAGGCTTAAGATATACAAATATTTTGGCCTAGGGATCAGACGAAAAACTAAGCAGTTTCTGAACTAGAAACACTTTAAGATAAAGTGTTCTTTGAACTATGTAGAACTGCTTGAGAGAGCTTTTGAAAGATCGATGATTTCAGAGAATGAAAGCTTGTAGAGCGTTTTTCGTGTTTGATCCTGAGGTTGAAGACGGGTTTATATAGGTAGAGATTCAAGACTAGCCGTTGGAGGAGCCGTTTGAATCTTACCTACTCTTCTTAAATTCAAGATCTGCCGTTGGGCGAATCTGCACCTGTCTTCATTTGTGTCACATCCTAGGTCCTGAAGTCTAGGATGCTGATTTGGCAATCCCTCATTGGTCGAGGCATGTTGACTTCCTCTGACGCCGGGATCTTCTGCCTTTGGAGCTGGCTTTTGAATTCAGAGCTGGACTGACTTGAAGTGAAGTCTTCAGTTAGTTCCCTTTGTTCTGTACAGCTGGACCGGCTGTGTTTTGAACTAAGCTCGAATTCTCTTCAGCTTTGATCATGCTCTGCTGGAGGACTCAGCTGAAGGCTGACTCCTGCTATCTTTCGCTAGCTGACTTCAGCTGTAGACACAGCTGGGTCGACTGCTGTCTTCCGCTAGCTGACTCCTGTTGTAGACACAACTGGGTCGACTGCTGTCTTCCGCTTCCTTAACCTGTAAACCTAGAGAATCTAAAGCTCAAACAGGCGAGCTGGAAAACACTATTTAGGTTGACGCGATCATCTATTCGGTTGGAGAATCAGTTGGGTTTTGGTATCAAATTGAAACCTTATAATTTTCCCAACAATTTCCCCCTTTTTGATGATGCCAAAACCTAACTGAGACAACTTATGACGCAGAAAAACTTGTGTTTTATTAATGTAAGAATATACATTATAACACAGGAAAAAGAAAGAAGGAAAATAAAATCTTCAAATCTTCAGTCTTCAATCCTTCAGTCTTCAATCCCAGTTGGCTGGGTCTTCTCTTCTGTATCCGTTGCTTCTTTCTTTTGACTCGTCTTCTTCAGCTGATTCTGATTCAGCTGGTTTCTCTAGCTCAACAGTTTGCCTCTTCTTTGACTTGTCTCTTCTCCCTTACTTCCCCCTTTTTGGCATGATCAAAACAGGGTGGGAGAGATACACCATCGGCTGTTTCGATGTTTTAGATTGGCGAAACTGTGGTCTTCAGCTCTGAGCAGCGAGGTTTGGAGTCTTGGTGGCTCAGCTGTTGTATTAGCTGGCTCTTCTTCAGTAGCATTAGCCTCAGCTGTGATTGCTGACACAGCGTCTTTGGCCTGATTCGGCTGGGGCAGTCCAGCTGAGTGCTTGGAGGGATGAGTTGGCACGGGAGATAGCATCTTCTGAGTCGGGCACAACTTCATTCCTTGCAAATTTTGCTTCTTCAGACTTCTTAGATTGAATGAGAAAGTCTGATTCAGCACTTGAGGGACTTGTGTTAAGCTCATATCATCATCATCATCCAGCTGCAGGTGATCATTGGCTGGGTGATGTTTCTCATTTGAGCTTGGTGCAGGGGCTTGAGCATCTTTCATCGGAAGATCTCGAAGCTGGTGTCCCTGTGGAGCTGAAGGAAACTGAGGAGAAGGCGGTTGAAGTATTCCATCTGTCTTGGGGTTTAAGCTTGGTTGATCAGCTGGAATACTCCGTTGCGGTGTTGATGACGATTATGTTCACGCAGGCGCATGAACTTCTCCTCCACCGTAAGAAACGACCGCTTGTGGGCCCTCTGCTCCTCTGAGAGTAATTACGAATTCTCTCATAATGTCAGCTGGCTTCTTGGCTGACTGACTGAGCACCTTTGATTTGAGTCTTCTGTTTGAAGACGGTGCTTCAGCATGTTTTGTTTTCTCAAGTTGTCTCCGATTCCCAGCTGGGACGGAGATAGATGCATGCTGCTTTGTCTCCTGCATCTTTTTCTGTGCCTCCTGTGGTGGAGCAAGAGCTTTGTCATGACTGCTCTTGAATACTCCGGCTTTATCAACATCTGGTCCAGGTCTGTTGACGTTGATTTTTGCATTCCAGGGAGTTGTATGTCCCGTTCTCTTTTTTATGTTGAGAGAAACAGTGGGGCGGAGGAGGTCTTTTTCCTTTGACATTCCCAGGAAGCTTTCTGCGCCTTCCTGGTGAATGATGTTTTTGAGCTTTGCAGTCTCTTACTGTGTTGGACTGGATCTGTTGATGGGCTTCACCTTCTTCTGCACTTCCGTCTTCTTTGAGGTTCTTGAGAGTTAAGCAACTCTTATCTTGAAGCTTTGACAGATTCTTCAAGTTTGATCGGCTTCGGGAGATATCTTTCTGGATTCCATGTTCTTCTTCTGCAACTCTTGTTAGTAAAAACAAATAATACCAATTGATGGAAATAAGAAAGAATGCCGAAAAACTTTTTAGGGTTAATGCAATGCTTTACGTATATCTTCTAGCATATTTATAGAGCTTTCTTGATGAATGGACGATCAAGATTTGTCTATTGATAAGAAGATCTACGACTAGGAGTGATTCTCGCGTCATGTCAATTTCTTGATTAGAAGATGTGAGTCAATGCGCGAGAGAGGACGGTTGAGGCGTTTTGACTTTTGCCTCGAAACTCCCATGATTCAATTCTTTGTAGACTCTTAATTAAGTTTGATTAGATATGACAAGATATGAGTTGACTGAAAAACATATTGAGTAGGTATAGTTAATGTTGTTGCAAACCTCTTTGCTGATCATTGTAGTCAGCTGATACCTCGGTTGAGTGGGTGTGCTGGGTCATCGTGGTTCCAGCTGGTTCCCCCTCAGCTGAATAATCCTTCAATTTCAGCATCTGGTTTAGCTGGATTCTTTCTCAGCTGATATCAGTGACGTTGATTCTGAGTTACAGCTGTCTGCTTGCATTCAGCTGGGTCTGCTTCCATTCGGCTGGGTCTGCTTCCATTCAGCTGGTTCTGCTTCCATTCAGCTGGGTCTGCTTCCATTCAGCTGGGTGAAGCATCGTCTGGGTTGAGTAGTCCAAGTAATCCGCACAACATTTTGAATCTTGTTTCTATCAGCGGTTTTGTGAGAATATCAGCCCCCTGTATATCTGTGTGAATTTTCTCAACAATCACATCCCTCTTTTCTACGTGATATCTGATGAAATGATGTCGTACGTCTACATGCTTGCATCTTGTGTGAAGTACTGGATTCTCTGAAATGGCAATCGCACTTGAGCTATCACAAAAAATTGGAACCTGTCCAGTTTTCACTTCATAGTCATCCAGCTGACGTTTCAGCCAGAGAATTTGTGAGCAGTAGCTTCTAGCGGCCATATATTCTACTTCTGTCGTGGAAGTTGCGACGCACGTTTGCTTCTTTGAAAACCATGAAATCAACTTACTTCCTAAGAACTGACAAGTTCCTGAAGTTGATTTTCTGTCCAACCGATCTCCAGCGAAGTCTGAGTCTGAGTATCCAGTCAGCTGTAGATTGTCTTCAGCTGGGTACCACAGCCCAACATTCTGAGTTCCTTTGAGATATTTGAGAATGTTCTTGGCTGCTTGCATGTGTGCTTCCTTTGGATCAACTTGAAATCTGGCACACACTCCGACTGCGAAAGAAATGTCTGGACGACTTGCTGTTAGGTACAACAGGGATCCTATTATCCCTCTATATTTGCTTGAATCAACTGACTTCCCTTCAGTTCCTGGTTCAATCTTCCAGTTGGTGTTCATTGGAATCTTTACAGTTCTGCTGGATTGAACTCCATACTTGGCGATCAAGTCTTTCACGTATTTGGATTGATTTATGAAAATCCCTTCTGATGATTGCTTGAGTTGAAGTCCTAGGAAGAAACTCATTTCTCCCATCATGGACATTTGGAACTTCTCTGACACCATCTCTCCAAATCTTTGGCATAAGAAGCTTGATCTTGATCCAAAGATGATGTCGTCTACATAGATTTCAACAACCATGATATCTTCTCCTGACTTGATGGTGAAGAGAGTTCTGTCTACCGAGCCCTTTTTGAATCCTTTGGATACAAGAAAATTTGACAGAGTATCATACCAAGCTCGAGGTGCTTGCTTCAATCCATAAAGAGCCTTCTTTAGCTTGTAGACTTTATTTCCTTCTACTTCAAATCCTGGAGGTTGTTCAACGTAGACATCTTCTTTGATTTCTCCATTTAAGAATGCACACTTCACATCCATTTGATAGACCTTGAATTTGTGATGTGCTGCATAGGCGAGAATGAGTCTGATTGCATCCAATCGTGCTACTGGAGCAAATGATTCTTCGAAGTCAATTCCTTCCTACTGAGTATAGCCCTTGGCAACCAGTCGAGCTTTGTTTCTGATGACGACTCCCAGGGTATCCAATTTGTTCTTGAATATCCATTTTAGTCCTATGACTTTGACTTCTTGAGGTCTGTCGACCAATTCCCAGACACAATTTCTGAGGAATTCATTCAGCTCTTCTTGCATGGCGTTAGTCCAAGGTACGCTCTTCAAAGCTTCGAGAATTGATTGAGGCTCTGGCACTTGAGCTACGTAACACGCCATTAGAGCTGTGTCTTCATCATAGACCGTCAGTTCTAGCTCTACTGAGAGTTGAGCTATGTCAGCTGCTTCTTGATGATCCGATGAAGCTTGAGCAGCTGAGCTTCTGGTTTTGACTTGGTCAGATGGTTCTCCAATGATTGCTGATGATGGATGATCTTCAATCCATCTACTCCTCTTACGAATTTCTTCTTCCAATTGATTGATGCTTGACGTGGCTAAATTTCGTCTGACTTGGAGTTGCTCAGGAGTTAAGTCTTGAGAGATTGGTTCTCTTTGATTTAGATTTTGAGGAGACTTCTGTAGAGGCTCAGCTGGAGATGGAGCTGGGGATTCAGCTGTGTTTGGATTTCCAGCTGATGAAGTTCCCCCTTGATTTGGCGTTGAAGGTTCTTCTCGATTTCCAGCTGGTGGAGCTTCTTGGTTGATTTGAAGTTCCTCTTCTGGCTCATCGTCCCAAATTAATGGTTCGGCCAGATTCCTGATTCTATTTTCTTGAGCTCTTGTCTGAATCAGTCTTGAAGATTCTCATTCGTTTCTTCGTTTGATAGAATCTCTATATTCGAAGGAGGATTCGTCAAAGGTAACATGTGGAGTTACTTCGACTATTTGAGTTCTTCTGTTGAAGACTCTGTATGCTTTACTCACAGCGGAGTAACCAAGGAATACTCCTCGGTCTGTCTTCTCGTCGAGCGTCTTGAGCTGTGTCTTCCCATTGTTAAGGATGTGACATTTGGATCCGAATACCTTGAAATATCCTATGTATGGTTTTCTGTTGTTCCATAACTCATACGGTGACCTTCCTTGCCTTGATGTGAGTAGGGAGCGATTCTGAGTGAAGCAAGCTGTGTTGATTGCTTTAGCCCAGAACTTCTTTGGAATGGCAGAGCTAGCTAGCATTGAGGTAGCTGCTTCCTTGAGAGTTCTGTTTCTTCTTTCTGCTACACGATTCTGCTGAGGTGTGCGTGCTGCAGATGTTTGATGTTGAACTCCGTTCTTCTCACAGTAATCATAAATAGTTTCATTCAGAAACTCCGTTCCACGATCTGATCTTATTGACATTATCTTGCACTCCTTTTGTGTTGATAATCTTTCCAGCAGGATGGCAGCTTAGTCCTGGTTTCGCTCTTCTGGTACAAGAATGATACCCAAGTGAATCTTGAGAAATCATCCACTACGACCAGAGTATATTTTCTGCCATTGAAGCTTGCTGGAGTAACTGGATCAAAAAGATCCATGTGAAGGAGTTGAAGTACTCGATCAGTTGACTGAACTGGCTTGAGAGAGAATGAAATTCTTGTCTGCTTTCCTTGTTGACACGCGCTGCACATATGACTTTTGTCATATACTTGATCTGGAATTCCATTAGCGAGCTGGTTCCTAGCCAGTTTGTTGATTGTCTTGAAGTTGAGATGATTCAGTCGTCTGTGCCACAGCCAGTTGACTTCATTGCTGCTTTTCGATACAAGATAAGTCTCCGGAGGGCTGCTGTTCCAGTCAGCAAAATACATATTTCCTTCTCTTTTCCCTCTTAGGAGTATCTGCTTGGTTTCCCTGTGCTTCACTGTGCATCCCTGTGCATCAAACTTGACAGAAAAACCGTTGTCGCAGAATTGGCTAATGGAAAGCAAGTTGTGTTGCAATCCTTGTACATAAGAAACATTTGGGATTATAACATTTCTAGTTTTAAATGTACCATAACCTTTGGTTAGGCCTTTGGAGTTGTCACCAAATGTTACTTGTGGACCTGTACGCTCGATATACTCCTGGAGTAGATGCTTTAGGTGCCTCATGTGCTTGGAACATCCACTGTCCAAGTACCATAGCGTTCTCATCGACTCCTCAGAGATGCGTCGATTCCTAGCACCCTAAACAAAAAAATAAAATTCAGGTACCCAGTTTTAATTGGGTCCTTGTGGGTTAGACAGAGATCCTTTGACGACCCAGATCTGCTTGATGACTCGAATTGGGTAATTTGATCTGATAATTCTCCCAGCTGAGTCGATATACACATTCTTTGTGTTCTTCGGTTGTTGCTGGCGGGGTCTTGATCTCAGTATCTTCCTTTGTCTCTGCTGTCTCATGTGATGCTGTGGCTGGAAATGATTATCCAGCTGGTACTCATATGAGTGATATCCAGCTGGGTATCTCTGATATCTCGGTTGATATCGTTCAACGTGCTGTTGCTGTTACTGGTATCTGTAAAGTCCAGCCTGTTGTCTTTGTTGAGGTTGAGTACGTTGCTGTCTGAGTTGGGCTTGAGGTTGTCGCACAGCTGACCTTCTTGATGCCTGCTGTGTCCTTGACGGAGCTTGAGGATGTTTCACAGCTGGTCTTCCTAACGCCTGCTGTGTCCTCAACTGTTGATGCTGAGTTGCTGGGATTGGATGTTCTTTTGCTCGTACAAACATTACCTTAGTTTCACTTGTGGAGGCAATGTTTGAGGCATCCTTTGATTCATTGTATCCCAGTCCCGCTTTGAGTGTTGCTGGACGTTGAGCACTAATGATCTCGTCCATTGTTGACGTGGCTTTGATGAGAGCTACTATCTTCTTAGATAGTACCTCTTCGGTGCTTTTCAGCTCAATGATCTCAGCTGACTTCTTTTCCGATTCAGCTGTGATCTTTTCCACATCTTCCATCAGCTGTTTCTTCTCATAGTAGAATTCCTTCATCAGCTGATCTTGTTTCACTATTTTGTCTTTTAGTGAAACAACTTCCTGTTGGAGCTGTGTTGTATCAGCTGCGTCTGATACCTTTGACTTTTCCAGCTCGGCATTCTCACACATAATGACGTCAAGGATCTCTTGAAGCTCCTTGGAATCATTCATTACTTTCTCTACTAGACTCCAATCGGGTAGTCCAGATTCTGAGACCTGTGTAGAGTATTCTTGTGATGGTGAGATGTCTGATAGATTTTGAGTTCGAGACATTACCTCATCTTCATCGATGCCGTCTGTTTCTCCCATGAAGCATGTATCCCAATCAGGTTCATCATGGGCCATCAGGGCTTCTTATTCCGAGTCTGAAAATGGCATGTCATCCATTTTGTTGCACTCTGATTCTTCATCGGCGATATAAGCTCTCCTTCTGTCAGCTGCCTTAGCTTTCAGTTGGTCTTTGTCTTTCTTGGACAGCTTTGGACAATCTAGCCGATAGTGTCCTGGTTCCTTGCAGTTGAAGCAACCTTCTTCTCGATTCGTTTGTCGGTGACTTCTCATCATTCTTTGCGTACTTGTCTCTGTAAGTTCTTGCGAACTTTTTGTATTTGCCCTTGCTGGTGTTGAGTCTGTTGTAGTTTTTGACCAGCATGGCTATTTCTTCAAGTAGCTCTTCCTTGCTCATGTCCTTCTTATCCTTCTTCGATGACTCAGCTGACTACCTGTATGCGGATATGTCAGAGTTGGCTCTGAACGCAATCTCCTTTGTTGCAGGTGTCAGCTTTCCATCATTCTGATTGTTTGAAGATTCTTTCATTGTAATCTTCAAGTTGTACTCGTTGGCTTTGAGCAGGGAGTATAATCTTTCAGTTGAAAGATTACCTAAGTCACTTCGACTTTGGTGTACCACCTTATAGGTGTTCCATTCAGCTGTGAGCGCTGAAAGAAATTTTAGATTCTTTTCTCGCTGGGTGTATTTCCCAGTTCTGATGGTTTATATTTCTACCACAATATTGGAGAATTCGAGTTCCATCCCTTCGATGGACTCGTTGACCAGCTGCTTGAAGTTATCAAACTTCTGGCATGCAATCGTGAATTTATTCTCCTTTATCTCCTCCGACCCTTCGCATAGCTTTGCTAGGGTTTCCCACATCTCCTTTGCGGTTTCGCAGTTGATGATTTTGCTGAGGTAGGCATTGGAGACCGTTGAAGATATGGTGTTCCTCGCGAAGCTGTCTAGTCCAGCTTGCTTCCTTTCTTCTGAGGTGTGCTCATTCTTGGGCTTGGGAATGAGCTGATATCTTGGTTGTTCGCCATCTTAAGTTGGGACAAGCTCGTTCCCTGATTTGTAGATGATGATGGGCCCGTCTGTGATGACGTCCCACATCATATCGTGATGCGCACAGAGAAAGCTCTTCAGTTTGAACTTCCATATTGCATAATCGTCTACCGAAAAGGTGGGAAGATTCCTGTTAAGATAAGAATCCATAGAAATATGCAGTATGTAATAATATGAGTTTTTCACAAGAAGGATCTGTTCAGATGACCACTGACAGATTGTCAAGAGAGATCTCTTGATACAGAGACGGTGGTCTGTTGAACCACTGCTCTGATACCAATTGATGGTCCCTGAGCTAGGTATTTGGTGTAGAGGGGGGGTGAATACACCAAATAGATTTTTAGAAAACTTTTTAAAGTTAAATCACAGAGTTGGTGAGCTCAGTTATCGATCCAGCTGAGGAGGGTCAGCTGGGTAAATAACTCAGCTGGCGGTGCGGCAAACGGTGGTTTGAAAACTTAGCTCTGTTACTTAGAAAAATTCAGTTTGAAAAGAGTAGCTTTAGGTTTTTAGCTTAGTCAAGTTGTGCAACTTTCAGAGAGACACAGCTGTCTTTGGAGAGCAGCTGCGTATGCAGTTTTGATCAAATATGCAATGATATGAAAGAGTAAGTACAAAACTGAATATAAAGAGAAAGTAAAGTGCACGCGAGTTTTTACGTGGTTCGGAGTAACACCTCCTACGTCCACGACCAGGCAACTTGGTTTCCACTACCACTTGGTTTCCAAGTACCAAGCAACTTCACAACTCTAACCCTAGCTGTGTTCCAACAGTTTGCGGGCACTGTCAAGCCTAACCTTTCAGTTTACGGGTACTGAAAAAAACCTTACACACTTGAATTTCCCGCTTCAAGTAAGCGTAACCTTGACCTAGCCTTTCTGGGTTAGAGGGGTTTGGTTTGGGGTTCCAACTGTGAACGAGTTCTTACAATTAAGAACTTTAGAGTATGATGAACTCGTTCGAAATCTAGTCTTAAGATATACAAATATTTTGGCCTAGGAATCAGACGAAAAACTAAGCAGTTTCTGAACTAGAAACACTTTAAGATAAAGTGTTCTTTGAACTATGTAGAACTGCTTGAGAGAGCTTTTGAAAGATTGATGATTTCAGAGAATGAAAGCTTGTAGAGAGTTTTTCGTGTTTGATCCTGAGGTTGAAGACGGGTTTATATAGGTAGAGATTCAAGACTAGCCGTTGGAGGAGCCGTTTGAATCTTACCTACTCTTCTTAAATTCAAGATCTGCCGTTGGGCGAATCTGCACCTGTCTTCATTTGTGTCACATCCTAGGTCCTGAAGTCTAGGATGCTTATTTGGCAATCCCTCATTGGTCGAGGCATGTTGACTTCCTCTGACGCCGGGATCTTCTGCCTTTGGAGCTGGCTTTTGAATTCAGAGCTGGACTGACTTGAAGTGAAGTCTTCAGTTAGTTCCCTTTGTTCTGTACAGCTGGACCGGCTGTGTTTTGAACTCAGCTCAAATTCTTCAGCTTTGATCATGCTCTGCTGGAGGACTCAGCTGAAGGTTGACGCCTGCTGTCTTTCGCTAGCTGACTTCAGCTGTAGACACTGCTGGGTCGACTGCTGTCTTCCGCTTCCTTAACCTGTAAACCTAGAAAATCTAAAGCTCAAACAGGCGAGCTGGAAAACACTATTTAGGTTGACGCGATCATCTATTCGGTTGGAGAATCAGTTGGGTTTTGGTATCAAATCGAAACCTTATAATTTTCCCAATAATTAGATTTACAAATTAGCGAGGAATGGGTCCACATACCAATAACCTAGTATTGGAATCAAGAAAAATACGAGGATTTTCAAATAATAAACACTTGTGCGATGGATTAGTTGGTGAGTTCATCACGATATTATCTAGATCAAGAGATGTTCGAATACAATTTGTAATATGGGGCGGGTTGAATCGGGAACTATTTATTTGACTGGATACTTTAGCGTATTATATATATGTGTATAGGGAATAGATCAATTTTTTTTCTTTGATAAACTAAGAATCAATCAGGACCATTAAATTTGTATGATCTACTACTGTTATATATGAATATAAACTTTATTTATATATATTTATAAGTTGTGCTATATATATAGAATAAACACACACACGCGCACACACACATATATATATGGAGTGGTTCTAGTAAAAAGACCCCTTAAAGTACGTAAGAAATAGGAATAAATTCCAATCCTTGATCCACAAAAATAAAAAAAATTAAAAAACAAATTTAAAAGTCAACGGGTTGATCCGGGTCCGATCCGTTGATCCAAATCTGATCTGACCCTCTATCCCTTGTAGATCTATGGTTGAGATCTATTCCTATTTCTTAGGATACGAGTGCTTCTTATATGATCCTATTTATATATATATATATATATATATATATATATATATATATATAAGGAGTGGTCTAGTGAAAAAATCCTTAAACTAAGAAATAAGAATGAATCTAGACCACATATTTATAGGGGAGCTTCTTCTTCTTCTTCTTCTTCTTCTTCTTCTTCTTCTTCTTCTTCTTCTTCTTCTTCTTCTTCTTCTTCTTCTTCTTCTTCTTCTTCTTTTTCTTCTCTCTTTGATATCTCTCTCTCTACAATCACCACCACAACTACCCACCATTACAACCGCCATCGGAGAATCGCCACCACCACCACCAACCGTTGTTGCTACTTTTTTTTTTATTTCTTCTTCTTCTTCTTCTTCTTCTTCTTCTTCTTCTTCTTCTTCTTCTTCTTCTTCTTCTCTCTCTCTCTCTCTCTCTCTCTATCTTTACAATCACCTTTACTTACAATCACCATCGTCGGATATCACCGTCGCCATCACCTTTGCTAGATTCCGTCATCACCGCTGCTATTTTATTCTCTTCCTCAATCACCATCGCGCGCGGGACATAACCACTGATGCATCCACTGTTGCATCTCATTACACAGTGTGATGCATCTCGCAATACAATGTGATGCATTTGATTGTATTATGTGGTGCATCTCAGTACTTGTCTGATGGAGCCAGTAGAAAATTAAGGATATTATCTATGGATGAATTGTAAATTAAGGACATTTATTTTCTGGCTGGCAATAGAAGGACAATAAGTCTTGAAAGTTGCAAAAATAGGACATAAAACGGGAAAAATGACAAAATTAAAGCCCAAAGACAGGAAACTCATCTGATTTGTTATAAACATTTAATATACATCCTTGATAGAATAAATTAAAAATACTCAAGATTATTATTTTGATAAAATTATTTAATGAAGATCGACGCTTTCAAAATGGTATCAGAGCATATAAAAAACCCTGAGCCTCTACTACGTGACTGCGTGCACGAAGCGTAGCTCTCCGTAAGGGATGACCAGGGCTCCGATACTTGGGTGGCGCCGTAAAAAGTCTAATGTGGAAATCGCCACGGGGCTCCCACTCTTTTGTGGGTTGGAAGTGCAGCAAGGTCGGGTCTTGGTTTACAAACTGATAAGTATCATTTGTTGTGCTACCCCTTAACTGGGCCGGAGGGACAAAATGGTATCAGAGCCCTAGGTTTATTAAGGAATTATATTTTATTTATTACTTTAAGTATTTTCCTAACGGAGGAGACATCAAGAAAAATATGGATCCGGACGATTGTCCGAGATGCGAAGGTTATAGGAACTATCTCTATGATTTGGAGGTACAAAAAACAAGAACCCCAGACTGCTCTTGCAATCTGGAAGAGAGAATTCCACTCTGCAGCAATAAGAGTGGATTGTTAATCCATATCTCTTGCCACCAAGAGATGAGAAGGAGAGAAAACTTCATTGAGAAGTTGAAGTATCTCCATCTAAGGACGGAGAACGTGATGAGAGAAAACCATCAGAACCATACGGACTGATGGATCTAGAAGAATGTCCAAGGTGTGGACATTTCCAGGAACGTCTCCAAATCTTGGAGAAAAGAAGAATAAGATACCAGAGTGTTTTAACACATTGGAGAAATATGTTGAATCTCTTAGTTCAACATAACCAGGAGAAAGAATTAATTGATTCCTGCCTCCAAGGAATCAAAAGAAAAAAATATCTTCTCCACAATTGTATCTGCCTTGAATGGGAGATAGAACATGCCATGAGAAGAGACCATTGGAGCCATTTGGGAGTAAATTGGAATCATCTCTAATGGAACCAAAGAAAGATAAATGAGTATCATCCACTCTTTTATATCAAGAGATTACTCCAGATTCATCCAAGATTTCGGATGATCTGAGGGAAATACAAAAAATAGTACAACACTATGGTGATAGCCTGTATGGTGTACCACGCGATCTTTACAAGATGGCTATGAAACAGGATGAAATTTACAATATCCTGAAGGAGATCCAATCACGGATCGAAAAACTGGAACAAGAACCTCGTTCTGGTCAAAGGAGGAATCCTTTTGGTAATGAACCTACTTATCCATTACTAGTGAGAGAAACCAAAAAGGATCCAAACGTGGAGGCTTTGAAAATAATGATTCGAGAAAAGAAAAGATGAATAATCTCGAAAGAATCAATCTCGACGACCTCCAGGAGTTAGCAGAATCTTTTGCTAACATGACGATGGTTGATTTAAAAATGAACCAGAATGTGGTCCAAAACCAACAGCAGGTGAATCAACTTCCACAAGGAGCTATCATTGGAAATCCACAAGATTTTCAAAATGCACCCGGAGTCATTAATGTAGTCCAGGATTTTCAGACTGGAGTAAGGTATGATCAACATACCCCAAATGATGCATATATGGCGGCAAGAAGGACAAGGGCAAGAAGGCCACAACCAAAGATGCAGGATACACCTTATGGTAAGGCAACCCTAGATCCAATTCATCCATACGGAGTGATGCTCGATCTTGATGAAGTTAACTTCAAAGATTGAGAATCTGTAATTGATGAGTGGACGTCATCTTTGAGAATTGCGGCAGCAACTCTCGATTTAAACAAGGAAGGATTCGTGAGAATCCTCGAAATGAGCCTTGTAGGAATTGCCAAGATAGCATGAGAATTCTTTCCTATAGATATCAAGAATGCATGTTTTGAAAGTGAAAACTTCACTGAACATGTTCAGAATATGGCAACGATATTTAAAAGCCATTTTCTGGGAGAATGATATTTCGAGGGATTTGATCAGGAAAAGAGAAAGAAATACTTGATGGCATTGTATAATCTAAGACTTGCAGTCTTAGATCAACAATCACTTAACAAGTTTCTATAGCTCTTTACTCTTTATCAACATCAATCTAAAGTTGATGACAGAGTTGCACTGGAAATTTTCTTTCTAAAATTTCCAAGCCATGGAAAGAGATAATGATTCGGGATTACGAACCAGGAGATCCTGAAAATGTTGCAAGATGGATGTCTTATGTATATCGAAAGCTCTCAAACTGGTGTCAACAAGCAACAGCTCTGAGGAACATGAAGAAACTAAGGAGGATTAACAAATACGCTCCTCTAAACTGTGATGATAATGATCTGCCAACGATCATTGGAGGAGAACCACCAAGGCTGAAAAGAAGCAAGAAAAATAGGTTTCAGCCCTATCATAAAGGTGGAGATCCAAAAAGAAATTCTTGGAGACCAAGAACCAGATGGTCAAGACAGAAGGCCATATCTTACAAATCAGGCCAAAGAAGTGGACCATCAAGGAATATGTATCCATTCTAAGGAGTTAATAAATCCCAAGGAAGGACACCTGCCAAGAAAACTTTCAGGAGAACTCACACTAGAGTTAATGAAAGTTTCAAGAATTGCAACTGCTGGAATTGCGGTGCGAAAGGGCATATTTCTACAAATTGCCCTGACAACGAGAGAAGAGGTATCAATAAATTTGAATCCACTCCGGATATCGAAGATGCCATCTACTACCAAGAACTGATACAAGTATATCAGTTCGAAGATATACCCTCGGATGAGAGTATATATGAAGAAGAAGAAGTCTTCAGCGAAGAAGATTCAGAATGGTCTGATGGAACTAGATCGGAGTCAGACTGATCCAGAAATTGTTCATCAGGAGAAAGAGGACATGACGGGATACTCCAGTTACACAACTCTCTCTCAAAATCTGATTGACAAGATTATGAAGAAGAGTATGAATATACAAAAGTATCAAGACTTTTCAGCAAGTAACATAGATCAAGTTCTGAGGAACTTTAATCTAAAGAGTAGGAAACAACAAATCGTTTATGAAATTACTTTGTGCAGGACAAGTAGTGGGAATCATCTATCCAAAGATTGCCTACAATCTTAATGATACCCATTTCAGCAAAGCCCTAACGCTTTATCAGGACTTTAAGCAAAAGGATTTATTGGAGGAATGAAATAGGCCTTACTCCATTACTTATCAGGTATCATATGCTCTTTCCAACTCACATCACACTGAGTTATTTATAGGAAAGAAGTTCATTGAGATACCAGATATCTTCAACAAGGTCACAACAGCTGTTTGTCCCGATAGAGTGGAAATTGCTCGGTTAGGAAACGTTGATATTCAAATCCGAGATAAAGAAGTCATGAGACACGATCAAAGTCTCAGGATAACTTCAGGAAGATTATCCTTCCAAGGAGACATAATTATGTCTTTGCCATATGGGAGGAGTCGGAGTCTCATTCGAGAAGCTCAACCTCAAACATCTCAGAGTAACAAAGTTCCAGTGAATCTGAAATGTCCCGAGTGTTGGGAAAATTAATAGAGTTTTGATTTAATACCAAAACCCAACTGTTCTCCAACCGAGTAGATGATCGCATCAACCTAAGTAGTGTTTTCCAGCTCGCCTGTTTGAGCTCTAGATTTTCTAAGTTTACAGGTTCAGGAAGGGGAAGACAGCAGAAGCGGAAGACAGCAGAAGCTCAAGACAGCAGAAGATCCAGCTGTGTTTACAGCAGGAGTCAACTATCAGCTGAGTTTTCCAGCTGAGCTGAGTTTTAAACGGAGCAGGATCAAGCTGAAGATAAGCTGAGCTGAGTTCAAGACACAGCTGGTCCAGCTGTACAGAACAAAGGGAACTAACTCTGAAGACGTCACTTCAAGTCAGCTTACCCAATCCAGCTCTAAATTCAAAAACCCAGCTCCAAAGGCAGAGATCTCGGCGTCAGAGCAAGTCAACATACCTCGACCAATGAGGGATTGCCGAATCAGCATCCTAGACTTCAGAACCTAGGATGTGACATGAATGAAGACAGATGCAGAAAACGCCCAACGACAGATTTCGAATTTAAGAAGAGTAGGTAAGATTCAAACGGCTCCTCCAACGGCTAGTCTTGAATCTCTACCTATATAAACCTGTCTTCAACCTCAGGATCATATACGAAAAACTCTCTACAAGCTTTCATTCTGCGAAATTCTCAAGCCTTCAAAAGCTCTCAAGCAGTTCTACATAGTTCAAAGAACACTTTATCTTAAAGTGTTTCTAGTCCAGAAACTGCTTAGTTTTTCGTCTGATTCCTAGGCAGCAATCATTGTATATTTTAAGCCTAGATTTCGAACGAGTTCATCTAATTCTAAAGTTCTTTATTGTAAGAACTCGTTCATAGTTGGAACCCCAAACCAAACCCCTCTTTACCCAGAAAGGTTAGGTCAAGGTTACGCTTGCTTGAAGCGCGAAATTCAAGTGCTTGTATGGTTTTTTCAGTACCCGTAAACTGAAAGGTTAGGCTTGACAGTGCCCGCAAACTGTTGAAACACATCTCAGGTTAGAGTTGTGAAGTTGCTTGGTACTTGTAAACTAAGTGGTAGTGAATTACCAGTGAATTTGGTCGTGGACGTAGGAGGTGTTACTCCGAACCACGTAAAATCTCGTCTTCTTTACTTTCTCGTGATTTTCAGATATTTTACTAACTTTATCATCTCATTGCATATTTTATCAAATCTGCATACACAGCTTCTCTCCAAAGACAGCTGTGTCTTTCTGAAATTTGCACAACTTGACTAAGTCGAAAACGTAAAGAATATTTTCAAGCTGAGTTTTTCTAAGTAACCGAGCTAAGTTTTCAAACCACCACATTCCGCAATGCCAGCTGAGTTATTTCCCCTGCTGACCCTCCTCAGCTGGATTAATAACTGAGCTCACCAACTCTGTTTTTAAACTAGAAAAAGTTTTCAGAAATCTATCTTTGGTGTATTCACCCCCCCTCTACACCAAAGACCTAGCTCAGGGACCATCAATTCGTATCAGAGCAGTGGTTCAAAAGACTGCTGTTTCTGAATCAAGAGATTTCTCTTGACAATCTGTCAGTGGTCAACTGAACAGATCCTCTTTTGAAAAACTCATATTATTACATACTGTGCATATCTCCATGGATTCTTATCTTAACAGGAATCTTCCCATCTTCTCGGTCGACGATTATGCAATCTGGAAGTTCAGATTTAAAAGCTTTCTTTGTGCGCATCATGACATGATGTGGGACGTCATCACAGATGGACCCATCATCATCTAAAAATAAGGAAACGAGCTTGTTCCAGCTCAAGATGGTGGACAGCCAACGTATCAGCTCATTCCCAAGCCAAAGAGTGAGCATACCTCAGAAGAAAGGAAGCAAGCTGGATTAGACAGCTTCGCGAGGAACACCATCTCGTCAACAGTCTCCAACGCCTACCTCAGCAAGATCATAAACTGCAATACCGCAGAGAAGATGTGGGAAACCCTAGCAAAGCTATGCGAAGGGTCGGAGAAGATAAAAGAGAATAAATTCACAATCGCCTGCCAGAAGTTTGATAACTTCAAGCAGCTTGTCAACGAGTCCATCGAAGGGATGGAACTCAGATTCTCAAGTATCGTGGTAGAAATTGAAACCATTAGAACTGGGAAATACACCTAGCGAGAAAAGAATCTAAAAGTCCTTTCAGCGCTCACAGCTGAATGGAACACATATAAGGTGGTACACCAAAGTCGAAGTGACTTGGGTGATCTTTCAACTGAAAGATTATTCTCACTGCTCAAAGCCAACGAATACAACTTGAAGATTACCATGAAAGAATCTTCAAGCAATCAGAATGATGGAGAGCTGACACCTGCGCCAAAGAAGATTGCGTACTCTGAAAAATCCGCATACATGCAATCAGCTGAGTCATCAAAGAAGGACACGAAGGACATGAGCAAGGAAGAGCTACTTGAAGAGATAGCCATGCTGGTCAAAAACTACAACAGACTCAACACCAGCAAGGGCAAGTACAAGAAGTTCGTAAGAACTTACAGAGATAAATACGCAGCAGCTGATGAGAAGTCAGCTGACAAACGAACAGAAGAAGGATGCTTCCACTGCAAAGAATCGGGACACTACCGGCTAGACTGTCCGAAGCTATCCAAGAAAGATAAAGACCAACTGAAAGCTAAGGCAGTTGACAGAAGAAAAGCCTACATCGCCGATGAGGAATCGGAGTGCAACAAAATGGATGATAACATGCCATTTTCAGACTCAGAAGAAGAAGCACTGATGGCTCATGATGAACCTGAATGGGATACATGCTTCATGGGACAGACAAACGGATTCGATGAAGATGAGGTAATGTCAAGAACTCAAAATCTATCTAATCCCTCACCATCACACGAACACTCTACACAGGTTTCAGAATCAGGGCTACCTGATTGGAGTTTAGTAGAGAAAGTTATGAACGATTCCAAGGAGCTTCAAGAGATCCTTGACGTCATAATGAGTGAGAATGCCGAGCTAAAGATGGAACTGGAAAAGAAAAAGGTATCAGAAGCAGCAGATACAACACAGCTCCAAGAAGAAGTTATTTCACTAAAAGACAAAATAGTGAAACAAGATCAACTGATGAAAGACTTCTACTACGGAAAGAAACAGCTGATGGAAGAATTGGAAAAGGCCACAGCTGAATCGGAAAAGAAGTCAGCTGAGATTATAGAACTGAAAAGTTCCGAAGAGGTACTATCTAATAAGATGGTAGCTCTCATCAAAGCTACAACAACAATGAACGAAATCATAAGTGCACAACGTCCAGCAGCACTCAAAGCAGGACTGGGTTACAATGGTTCAAAGGATGCCACAAACATTGCTTCCACAAGTGGAACAAAGGTAATGTTTGTAAGAGCAAAAGAAAATCAAATTCCAGCTGCTCAGCAAAGATCCTTGAGGACACAACATGCATCAAAAAGGGCAACTGTGAGACAACCTCAAGCACAGAACAGACAGCAATGTGCTCAACCTCAACAAAGACAATAAGCTGGACATTTCAGATACCAGCAACAACAACAGCACGACGAAAGATATCAACCAAGATATCAAAGGAGATACCCAGCTGGATATCTTTAACGACCCGGCTTCCGGACTGAGGGCTGGCCCCACAAACCATCACAAGTCCTTTCTAGCGTGCTTTGTCCTCACTCACACGCTTCCTGAGAAAACTTCCCAGGAGGTCACCCATCATAGAATTGCTCCAAGTCAAGCACGCTTAACTTTAGAGTTCTTCCACAATGAGCCCCAGAAAAGAAGATGCATCTTGATGGTATAAGTAGCCCAATCAATTCCTTTAAGCTCTCCTCAAATATGTCGTCCCATTCCGACATATTCTCGGAATCCCTCTCATTCGGGTGTGTTCCGGTTCGTTCCTGCTCCCTCCGCTTTGAAGTCTTATCGGAGCCGCTCCTTGTCCGTACCTCTGCACCGGCGATCACTCTGTACTTCTGCCCCGAGCGTCACAGGCCCACCAGCTTCCGCTTGGTTCGTCCCCGAACCACACCGTACTGGGAGAGGTTCGGCTCTGATACCACTTTCCCAAAACTTTATTCTATGTTCTTCTCGTATATTGATCTGAAATTTGGAATGAATTCTATCTTCGTCTTTATCTTTAACTGTGAGAAGACAACACTCACATGAGCTAGAACTTAGGTGACGACTTAAGTCAACCTACTAAACTTATTATCGTTATGAAGACCATAAACAATCTTTGTCATGGCCATTCTGTCGTTCATATCTATCAATTACATAACACTTTACCACAAGGTTGGGTAATCTAATTTAGATATAATATCATAAGAGTAACACAAGAACGTCACAAGTAGGAGCGCTGAATTATGAGAAAATATTTTGTGAACTTAGAAGCTTTTTCTTTTTAAAACCTTCTAAGTATCACTGTAGTTATGGATATGCTATGTTTATGATTTCATAAATTGCTTTATGAAATGCGATGCCCACTGAGTACATTAGTGCTCAGCCCAAATGTTTCCAAATGTTTTCAGGTTGCGGAGCAGGCGCGGGCAGGTGAAACTGAGGCTAGGACTTAACATTTGGAATTGCTTCCGCTAGTTTAAGCTTTTTAAGATTAGTCGACTATGTCGACTTCTAAAATTTCTATCTTGAGAATCATAGACTTGATCGCTTTTGATATATGTAATTTATATTAGCCATTCTATTTTCGGATACGTACTAGAACTTTGATCCTGTAGACTTTTGAGTTGAAATATTACGGTTGAACTTGACGGTCTTCTTATATGAACTCTCGTCTTCAAATAATGTTGCAAGTTCAGTCTCTTCTTTTAACGTAGTCATTCCCCGATTAAAAGTTATTGGAAATTGGGGTGTGCCAATATCACTCATATGATCACCAGCTAGAGAACCAATTCTAGCCGAGGTATCACAAGAGACAGCAGAGACAAAGGAACGTCTCAGCTGGATACCGAAAAAGACCAGGACATCAACAAAGACATCAAGCTGGGAAGATACTGAGATCAAGACCCCACCAGCAACAACAGAAGAACACAAAAAATGTGTATATCGACTCAGCTGGAAGGATCATCAGATCAAATGACCCAATTTGAGTCATCAAGCAGATCTGGGTCGTAAAAGGATCTCTCTCTAACCCACAAGGACCCAATTAAAACCGGGTACCTAAATTTTAATCTTTTGTATAGGTTGCAAGGGAACGACACATCATTGAGGAGTCGATCATAACGCCATGGTACTTGGACAGTGGATGTTCCAAGCATATGACGCACTTAAAGCATCTACTCCAGAAGTATATCGAGCGTCCAGGCCCACAAGTAACATTTGGTGACAACTCCAAAGGCCTAACCAAAGGTTATGGTACATTTAAAACTAAAAATGTTATAATCCCAAATGTTTCTTATGTACAAGGACTGCAACATAACTTGCTTTCTATTAGCCAATTCTGCGACAACGGTTTTTCTGTCAAGTTTGATGCACAGTGAAGCACAAGGAAACCAAACAGATACGACTAAGAGGGAAAAGAGAATGAAATATGTATTTTGCTGACTGGAACAGCAGCACTCCTGAGACTTGTCTTGTATCGAAAAGCAGCAATGAAGTCAACTGGCTGTAGCACAGACGGCTGAATCATCTCAACTTCAAGACAATCAACAAACTGGCTAGGAACCAGCTCGCTAATGGAATTCCAGATAAAGTATATTACAAAAGTCATATGTGCAACGCATGTCAACAAGGAAAACAAACAAAAATTTCATTCTCTCTCAAGCCAGTTCAGTCAACTGATCGAGTTCTTCAACTCCTTCACATGGATATTTTTGGTCCAGTTACTCCAGCAAGCTTCAATGGCAGAAAATACACTCTGATCGTAGTAGATGACTTCTCAAGATTCACATGGGTGTTATTCCTGTACCAGAAGAGCGAAACAAGGACTAAGCTACCAATCCTGCTGGAAAGATTGTCAACTCAGAAGGAGTGCAAGATAATGTCAATCAGATCAGATCGAGGAACAGAGTTTCTGTATGAAACTATTTATGAATATTGCGAGAAGAACAGAGTTTAACATCAAACCTCAGCAACACGCACACCTCAGTAGAATGGTATAGCAGAGAGAAGAAATCGAACACTCAAAGAAGCAGCTACCTCAATGCTAGCCAGCTCTGCCATTCCAAAGAAGTTCTGGGCTGAGGCAATCAACACAGCTTGCTTCACTCAGAATCGCTCTCTACTCACATCAAGGGAAGGAAAGACGCCGTATGAGCTATGGAATAACAGAATACCATATATTGGATATTTCAAGGTCTTCGGATCCAAATGTCATATCCTAAACAATGGAAAAACACAGCTCAAGACGTTCGATGCAAAGACTGACCGAGGAGTATTCCTTGGTTACTCTGCTGTGAGTAAAGTATACAGAGTTTTCAACAGAAGAACTCAAACGGTCGAAGTAACTCCACATGTTACCTTTGACGAATCATCATTCGAATATAGAGATTCTATCAAACGAAGAAATGAAGAAGAACCTTCAAGGCAGATTCAGACAAGAGCTCAAGAAAATCATATCAAGAATCTGGCCGAACCATTAATATGGGATGATGAGCCAGAGAAGGAACCTCAAATCATTCAGGAAGCTTCAACAGCTGGAAATCAAGAAGAACCTCCAACGCCAAATCAAGGGGGAATGCCATCAGCTGGAAATCCAGACACAGCTGAATCCCTGCAATATCTCCAGCAGAGCTTCTACAGAAGTCACCTCAAAACTCAATCCAATGAGAGTCTCTTGCTCAAGACTTAACTCCAGAGCAACTCCAAGCCAGACGAAATCTAGCCACTTCTAGCATCAATCAGCTGGAAGAAGAAATTCGCAAAAGAAGAAGATGGATTGAGGATCATCCATCATCAGCAATCATTGGACAACCATCTGACCAAGTCAAAACCAAAAGTTCAGCTGCTCAAGCTACATCGGAAAGTCAAGAAGCATCTGACACTGCTCAACTCTCAGTAGAGCTAGAACTGACGGTCTATGATGAAGACACAGCTCTAATAGCGTGTTATGTAGCTCAAGTTCCAGAGCCTCAAACAATTCTAGAAGCTTTAAAAAGCGTACCCTGGACTAATGCCATGCAAGAAGAGCTAAATGAATTCCTCAGAAATTGTATCTGGGAATTGGTCGACGGACCTGAAGGAGTCAAAGTCATAGGACTCAAATGGATTTTCAAGAACAAACTGGATACCCTTGGAGTCATCATCAGAAACAAAGCTCGACTAGTTGCCAAGGTATACGCACAGCAAGAAGGAATTGACTTCGAAGAATCATTTGCTCCAGTAGCGCGATTGGAAACAATCAGACTTTTTCTCGCTTATGCAGCACATCACAAATTCAAGGTCTATCAAATAGATGTGAAGTGTGCATTCTTAAATGGAGAAATCAAGAAAGATGTCTATGTTGAACAACCTCCAAGATTTGAAGTAGAAGGAAATAAAGTCTACAAGCTAAAGAAGGCGTTTTATGGATTGAAGCAAGCACCTCGAGCTTGGTATGATACTCTATCAAATTTCCTTGTATCCAAAGGATTCAAGAAGAGCTAAGTAGACAGAACACTCTTCACTATCAAGTTGGGAGAAGACATCCTGGTTGTTCAAATCTATGTAGACGACATCATCTTCGGATCAAGATCAACATTCTTATGTCAAAGATTTGGAGAGATGATGTCAGAACAGTTCCAAATGTCTATGATGGGAGAAATGAGCTTCTTCCTAGGACTTCAAGTCAAGCAATCAGCAGAAGGGATCTTTATAAATCAATCCAAGTACGTGAAAGACTTGATCACCAAGTATGGAGTCCAATCCAGCAGAACAGTAAAGATTCCGATGAACACCAACTGGAAGATTGAACCTGGAACTGAAGGGAAGTCAGTGGATTCCAGCAAATACAGAGGGATAATAGGTTCCTTGCTGTATCTAACAGCTAGTCGTCCTGACATCTCCTTCGCAGTCGGAGTGTGTTACTAGATTTGAAGTTGATCCAAAGGAAGCACACATGCAAGCAACCAAGAACATTCTCAAATATCTCAAAGGAACTCAGAATGTTGGGCTGTGGTACCCAGCTGAAGACAATCTACAGCTGACTGGATATTCAGACTTAGACTTCGCTGGAGATCGGTTGGACAGAAAATCAACTTCAGGAACGTGTCAGTTCCTAGGAAGCAAGTTGATCTCGTGGT
The DNA here is from genome assembly GCA_031470985.1 of Agastache rugosa. Taxonomy (NCBI): domain Eukaryota; kingdom Viridiplantae; phylum Streptophyta; class Magnoliopsida; order Lamiales; family Lamiaceae; genus Agastache; species Agastache rugosa. Next base: position 29,281,887 of record CM062606.1, on the reverse strand, counting down.
TTTCAAAGAAGCAAACGTGCGTCGCAACTTCCACAACTGAAGCAGAGTATATGGCAGCTGGAAGCTGCTGCTCACAAATTCTCTGGCTGAAACATCAGCTGGATGACTATGAAGTGAATACTGGACAAGTCCCAATTTTCTGTGATAGCAGAAAATCCAGTACTTCACACAAGATGCAAACATGTGGACGTGCGCCATCACTTCATCAGAGATCACGTGGAAAAGAAGGATGTGATTGTTGAGAAAATTCACACTGACATACATCGGGCTAATATACTCACAAAGCCGCTGATAGAAGCAAGATTCAAGATACTGTGCGGATTACTTGGATTACTCAACCTAGACGAAGCTACATCCAGCTAAATGGAAGCAGACCCAGCTGAATGGAAGCTGACCCAGCTGAATGGAAGCAGACCCAGCTGAATGGAAGCAGATCCAGCTGGAATTCAGATCCAACCTCAAAGAATCTAGCTGAGAAAGAATCAAACTCAGCCAGACGCCTAAGTTGAAGGATTATTCAGCTGAGGGGGAACCAGCTGGAAAAACGATCACTCAACACAGCTATTCACAACCGAGGCATCAGCTGACTACAATGATCAGCTGAGAGGTTTGCAACATCATTACATTCACCTACTAATTCTGTTTTCAGTCAAATCATATCTTGTCATATCTAATCAAATTTAATTAAAAGTCTGCAAAGAACTGAAACATGGGAGTTTCGAGGGAAAAGTCAAAATGCCTCAACCGTTCTCTCACACGCATTAACTCGTATGACGCAAGAATCACTCCCAGTCGTAGATCTTCTTATCAATCTATAAATCTTGATCGTCCATTCATCAAGAAAATTGATATAAATATGCTAGAAGAGATACGCAAACATTTGCATTAACCCTAAAAGGTTTTTCGACACACTTTCTTCTTTCATCAATTGGTATTATTTGTTCTACTAACAAAAGTTGCAGAAGAAGAACATGGAATCTAGAAAGATATCTCCAGAAGCCGATCAACATGAAGAGTCTGTCAAAGCTTCACTATGAGAGTTGCTTAACTCTCAGGAACCACAAGAAGACGGAGCTCCAGGAGAAAATGAAGCTCATCGACAGATCTGGTCTAACGCAGTGGGTGACTGCAAAGCTCAAGAATATTCACCAGAAAGTTGCAGAAATCTTCCTGGGCATGTCAAAGGAAAAAGACCTCCTCCGTCCCACAGTTTCTCTTAAAATAAAAGAGAGAACGGGACACACAACTCCCTGGGATGCGGAAATTAACGTCAACAAGATCCTGTCAAAGGAATTCAACCTGAGAGGAAGCCCAGTTAGAACTGGACGAGACGTTGATAAAGCCGGAGTCTTTAAGAGCAGTCTTGTCAAAGCTCTTGCTCTGCCACAGGAGGCACAGAAAAAGATGCAGAAGACAAGGCAGCATGCATCTACTTCCTTCCCAGCTGGGAATCGGAAACAACTTGAGGAGACAAAACAAGCTGAAGCACCATTTTCAAAGAGAAGACTCAAGTTAAAGGTGCTCAGTCAGTCAGCCGAGAAGGCAGTTGACATTAAGAGAGAATTCGTAACTACTCTCTGAGGAGCAGAAGGTCCACAAGCGGTGGTTTCTAACGGTAGAGAAGAAGTTCAGGTGCCTGCGTGAACATCATCATCGCCACCACCACAACGATATATTCCAGCTGATCAACTAAGCTTAGACCCCAATCAACTAAGCTTAAACCCCACAGCAGATGAAATACTTCAACCTCCTTCTCCTCAATTTCCATCAGCTCAACAGGGACACCAGCTTCGAGATCAATTTATGGAAGTTGCAGCTCAAGCCCCTGCATCAAGCTCAAGTGGAAAACATCATCCAACCAATGATCACTTGCAGCTGGATGATACTCAAGTCCCTCAAGAGTTGCACGTGACGCCTCCATCTCAAGGTTTGAAGACCTCAAGGAGTCACAAGCGCAACTGAAGTGCTGAATTAGACTTTCTCATTCAATCTAATGAAGTCTGAAGAAGCAAAATTGCAAGGAATGAAGTTGTGCCCTACTTAGAAGATGTCATCTCTAATGCCAACTCATACCTCCAAGCACTCATCCGGACTGAACCAGCTGAAATAAGCCAAGGAAGCTGTGTCTGCAATCACAGCTGAGGCTAATGCTATTGAAGAAGAGCCAGCTAATGCAACAGCTGAGCCATCTAGACTCCAGACCTCGATGCTCAGAGCTGACAACCGCAGCACAACCAAACTAAACATCACAACAGCTGATAATACAGCGAAGATCGCTGACGTAATTCAGGAAGTTGCACAGCTCAATAAGACGATAATGTGTCTCTTCCGCCTTATTGATTATGCCAAAAAGGGGGAAGATAATGAGACAAAGAGGCAAACTGCTGAGCTAGAGGAACCAGCTGAATCAGCTGAGGGAGAAATGAGTCAGAAGAGAAGACCTAGCCAACTGGGATTGAAGAGTGAAGCAGCGGATGCAGAAGAGAAGACCCAGCCAGCTGGAATTGAAGAATTGAAGATTTTTTTTCTGTTTCTCTTGATATGCAGTAATTTCTTACATTAATAAAACACAATTTTCTTTGCTGCTCAAAGCTCACCCTGATGACAATTACTTTTTGTCCAAGCTCTGGACTCTGAACTCTTATCTAATGATATTTTCTTTACCCTCCTAAATCTTAGGGGGAAGATAAAAGGAAGCTTCAAAAGTTGTCTCACTTAGGTTTTGGCATCATCAAAAAGGGAGAAATTGTTGGGAAAATTAATAGAGTTTTGATTTGATACCAAAACCCAACTGTTCTCCAACCAAGTAGATGATCGCATCAACCTAAGTAGTGTTTTCCAGCTCACCTGTTTGAGCTCTAGATTTTCTAAGTTTACAGGTTCAGGAAGCGGAAGACAGCAGAAGCTCAAGACAGCAAAAGATCCAGCTGTGTTTACAGCAGGAGTCAACTATCAGCTGAGTTTTCCAGTTGAGCTAAGTTCTAAACGGAGCAGGATCAAGCTGAAGATAAGCTGAGCTGAGTTCAAGACACAGCTGGTCCAACTGTACAGAACAAAGGGAACTAACTCTGAAGACGTCACTTCAAGTCAGCTTACCCAATCCAGCTCTAAATTCAAAAACCCAGCTCCAAAGGCAGAGATCCCGGCGTCAGAGGAAGTCAACATACCTCGACCAATGAGGGATTGCCCAATCAGCATCCTAGACTTCAGAACCTAGGATGTGACACGAATGAAGAAAGATGCAGAAACGTCCAACGGCAGATTTCGAATTTAAGAAGAGTAGGTAAGATTCAAATGTCTCCTCCAACGACTAGTCTTGAATCTCTACCTATATAAACCTGTCTTCAATCTCAGGATCATATATGAAAAACTCTCTACAAGCTTTCATTCTGCGAAATTCTCAAGCCTTCAAAAGCTCTCAAGCAGTTCTACATAGTTCAAAGAACACTTTATCTTAAAGTGTTTCTAGTCCAGAAACTGCTCAGTTTTTCGTCTGATTCCTAGGCAGAAATCATTGTATATTTTAAGCCTAGATTTCGAACGAGTTCATCTAATTCTAAAGTTCTTTATTGTAAGAACTCATTCATAGTTGGAACCCCAAACCAAACCCCTCTTTACCCAGAAAGGTTAGGTCAAGGTTACGCTTGCTTGAAGCGTGAAATTCAAGTGGTTGTAAGGTTTTTTCAATACCCGTAAATTGAAAGGTTAGGCTTGACAGTGCCCGCAAACTATTGGAACACAGCTCGGGTTAGAGTTGTGAAGTTGCTTGGTACTTGTAAACCAAGTGATAGTGAATTACCAGTGAATCTGGTCGTGGACGTAGGAGGTGTTACTCCGAACCACGTAAAATCTCGTGTTCTTTACTTTCTCGTTATTTTTAGATATTTTACTAACTATATCATCTCACTGCATACACAGCTGCTCTCTAAAGACAGTTGTGTCTTTCTGAAATTTGCATAACTTGACTAAGTCAAAAACGTAAAGAATATTTTCAAGCTGAGTTTTTCTAAGTAACCGAGCTAAGTTTTCAAACCACTACATTCCGCACCGCCAGCTGAGTTATTTGCCCTGCTGACCCTTCTCAGCTGGATTAATAACTGAGCTCACCAACTCTATTTTTAAACTAGAAAAAGTTTTCAGAAATCTATCTTTGGTGTATTCACCCCCCCTCTACACCAAAGACCTAGCTCAGGGACCATCACCGAGGGATGGAGAGAAGTGATAGTAAAATTCGACACTACAAGGTGGGAAATCAACTTCCCTTGTAATGTTCTTTACTATCTACAGCAGGCGGAGATCAATCATTACAAAGGTACCCTGGAGATTGGGGAAAAAGTGATGGAGATCAAGGGTAGAGCTAGAAGAGAAGCAGTCTTGCTATTGGGTTTGAATTTTCTTGAGGATCACAAACCTTGGGCAAATAAAGAAGATGGAATGTAAATCACGATTAATGGGAAAAAACTATTAATCGAATGACAAGTCCATTCTCCATATACATCTCTATAGGGATGTTATATGAAAAATATAAGGCAGAATATTTTGTTGCTTATATTGATTTAGGTGCAGGAATTTATACTGCAAAATGAGGAGTCTTTCCAGCAGAGGTAGAAGAAGATCTACCCCAAATTGCAGGAAGAGAATTTTCAAAGAAGATTTTGCTCTTGGCTAAAGGAGTAAAAGTGATGGAAATTCTAATTGGCGGAGCTAGAGGTACACCTTGGTATAAGGTTAAAACTCCACCAATTTATTTCCATGATACAAGAGCAGATATTCTGTTAGGAAACCATTTTCTATAGATGTTCAAGAGAGACATGCAGGATAATGAAAGAAGGCAATTGGTGTTCACAACCTTTTGCGATCACAAAATCATTGTCTAGAGGCTAAATGGGGCTTTTAATCGTCAGATACCATTGAGTTTTCGCAGCAAGAGTGGTGATGAAGGAAAACTTCGACACCCAAAAATGAAGGATCAAAGGAGATTCAGCGAAGCAGTGTTAAGCTGTATCAGAGAAAAGGATCTCAAAGATGAAGAGGTCCAGATCTTCAGGGCATCCTTAATATCTCATCAAGATATTAGGGAAGAAATGCAGATATCCCTAGAAGATGTCAAAAGGAAGATTAAAAGGAGTTACAATGAGAATCCTTTGGCATGGTGGGATAAAACTAAGCTCAAAGCAACCTTGAAGGTAAAACCAAATAAGGAGTATGAGTTTGTTAGATACAGGCCAATCCCAATGAACCTCAAAGATCAGTAGGATATGAAGGAGATAATCAAGGAACACCTTGATTTAAAGTTGATCGAACCAGAAAACTCGCCTTACAGTAGTCCCGGATTTCTGGTAAGAAATCATGGAGAGATCAAACGAGGTAAACCAAGATTAGTTATTAATTACAAAGGAATTAATGATATTCTGGAGTTTGATGGATATTTTATCCCTAGTAGGGAACACCTTATTAACTGCATTAGAAATGCTAAGGTATTCTCTAAGTTTGATTGCAAGTCAAGTTTCTACCAGATTCGCATGGAGGATGGGAGTAAAAAGTTTACAGCCTTCTCTACTCCACAAGGGCATTATATTTGGATCGTGATGCCAATGGGGCTGGCCAATGCGCCCCAAATATTTCAGAGGAAGATGGATAATCTATTTAAAGATTATTTTTCTTTTATGTTTGTCTATATTGATGACATTTTAATTGCCTCAAAAAATATGGAGGAACATATCAAACATTATGAAATCTTTGCAGATGTTTGTTACAAAGAAGGATTAGTAATGTCTAAAAAGAAGGCAGTCGTTGCTACCCGAAAAATGGAATTTCTGGGTATCAAGATCGATGAAGCAGGAATTATTCTACAGGACCATATTGTTCAGAATGTCCAGAATTTTCCTGAAGATCTGAAAGAAAAGAAACAACTTCAGATCTTTTTGGGAGTTGTTAATTTTGCGGGATCATTCATTAAGAATCTCGCAAAACATAGAAAAGTCTTCAGTACATTACTGAAAAAGGATGTTATGTTCATCTGGACGGAAGAACATCGATAGGGAATGAAGGAGTTAAAAGAGGTCTGCAGAAATCTCCCAAAACTCTCGATACCTCAGAACGAAGACGACTTGGTCCTGTATACAGATGCAAGTGATTATTGATGGGCAGCAGTCTTAACCAAGATCACTCCTAATGGAGAAGAACCCTGCAGATACTGTAGTGGTTTATTCTCAGAAGATGATGCCGTGCGATGGCACATCAACGAAAAAGAATTCTTTGCTGTCCGAAAGACGTTTAAAAAATGGCCTTTATTTTTATTAGCAAAGAAATTTACTTTGAAAGTCGATAACACGCAGGTTAAGGCTTTCTTAAGAAACAAGATGGAATCTAAGCCTGAAAAGGCTAGATTAATTAGATGGCAAACTGAATGTCAATATTATATTTTTGATATTGTCATTGTGAAATCTCACGAAAATGTTCTTGCAGATTTCTTAACAAGACATGGAGCAAACTGATGTGAACTCCATTCTACTGGCCCATAGACATCTCAGAGAAAATCTAGAGATGTTAACTGGAGAGTGGGACGAGTGCATTCTGAATGCTGAACAAGCAGGAAGATTGCAGACTCTCGACAAGACAAAAGTCACCGAGAGAATACGAACTTGTATACGGTCTCAGGGTCAATTCTGGGCTGCATGTCAAACACCAATCATTCGGGTGACCAAAGATCCTTTGGTAAAAGAAGAGTTTCGAGTACAAGACTCTAAACTTGTAGCAGAGGATTCTAATACCTCTTGCCCAAGTTCTAAGGTGGTGGTATCTTCGGAACCATTGCCCCAAGAAAAAGATGATATTCAGGGGTCACTCTCTGAACCATCATGTCAACCCAGCACCTCTGGGAAAAAGATGGAGAGATTAATCTTAGGCCTGGGACTGGCACTTCTAAGATTAATACTGATAAGATTGAAGTTTCTTCTTCTTGGCAGATTTATCAAGCTAACTGGAAGAAGCTCAATACAAGGACGGGAATCAACCCAGAAAAAATAAGGGTTGATATTTCGGGGAAATATCCTCGGGTGTGGATGATGCCAAATTCAGATCCACACGAAGTCAAAAGATAGTATGAATTTGGAGCACGTGCTTCGGTTTATACCACATCTCCTTCATTCGCCGAAATCAAGAATCTACCTAAATGGATTCAAGAAGCGGTGTATGATACCTGGGCTAACAATTCGCAGCTTAGCCGAGGTGACATTTTGGAGCTGTATTTAATTAGTGCAGCCCCAGAACCAGCGGGAAAAGGAAACTATGAAGTCTTCCACTATATTAGGCTTCGAAGACCAGATGCACGCGCCCTCAAAAAAATCAAGGCGCCTACAGAGAAAGAGACTACTCTAGTCTCTACATTACCAGAAGACCTCATCTCCACCAGAAGAGCATGTGGATTATGGGTCTGTCTCATAGAGATGGACAAAGTCAAGTTTCCGTTTAAATTCTTTCAGAATTCAGTAAACGGATCATTCCTGTTAAATACTATGACAGGAAAATCAACAAGATTTGCAGAGGAAACTTTCGAAAGAAAGAGGACTTTGCTTTGGTAAAACAAGATTGCGACGAGCAAAGAAACTCATCGCAAATACTGCAACATGGCTCATTTTGGAAACTGATCTGAGCGCGTTTGTTCGGATTGCCAGAACCAGAAGGAACTAGAGTTCGGGAAAGGATTCTTGCCCAGAAGGGGAAAAGAGAAGGCTCGGTCCAACGAGCATCTAGAGCACAAGGCGCTGCCAAAAGTAAGGAAGCCCAGGGTCCCGGGAAAAAAGTAGATTCCCGACACAAGTTGGTGGAGTCATGTGACTCTGAGCTGGAGAACCATCCACTAAAAAGAAAACGACAATAGTGGGTGGATGAATAGAGATTACCCACTAAACAACAGATGGGTAAAGCAATAGGAGAACCACTACCAATAGAAAAGTGGTCCATTAGTCACAAGAAAGGGACCTCACACCGAAAGTTAGTTGTCTTCATTCAATAATGGAAGACAAGGGAGGACCCCATTCACGTGGAAGCAAGCTGGCCAAGGATAAGAGCATCCAAGGCAATAATGCAGGGGATGAGGCCTTTCACTGAAGACCTCTATATAAACAAGGATTGAAGAGAGCATTAATCATTGAAAAATCTACACTTCATCTTCTCTGCTCTCTCAAAATAAAATTTGTTATAGTTCCTATTCCAGTATAGTTTAGTTCATGTATTTCATTTCCGCTACCATAGGTAGCTATACAAGTCTGTCTCTTCCCTAAAGGAGATATACTTATGTTGTAATAAATTTTATATAATTTCTATATAAAAGTTGGGCTTTTGCTCATCCCTTCCAGTGTCTGATTATTCTCTGTATACCAAATTAAATTGCTCTACGCCTCGGGTAGGAAATGATCGAAGGATGTGCTGAGTGATGCTGAAAGTCTGCGTCTGGAAACCATCGGTTGCGATTGTGTGGTTGGAAGGGGTCCCTAAAACTTCCGGTGGAAATATCCGGCAACATTACGGTCAAAAAGGTATGAATTTGGTATACGTAGGATTTTTTTACGGAAGTGTGATGGGCCTGGTAAATATTGCATGATGGATTAAAAAAAATGATAAATTTGAGTATTTTATATAGATTTTATCTTGGATGTATAAGGATTGAAATGAAATGGGTGAGTTTGGGCTTTAAAATGGTCTGTAAAGCAATCTCAGGGCTTTTGGCCTACTTTTCCCAGCCCGCAAACCTTTTGGCCTTGTTTTGAAATGAGTGAAAGATAGTGTCCTAAAATGACTACTAGCTCCTTGTCTGATGCATCTAACCTCATATTTGATCTATCTTTACCCATCCCCTCCATCAACGACATTCAATAATATTATTTAAAGCATCTATATTCTAATGCGCCAGTTATTGAAGGCAAGTTATTAATTTGATGGAAAAGAAATCGTTTAATGCTTTATATCTTGTGATTTAAGGACTCAGTTTATTAAATTAAGATTTTAACAAACTACAAATTGAAACACCATCACTGTCGTTGCCTCCACCACCGTCGAACACCGCCATCACCGCCCTCTACTCTTCTCCTCCACCATTGATGCACTTAAACTGTGTGGTGCATCTCATTATATTGTGTGTTACATCTCATTATACTATTTGGTGCATTTCGTTACAAAAGGACGCCTTCAAATCACGATTGAAGTTCTTGAACTCAAGACTACTACATCCAATATATATTCTCAAAGCTACCAACCAATTCCTTAAACAAACGGAACGATCTCATTGGTCCTATATTTACTTTTGCACAACTCAAAATGAAATTTTAATGTGCATAATCCAATTTTTGATTAATCTTCATAAATTGTTTGAAACAATCGGAGACAAGAGAATGCGCGTGATCCTTATTCAACTTTGAAACAATATACTCCCTTCGTCCTGCTATTTCCGTCCCATACTTTATGGGCACATGTTTTAAGAAAAATGTGTAAAAGATAGAAAAATGGTAGGGTCCACACTTTTTAAAGGATTAATTATTTCTATTTTGGGTTTGGGACATTTATAAAGGGACGGCCCAAAAAGAAAAATGGGACGGAAATAGCAGGACGGAGGGAGTAACTTTCTCCACCACAAAAACAGAACACAACATGCGCCTTACAAGATGAACGACACAACATTCTTCTTATTTTTGATGAAGAATTGACATGTTCAACATGTGATACACCACCTTCTACATTCTTCTCACCCTCACAATTGTACAAAACATATCTAAACAAAATTTGTTCCATCTCTATATCTCTTAATAGTTCTCATTCTTACATCAAATTCACATGCAGAACCATAATGCTTATAACTTTGCACACCTTTATCTAACGTCATGAACTTACGACCAACATAAGACTTCAAGTCTTTTACACATTCTGGAATATTATAAATTACATCTGAATTTAGGATAAGTACATCATGTTCACTCTCTTCACAAACAACTAATCAAATAATAAGAAAACAATTAACATCATACAATTATGTTATTGCTGAGATATTGCATTAACAATTATAATCAAATGCATAAAACCACCTAACACAATGCATTAATTAAATAATTATAACATACTTCAAAATACCAACATTTATAACAGAAGCATACTCATACAGACAAATTCAATTTCTAAAGATCGTAAATCATCACGTGTTTAAAAAAAAATAGAAACTAAGAACTCACTACAATTGATCGGACGTAATATGGCAAACCATATGTAATAAACCAGCTACTATCACCATCTCAAGCAATTGCCGAATATTTTTAACTCAATTAATACATAGAGATCGAAATTAAGAATATTGGTGGAATGCATTTTCACAAAAACTGAAGAAGAAAAAAATTCGAAATTAACGACAATCTATGATCAATGGAAATAAGTATAGTATATTTAAATTATGGAAATCAAGTGTAGCTTGAAACTTTCACCATCTTCAACGCCTCTTTGAACCCAGAATTTCGAGAGACCAAGTAAAATTGAGAAACCCAGAAGAATTATGGATTTGCGTCAAGCAAAAGAGGAAAATAGCAGACAACGGTATAAAAAAATAACAGACAGAATGGAATGCGTATGAACGAGTTAGAAGCTGAGCACGTAGGAAAATATGTGGAATTACAGTAGTGCCCTTAATGAAGCGAAATCGAATTAAAATATGCAATTAAATATCAACCTTACATCAAGATAAATGTATGGTTTACATTAGTTCCTATTTTCTATATAAAATGAAGTCCCTATATGATCATATATATATATATATATATATATATAGGGAGTGGATCTGGTAAGAACACATCTTATATAAGAACGTAAGAACAATGCATTTTTATTATATCGGAAATGCATAAAATGCAGAAACTAAATGCATAAATATTTTAATGCATAAATTACAATAACTTAATGCATTGATATTTAAATGCATAAATTACAGTAACTAAATGCACGGTTAAATCTAGACCGTAGATCAACAAAGATCAAGGGTCCAGATTTGTTCTTATTTCTCACCTAAGAAAGTGTTCTTATTTGATCCGCGCTCTATATCTATGTATATATATATATATATATATATATCAAATAAATTACTACACCTCCATAAAGGTGAAACCTGTACACCACTATATAAAGTGGAAAATATACTACGCCGCATGCAGACGAGATTGAATCTAATACCTCTTACTAAGGAGACTCTTGTGGTGCCTTAGCAATTTGCCACTTGAGCTATTACAAATTAACACACACACACACATCAATATATATTAGCAAAACATATCGAAGTCATCTCCATCTTCATGCTGAAGTGGCAAATCATCTAATTTTTATTTATTTATCTAAAATCTCAACTTATCCTCAATACTATAATATATTTGCATCAATTAAAAAAAATAGAATTATGGAAAAATCGTTTTAATCATTCCATCAATTAAAAATGAAATTATGAAAAAGTATTAATAATCACTAAAATTGCTTATGATGAAATTAAAAAGGGATTATTTCGGTTGCTCTTCATATTATACACCTGAAATGGCTCCAATTAAAAAGATTTACATTTATGTTTGTTGTATGGGACAAATATTAACAGATAATAATTAAGATTTTTACTTCATTAAGATAACTACTTTAACTAGTGTCTCATCCAAATACTTACCTATTTCTCACTCTCCTATTTGTCTAGTAATATGAGTTTTTGTATGTAATGATTGATTTCAAGCCTCCAAATCATTCTAATTTGCATGTATCAATAAATTATAATTAATACATATAAAAACTTTTACATATTCATCCACTATATAAACATGTTAATGCAAGCATAAATTTGTGTTCCCACCCAAAGTATAGAAATCATACCTTGATGGTCCCTGAGCTGAGTATTTGGTGTAGAGGGGGGGTGAATACAACAAATAGATTTTTTTCGAAATTTTTTCAAGTTAAGTCACAGAGTTGGTGAGCTCAGTTATAGATCCAGCTGGGGAGGGTTAGCTGGGTAAATAACTCAGCTGGAGGTGCGGAAAGTGGTGGTTTGAAAACTTAGCTCGGTTACTTAGAAAAACTCAGTTTTAAAAAATTAACTTAACGTTTTCAGCTTAGTCAGGTTGTGCAACTTTTAGAGAGACACAGCTGTCTTTGGAGAGTAGCTGTGTGTGCAGTTTTGAGCAAATATGCAATGATATGAAGGAGTTAGTACACAGCTGTATATAAAGCGAAAGTAAAGAGAGAGAGAGTAAGAAACACGCGAGTTTTTACGTGGTTCGGAGTAACACCTCCTACGTCCACGACCAGGTTTACTAGTAATCCACTACCACTTGGTTTCCAAGTACCAAGCAACTTCACAACTCTAACCCGAGCTGTGTTCCAACAGTTTGCGGGCACTGTCAAGCCTACACCTTCAGTTTCCGGGTACTGAAGAACCTATCCACTCGAATTACGCGCTTCGAGCAAGCGTACCTTTACCTAACCTTTCTGGGTTTGGGTTTGGGTATGGGGGTTCCAACTGTGAACGAGTTCTTACAATTAAGAACTTTAGAGTATGATGAACTCGTTCGAAATCTAGGCTAAAGATATACAAAGAGTTTGGCCTAGGGAACAGACGAAAAACTAAGCAGTTTCTTAACTAGAAACACTTTAAGATAAAGTGTTCTTTGATCTATTTAGAACTGCTTGAGAGCTTTGTAAAGAATGAAGATTTCAGATAATGAAAGCTTGTAGAGAGTTTTTCGTGTCTGATCCTGAGGTTGAAGACGGGTTTATATAGGTAGAGATTCAAGACTAGCCGTTGGAGGAGCCGTTTGAATCTTACCTACTCTTCTTAAATGCAAGATCTGCCGTTTAGCGTTTCTGCACCTGTCTTCATTTGTGTCACATCCTAGGTTCTGAAGTCTAGGATGCTGATTTGGCAATCCCTTATTGGTCGAGGTAGGTTGACTTCCTCTGATTCCGGGATCTTCTGCCTTTAGAGCTGGCTTTTGAATTCAGAGCTGGACTGTCTTGAAGTGAAGTCTTCAGAGATAGTTCCCTTTGTTCTGTACAGCTGGACCAGCTGTGTTTTGAGCTCAGCTCGAATTCTCTTCAGCTTGATCGGGCTCTGCTGGATCGCTCAGCTGAAGGTTGATGCCTGCTGTCTTTTGCTAGCTGACTCACCGTAAACACACTCGGGTCGACTCATCGTCTTCTGCTAGCTGACTCCAGCTATAAACATAGCTGGGTCGACTGCTGTCTTCCGCTTCCTTAACCTGTAAGCCTAGAAAAACTAAAGCTCAAACAGGCGAGCTGGAAAACACTATTTAGGTTGACTCAATCATCTATTCAGTTGGAGAATCAGTTGGGTTTTGGTATCAAATCGAAACCTTATAATTTTCCCAACAATTTCCCCCTTTTTGATGATGCCAAAACCTAACTGAGACAACTTATGACGCAGAAAAACTTGTGTTTTATTAATGTAAGAAAATACATTATAACACAGGAAAAAGAAAGAAGAAAAAAAATCTTCAGTCTTCAATCCCAGTTGGCTGGGTCTTCTCTTCTGCATCCGTTGTTTCTTTCTTTTGACTCGTCTCTTCTTCAGCTGATTCTGATTCAGCTGGTTCCTCTAGCTCAACAGTTTGCCTCTTCTTTGACTTGTCTCTCTTCTTCCTTACTTTCCCCTTTTTGGCATGATCAAAACAGGGTGGGAGAGATACACCATCGGCTGTTGCGATGTTTTAGTTTGGCGAAACTGTGGTTTTCAGCTCTGAGCAGCGAGGATTGGAGTCTAAGTGGCTCAGCTGTTGTATTAACTGGCTCTTCTTCAGTTGCATTAGCCTCAGCTGTGATTGCAGACACAGCGTCCTTGGCCTGATTCAGCTGGGGCAGTCCAACTGAGTGCTTGGAGGGATGAGTTGGCACGGGAGATAGCATCTTCTGAGTCGGGCACAACTTCATTCCTTGCAACTTTTGCTTCTTCAGACTTCTTAGATTGAATGAGAAAGTCTGATTCAGCACTTGAGGGACTTGTGTTCAGCTCATATCATCATCATCCAGCTGCAGGTGATCATTGGCTGGGTGATGTTTCTCATTTAAGCTTGGTGCAGGGACTTGAGCATCTTTCATCGGAAGATCTCGAAGCTGATGTCCCTGTGGAGCTGAAGGAAACTGAGGAGAAGGCGGTTGAAGTATTCCATCTGTCTTGGGGTTTAAGCTTGGTTGTTCAGCTGGAATACTCCGGTGCGGTGTTGGTGATGATTATGTTCACGCAGGGACGTGAAGTACTCTTCCACCGTAAGAAACGACCGCTTGTGGGCCTTCTGCTCCTCGGAGAGTGATTACGAATTCTCTCATAAGTCAGCTGGCTTCTCTGTTGACTGACTGAGCACCTTTGACTTGAGTCTTCGGTTTGAAGACAGTGCTTCATTATATTTTGTCTCCTCAAGTTGTCTCCGATTCCCAGCTGGGATGGAGTTAGATGCATGCTGCTTTGTTTCCTGCATCTTTTTCTGTGCCTCCTGTGGTGGAGCAAGAGCTTTGTCATGACTGTTCTTGAATACTCCGGCTTTATCAACATCTGGTCCAGGTCTGTTGACGTTGATTTTTACATCCCAGGGAGTTGTATGTCCCGTTCTCTCTTTTATGTTGAGAGAAACAGTGGGGTTGAGGAGGTCTTTTTCCTTTGACATTCCCAGAAAGTTTTCTGCACCTTCCTGGTGAATGACGTTCTTGAGCTTTGCAGTCTACTGTGCTGGCCTGGTTCTGTCGATGGGCTTCATCTTCTTCTGGACTTCCGTCTTCTTTGAGAGTTAAGCAACTCTTATCTTGAAGCTTTGACAGATTCTTCAAGTTTGATCGGCTTCGACTGATACCAATATCTTTCTGGATTCCATGTTCTTCTTCTGCATCTTTTGTTAGTAGAAATGAATAATACCAATTGATGGAAATAAGAAAGAATGCCGAAAACCTTTCTAGGGTTGATGCGTATGTCTTCTAGCATATTTAAAGAGTTTTCTTGATGAATGAACGATCAAGATTTGTCTATTGATAAGAAGATCTATGGCTGGGAGAGATTCTCTCTACATATTAATTTCTTGATTAGAATATGTGAGTTAATGCGCGAGAGAGAACGGTTGAGGCGTTTTGACTTTTGCCTCGAAACTCCCATTATTCAATTCTTTGCAGACTTTTAATTAATATTGATTAGAAATGACAAGATGTGAGTTGACAGAAAACAGATTGAGTAGGTGTAATTAATGATGTTGCAAACCTCTCAGCTGATCATTGTAGTCAGCTGATACCTCGGTTGAGTGGGTGTGCTGGGTCATCGTGGTTCCAGCTGGTTCCCCCTCAGATGAAAAATCCTTTCCTTTCAGCATCTGGTTTAGCTGAATTCTTTCTCAGCTGATATCAGTGACGTTGATTTTGAATTTCAGTTGTCTGCTTGAATTCAGCTGGGTCTGCTTCCGTTCAGCTGGGTCTGCTTCCAATCAGCTGGGTGAAGCATCGTCTGGGTTGAGAAGTCCAAGTAATCCGCACAGCATTTTGAACCTTGTTTCTATCAGCGGTTTTGTGAGAATATCAGCCCGCTGTATGTCTGTGTGAATTTTCTCAACAATCACATCCTTCTTTTCTACGTGATCTCTGATGAAATGATGTCGTACGTCTACATGCTTGCATCTTGTGTAAAGTACTAGATTCTATGAAATGGCAATCGCACTTGAGCTATCACAGAAAATTGGAACCTGTCCAGTGTTTACTTCATAGTCATCCAGCTGATGTTTCAGCCAGAGAATTTGCGAGCAGCAGCTTCCAGCGGCCATATATTCTGCTTCTGTCGTGGAAGTTGTGACGCACGTTTGTTTCTTTGAAAACCACGAAATCAATTTACTTCCTAAGAACTGACAAGTTCCTGAAGTTGATTTTCTGTCCAACCGATCTCCAGCGAAGTCTGAGTCTGAGTATCCAGTCAGCTGTAGATTGTCTTCAGCTGAGTACCACAGCCCAACATTCTGAGTTCCTTTGAGATATTTGAGAATGTTCTTGGCTGCTTGCATGTGTGCTTCCTTTGGATCAACTTGAAATCTGGCACACACTCCGACTGCGAAAGAGATGTCTGGACGACTTGCTGTTAGATACAGCAGGGATCCTATTGTCCCTCTGTATTTGCTGGAATCAACTGATTTCCCTTCAGTTCCTGGTTCAATCTTCCAGTTGGTGTTCATTGGAATTTTTACAGTTCTGCTGGATTGAACTCCATACTTGGCGACCAAGTCTTTCACGTATTTGGATTGATTTATAAAAATCCCTTCTGATGATTGCTTGACTTGAAGTCCTAGGAAGAAACTCATTTCTCCCATCATGGACTTTTGGAACTTCTCTGACATCATCTCTCCAAATCTTTGATATAAGAAGCTTGATCTTGATCCAAAGATGATGTCGTCTACGTAGATTTGAACAACCAGGATGTCTTCTCCTGACTTGATGGTAAAAAGAGTTCTGTCAACTGAGCCCTTCTTGAATCCTTTGGATACGATAAAACTTGAAAAAGTGTCATACCAAGCTCGAGGTGCTTGCTTCAATCCATAAAACGCCTTCTTTAGCTTGTAGACTTTATTTCCTTCTACTTCAAATCCTGGAGGTTGTTCAACGTAGACATCTTCTTTGATTTCTCCATTTAAGAATGCACTCTTCACATCCATTTGATAGACCTTGAATTTGTGATGTGCTGCATAGGCGAGAAATAGTCTGATTGCTTCCAATCGTACTACTGGAGCAAATGATTCTTCGAAATCAATTCCTTCCTGCTGAGTGTAGCCCTTGGCAACCAATCGAGCTTTGTTTCTGATGACGACTCCCAGGGTATCCATTTTGTTCTTGAATATCCATTTGAGTCCTATGACTTTGACTCCTTCAGGTCTGTCGACCAGTTCCCAGACACAATTTCTGAGGAATTCGTTCAGTTCTTCTTGCATGGCGTTTGTCCAAGGTACGCTCTTCAAAGCTTCGAGAATTGATTGAGGCTCTGGCACTTGAGCTACGTAACACGCCATTAGAGCTGTGTCTTCATCATAGACCGTCAGTTCTAGCTCTACTGAGAGTTGAGCTGTGTCAGCTGCTTCTTGATGATCCGATGGAGCTTGAGCAGCTGAGCTTCTGGTTTTGACTTGGTCAGATGGTTCTCCGATAATAGCTGATGATGGATGATCTTCAATCCATCTTCTTCTCTTGCGAATTTCTTCTTCCAATTGATTGATGCTTGACGTGGCTAAATTTCGTCTGACTTGGAGTTGCTCAGGAGTTAAATCTTGAGAGTTTGTCTCTCTTTGATTTATATTTTGAGGAAACTTCTGTATAGGCTCAGCTGGAGATGGAGCTGGGGACTCAGCTGTGTTTGGATTCCCAGCTGATGATGTTCTCCCTTGATTTGGCGTTGAAGCTTCTTCTCGATTTCCAGCTGGTAGAGCTTCTTGATTGATTTGAATTTCCTCCTCTGGCTCATTGTCCCAAATTAATGGTTCGGCCAGATTCCTGATTCTATTCTCTTGAGCCCTTGTCTAAATCAATCTTGAAAATTCTCCTTCGCTTCATCGTTTGATAGAATCTCTATATTCGAAGGAAGATTCGTCAAAGGTAACATGTGGAGTTACTTCGACTATTTGAGTTCTTCTGTTGAAGACTCTGTATGCTTTACTCACAGTGGAGTATCCAAGGAATACTCATCGGTCTGTCTTTTCGTCGAACGTCTTGAGATGTGTCTTCCCATTGTTGAGGATGTGACATTTGGATCCGAATACCTTGAAATATCCAATGTATGGTATTCTGTTGTTCCATAGCTCATACGGTGTCTTGCCTTGCCTTGATGTGAGTAGGGAACGATTCTGAGTGAAGCAAGCTGTGTTGATTGCTTCAGCCCAGAACTTCTTTGGAATAGCAGAGCTAGCTAGCATTGAGGTAGCTGCTTCCTTGAGAGTTCTGTTTCTTCTTTCTGCTACACCATTCTGCTGAGGTGTGCGAGCTGCAGATGTTTGGTGTTGAACTCCGTTCTTCTCGCAAAAATCATAAATAGTTTCATTTAGAAACTCCGTTCCACGATCTGATCTTATTGCCATTATCTTGCACTTCTTCTGTGTTGATAATCTTTCCAGCAGGATAGGCAGCTTAGTTCTGGTTTCGCTCTTCTAGTATAAGAATGATACCCATGTGAATCTTGAGAAATCATCCACAACGACCAGAGTATATTTTCTGCCATTGAAGCTTGCTGGAGTAACTGGACCAAAAAGATCCATGTGAAGAAGTTGAAGAACTCGATCAGTTGACTGAGCTGGCTTGAGAGAGAATGAAATTCTTGTCTGCTTTCCTTGTTGACACGCGCTGCACATATGACTTTTGTCATATACTTGATCTGGAATTCCATTAGCGAGCTGGTTCCTTGCTAGTTTGTTGATTGTCTTGAAGTTGAGATGATTCGGCTTCGTGCTATGCCACCGACTTCATTCTTGCTTTTTGATACAAGACAAGTCTCGGGAGGGCTTTGTTCCAAAGGCAAAGTACATATTTCCTTCTCTTTTCCCTCTTAGGAGTATCTGCTTGGTTTCCCTGTGCATCCCTGTGCATCAAACTTGACAGAAAAACCGTTGTCGCAGAATTGGCTAATGGAAAGCAAGTTATGTTGCAATCCTTTTACATAAGAAACATTTGGGATTATAACATTTCTGGTTTTAAATGTACCATAACCTTTGGTTAGGCCTTTGGAGTTGTCACCAAATGTTACTTGTGGACCTGTACGTTCAATATACTCCTGGAGTAGAAGCTTTAGGTGCGTCATGTGCTTGGAACATCCACTGTCCAAGTACCATAGCATTCTCATCGACTCCTCAGAGATGCGTCGATTCTTTGCAACCTAAACAAAAAATTAAAATTCAGGTACCCAGTTTTAATTGGGTCCTTGTGGGTTAGATAGAGATCCTTTGACGACCCAGATCTGCTTGATGACTCAAATTGGGTCATTTGATCTGATAATTCTCCCAGCTGAGTCGATATACACATTCTTTGTGTTCTTCTGTTGTTGCTGGCGGGGTCTTGATCTCCGTATCTTCTTGTTTTGTTGGCTGGATTTCTTTTGGTTTCCAACTGTGTGCCTAGCTGAGACGTTCCTTTGTCTCTGCTGTCTCATGTAATGCTGTGGCTGGAAATGATCATCCAGCTGATACTCGTTTGAGTGGTATCCAGCTGGGTATCTCTGATAACTCGGTTGATATCGATCAACGTGCTGGTGCTGTGGCTGGTATCTGTAAAATTCAGCCTGTGGTCTTCGTTGAGGTTGAGCACATTGCTGTCTGAGTTAGGCTTGAGGTTGTCGCACAGCTGACCTTCTTGATGTCTGCTGTGTTCTCGACGGAGTTTGAGACTGTTTCACAGCTATTCTTCTTGACATCTGCTGTGTTCTCGACGGAGTTTGAGAATGTTTCACAGCTGGTCTTCCCGAAGCCTGCTGTGTCCTCAACTGTTGATGCTGAGCTGCTGGGATTGGAGGTTCGTTTGCACTTACAAACATTACTTTTGTTCCACTTGTGGAGGCAATGTTTGAGGCATCCTTTGATTCGTTGTATTCCAGTCCCGCTTTGAGTGCTGCTGGACGCTGAGCACTAATGATCTCGTCCATTGTCGACGTGGCTTTGATGAGAGCTACTATCTTCTTAGATAGTACCTCTTCGGTGCTTTTCAGCTCAATGATCTCAGCTGACTTCCTTTCCGATTCAGCTGTGACCTTTTCCACATCTTCTATCAGCTGCTTCTTCTCATTGTTGAATTCCTTCATCAGCTAATCTTGTTTCACTATTTTGTCTTTTAGTGAAACGACTTCCTGTTGGAGCTGAGTTGTATCAGCTGCGTCTGATACCTTTGTCTTTTCCAGTTCCGCCTTCAGCTCGGCATTCTCACACATAATGACGTCAAGGATCTCTTGAAGCTCATTGGAATCGTTCATTACTTTCTCTACTAGACTCCAATCAGGTAGACCAGATTCTGAGTCCTGTGTAGAGTGTTCGTGTGATGGTGAGATGTTAGACAGATTTAGAGTTCGAGACGTTACCTCATCTTCATCGATGCCGTCTGTTTGTCCCATGAAGCATGTATCCCAATCAGGTTCATCATGGGCCATCAGGGCTTCTTCTTCCGAGTCTGAAAATGGCATGTCATCCATTTTATTGCACTCTGGTTCTTCATCCACGATATAAGCTCTCCTTCTGTCAGCTGCCTTAGCTTTTAATTGGTCTTTGTCTTTCTTGGACAGCTTTGGACAATCTTGTCGGTAGTGTCCTGGTTCCTTGCAGTTGAAGCAACATTCTTCTGTTCGTTTGTCAGCTGACTTCTCATCAGCTGCTGTGTACTTATCTCTGTATGTCCTTGCGAACTTCTTGTATTTGACCTTGCTGGTGTTGAGTCTATTATAATTTTTCACCATCATGGCAATTTCTTCGAGTAGCTCCTCTTTGCTCATTTCCTTTTTGTCATTTTTCATCTTGGAGGACTCAGCTGACTTGACATGAGCTGACTTTTCAGAGTTGGCTCTGAAGGCAATTTCTTTTGGAGCTGGGGTGAGTTCTCCGTCATTCCGTCTGTTTGAAGATTCTTCTTGAGTGATCTTCAAGTTGTATTCGTTGGCTTTTAAGAGTGAGAACAACCTTTCTGTAGATAGATCACCCAAGTCACTTCGACTTTGGTGAACTACCTTGTAAGTGTTCCATTCAGCTGAAAGGGCTGAAAGAACCTTTAGATTCTTTTCCCGCTGGGTATACTTCCCGCCCGATTGTCTCTATCTCGATGACTATGTTTGAGAACCTTAGCTCCATCGCTTCGATGGACTCGTTGGCTAGCTGCTTGAAGTTGTCGAATTTTTGGCAAGCTATTGTGAATTTGTTTTCTTTGATTTCTTCAGATCCTTCACATAGCTTGGCAAGTATTTCCCACATCTTTGTTGTCTCGCACTTGATGATCTTACTCAGGTAGGCGTTTGAGACTGTTGATGAGATGGTGTTTCTTGCGAAGCTGTCCAGTCCAGCTTGCTTTCGTTCTTCTGACGAGTAATCCTTCTTTGGCTTGAGAATTGGCCGGTATTCTGGTTGTCCTCCATCATGGGCAGGTACGAGTTCATTTCCTTGTTTATAAATAAGGATGGGTCCAACTGTGATGACGTACCATATCATGTAGTGATGTGCACAAAGGAAGCTTTTCAATCTGAATTTCCAGATTGCATAGTCGTCTACCGAGAAGGTGGGGAGATTCCTGTTAAGATAAGAATCCATAGACATGTGCAGTATGTAATAATATGAGTTTTTCTGAAAAACGGATCTGTTCAGTTGACCACTGACACAGAGAGTCAAGAGAGATCTCTTGATACAGAAACGGTGGTCTTTTGAACCACTGCTCTGATACCAATTGATGGTCCCTGAGCTGGGTATTTGGTGTAGAGGGGGGGTGAATACACCAAATAGATTTTTTTTGAAACTTTTTCAAGTTAAATCACAGAGTTGGTGAGCTCAGTTATCGATCCAGCTGGGGAGGGTTAGCTGGGTAAATAACTCAGCTGGAGGTGCGGAAAGTGGTGGTTTGAAAACTTAGCTCGGTTACTTAGAAAAACTCAGTTTTCAAAAATTAACTTAACGTTTTCAGCTTAGTCAGGTTGTGCAACTTTTAGAGAGACACAGCTGTCTTTGGAGAGCAGCTGTGTGTGCAGTTTTGAGCAAATATGCAATGATATGAAGGAGTTAGTACACAACTGTATATAAAGCGAAAGTAAAGAGAGAGAGAGTAAGAAACACGCGAGTTTTTATTTGGTTCGGAGTAACACCTCCTACGTCCACGACCAGGTTTACTGGTAATCCACTACCACTTGGTTTCCAAGTACCAAGCAACTTCACAACTCTAACCCGAGCTGTGTTCCAACAGTTTGCGGGCACTGTCAAGCCTACACCTTCAGTTTCCGGGTACTGAAGAACCTATCCACTCGAATTACGCGCTTCGAGCAAGCGTACCTTTACCTAACCTTTCTGGGTTTGGGTTTGGGTATGGGGGTTCCAACTGTGAACGAGTTATTACAATTAAGAACTTTAGAGTATGATGAACTCGTTCGAAATCTAGGCTAAAGATATACAAAGAGTTTGGCCTAGGGAACAGACGAAAAACTAAGCAGTTTCTTAACTAGAAACACTTTAAGATAAAGTGTTCTTTGATCTATTTAGAACTGCTTGAGAACTTTGTAAAGATTGAAGATTTCAGATAATGAAAGCTTGTAGAGAGTTTTTCGTGTCTGATCCTGAGGTTGAAGACGGGTTTATATAGGTAGAGATTCAAGACTAGCCGTTGGAGGAGCCGTTTGAATCTTACCTACTCTTCTTAAATGCAAGATCTGCCGTTGAGCGTATCTGCACCTGTCTTCATTTGTGTCACATCCTAGGTTCTGAAGTCTAGGATGCTGATTTGGCAATCCCTTATTGGTCGAGGTAGGTTGACTTCCTCTGATTTCGGGATCTTCTGCCTTTAGAGCTGGCTTTTGAATTCAGAGCTGGACTGTCTTGAAGTGAAGTCTTCATAGATAGTTCCCTTTGTTCTGTACAGCTGGACCAGCTGTGTTTTGAACTCAGCTCGAATTCTCTTCAGCTTGATCGGGCTCTGCTGGATCGCTCAGCTGAAGGTTGATGCCTGCTGTCTTTTGCTAGCTGACTCCAGCTGTAAACACAGCTGGGTCGACTACTGTCTTCTGCTAGCTGACTCCAGCTGTAAACATAGCTGGGTCGACTGCTGTCTTCCGCTTCCTTAACTGTAAGCCTAGAAAAACTAAAGCTCAAACAGGCGAGCTGGAAAACACTATTTAGGTTGACGCAATCATTTATTCAGTTGGAGAATCAGTTGAGTTTTGGTATCAAATCGAAACCTTATAATTTTCCCAACATACCTGATTAATTTCAAATTTTCAATCTCCAATGGTTCCTTTTTACAGTATGATGAACCGTATTGAAGATGTAGAAAAGAGCATGGAAGATCTTATTCTCAAACTTTGCATTGTACGAGCATATCACTCAAATGGCTACGACAACAAGAAATAAATTATTTTTCATGAATTAGTTGGCCATGATCGTTCTGGGAAATGCATACACGACACAATTAGATTGTGCGATTGTCCAAAACTCAAATTTAAGTTTGTTGTAGGTAACATATATGCATTTATATATTTTACCGTCCAACATAAGAATATGCTGTTCAAAACTACCTCAAATAGGTTTAAGTTTATATCAACTCTGATACTGAGATGGCTCTGGATGCTGACAAGTTTTTCCCGACGCACATGTTAGAATTCCGATCATTTTCAAATGTGTTGAATTAGGCAAACTTGCAAGAAGACATGTTATTTGGTAATAAAAAATTTTGGGTATGAATCTTCAATTAAACAATCAAATAATCTTAGTAAAATTATCAATCAAAAATATGTTAGTAATTGAAATATACATTAGGTTATACCATTCTCCTTTTTTTTTTGCTCTCGATCAACACGAATTCAAATTGAGGCAAACTGATATGAAGATCGATCATCTTCCACTCAGAAATTTCAACCTCTGTTATATTGGTTGAGTAAATGGCCACATCACAAGTAGCCTCATTAATGTCGAGCCTAAAAATAATAAGTTGATCGGTGATTAATTTGAATTCAGTTGCAAAATCAGTCCATCCTCCGATTATATACCAGTCCCCATTAGAACATTATGCCTAATCTCGATTTCCCAAATTTCCCCTATTCCATTCAGTAGTTTCATCGACATTGGCATGAACTCATTGTTATTCAGAAAAAAAAAGAGGGCGATATAAGCCGCACAAACATATAAAATAAACTTAATCAAAATATATGTGGAAAATTTAATTGTATAGAGATGAAACATGAAATAAAAATTTAACGTACCACAAGTCGTGAAAAAAATTGTTTAATTGTTTCACAAAATAAGGAGGAGAGGGAATGAGTGTGCATTTTTTCAATAATATTATTTATCATTATATAATATTTTGTTACTAATTCTCTTAAAATATTTACAGACATGAAATATCGTGCACCCACTTTTGATGTGTTGTGTGGTTGAAAATAAGTGGGTTGTATGAGACCTATTACTAACAATGGAACAAGCAAATAGGTGGTGGACGGAAAAAGGAATACAAGCAAATAGGTCGTGGACGGAGGGAGCATTATTTATATTTTAACGGAGTTTTTTTGATATTGGTGATCCAATCTATGAGTGTGAGTATTGCAATGTAGAAATATGGTTTATAGAAAACGTAGAACATGTCAAATCGTCAAGCTTGAAGTTCTTACTATGTTGTTTGAAGGAAAAAGTCGTTATACCTCAATTGAAACCCCCTCCCCCCTCAATTATTGAGCGACCTATTGAAGAATGGGCACAACAAGAGCAAGAAGTTTATAAAGGATATTCATGCTTGCAATATGATGTTCTCATTTATTTTAATGGATGGAAAAATTGACTATTCCGTTAATAAAGGTGTCGGTCCATATACATTTCATTTGGGAGGTCAAAATCTTCATCACATTTGGGGTTTGTTGCCACCTATGATGCACGGATTCTTCAAAAATTATCATGTACGGTGAATCGGATTCTTTTAGGATATGATTCTCTCGGATTCTCGTCGGATTCACACCCGATTCGCCACGTGGCGTATCCTTTAAAATAATATATAAAAAGAAACCGGATTCGTGAATCCCATAGGTGAGATTCACGTATCTCATGCACGAAGGGTCTACAAAAGGTTGATTTTGATAATTTTATTTGAGTTACGACTTATATATATTGGACTAATAATATTTGAATTGTTATATTATTGTTTAATTAACTTATATAATTGAAAATGTTTAATCTTTCGGTGAAAGAAAATGTAAATATTATACATTTAATTTTAGAAAATTTAAATTCTGTATATTTTATAAGCATTATATATAATAAAATTTTAACAATTAGACGTATCCTTGACGAATCGCACCCTATAATTTTTAAAAATCCGTATCCCCGTACCCATATCGTATCGCTCCCGCACCCGCACCCCCGCACCTATGCAACATAGGTTGCCACTTGAAGGGTTATCTCCGAAATTCTCACAACTCTATATTTTCGAACCAGATGAGGAAGTAAAACATCGAAAAAAGAGATAAGTCTATTATTAAAATTTCACATTATCATATATTTTAGTTTACATATATTGCCACCTATATAAAATATATTTATATCATATCATTGTTTTAACGAAATAGATATTTTTATTTAACATTTCTCAATATTACATAAATTTAGATATATGATGAGTCTCATTTATTTATTTTAACTTTTTTTACAGTAAAGGAAAATTGAATGATTTCGATGATTCAATTGTGAATGATCTCAAAAATTGATCGATAATAACAATCACTACGCAAAGATTACCGAATGACTGTTGATTATATTCCACGTGATAGTTCCATCGATGTGAAGCTTCAACTCACAGAAAAAAGATCAAAAGATGGTAGGCATACAATATGTCGACCACACCAGAGGTGGCTGCTCTCATTGTTGGAGATTTTGAATCTATGCTAGACAAAAGATAGATAATTGTTAAGAAGAGTTATGGTCAACTTCAGAGGATTGATGAATTTCACCCTGTTTACCTTCCACTTCAGTACCCGTTTATATTTATTTATGGAGAAGATGGATTTTATCTAGAAATTCAGTATGCTGAATCTGACACCGGCAAGAGGAATAAGCTCACGTTGAGGGACTTCTTAGCATTCAGGATGCAAGACAGAGAAGATAAAGGACGATAACTTTTTCTTTTCACATGGTTGCTTCAACAATTTATTGTTGATGGATACACCATGATGGAAATGCAGAGGGTACAATGGATCCATCACAATCAGACAACACTTAGATTAGAAAGATACGAGAATCTTAAGGATTTCAAAAATAAAGGAAATACCGACAATGTATCTGTTGGTAAATGACGAGTGCTGTCGCTAACACTTGACAAAATAATTTATTTGCCTATGCTCATAATACTGTAGATAGTATGGAAGTACATGATCGATCCTCAGGGAGTTGATTGCTACTATCTCTTGAATCCTCCACAACCTGGTTTCAAACTAGGGGATTTTGATACTGGTCACTTGGACTATCTTGCCCAATAAGCAAACTTTAATAACACAATTAAACAAGCAACTTGATCAATAATAAAATGAACTTGACATGGACATACTAATTAAATAAAAACACTAGCTCGATCATTGATGCAATAATCTTCACTACATGTATACATCGTTGGTTATGGAATTTGAATGCCAAGATCCCTTTTTAATCGTCACGCTCTTAACAAACCCTTCATTTACCTATCCTTACTTTATTGGCGACGCACTGCTGACTCTCTACTCTGGGCAATACATCTGTCCCCGAGTCATCGTCCAGTTTCTTGCCCAGAGAGCATTAAGAACTAGAAAGGCCCAACAAGGAATAATCACGTCTGTCTTGCTCAAGACAGACACCTTCACTCACTGTTTATTAATCCAGACAAAATTAAGTTGGGAAAATTCTCCTTAAACCTCTTGGTTAATTTAGTGATCTAATATTACCTAAGCAATTAACGGCCTATTAACTGCTTAGACAAATTAAATCATATTAGAATAAGAACATAAACAGATCTAGAATGCATACTTGTAACTACTTTGCCCAATTAGACCTCACGAGCATTGGTTCCTATTTAACTAGATGTTGCCCAGATCAAGTATAAAGATTTAGCTAGACACAAAGTAAATAGAACAAATACGAAATTGAGGAAAAAACATAAGAACTATATTAAAGCAAAAACTTACGAAGTATTCAATAAAGAAATAATCGGCCAAAAGTGCCGATCAGAAATAGCAACGGGAAAACAAAAGCATAAACTGAAATTGCCCTAGGGAACTTGTTTCTTCCTCACAAACTCTCAACTAGAAAACAAAGCAGAATTGTATAAAATTGATCGTTAGTGATGGCTACAGCCATGCACTCTATTTATAGGCGTAGATGAGCTAGGGTTTGGGCTCCGGTCCTTTGCATGGAAGGTTTCATGAGCTACCTTGGAGTGCAAGTAATTACTTGATAAGCACGACCCCAGCATGGCATGTCACGTTGATCTTCAAGATCCCTTCCGGATCCTCTACCTAATCGGATAAGGAAAGAAATTTAGGTTAGATCTTTTTTTCCTTATCCTCATAGGCTTTGGAGAGAAACACGCCTGCTGCCCCCAGCATCTTGCATTTTCTGTCAGCACGTCTTCTACTCTGCTTCCTGCCCAAAATGATAGACAAGGCCAACACTACATCTGGTATGAAGATTGAGCCAACAAATCCACTCAACAACTACATGTCTGATGTCATCATACTTGCCCAAGCTGGAGATCCATCGATTGCTCATTGCCTTGTATCGATGCTTGTACCATTTCAGCAGCCTATCTTGCCCTCTAATGCTCCTGCCCTGTTCAGATCCACCTATTGCCCAAATAGTGTCCTCCCAGACACCAAAACAATATAAAAAGACATACAAAGACTCGATCTAGACTACCTAAACACACACAAAATGAACACAAAATATGGGTTCATCAATAAACCTTTCATATTGCCATAATCATTCATTGGAGGGAGACGATACATGATTCAAATATTATTAGAATACTGTGGCTATCTATATGTAGACTAGATACCCGTCATTATTTATTACTTTACATGCAACCCAAAATGGCCCGAGATCAAGAAGTTTGTTATTAAATGGGAATTACGTCCAGAAGATAGACAAAATATATTAGTTCGAGTATTTAAAATCAATGGAATGAACCGATGAATGATCTGAAGCACGGAAAAGTATTTGGCAAGTACACTGCACGTAAGTTCTTCTTATCATTTATTGAATTATATACATATAATATTTAATATTTCACTTCCAAATTACGATACCCTATTTATTTTATAGTTGTCGCAACTGTCAAATTTCAAAAGCGAGGACTCCCTCTTGCTCACGTCCTCTTAATAACACGGGAGGCTCAACATCACCTGATAGAGAATATAGTTGATTTCACATGTGCAGAGCTTCCGGACAAGGAAGATGACTCCGAACTATACGAGGCAATTGCAGAATGCATGATTTACTGTCCTTATGGACCCAAAAGAATAAATTCACTATGCATGGTGAATTTCAAGTGCTCCAAGAGATACTCGAAGAATTACATTGAACATACAAAACTTGATGATAATGGTTACCCAGTTTATAGAAGGAGACACCGTAGAAAAAAATAGAGGTATCCTTGATAACATGTTCGTGGTTCCATACAATGCATAAATCAACATTGAGTACTGCAGTCAAGGACAATCTGTGAAGCAACTTTTCAAGTACATTAGTAAGACAAGTGATAGGATGGGCGCCAGAATAACTGTCACTGCCAATGATAAAATCAAAAACTAATTTGATTGTTGATACATTTCTGCATGTAAGGCTAAGTGAAGAATATTTGAGTTTTCAATTCATTACCCGACTACCCATGTGGAACGTTTATCTTTTTATTTGGAAGGAGAATAGACATGTATGTTTAGAGAAGATGATTACGTTGATATTGAATTGGTCAAAAATACTTTTGCAGAATCACAGTTTCTAAAGTGGATGAAAATTAATAAAACTGACATCTTCGCTAAAGAATTGTTGTACAACTTTCCTGAACACTACGTTTGGAATAGACAAGACAAGGAATGGAAGTAGAGAGAAAAAGACCAGGCCGTCAGAAGCATCTTCCATGTTCCTCCATCTGCTGGGAAGATGTACTATCTCAAAATGCTAATGAATCACGTCAAGGACGCAACGTGTTATGAGGATTTTCGTAGGGTGAATGGAGAATTGTAGGAGAGTTATAAGGAAGCATGCTACGTTATAGGTTTGCTAGACGATGAAGGAATTATTGAAGCAAGTTCTTGGGAAACATGAGATTATCTACGATGCTATTTTATGACGTTACTCATTTCAAATAGTATGTCAATACCGGAAGAAGTGTGGAAACAAACTTGGCGGTGGCTGTCAGGACATCCTTCACATGAAGCGAAAAACACTTAAATAACCAGGTAATAAAATTTATGAAATACTTACATTATCTACTAATTTACGTAACAAAAATTATTTAATTTATATTTTAATAAAAGCAATAAAATGATTATAATTGTTGTCTTTCTTTTTATACAGAATTGCAGCTAACAGATGACCAGCTACAAAACCTAACTTTGGTTGAAATAAAAAAGTTACTTGTGGGTAATTCCACCAACCTAATTAACTTTTGTGGTATGCCGAAAACCTCCTCATATTGGAAGAGACATCTTAAAATATAGAGGAAATGAAGACAGAGCACGTGAAACTATATCACTCTTTGACTAATGAGCAAATAACTGTTTATGAGAAGATAATAAATGCAGTAGATAGTGTTAAGGGTGGATTTTTTTTTTCCTGTATGGATACGGTGGTATAGGAAAGGCATATATCTGGAAGACCTTGTGCTCGGCTTTAAGTGGGAGGGGAGATATTATACTACCAGTAGCCTTTAGTGGTATAGCTTCGCTACTACTTCCTAGGGGTAGGATTGGACATTCTAATTCAGTATACCATTAGAGTGCGATGAAAATTCCACACACAGTAAGATAAAACCGGATAGCGATCTGACTGGACATCTCAAGAAGGCAAAACTTATTATTTGGGATGAGCCATAATGACTTATAGATACTATTTTGAAGCGATCGATATGAGCCCATGAAATGTTATGCGATCGCTTGATAGGAGTTATTCTGACAAACCATTTGGTGGTTTGGTAGTCATTTTATGTGGCACCGGAATTAAAGGCACGGTCGGACTGAACGGAGGCTGTCCGCCTGGATTGAGGACAGACAGGCGACGAACGAGCACGGAAAATCAAGTGGCGAAATGGAGGCACGATGAGATGTGGCAGGCTGTGCGGAAACGAGAGGAGGGACGAGAGTTATGAGAGAGCGGCGGCTGTTACAATTAGGGCAGAGGTTTATAAAGGCCTGCACTGGACGCTCGTCCACAAGGAGCGGTCGCCGTACGAGTAATGGAGGTGAGTTCGGCGCTCGTCGACCCTGGGCGAGCGTCGCACCTCACACGCTGGAGTGGAGAAGAATCCACATGAATAGGCTGGGCGCCCGTTGACCTTGGACGAGCGTCGAACTCCTCCTGCTGGAATGGAAAGGAGAAACGAGATTGGCGTGTCGAACGCTCGCCCAAAACGGCGATCGTCGCACCTCCCTTCCTGAAGTTGAAAAGAACACGGCTGGAGTTGTGCTGGGCGCTCGCTCGGCATAAACGATCGTCACACCTGTGTTGCTATTTTTTTTTTTTTTTACAGTGGGTTGCCTCCCACGAAGCGCTTGTTTAACGTCGTTAGCTCAACATACAAAAATGAAGTTTCATTCCGAATCCACGAGCCAAATTGACTCCACCTCCTTCACATTATCTTCTCCTTCGTGGTATGGTTTTACTCGATGACCGTTGGCTGGAAAAGACTCTTGAGTCTGCTCATTGAGCAAACGGACCGCTCCAAAGGGTAGAACTTCTTCGATGAGATAAGGATCGGTCCAACGAGACTTCAACTTGCCCGGAAACAATTTCAACCTTGAGTTGAACAAAAGGACTTTCATCCCGGGCTTCAACTCCTTGCACAAAATCCGCTTGTCATGCAACCTCTTCACTCTGTCCTTGTAGATTTTGGCGTTTTCGTACGCCTCATTCCGGAGCTCATCCAACTCGGACATTTGCAACATCCTTTGCTTTCCTGCAACATCCAGGTCGAAATTGGCTGCTCTAATTGCCCAATACGCTTTGTGCTCAATTTCCACAGGCAAGTGACAATTCTTTCCATACACAAGCCGGTACGGACTCATCCCCAAAATACTCTTGTACGCCGTCCGGTACGCCCAAAGTGCATCATTGAGCTTTGAAGACCAATCTTTACGAGACGGCTGGACAGTCTTCTCTAAAATTCCCTTGATCTGCCGGTTGCTAGTCTCAGCTTGACCCGACATTTGGGGGTGATAAGGAGTGGCCACCTTATGAGTTATCCCATTCTTCTTCATAAGTTTCTCGAAAAACTTGTTGCAAAAATGCTTTCCCCCATCGCTGATTATTGCTCTTGGGAATCCGAACCTGCAAAGGATATTCTCCTGCACAAATCTCAACACAACGTGAGAGTCACAAGTCCTAGTGGGAATTGCTTCAACCCACTTGGACACATAATCAACGGCTAACAGAATATACTCGTAGCCAAAGGATTTGGGAAACGGTCCCATGAAATCGATGCCCCACACATCAAAGATTTCAACCACGAGAATATTGTTAAGGGGCATCTCATTCCTACGACCGATGGACCCTACCCTTTGGCAACGATCACAGGTACGATATAAATCATGTGCATCCTTAAATAATGAAGGCCAGAATAAACCTGATTGAAGCACCTTGTGTGCCGTTTTCTGTCCTCCAAAGTGCCCTGCACAATGTGTCTCATGGCACAATTGGAGCACCTTAGCTTGCTCGTCATCTAGCACACATCTTCGGATCACATCGTCCTTACCAATCTTGAAGAGGTAAGGGTCTTCCCAAAAGTACTGCATACACACAGATAGAAAACGCTTCCTTTCTTGGGAAGTACGGCCAGGCCTCAATTTATCACAGGCAAGAAAATTAACAATGTCCGTATACCAAGGCACAATTCCTGCACTCAAAGCTTGCTCAAGAGGGAATGACTCAAGCAAATCATTACAAATCATAGGCGAAGGAAGATTATCAAGACGTGATAAGTGATCAGCTACAGCATTCTCACTACCTTTCCTATCCCGAATCTCTAAGTCGAATTCTTGAAGTAAGAGCACCCAACGAATAAGTCTTGGCTTAGCCTGAGACTTGGTCAACAAATAACGCAGAGCAGCATGATCACTATGAATGATGACCTTAGACCCTATGATGTATGCACGAAACTTGTCTAATGCAAACACAACAGCAAACATCTCTTTTTCTGTAGTGGTATAGTTCACTTGAGCAGAAGTAAGAGTCAGACTCGCATAATAAATGACACGAAGCATTTTATCAATACGTTGACCCAAAACAGCACCCACTGCAGAATTAGAAGCATCACACATAATCTCAAAGGGTTCTGACCAAATAGGACCAATCACTACAGGGGCAGTACTCAACTTTTCTTTAAGCAAGTTAAACGCATTAAGACATGCATCATCAAAAGTAAAAGGAACATCTTGAGAAAGCAAACGACATAGAGGTTGACTGATTTTTGAAAAGACCTTAATGAACCGCCGATAAAAACTGGCATGACCAAGAAAACTCCTAATACCCTTAACATCACGAGGTGGAGGCAATCTTTCGATCACATCCACCTTCGCTTTGTCAACCTCTACACCCCTCTTAGAGACAATGTGCCCTAACACGTTTCCCCTCCGTACCATAAAATGACTCTTTTCCCAACTAAGAGTCAACCCACTCTCAACACATCTCGCTAAGACCCGTTCAATTTTTTCAAGACAATCATGAAAAGATGCACCAAACACAGAAAAATCATCCATGAAGATCTCAACGAAATCATTAAGCATCTCAGAAAATATGGACATCATACATCTTTGAAAGGTACCTGGTGCGTTGTAGAGTCCAAACGGCATCCTCTTGCAGGCATAGGTGCCAAAGGGGCACGTAAAGGCCGTCTTAGCTTGATCCTCGGGCGCGATCGCGATCTGGTAGTAGCCCGATAATCCATCTAGAAAGCAATAGAACTCATGGCCCGCCAATCTGTCGAGCATCTGATCAATAAATGGTAAGGGAAAGTGGTCCTTCTTGGTGGCTGCATTGAGTTTCCTGAAATCTATGCACATCCGCCACCCTGTCACAGGTCTCATCGGCACCAACTCCTCATTATCGTTCAAAACCACTGTGATTCCCCCTTTCTTCAAAACCACGTGCACTGGACTGAGCCATTCACTGTCAGCAATGGGAAAGATGATCCCCTCTGCCAACTGCTTGTAGATCTCCTTCCTAACAACTTCCATCAATACGGGGTTCAATCGCCTTTGGCCATCCCTATTCGGAGTAGCTCCATCCACCAAGTTTATCCGATGCATACATGTTGCGGGGCTGATCCCCTTAATGTCGAACAAACACCATCCAAAAGCAGCCTTAAACTTTGTGAGCACCTCGACCAATTCTTCTTCTTCGTCTGCCCCGAGCTTTGCAGAGATTATAACAGGCTTCATCCTTCCTTTTTCAAGGAACACATACTTCAAGTTAGCCGGGAGGTCCTTAAGTTCAAGCTCGATCTCCTTCTCTTTTTTAGGAGCCTCTACTATAACTGGCTCATCAACAGGCAGGTCGGTTGGCAGCAAGGCTTCCATAGATGCTTCCTCTCTAAGTCTCTCCTCCAAGTCGGCGAAGCCTTCAAAAACCTCCTCAACCTGCTGTTCTTCCATAAAACAGGCCTCGGCAAGTGTGTCGATAGCATCAATGTAAGAGCAATTATCAATGCTATTAGCCGACGGAATCTCCTTATTGGCTCTGACATCGTAAGAAACTAACTCTCCCAAGACTGACATCTTAATTATGCCGTTCTTGACATCAATGAGAGTATTAGTTGTCGCCATGAAAGGCCTCCCCAATAGTAGAGTGTGCTCTCGTCCATCTTCCTTGACGTCTCCAATTTCTAGAACGACAAAATCCACCGGTATAATAAGCTTCCCTACTCGCACCAAGACATCTTCAATAACTCCTCGAGGGTGACGAACCGATCTGTCTGCCAACTGCAAGCACATTCTTGTCGGCTTCAACTCTCCCAATTCCAACTGCTTGAAAATTGAGTAGGGCATAAGATTGATCTCTGCTCCTAAATCCAGCATTCCAGAAGATTCCTTCCCATTCTCCATAGCTATTTTAATCATGAAGCTCCCAGGGTCTCGTTTCTTTTGGGGTAGAGATTGCTGCATAATGGAGTTGGCACTTTCTGATACTAGGACCTGTTCTGGTTCATCAAACTTCCTCTTCTTGGATGCTAACTCCTTGAAGAACTTCACATAAGCCGGCACGTTTCGGATCACATCGAGCAAAGGCAAATTCACATTCACCTTGGATAACATCTTATAAAAGTCTGAAAATTGCTGGTCCTGCTTCTCATTCCTCAATCTGCTTGGGAAAGGCACTGGTGGGCGATAAGGTTTTTCAGCCTTATGTAGTCGGATTTCTGCTTGCTCTTCCCTAACTCTGGGCTGCACGACCTCCGGTGGTGGTGTGTCACCCACCTTATTGTCAACCGTCTTTCCACTTCTCAACACAGTGACAGCTGACGCTTGATGTGGTTGTTGACCTTGGCTCGGAATCTTTCCAGTCTGCTGCTGCTGCTGCTGCATCTGGTTCACAGCACCAGAGACCTGTCCCACATCTGTCTCAAGACGCTTGATGGTTGCATCTTGAGCTTCTCTTGCCTGTCTGCTCTCTTGCATGAATGCATTGAGATTATCTTCAAACTGGTTTTTCTGAGCAGGTGGTGGCGACGTACGCTGAAATTGTGGTGGTCCCTGCTGGAACTGACCTTGCTGAGCTAGATTCTGCCACTGAGAATTAAAGTTTTGCTGCTGCTGCGGATACCACTACTGCTGCTGCGGTGGGTACCACTGGTGCTGATTAGAAAACTGATTGGATTGCTGAGGAGGATACTGGTTAAACTGCTGTGGAGGACGGCGATTCTTAAAGTTTCCTCCGTATCCCTGGCCTTGGTTCTGATTTCGCCATCCTGTGGTAGGCTGATTCTGCCATCCCGAGTTCTGCTGTCGCTGATTCTGATTAGACCCTTGCCCCTGTTCAAACTGCTGTCGAGGGGGAAATCCCTGTGCTACATACACTTCTGCACCTCCTTCATAAGTCAACTTCCCCATTCTCTGGCACTCATCAGGATTATGTCCCAATTCTCCACAAACACCACAAGGTTCAGGCATAATTTCACGTCTAGCAGGCTCCGATCGAGGTGGAGACGCCACAGGTTTATTCATCTTCAATTCTTGCAATTCCCTCATCATCCCTGCGAGTTGTTTCTGTAGTTCATAATTCGGTGCCACTGCACTAGCTTCCACTATTCTTCCACGGATCGACTTCTGTTGAGAACTGTCTGCCAAAGTCTGGAATATCTTGTTGAGTTCCGTGGGGGTCTTCGTGGCAATATTGCCCCCAGCAGTACTGTCCACCATGAACTGAGTGGTCGTAAGTAGTCCATCATAAAAGAATTGGCTGATCATAATAGAGGACAACTGATGATGTGGACACTGTCGCAGGAGCTCTTGATATCTCTCACAAGCCTCATGGAAAGGCTCATCGGTTCCTTGCGTGAAATTCATGATCTGAGTACGAATCTCCTGTGTCTTGTGGTTTGGGTAGAATTTCAGCATAAATTTTTCACAGGCATCCTTCCAGGAATCTATAGAATTGGACGGAAGCGATAGAAGCCACCCCCGAGCTCGATCCTTCAAGGTGTATGGAAGGCACTTGAGCCTCAATTGATCCTCTGTAAGGTCTGAAAGAGGAAAGGTCTGCACTATCGAACAGAATTCACGAACAAACTGTAGGGCATCTTCATTCGGCATGCCGTGAAAGGTTGGAAGCATACTAGAGTAGTTATGCTTCAAATCATAATTCCTGACTCCAGTAGGAAGGACAATGGCCGACGTCGTGGCCTCAATAACAGGTCGGGAGTATCCTTCCATGAGCTGGTTTTCCTCGGTAGTCATGTTTCTGTGAAGGTTCAACTGACACTCTTCCTCAGAATCACAAAATAAATTCCCCAACAAAGCTTCTTCTTCAACTTTGTCAGGAAGTGGTTCGGTTACCTCCCTTGCTTGTTCCAAAACTGCGTTCTTCCTGTGTATCCTGTCAATATACGGTGCTAAAGGTTGTTTCTGACTTCTGCGACCTTGCATACACAACACTAGCGCACAGATTAAATGCACCGGAGGGAGAAAAATAACCAAACAACATTAAAATTAAAATTGTAACACGAAAATCACCTAAAGCCTTCCCCGGCAACGGCGCCAAATTTGTTCAACCTATATTAATCTAAGTTGCACGCAATTAAACGTGGTTATTATAGATTAGATAAGTTAACCCGAAAAAATCGTCTCTCAAGGAAGGCTTAACAGGGTGATTGTCGTATTACGAAAATAACAGAAATTAAATTAAGCAATAAAGATTGTCTGATTTGAGTTCTTCTACTCTAAAGAATTAAAAGAACAATTTAATCTAGGCGAGAATTTAAAACCCTAAATCTAAGAACAAGAATAAATTCAAAGAAATAATTGAAAGACAGAAAAATAACTCGCAATTGAAAGAACAAGAAAAACTGAATTAAACCTGACACGTAGTGAAGATCTGTCACAAAATCCGTACGAGTCGAAGATAATAAATCTGACTAGAGCAATACTGTAAAAGAAGAGCGTAAAAAGAAACTGACGAAGGCGGCTGTTGTTCCAAAAAAAAATAACTAAGCCCTATTTATAAGACAGTAGCCACCGCCAGACCTAGACGAGCGTCGAGCACGGACGAGCGTCCATGCTCCCAGGAAAATCCACAACATCGGCGAGCGCCTAGACTCGACGATCGCCCAACACCACAAGGTCACATGTATACGGGCGAACGCCGAGAGTCGACGAACGTTGAGGCACTCCTGCGGGATTTCTTCTCGCGCGAACAAATACCCAGCTGGACGATCGATCAACATATTACTTGGTGCCGGGCGATCGCCGGACCTTGATTCCTGCAATTCCAGTTACAATTCTCTCCAAACCAGTAAAAACCTGCATTTTAAACACGAGACTCGAACCGACATATTAATGCATTCTATATTTCAAAAACAAGCAAACCATGCTAGAAATCCACTAAAATGCACTAATTAAACGAGGGAAAATACGACTAAAAACAGGAGAAACAGTTGCATTCTATTAAGAGCATATGACATGAGAAAGGAGTAAGCATAGTGACTGATGGATGGAGAGACTCACAAAGAAGACCACTGATCAACTTCATCGCCGTTAGTGAAAGTGGACCAATGTTTTTTAAGGCAGTTGACTGTTCTGGGGAGGTTAAAGATAAATTCTTTATCTTTAACTTGATGAAGGAAGTTATAGAAGAGGCTGGCCCCCAAAATGTGGTTCAAGTTATAACAGATAATGCAAGGAATTGTCAAGCTGCGGGGCTTCTTGTTGATGGATTATATCCACACATTGTGTGGACACCATGTGTTGTACACACACTAAATTTGGTATTACAGAACATATGTGCTGCAAAGAATGTTGAAAACAATCAAGAAACATATCAATTATGTTCTTGGATATCTGAAGTTTCGACAAATGCTAGCATGATCAAGAACTTCATCATGAATCATGGAATGAGGTTAGCTATGTTAAACAAGTTTGTGCCTTTAAAGTTGCTTTCAATTGCTACAACACGGTTCGCCTCTGTTATTGTGACGTTGAAGCGTTTTAAGGTTATCAAGAGATGTCTTCTAGAAATGGTAATTAGTAATGAATGGAATTCTTATCGAGAAGATAATGTTGAAAAGTTAAGTTCGGTTAAATGAAGATATTAGATGACATTTGGTGGGATAAGGTGGATTTTATACTATTATTTACGACTTCTTTGTATAATATGCTCCGAGCTTGTGACACTGATAAGCCGTGTCTTCACTTAGTATACGACATGTGGGATTCGATGATAATTGATGTGAAGAATGCGATATACAAGCATGAAAGACTTCAGCTAGATGACTCGTGTATATTCTATGATGTGGTGAAGTCTATCTTGATAAGTCGTTGGACTAAAAACAATACTTCCCTTCATTGTCTGGCTCATTCACTCAATCCGAGGTAAAGAATTTAAACTTAAACCTCTAATCTATTTAGATTTGCTTTACTATTCTGAATTTTTGTTCTCTTTTAGATATTATAGTCATAAATGGCTTAATGGAGGCCCCTCTAGAGTTGCACCGCATAGAGATGCCGAAGTTGCCAAGGGAAGAATCAATTGTTTGAAGAAGTATTTTCCAAATATCACAGAAAGCAGAGTTGTGGCACATGAATTTGCTAACTTTTCTAGCATGGCGGGGGATTTTGCAGACTCTGACTCGATAGATTAACGATATGAAATGGATCCCAAGAGCTGGCGGGTGACATATGGTACGAGTGCACCTGCACTTCAAAGTCTAGCATTGAAACTACTTATTCAACCTTCATCTTCATCATGTGGTGAGAGGAATTGGAGCATGTACTCTTTCATCAATTCCTTGCGAAGAAATAAGATGACGCCCACACGTGCTGATGATTTAGTTTATATTCATAGCAATCTCCGTTTGTTATCTAGAAGAACATCTGAATACCTCAAAGGAGATACAAAGTTATGGATATTGGAGGAGACAACTTTGGTACGTTTGAGGATGTTGGGGATCTAGAAATTGCAGAGTTATCACTTGATGAGCCGGAGTTGGAGAGTGTTGTTTTCACTGAAGATGGAACTGAAGGTACAATCCTTGAGGATGTTGAGGAGGAAGAGTAGAGTTTGATGATTTAATATTTTGGTAGTGTTTTGAATTGTAAGAAACCTCTGGAAGTGTGAACTTTTAGTTTTTATGACAATTGATTTGGACTTTTAGTCAACTAATAAGTAATAACTATTCATTTGATTTATTTTCAAATGAATGTATTTATATGATTTGTCTAATATATATTATTATGAATATAAATAAATATAAACGTATTTTCAACGTATTCGTATCTTGATTTTTGATAAAATGACTTATTTTCGTACTCGTATCGTATCGTATTCATATTTTGTTCTCGTTCTCGTGCTTCATAGCTAAAGAATCAATATCATGCTCCATTCCAAAATCAACATGTCAACAAGACCATCGCAGAAAGATGGATGCATTCAAAGCAACCAAAAACTTATCCATAAAAAATTTAAAATGTAAAGTACTTAACACTTGAAATGATCTTACAAAACAACAATATTGATCTTATAGTCTTGTAGATGTTTTCCAAACTCCAAAGTAGCAATTCATCACTATTGTAGTTTGCAACACTAACAAAACAACACAATTTAGTACAATACAAATATAAGTAAAATAGTAAATTTGCAAAATAATAGTATACCAATTCTTTTGGTGAAATGCTCAAGTCAAAGTAATCTCTTCGATGTTCTCTTAATTCTTTAAAAAACAAGACATTTAAGCCAAAAGATTAGATATATAGTAATAGACCTATGAATTTAAAAAAGAATAAAGATCAAGAATAAATTCTTACTTTGACTTTTCCCTTGATTTCATAATGAGCTCACAACAAATTCCCGACAAAAAGTAGCATTTGCACCGTATCCACTCCTAAAGAGGCACGATGTGGATCTATAACCTTACCACCAATACTAAAAGCCGACCCTGAAGCTTCTATTTTTATAGAAATTGATAGCATATCACATGCTATCTTTGACAAGTATCCTAAACTCAAATTGTATGTTTTTCACCACGAGATTGATTTAAATGGACTCGATTCCGTCCATACTTCCATAACATAAATCATTCATCCAAATACAAATTTAGGTCTAATTTTACCTTATTAACACTAGCAATAGCTTGCATAAAAACAACATATTTGTTTTTTCTCATACTTGATTTCATACTACTAACAACACTAGAACTTCTGGTTAAAATATCATTAACATTTCTAATAGTATTAGTTGTAGCTCTATAAACGTGAACATACTCAGCATACAAACTACATATTATCTCAAGAACTATGACTTTAAGCTCAATCCCTTCAACTTCAAATTAGACATTGGTAACATACCATTCAATATACTTTATCTTATTTCTAGGATCTAAAACAACCATTATAGAAATAAATATATTGCAAGATCCTCAATACTTATCAAACTTTAGCTTCATCTTTATTGATGGTCCCTGAGCTGGGTATTTGGTGTAGAGGGGGGGTGAATACACCAAATAGATTTTTCGAAACTTTTTCAAGTTAAATCACAGAGTTGGTGAGCTCAGTTATCGATCCAGCTGGGGAGGGTCAGCTGGGTAAATAACTCAGCTGGAGGTGCGGAAAGTGGTGGTTTGAAAACTTAGCTCGGTTACTTAGAAAAACTCAGTTTTAAAATATTAACTTAACGTTTTCAGCTTAGTCAGGTTGTGCAACTTTTAGAGAGACACAGCTGTCTTTGGAGAGCAGCTGTGTGTGCAGTTTTGAACAAATATGCAATGATATGAAGGAGTTAGTACACAGCTGAATATAAAGCGAAAGTAAAGAGAGAGAGTAAGAAACACGCGAGTTTTTACGTGGTTCGGAGTAACACCTCCTACGTCCACAACCAGGTTCACTGGTAATCCACTACCACTTGGTTTCCAAGTACCAAGCAACTTCACAACTCTAACCCGAGCTGTGTTCCAACAGTTTGCGGGCACTGTCAAGCCTACACCTTCAGTTTCCGGGTACTGAAGAACCTATCCACTCGAATTACGCGCTTCGAGCAAGCGTACCTTTACCTAACCTTTCTGGGTTTGGGTTTGGGTATGGGGTTCCAACTATGAACGAGTTCTTTCAATTAAGAACTTTAGAGTATGATGAACTCGTTCGAAATCTAGGCTAAAGATATACAATAAGTTTGGCCTAGGGAACAGACGAAAAACTAAGCAGTTTCTTAACTAGAAACACTTTAAGATAAAGTATTCTTTGATCTATCTAGAACTGCTTGAGAGCTTTGGAAAGAATGAAGATTTCAGATAATGAAAGCTTGTAGAGAGTTTTTCGTATCTGATCCTGAGGTTGAAGACGGGTTTATATAGGTAGAGATTCAAGACTAGCCGTTGGAGGAGCCGTTTGAATCTTACCTACTCTTCTTAAATGCAAGATCTGCCGTTGAGCGTATCTGCACCTGTCTTCATTTGTGTCACATCCTAGGTTCTGAAGTCTAGGATGCTGATTTGGCAATCCCTCATTGGTCGAGGTAGGTTGACTTCCTCTGATTCCGGGATCTTCTGCCTTTAGAGCTGGCTTTTGAATTCAGAGCTGGACTGTCTTGAAGTGAAGTCTTCAGAGATAGTTCCCTTTGTTCTGTACAGCTGGACCAGCTGTGTTTTGAACTCAACTCGAATTCTCTTCAGCTTGATCGGGCTCTGCTGGATCGCTCAGCTGAAGGTTGATGCCTGCTGTCTTTTGCTAGCTTACTCCAGCTGTAAACACAGCTGGGTCGACTACTGTCTTCTGCTAGCTGACTCCAGCTGTAAACACAGCTGGGTCGACTGCTGTCTTCCGCTTCCTTATCCTGTGAGTCTAGAAAATCTAAAGCTCAAACAGGCGAGCTGGAAAACACTATTTAGGTTGACGCGATCATCTATTCAGTTGGAGAATCAGTTGGGTTTTGGTATCAAATCGAAACAATATAATTTCCCAACAATTTCCCCCTTTTTGATGATGCCAAAACCTAACTGAGACAACTTATGACGCAGAAAAACTTGTGTTTTATTAATGTAAGAAAATACATTATAACACAGGAAAAAGAAAGAAAAAAATAAAAATCTTCAAATCTTCAGTCTTTAATCCTTCAGTCTTCAATCCCAGTTGGCTGGGTCTTCTCTTCTGCATCCGTTGTTTCTTTCTTTTGACTCGTCTCTTCGTCTCTTCTTCAGCTGGTTCCTCTAGCTCAACAGTTTGCCTCTTCATTGACTTGTCTCTCTTCTCCCTTACTTCCCCCTTTTTGGCATGATCAAAACAGGATGGGAGAGATACACCATCGGCTGTTGCGATGTTTTAGTTTGGCGAAACTGTGGTTTTCAGCTCTGAGCAGCGAGGATTAGAGTCTAAGTGGCTCAGCTGTTGTATTAGCTGGCTCTTCTTCAGTTGCATTAGCCTCAGCTGTGATTGCAGACACAGCGTCCTTGGCCTGATTCAGCTGGGGCAGTGCAGCTGAGTGCTTGGAGGGATGAGTTGGCACGGGAGATAGCATCTTCTGAGTCGGGCACAACTTCATTCCTTGCAACTTTTGCTTCTTCAGACATATAGACATTGATTATCACTTTGTTCGTGAGCTCGTCACCTCTGGCCGACTTTCCACTCAATTTGTTCTGTCGGAGCAACAAATTGCAGATATTTTTACCAAGAGTCTCTCTCGATCCTCTTTTAAGTTCTTCCGCTCCAAGCTCTGCGTAGGACTTCATCCCACGTTTCGCTTGAAGGGGGGTATTAGCATGGCTTAGTTGCTTCTGAAGATAATTCTAGATTATTCTATTAGGTTTAAATATTCTTTGTTATCTTTAATTATCTTTTGTAATCTTGTACATTTGTAATCCTTTATATACGGCAATAAATCATTCACCAAGGGCAAGGGTGATTTCAACAAATCCTACATTTATGTAAGCATGTACGCATATGACATGACATGAAATGGAAGCATATTCGAAACTAGATAACATACAAATGCATGACATGATCGTTTGATCTCATTTCTTGTCAAGAATAAATCATGAGGCGATGCCTCGACAATATTACATGACAAAAGACGGGAATAAGTTTGACCTAGTTAATGGTGAGTCTTCGTTATGTATGAGCGCACTCATACATAACACCACTATATATATCACAGTGTTGGGTACAAAGTAACGGGAAATCTCCGATATGTATGAGCGCATGTTTTATCAATGATGCTAAGAACTTAGATAATTATGTGCTTTCAACCTAATTGTTTAGGACAACTCTTGTAGAACCAAACAATCAATAAATTTTCTTTGAGGACAACACTAGAGTACCGAATTCTAGGTGGGTTATCTTATTTTCAAGAGTGGGATTGATTCTCACGAGATAACTTTAGGGTTACTAAACACAATGCATTCAAAACGTGATATGCAACTTAAATATTTTATCTCAATTGTTTTTGGTTTATCAAGTTTGGATATCTCAATAATACGATCAACCTTGAGCTTTTGTACGGAACCACTGAGTGCTTTTGTACTCAAACCCTGCAATGTTTTTCCTAATGCCGGATGAACGAAGTGGATGCTAAGGAGGAAATGTCGGTGTTGTGTAGTATCTACTGGATGACGACATTGCTTGTCGTCATCTTCAATTTCTTCTATGTATTTTGGTGGTCTTTATGACCCTTGTTGTTATTCCAAGAAGGCTTTAGACTTTGAATTCAAGTTACCTCTTTATGTCCCAACCACCTGTCTTAAAGATAGTTGTCTTTAAAACGCTTTCGCAGTGCGAGACCGATATCCTTATACATTGACTTCAGTTATGTTAAGCTAGGGCAAATGTTGTTTTGAATAATCGCCCACCTCAACTCCTTTTATTTCAACTCTTATCTTTTGATTAATATCAATGTTCACATTTTCCGCTCTCATTTATGTTTAGTTTAAATTTATATTTAAGTTTAAGTCTCTACAATTCCACATGTTGAGGCACGCCTGATGTAATACCCCGCTTTTTCATAACTAATCTTAGTAAATAATTAAGATAATTATTTAGAATAATTAAAATGCGAGAACTTAGAAAGAAATTAAGTTCTAGAAATTAAAATTTTTCGGCAGCCTTAAATTGCCGAAAGTAAAGAAATTAAGTAAATTAAGTAATTTAAGATGTTAATCTCGTCTCGGATGATCCGAGAAAGATTACGAATGTGTTTAGGATTATGTGCTTATATGTTTGGATTTTATTTGAAAAGTGTGTGTTTAATT
The DNA here is from genome assembly GCA_031470985.1 of Agastache rugosa. NCBI lineage: Eukaryota > Viridiplantae > Streptophyta > Magnoliopsida > Lamiales > Lamiaceae > Agastache > Agastache rugosa. The sequence goes on along the minus strand of CM062606.1, from coordinate 29,238,033 downwards.
TGAAGATTTGATTTCTCCAGAGATCGTAAAATTTCTCCAGCAAATTATTTTAGTTACGGATTTTATTTCCGAAAATTTCTTGAGAAAGCTTATATTAGGGTTTGAGAAACCCTAATAATATTTATAAGTTCAAAAGCTTTTTAATTAAAGCTGTGATGATTATTTATTGGATGTTTGATTAATTAATTAGAGAATTAATTAATCAATTAAAGTAAGATTTATATGCTTAATGTTTAATAAATTAATTAAGCTAATTTATGAAGCATAATATTCCTAGGAAATAAAGCTTGTCTTATAAGCTTTATTATTAATTTCTAATTAATTTAATCTAACAATATCTAAGAGAATAAATTATAAGATATTGTTAGTATTAAATTTAATTCATAATATCTTAATTTAAATATTATAACACTAAAGTCAAATTACTAACTAATAAGGAAGTGACACCTCACCTTATCCAAAATGCAATGATGATGAAGAGATTAGTCAAGATTAGCATGCTACATACGTGTGTTTAAGTTCAATGTATTTGGACTTAGCTATTAGTTAAGTGTGTTAGCATCCATCTTCATCCTCATTTTCTCTTCCTCAAACTCTCGACACACACACGGCAACACACACTCAATCACACACAAGCTTCATTGAAGAAGCTTCACCAAGCTCAAGAAATCAAAGAAATTAGCATTCAAATTAATCAAGAAGGTTAGATCTTTCACTAATCAAGTTCTTAGCTCAAGATTGAGCATAAAAATTCATCTTCTTTTTGAAAATTTATGAAAAATATGGAAAAATAAGGGATTTTTAATTTTGATAATTGATGATTAAATTGATGGATTATTTGAGCTTAGAAAATTATTTTAAGCATGTTTAATGTTGGAATTAATCAAAGATTCAAGACCCTTTTATTTATTTTGGAATTACCGAAAATTATTGAATAAATTAGGGGTTTTTGATTGTTGAATTTCATGATCAAATTGATGATTTATATGAGTTCATGTGATGTATATAAACATGTTTAGTGATTGAATTTAGCTAGCTTGATCATTTGTTAATTAATTTAAAAAGGGCCGAAATTAAGGGCTAAAACTAAGAATATTTTATTTAATCTTACATGCTTGAATTGATTTTTAATTTGAGCTTATATGATGTTTTTGAACATGTTTATACATGAATTAAATGAGTTGAAACTCCCTGGCCTAATTTGTAAGAAATTCGAAATTAATGGTCTTGAAATTGAGAGTTTCTGGAGTTTAATTGCTAGCTTAAGTCAGCTGGACCCAGCCAGCTTGATTAACTCAGCTGGATCCAGCCAGCTTGATTAACTCAGTTGGATCCAGTCAGCTGGAATTACCCAGCTGAACCCGATCATTGGAATTACCGGTGACTCGGTCGCTTGATTAACTCGATTTGGACCCGGTCGTGGAATTACCAATTTGAACCGATCAGTGGAATTACCAGTGACTCGGTCATTGGATTTACTCATTGGACCCGGTCATTGGAATTACCTTTGGACCCGATCATTGGATTAACTCATTGGTCCGGCCGACTCGGTTTTCCGGCCGGCTCGGTTTTCCGGCCAACTCGGTTTTCCGGCCCGGCTCAATTTTCCGGCCCGGCTCGGTTTTCCAGCCAGCTTAGTTTTTTTCAGCTAGCTTAGTTTTCCAGCTAGCTCAGTTCTCCAGATAGCTCAGTTTTCAGTTGTTTCTTCCGTAAACTCAAAAGTTAAAATGTTAGCAAATTTTTCCTAATGATACGTTAATGATGAGTTTAAGAATTAATGATACGTCATTAATGAGCTTACATGTCAAAGACATATATTGATAATATAATGTTAAGCTTAAATGTTATCAAAGAGCTTAAGCATTTTTTTATATGCTAAAATAAATAAAGAAAGAGCTTAATGATTAATGAGATGCTTATATGAAGAAATGAAATGTTTATTTTTTTTATGATATGATAAGCTTAAGTGTTTAATGATGTAAATAGTATGAGTTTAAATGTTAATAAAGTGTTTATATGCTTAAGTATGAGATAAAATGATGAAATATGTGATTTTATGTTTCTAAGTGTTTCCTGATGTTGTGATCGATTAGTTATCGATTAAAGAGTTAAGTAAAGTAGAAAAAGTATTAGAAAAGTTAAGTTTTGCATTGCCGAGAGAAAACCCTAGAAAGCCGAGTCGAAGTAGAGAATTCGTATTATGGCAGCAGTGCATCGTTCATTTCTTTGTTTAATTCTTCTCGCTCTTATGTTAAAACCAAATTCTTAAATGAAGGCTCGAGCGGGACCGTAAATCGAGGGAAAAGCCGAGAAGCAAAAGTGTAGTTAAAGTAGCTTCAATTCAGGTGGGCTTTCTGAACTAAAGAAATAAAGATTGGGATATTATGATTATATGTATGTGTGTGATGATTTTCAAAGAGATTGACTTGCCAATTTTTGAAGTTTTTGTATGATACCATCTACCAATGAAAGATGAATTTGGTCCTACGTAATGTAGGATTTCTGTACACTATGTGGTAATCGGGAGCCTTCCTTTATGGTGGGACGATTACAAGTGTTTGAGAAGGAGGCCTACTTCTCAACACTCAAAAGTTATAGTAGATGTGGTACATACATGATAAGTATTTTGACTGCGCAGTCACTTATAATGAAAGGAAAAGATTTGAGCATGCACAGGTTTGTTTAAGTTACTTGTGCTATGCTTTATGGCAAGAGTCAATCTATAACTCTAAGCAGCAAATTTTTCAATTATTTTGGCATGTGTCCACTGAGTACAAAAGTACTCAGCCCTGCATGTTATTTCTAAAATGTGCAGGCTGGCTTGGATGAAGATGGAGTGTGCTGGGTGGACTTTTGTTGTTGACCTCTTGAGACTTTGTTGATGTTGAGCAGGGTTATATGTCTTCATACATATAATTAAAGATATGTCATGTTATTTTCCGCTGCAACACTCTGAAATTATTCAGTAATTGTTGTCTTAATGTGATGTTGAAGCTATGACTTGATGAACCTTGTTTCTGTTGCTAAACTCTGATACGAGATGGTGTTGTCATTTGACCATGCTCTACTATTTTGATTTTAAACTTAAAGAATAAATTGTTGTTGAGGTCGTTGAATTGATATTTGATTCGACTTGGTTTGACTTGAAAGTATGATTCATTGTTTGATGGGTTTTTGTTGGATAACTGGGTCGTTATCTTGTTCCTTGGTTAATCATAAATTGTGTACGTCGTGGGACCCACCGGCTTGGTTATCTTCATTCTAAGTCGGGCTGCGACAGAGTGGTATCAGAGCAGCTTGTCTGCTCTAAGTCTAAAATTTTTCTCTTGAGTCTAGTCTAGACTTGAACCCCTAGACTAGTTAAGTCTTAAACAACAAAAGTCCAGCACCTCATCTCATCCAGCAAAGTCAGGTATGTATTAAAAGTTTTCTAAAGATTAAAAGTTTAAAGTTTGAAGATATATTGTAAAGTTTTGATGCCTTATGAAGAGTAAAGCATAGACATTCCATTTATTCTTTTTGATGAGAAAGACGTTATTTTAAGTAAAGACTCGATTCGTGGAAGTCTTTGAAATTAGGAAATAATACGGGAGTAGCAATTTTACGCAAATCTCTAAATGAACCTTGAATTTTCTTGAAGAGTTTGTAATCCCGTATGACAAGATCGTTGAACGTACGAGACAGAAGTTCCATATGATTGACGGACTGTTATGTGGACCTGATCAACCCACATAGCTAGAAACTCAGTAATATGGGTCTTCCGCCTCCATAACGAAGTTAATTAATGAAATGAAGTGAGAAAGTAAAGAAGGAGAACTTTATGAAAATAAGTTAAAGTATGAAATAAGTTATGATTGATGTGTTAAATGTTTAAAGTTAAGTAAAGAAAGTTAAATTATTCCTGACAATTGTTTAAATTGTTAAGGTTATAAGTCAAGTTAGCTTGCTGCTACTTGAATAATTAAGAAAAGTCCATAAAGCTAAGTGCTTTACCAAGCTGAGAAAAGTGTATGAAATTAAGTTCATTCGCTATTGCATGATTATTAAGTTAAAGTTATGAAAGTGATGATGATGTAAATGTGTGTGTAAATATTTGATGCATAATATGACGTAGTTAGATCTGTAACGGAGTAGTAGTCCGTACCGCTAATGATATTTTGTGTGATGTATTAACATCACAGATGACCTAGGGATAGCTTTTACAGTATATAAATCCCTTCTTTTGAAAAGACCTCTAAAAGACAATTTTTTCAAGTATATAGAGAAAAATGACCAAAGTAGTTATTTAAGTTAAGTTGATGTTTTCTTAAAGTATTATGAAAAGATATGATGAAGAATGAAGAAAAGGAAAGCATAAGTAAGAAAAGAAGTTATATGAAGAAAAAGGATTAAAGATCTTATTTAAATTAAGTTGATGCTTCCTTAAAGTGTAAGATGTGAAATTATGATGCTCTAAGAGAAAAGAGAAGTATGAGGAAAGATAAGTAAGAAGATGAAGGAATGAAGTAAAGGATTTTATGAAAATGAAAGAAGAAAAGATTTCTTTAGAGGTTAAAAGTTGAGTTATTAAGAAAAGTTAAATAATGAGATGAAAGTATAAAGAATGTTGTGAAAATAAATTAAGAATGAAAGAAAATAAGATTACTTCAGAAGTTAAAGTCAAGTTATTAAAGACAGATAATTTATTCTGTCAATTTATAAGTCAAGTTATTCTGCTGCTATTTATGACAAGTTTATAAAGCTGAGTGCTTTATTAATGATTGCCTAATTAAGAAAAGATATAAAGCTGAGTGCTTTAATAATGATTAATAAAAGTTATGAAGTTAAGTTATGTTGCTATTACATGACTACTAAGTGAAGTTATGTAAGTGATTATATTATGATGTGATGTGAATTCTTGAATGTTAAGATCTACGATTTAAGAATTCGCTTGTGAAGTATTTGCTTATGCAATATAGAATAGGATAAAAAGGTGTTTAAATGCAAAGCTCGATAAGAATAAAGTTATTTCGTGATAGTTTTATAGTTTCTTAAAAACTAGAATGCCAAAGAAGAAATAGGGTAGAGGAAGAAGTAGAAGAAGAGCAGCGAGATCCTACCCTACCTCCTCAGCCTGAGAGGAGAATCGAAGAATTATTTCTTCGACAAAAACCCCTGACCTTCGACGGAAGAGGAAATCCGTCAGAAGTGGAAGAATGAATTCGTGCTTTAGAGCGAATCTTTAGATGTGATGATAGTGAGTGTCTCGCATGTATGTCGTATCAGCTGAAAGGATCTGCAGACTATTGGTGGGAAGCTCGTCAAAAGACTTATACCCCCGGGCAGCTTGAAAATCTCACTTGGGAGCAATTTAAGGAAGCTCTCTTTGAGAAGTACGTTCCAAGAAGTTATCATAAAAAAAAAAAAATGAGTTTGTAAATCTCAAGCAAGGAAAGAAGACGGTGTCAGAGTACGACCGTGAATTTTGTGATTTAGCTTGTTACGCTCCGATAAAGTTGTTTCAGACGAAAAGATGTCCGAGCTTTTTCATGCCGGACTTAGTCAAGAAATAAAAGTGGTCTTAGCAAGTCAGAGTGCTATGATCTACGCTGAAGCTTTGAACAAAGCTTTGGATGTGGATTTGCTATGCAACTAGAATAATCAGTTTAGATTCCAGCACCTCCCCCGATTCAATTTTCATGCGGCTGTTAAACCGCAATCCTCTCTTCCAAGTCAAATTCAAAAAGGAAAGAGGAAATGGAATGCTGATAATGAACCTAGCAAGAACCTATGGCATAGGTAGAGTCAGCAAACAATTGACTCAAGAAAAATATAGACCTCCTGTGGTTGGTCACGGTTGCTCGTCTCAAAGACAACAAGGAATTTCTGCATGCTCTAAGTGCGGAAAAATGCACCAGGGAATTCGCAAAACAGGAAGTAACATCTGCTATGCATATGGGCAACCAGGGCATTATTATTATCAGTGCTCAAATAGGCAGCAAGGGGCTGGAGGAGAAAACCTAATCAGTATCAGCCTCCACATTTAAAAGCCATTGAAGGAGTCCCATAGATGCAGTAGCATCAACGTCAAATTCCTCAGCCTCAGCAGTAGAAGCTGAAGCAACAAACACCGCGGCAAGAGCAGCAGCATCACCAGAGGGTTTTTGCTCTTGAGCAGAAAGCGAGTGTCAAAGATCAGGGCAATCTGACAGGTATGGGTCAGATAAATGATGTACCTGTTATAAACCTTTTCGATACTGGTGCATCACATTCTTTTATATCAAATGCATGCATAGATACTCTGGGCTTTAAAATAGAGAGAGATAGCCAGAACTTAAGAGTATCGATCCCGATAGGTAAGACTACCCCAGTCATGCATGTTTGCTCTAATCTAGAATTTGAATTTGGATTCCTTAAGATGTCAGTTAAAACCCTAAATCTAATTCAAATGTGGGACGTAGACATCATTTTTGGGAATGGATTGGTTAACTGAGAACTTTGCCACCATTCGGTGTAAGCAAAGACAGATTTCTTTTCGTACCCCGTGAAAAGAGCCAACTTTATTTTTTGGAATAGAGAGAAACAAGAGAGGAATGCCGATTATTTCGGCAATTCAAGCAAGAAGGTTGTTGAGAAGAGAAGATGTACAAGCATATCTAGTTTATTTTAACAAAGATGAAAACCAAGAAAATAATATCGATGATATAACTGTAGTTCGCAAGTTTAAAGATGTATTTCCTGAAGTTTTGTCAGGATTACCTCAGACAGGCAATTGGAGTTTACCATCGATTTTGAGCCTGGTTCAACTCCAATATCAAAGGCGCCGTATAGAATGGCCCCGAAGGAGTTGCAAGAATTAAAGATTCAGTTGCAAGAATTGCTCGACCTTAGTGTTATCAGGCCTAGTGTTTCTTCGTGGGGAGCACCAATTTTATTTGTCAAAAAGAAAGATGGTAGTCTAAGAATATGTATAGACTATCGAAAGCTAAACAAATTGACATGGAAGAACAAGTATCCTTTTCCAAGGATAGATGATCTGTTTGATCAGCTCAGAGGAACCAGTGTATTCTCAAAGATTGATTTAAAATCTGGCTATCATCAGTTGAAGATTTGTCAAGAAGACATTCCAAAAACTGCCTTTCGAACGAGATATGGCTACTACAAGTTTGTAGTAATGTCGTTTGGATTGATAAATGCTCCGGCAGTATTCATGGATCTCATAAATTGAGTTTTTCATGAATTCTTGGATAGATTTGTCATAGTCTTTATTGATGACATTCTCATATATTCAAGAAGTGAAACAGCGTATGAAGAGCATCTTTGAATTGTCTTAGAAAAGTTAAGATCTGAGAAGTTATATGTCAAATTCAGCAAGTGTGAATTTTGGCAAAAAGAAATAAATTTCCTCGGTCATGTTGTTTCTTCCGAAAGAATTAAAGTAGACAATTCTAAAGTTCAAGCAATTCAAGAACGAAGATCTCCAAAGTCACCCTATGAGAATCGTAGTTTCTTGGGTCTAGTAGGTTACTATCGGAGATTCATTGAAGGATTCTCTAAGATAGCAAGGCCAATGACCCAACTTTTTAAGAAAGAATTGAAGTTTAAATGGTCTCCTGAATGCGAAGAAAGTTTCCAAGAGCTTAAAAGAAAGCTAACCACTGCTCCAGTTTTAGCAGTGCCAGAAGCAGGCAAAGATTTTACCGTTTATACGAATGCATCAAGGAATGGATTGAGTTGTGTCTTGATGCAAGATGGCAGAGTTATTGTGTATGCATCATGACAACTTAGACCTCATGAAGAGAATTACCCAACCCATGATTTAGAGCTAGCAGCAGTTGTGCATGCTTTAAAAATTTAGAGACATTATCTTTATGGAGCCAATTATGAGATCTTTTTGGATCATAAGAGCCTCAAATACTTTTTGAGTAAAAAGAGTTGAATATGAGGCAAAGAAGATGACTCGAATTAGTAAAGGACTACGATTGCAAAATTTCCTATCATCCAGGAAAAGCAAACGTAGTAGCTAATGCTCTAAACAGAAAGAGCGGAACCGAGTTAGGATTTCTATTTACTCAAGAAAAAGAACTTATTAAAAAGTTTTGGAAAGCTAAAAATAGAAGTGGTTTTATAACCACAATTTACAGAACAATTAATTGCAGCTTTGGAAATAACTCCAGATTTGAAAATGAGAATTTCAGATGCTCAAAGAAAAGATGAAAAGTTAGAGAATTTGCAACTTAAGATTCGTAAAGGAAAAGGGAAAATTTTTGCGAAGTTGGAGATAATACTCTCCTATTTAAAGAAAGGATTTGTGTTCCAGATAAAGAAGAATTAAGAGCTGAGATCATGAGAGAAGCTCATGAAATGTCTTATACAGCTCATCCTGGAAACACCAAAAATGTATCAAGACTTGAAACAGAAATTTTGGTGGGAATGAATGAAGTGAGATATAGCTTCATTTGTAGAGCGATGTTTAGCCTGTCAGCAAGTTAAGGCTTTACATTAACGGCCTTATGGAAAATTCCAGCCGTTAGAAATTTCGGAATGGAAATGGGATGGTACCATTATAAACTTTGTAACTAGGTTACCTAAGTCTAAGAAAGGAAATACATTAATATGGGTAATAGTGGGCAGATTGGCGAAATCTGCTCATTTCATACCAATTCCCGAAATATATGGATCGGATAAGTTAGCTCAGCTGTATGTCAAATAAATAGTGCGATTGCACGGCATGCCCAGATTAATCACTTCAGATCAAAATTCAAAGTTTACCTCCTATTTTTGGAGAAGTTTACAAAGTAAGATGGGTATCAATTTAAATTTTCAGCACTGCTTTTCATCCTCAGACGGATGGTCAGTCCGAGAGGATAATTAAAATCTTAGAAGATATGCTCAGAACTGTTGTATTAGATCAAGGTAACTAATGAGAGCAAGTTTTATCTCTCGTTGAGTTTGCATACAACAACAGTTATCAAATGACGATTGACATGGCACCCTATGAAGCTCTTTAAAGAAGAAAATATAGGTCTCCACTTTATTGGGATGAAATAAGTGAAAGAAAAGTTTTAGGGCCGATGTTGTAGAAGAAATAATCAAGATTGTTTGCCAAATTAAGCAGCGAATTAAAGAAGCGCAAGATTGTCAAAAATCTTATGCAGATTCTCGAATATCCGAATTAAAATTTGAAGTAGGACATAAAGTGTTTATAAAAGTTTCGCCTTCGAGAAGAATTTATAATTTTGGCGTAAAAGGAAAGCTTAAGCCATGTTACATAGAACCGTATGAAATCCTGGAAAGGATTGGTCAAGTAGCATATAAGCTGGCATTACCGCCAAACTTTGAGAATTCGCATAACGTATTCATGTATCCCAGTTGTGTCAATACATGTTCGATCCTGAGCATGTTATTTGACAAGAAGAAGTGGTTTCAGAACCAGACCTCAATTATGAGGAGAAACCAGAAGCGATCTTGGATCGAAAGGTCCAACAGTTAAGAAATAAATTGATCGCCTCAGTAAAAGTTAAATGGAGACATCACGGGCTAGAGAAAGCTACGTGAGAGCTCGAAAATAAAATGAAAGAGAAGTATCCCGAGCTTTTCCTTTGAGGTAAGCAAATTTCGGGACGAAATTTATTTTTAGGGGGAGAGAATGTAATACCTTGCTTTTTCATAACTAATCTTAGTAAATAATTAAGATAATTATTTAGAATAATTAAAATGCGAGAACTTAGAAAGAAAATAAGTTCTAGAAATTTAAATTTTTCGGCAGCCTTAAATTGCCGAAAGTAAAGAAATTAAGTAAATTAAGTAATTTAAGATGTTAATGTAGTATCCCGTCTTTCTTAAGTAATTAAAATAATTAATCTTCTGAGAAAGACAAGAATTTTAATAAAATAAAGATTTTCTGATGGTCCCTGAGCTGAGTACTTGGTGTAGAGGGGGGGGGTGAATACACCAAGTAGATTTTTCTAAACTTTTGTCAAGTTAAAACGGAGTTGAGTGAGAGCTCAGTTATTGATCCAGCTGGGGAGGGTCAGCTGGGTAAACAACTCAGCTGGCGGTGCGGAAAGTGGTGGTTTGAAAACTTAGCTCAGTTACTTAGAAAAACTCAGTTTGAAAATATTAACTTATTGTTTTCAGCTTAGTCAGGTTATGCAACTTTTCGAGAGACACAGCTGTCTTTGGAGATCAGCTGTGTGTGCAGTTTTGAGCAAGTATGCAATGATATGAAGGCGTTAGTACACAGCTGAATATAAAGCAAACGTAAAGAGAGAGAGAGAGAAACACGCGAGTTTTTACGTGGTTCGGAGTAACACCTCCTACGTCCACGACCAGGTTCACTGGTAATCCACTACCACTTGGTTTCCAAGTACCAAGCAACTTCACAACTCTAACCCGAGCTGTGTTCCAACAGTTTGCGGGCACTGTCAAGCCTATACACCTTCAGTTTGCGGGTACTGAAGAACCTATCCACTCGAATTACGCGCTTCGAGCAAGCGTACCTTTACCTAACCTTTCTGGGTTTGGGTTTGGGTATGGGGTTCCAACTGTGAACGAGTTCTTACAATTAAGAACTTCGAGAGAGATGAACTCGTTCGAAATCTAGGCTTTAGATATACAATGAGTTTGGCCTAGGGAACAGACGAAAAACTAAGCAGTTTCTTAACTAGAAACACTTTAAGATAAAGTGTTCTTTGATCTATGTAGAACTGCTTGGGAGCTTTTGAAAGAATAAAGAATTCAGAAAGTGAAAGCTTGTAGAGAGTTTTTCGTATCTGATCCTGAGATTGAAGACGGGTTTATATAGGTAGAGATTCAAGACTAGCCGTTGGAGGAGCCGTTTGAATCTTACCTACTCTTCTTAAATACAAGATCTGCCGTTGGGCGTATCTGCACCTGTCTTCATTTGTGTCACATCCTAGGTTCTGAAGTCTAGGATGCTGAACTGGCAATCCCTCATTGGTCGAGGTAGGTTGACTTCCTCTGATTCCGGGATCTTCTGCCTTTGAAGCTGGCTTTTGAATTCAGAGCTGGACTGTCTCGACGTGGAGTCTTCAGAGATAGTTCCTTTGTTCTCGTACTGTACCGGACCAGCTGTGTTTTGAACTCGGCTTGAATTCTCTTCGGCTTGATCGAGCTCGCCGGATCACTCAGTGAAGGTTGACGCCCGCCGTCTTTTGCTAGCCGACTCCGATTGTGAACACGGTAGGTCGCCGTCGTCTTCCGCTAATCGACTCCGCCGTAGACACGGTGGTCGACCGTCGTCTTCCGCTTCCTTAACCTGTAAACCTAGAACATCTAAGGCTCAAACAGGCGAGCTGGAAAACACTATTTAGGTTGGCGCTATCATCTATTCGGTTGGAGAATCAGTTGGGTTTTGGTATCAAATCGAAACCTTATAATTTTCCCAACAATTTCCCCCTTTTTGATGATGCCAAAACCTAACTGAGACAACTTATGATGCAAAGAAACTTGTGTTTTATTAATGTAAGAAAATACATTATAACACAGGAGAAAGAAAGAAGGAAAAAAATCTTCAGTCTTCAGTCCTTCAGTCGGCTGGGTCCTCTCTTCTGCATCCGTTGCTTCTTTCTTTTGACTCGTTTCTTCAGCTGATTCTGATCCAGCTGGTTCCTCTAGCTGATCAGCTGGTTCCTCTAGCTCAACAGTTTGCCTCTATTGATTTGTCTCTCTTCTCCCTTTCTTCCCCCTTTTTGGCATGATCAAAACAGGGTGGGAGATTTCACCATCGGCTGTTGCGATGTTTTAGTTTGAGGAAACTGTGGTTTTCAGCTCTGAGCGGCGAGGTTTAGAGTCTTAGTGGCTCAGCTGTTGTATTAGCTGGCTCTTCTTCAGTTGCATTAGCCTCAGCTGTGATTGCAGACACAGCGTCCTTGGCCTGATTCACAAGGGCGGTCCGGTGAGTGCTTGGAGGGATGAGTTGGCACGGGAGATATCATCTTCTGAGTCGGGCACAATCTTCATTCCTTGCAACTTTTGCTTCTTCAGACTTCTTAGATTGAATGAGAAAGTCTGATACAGCACTTGAGGGAGTTGTCTTCAGCTCATATCATCATCATCCAGCTGCAGGTGATAGTTGGCTGGGTGAAGTTTCTCATTTGAGCTTGGTGCAGGGACTTGAGCATCTTTCATCGGAAGATCTTGAAGCTGGTGTCCCTGTGGAGCTGAAGGAAACTGAAGAGAAGGCGGTTGAAGTATCCCATCTGTCATGTGGTTTAAGCTTGGTTGATCAGCTGGAATACTCCATTGCGGTGTTGGGGATGATTATGTTCAAGCAGGGGCGTGAACTTCTCTTCCACCGAAAGAAACGACCGCTTGTGGACCTTCTGCTCCTCGGAGAGTGATTACGAATTCTCTCATAATGTCAGCTGGCTTCTCTGCTGACTGACTGAGCACCTTTGACTTGAGTCTTCGGTTTGAAGACAGTGCTTCAGTATATTTTGTCTCCTCAAGTAGTTTCTGATTCCCAGCTGGGACGGAGTTAGATGCATGCTGCGTTGTTTCCTGCATCTTTTTCTGTGCCTCCTGTGGCGGAGCAAGAGCTTCGACAAGACTGCTCCTTAATACTCCGGTTTCATCAACATCTGGTCCGGGTCTGTTGACGTTGATTTTTGCATCCCAGGGAGTTGTGTGTCCCGTTCTCTCTTTTATGTTGAGAGAAACAGTGGGGTTGAGGAGGTCTTTTTCCTTTGTCATTCCCAGAAAGTTTTCTGCACCTTCCTGGTAGATGACGTTCTTGAGCTTTGCAGTCTCCTACTGCGCTGGCCTGGTTCTGTCGATGGGCTTCACCTTCTTCTGGACTTCCGTCTTCTTTGAGGTTTCTGAGAGTTAAGCAACTCTTATCTTGAAGCTTTGACAGATTCTTCAGGTTTGATTGGCTTTGGGAGATATCTTTCTGGATTCCATGTTCTTTTTCTGCATCTTTTGTTAGTAGAAACAAGTAATACCAATTGATGGAAATAAGAAAGAATGCAAAACAAAACATTCTACGATTGATGCGTATATCTTCTAGCATATTTAAAGAGATTTCTTGAAAGAATGGACGATCAAGATTTGTCTGTTGATAAGAAGATCTACGACTGGGAGTGATTCTCGCGTCATGTCAATTTAATGAGCGAGAGAGAACGGTTGAGGCGCTTTGACTTTTGCCTCGAAACTCCCATTATTTAATTCTTTGCAGACTTTTAATTAATATTGATTAGAAATGACAAGATGTGAATTGACGGAAAACAGGTTGAGTAGTTGTAATTAAAGTTATTTCAAACCTCTCAGCTGATCATTGTAGTCAGCTGATACCTCGGTTGAGTGGGTGTCCTGGGTCATCGTGGTTCCAGCTGGTTCCCCCTCAGCTGAATAATCTTTTCCTTTCAGCATCTGGTTTATATTCAGCTGGGTCTGCTTCCATTCAGCTGGGTCTGCTTCCATTCAATTGGTTCTGTTCCATTCAATTGGTCTGCTTCTGGCCAGTGGTTCTATTGTCATTGGTTCGTTCTTCACTGGTCTCGTTCATTCACTGGTTCTGCTATTCACTGGTCTGCTTCCGTGGTCGTTTCCATTCAATTGGTCTGCTTCTGCATTGGTTCGTTTATTCAATTGGTCTGCTTCTGGCTCAGTGGGTGAAGCATCGTCTGGGTTGAGAAGTCCAAGTAATCCGCACAGCATTTTGAATCTTGCTTCTATTAGCGGTTTTGTGAGAATATCGCCCATTTGTATGTACGTGTGAATTTTCTCAACAATCACATCCTTCTTTTCTACGTGATCTACGATGAAATGATGTCGTACGTCTACATGCTTGCATCTTGTGTGAAATCTTGGATTCTCGATATGGCAATCGCACTTGAGCTATCACGTAAAATTGGAACTCCGTCCGGTTTTACTTCATAGTCATCCACTCGATGTTTCGACAGAGAATTTGCGAGCAGCAGCTTCCGCCATATATTCTTCGTCGTGGAAGTTGCGACGCACGTTTGTTTCTTTGAAAACCATGAGATCAACTTACTTCCTAAGAACCGACAAGTTCCCGAAGTTGATTTTCCGTCCAATCGATCTCCGGCGAAGTCCGAATGCAGTATCCGATCAGTAGATTGTCTTCAGCTGGGTACCACAGCCCAACATTCTGAGTTCCTTTGAGGTATTTGAGAATGTTCTTGGCTGCTTGCATGTGTGCTTCCTTTGGATCAACTTGAAATCTGGCACACACACCGACTGCGAAAGAGATGTCTGGACGACTTGCTGTTAGATACAGCAGGGATCCTATTATCCCTCTGTATTTGCTGGAATCAACTGACTTCCCTTCAGTTCCAGGTTCAATCTTCCAGTTGGTGTTCATTGGAATCTTTACAGTTTTGCTTGATTGAACTCCATACTTGGCGATCAAATCTTTCACGTATTTGGATTGATTTATGAAGATTCCTTCTGAAGATTGCTTGACTTGAAGTCCTAGGAAGAAACTCATTTCTCCCATCATGGACATTTGGAACTTCTCTGACATCATCTCTCCAAATCTTTGGCATAAGAAGCTTGATCTTGATCCAAAGATGATGTCGTCTACGTAGATTTGAACAACCAGGATATTTTCTCCTGACTTGATGGTGAAGAGAGTTCTGTCTACTGAGCCCTTTTTGAATCCTTTGGATAAGAGAAAATTTGACAGAGTGTCATACCAAGCTCGAGGTGCTTGCTTTAATCCATAAAGAGCCTTCTTTAGTTTGTAGACTTTATTTCCTTCTACTTCGAATCCTGGAGGTTGTTCAACGTAGACATCTTCTTTGATTTCTCCATTTAGGAATGCACACTTCACATCCATTTGATAGACTTTGAATTTGTGATGTGCTGCAAAGGCGAGAAATAGTCTGATTGCTTCCAATCGTGCTACCGGAGCAAAGGATTCTTCGAAGTCAATTCCTTCCTGCTGAGTGTAGCCCTTGGCAACGAGTCGAGCTTTGTTTCTGATGACGACTCCCAGGGTATCCAACTTGTTCTTGAATATCCATTTGAGTCCTATGACTTTGACTTCTTGAGGTCTGTCGACTAATTCCCAGACACAATTTCTGAGGAATTCGTTCAGCTCTTCTTGCATGGCATTTGTCCAAGGCACACTCTTCAAAGCTTCGAGAATTGATTGAGGCTCTGGCACTTGAGCTACGTAACACGCCATTAGAGCTGTGTCTTCATTATAGACCGTCAGTTCTAGCTCTACTGAGAGTTGAGCTGTGTCAGCTGCCTCTTGATGATCCGATGAAGTTT
Organism: Agastache rugosa; assembly: GCA_031470985.1. Lineage (NCBI taxonomy): Eukaryota > Viridiplantae > Streptophyta > Magnoliopsida > Lamiales > Lamiaceae > Agastache > Agastache rugosa. The sequence goes on along the minus strand of CM062606.1, from coordinate 29,222,787 downwards.
GAGCAACTGAGCTTCTGGTTTTGACTTGGTCAGAAGGTTCTCCAATGATTGCCGATGATGGATGATCTTCAATCCATCTTCTCCTCTTACGAATTTCTTCTTCTAGTTGATTGATGCTTGAAGTGGCTAAAATTCGTCTGTCTTGGAGTTGTTCTGGAGTTAAATCTTGAGAGTTTGGCTCTCTTTGATTTGGATTTTGAGATGTCTGTAGAGGCTCAGCTGGAGATGGAGCTGGGGACTCAGCTGTGTTTGGATTTCCAGCTGATGATGTTCCCCCTTGATTTGGCGTTGACGCTTCTTCTTGATTTCCAGCTGGTGGAGCTTCTTGGTTGATTTGACTTTCCTCCTCTGGCTCATTGTCCCAAATTAATGGTTCGGCCAGATTCCTGATTCTATTCTCTTGAGCCCTTGTTTGAATCAATCTTGAAGATTCTCCTTCGCTTCTTCGTTTGATAGAATCTCTATATTCGAAGGAGGATTCGTCAAAGGTAACATGTGGAGTTACTTCGACCGTTTGAGTTCTTCTGTTGAAAACTCTGTATGCTTTACTCACAGCGGAGTAACCAAGGAATACTCCTCGGTCTGTCTTTTCGTCGAACGTCTTGAGCTGTGTCTTCCCATTATTGAGAATGTGACATTTGGATCCGAATACCTTGAAATATCCAATGTATGGTATTCTGTTGTTCCATAGCTCATACGGTGTCTTTCCTTGTCTTGATGTGAGTAGGGAACGATTCTGAGTGAAGCAAGCTGTGTTGATTGCTTCAGCCCAGAACTTCTTTGGAATGGCAGAGCTAGCTAGCATTGAGGTAGCTGCTTCCTTGATAGTTCTGTTTCTTCGTTCTGCTACGCCATTCTGCTGAGGTGTGCGAGCTGCAGATGTTTGGTGTTGAACTCCGTTCTTCTCGCAAAAGTCATAAATAGTTTCATTAAGAAACTCCGTTCCACGATCTGATCTTATTGCCATTATCTTGCACTCCTTCTGTGTTGATAATCTTTCCAGCAGGATAGGCAGCTTAGTTCTCGTTTCGCTCTTCTGGTACAAGAAAGATACCCAAGTGAATCTTGAGAAATCATCCACAACGACTCGCAGTATATTTTACGCCATTGAAGCTTCTTTGGAGTAATCGGACCAAAAAGATCCATGTGAAGAAGTTGAAGAACTCGATCAGTTGACTGAGCTGGCTTGAGAGAGAATGAAATTCTTGTTTGTTTTCCTTGTTGACACGCGCTGCACATATGACTTTTGTCATATACTTGATCTGGAATTCCATTAGCGAGCTGGTTCCTAGCCAGTTTGTTGATTGTCTTGAAGTTGAGATGATTCAGCCGTACGTACCACACGGCCAGTGACTTCATTCTTGCTTTTTGATACAAGACAAGTCTCCGGAGGGCCTTGTTCCGATCGGCAAAATACATATTTCCTTCTCTTTTCCCTCTTAGGAGTATCTCGCTTGGTTTCCCGTGCTTCACCGTGCATCCCCGTGCATCAAACTTAACGTAAAAACCGTTGTCGCAGAATTGGCTAATGGAAAGCAAGTTATGTTGCAATCCTTGTACATAAGAAACATTTGGGATTATAACATTTCTAGTTTTAAATGTACCATAACCTTTGGTTAGGCCTTTGGAGTTGTCACCAAATGTTACTTGTGGACCTGTACGCTCAATATACTCCTGGAGTAGATGCTTAAGGTGCGTCATGTGCTTGGAACATCCACTGTCCAAGTACCAAAGCGTTCTCATCGACTCCTCAGAGATGCGTCGATTCCTTGCAACCTAAACAAAAAGTTAAAATTCAGGTACCCAGTTTTAATTGGGTCCTTGTGGGTTAGACATAGATCCTTTGACGACCCAGATCTGCTTGATGACTCGAATTGGGTCATTAGATCTGATAATTCTTCCAGCTGAGTCGATATACACATTCATTGTGTTCTTCTTTTATTCTTTGGCGGGGTCTTGATCTTCGTGTCTTCTTGTTTTGTTGTCTGTATCTTGTTTGATTTCCAGCTGTGTGCCTAGCTGAGACGTTCCTTTGTCTCTGCTGTCTCTGATGCCGTGGCTGGAAATGATTATCCAGCTGATACTCGTAAGAGTGGTATCCAGCTGGGTATCTCTGATATCTTGGTTGATATCGATCAACGTGTTGGTGCTGTGGCTGGTCTCTGTAAAATCCAGCTTGTGGTCTTCGTTGAGGTTGAGCACGTTGCTGTCTGAGCTGAGCTTGAGGTTGTCGCACAGCTGACCTTCTTGTTGTCTGCTGTGTTCTCGATGGAGTTTGAGACTGTTTCACAGCTGTTCTGTTTGACGTCTGCTGTGTCCTCAACGGAGCTTGAGAATTTTTCACAGCTGTTCTTCCCGACGCCTGCTGTGTCCTCGATTGTTGCTGCTGAGCGGCTGGGGTTGAAGGTTCATTTGCTCGTACAAACATAACCTTTGTTCCACTTGTGGAGGCAATGTTTGAAGCATCCTTTGATTCATTGTATCCCAGTCCCGCTCTTAGTGCTGCTGGACGCTGAGCACTAATGATCTCGTCCATTGTTGACGTGGCTTTGATGAGAGCTACTATCTTCTTAGATAGTACCTCTTCGGTGCTCTTCAGCTCAATGATCTCAGCTGACTTTCTTTCCGATTCAGCTGTGACCCTTTCCACATTTTCTATCAGCTGTGTCTTTTCAGTGTTGACTTTCTTCATCAGCTGATCTTGTTTCACTATTCTGTCTTTTAGTGAAACGACTTCCTGCTGGAGCTGAGTTGTATCAGCTGTGTCTGATACTTTTGTCTTTTCCAGTTCTATCTTCAGCTCGGCATTCTCACACATAATGACGTCAAGGATCTCTTGAAGCTCCTTGGAATCGTTCATTACTTTCTCCACTAAACTCCAATCAGGTACTCCAGATTCTGAGTCCTGTGTAGAGTGTTCGTGTGATGGTGAGGTGTTAGATAGATTTAGAGTTCGAGAAGTTACCTCATCTTCATCGATGCCGTCTGTTTGTCCCATAAAGCAAGTATCCCAATCAGGTTCATGATTGGCCATCAGGGCTTCTTCCTCCGAGTCTGAAAATGGCATTTCATCCATTTTATTGCACTCCGATTCTTCATCAGCAATATAAGCTCTCCTGCGGTCAGCTGCCTTAGCCTTTAATTGGTCTTTATCTTTCTTGGACAACTTTGGACAATCTTGTCGGTAGTGTCCTGGTTCCTTGCAGTTGAAGCACCCTTCTTCAGTTCGTTTGTCAGCTGACTTCTCATCAGCTGCTGCGTATTTATCTCTGTAATTCCTGAAGAACTTCTTGTATTTGCCCTTGCTGGTGTTGAGTCTGTTATAACTTTTCACCATCATGGCAATTTCTTCGAGTAGCTCCTCTTTGCTCATATCCTTTTTGTCCTTCTTCATCTTGGAGGACTCGACTGCCTTGGCATGAGCCGACTTTTCGCAGTTGGCTCGAAAGCTATTTGTTTTGGAGTCAGGGTGAGTTCTCCGTCATTCGGTGCCTTGAAGATTCTTCTTGAGTGATCTTCAAGTTGTACTCGTTGGCTTTTAGGAGTGAGAACAATCTTTCTGTAGATAGATCACCCAAGTCACTTCGACTTTGGTGAACCACCTTGTAAGTGTTCCATTCAGCTGAGAGAGCTGAAAGAACCTTTAGATTCTTTTCCCGCTGGGTATACTTCCCAGTTCTGATTGTCTCTATCTCAATGACTATGTTTGAGAATCTTAGCTCCATCGCTTCGATGGACTCGTTGGCTAGCTGCTTGAAGTTGTCAAATTTTTGGCACGCTATTGTGAATTTGTTTTCTTTGATCTCTTCTGATCCTTCACATAGCTTGGCGAGTGTTTCCCACATCTCTTTGGCTGTCTCGCAATTGATGATTTTGCTCAGGTAGGCGTTTGAGACTGTTGAAGAGATGGTGTTCCTTGCGAAGCTGTCCAGACCAGCTTGCTTTCGCTCTTCGGAAGAATATTCCTTCTTTGGCTTGAGAGTTGGCCGGTATTCTGGTTGTCCTTCTTGAGCAGGTACAAGTTCATTTCCGTGTTTATAAATGAGGATGGGTCCGTCTGAAATGACGTCCCACATCATATCGTGATGCGCACACAGGAAGCTTTTCAATCTGAATTTCCAGATTGCATAATCATCAACTGAGAAGTTGGGAAGGTTCCTGTTAAGATAGGAATCCATGAAGAGATGTACAGAATGCACTAGAGTGAGTTTTTCTGAAAAACGGATCTGTTCAGTTGACCACTGACGCAGTGTCAAGAGAGATCTCTTGATACAGAAACGGTGGTCTTTTGAACCACTGCTCTGATACCAATTGATGGTCCCTGAGCTGAGTACTTGGTGTAGAGGGGGGGGGTGAATACACCAAGTAGATTTTTCTAAACTTTTGTCAAGTTAAAACGGAGTTGAGTGAGAGCTCAGTTATTGATCCAGCTGGGGAGGGTCAGCTGGGTAAACAACTCAGCTGGCGGTGCGGAAAGTGGTGGTTTGAAAACTTAGCTCAGTTACTTAGAAAAACTCAGTTTGAAAATATTAACTTATTGTTTTCAGCTTAGTCAGGTTATGCAACTTTTCGAGAGACACAGCTGTCTTTGGAGATCAGCTGTGTGTGCAGTTTTGAGCAAGTATGCAATGATATGAAGGCGTTAGTACACAGCTGAATATAAAGCAAACGTAAAGAGAGAGAGAGAGAAACACGCGAGTTTTTACGTGGTTCGGAGTAACACCTCCTACGTCCACGACCAGGTTCACTGGTAATCCACTACCACTTGGTTTCCAAGTACCAAGCAACTTCACAACTCTAACCCGAGCTGTGTTCCAACGGTTGCGGGCACCGTCAAGCCTATACACCTTCGGTTGCGGGTGCGAAGAACCTATCCACTCGAATTACGCGCTTCGAGCAAGCGTACCTTTACCTAACCTTTCTGGGTTTGGGTTTGGGTATGGGGTTCCAACTGTGAACGAGTTCTTACAATTAAGAACTTCAGAGAGAGATGAACTCGTTCGAAATCTAGGCTTTAGATATACAATGAGTTTGGCCTAGGGAACAGACGAAAAACTAAGCAGTTTCTTAACTAGAAACACTTTAAGATAAAGTGTTCTTTGATCTATGTAGAACTGCTTGGGAGCTTTTGAAAGAATAAAGAATTCAGAAAGTGAAAGCTTGTAGAGAGTTTTTCGTATCTGATCCTGAGATTGAAGACGGGTTTATATAGGTAGAGATTCAAGACTAGCCGTTGGAGGAGCCGTTTGAATCTTACCTACTCTTCTTAAATACAAGATCTGCCGTTGGGCGTATCTGCACCTGTCTTCATTTGTGTCACATCCTAGGTTCTGAAGTCTAGGATGCTGAACTGGCAATCCCTCATTGGTCGAGGTAGGTTGACTTCCTCTGATTCCGGGATCTTCTGCCTTTGAAGCTGGCTTTTGAATTCAGAGCTGGACTGTCTCGACGTGGAGTCTTCAGAGATAGTTCCTTTGTTCTGTACAGCTGGACCAGCTGTGTTTTGAACTCAGCTTGAATTCTCTTCAGCTTGATCAGGCTCTGCTGGATCACTCAGCTGAAGGTTGACGCCTGCTGTCTTTTGCTAGCTGACTCCAGTTGTGAACACAGCTGGGTCGACTGCTGTCTTCCGCTAACTGACTCCTGCTGTAGACACAGCTGGGTCGACTGCTGTCTTCCGCTTCCTTAACCTGTAAACCTAGAACATCTAAGGCTCAAACAGGCGAGCTGGAAAACACTATTTAGGTTGGCGCTATCATCTATTCGGTTGGAGAATCAGTTGGGTTTTGGTATCAAATCGAAACCTTATAATTTTCCCAACATTTTCTTTCCGAAAATTTTACCCGGCAGATATATTCTACCGGAAAAATGAGTTTTAATTAATTTTTATCGTCTCGGTTAATCCGAAACGAAGAAGTTTTTACATTTATCAATAGATGATAAATGTTTAGTCATTAATTGACTAAAAGAAGAATTTAATTTAATTACGTGAAATTTTACGTAATTTATCGTTTAAAAATTTAGTTTCGGTCGATTTGAAAATGCTTCGAATCTCCGATTCTTTCTGTGAGATTTTTATCTAAGGTTCGTGAAACCTTAATCTTAATTACTGTGTTGAGAAATTAGAGAGTTATTAGAAGATTAATTAGTTATTAATTAATTGAATTAATAACTAATTAAATGAATTAACCAAAACTTAGCTATTAAGTTTTAATTTTATAATAAACCTACCTATACATCTAGACCTAGGTTTATAAGTTATATTTAGCTAATTCTCTCTCACTCTCCCTCACTCTCGACACACACACACAGCACATCTCTCTCTCTCGATCATCTCTTCTCTCTCAATACACACACTCACACACACTTAAGAACACCATCTTGATCTTCAAGCTCAAAGATTTCAACTTCTAGCAATCCTCTCAAGTAGTCAAGTAAGCTTAGATTCTTCTCTTCCAAGCTCTTGATTCATGTCTTTGGTGGAAGAATTATATATATATATATATATATATATATATATATGTGTGTCGAAAATTTGTAAGAAATATGAAGAAGTAGTTGGATGATCTTGATTTCTTAGAATGATGTTTATATGATGATTTTATGATCAATTATTAAGCTTAAGATGATGCATGAAGAATTCTAGTTATGAATATATATATGTCGATTATTTTGGGAGAAACCCTAGAAATGATTAGTAAATCTTCATGTCTTAATATGATGCTTATATCATGATTATATGATGAATTGTGTGATTAAATTAGAAAAATCAAAACCCTAACCCTAAGTTGCATGAAAATCGAATTTTAGAAGAAAATGCTAAATTTTGATTCATGCATTGAATGATGATTTGTTCTTCAAGAATTATGCTTAGAATATGATTATAAGATCAATTATGTAATTAGATTTAAGCATGAGAAACCCTAAATCATAATTGAGAATTTTCGAAATTGGGAAAAAATGAAGAACACTTGATGCATGAATTGTATGATTGATTTAATGATATAAATGAATTTAGTTAAGTATTTTAAGAATGTTTCATGTTGGAAGTAATTAAAAATTTCCAACCAATTTCATTTTAAAAAAAAATAACCGATTAAATAAGAATATAAATTAGGGTTTAATAATGTAATGCTATATGATGAATTGGATGATTCAATTAAAGATATATGAGATTAATGAAGTATTTTAGATCAAGAGATAATGAAAAATGAGCTTGATTAACCCTAGAAACCCTAGAAAATCGAATTAGGGTTCTTAAATTAGGGTTGAAAGATTAATACTTAATTGAATGAAATTAAATGAAGAAATGAGCTTAAGATGATAATTAAGTATATTAGAAATTAAAAAGAAGAGAAAATAATTAAAGAAATATTAATTTTAAAATAACCGAAAATTTAAAATAAATAAATAAAATATTAAATAAATTTTAATTAAGAAATTAATTGCATTTATAAACTTCTTAATAAAAAAATTAAGTGTTATATAATTTTCTGGAAATTTAATTCAAAGAAATAAAGATTTTTCTATTTATGGTTGATTTTCCCGATTTGGGAATTTATATGTTTAATTGAGTTAATGTGTATATTTAAAGTATAATTATGTTTGTTATAATTAAATAAAGGTATAGAATTAAATTGAAAATTTTCTGAATCCGTTAGACGGATTAAAATCGATTTAGTCAGTTGTGATGAATAGTAGTTTATAAATATTAATGTTGTATGAGAATTGATTAATATTGATGCTTAATGAGGAATTTAGATAGATTAAGATAGATTAAGAACGTTTGAAAAGTTAAGATAGGAATTCTCGAATTTCATCAAGTTACGACGTAGAAATTCGAATAGAATTTCGTTAAGAATATCGAAGTCGTTAGTCGATGAAAGCTCTCGTTCTAAAATCGTTATTCCGTTTCGATTAAAGGAGCAAGCGGAAGCGGGAGCAGAAACGTGAAGTAAAAGGGCTACAAGCGTTAGAGTTTAAAGTTTAAAGCTTAAGTTTATCAGGTGGGCTTTCTAAACTAAAATATGTGAAAAGCATGATATTGTATGTTTTATAAAGTTTTGATACTTGCCAAATGATTTTAAAAATGTTTAAGTATGTTACCATCTACTTCAGAAAGACGAATTCGGTTTCACGCAAGGTGAAATCTGTGTACACATTGGTAATCGTGCGCATTTCTTTGATAGGCCGATTATTCGTAATCGTGAGCCTTTCCTTGATATGCCGGTTACAAGTGATTGAGAAAGAGGCCTCTTTCTCATCACCATTATTTATTTGTAGATATGGTTCATACTGTTATTAATGTCTGCAGACAAATGAGTTTTGAAAAGAAAATATTTTTAGCATTTTACGAGTTGTTTTCAGAAAATCCTCGTATTATGTTTTCTGGCAAGTTTTCATATATAGCTGTATTCAGCAAAGTTTTCAAATGTTTTCGGCATGTGTTCACTGAGTACGTAGTACTCGGCCGCATGTTATTTCTAAAACGTGCAGGTTAGCAGGGATGCAGATGACGAGGCTGGATGGATGTTGGTTGTTGTTGTTAATATTTTGAAAAATAAAGAGCCTAGATTATATGTCGTCATACATATAGTCTTTCGTATTCCGCTGCCATGTTAAGATGATTTTTTTAAAATTATGATGAAGTTGTTTAAACCCTAGAGTCGATCTATGTTTTGATAGTCGAACTCTTTTGTCACAGTTTGCGTGAAACTTAGTCTTGTTATGTATTTAATAAAATCTCTATTCCATGAAGCTTTGTCGAACTCGAAACATTTTTCTTTATCTTGTTTTCTTGATCCTCAAGTCATTATATCATCTTCTTGATCAATTGTCGATTATTTGGTTGATCAGGTCTTTTGATTCCGAGTGATTCGAGTTGTGTTTATTGATATGTATGTCATTTTGAATTCAGTTGATCGTCTCGAGTCATATATGTCGTATTATTCTATAATGATGAGTTGTTAAGTATGGTTATTCTTCTGAACGATAGCCGGGTCGCTATCTTAATTTCCTTTGTTAATCATAAATTGTGTAAGTCGTGGGACCTACCGGCCTTGACATCTAATATCGAGGTTCGGGCTGCGACAGAGTGGTATCAGAGCGGGTCTGACTGCTCTGAATAATATTTTCTAAAATCTAGTCTATTTTGAAACCCTAGATTAGTTTAGAGCAATGTCTTCTGCTCCAAGTTGTTATTTCTGAAAGTCTAGTCTGGTTTGAATTCCTAGACTAGTTAGTTTTTAACAACAACTGAAGTCCAGCATCTCTCATCTCATCCAGCTATCCAGGTACGAATTTCAAACGTTTCTAGTTATAAAGTTTGGAAGTTGAAGTATATATAATTGTTGTGTTTTAGCCTCTAATGTGATTGGTTGTTGGTGATCGATCATAAGCGAGATAATGGATCAGTTGTGCAAGCAAGTTGAGTATTTATCTGTGGAATGTAACATGAGCCCGGAACACCCTTTTGGAAGCGACATTGAGTATGTTGAGACAGTGGATTCTCAAAACTATTCGTAATTTCAGTTTAGTTAATTATTTAAATTTTCTTTTATAGGATGTCCAACTCTAGAAGCGTAGCAGCGATGATTGAATTTCACCACATACATATGAGCTACACAGAAACCCTAGCAGAGTTTTTAGCTCGGTACCATAGGGTTTGGATGGACATCCATGAATCAAATATCTCGGGAGTTATTGGTATAGTTAGGCTAGTTCCTCTGCTTCCTGAGGATTGGCAGGAGTGGGCGGCATCGATTGCTGCAAGGTACGTCACTCCCCAATATTGGGATGGTGTCTTGTTTGGAGATTGCAGAGCGTTCATAGCTGCAATTAGTACTCAATATATGTGTTTCTCGTACCCACCTCCTGGACCATATCAGCCATTGATTCCTGTTGGTGAGTTTGGTTTACAACATCTCATGCCCCAAGATTACCCTATTCTGGATCAGAATCCTCCAGAAAATTCCGAACCTATTGCTTCTCCCATCCATGGAAATAATGGATTTGATGCTAACTCTTTTCTTGTTGAGCCATTGGCAAATGGTTATGTTTCGTCTCCCTCCCAAATCGAGACTCAAACCTTTGTTCCTGAACCTTCTGTTTTGCCTAACGGCGTAGCCTCAGCTTCTTTTGTTGAGGAAGTTCCAAATGATCCTTCCGTTGATACATTGCAAGCTTTGAATTCTTCAGAGCTTGATGCCATAGTTGAAGTCCAGCCTATTCTATTTGACCCTAATGTGGCTAGCACCTCTGGACCACGTCACTATGATAGTGACGAGGATAACGTTGATCCAGAAGTTGGACCAACCGAAGGATACTTCCACCTCCGTAGAATACCGTTTACTCATTTAAGTTTTCAGCCTAGCTTTAGGCCGTCGCCGGGAGAGGATATTACTTATGCCCCTCGTGTGACTTTGGACGGAGTGGAGAGGGCAGAGGAGAGCACGGAAACAGAAGAAGAAGATCCAAGTGAGGAGGATCCGAGAGACGACGAAGAGGAGGAAGAAGAAGAGGATCCGTCAGAGGATGAGCAGTGAATGGAAGTGTCGGGAAGTTGATGAAAAAAAAAATAATGATGTAAATATGTGTAATAGACTAGTAAGCGAACAACTTTTAACATTTATGATGTAAATAAGTTCTTGTACATAGAAGCATAATATGATAGTATAGCGAATCGGAAGCGACGTAGAATTCCGCTCCGATAAAAAAATTTTGCGTGATGTTAGAAAATCACGGTTCACATAGGGAATTTTTGGGTGTAAATAATTCCCTACCTTTTGTAAAAGTCCTCAAAGAGGCAAATTTTCCTACTAAATGAAGAAGTATGACCATGTTGGGTCATTTGATAAATTTCCAAGTTATCGATAATTTTCGACGTTAAAAATTCTCGTAGAATCGTTTTAAAGACGAAGTAAGATGAAGTTTAGATAATAGAAGTTAAAGTAAAGAAGTAAGGTTTAAGGAATGGAAAAAGATCGATTAAAAGCTCGGACGAAGAAAACAAGACAAAGCGTCGAACCGGCACCGGGCGCGACCATAGCGCGCGGCGCGCCAGCCCCACGACAATTTCAGCATCTGGCGCGGGTTGGTGTGGCGCGGGACAATCCGCCGGAGGTCAAGTCGCGCGCGCATGAAGGAAATCTCTTCTTGGCCGCGCGACGTCTGCGCGCGGGATGGCGATCCTGGCGCGAGATGGTTCGATCCAGCGCCGGGGTTTATTCGTCTGTTCCGTTCGTCGTTCGTAGTTGTTCATTCTTCGTTTATTTTGTTCGTAGTTCGTTTCGTTGTAGTTCATTCCATTCTTCGTTAGTTTCGTCCGTTAATCGTTTCGTTCATTATTCGACTATCATTAGTTTAGTGCGTCGTTCGTTTTATTCGTTCCATTAGTTATTCGCTATCGTTAGCTTAGTTAGTAATTATTTAGTTAAAAAAAAATGTTGAGATAAAGTTAAAAATCTCAAAAGAGATTTATGAGGAAGTTTGTACATCAAGATGATATTATTCATCTCTTGATTATAAAGAATGAAGAGCTAATTAAATTTAGCAAATAAATATGTATCTATATAATAATTACTACTAGAAAAAAAAAAAAAATTTGTAATTATTTGATGATAAGCATGAATCTTTTGATTCATTAAAGTTATGATAAAGTTTATATACCAAGATGATGCTATTATTTCCTTGAAATATTAGGAATATATATTAGCTAAATTTTATTTAGCAAAGATAAGTATGAAAAATATGTGTTCTTGAAATATTTTTGTGATTATAGTAATGAATGAATTGTTGATTCATTATCTATGATAATAGTGAATTGTTTAAATTGCTCATGAGGTTAATAAGAAGTTAAATTATGGGTTTACAATGTATGATGATGTTTGTGAATCTTTGATTCATTAAATAGTATGAGCCTGTTAGATGTAAATGAAAGTTTTAATAAGCATGAGTTGTGATGAGTATGAATCGTGTGATTCATTAAAAGTACGATGAGTATGATATGCATTAAAGAGGTGATAAGAAAATTCTTCTAAGATCTAAAACCTAAAAAAAAAAAAAAAAAATTATTTCCTTTAAAATACTTTTAAAGAAAGAAGAAATTTTATTAAAGAATAAGACTTTGTTAGAAAGAAAGAATAATTCGAATGAAAATCCTGATTAATTAGAAAATGCCACCAAGAGGTAGACCAAGAGGCCGAGGTCGAGGAAGGGTTGAAGATGAAACCGAAAGAGAACCTACCCCACCTCCTCCTCAACCCGAAAGGAGAATAGAAGAATTATTTTTACGGCAAAATCCCCCAACTCTCGATGGAAGAGGAAGTCCTTCAGAAGCCGAAGAGTGGATTCGTGCGCTGGAAAGAATTTTCCGTTTTCTTCGATGTACGGATCAAGAACGTCTAACATGCATGTCTTATCAGCTCAAGGGATCTGCGGATTACTGGTGGGAAGCTCGTCAAATGGCATATACCCCTGAGAAACTGGAGAACCTGACGTGGGAACAATTTAAGGATGCTTTGTTCGAAAAATTCGTTCCTCGAAGTTATCGAAAGCAGAAGGAGAATGAGTTTGCTAATCTCAAGCAAGGCAAGAAGTCAGTAGCCGAGTATGATCGCGAATTTTGTGATTTGGCACGTTTTGCTCAAGATAAGGTGGACACAGACGAGAAGATGGCTGAACTTTTCCGAGCAGGTCTTCGGCAGGAAATAAGAATTGTTCTGGCCAGTCAAAGTGCATTGTCGTATGCCGAGACTTTAAACAGAGCTTTGGATATGGAATTGGCTATGCAGCCAGATAAGTCTTCTCAGACTTCAGCAGCCACACAAGTTCAAACCCCAGTGACAGTGGCAAATCCGCAGTCGTTCAACCAAAGTCAGAAGCGAAAATGGAATTTTGGAAGTCAACATAGTAAGAAGCCCTGGCAAGGACAGCAAGGACAACAACGTCATCAACAGCAGCAATTTAATCAGGGACGATTCAAACAGCCTTTCGTCAATCAAGGCAGTTCATCTCAAACTTATCAAGGAATGTCTCCATGTTCCAAGTGTGGCAAGATGCATCAAGGGATATGCAAAGCTGGAAGTAATAGCTGCTATACTTGTGGTCAAGTTGGTCATTATTCGTATCAGTGCCCAACTAAACTGCAAGGAGCAGGAGGGAATAGAACATTTCAGAACCAGCCTCAGAAATTGAAGGCAATAGAAGTTGTTCCTCAGCAACGGCAGCAGCAACAAAATCGCCAAGGGCCGCGATTCCAGCAAAAGCAAAAGCAACCCCAGCAATTGAGAATGGAACCCCAGCAGCAATATCAAAGGGTTTTTGCTCTTGATCAGAAACCGTTCGACAAAGATCAAGGAAATTTGACAGGTATGGGTCAATTAAATGGCATACCTGTTATAATTTTATTTGATACTGGTGCATCGCATTCATTTATATCAGATGCATGCGTAGATAATCTTGGTCTTAAAGTAGAACGTGCTAGTCAAGACTTGAGAGTAACTACACCGTTAGGTAAATCTACCTCAGTTACTCGCATCTGTCCTAATATAGAGATTGAATTAGGATCTCTCAAGATGTTAGCGAAAACCCTAAATTTAATTAAAATGTGGGATGTAGATATTATCTTGGGAATGGATTGGTTGACCGAGAATTTTGCAAGCATTCAATGCAAGCAAAAGCAAATTTCATTTCATATGCCTGGTCAGGAACCAACTCTATTTTTCGGGATAGAAAGAAGTTGTAAGAAATCGCCGATTATTTCGGCAGTTCAAGCAAGGAGAGTGTTGAAAAAGAAAGATGTGAAAGCATATCTTATCTATCTCAACAAGAAGGAAGATAAGGAAAGTAGCATTGAAGATGTAGCTGTGGTCAAGGAATTTCAAGACGTATTTCCAGAAGTTTTGCCAGGATTGCCACCAGATAGGCAAGTAGAGTTCACAATAGATCTTGAACCAGGATCAGCTCCTGTTTCCAAGTCACCATACAGAATGGCTTCAAAGGAGTTGCAAGAACTGAAAATTCAACTGCAAGAGTTACTTGACCTAGGTTTCATTAGACCTAGTGTTTCTCCGTGGGGAGCACCAATTCTGTTTGTTAAAAAGAAGGATGGTAGTTTGAGGATGTGCATCGACTACCGAGAATTAAACAAATTGACCTTAAAGAATAAATATCCTTTGCCGAGAATAGATGATCTATTTGATCAGCTCAGAGGAGCAAGTGTATTCTCGAAGATTGATCTGAAATCTGGTTATCACCAATTGAAGGTTAAGCAAGAAGATATTTCCAAGACAGCTTTCAAAACAAGATATGGCCACTACGAGTTTGTAGTAATGCCATTTGGTGTGACAAATGCTCCAGCCGTATTTATGGATCTCATGAACCGAGTATTCCATGAATTCTTGGACAAGTTTGTCGTAGTTTTCATTGATGATATTCTCGTGTATTCAAAGAATGAATTAGAACACGAGGAACATCTACGAACTGTTCTGGAAAGGTTGAGAACCGAAAGATTATATGCCAAGTTTAGTAAATGCGAATTTTGGCTAAGAGAAGTACATTTCCTTGGACATGTTGTATCTTCTGAAGGAATCAAAGTTGACCCTTCAAAAGTACAAGCAGTTCAGGAATGGAAAGTTCCAACCACACCACATGAAATTAGGAGTTTCTTAGGTCTAGCAGGCTACTATCGGAGATTTATCGAAGGATTCTCCAAAATAGCTAAGCCAATGACCCATCTCCTAAAGAAAGAATCAAAGTTCAAGTGGTCAGAAGAATGTGAGGAAAGTTTCCAAGAACTTAAAAAGAGATTGACCACTGCCCCAGTGCCATCAGTTCCAAATTCGGATAAAGATTATGCTGTTTACACAGATGCATCAAAGAACGGACAAGGCTGTGTCCTGATGCAAGAAGGAAGAGTTATTGCATATGCTTCTAGACAGCTTAGACCTCATGAAATAAACTATCCAACTCATGATTTGGAACTAGCAGCAGTAGTATATGCTTTACAAATCTGGAGACATCATCTTTATGGAACGAAATGTGAAATCTTCACAGATCACAAGAGTCTCAAATATTTCTTTGAGCAGAAAGAATTAAATATGAGACAAAGAAGATGGCTCGAGTTAGTTAAAGACTACGATTGTAAAATTTCCTATCATCCAGGAAAAGCAAATGTAGTTGCTGATGCGTTAAGTAGAAAAGGAAAATCGGAATTTGGATTTCTTCTAACTCAAGAGAAAGAACTCATTAAGAGTTTCGGAGAACTGAGGTTAGAAGTAATTCTACCTCCGCAATCTGTTGAGCAAATAGTTGCAGCTATGGAAATAATTCCAGATTTAAGATTGAGAATTTCCAATGCTCAAAGAAAAGACGAGAAATTGGAAAAGTTACGAATGAAAATTCGTCAAAAGAAAAATGAAAATTTTAAGGAGGCAGGAGATAATGTTCTCCTGTATCGAGGAAGAATTTGTGTGCCGAATGATGAAGAATTAAGGAATGAAATCATGAGCGAAGCTCATGAAACTCCTTATTCAGCTCACCCTGGAGGCACCAAAATGTATCAAGATTTGAAACAAACATTTTGGTGGGAAGGAATGAAAAGAGACATAGCTTCTTTTGTGGAAAGATGTTTAGCCTGTCAACAAGTAAAGGCATTACATCAGAGACCATATGGGAAGCTACAACCTTTAGATATTCCAGAGTGGAAATGGGATAAAATTACCATGGATTTTGTAACTGGGTTACCTAGATCCAAACGAGGAAATACAGCGATATGGGTAATAGTGGATAGATTGACAAAATCTGCACACTTTATACCTATTCTCATAACTTATGGCGCAGATAAGTTAGCTCAGCTGTACGTGCGAGAAATTGTGCGATTGCACGGAGTACCTAAGTCGATCACTTCGGATCGAGACTCAAAATTTACTTCTCATTTTTGGAGAAGTATGCAAGAAGAATTAGGTACCAAATTGAACTTCAGTACGGCTTTTCATCCTCAAACGGATGGTCAATCAGAAAGAACCATTCAAATCTTGGAGGATATGTTGAGAACTGTTGTTCTAGATCAAGGAAGTCAATGGGAGCAAATTTTACCTCTTGTTGAATTTGCTTACAACAACAGTTATCAAATGACAATTGGCATGGCGCCCTACGAAGCCCTTTATGGAAAGAAGTGTAGATCTCCACTTCATTGGGATGATGTGGGCGAGAGAAAAATATTAGGGCCTGATTCAGTAGAAGAAATGATAAAGATTGTGCGTCAAATCAAACAAAGAATTAAAGAAGCACAAGACCGTCAGAAGTCTTATGCTGACGTCAGAAGATCAGCATTAGAATTTAATGTGGGTGATAAAGTTTTCTTGAAAGTTTCGCCTACAAGAGGAATTCATCGATTTGGTGTTAAAGGAAAGCTTAAGCCTCGCTATATAGGACCATATGAAATTCTGGAAAGAATAGGTCAAGTAGCATATAAGCTAGCTTTACCGCCAAGTTTTGGAAATTCACATAACGTGCTTCATGTATCTCAGTTGCGGAGATATATGTTTGATCCTGCACGTTATTCATCAAGAAGAAGTAGTCCTTGAACCAGATCTCAGTTATGAAGAGAAACCGGAAGCGATTTTGGATCGTAAGGTCCAGCAGCTTAGAAATAAATCGATCACGTCAGTAAAGATCAAATGGAGGCATCACGGACTAGAAGAAGCAACATGGGAGTTAGAAAGCAAAATGAGAGAAAAGTATCCCGAACTCTTCCAAGAGGTAAGCAAATTTCGGGACGAAATTTATTTTTAGGGGGAGAGAATGTAGTATCCCGTCTTTCTTAAGTAATTAAAATAATTAATCTTCTGAGAAAGACAAGAATTTTAATAAAATAAAGATTTTCTTTCCGAAAATTTTACCCGGCAGATATATTCTACCGGAAAAATGAGTTTTAATTAATTTTTATCGTCTCGGTTAATCCGAAACGAAGAAGTTTTTACATTTATCAATAGATGATAAATTTTTAGTCATTAAATGACTAAAAGAAGAATTTAATTTAATTACGTGAAATTTTACGTAATTTATCGTTTAAAAATTTAGTTTCGGTCGATTTGAAAATGCTTCGAATCTCCGATTCTTTCTGTGAGATTTTTATCTAAGGTTCGTGAAACCTTAATCTTAATTACTGTGTTGAGAAATTAGAGAGTTATTAGAAGATTAATTAGTTATTAATTAATTGAATTAATAACTAATTAAATGAATTAACCAAAACTTAGCTATTAAGTTTTAATTTTATAATAAACCTACCTATACATCTAGACCTAGGTTTATAAGTTATATTTAGCTAATTCTCTCTCACTCTCCCTCACTCTCGACACACACACACAGCACATCTCTCTCTCTCGATCATCTCTTCTCTCTCAATACACACACTCACACACACTTAAGAACACCATCTTGATCTTCAAGCTCAAAGATTTCAACTTCTAGCAATCCTCTCAAGTAGTCAAGTAAGCTTAGATTCTTCTCTTCCAAGCTCTTGATTCATGTCTTTGGTGGAAGAATTATATATATATATATATATATATATGTGTCGAAAATTTGTAAGAAATATGAAGAAGTAGTTGGATGATCTTGATTTCTTAGAATGATGTTTATATGATGATTTTATGATCAATTATTAAGCTTAAGATGATGCATGAAGAATTCTAGTTATGAATATATATATGTCGATTATTTTGGGAGAAACCCTAGAAATGATTAGTAAATCTTCATGTCTTAATATGATGCTTATATCATGATTATATGATGAATTGTGTGATTAAATTAGAAAAATCAAAACCTTAACCCTAAGTTGCATGAAAATCGAATTTTAGAAGAAAATGCTAAATTTTGATTCATGCATTGAATGATGATTTGTTCTTCATGAATTATGCTTAGAATATGATTATAAGATCAATTATGTAATTAGATTTAAGCATGAGAAACCCTAAATCATAATTGAGAATTTTCGAAATTGGGAAAAAATGAAGAACACTTGATGCATGAATTGTATGATTGATTTAATGATATAAATGAATTTAGTTAAGTATTTTAAGAATGTTTCATGTTGGAAGTAATTAAAAATTTCCAACCAATTTCATTTTAAAAAAAAAATAACCGATTAAATAAGAATATAAATTAGGGTTTAATAATGTAATGCTATATGATGAATTGGATGATTCAATTAAAGATATATGAGATTAATGAAGTATTTTAGATCAAGAGATAATGAAAAATGAGCTTGATTAACCCTAGAAACCCTAGAAAATCGAATTAGGGTTCTTAAATTAGGGTTGAAAGATTAATACTTAATTGAATGAAATTAAATGAAGAAATTAGCTTAAGATGATAATTAAGTATATTAGAAATTAAAAAGAAGAGAAAATAATTAAAGAAATATTAATTTTAAAATAACCGAAAATTTAAAATAAATAAATAAAATATTAAATAAATTTTAATCAAGAAATTAATTGCATTTATAAACTTCTTAATAAAAAAATTAAGTGTTATATAATTTTCTGGAAATTTAATTCAAAGAAATAAAGATTTTTCTATTTATGGTTGATTTTCCCGATTTGGGAATTTATATGTTTAATTGAGTTAATGTGTATATTTAAAGTATAATTATGTTTGTTATAATTAAAAAAAGGTATAGAATTAAATTGAAAATTTTCTGAATCCGTTAGACGGATTAAAATCGATTTAGTCAGTTGTGATGAATAGTAGTTTATAAATATTAATGTTGTATGAGAATTGATTAATATTGATGCTTAATGAGGAATTTAGATAGATTAAGATAGATTAAGAACGTTTGAAAAGTTAAGATAGGAATTCTCGAATTTCATCAAGTTACGACGTAGAAATTCGAATAGAATTTCGTTAAGAATATCGAAGTCGTTAGTCGATGAAAGCTCTCGTTCTAAAATCGTTATTCCGTTTCGATTAAAGGAGCAAGCGGAAGCGGGAGCAGAAACGTGAAGTAAAAGGGCTACAAGCGTTAGAGTTTAAAGTTTAAAGCTTAAGTTTATCAGGTGGGCTTTCTAAACTAAAATATGTGAAAAGCATGATATTGTATGTTTTATAAAGTTTTGATACTTGCCAAATGATTTTAAAAATGTTTAAGTATGTTACCATCTACTTCAGAAAGACGAATTCGGTTTCACGCAAGGTGAAATCTGTGTACACATTGGTAATCGTGCGCATTTCTTTGATAGGCCGATTATTCGTAATCGTGAGCCTTTCCTTGATATGCCGGTTACAAGTGATTGAGAAAGAGGCCTCTTTCTCATCACCATTATTTATTTGTAGATATGGTTCATACTGTTATAAATGTCTGCAGACAAATGAGTTTTGAAAAGAAAATATTTTTAGCATTTTACGAGTTGTTTTCAGAAAATCCTCGTATTATGTTTTATGGCAAGTTTTCACATATAGCTGTATTCAGCAAAGTTTTCAAATGTTTTCGGCATGTGTTCACTGAGTACGTAGTACTCAGCCCTGCATGTTATTTCTAAAACGTGCAGGTTAGCAGGGATGCAGATGACGAAATTTGGATGGATGTTGGTTGTTGTTGTTAATATTTTGAAAAATAAAGAGCCTAGATTATATGTCGTCATACATATAGTCTTTCGTATTCCGCTGCCATGTTAAGATGATTTTTTTAAAATTATGATGAAGTTGTTTAAACCCTAGAGTCGATCTATGTTTTGATAGTCGAACTCTTTTGTCACAGTTTGCGTGAAACTTAGTCTTGATATGTATTTAATAAAATCTCTATTCCATGAAGCTTTGTCGAACTCGAAACATTTTTCTTTATCTTGTTTTCTTGATCCTCAAGTCATTATATCATCTTCTTGATCAATTGTCGATTATTTGGTTGATCAGGTCTTTTGATTCCGAGTGATTCGAGTTGTGTTTATTGATATGTATGTCATTTTGAATTCAGTTGATCGTCTCGAGTCATATATGTCGTATTATTCTATAATGATGAGTTGTTAAGTATGGTTATTCTTCTGAACGATAGCCGGGTCGCTATCTTAATTTCCTTTGTTAATCATAAATTGTGTAAGTCGTGGGACCTACCGGCCTTGACATCTAATATCGAGGTTCGGGCTGCGACAGTTAATCTCGTCTCGGATGATCCGAGAAAGATTACGAATGTGTTTAGGATTATGTGCTTATATGTTTGGATTTTATTTGAAAAGTGTGTGTTTAATTTGAAGATTTGATTTCTCCAGAGATCGTAAAATTTCTCCAGCAAATTATTTTAGTTACGAATTTTATTTCCGAAAATTTCTTGAGAAAGCTTATATTAGGGTTTGAGAAACCCTAATATTATTTATAAGTTCGAAATCTTTTTAATTAAAGCTGTGATGATTATTTATTGGATGTTTGATTAATTAATTAGAGAATTAATAATCAATTAAAGTAAGATTTATATGCTTAATGTTTAATAAATTAATTAAGCTAATTTATGAAGCATAATATTCCTAGGAAATAAAGCTTGTCTTATAAGCTTTATTATTAATTTCTAATTAATTTAATCTAACAATATCTAAGAGAATAAATTATAAGATATTGTTAGTATTAAATTTAATTCATAATATCTTAATTTAGATATTATAACACTAAAATCAAATTACTAACTAATAAGGAAGTGACACCTCACCTTATCCAAAATGCAATGATGATGAAGATATTAGTCAAGATTAGCATGCTACATACGTGTGTTTAAGTTCAATGTATTTGGACTTAGCTATTAGTTAAGTGTGTTAGCATCCATCTTCATCCTCATTTTCTCTTCCTCAAACTCTCGACACACACACGGCAACACACACTCAATCACACACAAGCTTCATTGAAGAAGCTTCACCAAGCTCAAGAAATCAAAGAAATTAGCATTCAAATTAATCAAGAAGGTTAGATCTTTCACTAATCAAGTTCTTAGCTCAAGATTGAGCATAAAAATCCATCTTCTTTTTCAAAATTTATGAAAAATATAGAAAAATAAGGGATTTTTAATTTTGATACTTGATGATTAAATTGATGGATTATTTGAGCTTAGAAAATTATTTTAAGCATGTTTAATGTTGGAATTAATCAAAGATTTAAGACCCTTTTATTTATTTTGGAATTACCGAAAATTAATGAATAAATTAGGGGTTTTTGATTGTTGAATTTCATGATCAAATTGATGATTTATATGAGTTCATGTGATGTATATAAACATGTTTAGTGATTGAATTTAGCTAGCTTGATCATTTGTTAATTAATTTAAAAAGGGCCGAAATTAAGGGCTAAAACTAAGAATATTTTATTTAATCTTACATGCTTGAATTGATGTTTAATTTGAGCTTATATGATGTTTTTGAACATGTTTATACATGAATTAAATGAGTTGAAACTCCCTGGCCTAATTTGTAAGAAATTCGAAATTAATGGTCTTGAAATTGAGAGTTTCTGGAGTTTAATTGCTAGCTTAAGTCAGCTGGACCCAGCCAGCTTGATTAACTCAGCTGGATCCAGCCAGCTTGATTAACTCAGCTGGACCCGATCATTGGAATTACCGGAACCTGGTCATTGGAATTACCCAGTGACTCGATCGGCTTGATTAACTCAATTTGGACCCGTCATTGGAATTACCCCGTGACTCGATCGATTGGATTTACTCAGCTGGAATTACCCAGCTGGACCCAGTCAGCTGGATTAACTCAGCTGGGTCCAGCCAGCTCAGTTTTTCCAGCCAGCTCAGTTTTTCCAGCCAGCTCAGTTTTCCAGCCAGCTCAGTTTTCCAGCCAGCTCAGTTTTTCCAGCCAGCTCAGTTTTCCAGCCAGCTCAGTTTTCCAGCCAGCTCAGTTTTTCAGCTAGCTCAGTTTTCCAGCTAGCTCAGTTCTCCAGATAGCTCAGTTTTCCAGCTAGCTTTGATTTTCCAGTCAGCTTGATTTATCCAGCTGATCTTTGCTCAACTTGTTTTCAGTTGTTTCTTCCGTAAACTCAAAAGTTAAAATGTTAGCTAATTTTTCCTAATGATACGTTAATGATGAGTTTAAGAATTAATGATACGTCATTAATGAGCTTACATGTCAAAGACATATATTGATAATATAATGTTAAGCTTAAATGTTATCAAAGAGCTTAAGCATTTTTTTTATATGCTAAAATAAATAAAGAAAGAGCTTAATGATTAATGAGATGCTTATATGAAGAAATGAAATGTTTATTTTTTTTATGATATGATAAGCTTAAGTGTTTAATGATGTAAATAGTATGAGTTTAAATGTTAATAAAGTGTTTATATGCTTAAGTATGAGATTAAATGATGAAATATGTAATTTTATGTTTCTAAGTGTTTCTTGATGTTGTGATCGATTAGTTATCGATTAAAGAGTTAAGTAAAGTAGAAAAAGTATTAGAAAAGTTAAGTTTTGCATTGCCGAGAGAAAACCCTAGAAAGCCGAGTCGAAGTAGAGTATTCGTATTATGGCAGCAGTGCATCGCTCATTTCTTTGTTTAATTCTTCTCGCTCTTATGTTAAAACCAAATTCTTAAATGAAGGCTCGAGCGGGACCGTAAATCGAGGGAAAAGCCGAGAAGCAAAAGTGTAGTTAAAGTAGCTTCAATTTAGGTGGGCTTTCTGAACTAAAGAAATAAAGAATGTGATATTATGATTATATATATGTGTGTGATGATTTTCAAAGTGATTGACTTGCCAATTTTTGAAGTTTTTGTATGATACCATCTATCAAAGAAAGACGAATTCGGTCCTACGTAATGTAGGATTTGTGTACACTATGTGGTAATCGGGAGCCTTCCTTTATGGTGGGACGATTACAAGTATTTGAGAAGGAGGCCTACTTCTCAACACTCAAAAGTTATAGTAGATGTAGTACATACATGATAAGTATTTTGACTGCGCAGTCACTTATAATGAAAGGAAAAGATTTGAGCATGCACAGGTTTGTTTAAGTTACTTGTGCTATGCTTTATGGCAAGAGTCAATCTATAACTCTAAGCAGCAAATTTTTCAATTATTTTGGCTTGTGTCCACTGAGTACAAATAAAAATAATGGATGGAGGATGCGCCACGTAGGACCCGAATCGTATTAATAATATATAGATAGATAGGAATGTTTAAAATAATATATTTCAAATATATTAATTAACAATGGTAGTATACATTAATATATAAGTTTTATATACTAATAACCGTTGTATATATGTAATATAATCATACGTGTTAATCTGAATCCACTTTGCCAATTAGCTTTCGACTATCTGTTCCATTCAGGTCGTTGGTTGAGGTTGTGCAAGATTCTTAATGTCGTGTGTTTCATCTAATAATCTACTTTTTTTTTTTTTGAGAAAGAAATAAACTTTTAATAAACTAAGTCAAATCGATGGAAACAATATCAAGAAGCCAAGACGACAAGTCCGACTTCCAAATCATTACATCTTGATATTCAAAAGCAAAATTCGTTAAACTATGGGCCACCATATATACCTCTGGACGAGTAATCTACTTTTAATATAATCTATGTTGTATGGGTGCGTGGGGGCGGGTGCGGGGGCGATACGATACGGGTGTGTGAATACGGAATTTTGAAAATTATAGGGTGCGATTCGGCAAGGATACGTCTAATATTAATATTTTATTATATATAAGTAAGTAACACTTATAAAATAATTTAAATTTAAATTTTCATAAATTATATGTATGTAATTCATTTTCTTTAACCCAAAACTTAAGCATTTTCAATTATATAATTTAATTAAGTAACAAAATATCAATTCAAATATCATTAGTCCAATAGAGAAACCATAATTCAAATAAAGTTATCAAAGTCAACCTCATACACTCACTTCACCCATGGGATTCGCGAATTTTACATGAAGGATTTGCGAATCCGATTAGTTTTTATTCTTTATTTGGAAGGATACGCCACGTGGCAAATCAGGTGCGAATCCCACGAAAATCCGATGAGAATCGCACCCTAACGAGAATCCGATATGATTATATGATATTTTTAAAAGAATCCGTGCATCATACTTTTAATTATATAAATATAGTTATATCTTGCCAACATCATTTGTAAAGAAGTTGGAACTAACAAACTAATCAATAAAGTGAGAATCGGTAGTAAATTTAACTAGTTTCAAGAATTATGCGTATCAACTAAAAAAAATAATATTGAGAATTTGATTTAGGGGTTTATCCATAAAAAAATTAAAAAATAAATACGAAATACTTAAATATTAATCATAGAAAATAAGAGAAAGGTTAATATATTTGTTTAGCCATGTACACGTAAGAAGGCCCTTGCGATTAGTTGAAGTGTTACGGAAGAATTGCTGGTTCAACATTAAAAATTGTCTATTATTAGGTTGTAATCTTTAATAAAAATAAACGTTTAAGTTTCTATATGTCAATCAACAATATGCTCTTTCTATATTTGTATATATATTCCATATCAATATATTCAGGGCTTGTTTGCTATGGGTGATTAGGGTGTATAATATATATTATACACCCTAATATCTTGTTTGGTACAAAGTATAGGGCCCTTTATAAAATTCGGGCCCGTTGAATTATACCTATTGTTGTTATTATCTAATACCACCTATAAGATGGTATAAATAATACTGCAACTAAATATAAGAATAAATTACTATAATTTCACCCTTTTACCATAATTAATATGTTTTGCAGAGAATTTAATACATCATACCAAACACAATATTAATTCTTTATATGTATTAAGATATCCCAGCCAATCATATCAAGCCTTATCACATACTTCGTAGCAAACGAGCCCTCAATATATTGTGTGGAATTGACTTAAGACCCGGAAGGAAGGGACGAAGGGTTGAAGAGAGAGAGAGAAACAAGGAATGGAACAAAAATAGAGCTGTCAAACGGCCCGATTTCGGGCCGGGCTGGGCTCCACAAATCTAGGCCAGCTGAAATTTCGGGTCGGCCCGGCCCGGCTCGGCCCGGTAAATTTATACTATAAAATGGTTTTTCGGGCCAGGTTGGGTTTCACTTTTTTTGGCCCGGAAGATTTTCGGGCCGTTCCGGCCCTGCCCGATTTTTCCAAAAAGCCTGGCGGGCTCGGGCCGGCCCTGCCCAGCCCGGAATTTTGCCAGCCCTAAACAAAAATAATCCTATTTCACAAAATTGGGTGTATATATAGTACTCCCTCCCTCCCGCATTAGTGTGGTGCAAGGAGTGAGGCACGTGTTTTAATAAGGCACGGGTTTTAATAAAAGGTAAGTAAATATTTGATAGGGTATTTTTAGTGGAGAAAGGGACCCACAATTGTTAGTGTTAGTGAGATTTTTCAGTGGACCTATTGTAAATATTAAAAGCTTTTAAGGGTATAAGAGTAAAAATCATGTACTAAAATAAATGAACCACACTTATGGGGGAGGGCCCGAAATGACAAACTAATCACACTTTTAAAGGATGGAGGGAGTATAACAATGTCCGTGCCAACACAAATTAAAATTTTTTGTAAATCAATCCGCCATTGATATTGGTAAATGCTTCGTTGAATGTACAATCCATTAATTTTTTAACCAGTTTTAATTTTTTTTTTCTGAATTGATTATCATTGTCGTTTCAATTAATGTTATAGTTGAATTGAACATGGCCAAAATGAACTCTTTCTGAGGTACGGTTCAAGGAGTAGTGTAGTTGAGCAAAAAAAATTTAAGGGTATTCAAGTCATTTTAGTTGAGCCAAGTAGTATTAAAACTCCCTATTATATCATTTATGAATTTATTTAAATTTTCAAATTAATTTTTTCTTACGTGTCAATTAAAAGAGACAAAAATTAGAATAGTCATATCACTTAGTAAAACACAATAGTTGTCCACAAACATAGTTTTTACAAATTATAGCAAACATTTGTCTTTTTGGACCCTTTTACCATTACTTTTGACTTTTTTTATCTAACTTTACATTCTCTCTCCTCTATCATCTTCTACCTTCAACAACTCAAATTTGTACCAACGTACCACCATTATCTCTCATTCTGCCACCGCCGCCGCCATCACCACTACCGCGAAGTATGATTTTTGTGTTTTCGTACTAATGTACCACCTCCCGCCTCGGATTCCGCCACCGCCACCGCCACCAGTGCGGCAACGATATACGATTTTTATGTTTTCGTATCATCGTACCACTGCCGCCACCACCTCCATCACCTCGGCAGCAAAGTACAACTTTTGTATTTTCATACCAACGTACCATCATCTACTTCCCATTCCGCCACCACCACCACCATCAATGCGGTGGCGAGGTACGATTTTTGTATTTTCGAATCATTGTACCACTATACACCTTTCAGTCCGCCACCACCACCACCACCGCTGCCACCAAATCTATCATTGAGGCATCGAGGTACGATTTTTGTGTTTTCGTACCAGCGTACCACCGTCAACCTCCCATTCTACCACTGTCACCGCCACCACCACCAGTGTGGCGATGAGGTACGATTTTTGTATTTTCGTACTATCGTACCACTATCCACCTCCCAGTTTGCCACCACCACCGCCGTCACCACCTCCATCACCGTGGCGACAAGGTACGATTTTTGTATACCACCATCCATCTTCCCTTCCGTCACCGCCACCGCCACCACAAGTGCGGCTGCCACCATCTCCATCACCGCGGCGGCGAATTACAATTTTTGTATTTTCATACTAACATACCACCGTTCACCCCCTATTCCGTCATTGTCACTACCACAAGTGCGGCGGCGAGGTACGATTTTTGTGTTTCCGTACCAGCAAACCACCGTCCACCTCTCATTCCGCCACCACCGCTGCGATGAGGTATGATTTTTGTGTTTTGTATATTCGTACCAGTGATAAACGCTCATTTTGCATGATTTTCACTTGTTCTTTTATGCATGTTTTGATAAGATTATGCACTTATGTGACGTCTTTTGGTTTGTTTTCTTAATTATTTTGTGATGTCACGTTTGAGTATAGTTTTATGTGTTTTATGCAGATTTGAGTGTTTTGGAGTAGCTCATGATCAAAGAGATAATTTGAGATCTAAGGGCAAGGTGATTGGGCTAAAGAATCGTGCACAAGAAGCAAAAGATGAGAGGAGCAAGGAAATACATAGTGCAAGGTTTACAAATTGAGCGATGTAGAAATGAGGTTCAGCTCGTTGGGAGTTCGTAGGCGGAAACGGATTCAAGTTCAGAGTTTTAACGAAGGAGAACGTGCCGAAACGAGTTTTCTACACGAAAGAAGGCGAAAACGGCGACCTGGAGGCTGGATCGCCATCTCTAAAATTTTACCGTGCATAACCGGAGACCGGGCCAATGATCGTTGGCTGGGTCGTCGGAATGGTCTGTACTGTGCACAAAGTTTGCAATATCGGCGATCGATCCGGCGATTCCGGATTGCCAGTTTTGCTTCTTGGTCGGTATTGTGCGATTTTTGTCTTTCTTTTGGATTTAGGTTTTGAATCTCATCTATAAATAGGACTTCTCATAATAGTTTGAGATTTTTTACATCTTTTTACATACTTTGAATTATTTTTGCTCTTTAGATTTGTTTTCAAGTTTTTAGCTAGTTATTTACTTTTTCTTGGACAAGATTCGCGATTGAAGATTGAAGATATTCAAGACGAGATCAAGGATCCGAACCTCGGTTTTTCTAATTAGTATCTTTAATTATGTTTTTCTTTTATTTATTTATTGAAACTCTAGTTATGAGTAGCTAATTTTCTTTTGTTGATCCTAGGGTTTGTAAGACTCAATTGAGATTATGTTTTTGATTTATTGATTCCAATTTTCCTTTCAATTTATGGTTTGTGATTCTTGGTGATTTATTCATGTTTAGATAGCTGACCACTATTTATGCATGCTAGTTGTTCAATTAAATACTTAGCGGGTTTAGTTGATCAATGAAACTCAAGAATGCATGACATGAGTGATTATGAGACCTAGCGGAGATTAATTCATTCATAGGAGGTTATAGATCTTTTGTGCTTTTTGGAGTTAGTAGACTATCTTGAGATTTAGCGGAGATAGATACTTTGCTAATCTACATTTGCATGACTTGTCGAGAGAGAACTTGTGAATATATTTGTGATTCCTTCACCTAAATTGAATTAAAATTGGTAGTTGGGTTAATAAGTTAATTTCGTTGTTGATTTTGAGTCGATGCATTCCCTAGGATCAATCTTTTATCTTTGATATTTTATAAATTCGTTCCTTTGTTATTTGCTTTGCTCTTAATTAATTAATTTCTTTTTAAGTTGAAAATAAAATCCAAAATCAAAATAATCAAGAGCTTGAATAGTAAAGAGGTTTCCAAATTTTATTTCCTACTATATTTTCGATTTACAGTCCCTGTGGATACAATATTCGATTTACTAACTGTCTACAATTGCACCGTTTAGTTGCGGTATATATTGCTAAGATTTTAGTGATCAACCAGCGTACCACAGTTGTCTCTCATTCTACCTCCGCCACCGCCACCACTGTGGATGTGAGGTACGATTTTTGTATTTTCGTACCACCATCCGCCTCCCAATCTGCCACCGTCACCACCACCGTCTCTGCCACCACCATAGTGACGAGGTACGATTATTGTATTTTTGTACCAACATACCATCCGTTTGCCTCTCATTCCGCTACTGCCACCTCCACCGCCATCACTGCGACGGTGAGGTACGACTTTATTATTTTCGTACCAACGTACCACACAATAAACCTGGTACCCCCGGTACGAATATCGACATTTCGTACCGGTGTATCACTTTGTAAGAACTGGTACCCCATGTAATGAAATTTATATTTCGTACCGACGTACCGTATTTTAGAAGGGTATCCGACACGAAATATGTAATTCGTATCATTTGTACTGTGTAATGTATAATTTTATACTGATTTATTTGTGCATCAAGCAATATACCAGATACCATTTACTTGAATTATTTGTGGACTGTTTACTTTTGAATTGAGTTTGAACATTTACATTCGATCTTGATACGAATATGATATATAGATCATTTGTACATATAGTACAAACTATTGGTAGTACGGAATATGTTCATTCGTACCAAGTATCTGCATATCTAAATTAGACAAATTACAAAAAATATACAATTAGAACAAACATACTAATAATACTAATATTGTAGTAAATGGTTTACAAACCAGAAATTGTAGCAAATAATTTACAAATAAGAATTGTTCATGCACCAATCACTAAGAATTGTTCATTTACTAACTGAATCTCTACGGTAAGTGTTATTTCATCTGTGTTGAAACAATAGATGCTCCCAACCAAAACATTGATTTATTGAGATCTTGTAGAACATCATGACCAAATTCACCCAAAATCTTGCACATAATCATCTATGATGTCCATTGTACCTTCAAAACTAAAGCAAAAAAAAAAATTAATAATAATAATTAGAATATGATACTAGTATAAATCATTCATTCCAATATACCTGGTACGACTGGTATAATACACCAGTTTGTAACAGTCATACCAATCAGCACACCTTGCTAACATGGTAACATATTGATACGCTAGTATAATGGATCTATTTGTAGATCTGAAGCACGATGCCAACGAGAAGCTTCTGATTGGTAGAAAATTACAGGAGAGAGAAAATCACGATGGAAGAGTTAGGGTTCGGGAGAGAGAAAGTCATAAGAGAAAGGGTGAAGGATGGGACGACATGATGGATGAATCGAGAGAATGAAGGAGACGACGGTGGCAGCGGGGAATAGAGGCGATGGCGGTGGTGGCTGCGAGAGAGAAAGTAAAGAATGGAAGGAGAGAGAAAGTGAGAGGAAAGAACGCAGCTGGAGAAGTAGAGGAGAGAGAATGGAGAGAAAAAATAATGAAGAAAAAGAGAGAGAGAGAGAAGTAGACATTTGGTCAAAAGTAACGGTATTTGGTCGGAAAAGATAAATGTTTATTATAATTTGTAAAAACTAAGTGTTTGTGGATAACTATCTTTTTTTACTAATTAATTTGACCATATAGGTGGATTTCCTCGAATTAAAATACCACATGAGCTAGCTTCACATTTAAGTTGACTCATTAAAAGATAATTACTAATATGGGTGGAGCGAGTTTACTTCATCAGCATTGTTATTCTCATTGATTGAATGTCTCTTTTGTGAGAAAGGTTGGATAAAACATCAACACTCATATAATCTGTAAGACATATTCTACAATATCTTCTCAAGAAATCATCAAGCTGGATATTCATTTTAAAATAAAATCTTAAAATGATACAAAATATAAGTTAGTTACATATCCATGTTGAAACAAAATCTTAAAATGATAACAAAATTTCATTTTTAGTAACTAATTTGGTACAAACCACACAATTTGGTGATATTTTAGAAAATTAACTTAGATTCTAGTTTTCTTCATTCTTGGAATTCATTTCTAGATTCAAACAATAATAAATATTTTATTCACTAAATTCTAATTGGTGTCGGTTTTAAAAATTATGTGTGTTCTTACTCCAAAACCAAAAGAATAAGGAAAATAATCAAATTTATGGAAAGTACCTATAATGGCTAGATAAACCGGAGAAAAAATCAATACTCTATAATACGCTCTCATACTAAATAAATAAAGTATTATTTGCACCCGTTCTTATACAACTCAATACCACATCAACATCTTCATCACTTCAAAATCCTTCTAAAATGTTAATTCCTCCAAATTAATTTCAACTCCGACCACTTTTTTTTTTTTTTTTCCTTTTCCTTTTCCCGAAAAATAATATAATTTGGAAATTACGTGTATGATGTTTAACACGTCATATTTTTGTCTAAATTACATGAGCTAAAGTAGAAATTAGATCAATTTGAAAATTACGTGGCATTGTTACTACATCTAGTGCACTTATATAACAATAAAATATGAAATATAGTGTGCGTGAGTTGGCCTAGCGGTAGAGTGGTTAATGTTCGGGCCAAAGGTTACGGGTTCAAGTCCACCGTCAAGAGGCCTTTAAATTTCTTGTAATGTTTGTTCAAAAATAAAAAATACGAAATATAGTGTGCGTGAGTTGGTCTAGCGGTAGAGTGGTTATTCCTTAGGCCAAAGGTCTCAGGTTCAAGTCTACCGTGGCACGGTTATTAAATTTAATGTTATACAATTAAAAAAAAATACGAAATATATATATATTTATACATTATAAATAAAAGGTATGGATGTTGATCAATTATAATAAAATTATTAAACGTGATTTGCTTGCAGGTAGTTATAGGATTTTTTTTAAGGTGAAAATCTTTAGTCTTTAATTAAAGTCTAGAAAATATTTAGTTTCTCTTGTTATTTATCTAAACAATCACTACAAAAAAAACTACATTTAACGACGGAAAAATCCGTCGCAAAATCATGATTTTCCGTCGCTAAACGACTCTAACGACGGAATAGCGACGGAAAACGGTCGACGCGAAATGGCTCGTCGTTAAGACATTTAACGACGGAATTTAGGTTCCGTCGCTATGGTAGCGACGGTTTTGTGACGGAAATTCTGTCGCCAACAATACGTCGTCAAGTTCGTCGTCATGGATCAGTGACGGAATAGCGACGGAAATTTCCGTCGCTAGTAACGACGGAATAAAATCCGTCGCTAAACCTATTATCATTAGCGACGGAATTTAACTTTTTTATTTATTTATTTATTTATTTTTTGCTGCTGCTCTAATTTTAGTTTAGCAAAGTAGCAAAAATTGCAAAGTAACAAAAAATAAAATTTCAAAATATTAAACTTTAAAAATATGAAATAAAACAGGGAAACAATATATGTCCACAAGAAAAATGGTATAAATTTCTTTACTTAACATAGAGCCAATTCGTGCATTGAACTTGTTAAAATCTACAAACAAACTAACGTACTAAGTTGTATTCTAAATTCACTCGGTATACAAGAGTTGAGCTTCACCCATCTCCTACTTCAACCGAATAGTGGAGCTCTCCAACTTCATCTCCAGAAAGCTTCTTTCATCCATTGAGCTACTGTTAACAAAATTCAAAACCTCCTCAACAGAGAACGGCAAGATTCATGAATTAGAAAAATGTATAGATCTATTTATCAAAAAGTTGGAAAAAAAACTTACAGTAAACAATTGTGGACGAATTCTTCAATTATCTTTACTAACCAATAGTTCAAACAGTAAAAGAAAGCAAAATAACATTAACATTCTTACATAAAATGCCCCAATTTATGCCTCAGGCAGGTTTAAGCAGAAAAACCCCAAAATTAAAATTGACAACAATCGGGAAACTCAAACTCACGGGAGATCAGAGAGCACCAAGAATGCAATTAGTAAAGGGATAGAAAGATCTAGATACAGGTTTGTACATACGTAAACATGGAGAGACTTACCAAGAGAGACAGAAAGAGGCGGTGCGGCAGTGACAGTCAAGGTCAGGGCAGTGGAGAAGTCCTACAACAGTGACGAGCGGCGCTCCGGCGAGGCGCCGAACTGTGGCAGTGAGGAGCTTAGAGTGAGAGAGAGAGAGAGAGAGACATACACACACACACACACAAAGAGAGAGAGAGAGACCGATTGTTTGGGTGAGGGTGTGGCAATGCCGGAATGAAGGCTTTGCCGGCGGTCAGAGTCGACAATCGAAGAGGGTTAGGGTTGTGATGGTCGACGGCCGCACCGGCGACTGCACGGCAGAGGATAGAGAGAGAGAGAATGAAAGAGGGAGATAGTGAGAGGCACAATGAAATTAAAGAGAGATAGAGAGATAGGGTGACTTACCTGTCGACGGTGAGAAATAGACGGAGCGGCGAGAGACGCGGGACGAGAGACGACAGAGATTTGGGAATTTCTGAAACTAGGGCTCGTCTGATATAAAAAGCAGAGTTAACGACGGAATTATTCCGTCACAATTCCGTCGTTAAGTTTTAAGTTTACGACGGAATAATTCCGTCGTTACGTTAATCATAAATTAAAAATAAATAAATTTAATACTCACGACGGAAATATTCCGTCGTAAACTTAAAATTAAAATTATAAAATTATATTTTTATATTAACGACGGAACATTCCGTCGTTACACGATAAATTCAAATTTAAATTTTATTAAATAAAAATTGCGACGAAATAATTCCGTCGTTAGTTTATTTAAAATAAAAAAATTGAAAAATAAAATGTTAGCGACGGAATTTCCGTCGCTAAGACCGTCGTTAGCAGGATTCCGTCGTAGTTCCGTCGTGCCTTCCGTCGTTATTTCTAGCCCAGTGTTTCCGTCAAAAGTCCGTCGTTATTCCGTCGTTAGTTGTGACGGATTTGTTTCCGTCGTTAAGTTCAGTCGTTATTTCAGCATTTTTTGTAGTGAATGTGGTTAGCGTTTAATCATTCCGAGTCGTTGACCATTGTAGAGGACATTAATGATAACCCAAAACAAAGAGGTCAAGGTTCACTCATGTGAACCTGTTTAGAATATATAACTATACATGTTTCAAATATGATTAATACTCTCTTTGTCTCACCAAATATGTCATGTTACTGTTCGGCACGAGTATTAAGAAGAAGGGTAAAAAGTTAGAAAATGTGTAGGTTCCATCACTTTTGAAGAGTTAATTATTTCCTTATATGGAAATAAGACAAGTTCAGTGGGAATACCCAAAAAAAGAAAATGAAGATAAGTTCAGTGGGACGGAGGGAGTAAGTAATTTTTCTATCCATTTTCTTCTCATATAGGAATACTCGATAATTACCTATACTTTTTTAAATATATAAATTGTCAAAATAATAAAACATAAGTTATTACAATAATAGGTTATTTTTTTCAATAAAAATTTGAATATTACAAACTAAACATAATTAATAATGAATACCATAAAATAATAAAAGATAAAAATTAAATTTGAAGTATAAATTTGAGAAACATACAATCTATGGAGCCTATTTAATTATGACTATATAAATGTACCCAAATTATATAATCTATGATATCTATTTCATTTAAATTTATATATATGTACCCGTTTCAAGCTCAATTAAATATGAATAAAATATTGAGAAAATGTGGTTCATTTTATTTATGTTCTAATTGATTAAGTATTTTAACAAATCAATGTGAAATTCCTTTTATTTAAGTTTTTAGAAAAATATTAAAAATATAAAAAAAACACGTTAGCATGTCGATTAACGTTGGTCACCCATTTAATTTGAAATCACATTTGACTTTACCCAAATATATGTTAGTCCATACTAATAATCCAATTGTTTTCTCCAATTGGTGAAGTTTTCTAAAAAAAATTAATGTAGGATTACTTTGATTTTAGATTTTAGAAAAATATGAATAGAAAATTAAAAAAAAAAATCCACGTAAACATAACTCGTTCAAAATTATCATTCAATAAAATTAATAAAATTATTGGACATAATTTATGATACGTTAATTACATTAAGAAAGATATTGTTTGATATATATCTCATCTTTCTTAGTGCACACAAGTAAGTTAACATATTCTCCAATTTGTGAAATTTACTAAAAAATCATGTGAGGTGCATTTTTATTTTTTATTTTTAAAATAGGAATAATAAATGGACCCGATTAACATTTCCATTACTAATTAATCAAATATAAAATTCAAGACGTATTTTTGTGTATTTCGTTTGTTCCAATATTATACTCTCTCCTTCTCATCCATAACGTCCCGTTTCTATTTTAGTCCGTCTCATTCATAACGTTCCCTTTCTAAATAAGGAAATAATTATGGCCTTAATCATCTAATATTAGTTTGGTTAAATAATTAGGAAACTAATACTAGATGATTAAGGTGTAATACCCCGCTTTTTCATAACCAATTCTAGTAATTAATTAAGAACTCGCCCGAGATAATTAAGCTGCGAGAATTTAGGAAGAAAACAAGTTCCAGCAATTTAAATCTTTCGGCAGCCCTAATTTGCCGAATTTAAAGAATTTAAGATTTTATCTCGTCTCAACTAATCTGAAATGAGATGTCAAAGATCATTATGATTATGTGTTTTTATATTTGCACTTATTTGAGAAAATATGTGCTATATTTGAAGTGTTTGATTTTCTCGGAAATTATGAATTTTCTCCAGCAAGTTATTTTATTTTCGGATTTTATTTCCGAAAATTTCTTAAGGAAGCTTATATTAGGGTTTGAAAAACCCAAATAAATATTATAAGCTCGAGAGTTTAAGAATTTAAGCCGTTATGATTATGATTAATGTTTAAGTGATGTTTAATTAATTAATTAGAAAATTAATTAATTAATTAAAGTAAGATCAATATGCTTAATGTTTAATTAATTAATTACCTGATTAATTAATTAATTAAACTAAGGGACTATGCTTGATATTTTAGATGAAGCTTATCTTGTAAGCTTTAATTTAATTTTTATTTAATTTATTCCCATAATATCTAAGGGAATATTTGCTAAGATTTGTTAGCAATAAAATTAAATCAAAATATTTTAATTTAGATTTGATAAGATACATAAGATCTTGATTTAGATCTTATCTCCTAATATGTAATTAAGTTCAATGAATGTGCTAAGTGTGTTAGCATGTATTTATATCACTCATCTCTCTTCTCTCTAACACACACACACGCATAACACACATATACTCACCTTATCCAACATCATAATTACTTATGTTGGATGCTTAGTCAAGGTAAGTGTTGGTCCCAAGACGGATACCT
Source organism: Agastache rugosa (assembly GCA_031470985.1). Classification (NCBI taxonomy): domain Eukaryota; kingdom Viridiplantae; phylum Streptophyta; class Magnoliopsida; order Lamiales; family Lamiaceae; genus Agastache; species Agastache rugosa. The sequence goes on along the minus strand of CM062606.1, from coordinate 29,187,063 downwards.
TGGTGTAGAGGGGGGGGGGGTGAATACACCAAGGTTTAAAAAATTTTCCAAGTTAAAACTCTTTTCAGAGAGCAGGCTGTGTTCGATCCAGCTGGATGACAGCTTGATCAACACAGCTGGCTGTGTGTGTGTGTGCGGAATGTGGTGGATTTGGAAAGTCCGTCTGTTGCTTCAAATATATTGCAAATCTTTGTTTCACTTTTCAGTTAGTCAGTTTATGCAGCTTGAGATGTATGCGTGAGAAGTTAGTTGAATGCATAAATAAAGCAGTAAAGAACAAAGCAATTTTAACGTGGTTCGGAGTAACACCTCCTACGTCCACGACCAGGTTCACTGGTAATTCACTACCACTTGGTTTCCAAGTACCAAGCAACTTCACAACTCGAACCTGAGTTTTGTTCCAACAGTTTACGGGCACTGTCAAGCCTACACCTTCAGTTTACGGGTACTGAAGAACCTAACCACTCGAATTACACGCTTCGAGCAAGCGTACCTTTACCTAACCTTTCTGGGTTTGGGTTTGGGTATGGGGTTTTCAACTATGAACGAGTTCTTACAATGAAGAACAAAGAGTATGATGAACTCGTTCAAACTAGGCTTAATATATTTCTACTCTGATCTATTCTGCCTAAGACTGAATATGTGAACAACTAAGAACACAGCTGACTGGCTGGGTGTTCTTGAAAGATTTAGCTTTGAAGATCGTTGTTCATTTTTCTATTTGCTCTTTTATTTCTTCAGTCGACTTGCCAGCTTCTTCTCTTCAATGGTGGAGGAGAGATATATATAGGTGGAGATTCAAACTAGCCGTTGGAATAGAGCCGTTTGAATCATACCTACTCTTGTTGACTTTTGGCTTTTACCTACGAAGTAGGTCTGTATCTGCAGAAGCTAGTTCTTCTCTGATCTGACTGCGTCAGATAAGATCTTCTGACATCGGGATCTTGTCTTTGAGAAGGTCTTCGTCTTCCAGCTGCCAAACGTCTCAGCTGTATTTTCAGCGGCTTGGACTCTGCTGTGTCTTGATTCTGAGCTGTCTTTAGACTCCGTGTCTTTGTATCATCAGCCGTGTCTTCAACTCGAACCGTGTCACGACTGAGCTGTGTTTTAGACCTGAGCTGTGTTATTGACACAAAGCTGGGTCTTTTACACTGAGCTGGGTCTTTGACACTAAGCTGGGTTTCCGTCACTGAGCTGGGTCTTGATACTGTAAGATCTTTGACTCTGCTTGGTCTTGCTGTGCTGAGTCTGCTCTGCTGAGTTCTTTAAGCTGTCTGCTTAGCTGTGTCTTTAGCTGTTTTCAGTGAATCTACCTGTAAACTAAGAAACTCTATAAGCTCAACCAGGTGAGCTGAAAAGCGCTTAGGCTTGTGCGATCATCTACTCGGTTGGGGTCAGCTGGGTTTTGGTATCCAATCAAAACTCTATTAATTTTCCCAACAATTTCCCCCTTTTTGATGATGCCAAAACCTAACTGAGAAAAACAATTTGCTTCCCCCTTAACAAGAAAGCGGGTTTTCAAAAGTTTAAACATACACAGGAGGTATAATAAATTCAGAGTTCAGTGCCTGGACAAAGAGTTATTGTCATCAGGATGAGCTTGAGAGCAAAAACGAATCTTTCATTAATAAAAGATAATATTACAATTTTACATTTTACAAAATATTCAAATGACAAAAATTCCCAGATGACTGGGTCTTCAACTCTGCTTCCTCTGCTGCTAATTCTTCAGTCTTTCTTCTTCAAGCTGTTCATCCGTTCTTAACCTGTACCGGTTGAAGATCATCCGTTCCAGCTTCCTATATTCTTTTTCATTACTTACCTTGGAAATTTTTCTCCTGATTGCCCATTTGTTTACTTCTGCGATTACTTGCGATTTGTCAGGGAAATCGGTTCCAGGTATTAGTGGAGGCTGGAGATGATACAGCTGGGGAGCAGAAAATTGGATCTTTGCAGTCTCTGCAGCATTGAAGAATGCTTTCGCAGTCATCCTATCTTGATGGAAGAGCTCATTCAGATGCATCTTGAAAGCAATATCTGGAGGCGTATTTGGGTAGGCTCCCAGATAGTAGTAATCTTCAATGAACTCGAATTTTGTATGTTCCCAGTCGTCGTTTAATTCTTCTGGGATCCATTCATCTATTCTTCTTCAGTTCATTGGCATCTGAGTCTTTTTCTTTGATGCTCTGATGTTTGCTCTTTTATTCTTCTGCTTCTTTTCCTCAGCATCGAGCAAGCTTTCCTTCTTCTTTTGCTGCTCTTGAAAGTTCCTCATCTCTTGCTTTTGTTTATTTACAAAGTTGCAGAGCCATTGAGTATCATTTATTTCTTCTGGCTTGGCTCCGCTAGCTTTGGCAAGAGGGATGATCATTTTGCTCCATTTTCCTTTTCGTCCAACTGGTTCTTCTGCTTCCAGCTCAGCAACAACTTCATCAATCTCAGACTGCAGCACTTGGATTTTATCTTCAGCTACAACTTTTCCTTTTCCTGCCTTTGATGTTTTTCTCTTGTCATTTCCTTCCCCCTTATCTTCCCCCTTTTTGGCATTATCAACAAGGGTGGAGGATAGGCTGACAATTGTCTTATTTAGCTGGGCCAGGGCTTTGTCAACATCAGCAATCTTGGTTGTGTTGTCTGTTGTGACAAGGTTGAGTTGTGCTGTGTTGGTACTTCCAACTTTGAACTGAGTGTCCAGCTCTTTGTAGAGATTGAACAGCTTTTGAATGTCAGTCCTGTTGGAGAGGGTTTGTTGTTGTATGGCTTGTAGCTGGCTGGATAATTCGCTGAAGCTGCTTTTCACTGGAGCTTGAAGGCTTGAAATGATCTCAGGAACTCTCTTCTCTAGATGATGTGACTGATCAATGCGATGAGATACGAGAGATTGCTTGAGATCTTCACTGGAGCTTCTTTGTAAGTTCTGGGCCGGCCCGAGGCCGCCGGGCTTTTGGGAAAAATCGGACCGGGCCGGCCCGGCCCGAAAATTCACCGGGCCTGAAATTGGGCAGCCCAGCCCGGCCCGAAATATAAATTATAGTGTATTTTTTACCGGGCCGGCCCGAGCCCACCGGGCTTTGCCCATTTCGGGCCGGGCCGGCCCGGCCCGAAAATTCACCGGGCCTGGAAATGAATAGTCCAGCCCGGCCCGAAATCGGGCCGGGCTGGGCCGGGCCTAAATTGACAACCCTACAAAAGAGTAAACTTCATCAATGGACTGTCCATGACAATGGACTTGCCATTCTACAGCTGTGATGCGCAGAAGGGTGTCAGTATCTGATTTGAGTCTATTCTGGAATAGGATTTCCTCAACTTGTTTGGCTATCTCCTCCTTCATTGCATCAGAAAGCACGGCATTGGAATCCATTTGGGTTCCGGATTCGACTTGACTAGGTCTGACTGCCTCGATCTCGACCAGTGAGGGAGTGTCATTGGCAATTGGACTAGGTGGTGAAGCTTCTGCGGGCTCAACTGTTGCAGAAGTTGGCTCGTTTTCAGTCACCATTGCCTCAGCTGTGTCTGCATGTACAGCTTCCTTGACAGTCTCAACTGAAACAATCCAGCTGAGAGTGTGGAGGTAGGAGTTGGCTCTTGCGATTACCTCCTCAGATGGTGATACTTCATCTTGCTTAGTCTTTTGGATGAGAGTTTGGATTACCTTGTCTTGATGCAAGAAGGCATCCTGAAGACTTCCAAATTCGAAGATCTCCTGTAGAGCAGCTTCTTCGGCTTTGAGGTTGTTGAAGGAGTAGAGCTCCACAAGTTCCTCATTTGCATACCAAGTAGTCATCCTGGTAGCGAGGTAAAATTTGAAGTCGCTTACGGCGACTAATGCGGCAGGGAGTGAAACAAGAGACGGATATTGTTGCAGTGCGCTCTTTACTTCTTGAAGCCTGAGGTCATCGAACCTCATGATGGTGGCAGCACGTGCAACGGCTCTGGGACTGAGGATTTCAACTTCCTCAGAAGTAGTGGGACTTGAAGGTTCAGCTTGGTTTTCATCATCCAGCTGGGAAGGAACATCAGCTGGACGGGGCTCTTTAGGTGAGTTGGGAAGAGAAGATAGTTCAGCTTGGGAGTCAGCTGGCTGTGAAGACGCTTCAGCCAACTGAATGTCTGTCATCTCTCTTAAAGGAGAAGGTTCTTTGGGAGGAGAGCTGGGTGCTGAAACTTGGGTAAGTAGAAGCAAGGAGGTTTCAGGTACTGAAGAATTGAAAGGTGAATCAGAGATGTGTACCTGAGGATAGGATGGAAGAAGAGATTGTTGAAGAGAAATTCCAGCTGATTTGTAGTCAGCTGGAGTGGGGTGTGAGAATGCTTGAAGAATTTGGTGAAGGGGAATAACATCCTCTGGGTCTGGGTCAGTGACCACTATTTGTGATTCTTCAGCTTCTCGTGATGTTCTCACGAACTCCCTTCCATTTTCTGAGCTGGAGGAGTATCCCTGAGCTGTCTCCTCAATAACTAGTCTCCACTCAGTTTTCTTCTTTTGGACAGGGGAGGCTGTGGGAGTGGATTCCGATCCAGCTGTCTCAACAACTGGTTTCTCTGCTTCCTCCTTAGCTGGTTTAATGGCTGCCTTGAATTTCAGCTTCTTCTTGGCAGGTGGAGATCCAGCTGGCTGTGTCTCCTCTGATTGCTTCCTTTTCCTTGCTTGAGAGGGAGAGGCAGTCTGATGCTTTGCCTCTAGCGCCCTCTTCTTCCCTTCAGGGACTGCTTTCTTCAATAAGTCAGTGAGCTGACTTGGCTTTTCAAAGAGTATTCTGGACACAGAAAATTCTTCTGCGTTATGCCACTTGATTTTCCTTCCAGTAGAGTAACTTTCTATTATGCACGCTACTTTGGTGCATAGATAGATTGTCTCTTTACAACAGGTGAAGTCATTCATCTTCAAAATGAATCTTTTTAGATTCTTTTTCTAATTTTCCCATGAAGTATGAGAACCAATCCACAGGGTCATTTCTGAGGATGGCTATCATTGGTTTCAGTTTGGTTATGCTGATCTCTACTTGAGATCCAGCGATACCGAGGATGCATTTCTGGGTGACATCCAGAAGTAATCTGTACTTGGGCTTGAGCAGGAGCTTGCACATGCTCGCCCTGTACGGTTCTGGCTTGAACAGCATCTTATCCAGTTCGATCTGGATTTCTTCTCTGGTGTAATTATCTGGGGAGCGGTCCCCAAGAGTCTTCAGGCAGAACAGCTTGTTCACCATCCGGTTGATGTCAACGTCCCACGGAGTTGTATGTCCAGTCTTCTCCTTGATTTGTAGAGAGACGTTGGAACGGAGTCGATCATCTCGGTTAGATATCTCTAAGAAGAATTCTGCCACTTTCCGGCGGAAGATGTTCTTCGGTCTTGCAGTCGCGCACTGCAAAAGTCCGGCATTTTCGATGAGATCCAGAACTTCCTGGAACTCTGTGTTCTGATAGTTATTGAGAGTCAGACAATTCTCAAAATGAAGTTTTGACATCAAGTTCTCAGTCTGGCTTGCTCCTGGTGTAGTCTTCTTTGGTGCCATGATTTTCTTCTGTAGAAAGAGATTAGAAAGACGAAGATACTCGGGGAGCGTATTAGCAAAAAGATAATCAAGAATTTAAGATATGAATTTCAGACAAGTATGAGCGATAGTAAATATGGCGAAGATTTGCAAAAGATTTGATAAATATATCAATTGCCCATTTTGATTAATGGTTGAAATCTTGGCAATTGTATTGAAGATCTGCGGCTGAGAGAGATTTGCTCAACACGTCCTATGACGTGTGAATATTGAGTGTTTGTCACGCGCGTGTGAGGAAGTCGAAACGTTCTGACTTCTGACTCAGTTCTCTTGAGCTACAGTATTCTGCATGCTTTTCATTAAATGCGATGGGATGTATAGCTTGCAGAATAATCCATTTAAGGAATGTTTGGATGTTTGAATTAAATTCAAATAATTTTATCCTTTCATTGTATTACAACAGGAAATATAATAAACAGAATCTGCAAACCCGTCAGCTGATTATTGTAGTCAGCTGATACCACTGCTGTATTCTCTTCTGCTAGATTGAAGGTTCTCCTCAGCTGAGTATCTTGGTGATTAGCTTGAAGCCTCTTCAGCTGAGTTCCCTTTAGCTCTTCGATTGTTGTCCAGCTGAGCTTTATTTCCTTTTAGCTGGATAATCCTTCTGATCTGAGCTTTTGGGATCCATCTAGGTTTGTTCCCCTCAGTTGGTGACTCCAGCTGAGTCTATCTTGGTGAGTGCATCCTGCTGGGTATTCTACTTGATTTTGCTGATTCTTTTCAGCTATGTAGAGTTTCCCCACGATTTGATAGTAGGTGGCTTTTTCTTCAGTTGCATCCTACTTCCTTCTAATGAACGGATCTTCTCACCATCGGCTCATTTCTTTGAAGAGGTCTCTGATTGTATAGCAGGTAGTCAGCTGTTCCAAATCCAGCTGATTCATCTGCTGCTTCTTTATTCTTTCCTTGAGACCAATGTGCTCAGCTGTATGACTGGCTGCATCTTCCGTTATGCATCCCGCTGTCTTTTTTTTCACAGCTGGTCGCAGTCAGCTAGCTGGATTTCTTCATCTTCTTTGCTCCTCGATGGTCCTTCCAGGTTGAGCTGATTGATCTTCTTCTAATCTTTCGTCAGAAGTTGTGATGACTTTGGTGGTTGTCTCTCATGGTGTCATATACTCTGAGAATGAGACGCTCCACCTCGTCAATCAGCCTTTCTGTTCTTCTCATCTCCTGGTGGCTTGAGATGATTGCATCGCAGTCCATCCGGTGCTGCTGAATTAAATTCCTCTCTCCAGTGATCCAAGATACTCTGATATCTTGTTCTTCGTACCCCCAAGTCATGGAGATAATTCCAATAACATTCGCATCTTGGACAAATTTCTGGATTCATGATTTCTCACGAGCTCCTCTGTTGAGAGATTCCTGCACAAGGAAGATTCCACGACAGTATGCAATATAATGAAAAAAAAATTGAAGCGATGAAGGATCTGTTCAGGTGATCACTATCAGCAATGAAATGCTGACTTGACAGATACAATGATCTTTTGAACCACTGCTCTGATACCAATTGTTGGTCCCAAGACGGATACCTTGGTGTTGAGGGGGGGGGGGTGAATACACCAAGGTTTAAAAACTTTTCCAAGTTAAAACTCTTTTCAGAGAGCAGGCTGTGTTCGATCCAGCTGGATGGCAGCTTGATCGACACAGCTGGCTGTGTGTGTGTGTGCGGAATGTGGTGGATTTGGAAAGTCCGTCTGTTGCTTCAAATATATTGCAAATCTTTGTTTCACTTTTCAGTTAGTCAGTTTATGCAGCTTGAGATGTATGCGTGAGAAGTTAGTTGAATGCATAAATAAAGCAGTAAAGAACAAAGCAATTTTAACGTGGTTTGGAGTAACACCTCCTACGTCCACGACCAGGTTCACTGGTAATTCACTACCACTTGGTTTCCAAGTACCAAGCAACTTCACAACTCGAACCTGAGTTGTGTTCCAACAGTTTACGGGCACTGTCAAGCCTACACCTTCAGTTTACGGGTACTGAAGAACCTAACCACTCGAATTACACGCTTCGAGCAAGCGTACCTTTACCTAACCTTTCTGGGTTTGGGTTTGGGTATGGGGTTTCCAACTATGAACGAGTTCTTACAATGAAGAACAAAGAGTATGATGAACTCGTTCAAACTAGGCTTAAGATATTTCTATTCTGATCTATTCTGCCTAAGACTGAATATGTGAACAACTAAGAACACAACTGACTGGCTGGGTGTTCTTGAAAGATTTGGCTTTGAAGATCGTTGTTCATTTTTCTGTTTGCTCTTTTATTTCTTCAGTCGACTTGCCAGCTTCATCTCTTCAATGGTGGAGGAGAGATATATATAGGTGGAGATTCAAACTAGCCGTTTGAATCTTACCTACTCTTGTTGACTTCTGGCTTTTACCTACGAAGTAGGTCTGTATCTGCAGAAGCTAGTTCTTCTCTGATCTGACTGCGTCAGATAAGATCTTCTGACATCGGGATCTTGTCTTTGAGAAGGTCTTCGTCTTCGAGCTGCCAAACATCTCAGCTGTATTTTTAGCGGCTTGGACTCTGCCGTGTCTTGATTCTGAGCTGTCTTTAGACCTGTGCTGTATCATCAACCTGAGCTGTGTCTTCAACCTGAACTGTGTCACTGACCTGAGCTGTGTTTTAGACCTGAGCTGTGTTATTGATACAAAGCTGGGTCTTTTACACTGAGCTGGGTCTTTGACACTAAGCTGGGTTTCCGTTACTGAGCTGGGTCTTGAAACTGTAAGATCTTTGACTCTGCTTGGTCTTGCTCTGCTGAGTCTGCTCTGCTGAGTTCTTTAAGCTGTCTGCTTAGCTGTGTCTTCTGCTGTTTTCAGCTTTCTTCAGCGAATCTACCTGTAAACTAAGAAACTCTATAAGCTCAACCAGGTGAGCTGAAAAGCGCTTAGGCTTGTGCGATCATCTACTCGGTTGGGGTCAGCTGGGTTTTGGTATCCAATCAAAACTCTATTAATTTTCCCAACAGTAAGTAGCCTCCAAATAATTAGATACAATGTATTTAATTAAATTCAATGTATATGGTTAGTGTGTTAGTAATTATATCTTCATCACTCATCACCTCTCTCTCTCTCTCAACGTTCTCGACACACACACATGGCAGCACACACACAAACACACACTACCTCCATTGAAGCTCTTCTTCAAGCTCAAGAAATCAAAGCAAATAGCATCCAAATTATCCAAAAAGGTTGGATCTATTTTTATTCTTGATCTTAGCTCAAGATATAGCATAAAAATCCATCTTTTTCTCTTCCAAAATTTTCGAAAATTTTGGTGATGATGGTAAATAAATATGATCATCAAGTATAATGTTAAATCCTTGATCTAGATCTCATTTCTACCATTAAATTAAGATGAATCAAACCCTAATCCTATTTTTATATTTTTTCAAAAATATTGAGAAAAAATTGGGGGTTTTGATTCTTTGATTCTATGATCTAATTGATGAATTATACGAGCTTCTATGATGATTATAGACATGGTAAATAATTGAATTTAGCAAGAATATCTTTATTTTTGGCTCGCAATAAAGCTAGGAATTTATTATTTAAATTGAAATGGCCGAAAGTTTTGGCCAAAATTAGGATTTTTAGAATTTGATCTTCTATGATCAAATTGATGATTTATATGAGCTCATATGATGCCTACAAGCATGTTAGATAATTGAATTGAGAAAAATTTAATCAATTTCCTATTTATTTTATAATAGCCGAAAATTTGGCTAGAAATAGGAAAATTTGATTTTGATGTTCTAAGCTTAAATTGATGATCAATTTAGGCTTAAATGATGTTATCAAGCATGATGATATATGAATTTAATGAGTTGAATTCCCCATTGCCTTAATTTTAATTTTATTTGAAAATTAGGGTTCCTAGGTTTGGAAATTTTTGATGTTAAATTTTTATGATGAAATTGATGATGAATGATGAAATAAGCTTATGATGAATTTATTAGAATTTTTGAAGGTCATTTGATTTAATTTCAAAATTTAAAGTTTGATAAAAATTTAGGGGTTTTTGAATTGAAGCATGAATTGATTAAGTAATGATTCAAATAATCTCTATGATTATATTTAAGCATACTATAAGTGAAATTGGAGAAAAATAAATTATCTAAACCAATGTTGTAATTTTTGAAAGTTTTAAGAATTAGGGTTTGGATTTTCTTCAATTTAATTAAGTAATTATGCTATATTTGAGGGTTATAAATTAAATAAGCATGTTTGGAAGTGGTTAGAATGAAATTGGTTATTTAACCCTAATTTATAATTAGGGCCGAAATTTAAAAGGGTAATAAGGCCATGTATTTGATTTTTAATTGAGAAAATAATGATATAAATGAATTCTACGATAAAAATTAAGCATCGTAGAATTTTTCGGAATTTTAATACGAAGTTTTGAGAATTTTCTATTTTCCGGCTATTTTTCAAAGTCGGAGGTTTATACGTATAAATGATCTGGTTTGATGATGTGATTGTGTAATTATGTTCATTCTAGTATAGAAAGTTTATGGAATTAATTTGAGAATTTTCGGAGCTTGTTTGTCGAGTCAAAAATATTTTAAGTTCAAATATATGAATAGTAAATAATAAATTATATGCTAAAGATGATGTTAAATATTTATTAAATGCTAATGATGATTTTAAATTGTTAATGACACGATAATGATGAGTTAAGTGTTAATGATGTGTCATTAATGAGCTTATATGTCAAGGATATATTTTGATAATATAAGGTTAAGTTTAAATGTTATCAAAGTGCTTAAGCATTAATGATGTGCTTAGGTAAATAATTGAAGAGCTTAAGTATTAATAAGATATTTATATAAGTAAATGATCATATGTTTAATTGTTAAGGAAATGTTTAGGTGTTGATGATATACTTGTATGATCAATGATAAGCTCCAATAATTAATGATGTAATAAGTATAAGTTTAAATGTTAGTGAAGTGCTTATATGAAGAATGATGAGATTAAATGATTAGAGATGTAATTATATATTTGTTAATGATTTCATGAGCTTGTAATGTATTGATAATTGATGAGTATTATGTTGTGAATGGTATGTGACATGTTTATTTGACTAATTTAATTCATTGAGATTGGGTCCCCCGACTTTTGATGGAAGAGGAAATCCTTCAGAGGCAGAAGATTGGATTCGTGCGCTAGAGCGAATATTTAGGTTTCTTCGATGGAATGACCACGAGCGTCTCACATGCATGTCTTATCAGTTGAAAATATCAGCAGACTTTTGGTAAGAAGCTCGCCAGAAGACTTATACTTTCGAGCAGCTCGATAATTTTACTTAAGAACAGTTTAAAGAAAACCTTTTCGAGAAGTAGAGGCTAATTATCATAAGCAGAAAGAAAGTGAGTTCATAAATTGAAAGCAAGGAAAGAAGATGGTGGCAGAAATGACGGTGAATTCTGTAACTTAGGTCGTTTCGTCCTCGTTAAGGATGATATAGATGAAAAGATGCTCGAGCGTTTTCGTGCCGGACTCAAGCAAGATATAAGAGTAGTATTAGCAAGTCAAGGTGCTTTGACTTAATGCTAAAGCGTTAAACCAAGCTTTGGACATGGAGTTGGATATGCAGCCAGAAAAGTCAGTTCAAACTCCAGCACCTCCCCCGTAATTTCAAGTTCAAGCTTTAGCAGCTGCCAACCACAATCTTCGCATCAAGGTCAAAATCAGAATGGAAAAAGAAAGCGAAATGCTGAAAATCAATTTAGCAAGAAGCCATGGCAAGGGCAAAGTCAGCAACAATTAACTCTAGGAAAGCTTAGATCGCCTTTTGTTGGTCAAGGCAGTTCGTCTCAAAGACCACAAGGAATTCTTCCATATTCAAAATACGGTAAAATTCTCCAGGGAGTTTGCAAAGCAGGAAGCAACAACTTTTATGTATAAGGGCAAGTTGGCCATTTTCGTGCCAGTGCCCGAGTAAACAGCCAGGGATCGTTGAAGGAAGACCTAATCAGTATTAAAGAGTTTTTGCTCTCAATCAGAAAACATGCGTTAAGGCCCAAGGCAATCAGACATGTATAGGTCAATTGAGAGATGTACACGTAAAATTTTTATTTGATGCTGGTGCATCGCTTTTATTCATACCAAGTGCTTGTAAAGATACTCTTAGCTTTAAAATAAGAGCAAGCTAGTCTGGACCTAAGAGTAACGACCCTGGTAGGTAAATCTACCTCAGTTACTCATGTTTACTCTAATCTGGAATTCTAGATTTGGATTCCTTAAGATGTCAGCCAAAAACCCTAAATCTAATTCGAATATGAGACGTAGACATCATTCTGGGAATGGATTGGATAACCGAGAACTTTGCCACCATTCAGTGCAAGCAAAGACAGATTTCTTTCCAGGCCCTGGAAAAGAGCCAACCCTATTCTTCGGAATAGAGAAAAGAAAAAGAAGGACGCCGATTATTTTGGCACTTCAAGTAAGAAGATTGTTGAGAAGAAAATGTGTGCAAGCATATCTAGTTTATCTCAACAAAGATGAAAACCAAGAGAAGAATATGGATGACGTGACTGTAGTCCGAGAGTCAAAGATGTATTCTTGAAGTTTTACCAGGACTACCCCAGATAGGCAATTGGAGCTCACCATCGACCTTGAGCCTGGTTCAGCTCCAAAAATCAAAAGCGCCGTATAGAATGGCGTTAAAAGAGTTGCAAGAACTGAGGAATCAGTTGCAAGAATTGCTCGACCTTAGTTTTATCAGACCTAGTGTTCTCCCGTGGGAAGCACCAATCTTGTTTATCAGGAAGAAAGACGGTAGTCTGAGAATGTACATCTACTACTGAAAGTTAAACAAGTTGACATTGAAAAACAAGTATCATTTACCAAGGATAGATGATCTGTTTGATCAGCTCAGAAGAGCCAGTATTTTCTCGAAGATGGATCTAAAATCTGGCTATCATCAGTAGAAGATTTGTCAAGAAGATATTCCGAAAACCTCATCAAAGACAGCAGAGAATCGCTGAAGACAGCAGAGAAGACACAACAGAAGACAGCTAAGCAGACAGCTTAAGAACTGAGCAGAGCAGACTCAGCAGAGTCAAAGACCTTGCAGTATCAAGACCCAGCTCAGTGACGGAAACCCAGCTCAGTGTCAAAGACCCAGCTCAATGTAAAAGACCCAGCTTAGTGTCGATGACATAGCTCAGGTCTAAAACACAGCTCAGGTCAGTGACACAGCTCAGGTTGAAGACACAACTCAGGTTGATAATACAGCACAGGTCTAAGACACAGCTCAGAGTGAAGACAGCAGAGTCCAAACCGCTGAAGATACAGCAGAAACGCTTAGCAGCTTGAAGACGAAGACCTTCTCAAAGACAAGATCCCGATGTCAGAAGATCTTATCTGACGCAGTCGGATCAGAGAAGAACTAGCCTCTGCAGATGCAGACCTACTTCGTAGGTTAAAGGCCAGAAGTCAACAAGAGTAGGTAAGATTCTAACGGCTCTCTTCCAACGGCTAGTTTGAATCTCTACCTATATATATATCTCTCCTCCATCATTAGAAAGAAGATGCTGGCACGACGACTGAAGAAATAGAAGAAAACAGAAAAATGAACAACGATCTTCAAAGCCAAATCTTTCAAGAACACCCAGCCAGTCAGCTATGTTCTTAGTTGTTCACATATTCAGTCTTAGGCAGAATAGATCAGAATATAAACATCTTAAGCCTAGTTTGAATGAGTTCATCATACTCCTTGTTCTTCATTGTAAGAACTCGTTCATAGTTGGAAAAACCCATACCCAAACCCAAACCCAAACCCAGAAAGGTTAGGTAAAGGTACGCTTGCTCGATGCGTGTAATTCGAGTGGTTAGGTTCTTCAGTACCCGTAAACTGAAGGTATAGGCTTGACAGTGCCCGCATACTGTTGGAACACAGCTCGGGTTTTGAAGTTGCTTGGTACTTGGAAACCAAGTGGTAGTGAATTACCAGTGAACCTGGTCGTGGACGTAGGAGGTGTTACTCCGAACCACGTTAAAAATGCTTTGTTATTTATCGCTTTGTTTTATGCATGTTACTAACCCTCATGAGCATACATTTCAAGCTGCATAAACTGATTAACTGAAAAGTGAAACAGAGTTTTGCAATATATTTGAAGCAACAGACGGACTTTCCAAAGCCACCACATTCCGCACACACACACAACCAGCTGTGTCGATCAAGCTGCCATCCAGCTGGATCGAACACAACCAGCTCTCTGAAAAGAGTTTTAACTTAGAAAAGTTTTTAAACCTTGGTGTATTCTTCCCTCCCTCTACACCAAGGTATCCGTCTTGGGACCAACAATTGGTATCAGAGCAGTGGTTCAAAAGATCACTGTATCTGTGTCAAGTCAGTATTTCTTTGCTGATAGTGGTCACCTGAACAGATCCTTCAAAGTTTCAAAGTCTTTTTAAAATCATTATATTGCATACTGTCGTGGAATCTTCATTGTGCAGGAAACATCCGACATTCTCTGTCGATGATTATCAGATCTGGAAGTTCCAACTCAACAGCTTTCTGAGTGCGCATCACGACATAATGAGGGATGTTATCTTTAAACGAACCCATCATCATAAACTCAGAAAGTCAAGCAGAAGACTGAATGGTCAGGAGCTTGAAGATGGCCAAAGCTGTATCAGATCAAAGAATGGCTCCAGCCAATGCAAACACAGCTGGAACCTAGCCATCGATGTACCAAAGAGGTCGTACATAATCAAGCCAGGTCTCCAAGCTCAGTCCGATCAGAAAAGAAAGCTAATCGGCAACTCAAAGACCAAGAGAAGCAGCGGATCTCAGCTGGATACAAAGCTCAAAGGCGGCAGATAAATTCAGCTGACTGGAATCAATTAAAGACAGTAATGTCATCCAGCACAGACATCAAGGTCAACTTAAAAGACAAGCTGGAAATCAACCGAGCTTCAACTCAAGATTCCAGCAGACGGGATATCAAGCTGACAGACTCCAGCTATGAAATGAACCTCATCAAAGAAAATGGAGTCAACACGGTCCAAAGAAGAAGTGAACTCAGCTAATCATGGAACAGCTGACTTTATCAGAGAAATGAGTTAGTAATGAAAATTCAATCAACTCAAGTAGGAAGCAGCTGAGAAAAGACAGTCTCCTACCATCAAATTCAGGAGGAACTCCACCAAGCTGGAAGACGACACAGCAGTGACGTCAGCCGAAGGCAAACTCAAACCAGCAGAGTATTCAAGTGGAGAATCAAACAGAGCTGAATCAAGCATAATTCGCAGAACTCAGAAGAGGAATCAAGTAGAAAGGAATTCAGTGGAGCAGACTAAACAACAATTGGTATCAGCTCAATCAGGATGAAGAAAGTTCAACCAGCTGAGGGGGAACAAACCCAGCTGGATCCCAAAGCAGAAGACTTACTCAGCTGAAGGGAGAAACTCAGTCAAGTAAAGGAAAAGACTACCGCGACATCAGCTGACTTATTGGACCAAGCTGACAGGAATGTCTCATGCATTTATTTCTCTAAGGAATATACTATTTTAGTCCAATTATTTTGAATTCCTATTTTAAGCGGACATATGTTCCTTAGTTAAAATTGCTTGATAAATTTCCTTTCCCATCGCATTAATTATAAAGACTGCTGAGTACTGAAGCACGGTAGGATCGAGGCAGAATGTCAAGCGTTTGAACTGCCTCATGCGCGGTTGTGATACACTCGCCGTAAACACGTCAGAACGTGATGAGTGAATCTCTCCCAGCCATTGATCAGAATATCAACTGTCTCAATCTCAACCGTTGATCCATTATGGCAGTTGATATACATGGAAAAGATACGGAGAATTCTTCCATCTTTATCTCTGCAAATTTCAAATCTTCAAGTCATCTATCTATCTTCTGCAAATTCCTCGCTCGATCAAAATCAACAGATTGCAGAGATGGCACCCAAGAAATCAACCGCAGGGATGAACCAGTTCGAAGTTCTTATGACAAAGTTGTCATTTGAAAGCTGTCTTTCCACCGCCAACCTTCCAGTTTCAGAACTTAAAGAGATGATAGATCTCGTAATAGACTCCGGTCTCTTACTGTGGGCAACCTCCATGCCCAAACTTATGCTAAAGAGAGAAGCCGCTCTGTTCTATCTCAACATCATTGACGAAGAAGGCTTTTACTCATCTTCATTCCATGTAACTGTCGAAGGCGATGACGGAAAATTTGACTCTGCAACCGTCAACATCAAACTCAACAAGATGCTACGAAATGTATTCAACCTACCCAGAGAAGGAGAATTCATCCCAGATGATTACAACCGTGAAGAAGTGGATGAATTCCTTAGCCAAGAGATGCTTATCACCCCAGAGCCGTACAGAGCAAGCATGTCAAAGCTCCTTCTCAAGCCAAAGTACAGGTTGCTGCTGGATATTACACAAAAGTGCATTTTAGGGATAGCTGAATCTCAAGGAGAGCTAAGTATTCCAAAGCTTAAGCCGATGATTACCATGATCAAAGGCGCAAACGTCAACTGGTTTGATTTCTTACTCAACCGATTAGTCAAGGAGTCAGAGAAGATCAAGTTTGACTCCACCAGGACGACGTACTCAACCTCAGAGCCCCTGTATCTATGCTCCACGATTTCGTTCTTAATAGAACAAGTAAAAGGATACACAGTAAAGTGGGCTGAATCAGATCCGTTTTCAGAAACGAAGATTCTTTTCCAGAGAATAAGTCAAATCAATGATCTCCTAAGGAAACAGCCTGCTGTGAGCAAAGGCAAAAAGCAGCTGAAAGAAACAGAGGCAAATGTTCCAGCTAAGAAGAATCAGAGAAAGAGGAAGACAGCTGACCCCAAACCGGCTGGAGGTCCAGCTGAGAAGAAAAAGAAAACGGCTGTCATCCCACCATCTGAGGCGAGACCTTCCTCTGAAGAAACTCCAAGTCAAGCAATTGTGATTCTCTCCCCACAGCCACTATCAGCCTTCAATCAATTCGGATCAAATATCTTGGCTGATATGGGATTGAATGATGATTCGTCATCTAGTTTAGAGGACGAGCTGGACTATTCAAAGAGTCAGACAACTCTTCCCAGCTCACCCCAGCCCTCACCGCCTCATATTTCTCCGCCCAATCAACCTTCTCCTCCACCCAGCTCCCCAGCAAGAGACTCATCTCCTGTAAACGTACAGGGAAATATTCAACTGGCTGAAGCTCCTTCACAGCCAGCTGACGACCAAGCTGAACCCTTTTCCTCCATTCAAAGCTCTCTCCCAAAACAGCCTACTCCCATAGCACATATCTCCACAGAGTCAGAGGAAAGTGACTCTACTGCCTCTACATCACTCAACTCTTCTGGCTCAGCCTTCATGGAAGCTCTGTACGAGGAGCTACGCATCGCAGGGATCAAGAGTGTTCTAACTCAGTATCCCATCTTGGCGCACCTACCAATTGCCCTCATCAAAGTTGGAGATCTCAAATTCTATCTGGCCACCAAGATGGCAACCTGGTACCAGAATGAGCAGCTGATCGAGATATTCTCTTATGAGAAATTGAAAACGGATGAAGCATGCCTCCAGCACACATTTGGCTTTGGAAGTCTGGAAGATGCCTACTTACATCAAAATGATCTCATCAGAGGAATTATCGAAGTATCTCAGCAATACCCCAAGCCGCACCCAGCAGACGTCTGGGAATCAGCCAACAAGCTTCAAACAGCAGAGGGATGGGAGACATCTTCTGAAGATGTCATGTCCAAAGAAGTCACAGCTGAGATTACCAAGGACGCTGAACCAGTTAACACAGCTGAGGTAATAGTCTTGGAAGAACCAGCTGTTGAAACAGCTGAACCAGAGATAGCAGCCTCACCTAGTCCAAAGGCTGATGACACTCGCTCACTGGTCGAGTTCGAGGCAAACAAACCCAGTCATGTTGATTCTGCAACTCAAACGGACTCAGCTGTCGAGCTTTCAACCGCCATGAAAGAAGCAATATCATAAGAGGTTGAAGAAATTCTTTTTCAGGACAGGCTGAAGTCTCAAGTGGATGTCATTTTGCGATTCACAGCTCTAGACTGTCAAGTTAGAGAGCAACAGCGGACAATTGATGAAGTCTATAAATTTGCTCAAGACTTACAAGAAAGTACCAGTCTAGATCTCAAACAATCTCTTGTCTCTCAACGCATTGATCAATCGCACCTTCTAGAAAAGAGAGTTCCTGAGATTGTAACAAGACATCAAGCTCCACTGGTCGACGACATATCAAATATTTCAAGCCAACTGGAAGCTCTCAAAAAAGTCCACTCTCTCAAACAGCTCTGACATCCGCCAACTCTTCATCTTCACACTTGAGAACAAGAATTTCAAATGCTCAGAGGAAGGACGAGAAATTAGAAAAGTTGCGACTCAAGATTCGTAAAGGAAAAGTCGAAGATTTTCGTGAAGCTGGAGATAATGCTCTTTTATTCAGAGAAAGACTTTGTGTTCCAGATGAAGAAGAATTGAGAGATGAAGTCATGCGAGAAGCTCATGAAACGCCGTACACCGCTCACCCCGGAAGCACCAAGATGTATCAAGATTTAAAGCAGAAATTCTGGTGGGAATGAATGAAGCGAGATATAGCTTCATTTGTAGAGCGATGTTTAGCTTGTCAGCAAGTTAAAGCTTTACATCAGCGGCCTTATGAAAAGCTTCATCCCTTAGACATCCCGGAGTGGAAATGGGATGATATCACAATGGATTTTGTAACCCAGTTACCTAAATCCCAGAGAGGAAGTACAACTATTTGGGTGATCGTGGACAGATTGACAAAATCTGCTCATTTCATACCAATTCCGATATCGTATGGATCGGACAAGTTAGCTCAGCTGTATATTCGAGAGATCGTGCGTCTGCACGGTGTGCCCAAATCGATCACGTCAGATCGAGATTCTAAGTTTACCTCCCGTTTCTGGAGAAGTCTGCAAAGTGAGCTGGGCACCAACCTAAATTTCAGCACTGCCTTTCATCCTCAGACGGATGGTCAATTTGAGAGGACGATTCAAATTCTAGAAGATATGCTCAGAACTGTTGTGTTGGATCGAGGTGACCAGTGGGAGCAAGTTTTGCCTCTCATTGAGTTTGCATACAACAACAGTTACCAGATGACAATTGGTATGGCGCCCTATGAAGCTCTTTATGGAAGAAAATGTCGTTCCCCGCTTTATTGGGACGAAGTAGGTGAAAGAAAAGTATTAGGGCCCGATGCAGTTAAAGAGATGATTGAGATCGTTCGCCAGATCAAGCAGCGGATTAAAGAAGCGCAAGACCGCCAAAAATCTTATGTGGATATTCGAAGATCATAACTTGAGTTCGAAGTCGGAGATAAAGTTTTCCTAAAGGTTTCGCCGTCAAGAGGAGTTCACAGATTTGGCATGAAAGGAAAGCTAAAGCCCCGCTACATAGGACTGTACGAAGTTCTGGAGAGAATAGGTCAAGTTGCATATAAGTTGGCTTTACCGCCAAGCTTTGGAAACTCGCACAATGTTTTTCATGTATCCCAGTTGTGTCGATACATGTTTGATCCCAAGCATATCATTCGTCAAGAAGAAGTGGCCCTAGAACCAGACCTCAGTTATGAGGAGAAACTGGAAGCAATATTGGATCGAAAGGTCCAACAACTAAGGAATAAATCGATCGCGTCGGTCAAGTTCAAATGGAGACATCACGGGCCAGAGGAAGCGACATGGGAACTCGAAGGTAAGATGAGAGATAAGTATCCCGAGCTTTTTCTTCAAGGTAAGCAAATTTCGGGATGAAATTTATTTTTAGGGGGGAATGATGTAATACCCAGCTCTTTCATAATCGGACCTAAGGTTAATTAGAAAGTAGCTGAGATAATTAAGCCGTGAGAATTTAGAAAGAAATTAAGTTCCGGCAATAAAAATATTTCGGCAGCCCTTATTTGCCGAAAGTAAAGAAATTTAGTAATTTAAGATGTAAATCTCGTCTCGGTTGATCCGAGAAAGATTACGAATGTGTTTATGATTATGTGCTTAAATGTTTGGATTCTATCTGAAATGTGTGTGATTATTTGAAGATTTGATTTCTCCGGAGATAGTAGAATTTCTCCGGCAATGTTATTTTTAGTCCGGATTTTATTTCCGGAATTTTCTCGAGAAAACTTAAGTCAGGGTTAGGGAAAAACCCTAATAAATTATATAGAGCTCGAGAATTTGATATTTAAAGCCGAGATGAATTTAATTTATGATTTAATAATATTTAAGTGATTAATTAGAGAATTAATTAATTAATTACTTAAATAATATACTATGCTAGATATTTTAAATTAAAATTATCTAATAAGCTTTGATTTGTTTTTTATTATTTAATTAAATCTAACAGTATCTACATGGAATATTTGATGGTACAAAGGAATCCCATGTTAGATGCTAAGTATTTATTAAATTAAATGATAAAATCTAATAAAATCTAATGAGAAGATCCTTAACTTGATCTTATCCCAACATGTAATTATTGCAAATAGTAATTTTTGTCTAAACATGAATTTAATGTGTTGGTTACTAACACCCTCACTCATTCATCTCACCTCTCCCTCACTCTCTCGGCACTCTCACTCTCTCTCAACACACACGCATATCACACACACTCAAACACACAACTCCATTGAAGATCAAGATTTGAGCTCAAGAAGTAAGAGATCTAGCTTCCAATCAACCAACAAAGGTTAGATCCTTTATTAATCAAGTTCTTAAGCAAGAATTAAGCTTGAAAATCCCTCTTTTCTCTCCCAAAACTTTCGAAAATTTAGGGATATATGTTAGATGTTTTTGATCTTTAAGTATGATGTTAAATCTATGATTTAGATCCCATATCTAGCATCAATTTAAGAAGAATCAAACCATAAGCCTAATTTCTAATTTTTTTGAAATTTTTAACAAAATTAGGGGGTTTTGATCCTTTGATCCTATGATCAAATTGATGATTTCTATGAGCTTCTATGATGATTATAAACATGTTTGATGGTTTTATTTATTAAGATTTGAGAAATTTCAATTTAATTTAAATAATGGCAGAAAATTTAGGTTAATTTGGGGAAATTTTTGATGATGAGTTTTTATGATGAAATTGATGATGGATTAATGTTTATGAAGTTAAAATATGCCTAGAATGAATTTTTGAGAATTTTTAAAGCTTAATTAAAGAATTTCTAAAAATAAAGTTTAGTAAAATTTAGGGCTTTTTAATCTAAAGCATAAATTGGTTAACTAATGATACAATTAGCCTCTATAATTATTTCTAAGCATGTTAGAAGTGGAATTGGAGAAAAATAAATTTTCTAAACCCTAGAAGTGAAAAAGTCGAAACTTTTAAGTGTAGGGTTTTGATTTTTCTCCAAATTATTTAAGTAATTATGTTATAATTGAGGTTTATAATTTAAATTAACATGATTGGAAGTGATTAGAATGAAATTGGGATTTTAATTCTTAATTTATCAAAAGGACCGAAATATATATGTGCAATAAAGCCATGTATTTGATTTTTAATGAAGAAAATAATGATAGAAATGGAATCTACGTTAAAAATTAAGTGACGTAGAATTTTTCGGAATTTTAATACGAAGTTTTGAAATTGAGAGTTTCTAGAGTTTAACTGCTGGATTAAGTCAGCTGGATCCAGCCAGCTTGATTAACACAGCTGGACCCAGCCAGCTGGACCCAGTCAGCTGGAATTACCCAGCTGGACCCAGTCATCTGGAATTACCCAGCTGAACCCAGCCAGCTCAGTTTTTCCTGCTAGCTCAGTTCTCCAGATAGCTCAGTTTTTCAGCTAGCTTGATTTTCCAGTCAGCTTGATTTATCCAGCTGATCTTTGCTCAACTTATTTTCAGTTGTTTCTTCCGTAAACTCAAAAGTTAAAATGTTAGCTAATTTTTCCTAATGATACGTTAATGATGAGTTTAAGTATTAATGATACGTCATTAATGAGCTTATATGTCAAAGACATATATTGATAATATAATGTTAAGCTTAAATGTTATCAAAGAGCTTAAGCATTTTTGATGTGCTAAAATAAATAAAGAAAGAGCTTAATGATTAATGAGATGCTTATATGAAGAAATGAAAGGTTTATTTTTTTTATGATATGTGTTATGAATGATATGATAAGCTTAAGTGTTTAATGATGAAATATGTGATTTTATGTTTCTAAGTGTTTCCTGAAGTTGTGATCGATTAGTTATCGATTAAAGAGATAAGTAAAGTAGAAAAAGTAATTAGAAAAGTTAAGTTTTACATTGCCGAGAGAAAATCCTAGAAAGAGGCCTACTTCTCAGCACTATTATGTGATAGTAGATTTGGTACATACATGATAAGTATTTTTGACTCGAGTCACTTATATCAAAAAGAAAATATTTGGTCATGCACAAGTTTGTTTTTAAAGTTTACTTGTGTTATGCTTTATGGCAAGTATTCAATCTATAGCTCTAAGCAGCAAGTTTTAAATTATTTTGGCATGTGTTCACTGAGTGCGAAAGTACTCAGCCATGCATGTTATTTCTAAAATGTGCAGGTTAGCTCGGGTGGAGATGGAGTGTGCTGGGCAGGCTTGTTGTTGTTGACCTCTTGAGTTGTCAGTTTAAGTTAGAGCACGGTTATATGTCTTCATACATGTAACCAAAACTATGTTTTCCGCTGCAACACTCTCTGAACTTGTTTCACTTCTGTTATTTTGTTATGTTGCTTATGTTATGGATTCTCTAAACCTTGGTTCAGTTTGTTAAACCTTAGACTTCAGTTTGTTAAATCCTAAATTTCAGTATGCTTAACTCTGATACGAGATGGTGTAGCTTCCTGACCATACTCGTTGATCTTTGATTGAACTTGATATATGAATTGTCATTCTTGAATAATGATGTCATTGTTTGATCTATGATTGATTCTTTTTGTTTTGATAGCATGTTTTGATGATCGAAAAGTATGATTTGGTGTATTTTGGTTCCTATTCGATAACTTGGGTCGTTATCTTATCCTTTGGTTAATCATAAATTGTGTAAGTCGTGGGACCCACCGGCTTAGTCATCTTCACTCTAAGTCGGGCTGCGACAGAGTGGTATCGAGCGACTTGTGTCTAAGTCTAAAATTTTCTCTTGAGTCTAGTCTAGACTTGAATCCCTAGACTAGTTAAGTCTTAAACAACAAAAGTCCAGCACCTCATCTCATCCGGCAAGTCAGGTACGTATTTAAAAGTTTTCTAACGTTTCAAAGTTTTAAGTTTGAATGGAATCTTGAGATGTGTTTATGTACATGTTTATGTCTATGTTTATATATGTTTATTTGTGGCTTGTGTGACGAGCCTGAGGTTCTGATGAGATTGTTTTGTGATGGCATTCGTAAGTGTGATGATGGAACAATTGTGCAAGCAAGTGAGTTGTTTGTCATTGGGAAGTAACGTGAGCTTGGTACTATCAATGGGAAGCGATATTGAGAATGTGGAAACTGTGGATTTTTGGAGACGTATTTAGTCTCCGTGTGTTTGACTTTTAAATTTTTTTTTCTTATATAGGATGGCAGCGCCTCGTCGTGACGATGCGATGAGAGAGTTTCAACATATCAGAATGAGTTACCGTGAGACCTTAGTCGAATTCTTGGCACGTTTCCATCGCGTCTGGATGGATATCTGCGAGACAGATATCTCAGGTGTTCAGGGCATCATACGACTAGTTCATCTCCTCCCAGAGGAATGACAGGAGTGGGCAGCTTCGCTTGTGCCTCGTTTTGTGACTGAGCAGTACTGGGATCGCAACCTCTACGGTGACTGTCGAGGTTTTATCGCCGAGATCAGCTCCCGATACATGTGTTACTCAGCACCGCCGCCAGGACCGTACCCTCCACCCACCCGCAGAGGGTCAGTTGACTGAGTTCCTACCTCAGGATGACCCTATTCCGTTTATGATTCCGCAGGTTGAACCCGAGTCGGTATACTTTGATCCCCAGTCGACCTCTTTTGGTTTTGACCCGAGTGCTTTCGCTACTCAGCCCACTGTACCGTCGGATGGTTTTGCTTCACCCCCACCACCAACAGATACTTTAGCTCTGGTTCCAGTTCCTCCTGTCTCAGAGTTGTACCCAGCACCTCCGCTAGAGATAGCTCCTTTCTCTCCTCCCAGTGAGATTCCTCGAGTTTTCGACTCTTCTGTTCACGAGGTTCTCTACCGTTCTCACCACCCTGATCCTCAGCGCTTAGATGAGGGCAGCTCGTCGAGGCCTCATCGAGATGACAGAGACGACAGTGACGGAGACGACCCTGTAACCGAGGTCACCGTTGGTTGGTCCGATCTCCGCCGAATTCCGTTCAGTCACCTAGGTTTTGAGCCTAGTTTTCCGCCGACGGCAGGCACTGATGTAGACAAGGAGATTCCGCTCACGTTGAACGGAGACGTGAGGGCCGAGGGCGAGGTTGTTCCAGAGAATTCGAGTAAGAAGGACGAGTCAGATGAGGAGGACCCGTCAGAGGACGACGAGTAGAGAGAGTCGTTCTTGTGTTGTTGTTGCTTTATGTTTATATATGATGTAAATATGACTAAGAACTATGATGCATAATAGGGTTTAGTAGCTCGGTAACGGATAGTAGACCGTACCGTAGCTATCTTTTGCGTGATGTTAGGACATCATGGATGACGTAGGGATATCTTTTGTTGTAGATAAGATCCCATATTTTGAAAAGACCTCTAAAAGGCAATTTTCCAAATATATATATGAAAAAGAATGGCCAAAGCGGTCATTTAAATTAAGTTCATGCTTTCATAATATGCTTAAGTATAAAGAGATAATGCCTTGAGAATATTAAAGAATAGAAAAAGTATATCAATGAGATGAAGTTAGAAAGTAAAGAATGAGGATTTCCTGAAATTAAATTAAAGCATGAAAAGTAAGTTGCTTTGCAGAAGGTTTTATGGTTAAATTAAGATAATGAAGGAAGTTTAGTTAATTCTGTATTTGCTAAATAAGTAAGCTGCGAGATAAGAGATTTTATTGATTGCTTGAAGTGCAAGATGAGTTTATTAAGTTAAGTTGTTGCTATTGATTATTAAATGATGAAAAATTTATGAAGATGAATTTTGTTATTAATTGCTAAGATGAGAAAAGTATATAAATCTAGGATGATTCATTATTACATAATTATTAAGTTAAATTGTAAAAGTGATGATGTTATGCTTTGATTGAAGTTGATTGAATGGTTGAGGCAATTTTGCAAAGTTAAGTTGTGCCGTTGTTGCATGATTCTAAGTTAAAGTTATGAAAGTGATTATGGTATGATATGATTTGAACTGTTTGAACGATGAGTTCTATGATTTAAGTAACTGCTTGTGAATGTTTGCTTTAATGCGAAAGAATAAGTTAAGAAGTGCTCAGAGAGAAATGTTCGATAAGAATAAAGTTATTCTTTTGATAATTTTTTTTATTTTTCTTAAATCAGAATGCCTCCTAGAAGAAGAAATAGGGTAGAAGAGAAAGTGCACCGAGAACCTACCCCACCACCTCCGCCTGAGAGGAGAATCGAAGAACTTTTTCTTCGACAAAATCCTCCGACCTTTGACGGAAGAGGAAATCGTCAGAAGCTGAAGAGTGGATTTGCGCTCTCGAGCGAATCTTTAGGTTTCTTCGATGTGATGACCATGAGCGTCTCACATGTATGTCCTATCAGTTGAAAGGATCTGCAGACTACTGGTGGGAAGCTCGCCAGAAGACGTATACTCCCGAGCAGCTCGAAAATCTTACATGGGAACAGTTCAAGGAAGCTCTTTTTGAGAATTACGTACCAAGAAGTTACCGCAACCAGAAAGAAAATGAGTTCGCCAATCTGAAGCAAGGAAAGAAAATGGTCACCGAGTATGACCGTGAATTTTGTGATTTAGCTCGTTTTGCTCCTGATAAAGTTGGTTCCGATGAGAAGATGTCTGAGCTTTTCCGCGCCGGACTTAGGCAGGATATAAGAGTGGTCTTAGCAAGTCAGAGTGCTTTGACCTATGCCGAAGCTTTAAACCGAACCTTGGATATGGACTTGGCTATGCAGTCAGAGAAGCCAGTTCAAACTCCAGCACCTCCCCAGTATCAGATTCAAGCCCCAGCGGCCGTCAGACCGCAATCTTCGCACCATGGCCAGCAGCAGAAGGGAAAAAGAAAATGGAATGCTGGAAGCCAACCCAGCAAGAAGACATGGCAAGGGCAGAGTCAGCAGCAATCGACTTCAGGAAAACCCAGACCACCTTTTGTTGGTCAGAGTAGCTCGTCTCAGAGGCAGCAAGGAAATTCTGCATGCTCGAAATGAGGCAAAATGCATCAGGGAATTTGCAGAGCAGGAAGTAACAGCTGCTATGCATGTGGGCAAGTTGGGCATTTCTCTTATCAGTGTCCAAACAAGCAGCAAGGGACTAATGGTGGAAGACCTGGCCAGTATCAACCTCAGCAGTTGAAGGCTATTGAAGGAGTCCCGCATTTGCATCCGCGCCAGCGCCAAGAACCCCGCCCTCAGCAACAGCAGCAGCAGGCAAGACGACAGCAGCAGCCACCGCAGCAAGAGCAGCAACCGCATCAACAGTTTCAGCGAGTTTTCGCTCTCGATCAGAAAGCATGCGTCAAGGATCAGGGCAATATGGCAGGTATGGGTCAGTTAAATGGTGTACCTGTGATAATTCTTTTTGATACTGGTGCATCACATTCTTTCATATCAAGTGCATGCGTAGATACTCTTGGCCTTAAAGTAGAGCAAGCTAGCCAGAACCTAAGAGTATCGACCCCGGTAGGTAAATCTACCACAGTTACGCATGTTTGCCCTAATTTGGAATTTGAGATTGGATCCCTTAAGATGTCAGCCAACATCCTAAATCTAATTCGAATGTGGAACGTAGACATCATTTTGGGAATGGATTGGTTAACCGAGAACTTTGCCACCATTCGGTGCAAGCAAAGACAGATTTCTTTTCAGCCACCTGGAAAAGAGCCGACCTTATTCTTCGGAATAGAGAGAAGCAGTAGAAGAACGCCGATTATTTTGGTAATTCAAGCAAGAAGGTTGTTGAGAAGAAAAGATGCGCAAGCATATCTGGTTTATCTCAACAAAGATGAAAATCAAGAAAAGAATATCGATGATGTAGCTGTAGTTCGAGATTTCAAGGATGTATTTCCTGAAGTTTTGCCAGGATTACCTCCAGACAGGCAATTGGAGTTCTCCATCGACCTAGAGCCTGGTTCAGCTTCAACATCTAAAGCGCCGTATAGAATGGCCCCGAAGGAGTTGCAAGAACTGAAGATTCAGTTGCAAGAATTGCTCGACCTTGGTTTTATTCGACCTAGTGTTTCCCCGTGGGGAGCACCAATCTTGTTCGTTAAGAAGAAAGACGGTAGTCTAAGAATGTGTATAGACTACCGAGAGCTAAACAAGCTGACATTGAAGAACAAGTATCCTTTGCCAATGATAGATGATCTGTTTGATCAGCTTAGAGGAGCCAGTATTTTCTCAAAGATTGATCTAAAATTTGGCTATCATCAGCTAAAGATTCGGCAAGAAGACATTCCGAAAATTGCGTTTCGAACAAGGTACGGCCACTACGAGTTTGTAGTAATGCCGTTTGGATTGACAAATGCTCCAGCAGTATTCATGGATCTCATGAATCGAGTTTTCCATGAATTTTTGGATAGATTTGTCATAGTCTTCATTGACGACATTCTTGTTTATTCAAAGAGCGAATCGGAGCATGAAGAGCATCTCAGAATTGTCTTAGAAAAGCTGAGATCTGAAAGGTTATATGCCAAATTCAGCAAGTGTGATTTCTGGCTGAAAGAAGTGAATTTTCTCGGACATGTTGTTTCTTCCGAGGGAATTAAAGTCGATGATTCAAAGGTACAGGCAGTTCAAGAGTGGAAGTTGCCAGCGTCACCCCATGAGATTTGTAGTTTCTTAGGTCTAGCAGGTTACTATCGGAGATTCATCGAAGGATTCTCCAAGATAGCAAGGCCGATGACCTAACTTCTCAAGAAGGAATCGAAGTTCAAGTGGTCTCCCGAATGCGAAGAAAATTTTCAAGAGCTGAAGAGGAAGTTAACCACTGCTCCAGTCTTAGCAGTGCCAGAAGTAGGCAAGGACTATGCCATGTATACGGATGCATCGAAGAATGGCCTAGGTTGTGTCCTGATGCAAGATAGAAGAGTCATAGCCTATGCGTCACGACAGCTCAGACCTCATGAGAAAAATTATGCAACTCATGATTTAGAGTTAGCAGCAGTCGTGCATGCTCTGAAGATCTGGAGACATCATCTTTTTGGAGCTAAGTGCGAGATCTTCACAGATCACAAGAGCCTCAAATACTTTTTCGAACAGAAAGAGCTAAATATGAGGCAAAGAAGATGGCTCGAGCTAGTAAAGGACTACGATTGCAAGATTTCCTATCATCCAGGAAAAACGAACGTAGTAGCCGATGCTTTAAGCAGGAAGAGCAGATCCGAGTTAGGATTCCTGCTTACTCAAGAGGAAGAGTTGATTAAGAGTCTTGGAGAGTTGAGAATAGAAGTGGTTTTACCACCACAATCTGCAGAGCAACTAATTGCAGCTCTAGAAATAACTCCACACTTGAGAACAAGAATTTCAAATGCTCAGAGGAAGGACGAGAAATTAGAAAAGTTACGACTCAAGATTCGTGAAGAAAAAGTCGAAGATTTTCGTGAAGCTGGAGATAATGCTCTTTTATTCAGAGAAAGACTTTGTGTTCCAGATGAAGAAGAATTGAGAGCTGAAGTCATGAGAGAAGCTCATGAAAAGCCGTACACCGCTCACCCCGGAAGCACCAAGATGTATCAAGATTTAAAGCAGAAATTCTGGTGGGAAGGAATGAAGCGAGATATAGCTTTATTTGTAGAGCGATGTTTAGCTTGTCAGCAAGTTAAAGCTTTACATCAGCGGCCTTATTGAAAGCTTCAGCCCTTAGACATCCCGGAGTGGAAATAGGATGATATCACAATGGATTTTGTAACCCAGTTACCTAAATCCCAGAGATGAAGTACAGCTATTTGGGTGATCGTGGACAGATTGACAAAATCTGCTCATTTCATACCAATTCCGATATCGTATGGATCGGACAAGTTAGCTCAGCTGTATATTCGAGAGATCGTGCGTCTGCACGGTGTACCCAAATCGATCACGTCAGATCGAGATTCTAAGTTTACCTCCCGTTTCTGGAGAAGTCTGCAAAGTGAGCTGGGCACCAACCTAAATTTCAGCACTGCCTTTCATCCTCAGACGGATGGTCAATCTGAGAGAACGATTCAAATTCTAGAAGATATGCTCAGAACTGTTGTGTTGGATCGAGGTGACCAGTGGGAGCAAGTTTTGCCTCTCATTGAGTTTGCATATAACAACAGTTACCAGATGACAATTGGTATGGCGCCCTATGAAGCTCTTTATGGAAGAAAATGTCGTTCCCCGCTCTATTGGGACGATGTAGGTGAAAGAAAAGTATTAGGGCCCGATGCAGTTGAAGAGATGATTGAGATCGTTCGCCAGATCAAACAGCGGGTTAAAGAAGCGCAAGACCGCCAAAAATCTTATGTGGATATTCGAAGATCATAACTTGAGTTCGAAGTCGGAGATAAAGTTTTCCTAAACGTTTCGCCATCAAGAGGAGTTCACAGATTTGGCATGAAAGGAAAGCTAAAGCCCCGCTACATAGGACCGTACGAAGTTCTGGAGAGAATAGGTCAAGTTGCGTATAAGTTGGCTTTACCGCCAAGCTTTGGAAACTCGCACAATGTTTTTCATGTATCCCAGTTGTGCCGATACATGTTTGATCCCAAGCATGTCATTCGTCAAGAAGAAGTGGCCCTAGAACCAGACCTCAGTTATGAGGAGAAACTGGAAGCAATATTGGATCGAAAGGTCCAACAGCTAAGGAATAAATCGATCGCGTCGGTCAAGATCAAATGGAGACATCACGGGCCAGAGGAAGCGACATGGGAACTCGAAGATAAGATGAGAGATAAGTATCCCGAGCTTTTTCTTCAAGGTAAGCAAATTTCGGGACGAAATTTATTTTTAGGGGGGAAGGATGTAATACCCCGCTCTTTCATAATCGGACCTAAGGTTAATTTGAAAGTCGCTGAGATAATTAAGCCGTGAGAATTTAGAAAGAAATTAAGTTCCGGCAATAAAAATATTTCGGCAGCCCTAATTTGCCGAAAGTAAAGAAATTTAGTAATTTAAGATGTAAATCTCGTCTCGGTTAATCCGAGAAAGATTACGAATGTGTTTATGATTATGTGCTTAAATGTTTGGATTCTATCTGAAATGTGTGTGATTATTTGAAGATTTGATTTCTCCGGAGATAGTAGAATTTCTCCGGCAATGTTATTTTTAGTCCGGATTTTATTTCCGGAATTTTCTCGAGAAAACTTAAGCCAGGGTTAGGGAAAAACCCTAATAAATTATATAGAGCTCGAGAATTTGATATTTAAAGCCGAGATGAATTTGATTTATGATTTAATGATATTTAAGTGATTAATTAGAGAATTAATTAATTACTTAAATAATATACTATGATAGATATTTTAAATTAAAATTATCTAATAAGCTTTGATTTAATTTTTTTTATTATTTAATTAAATCTAACAATATCTACATGGAATATTTGATGTTACAAAGGAATCCCATGTTAGATGCTAAGTATTTATTAAATTAAATGATAAAATCTAATAAAATCTAATGATAAGATCCTTAACTTGATCTTATCCCAACATGTAATTATTGCAAATAGTAATTTTTGTCTAAACATGAATTTAATGTGTTGGTTACTAACACCCTCACTCATTCATCTCACCTCTCCCTCACTCTCTCGGCACTCTCACTCTCTCTCAACACACACGCATATCACACACACTCAAACACACAACTCCATTGAAGATCAAGATTTGAGCTCAAGAAGTAAGAGATCTAGCTTCCAATCAACCAACAAAGGTTAGATCCTTTATTAATCAAGTTCTTAAGCAAGAATTAAGCTTGAAAATCCCTCTTTTCTCTCCCAAAACTTTCGAAAATTTAGGGATATATGTTAGATGTTTTTGATCTTTAAGTATGATGTTAAATCTATGATTTAGATCCCATATCTAGCATCAATTTAAGAAGAATCAAACCCTAAGCCTAATTTCTAATTTTTTTGAAATTTTCAATAAAATTAGGGTTTTGATTTTTCTCCAAATTATTTAAGTAATTATATTATAATTGAGGTTTATAATTTAAATTAACATGATTGGAAGTGATTAGAATGAAATTGGGATTTTAATTCTTAATTTATCAAAAGGACCGAAATATATATGTTCAATAAAGCCATGTATTTGATTTTTAATGAAGAAAATATTGATAGAAATGGAATCTACGTTAAAAATTAAGTGACGTAGAATTTTTCGGAATTTTAATACGAAGTTTTGAAATTGAGAGTTTCTAGAGTTTAACTGCTGGATTAAGTCGAATTTGGATCCAACGGCCTTGATTAACACAATGACCCGGCAAATTGGATTAAGTCACTGGACCCGTCACTGAATTACCTACTGGACCAGTCACTGAATTACCCAGCTGAACCCAGCCAACTCAGTTTTCCAGTCAGCTTGATTTATCCAGCTGATCTTTGCTCAACTTGTTTTCAGTTATTTCTTCCGTAAACTCAAAAGTTAAAATGTTAGCTAATTTTTCCTAATGATACGTTAATGATGAGTTTAAGTATTAATGATACGTCATTAATGAGCTTATATGTCAAAGACATATATTGATAATATAATGTTAAGCTTAAATGTTATCAAAGAGCTTATGCATTTTTGATGTGCTAAAATAAATAAAGAAAGAACTTAATGATTAATGAGATGCTTATATGAAGAAATGAAAGGTTTATTTTTTTTTATGATATGATGTTATGAATGATATGATAAGCTTAAGTGTTTAATGATGAAATATGTGATTTTATGTTTCTATGTGTTTCCTGAAGTTGTGATGGATTAGTTATCGATTAAAGAGATAAGTAAAGTAGAAAAAGTAATTAGAAAAGTTAAGTTTTACATTGTCGAGAGAAAATCCTAGAAAGCCGAGTCGAAGTAGAGAATTTGGATTATGGCAGCAACATCCTTCTTTTCTTTGTTTAAATTCTTCTCGATCTTATGTTAAAATCAAATTCTTAAATGAAGGATCGAGCAAGATCGCAAAGTGAGGGAAAAGCCGAGAAGCAAAAGTGTAGTTAAAGTAGCTTCAGTCCAAGTGGGCTTTCTAAACTAAAGAAATGTCGAATGTGACTATATGATTATGATTATGTGATGTTTTAAATTGATTGACTTGCCAATGTTTAAAGTGTTTTAGTATGTTACCATCTACCAAGGAAAGACGAATTCGGTCCTACGCAAGGTGGGATTTGTGTGCACAGTTAGTAATCATAAGCCTTCCTTTTTGGTAGGCCGGTTACAATGTTTGAGAAGGAGGCCTACTTCTCAGCACTATTATGTGATAGTAGATTTGGTACATACATGATAAGTATTTTTGACTCGAGTCACTTATATCAAAAAGAAAATATTTGGGCATGCACAGGTTTGTTTTTAAAGTTTACTTGTGTTATGCTTTATGGCAAGTATTCAATCTACAGCTCTAAGCAGCAAGTTTTAAATTATTTTGGCATGTGTTCACTGAGTGCGAAAGTACTTAGCCCTGCATGTTATTTCTAAAATGTGCAGGTTAGCTCGGGTGAAGATGGAGTGTGCTGGGCAGGCTTGTTGTTGTTGACCTCTTGAGTTGTCAGTTTAAGTTAGAGCACGGTTATATGTCTTCATACATGTAACCAAAACTATGTTTTCCGCTGCAACACTCTCTGAACTTGTTTCACTTCTGTTATTTTGTTATGTTGCTTATGTTATGGATTCTCTAAACCTTGGTTCAGTTTGTTAAACCTTAGACTTCAGTTTGTTAAATCCTAAATTTCAGTATGCTTAACTCTGATACGAGATGGTGTAGCTTCCTGACCATACTCGTTGATCTTTGATTGAACTTGATATATGAATTGTCGTTCTTGAATAATGATGTCATTGTTTGATCTATGATTGATTCTTTTTGTTTTGATAGCATGTTTTGATGATCGAAAAGTATGATTTGGTGTATTTTGGTTCCTATTCGATAACTTGGGTCGTTATCTTATCCTTTGGTTAATCATAAATTGTGTAAGTCGTGGGATCCACCGGCTTAGCCATCTTCACTCTAAGTCGGGCTGCGACACTATCACTGGCCGTGTAACTTTCACAACGAGCAAAGAAGAGAAATGCAAGAGCTGGACAAAATCATCAAGAAGAAAGCCGAATCACTCCTGCCTGCTGAGAAAAAGTAGAGGAAGAAAAGGCTAAGCTACAGGCAAGCTAGGAAGAAACAAACAGCTTCAAGCATTCCAAGATCCAACAAGAGGAACCCAGATGAAATCAATGAAAACTGGGAACAATGCAAAACAGAATGCATCAAAGAATTCTACTACCTGAATCAATACAAAGGTATGGATCATGAAACTGCATTCAAAGAATACTTGCTCGAACTTCATGAAGAAGATCCAATGATGGCAAGATCATTAGCCCTAGCTGCCAAGAGAAAAGACATTCAGCTCAAAGCTCCAAAAGTCAAGCAATTGAAGCCTCCCACTATAGATAGAACGAATCTTCTTTACAAGGCCCAGATTATCAAAGAAGTTCATCACTGGGCTGGCGAAAGAGGAATCTCCAAATCTAAAAATCAAGATGAATGGAGAAACTTGGAAGAATTCATATTCAACAGATATGGTCTCAAGACTGACCATCAAATGGACGAACAGAGGAAGCAGAGCTGAAGACCCAGTCATTTGGGAATTTTGTCTTTTGAATTTCTTTTGTAAAGTTGTAAAATTGTAATATTTTCTTTATTAATGAAAAAATTCGTTTTTGCTCTCAAGCTCACCCTGATGACAATAACTCTTTGTCCAGGCACTTAACTCTGAATTTGATATGCCTGCTGTGTATGTTTAAACTTTTGAAAACTCGTTTTCTTGTTAAGGGGGAAGTAAATTGTTTTTCTCAGTTAGGTTTTGGCATCATCAAAAAGGAGGAAATTGTTGGGAAAATTAATAGAGTTTTGATTGGATACCAAAACCCAGCTGACCCCAACCGAGTAGATGATCGCACAAGCCTAAGCGTTTTAGCTCACCTGTTTGAGCTTATAGAGTTTCTTAGTTTACAGGTAGAATCGCTGAAGACAGCAGAAGACACAGCAGAAGACATAGCAGAAGACAGCTTAAGAACTCAACAGAGCAGACTCAGCAGAGTCAAAGACCCTGCAGTATCAAGACCCAGCTCAGTGACAGAAACCCAGCTCAGTGTCAAAGACCCAGCTCAGTGTAAAAGACCCAGCTCAGTGTCGATGACACAGCTCAGGTCTAAAACACAGCTCAGGTCAGTGACACAGCTCAGGTTGAAGACACAGCTCAGGTTGATAATACAGCACATGTCTAAGACACAGCTCAGAGTCAAGACAGCAGAGTCCAAACCGCTGAAGATACAGCAGAAACGCTTAGCAGCTCGAAGACGAAGACCTTCACAAAGACAAGATCC
Source organism: Agastache rugosa (assembly GCA_031470985.1). Lineage (NCBI taxonomy): Eukaryota > Viridiplantae > Streptophyta > Magnoliopsida > Lamiales > Lamiaceae > Agastache > Agastache rugosa. Next base: position 29,152,884 of record CM062606.1, on the reverse strand, counting down.
CGATGTCAGAAGATCTTATCTGACGCAGTCGGATCAGAGAAGAACTAGCCTTTGCAGATGCAGACCTACTTCGTAGGTTAAAGGCCATAAGTCAACAAGAGTTGGTAAGATTCAAACGGCTCTCTTCCAACGGCTAGTATGAATCTCCACCTATATATATATCTCTCCTCCATCATTAGAAAGAAGAGGCTGGCAAGACGACTGAAGAAATAGAAGAAAACAGAAAAATGAACAACGATCTTCAAAGCCAAATCTTTCAAGAACACCCAGCCAGTCAGCTGTGTTCTTAGTTGTTCACATATTCAGTCTTAGGCAGAATAGATCAGAATATAATCATCTTAAGCCTAGTTTGAATGAGTTCAACATACTCCTTGTTCTTCATTGTAAGAACTCGTTCATTGTTGGAAAACCCATACCCAAACCCAAACCCAGAAAGGTTAGGTAAAGGTACGCTTGCTCGAAGCGTGTAATTCGAGTGGTAAGGTTCTTCAGTACCCGTAAACTGAAGGTGTAGGCTTGACAGTGCCCGCAAACTGTTGGAACACAGCTCGGGTTAGAGTTGTGAAGTTGCTTGGTACTTGGAAACCAAGTGGTAGTGAATTACCAGTGAACCTGGTCATGGACGTAGGAGGTGTTACTCCGAACCACGTTAAAAATGCTTTGTTATTTATCGCTTTGTTTTATGCATGTTACTAACCCTCATGAGCATACATTTCAAGCTGCATAAACTGATTAACTGAAAAGTGAAACAGAGTTTGGCAATATATTTGAAGCAACAGACGGACTTTTCAAATCCATCACATTCCGCACACACACACAGCCAGCTGTGTCGATCAAGCTGTCATCCAGCTGGATCGAACACAGCCAGCTCTCTGAAAAGAGTTTTAACTTGGAAAAGTTTTTAAACCTTGGTGTATTCACCCCCCTTTCTACACCAAGGTATCCGTCTTGGGACCAACAACTAGGTTGTGTCCTGATGCAGGATGGAAAAGTCATCGCCTATGCGTCACGACAGCTCAGACCTTATAAGAAGAATTATCCAACCCATGACTTAGAGCTAGCCACAATTGTGCATGCTCTAAAAATCTGGAGATATCATCTTATGGAGCCAAGTATGAGATCTTTTCGGGTCACAAGAGCCTCAAATACTTTTTCGAGCTAAAAGAGTTAAATACGAGGCAAAGAAAATGGTTCGAGTTAGTAAATGACTACAATTGCAAGATTTTCTATTATCCAGGATAAGCGAACGTAGTAGCCGACGCTTTGAGCAGAAATAGCAGATCCGAGTTAGGATTTTTGCTCACTCAAGAAAAGGAGCTTGTTAAAAAGTCTTGGAGAATTGAGAATAGAAGTGGTGTTACCACCACAATCTACAAAGCAGCTAATTGCAGCTACGTAAATAACTCCAGACTTGAGTAATAGAATTGCGAATGCTTTGAGAAAAGACGAGAAATTAGAGAATATGCGACTTAAGATTTGCAAGGAAAAAGTAAAAGATTTTCGCGAAGCTGGAGATAATACTTTCTTATTTAGAGAAAGGCTTTGCGTTCCAGATGAAGAAGAATTTAGAGCTGAGATCATGATCATAAAACCCTTATACCGTTCATACTGGAAGCACCAAAATGTACCAGGATTTGAAACATAAATTATGGTGGAAAGGAAGAAAGCGAGATATAGCTTAGTTTATAGAACGATGTTTAGCTTGTCAGCAAGTTAAGGCTTTGCATCAAAGGCCTTATGGAAAGCTTCAGTCGTTAGATATCCTAGACTGAAAATGAGATGACATCATCATGGATTTTGTAACTAGATTACCTAAGTCCAAGAGAGGAAGTACAACTATTTGGGTGACAGTGGACAGACTGACCAATCTGCTCACTTCATACCAATTCCAGTAATGTTTTGGATCAGATAAGCTAGCTCAGCCGTATGTTCGAGAAATCGTGCGTCTGCACGGCTTGTCCAAATTGATCACATCAGATCATGATTTTAAGTTTACCTCCCGTTTTTGGAAGAGTCTGCAAAGTGAATTGGGCACTAACCTAAATTTCAGCACTGCATTTAATCCTTAAACAGATGGTCAATCCTTGAGGACAATTCAAATTTTAGAAGATATGCTCATAATTGTTGTGTATGATCGAGGTGACCAGTGGGAGCAAGTTTTATCTCTCATTGAGTTCGCATACAACAACAGCTACCAGATGACAATCGACATGGCGCGCTATGAAGCTCTTTATGGAAGAAAATATCGGTCTCCGCTTAATTGAGACGAATTTGACTAAAAAAAAGTATTGGGGGGCCTGATGCTATTGAAGAAATGATTATGATCGTTCGCCAAATCAGGAAACGGATAAAAGAAGTGCAAGATCACCAAAAGTCTTATGCGGATACTCGAAGACTGGAATTAGAATTCAAAGTTGAAAATAAAGTTTTCTAAAAGTTTCGCCTTCGTGAAATCTATAGATTTGGCATGAAAGAAAAGTTTAAGCCCAGTTATATAGGACCATATGAAATCCTAGAAAGGAATGGTCAAGTTGCGTTCGAGCTGGCCTTACTGCCAAGCTTTAGAAATTCGCACAACGTATTTCACGTATCCCAGTTGTGTCGATACATGTTTGATCTCAAACATGTTATCCGTCAAGAAGAAGTGGCCCTAGAACCCAACCTCAGTTATGAAAAGAAACTAGTAGCGATCTTGGATCGAAAGGTCCAGCAGCTAAGAAATAAATTGATCGCATTAAGTAAAGATCAAATAGAAGCATTACGGGCCAGAGAAAACAACGTGGTAGCTCGAAGATAAGATAAAAGAAAAGTATCCCGCGCTTTTCCTTTGAGGTAAGCAAATTTCGGGACGAAATTTATTTTTAGGGGGAGAGGATGTAATACCCCGCTTTTTCATAACCAATTCTAGTAATTAATTAAGAACTCGCCCGAGATAATTAAGCTGCGAGAATTTAGGAAGAAAACAAGTTCCAGCAATTTAAATCTTTCGGCAGCCCTAATTTACCGAATTTAAAGAATTTAAGATTTTATCTCGTCTCAACTAATCTGAAATGAGATGTCAAAGATGATTATGATTATGTGTTTTTATAGTTGCACTTATTTGAGAAAATATGTGCTATATTTGAAGTGTTTGATTTTCTCAGAAATTATGAATTTTCTCTGGCAAGTTATTTTATTTTCGGATTTTATTTCCGAAAATTTCTTGAGGAAGCTTATATTAGGGTTTGAAAAATCCAAATAAATATTATAAGCTCGAGAGTTTAAGAATTTAAGCCGTTATGATTATGATTAATGTTTAAGTGATGTTTAATTAATTAATTAAAGTAAGATCAATATGCTTAATGTTTAATTAATTAATTACATGATTAATTAATTAATTAAACTAAGGGACTATGCTTGATATTTTAGATGATGCTTATCTTATAAGATTTAATTTAATTTTTATTTAATTTATTGCCATAATATCTAAGGGAATATTTTGCTAAGATTTGTTAGCAATAAAATTAAATCAAAATATCTTAATTTAGATTTGATAAGATACATAAGATCTTGATTTAGATCTTATCTCCTAATATTTAATTAAGTTCAATGAATGTGCTAAGTGTGTTAACATGTATTTATATCACTCATCTCTCTCCTCTCTAACACACACACGCATAAAACACATATACTCACCTTATCCAACATCATAATTACTTGTGTTGGATGCTTAGTCAAGGTGAGTGTTGGGAAAATTAATAGAGTTTTGATTGGATACCAAAACCCAACTGACCTCAACCGAGTAGATGATTGCACAAGCCTAAGCGTTTTTCAGCTCACCTGTTTGAGCTTATAGAGTCTCTTTAGTTTACAGGTAGATTCGCTGAAGACAGCTGAAGACAGCAGAAGACAGCAGAAGACACAGCTAAGCTGACAGCTTAAAGGACTCAGCAGAGCAAGACCAAGAAGAGTCAAAGATCTTGCAGTATCAAGACCCAGCTCAGTGACGGAAACCCAGCTTAGTGTCAAAGACCCAGCTCAGTGTAAAAGACCCAGCTTAGTGTCGTTGACACAGCTCAGGACTAAAACACAGCTCAGGTCTGTGACACAGCTCAGGTTGAAGACACAGCTCAGGTTGATAATACAGCACAGGTCTAAAGACAGCTCAGAATCAAGACACAGCAGAGTCCAAGCCGCTGAAGATACAGCAGAGACGCTTAGCAGCTCGAAGACGAAGACCTTCTCAAAGATAAGATCTCGATGTCAGAAGATCTTATCTGACGCAGTCAGATCAGAGAAGAACTAGCTTCTGCAGATACAGATCTACTTCGTAGGTAAAAGCCAGAAGTCAACAAGAGTAGGTAAGATTCAAACGGCTCTATTCCAATGGCTAGTTTGAATCTCCACCTATATATATATCTCTCCTCCATCATTAGAAAGAAGAGGCTGGCAAGACGACTAAAAAAATAGAAGAAAACAGAAAAATGAACAACGATCTTCAAAGTCAAATCTTTCAAGAACACCCAGCCAGTCAGCTGTGTTCTTAGTTGTTCACATATTCAGTCTTAGGCAGAATAGATCAGAATAAATATCTTAACCCTACTTTGAACGAGTTCATCATACTCCTTGTTCTTCATTGTAAGAACTCGTTCATAGTTGGAAAACCATACCCAAACCCAAACCCAGAAAGGTTAGGTAAAGGTACGCTTGCTCGAAGCATGTAATTCGAGTGGTTAGGTTCTTCAGTACTCGGAAACTGAAGGTGTAGGCTTGACAGTGCCCGCAAACTATTGGAACACAGCTCGGATTAGCGTTGTGAAGTTGCTTGGTACTTGGAAACCAAGTGGTAGTGAATTACCAGTGAATCTGGTCGTGGACGTAGGAGGGGTTACTCCGAACCACGTTAAAAATGCTCTGTTATTTATCGCTTTGTTTTATGCATGTTACTAATCTTCATGAGCATACATTTCAATCTGCATAAACTGACTAACTGAAAAGTGAAACAGAGCTTTGCAATATATTTGAAGCAACAGACGGACTTTCCAAATCCACCACATTCCGCACACACACACACAGCCAGCTGTGTCGATCATGCTGTCATCCAGCTGGATCGAACACAGCCAGCTCTCTGAAAAGAGTTTTAACTTGGAAAAGTTTTTAAACCTTGGTGTATTCACCCTCCCCCCCTCTACACCAAGGTATCCGTCTTGGGACCAACAATTGGTATCAGAGCAGTGGTTCAAAAGATCACTGTATCTATCAAGTCAGCATTTCATTGCTGATAATGGTCACCTGAACAGATCCTTCAAAGCTTCAATTTTTTTTTAAAATCATTATATTGCATACTGTCGCGAAATCTTTCTTGTGCAGGAATCTCTCAAGAGAGGAGCTCTTGAAAAATCATGAATCCAGACATTTGTCCGAGATGCGAATGTTATAGGAATTATCTCCATGACTTTGGGGTACGAAGAACAAGATATCAGAGTATCTTGGATCACTGGAGAGAGGAATTTAATTCAGCAGCAAACCAGATGGACTGCGATGCAATCATCTCAAGCCACCAGGAGATGAGAATAACAGAAAGGCTGATTGACGAGCTCAACCTGGAAGGACCATCGAGGAGCAAAGAAGATGAAGAAATCCAGCTAGCTGACTGCGACCAGCTGTGAAATAAAGACAGCGGGATGCATAACGGAAGATGCAGCCAGTCATACAGCTGAGCACATTGGTCTCAAGGAAAGAATAAAGAAGTAGCAGATGAATCAGCTGGATTTGGAACAGCTGACTACCTGCTATACAATCAGAGACCTCTTCAAAGAAATAAGCCGATGGTGAGAAGATCCGTTCATTAGAAGGAAGTAGGATGCAACTGAAGAAAAAAACCACCTACTATCAAATCGAGGGGGAACTCTACATAGCTGAAAAGAATCAGCAAAATCAAGTAGAAGACCCAACAGGATGCACTCACCAAGATAGACTCAGCTGGAGTTACCAACTGAGGGGGAACAAACCCAGATGGATCCCAAAAGCTCAGATCAGAAGGATTATCCAGCTAAAAGGAAATAAAGCTCAGCTGGACAAATAATCGAAGAGCTAAAGGGAACTCAGCTGAAGAAGCTTCAAGCTAATCACCAAGATACTAAGCTGAGGAGAACCTTCAATCTAGCAGAAGAGAATACAGCAGTGGTATCAGCTGACTACAATGATCAGCTGACGGGTTTGCAGATTTTGTTTATTATATTTCCTGTTGTAACACATTGTAAGGATAAAAGTATTTAAATTTAATTCAAACATCCAAACATTCCTTAAATGGATTATTCTGCAAGCTATACATCCCATCGCATTCAATAAAAAGCATGCAGAACACTGTAGCTCAAGAGAACTGAGTCAGAAGTCAGAACGTTTCGACTTCCTCACGCGCGCGTGACATTCACTCAACATTTACACGTCATAGAACGTGTTGTGCAATTCTCTCTCAGCCGCAGATCTTCAATACAATTGCCAAGATCTCAACCATTAATCAAAATGGGCAATTGATATATTTATCAAATTTTTGCAAATCTTCGCCATATTTACTATCGCTTATACTTATCTGAAATTCATATCTCAGAATCTTGATTATCTTTTTGCTAATACGCTCCCCGAGTATCTTCGTCCTTCTAACCTCTTTCTACAGAAGAAAATCATGGCACCAAAGAAGACTACACCAGGAGCAAGCCAGACTGAGAACTTGATGTCAAAACTTCATTTTGAGAGTTGTCTGACTCTCAAGAACTACCAGAACGAGGAGTTCCAGGAAGTTCTGGATCTCATCGAAAATGTCGGACTTCTGCAGTGGGCGACTGCAAGACCGAAGAACATCTTCCGCCGGGAAGTGGCAGAGTTCTTCTTAGAGATATCTAACCGTGATGATCGACTCCGTTCCAACATCTCTCTACAAATCAAGGAGAAGACTGGACATACAACTCCATGGGACGTTGACATCAACATCAACCGGATGGTAAACAAGTTGTTCTGCCTGAAGACTCTTGGGGACCGCTCCCCAGATAATTACACCAGAGAAGAAATCCAGATCGAACTGGATAAGATGCTGTTCAAGCCAGAACCGTACAGGGCGAGCATGTCCAAGCTCCTGCTCAAGCCCAAGTACAGATTACTTCTGGATGTCACCCAGAAATGCATCCTCGGTATCGCTGGATCTCAAGGAGAGATCAGCATACCCAAACTGAAACCAATGATAGCCATTCTTAGAAATGACCCTGTGGATTGGTTCTTATACTTCATGGGAAAATTGGAAAAAGAATCTAAAAAGATTCATTTTGAAGATGACAGCTTCACCCGGTACAGTTGTAAAGAGACAATCTATCTATGCACCAAAGTAGCGTGCATAATAGAAAGTTACTCTACTGGAAGGAAAATCAAGTGGCATAACGCAGAAGAATTTTCTGTGTCCAGAATACTCTTTGAAAAGCCAAGTCAGCTCACTGACTTGTTGAAGAAAGCAGCCCCTGAAGGGAAGAAGAGGGCGCTAGAGGCAAAGCATCAGACTGCCTCCCCCACTCAAGCAAGAGAAAGAAAGCAATCAGAGGAGACACAGCCAGCTGGATCTCTACCTGCCAAGAAGAAGCTGAAATTCAAGGCAGCAGAGAAACCAGTTGTTGAGACAGCTGGATCGGAATCCACTCCCACAGCCTCCCCTGTCCAAAAGAAGAAAACTGAGTGGAGACCAGTTACTGAGGAGACAGCTCAGGGATCCTCCTCCAGCTCAGACAATGGAAGGGAGTTCGTGAGAACATCACGAGAAGCTGAAGAATCACAAATAGTGGTCACTGACCCAGACCCAGAGGATGCTATTCCCCTTCGTCAAATTCTTCAAGCATTCTCACACCCCACTCCAGCTGACTACAAATCAACTGGAATTTCTCTTTAACAATCTCTTCTTCCATCCCATCCTCAGGTACACATCTCAGATTCCCCTTTCAATTCTTCAGTGCCTGAAACCTCCTTGCTTCCACACACCCAAGTTTCAGCACCCAGCTCTCCTTCCAAAGAACCATCTCCTTTAAGAGAGCTGACAGACATTCAGTTGGCTGAAGCGTCTTCACAGCCAGCTGACTCCCAAGCTGAACTATCTTATCTTCCCAGCTCACCTAAAGAGCCCCGTCCAGCTGATGTTCCTTCGCAGCTGGATGATGAAAACCAAGCTGAACCTTCAAGTCCCACTACTTCTGAGGAAGTTGAAATCCTCAGTCCCAGAGCCGTTGCACGTGCTGCCACTATCATGAGGTTCGATGACCTCAGGCTTCAAGAAGTAAAGAGCGCACAGCAACAATACCGGTCTCTTGTTTCACTCCCCGCCGCATTAGTCGCCGTAAGCGACTTCAAATTTTACCTCGCTACCAAGATGACTACTTGGTACGTAAATGAGGAACTTGTGGAGCTCTATTCCTTCAACAAGCTCAAAGCCGAAGAAGCTGCTCTACAGGAGATCTTCGGATTTGGAAGTCTTCAGGATGCCTTCTTGCATCAAGACGAGCTAATCCAAACTCTCATCCAGAAGACTAAGCAAGATGAAGTATCACCATCTGAGGAGGTAATCGCAAGAGCTAACTCCTACCTCCACACTCTCAGCTAGATTGTTCCAGTTGAGACTGCCAAGGAAGCTGTACATGCAGACACAGCTGAGGCAATGGTGACTGAAAACGAGCCAACTTCTGCAACAGTTGAGCCCGCAGAAGCTGCAACACCTAGTCCAATTGCCAATGACATTCGCTCACTGGTCGAGATCGAGGCAGTCAAACCCAGCCAAGTCGAATCCGGAACCCAAACGGATTCCAATGTCGTGCTTTCTGATGCAATGAAGGAGGAGATAGCCAAACAAGTTGAGGAAATCCTATTCCAGGATAGACTCAAATAAGATATTGACACCCTTCTGCGCATCACAGCTGTAGAATGGCAAGTCCATTGTCATGGACAGTCCATTGATGAAGTTTACTCTTTTGCCCAGAACTTACAAAGAAGCTCCAGTGAAGATCTCAAGCAATCTCTCGTATCTCATCGCATTGATCAGTCACATCATCTAGAGAAGAGAGTTCCTGAGATCATTTCAAGCCTTCAAGCTCCACTGGAAAGCAGCTTCAGTGACTTATCCAACCAGCTGCAAGCTCTACAACAACAAACCCTCTCCAACAGGACTGACATTCAAAAGCTGTTCAATCTCTACAAAGAGCTGGACACTCAGTTCAAAGTTGGAAGTACCAACACAGCACAACTCAACCTTGTCACAGCAGACAATACAGCCAAGATTGCTGATGTTGACAAAGCCCTGGCCCAGCTAAATGAGACAATTGTCAACCTATCCTCCACCCTTGTTGATAATGCCAACAAGGGGGAAGATAAGGGGGAAGGAAATGACAAGAGAAAAACATCAAGGGCAGGCAAAGGAAAAGCTGTAGATGAAGATGAAATCCAAGTGCTGCAGTCTGAGATTGATGAAGTTGTTCTTGAAAGAGCAGAAGAACCAGCTGGACGAAAAGGAAAATGGAGCAAAATGATCATCCCTCTTGCCAAAGCTAGCGGAGCCAAGCCAGAAGAAATAAATGATACTCAATGGCTCTGCAACTTTGTAAATAAACAAAAGCAAGAGATGAGGAACTTTCAAGAGCAGCAGAAGAAGAAGGAAAGTTTGCTCGATGCTGAGGAAAAGAAGCAGAAGAAGAAAAGAGCAAACATCAGAGCATCAAAGAAAAAGACTCAGATACCAATGAACTGGAGAAGAATAGATGAATGGATCCCAGAAGAATTAAACGACGACTGGGAACATACAAAATTCGAGTTCATTGAAGATTACTACTACCTGGGAGCCTACCCAAATACGCCTCCAGATGTTGCTTTCAAGATACATCTGAATGAGCTCTCCCATCAAGATAGGATGACTGTGAAAGCATTCTTCAATGCTGCAGAGACCGCAAAGATCCAATTTTCTGCTCTCCAGCTGTATCATCTCCAGCCTCCACTAATACCTGGAACCGATTTCCCTGACAAATCGCAAGTAATCGCAGAAGTAAACAAATGGGCAATCAGGAGAAAAATTTCTAAGGTAAGTAATGAAGAAGAATATAGGAAGCTGGAACGGATGATCTTCAACCGGTACAGGTTAAGAACGGATGAACAGCTTGAAGAAGAAAGACTGAAGAATCAGCAGCAAAGGAAACAGCAAAGCTGAAGACCCAGCCAACTGGGAATTTTCTTTTGAACTTATTGTAATTAAAAAATTGTAATATTTTCTTTTATTAATGAAAAAATTCGTTTTTGCTCTCAAGCTCATCCTGACGACAATAACTCTTTGTCCAGGCACTGAACTCTGAATTTAATTTACCTGCTGTGTATGTTTAAACTTTTGAAAACCCGTTTTCTTGTTAAGGGGGAAGTAAATTGTTTTTCTCAGTTAGGTTTTGGCATCATCAAAAAGGGGGAAATTGTTGGGATGATTGCACAAGCCTAAGTGTTTTTCAGCTCACCTATTTGAGCTTATAGAGTCTCTTTAGTTTACAGGTAGATTCGCTGAAGACAGCAGAAGACACAGCTAAGCTGACAGCTTAAAGGACTCAGCAGAGCAAGACCAAGAAGAGTCAAAGATCTTGCAGTATCAAGACCCAGCTCAGTGACAGAAACCCAGCTTAGTGTCAAAGACCCAGCTCAGTGTAAAAGACCCAGCTTAGTGTCGTTGACACAGCTCAGGACTACAACACAGCTCAGGTCAGTGACACAGCTCAGGTTGAAGACACATCTCAGGTTGATAATACAGCACAGGTCTAAAGACAGCTCAGAATCAAGACACAGCAGAGTCCAAGCCGCTGAAGATACAGCAGAGACGCTTAGCAGCTCGAAGACGAAGACCTTCTCAAAGACAAGATCCCGATGTCAGAAGATCTTATATGACGCAGTCAGATCAGAGAAGAACTAGCTTTTGCAGATGCAGACCTACTTCGTAGGTGAAGGCCAGAAGTCAACAAGAGTAGGTAAGATTCAAACGGCTCTCTTCCAACGGCTAGTTTGAATCTCCACCTATATATATCTCTCCTCCACCATTGAAGAGGAGGCTGGCAAGACGACTGAAGAAATAGAAGAAAACAGAAAAATGAACAACGATCTTCAAAGCCAAATCTTTCAAGAACACCCAGCCAGTCAGCTGTGTTCTTAGTTGTTCACATATTCAGTCTTAGGCAGAATAGATCAGAATAAATATCTTAAGCCTAGTTTGAACGAGTTCATCATACTCCTTGTTCTTCATTGTAAGAACTCGTTCATAGTTGGAAAACCATACTGGTGCGTCGTTTTTCGCCAAAAATAAATCTGACACTCGGTCAGTATGCCCACACTGCACAGAACAGTGGCAAGCAAGATCGTCTCCCAAAGGATCGGCGAGAATTTCCCTAATTTTCAATCTGCCAAAACACTTATAAACGAAAATTAAATAACAGATTTAGAGTTTAAGAACAAAGAACTAAATTTACTAATTAGCAAGAAATTTGAATTTTAGAAAGATTAAAAGCATTCCGATTTCCCATTAATTTCACCCTAGCTTGATTATCCGATCATCGACGCAATTATAACTTTAATTCATACAAACAAACCGGTTATAACCACCGAAGACGCTTCTGACGCGATGTTATCTCTCCTTAGCTTCTCGGTAATCAGGAAGACGCTTCACCAATTACTTCTCTAATCGACTGACAACCCTAGAGACGCTCTATGGATTTAATGAGCCGGCAGCATTAACAACTAGAGAGACCCGATTCAAAATCAATAAACTCTGACGCAGGATTATTAAATTAAGACTGCTCTTCCCTTGATTCTGAAGAATCAATTTACCAGAAATCAAATCTAAACCACAATTACGGATGGCCGATTTAATTAGCTACTAATTAATTACGATCCACTAAATATTTGCAACTATCTAGCAGAATCGAAATAATTAACAACATTAAACATAGAGAATCACAGATGCTTGCATAAGAATTAAAGGAGAAAAACCGAATTAGATCTCACAGAATAAATCACACTAGGGCTTCCTTAATCTTCACCAGAATAAAAGTGTTTAGCTTGAATTCATAGACAAATTAAAGCTAAAAGTCATGGAGAAAATAGAAAATATCGGTAGGAAGAAGAAGGAGAAGTAGAAAACATAAAAACCTCTTTTTTGGTCTGCTCCCTAATGGGTTAATTTAAATACCTAATAAGAATTATGTTAATAAGGAAATAAAATCTCTAATTCTAATCTAACTAGGAAAATAATAAAATAAAGATAAAATCCTACAAATAAGAGTCCATGGCCCAAAATTATGAAGTAATCTCGTGCACAGCCCATAATCACGTCCAAATCAGTTTCCCAAACTTTCCAAATGCTGACAGCTTTCAGCTCCAGTACGCAGCAGGCGGTATGCCCATACTGCCCGATATTCGCACATGCCAGAACTTCCTCTCACCAACTTCAAGGCTTCAAATATCCTCTAAAATCATGCTTATTCCTCCAAATTAAGATCAAAACCTACAATAGACCAAGAAGCATGCAATTAATTCCATAAACGTGATTAAATAAACATTAAGAACAAAAATTACTCAAAATTACTCCAAAATATATAATCAAAATACGCCCAATCACATACCCAAACCCAAACCCAGAAAGGTTAGGTAAAGGTACGCTTGCTCGAAGCGTGTAATTCGAGTGGTTAGGTTCTTCAGTACCCGGAAACTGAAGGTGTAGGCTTGACAGTGCCCGCAAACTGTTGGAACACAGCTCGGGTTAGAGTTGTGAAGTTGCTTGGTACTTGGAAACCAAGTGGTAGTGAATTACCAGTGAATCTGGTCGTGGACGTAGGAGGGGTTACTCCGAACCACGTTAAAAATGCTCTGTTATTTATCGCTTTGTTTTATGCATGTTACTAACCTTCATGAGCATACATTTCAATCTGCATAAACTGACTAACTGAAAAGTGAAACAGAGCTTTGCAATATATTTGAAGCAACAGACGGACTTTCCAAATCCACCACATTCCGCACACACACACACAGCCAGCTGTGTCGATCAAGCTGCCATCCAGCTGGATCGAACACAGCCAGCTCTCTGAAAAGAGTTTTAACTTGGAAAAGTTTTTAAACATTGGTGTATTCACCCGCCTCTACACCAAGGTATCCGTCTTGGGACCGACAGTGAGTAGCCTCCAAATAATTAGATACAATGTATTTAATTAAATTTAATGTATATGGTTAGTGTGTTAGTAATTATATCTTCATCACTCATCACCTCTCTCTCTCTCTCTCAAAGTTCTCGACACACACACACTCATACACACACATGGCAGCACACACACAAACACACACTACCTCCATTGAAGCTCTTCTTCAAGCTCAAGAAATCAAAGCAAATAGCATCCAAATTATCCAAAAAGGTTGGATCTATTTTTATTCTTGATCTTAGCTCAAGATATAGCATAAAAATCCATCTTTTTCTCTTCCAAAATTTTTGAAAATTTTGGTGATGATGATAAATAAATATGATCATCAAGTATAATGTTAAATCCTTGATCTAGATCTCATTTCTACCATTAAATTAAGATGAATCAAACCCTAATCCTATTTTTATATTTTTTCGAAAATATTGAGAAAAAATTGGGGGTTTTGATTCTATGATCAAATTGATGAATTATATGAGCTTCAATGATGATTATAGGCATGGTAAATGATTGAATTTAGTAAGAATTTATCAATTTATTATTTAAATTGAAATGGCCGAAAGTTTTGGCCAAAATTAGGATTTTTAGAATTTGATCTTCTATAATCAAATTGATGATTTATATGAGCTCATATGATGCCTACAAGCATGTTAGATAATTGAATTGAGAAAAATTTAATAAATTTCCTATTTATTTTATAATAGCCGAAAATTTGGCTAAAAATAGGAAAATTTGATTTTGATGTTCTAAGCTTAAATTGATGATCAATTTAGGCTTAAATGATGTTATTAAGTATGATGATATATGAATTTAATGAGTTGAATTCCCCCTTGCCTTAATTTTAATTTTATTTGAAAATTAGGGTTCCTAGGTTTGGAAAGTTTTGATGTTAAATTTTTATGATGAAATTGATGATGGATTTGAACTTAGAATGATGAAATAAGCTTATGATGAATTTATTAGAATTTTTGAAGGTCATTTGATTTAATTTCAAAAATTAAAGTTTGATAAAAATTTAGGGGTTTTTGAATTGAAGCATGAATTGATTAAGTAATGATTCAAATAATCTCTATGATTATATTTAAGCATACTATAAGTGAAATTGGAGAAAACTAAATTGTCTAAACCAATGTTGTAATTTTCGAAAGTTTTAAGAATTAGGGTTTGGATTTTCTTCAATTTAATTAAGTAATTATGTTATATTTGAGGGTTATAAATTAAATAAGCATGTTTGGAAGTGGTTAGAATGAAATTGGGTATTTAACCGTAATTATAGAAAAGGGCCAAAATTTACAAGGGTAATAAGGCCATGTATTTGATTTTTAATTGATAAAATAATGATATAAATGAATTCTACGATAAAAATTAAGTATCGTAGAATTTTTCAGAATTTTAATACGAAGTTTTGAGAATTTTCTATTTTCCGGCTATTTTTCGAAGTCGGAGGTTTATACGTATAAATGATCTAGTTTGATGATGTGATTGTGTAATTATGTTCATTCTAGTATAGAAAGTTTATGCAATTAATTTGATAATTTTCGGAGCTCGTTTGTCGAGTCGAAAATATTTTAAGTTCAAAGATATGAATAGTAAATAATAAATTATATGCTAAAGATGATGTTAAATATTTATTAAATGCTAATGATGATTTTAAATTGTTAATGACACGATAATGATGAGTTAAGTGTTAATGATGTGTCATTAATAAGCTTATATGTCAAGGACATATTTTGATAATATAAGGTTAAGTTTAAATGTTATCAAAGTGCTTAAGCATTAATGATGTGCTTAAGTAAATAATTGAAGAGCTTAAGTATTAATAAGATATTTATATAAGTAAATGATCATATGTTTAATTGTTAAGGAAATGTTTAGGTGTTGATGATATACTTGTATGATTAGTGATAAGCTCCAATAATTAATGATGTAATAAGTATAAGTTTAAATGTTAGTGAAGTGCTTATATGAAGAATGATGAGATTAAATGATTAGAGATGTAATTATATATTTGTTAATGATTTCATTAGCTTGTAATGTATTGATAATTGATGAGTATTATGTTGTGAATGGTATGTGACATGTTTATTTGACTAAGTTAATTCATTGAGATTGGGTTGGTTAATTAGTTTATTATGAAGTTCAGTATAAGGTTAAGAAGTAAGAAGGAAGGTTAAATATACGAAGAAGAGCCCTAGAATTCTAAGTTGTTATAATAACTTAGAAATGTCGAGAAGGCATCTGTTTATCCCTTGTTATTCCTTTCTCGCTCTTATGTCTAAAACGTAAAATTCAATGAAGGCTCGAGCGGGAACATGAAGTAAAAGGGAATCGAGAAGAAAGAGTAAGTAAAGGAAGCGACGAGTCAGGTGGGCTTTCTAACCAAAGAAATGACAAATGAAATTATATGCTTATATATATATGAGATGTTTTTGAAATGATTGACTTGCCAAATGTTTTAAGTTTTGAGTATGCTTCCATCTACTGAAGGAAGACGAATTCGGTCCTATGCAAAGTAGGATTTGTGTACACTAGTTTGTAACCGGGAGCCTTCCGAAAGGAGTGGACGGTTACAAGTGTCTGAGAATGAGGCCTACTTCTCAGCACTAAATTATGATTGTAGATCTGGTACATACATCCTAAATATTGGTCCGAAGACGGATACCTTGGTGTAGGGGGGGTGAATACACCAAGGTTTTAAAAACTTTTCCAAGTTAAAACTCTTTTCAGAGAGCTGGCTGTGTCCGATCCAGCTGGATGACAGCTTGATCGACACAGCTGGTTGTGTGAGTGTGTGCGGAAGTTGGTGGATTTGGAAAGTCCGTCGGTTGCTTCAAATTATATTGCAAAGCTCTGTTTCACTGTTCAGTTAGTCAGTTTATGCAGTTTGAAATAATGCTCATGAGGAGTTAGCAGAATGCATAAAACAAAGCAGTAAAGAACAAAGCAATTTTAACGTGGTTCGGAGTAACACCTCCTACGTCCACGACCAGGTTCACTGGTAATTCACTACCACTTGGTTTTCAAGTACCAAGTAACTTCACAACTCGAACCTGAGTTGTGTTCCAACAGTTTACGGGCACTGTCAAGCCTACACCTTCAGTTTCCGGGTACTGAAGAACCTAACCACTCGAATTACACGCTTCGAGCAAGCGTACCTTTACCTAACCTTTCTGGGTTTGGGTTTGGGTTTGGGTATGGGTTTTCCAACTATGAACGAGTTCTTACAATGAAGAACAAATAGTATTATGAACTCGTTCAAACTAGGCTTAAGATATTTCTATTCTGATCTTTTCTGCCTATGACTGAAAATGTGAACAACTAAGATCATAGCTGACTGGCTGGGTGTTCTTAAAAGATTTGGCTTTGAAGATCGTTGTTCATTCTTCTATTTTTCTCTTTTATTTCTTGAGTCGTTTTCGCCAGCCTTTTCGGTCTGCAATGGTGAGGAGAAATATATAGGTGAAGATTCAAACTAGCCGTTGGAAGAGAGCCGTTTGAATCTTACCTACTCTCATTGACTTCTGGCCTTTTTTCTACGAAGTAGGTCTGCATCTGCAGAAGCTATTTCTTCTCTGATTTGACCGCGTCAGACAAGATCTTCTGACATCGGGATCTTGTCTTGGAGAAGGTCATCGTCTTTGAGCTGCTAAGCGTCTCTGCTGTGTCTTCAGCGTCTTGGACTCTGCTGCGTCTCGACTCTGAGCTGTGTCTTAGACCTGAGCTGTATCATCAACCTGTTGTGTCTTCAACCTGAGCTGTGTCATGAACCTGAGCTGTGTCATTAACCTGAGCTGTCTTAGACCTGAGCTGTGTCATTGACACTAAGCTGGGTCGTTTACACTGAGCTGGGTTTTTGACACTGAGCTGGGTTTACGTCACTGAGCTGGGTCTTGATACTGCTGGGTCTTTGACTCTGCTTGGTTTTGCTTTGCTGAGTCTGCTCTGCTGAATACCTCAGCTGGGTCCAGCTTAGCTGTGTCTTCTGCTAACTTCTGCGACTCTACCTGTAAACTAAGAAACTCTATAAGCTCAAATAGGTGAGCTGAAAAAAAAACGCTTAGGCTTGTGCAATCATCTACTCGGTTGGGGTCAGCTGGGTTTTGGTATCAAATCAAAACTCTATTAATTTTCCCAACAATTTCCCCCTTTTTGATGATGCCAAAACCTAAATGAGAAAAACAATTTACTTCCCCCTTAACAAGAAACGGGGTTTCAAAAGATTAATCATTCACATCAGATAAACATTTTTAGAGTTGAGTGCCTAGACAAAGAGTTATTGTCATCAGGGTGAGCTTGAGAGCAAAAGCGAACTTTTCATTAATAAAAGGAAATTTTACAACTTTACAATTACAAAAATTCAAAAGACAAAATTCCCAGATGGCTGGGTCTTCAAATCTGCTGCTGCTGCTGATTCTTCAGTCTCTCTTCTTCAAGTTGTTCATCCGTTCTCAACCTGTACCGGTTGAAGATAATCCGTTCCAGCTTCCTATATTCTTCTTCATTATTTACCTTGGAAATGTTTCTCCTGATTGCCTATTTATTCACTTCTGCAATAATTTGCGATTTGTCAGGGAAGTCGGTTCCAGGTATCAGTGGAGGCTGGAGATGATACAATTGGGGAGCAGAGAATTGGATCTTTGCGGTCTCTGCAGCATTGAAGAATGCTTTCGCAGTCATCCTATCTTGATGAAAGAGTTCATTTAGATGCATCTTGAAAGCAACATCTGGAGGCGTATTTGGGTAGGCTCCCAGATAGTAGTAATCTTCAATGAACTCGAATTTTGTATATTTCCAGTAGTCGTTTAGCTCTTCTGGGATCCATTCATCTATTCTTCTCCAGTTCATTGGCATCTGAGACTTTTTCTTCGATGCTCTGATGTTTGCTCTTTTCTTCTTCTGTTTCTTTTCTTCTTCATTGAGCAATCTTTCCTTCTTCTTCTGCTGCTCTTGAAATCTCTTCATCTCTTTCTTTTGTTGATTTACAAAGTTGCAGAGCCATGGAGTATCATTGATTTCTTCTGGCGTGGCTCCACTAGCTTTGGCAAGAGGAATGATCATTTTGTTCCATTTTCCTCTCCATCCAGCTGGTTCTTCTGCTTCCAGCTCAGCAACTACTTCAACTTCATCAATCTCAGACTGCAGCATTTGAATTTCATTTTCCGCTACAGCTTTCCATTTGCCCGCCCTTGATGTTTTTCTCTTGTCATTTCCTTCCCCCTTACCTTCCCCCTTTTTGGCATTATCAACAAGGGTGGAGGATAGGTTGACGATTGTCTCATTTAGCTGGGCCAAGGCTTTGTCAACATCAGCAATCTTGGTTGTGTTGTCTGCTGTGACGAGGTTGAGCTCTGTTGTGCTGTTACTTCCATCTTTGAACTGATTGTCCAGCTCTTTGTAGAGGTTGAACAGTGTTTGAATGTCAGTTCTGTTGGAGAGCGTTTGTTTTTGTAGAGCTGCCATCTGGCTAGATAGGTTGCTGAAGCTGCTTTCCAGTGGAGCTTGAAGTTTTGAAATGATCTCAGGGACTCTCTTCTCTAGATGAGTTGACTGATCAATGCGTTGAGAAGCGAGAGATTGCTTGAGATCTTGACTGGTGCTTTCCTGTAGATTCTGGACAAATCTGTGAACTTCATCAATGGACTGTCCATTATAATGTACTTGCCACTCTACAGCTGTGATGCGCAGAAGGGTGTCAACATTTGATTTGAGTCTATCCTGGAATAGGATTTCCTCAACTTGTTTGGCTATTTCTTCCTTCATTGCATCAGAAAGCACGGCATCAGGATCCGTCTGGGTCCCGGATTCGGTTTGGCTGGGTTTGTCTGCCTCGATCTCGACCAGTGAGCGAGTGTCATCGGCAATTGGACTTGGTGGGGCAGTTTCTGCGTGCTCAACTGTTGCAGTAGTTGGCTCGTCTTCAATCACCATTGCCTCAACTGTGTCGGTATGTATAGCTTCCTTGGCAGTCTCAACTGGAACAATCCAGCTGAGAGTGTGGAGATAAGAGTTGGCTCTCGCGATTACCTCCTCAGACGGCGGTACTTCATCTTGCTTAGCCTTCTGGATAAGAGTTTGAATCATCTCGTCTTGATGCATGAAGGCATCCTGAAGACTTCCAAATTCAAAGATCTCATGCAGAGCAGCTTCTTCGGCTTTGAGCTTATTGAAGGAGTATAACTCCACAAGTTCCTCATTTGCATACCAAGTAGTCATTTTGGTAGCAAGGTAAAATTTGAAGTCGCTGACGGCGACTAGTGCGGCGGGGAGTGAAACTAGAGACGGATATTGTTGCAGTGCGCTCTTTAATCCTTGAAGTCTGAGGTCATCGAACCTCATGATAGTGGCAGCACGTGCAACGGTTCTGGGACTGAGGATTTCAACTTCCTCAGAAGAAGTGGGGCTAGACGGTTCAAGTTGGTTTTCATCATCCAGCTGCGAAGGAGCGTCAGCTGGACATGGCTCTTTAGGTGAGCTGGGAATGGAAAAGAGTTCAGCTTGGGAGTCAGCTGGCTGTGAAGAAGCTTCAGCCAACTGAATATCTATCTGCTCTCTTATAGGAGATGGTTCTTTAGGAGGAGAGCTGGGTGCTGAAATTTGGGTGTGAGGGAGTAGGGCGGTTTCAGGTAATGAAGAAGTGGGAGGGGAATCTGAGAAGGGTACCTGAGGATGAAGTGGAAGGAGAAGAGATTGTTGTTGAGGAATTCCAGCTGATGTGAAATCAGTTGGAGCGGGTTGTGAGGATGCTTGAAGAATTTGGCGAAGGGGAATAGCATCCTCTGGGTCAGGGTCAGGGATCACTATCTGTGATTCTTCAGCTTCTCGTAATGTAATCACGAACTCCCTTCCATTGTCTGAGCTGGAGGAGGATCCCTGAGCTGTCTCCTCAGTGACTGGTTTCCACCCAGTCTTCTTCTTTTGGACTGGGCAGGCTGTGGGAGAGGATTCCGATCCGGTTGGCTCATCAACTGGTTTCTCTGCTGCCTCCTCAGCTGGCTTGCTGGCTGCCTTGAATTTCAGCTTCTTCTTGGCAGGTGGAGATCCAGCTGGCTGTGTCTCTTCCGGTTGCTTCCTTTTTTCCGCTTGAGAGGGAGAGGCAGTCTGCTGCTTTGCCTCCTGCACCTTCTTCTTCCCTTCAGGGGCTGCATTCTTCAACAAGTCAGTGAGCTGACTTGGCTTTTCGAAAAGTATTCTGGACACAAAAAATTCTTCTGTGTCATGCCACTTGATATGCCTTCCGGTAGTGTAGCTTTCTATTATGCACGCCACTTTGGTGCATAAGTAGATTGTCTCCCTACAGCTGTACCGGGTGAAGCTGTCATCTTCAAAATAAATCTTTTTAGATTCTTTTTCCAATTTTCCCATGAAGTAGGAGAACCAATCCACAGGGTCATTCCTGAGTATGGTGGCAATCATCTGTTTCAGCTTGGGTATGCTGATCTCTCCTTGAGATCCAGCGATAGCGAGGATGCACTTCTGGGTGACATCCAGAAGTAGTCTGTACTTGGGCTTGAGCAGGAGCTTGGACATGCTCGCCCGGTACGGTTCTGGCTTGAACAGCATCTTATCCAGTTCGACCTGGATTTCTTCTCTGGTGTAATTATCTGGGGAGCGGTACCCAAGAGTCTTCAGGCCGAACAGCTTGTTCAACATCCTGTTGATGTTGATGTCAACATACCACGGAGTTGTATGTCCAGTCTTCTCCTTGATTTGCAGAGAGACGTTGGAGCGGAGTCGATCATCTCGGTTAGTCATCTCTAGGAAGAACTCTGCCACTTCCCGGCGGAAGATGTTCTTCGGTCTTGCAGTCGCTCACTGCAAAAGTCCGGTATTTTCGATGAGATCCAGCACCTCCTGGAACTCTGAGTTCTGGTAGTTCTTGAGAGTCAGACAACTCTCAAAATGAAGCTTTGACATCAAGTTCTTAGTCTGGCTTGCTCCTGGTGTTTTCTTCTTAAGGGCCATGATTTTCTTCTGTAGCAAGAAGTTAGAAAGACGAAGATACTCGGGGAGCATATTTAGCAAAAAGATAATCAAGAATCTGAGATATGAATTTCAGAGATAAGTATGAGCGATAGAAAGTATGGCGAAGATTTGCATATTGTTGATGTATATATCAATTGCCCATTTTCATGAATGGTTGAGATCTTGGCAATTGAATTGAAGATCTGCGGTTGAGAGAGATTTGCGCAACACGTCCCATGACATGTGTATATAGAGTGTAGGTCACGCGCGTGTGAGTTAGTCGAACCGTTCTGACTTCTGCCTCAGTTCTTCCAAGCTACAGTATTCTGCATGCTTTTCATTAAATGCGATGGGATTCGATGGGATGAATGGCTTACTGAATAATCCATTTAAGAAATGTCTGGGTATTTGAATTAAATTCAAATATTTTTAACCTTAAATAGCATATTCTTCAGGGAAAAAAAAATCTACAAACCTGTCAGCTGATCATTGTAGTCAGTTGATACCACGGTTGTGTTTTCTTTATGTTTAATGAGATTTTCTTCAGTTTTATTATCCAGCTGAGCTTGATTCCCCCCTCAGCTGGTTGATTCTTCATCCGGAATGATCAGTCCAAGTAATTCACACATTATCTTGATTTGGATTTCTGCATTCTAAGCTTTTGTGAATTTTTCCAACAATGAAGTCCTTCAGATGTTGAGAAATCTCTAGGATGCTTTCATGTCGTCAGCTGGGTTAGAGAATCCACTTGATTGCTCTGCTGGATCAGGTTTCCCTCCAGTTGGTGACTCCAGCTGAGTCTATCTTGGTGAGTGCATCCTGCTGGGTATTCTACTTGATTTTGTTGATTCTTTCCAGCTATGTAGAGTTTCCCCTTGATTTGAGAATAGGTGGCTTTTTCTTCAGCTGCATCCTACTTCCTTTTAACGAACGGATTTTCTCACCATCGGCTCATTTCTTTGATGAGGTCTCAGTTTGTATAGCAGGTAGTCAGTTGTCTCAAATCCAGCTGATTCATATGCTGCTTGTTTATTCTTTTATCGAGACCAATGTGCTCAGCTGTATGACTGGCTGCATCCTCAGTTTTGTATCCAGCTGGCTTTACTTCACAGCTGGTCCCAGTCAGCTAGGTGGGTTTCTTCAATTTCTTTGCTCATATTTCAGTGATCCTTGTTGGTCCTTTCAAGCTGAGCTGATTGCTACTTTCCTTGATTGAGCTCTGAAGGCTGTCTCTATTACCTTGGGAGTCAGTTCTGTTTCATTCATCTGGCTAGATGATTCCTCTTCTTGTGACCCCCAGATCAATTTTGTTGGTTACATCTCTTGCACATTCTTCAGAAAAATCCATCAAATATTGTGATGAATTTGATGGTTGCCTCTCATGATGTCATATATTCTGAGTATGAGACGTTCCAAATCATCAACCAGTCTTTATGTCCTTCTCATCTCCTGGTGGGTTGAGACGATTGCATCACAGTCCATCTGATTTGCTGCTGAGTGAAATTCCTCTCTCCAGTGCTCCAAAATACTTTGCTATCTTGTTCTTCGTACCCCCAAGTCATGGAGATAGTTCCTGTAGCATTCGCATCTCGGACACATGACCGGATTCATTATTTCTCAAAAGCTCCTA
This sequence comes from Agastache rugosa, assembly GCA_031470985.1. Lineage (NCBI taxonomy): Eukaryota > Viridiplantae > Streptophyta > Magnoliopsida > Lamiales > Lamiaceae > Agastache > Agastache rugosa. The sequence continues at coordinate 29,130,078 of CM062606.1, read as the reverse complement.
TGTTGAGAGATTCCTGCACAAGGAAGATTCCATGATAGTATGCAATATAATGATTTTTAAAAAGATTTTGAAGCTATGAAGGATCTGTTCAGGTGACCACTATCAGCAAAGAAATGCTGACTTGACACAGATACAGTGATCTTTTGAACCACTACTCTGATACCAATTGTTGGTCCCAAGACGGATACCTTGTTGTAGAGGGGGGTGAATACACCAAGGTTTTAAAAACTTTTCCAAGTTAAAACTCTTTTCAGAGAGTTGGCTGTGTCCAATCCAACTGGATGACAACTTGTTCGACACAGCTGGCTGTGTGAGTGTGTGCGGAAGTTGGTGGATTTGTAAAGTCCATCGGTTGCTTCAAATTATATTGCAAAGCTCTGTTTCACTTTTCAGTTAGTCATTTTATGCAGTTTGAAATAATGCTCATGAGGAGTTAGCAGAATGCATAAAACAAAGCAGTAAAGAACAAAGCAATTTTAACGTGGTTCGGAGTAACATCTCCTACGTCCACGACCAGGTTCACTGGTAATTCACTACCACTTGGTTTCCAAGTACCAAGTAACTTCACAACTCGAACCTGAGTTGTGTTCCAACAGTTTACGGGTACTGTCAAGCCTACTGTTGGGAAAATTAATAGAGTTTTGATTTGATACCAAAACCCAGCTGACCCCAACCGAGTAGATGATTGCTCAAGCCTAAGCGTTTTTCAGCTCACCTGTTAGAGCTTATAGAGTTTCTTAGTTTACAGGTAGCAGTTGAAAACTGCAGAAGACATGGCAGAAGACACAGCTAAGCTGGACCCAGCTGAGGTAATTAGCAAAGCAGACCAAGCAGAGTCAAAGACCCAGCAGTATCAAAACCCAGCTCAGTGACGAAAACCCAGCTCAGTGTCAAAGACCCAGCTCAGTATAAAAGATCCAGCTTAGTGTCGATGACACAGCTCAGGTCTAAAACACAACTCAGGTTATTGACACAGCTCAGGTTGAAGCCACAGCTCAGGTTAATGATACAGCACAGGTCTAAGACACAGCTCAGAGTCAAGACGCAGCAGAGTTCAAGCCGCTGAAGACACAGCAGAGACGCTTAGCAGCTCGAAGACGAAGACCTTCTCCAAGACAAGATCCCGATGTCAGAAGATCTTATCTGACGCAGTTAATTCAGAGAAGAACTAGCCTCTGCAGATGCAGACCTACTTCGAAGGTTAAAGGCCAGAAGTCAATGAGAGTAGGTAAGATTCAAACGGCTCTCTTCCAACGCCTAGTTTGAATCTCCACTTATATATATCCCTCCTCCACCATTGAAGAAGGGGGCACTGGCAAGACGACTGAAGAAATAAAAGAAAACAGAAAAAGGAACAACGATCTTCAAAGCCAAATCTTTCAAGAACACCCAGCCAGTCAGTTGTGTTCTTAGTTGTTCACATATTCAGTCATAGGCAGAATAGATCAGAATAGAAATATCTTAAGCCTAGTTTGAACGAGTTCATCATACTCTTTGTTCTTCATTGTAAGAACTCGTTCATAGTTGGAACACCCATACCCAAACCCAAACCCAGAAAGGTTAGGCAAAGGTACGCTTGCTCGAAGCGTGTAATTCGAGTGGTTAGGTTCTTCAGTACCCGGAAACTGAAGGTGTAGGCTTGACAGTGCCCGTAAACTGTTGGAACACAGCTTGGGTTAGAGTTGTGAAGTTGCTTGGTACTTGGAAACCAAGTGGTAGTGAATTACCAGTGAACCTGGTCGTGGACGTAGGAGGAGTTACTCCGAACCACGTTAAAATTGCTTTGTTCTTTATCGCTTTGTTTTATGCATGTTACTAACCCCTCATGAGCATACATTTCAAGCTGTATAAACTGATTAACCAAAAAGTGAAATAGAGCTTTGCAATATAATTTGAAGCAATAGACGGACTTTCCAAACCTACCATCTTCCGCACACACTCTCACAGCCAGCTGTGTCACTCAAGCTGTCATCCAGCTGAGTCGAACACAGCAGGCTCTCTCAAAAGAGTTTTAACTTGGAAAAGTTTTTAAACCTTGGTGTATTCACCCCCCTCTACACCAAGGTATCCGTCTTGGGACCAACAATTGGTATCAGAGCTGTGGTTCAAAAGATCACTGTATCTGTGTCAAGTCAGCATTTCAGTGCTGATAGTGGTCACCTGAACAGATCCTTCAAAGTTTCAAAATCTTTTTAAAATCATTATATTGCATATTGTCTTGAAATCTCCCTTGTGCAGGAATCTCTCGATAAAGGAGCTCTTGAGAAATCATGAATCCAGACATTTGTCCGAGATGCGAATGTTATAGGAATTATCTCCATGACTTGGGGTACGAAGAACAAGATATCAAAGTATCTTGGAGCACTAGAGAGAGGAATTTCACTCAGCAGCAACCCGGATGGACTGTGATGCAATCGTCTCAAGCCACCAGGAGATGAGAATAACAGAATGACTGATTGACGAGTTGGAACGTCTCATACTCAGAATATATGACACCATGAGAGACAACCACCAAAGTCATCACAATATCTGATGAATGCTCAGAAGAATGTCCAAGAGCTACAATCAACAAAATTGATCTGGGGGTCACAAGAAAGAAGATAAATCAGCTCAACCGAGAAACAAGGAGCGCTGAACAATGAGCAAAGAAAATGAAGAAATCCAGCTAGCTGACTAGGACCAGCTGTGAAGTAAAGACAGCTGGATGCATAACTGAAGATGCAAGCAGTCATACATCTGAGTACAATGGTCTCAAGAGAAGAATAAAGAAGCAGCATATGAATCAGCTGAATTTGAGACAGCTGACTACCTACTATATAAACTGAGACCTCATCCAAGAAATGAGCCGATGGTGAGAAAATCCACTCGTTAAAAGGAAGTATGATGCAGCTGAAGAAAAAGCCACCTACTATCAAATCGAGGGGAAACTCTACATAGCTGAAAAAAATCAGGGTAAGCAAGTAGAATACCCAGCAGGATGCACTCACCAAAATAGACTCAGCTGGAGTCACCAACTGGAGGGAAACCTGATCCAGCAGAGCAATCAAGATGATTCGCTAAACCAGCTGACAGCTTCACATCATCTGAAGGACTTCATTGTTGGAAAAATTCACAGAAGCTCAGAATGCAGAAATCCAAATCAAGAGTATGTGTGAATTGCTTGGACTGATCATTCCGGATAAAGAATCAACCAGCTGAGGGGGAATCAAGATCAGCAGGGCATTTTAACTGAAGAAAAGCTCATACAACATAAAGAAAACACAGACGTGGTATCAGCTGACTACAATGATTAGCTGACGGGTTTGCAGATTTGTTTTTATTTTTGAAATATGCTATGTAAGGATAAAATTATTTGAATTTAATTCAAACATCCAAACTTTCCTTAAATGGATTTTTCTGGAAGCTATCCATCTCATTGCATTTAATGAAAAGCATGCATAATACTGTAGCTCGAGAGAACTGAGTCAGAAGTCAGAACGTTTCGACTACCTCACGCGCGCGTGATCTACACTCAATATTCACACGTCATGGGACGTGTTGCGCAAATCTCTCTCAGCCGCAGATCTTCAATACAATTGCCAAGATCTCAACCATTAATCAAAATGGGCAATTGATATATACATCAAAAATTCGTGCATATCTTCGCCATATTTTATATCGCTTATACTTATCTGAAATTCATATCTCAGACTCTTAATTATCTTTTTGCTAATTCGCTCCCAAGCATCTTCGTATCTCTAAACCTCATGCAACAGAAGAAAATCATGGCACCAAAGAAGACAACACCAGGAGCAAGCCAGACTGAGAACTTGATGTCAAAACTTCATTTTGAGAGTTGCCTAACTCTCAAGAACTACCAGAACTCAGAGTTCCAGGAAGTTCTGGATCTCATCGAAAATGCCGGACTTTTGCAGTGGGCGACTGCAAAACCGAAGAACATCTTCCGTCGGGAAGTGGCAGAGTTCTTCTTAGAGATGTCTAACCGTGATGACCGACTCCGTTCCAACGTCTCTCTGCAAATCAAGGAAAAGAATGGACAAACAACACCGTGGGACGTTGACATCAACATCAACCGGATGTTGAACAAGCTGTTCGGCCTGAAGACTCTTGAGGACCGCTCCCCAGATAATTACACTAGAGAAGAAATCCAGATCGAACTGGATAAGATGCTATTCAAGCCAGAACCATACAGGGCGAGCATGTCCATGTCCTGCTCAAGCCCAAGTACAGATTACTTCTGGATGTCACCCAGAAGTGCATCCTCGGTATCGATGGATCTCAAGGAGAGATCAGCATACCCAAGCTAAAACCGATGATAGCCATCCTCAGAAATGACCCTGTGGATTGGTTCTCATACTTCATGGGAAAATTGGAAAAAGAATCTAAAACGATTCATTTTGAAAATGACAGCTTCACCCGGTACAGCTATAGGGAGACAATCTATCTATGCACCAAAGTAGCGTGCATAATAGAAAGCTACTCTACCAGAAGGCAAATCAAGTGGCATGACGCAGAAGAATTTTCTGTGTCCAGAATACTGTTCGAGAAGCCAAGTCAACTCACTGACTTGTTGAAGAAGGCAGCCTCTGAAGGAAAGAAGGGGGCGCAAGAGGCAAAGCATCAGACTGCCTCTCCCTCTCAAGCAAGAAAAAGGAAGCAATCAGAGAAGACACAACCAGCTGGATCTCCACCTGCCAAGAAGAAGCTGTAATTGAAGGTAGCCAACAAACCAGCTAAGGAGGCAGCAGAGAAACCAGTTGTTGAGCTAACTGGATCGGAATCCACTCCCACAGCCTCCCCTGTTCAAAAGAAGAAAACTGAGTGGATACCAGTCACTGAGGAGACAGCTCAAGGATCCTCCTCCAGCTCAGACAATGAAAGGGAGCTCGTGATTACATCACGAGAAGCTGAAGAATCACAGATAGTGGTTCCTGACCCAGACCCAGAAGATGCTATTCCCCTTCGCCAAATTCTTCAAATATCCTCACAACCCACTCCAATTGATTTTACATCAGTTGGAATCCCTCAGGTACACTTCTCAGTTTCCCCTTTCAATTCTTCAGTACCTGAAACCTCCCTACTCCCTCACACCCAATTTTCAGCACCCAGCTCTCCTCCCAAAGAACCATCTCCTATAAGAGAACAGACAGATATTCAGTTGGCTGAAACTTCTTCACAACCAGCTGACTCCCAAGCTGAACTCTCTTCTTTTCCCAGCTTACCTAAAGAGCCCTGTCCAGCTGACGCTCCTTCGCAGCTGGATAATGAAAACCAAGCTGAACCTTCAAGCCCCACTTCTTCTGAGGAAGTTGAAATCCTCAGTCCCAGAACTGTTTTACGTGCTGCTACTATCATGAGGTTTGATGACCTCAGACTTCAAGGATTAAAAAGCGCACTGCAACAATACCCATCACTAGTTTCACTCCCCGCCGCACTAGTCGCCGTCAGCGACTTCAAATTTTACCTTGCTACCAAGATGACTACTTGGTACGCAAATGAGGAACTGGTGGAGTTCTACTCTTTCGCTAAGCTCAAAGCCGAAGAAGCAGCTCTGCAAGAGATCTTTGAATTTGGAAGTCTTCAGGAGGCATTCATACATCAAGACGAACTTATTCAAAATCTTATCCAGAAGACTAAGCTAGATGAAGTACCTCCATCTGAGGAGATAATCGCGAGAGCCAACTCTTACCTCCACTCACTCAGCTGGATTGTTCCAATTGAGACTGCCAAGGAAGCTGTACATGCCGACACAGCTGAAGCAATGGTGATTGAAAATGAGCCAACTTCTGCAACAGTTGAGCCCGTAGAAACTGCCCCACCTAGTCCAATTGCCAATGACACTCGCTCACTGGTCGAGATCGAGGCAGTCAAACCCAGCCAAGTCAAATCCGGGACTCAAACGGATTCCGATGTCATGCTTTCTGATGCAATGAAGGAAGAAATAGCCTAACAACTTGAGGAAATCCTATACCAGGATAGACTCAAATCAAATGTTGACACTCTTCTGCGCATCAAAGTGAAAAGTTTTTAAGGTTCTCAATATTTCTAAAAGTTCTGAAATTCTTATTGTTATTCTAAGCATGGGATGCTTGAATTTATTTTCATAGAATTAATGGTTTATTAATTTCTTTTTCCCGAAAAACATGTTTAATTAAGAACTTAGAAGTTGTTCTAAGATTTTTCCCGATTCACTGAGAACCTAGACTATTTAAGAGACGATGTTTAAAGAAGTAAAGACAGTGATTAATCATCATGAGATGAAAGAGAAGTGATAAGGTCAGAAGAAGCAAAACAAGAAGTGGAGACGAATGTCACTTGAGTGTAAGTGACATGAGCATAGTCATCTCTATTTGGAGTTTGATTTTCGTCTGAACTCCAAAATGACATTGTTTTTCCTTATAGAGAACCACTTTAAACTTGCTTAAGCATCGCTAGTAAGTTATAGTTAGTGTCTCTTGGATTGAGAATCAAGAAGTCTATAGAATATATATATTATTGCTTAAGAGATTCAAGTTTAAATTTGAGATTATCTTGTTAAGAGATTAAGTTGAGTTTTGCTTATTATGTTTAAGTACGTAAGTTAAGTTTTTATTTTAAGTATCAAGAGTTATGTCGTAGAAGTTCAACATACAAGGGATATGAGAAGATGCCCCAGTCCACGTTTGCACTCAAGAGATACTTGCATGAGTACTTTGACTACTGCACGCACCTAGTCCACAACGTGGAACGGTACACGTCTAAGTTTGCATACATCTGAAACCGATTCGAGAAGTACGTGTGAGCAGCAATCAGGCCACATATGATATCATCAACAAAATTTCCATCAAATGGCGTGGATAGGCTGAGAAGAAGTCTTGAGAATACCTCACTATGGTAGAAAGACGACGTACTATTGACGCGCTATTTTTTTTTCACTCGGTTGTGCTTTGTGTACTAAGCAATACATTCAACACCATCCAGTTCCCTGGGTGTGATTCCCAGTACGCTTGAGTGGCTACACTAGACCCGGAGGATGCACAATCGGGGAAGATTAGGTCTCACTGCATTGTCGTTACCTTGGGACAACCCAAAGAATGAGTTCGATGTCAGACCTTCTGTGGTCCAGCCAGAGATGGGACCGCTAGAGATGATCGACCAATTTTCCCACTTCATTTGAGGAAACGGATGACTGCCACTGACTGGGCAGATTTTACTTCATTACTACAGCGCTTTGAGCCTGAGCAGCCGATAGAGCCGAGCAGCTCATGCAATAGAGTGAGGTCAGAGGTGCAATCGCAATAGTTTTCAGCATAGAGCCAGAGGAGGAGGAGGATATGGAAAATATCTTTAGTAACTAGTAGAGGGTAATTAGCTTCACCAAAGCGTTCTCAAGAGCTAGCTTCGTATAGAGGCTAGTGGTTGGTTGAGAGTTCGTAATTATTGCTTTTGTATAGATCAGAATAGTGCTAGACTTCTTTCGATATTAGCAGAAGGAGTGATAGTATTCTGGGTTTAGCAGTTTTTCCTTGAAGTATACGGAAATGCGTCATGTTAAACCTTTTTGGATCTTTGGATGTAAAACCTCATTGAAGGTGGATACTGTTTCCAATGTTTATATCGGGATTTTCTTTTCGGTGAGATCATCATAGTGATGCTTAGCTAGCCATTAAGAGAATTTTCCAACTTATCAAATGTATTGATAAGGAGCGTTTATCCTGCAAAGCTTTTCAAATCACCGGACCTGCTGATTCTAGTGAGATGCTGGTAAGAAAATTATTCCAGAAGAGCATCTGGCTCAATATACCTGGAATGAATTCAAGGAGGTACTATTTTACAAATATGTGCCAAAAACCTATAGAACTAAGAAATAAAGTTCTATAATCTGAAGCAAGGAAAGATGTTAGTGACAGAATACGATGGAGTATTCTGTGACTTGGCAAGATATGCGTCAGATCAAGTTGATACAGATGAGAAGATGGCAAAGAAGTTTCACTCCATACTAAGATATGAAATTGGAGTGTTACTAATCAGTCATGGAGCACTGAGCTACACTGAGTCACTAGAGAGAGTTCTAGAGATGAAGACTGCGATATCGGAAGAGAGATGGGTTCTAATACCCGTACCGGTACAAGCACAAGCCCCGACTCAAAATCACTCCAACAACAACTTGTAAAGAAAAGTGAAAGTGGGAAGGTGAAAATAACAATAGCTATTATTAGCATAATAGCCATCAGGGTAATCAGAGTGGATTTCCGTAACCCAAACAGTATAGTAATAAGGACAACAAGAACAACAACGACAAGAAGTCATGGAAAATAGCTAATCGGCCAAGTCAATGATAGGGACATGGGCGACAGAATGCTCTGAATCAAAGAGGTTATAGCCAGTGACATGCTGCAAATCTAGCTGCCCTAAATAAAAGAAAGTGCATGTCGAGGTCTATTAGGTGGATTCCAAAAATTGCTTTAACTGCGGCCAGAAGAGCTACAGAAAGAGAGAATGCACAAAACCATTGTAGAATAACTAGGCCAAAGCAATATGATCAACCTTAGCCCTGAAAGCTAGTCAACCACATCAGAAACCACAACAACGAAATGCTAGGGCTTTTGCCATCGATCAAAAGCAGCCAAATAAGCAGAGAGAATTACAATTGGTTAAGAAATTGTCAATTATCTCTACCATACAAGCCAGGAAGAGCAAAAGAGATGTAAAGATCATTCAAGAATTCGAAGATGTATTCCCAGAAATATTACCAGGATTGCCACTAGATCGACAAGTGGATTTCAACATCGACCTGGAGCCAGGGTTAGCACTGTGTCAAAGGCATCGTACGGAATGACGCCGAATGAGCTACAAGAACTTAAGATTCAACTGTAAAAGTTATTAGATCTTGGTTTCATTATACCAAGTGTATCTCTATAGGGAACATATGTTCTATTTGTGAAGAAGAACGATGGTACGATGCGAATATGCATTGATTATCTAGAACTGAACAAAATAACCCTCAAGAACAAGTGTCATTTGCCATAGATAGATGACATGTTTGATCAACTCAAGGGAGCAGACGTATTTTCAAAGATTGACTTTAGGTCTGGGTATCATCAATTGAAGATCAAACCCGAAGATGTACCTAAGACAACTTTTCGAACCAGATATGGCCTTTATGAATTTTTAGTCATGCCATTCGGATTGACTAACGATCCCGCAGTATTCATGGATCTCATGAATAGAGTTTTTCATCCATACTTAGACAAGTTTGCCTTAGTATTCATTGATGATATTCTTATCTATTCCAAGAATGAGAAGGAACGCAAAGAGCATTTGAGAATAGTGTTGAATACACTGAAAACTGAGAAACTATACGCCAAATTCAGCAACTGTGAATTCTGGCTAGAAGAAGTATTGTTCCTCGGGCAGATTGTGTCAGCAAGCGGTATCAAGGTAGGCCCAGGTAAAGTGGAGACAGTACGTGATTGGAAATCACCAATAAACCCTAATGAGATTAGGAACTTTTTAGGTTTAGACGGATACTACAGAAGATTCGTCGAAGACTTTTCTAAGATTGCGAGGCCTATAGCGCAATTACTTAGGAATGAGATAAAATACAAATGGACGGATGAGTGCAACAGGAGTTTTCAAGAACTCAAGAAGAAATTAACGACAACACCAATTTTGGCTCTGTAGGAACCAAACAAGGAATACATTATGTATGCTGATGCCTCTAAGAACAGACTAGATTGTGTATTGATACAAGATGGGAAGGTGATAGCCTACGCATCACGATAACTTAGGCCACATGAGGTAAATTACCCCACACACGATTTGGAATTAGCAGCAATCGTACATGCGTTGAAAATCTGGAGACATCACCTATATAGAGTTAGGGTTGAGATTTTCACGGATCATAAAAGTCGAAATACTTTTCGAGCAAAACGAGTTGAACATGAGACATTGGAGATAGCTCGAATTGGTAAAAGATTACGAATGCGGCATAAATTATCATCCAGTCAAAGCTAACGTTATAGCCGGTACTTGAGTCGCAAGACTCCATCACACTTAGCTTGTCTCTATATTGAAGAGAGAGGACTCATCCAAGAGTTCGAGAGAATGAATGTAGAAGTGGTTCAACCACCTGGGAAGATAACTAGTAGCGTCGCAATGCTTTTAGCTGCATCGGACTTAGGAGAAAGAATTGTGAGTGCCTAGAGAAAGAATGAAACGTTTAAGAAACTAAGTCTGAGGATCAGATAGAATAACCCTAAAGGTTACCATGAGTCAGCTGGATACTTTGGAAAGTTGGTTGTACTTTGGGAGTCAGTTGTACTTTGGAAAGTCCAACTAAATGCTTTGGAAAAATAACTGTATGAGCGATAAGTAACAAAGCAATTTAACGTGGTTCAGAGAATGACTCTTACGTCCACGACCAGAGAACCTCTTGTAATCCATTAAAGGATACCACTGAATTTACCCACATTCAGCAAGCATTGCAGCTCTAAACCTCGAGCTGGATACAGTTTTACACCGCACTGTATCAAGACGTGATCAACAGTTTACGGGCACTACTTAAGCCTATCTTCAGTTTACTGGTACTGGAGAACCTGACACTCAAACTACTCGCTTCGAGTGGACAAACCTTTACCTAACCTATTCTGAGTTGAAGGGGTTTGGATTTGGGTTTTCCAACTATGAACGAGTTCTTGCAATGAATAACAATGAGTAGGATGAACTCGTTCAAACTAAGCTAAAGATATTTCAAGTATAAACTGCCTAAGACTGAATATGTAAGAACAACTCAAGAATTTCAACTGTCTGATAGTTCTTTTATGATTTGGCTTTTCTAGTGAATGGTTCATTTTTTTTCTTTTGTTCAGTCTTCTCTCTGAATCACTCCTGATTCATTCACCGATTCCTTTGAATCGTTGGAATCCCTTTCTATGATGCTTGGATTCACTTCTGATGTTGAAAACGGAGATATGTATTTATATGGAAGGATTCGATCGAGCCGTTGGGAAGAGCCGTTCAAAATCTTTACCATATCTTTATGATAGTGTGTTTGCTTTTCTCCTTGATTCCCTCATACGGTCGTTCTTGGCTTTAACTCCAAGATGCCAGATGTCGAGGTTCCGTTTGTCCAGGTCAGTTTGCATTCTAACACTTGGATCTTTGTTATAGACGATACTCAAGTTGTCTTCTACTTTGTTACGTCTTTGGACTTGACTGCCTTTGGACTCTGCTGTGTCCTTTGGATTTTGCTGTCTTTGGGACTCTGATGTGTCATCTGCTGTGTTTGTTCTTCACTCCAGTTGTGTACCTGTAACCTTAAAAAAAATCTATGAGCTCTAAATAGCATATCAACAAGTAAATGCGTTACATTAGCGGTCGTATGAAAAGCTACTGCCGTTAGAAATTCCAAAATGAAAATGGGAGGACATGGCCATGGATTTTGTGACAGGTTTGCCTAAGTCTAAGAGAGGAAACACTACAATATGGATTGTTGTTACAGACTCACAAAATCGGCTCATTTTCTACCAATTCTTATTACTTATGGATAACCGAATTTAGCTCAACTGTACGTCTGTGAGATTGTACATTTACTCGGAGTACCAGTGTTAATAATGTCAGATTGAGATAACGTTAAAATTTATCTCGAGATTTTGGATCACTATATAAAAAGAATTGGGTACTAAGCTCAATTTCAGTACTGCTTTCCACCATCAGACAATCAGACAGTCCGAAAAGACAATCCAAATACTAGAGGGCACGCTGAGAACAATAGTGTTGGATGAAGGTGGAAGTTGGAAACATATTTTGCCCATAATCGAGTTTGCTTATAACAACAGTTATCAAGCAAGAATAGGCATGACGCCTTACGAGGCCTTATAAGGTAAGAAGTGTAGATCACCGCTTTATTAGAGGATAAAGTGGGTAAGAGAAAGAATTCTTAAACCATATTCAGTAAATGAGATGATTAAGACTTTTCGATAAATCGTCTGAGAATCAAAGAAGCCCAAAGCCAATAAAAATCTTATGATGATGTATGTCATTCGGAGTTGTATTTCGATTTTGGATATAAAGTTTTTCTCAATGTTTCCCCGTCTTAGGGAATAATTAGATTTGGAGCCAAGGGTAAGATTAGACCAAGGTTTTAGGACCAATTGGATTTATGAGTCTTTGGTCAGAATAGTAGTGAATGAACTAGACATTTCATTTATTTATTTTTTTAATGAGAAAGACGTTATTTTAAGTTAAGACTCGATTCACTGAAGTTTTTGGAATCAGGAAATAATATGGGAGTAGTAATTTCACGCAAACCTCTAAAAGAACCCTGGAATTTTCATGAAGAGATTGTAATCCCATATGACAAGATCGTTGAACGAGACAGAAGTTCCATGTGACTGACAGACTGTTATGTGGACCTGATCAACCCACATAGCTAGAAACTCAGTAATATGGATCTTCCGCCTCCATAACGAATTTGTCGAGATAAGTTGAGTCTTAACATGTTTGTCGTTTTATCTTGCTAGGATTTTGAATCCTTATCTCTTGTTAGATGTCGTAGCAAGTCTTCTCGATTTATAGTGGATAAATAATCAATTTTAAGTTTCGAGGAATGGGTAAATTCCTCCAGTTTAAGTCCGAGGAGATTATCACAGATGAGAAAAAGATTTATAAAAAAAATACGACAACAAAAAAAAAGTTCAGTGTCACTAGCAATGTGAAGAAGGTGTGCAAATTTCGGGACGAAATTTCTTGTTAGAGGGGTAGAATGTAATACCCCGATTTTTATCGTGCTTAATTAATTTTATTTAATTAATTAAGACTTTTGCATTCTTAAGTTGTTACAACCAAATATTTTCAAACTCCGAAGACGAGTATCAGATTGAATTATAATATTTAATCCATAATTCAATAAGACTAAATATTATGTATATATTTTCAATGGGCATAATCTGGGCAAACGTTTTCTTTTGTTTTTAGCCCAACGGAGTTAATTAAATTCAAAAGCCCAACTTTTATTTCTTTTAATTGGAGTCCAATTTAACAAATTAAAATATCAGGGATAAAAATTTATCTGAGATAAATTAATTATCTCAGATAAGATGAAATCATCTGTAATCTTTTGATTTCAATCCTGTCAGATTTAATTCATCATTTTAGCAGCTTCATCACGTAACCCCATCCTCATCCTTCTTATATCCAAACCACTTCTCATATTCAAACCACAGTATTGCATAATCAAAATCATAACAAAAATACGAAGGAAAGGAAGCAGAAGCTTTGCTGGGATTGGATTCAGTCACAAGATTACAAAATTCTTTCATTGAAACTCATTCACAAACCAGAGGTAAATTCAAGCTATTTCACCGATATTATACCTCTGCTCTAGGAATTCCCAACAAATTATAAACAACGAACAGAGAATAAGAATTATCCCAGCTATGAATTTAGTGATGTTCAATAAAATAACCACAGTCCAGTTTACACCAAATTTACATTTAGAAACAATCACTTATTACATATTTAATTCGAGAACTTAGAAAAAAAAACTAAGAAACTCCCCTGTTCTTATTTATCTCGAGTCATCGACTGACGTGAGCAACGACGCCACAACGGCGAGTGAAGGAGAAGGACGGCGGCAGTGGAGGTGGGGTCTCCGGGCTGCTGCCTACTTGGCCGAAATGGAGACAGCGGCACTGGCGGTTGCCAGAGGTGGCTGCTGTCCACCAGAGACAGAACCCGGTGGGGTTGCCGGAATCCGGCATCTCACCGGATTGTTATAAAAAAAAGATATTAATTAAATAAAAGTTAATTAATTAAAACTAAAAAGAAAATAAAATAGAAGAAGGATGGTAGAGAGCTTACCATGGTGGTGGTGGCGACGAGCCACGGCGCGGCGGCGATGGAGCTGCTGGCGGCGCATCACGGCGGCAGGGGAATGCTGGCGGCCCGCGGCGGCGGTGGAGGCGGCTACGGCTGCTGCTGTCATCCACGCTCCGGCTACGGGCTCACGGAGGTGGTGATTCACTCACCGGAGTCGAGAGCAAAAGAGGAGTGAATTTCAGAAATTTGGGGGTTTTCAATTTAGGGATCTAGGATTTTTAATTTGAGGGTTTGTGGTTAAAAATAAAGAGGAAGGTGGGAGAGGGATGGAGACGGCGGCGGAGCTCGCCGGAACCGTAGGGAGACGGCAGCGGTGCTGCTGCCGTCGAGACCAGAGAGAGAGAAAGAGTGGAAGGAAAGGATGCCGTGGCAACGTCGGAAGTGCAGACGGCGGCAGCGGCAAAGAGCCGGAGAAGAGGAGGGACGGTGGCGGCGAAGCGCGCCGGAGAAGAGGAGGGGAGGAGGCTACTGTGGGAGGAAGAAAAGAAAATGAAAAGAGAAGAGAGCAGAGAGAGAAACGAGAGAGTTGTGAGAGAGAGATGGAGATCTGTGGTTTAAGAAAAGAAGAAAAAAAGAAAAAAAGAAAAGAAAATAAGAATTGATTTAAAATGTGGGCTTGAGTTGTAATTTAAACCGGGCCAAATTGCTTTATAAGGGTTGGGCTACGAATTAATTCTCTGGGCTGGACCTTGGTAATCAACTGGGCCGAATTAATTAATTAAGTGGGCAGAGAGTTGGGCCGGGCTTAAATTAATTAATTAAAATACTAATTTATCCACAACCCTTTATTAAATTGTATATAATTTTTGACTCGTTTAATATTTACGAGATCCGTAAATTGGGCGTTAAAATATACATTCAAGGCTTTCTAATGATGCATTGCCCATTCTCAGATTCGAAATACACTGTTCTGTATTTAAGTTTTAATCTGCTGCTGTTGTGCAGAAATTCCCAATTTTTAATCTCGTTCAAGTTTAATCAATTTATTTGATTTCTTGAAAACTTTGAAGTCAATATTAATCATTGACTTTCGTTATAAACATTCTAAGCTTCAAGTAAAAGTCAACTGGAAACCAACTTGAAAACTATTAAAATTCCATTTTATTAATAATATATTAATAAAATGCCAAAGCCTTAAAAGATTAATCAAGTTATTGAGTCCGTTATAGTTTCAAATTCCGTCTAGACCAATTTACTAAGATTTGTTTATTTACGATAAAAGGATCGTGCATAGAAGAAAGGACGGAAGACGGAAGCTTTGTAATTCATTCTGTAAACTGTTGAGGTGAGCTTTTCTATATATTAAATAACTCGAGCTTTGCTCTATTTTTGAAATGCTTTAAAAGTATGTTTTAAAGTGATTATCATGCATAAAAGAATTGTTTTATGGATTCTCTTATACCTATCTGTGTTGGTTCGCCAACTGTTATAATCGATCGGATTCCGAGTTAGCCAAAAGGGTGCTTTCCAGAATTAGTGTACACGGTAGCCATGAGTATGGACCCTGTTGAGGGGCGACTAGCCATGGTGAGTTGCGTTCGCGGAAGAAGGCCTTCTTCCCCGGCGTTGTTTCAGATATGGTTTTAATTGAATAAATAAAGTGGATAAGCAAGTACGAAAATGATTTAGTAAACACGGGCTTTTTCTGAAAAACCCTGTATGTTACTGTGGAGATGCATGATTAATCTATAAAATCTATTATATGTTTTGGCAAGTGTTCACTGAGTACGTTGTACTTAGCCCTGCATATGTTTTCTAAATGTGCAGGTTGAGCGACGAGTGACGGCGGATGTTTTGAGTTATTGGTTACATCAGTGAAGCTAGTAAAGCCCTGACTTCATGTCTTCATACGTGAAGTCAATCTACGTCTTTTTCCGCTGCAAGACATTATGATGTTTTATATCATGTGATATTTGGTTTTAGTACTGTGTACTAAAAACTCTAGAACTACTGAACTTTTATATCGAGAAATCCTTCGAGATTGTCTCACTTTGGATAACTCCATACACTTTAATATTGTATCATTGTTCAATAATGATATCGTAGTCTTTTATTCGTTGATTCCCCCTTCTTTCCTGCTTCTTAATTCCAACCCCTAGTCGCACCCCGGCTTAGCCGTCCCTCGGGATTTGGGGCTGTGACAGTCTTGATGCTGCTGGGTCTTTGACTCTGCTTGGTCTTGCTTTGCTGAGTCTGCTCTGCTGAATACCTCAGCTGGGTCCAGTTTAGCTGTGTCTTCTGCTAACTTCTGCGACTCTACCTGTAAACTAAGAAACTCTATAAGCTCAAACAGGTGAGCTGAAAAAAAAATGCTTAGGCTTGTGCAATCATCTACTCGGTTGGGGTCAGCTGGGTTTTGGTATCAAATCAAAACTCTATTAATTTTCCCAACACTAAAGTATATGACTGCGCAGTCAAACATGATTTACAGAAAATAAAATGTTTGAGCATGCACAAGTTTGTTTTTGAGAAAAAGTTACTTGTGTTATGCTTTATGGCAAGTTTTCAATCTATAGCTCTAAGTAGCAAGTTTTCAATTATTTCCGGCATGTGTCCACTGAGTACGAAGTACTCAGCCCTGCATGTTATTTCTAAAATGTGCAGGTTTGCTCGGATGGAGATGGAAGTGTGCTGGGACGGACTTTTGTTGGTTATACTCTTATCGAAAGTTATTTAAACTAGAGATTGGTTATATGTCTTCATACATGTAATCCAGTATGTCTTCCGCTGCAACGCTTTGAAAACCGTTTTATTTTGATGTCATTATGCTTCTTATGGTATGTTTATCTAGAACATTGTTACCTGACTGTCGTACTTTGATACGAGATGGTGTAGCTTCTTGACCATTCTCGTTGATATTTAATTGAATTGGATATATAGTTTGCCGCTTCAGAATAATGATGTTGTTGCTTAGTATTTGATTGATCTCCGTTCGACTTGAAAGCATGATTTATTGGATGTTTGGTTCTTGTTTGATAACTTGGGTCGTTATCTTATCCTTTGGTTAATCATAAATTGTGTACATCGCGGGACCCACCGGCTTAGTCATCTTCATTCTAACTCGGGCTGCGACATAAGGCCCTAATTATTTCCTTATTTAGAAAGGGAACGTTATGAATGAGACGGACTAAAATGGAAACGAGACGTTATGGATGGGACGGAGGGAGTATAATTTTGCGTTCAGGGCAAAAGTACGGAGTGATATGTCATTCCATCTTGGAATTCCTCTCATACGGGTGTATTTCGGTTTATTTTTGCCGCCTCCGCTTTGAAGTCTTATATAAGTCGCTCCTTGTCCGTGTCTTTCTGAACCAGCGAACACTCTGTACTTTTAATCCAGCCGTCATAAATTTTTTGGTTCAAAATTATAATATTTTATTCTGATAGATTGGTGGCGTTCGGAGGATGACGACGGGAACGGTGACAATGGTGAATGTATAAAATAGTAAAGGCTGACAGCGGAGCAAGCGTGTCGGGCAACTCCGACGACCGTGAGATTAACAGGGCAAACGGTAGAAATGAAGTGAACAGAAAAGAGTTGAGAGAATAGATGCAAGTGTAAGCGTGAGAATTTTATATAGGACGGGTTACCCCCTTCAGGTTTCTAACTCTATTCGTCGGCTTATTCAGTTACGTAGGTTTCAATCTTTACGAAACAGCCTTTTTTACTCAGTTCACATCTTGCATGGCATGTTGATTTGTTAGGTCGTGTCGGCTGTGTTGGCTGACGTGATGGACCCGTGGGTCTTAGAGATGGCTTATTGGGGGCCCAACTATGAATTTGGTTACATGATTATTAGGCCAGTTTGTTTGTTATGTTTGGCTCCTCGGGCTTATCTGGTAAGTTAGTTGGGCCTTAAAATGTAAATACGAACTCTGTCATTTACAATTACTTCTTCATCTCCTTATATATTTTTAGATATTGATGGACTAATATGTATCTATATATTATTAAAACGATTGCGAATTCGAGACATATCTTTAAATTAAGGTTCTATGTGGCGCTCTCTCAATTCGGTATTCCTATTTATCTTAAATCGTTATTTTAAATATTTTTTATTCATATATATATATATATATATATATATAGGGAAAGAATCATATGAGAACTCCATTTTATATGGGAACTAGGAACTAATCTCAACCCTTCATTCATCTTGATCCATGGTTCATATTTAGTTTCAATTTTTATTAAGAATAACATATTTATAACTCATTAAGGTTAATATGGTAATTTTGATTTCTCTGGAACCATCTGTGGTGCTCATTTCATAGATCTCATTCGACAAATTCAATATGATCAAACAAAAAGATGAAGAAATTCTTAAAGTGGAGAACAAGAACAAAAAGCTCAAAAATTACGTGCGATGGGTGGAGATCGAGCAGCTGACGTGGCAAAGACTAGCGCAGGAGATCGATGTGATGCCGGCGACGTCGATAAGAAGCACGATCTAAGGACTGAAGAAAGTTTCCGTTGGTGCATCGTGTGATGCGAATTGAGAAGTCGTGTTGATGAATGGAGAGAAAGGAAAAGAGGAGAGAGAAAAGAGAAAGAAGATGATGAATGGTGTGCAGGTGGTGCAATTCTAGGAAATTGTATGTGATAATTTTGTTTTCTAATTTTTAATTTGTATATATTTTTCCTATGATTTTTTCCTTAACTTTTTTTAACTCTGAGAATGTATGAATTTTTGATGTAGAAGAAAGCTTTATAGTCATTTATTTAAGTATTTATTTGTTAGATAGGTTGTGTATTTTATATTTTATTGTTAATTATTAGTGCATTAAGTTTTGGGCATTTGTGCATTTTATTTAAATACTAAATGTATTATATATAATAATTGTATTTTATGTGTGATAATCTTGTTTTCTGGTTTTAGTTTCTAAATGTTTTTCATGGTTTTCCTTGTGACTTTTTTACTCAGAAAACGTATGAATTTTGGATTTATAAGAAATCTTTACGGTCTTGTATACCGGAATTTATATGTTAGATAGGTTGTGTATTTTCTAATTTATTGTTATTGATTAATGCATTATGTTTTGAGTGTTTGTGCATTTTATATAATTACTAAATGCATTATGTCCAAATATTTTGCCTGTGGTTTATAATAATTGTATTTTCATGATATTTTTAGATATTGGTCATGTAACGACCCGGCTTCCAGACTGACGACTGGCCCCACAAACCATCACTAGTCCTTTCTAGCGTGCTTTGTCCTCACTTACACGCTTCCTGAGAAAACTTTCCAGGAAGTCACCCATCATAGAATTGCTCCAGGTCAAGCACGCTTAACCTTGGAGTTCTTCCACAATGAGCCCCAGAAAAGAAGATGCATCTTGACGGTATAAGTAGCCATATCAATTCCTTTATGCTCTCCTCGAATATGCTGTCCCATTCCGACATATTCTGAGAATCCCTCTCATTCGGGTGTGTTTCAGTTCGTTCCTGCCCCCTTCTCTTTGAAGTCTTATCGGAGCCGCTCCTTGTCCGTGCCTCTGCACCGGCAATCACTCCGTACTTCTGCCCCGGGCGTCACAGGCTCACCAGCTTTCGCTTGGTTCGTCCCCGAACCATACCGTACTGGGAAAGGTTCAGCTCTGATACCATTTGTAACGACCCGGCTTCCAGACTGACGGCTGGCCCCACAAACCATCACTAGTCCTTTCTAGCGTGTTTTGTCCTCACTCACAAACCATCACTAGTCCTTTCTAGCGTGTTTTGTCCTCACTCACACGCTTCATGAGAAAACTTCCCAGGAGGTCACCCATCACAGAATTGCTCCAGGTCAAGCACGCTTAACCTTGGAGTTCTTCCACAATGAGCCCCAGAAAAAGAAGATGCATCTTGATGGTATAAATAGCCATATCAATTCCTTTAAGCTCTCCTCGAATATGTCGTCCCATTCCGACATATTCTCAGAATCCCTCTCATTCGGGTGTGTTTCGGTTCGTTCCTGCCCCCTCCGCTTTGAAGTCTTATCGGAGCCGCTCCTTGTCCGTGCCTCTGCACCGGCGATCACTCCGTACTTCTGCCCCGGGCGTCACAGGTCAAGACAGTAAAAATGATGGACAATGAGAAGAATTAGATATTGTTTATGCACAAATATGTAGGAATGGAATTAAGTCTTAGGTCGGTAGTATATATTTCTTAATCTTTCACTTTGTAAATACATTTGTCAAAGATAATTGTGAAATGTAAATGAGCATTGTTGTATATTATCAAATGTGGAGATAAGAAGAACAAAATAGATATTGGTATCTATCTCCATAGACATTGTATAAATTTATGGGTGAGTCTAAAAATTAACAAAACGGGCTTTCTTTGAGCTGTAAAAAACAGTTAAAGTTCATTCATGTAGGATATTGTGCATCAATGATTAGACGAGAATAATTTGTTGAAGAAGAAAATTATTGGAGTGTCGGAGTTTTACTACTATCAGTTTTATCTTAATGATAAGATCAATATAGATTGGTAGTTAATTGACTGAATTAGGGTTATTTTTGGATGAAATGTGTGATTAAATATGATTTATGTTTGGTGTTTGATGGGATGGAGCTACATGTGTTAATGTTTCTGATGTCATTCATTACAACAATGGTTTGCATCACTAAATAATATTGGTACAATGTGTCAGGCACGATATTACAATTAATGCATTACATATATAATGTTTGTGCATTACATTATTTATATTTATGCATTACATTGTGTATATTTTTTCTCATGCAGTGTCATTCATTAAGACATTGTTATGCATAATATTATTTAGATCTATGAATTACATTGTGCATTTCTCTGGTCATGTTATATAATTTATTACTATAACATTGTTTTGTTTTGCAGTACTAAATAATAATTTTATAATATAATAGACGCAATATCACAATTAATGCATTACACATGTGGTGTTTGTGCATTATATTGTTTATAATTATGCATTGAAAATATAATAATTATTCATTTTTTTGTCTTCATTTATTAGGTACAACGTGATATTTTATCCCATTCACGAGAAAATATATTCATGTAAAATGTGTAGCATTTGTTATTAATGTTTGTTGTATCGTCAAGATGACAATATGAGGATGTAAATGTTTGCAAGATCGATGATAATGTGAATGATGTATTCACTGTGACACATGTTTCATGTTGATGCAACAAGTTTATTACAAATGATTTGATATCACATATTTTTATTTTAAAGAATATGAAATTAGAGTCCATTCGGAAGAAATATATTGTTCGACGCTGGACTAAATTGGCATGCCCTGCAAAATATGTATTAACGTAATTTACGTTATGCATCAATATGAAGCTATAAATGCACATAATAGGAAAAGACCTATTACCACAATTAATGCATTACGTATGGAATTTGTGCATTATATTAGTTAGATTTATGCATTATATTGTGTATTTTTTGATACACTAATGCGTCGACTTGTAATGCACAAACAATACTAACATCACTGCATTAATATTGATAACACAAAAAAATAATCAATTAAGTATCAAAAGTATGAATACCCAAACACCATACAAAATAATGTTTTATTACTACATAATAAATCAACTATAGCCTCAATTCAGTTGAGTAGCAAGCTCTCCAGATTGACCTTAGCATCATGATAGAATTCACAGAATAATAGAAATATAATCGATCAATATCACACTCTCAGTATCCTCATCATGCTTATTTTTTATACTCTCTCTGCAAATACAAAAAATAGGAAAATTTATTAGATGAATGTTTGATAATCAACATTATCTAATTCAAAAATCAATTGTTATTATTAAAAAAAAGGATGCAATTGTGCACAATTGCATATTAGTAAATGCACAAAATATCTCGAATAACTGCATTATCAGCTAACATCAGTACCATTTCTTAATAGGAACTGACATTTAAAATCATAGTTTACAACGTGATTATTATATATATATGAACGTTTAAATGCACAATTCCATTTTATGTAATGCACAAACCAACTCACTGTAATATATTAACAGATTTATTAGAAATTTTGATGCCACTAAGACACCTATGCAAAATTTTATAGTAAAAAACTAATTATCACCATTCCAACACTCATATTTAGGAAAAAAAAAACTCTATATATGAGGACCAGAACTTCACAGTATTCACACAACAAGCAATACCAAAATCATAATAAATTAGTCAACCATAGCTCCACATTTTTGAAGATGCGACGGCATAAATATCTGCAAAACTACAATATGGAGGCTACAACTCCATTAATTTAAGTTAAATTGCCAAAAAAACAAACTAATATTGTACCAAAATCTAGAAACATACAGTGGGTATATAAATTAACACATCAACAGATAAAATTACGATAGATAATATTGGAATAATACACAAAATACACACCTTCAATATTTGTATCCATATTCTTCTCGCTCTAGATTTAGGACCATATCTGAGCAAAATACTTCTCCAATTCAAACAACGAAAATGAGTTTTTTACTTCTATTTTGGAGATCGAAAAACGAAAACCAGAAAGTAATCAACGATCAAGAATTTGAGATGAGAAACTTGAATTACGGGAGAAGAGAAATTAGGATTACGCAAGGAGATTGGGATACAAGTGTGAATTTGATTTAGTGAAATATTGATTTTGACTTTTCTACCCCTAGCTTGTTAAATATGACCGAAAGATGCAGATGTAAATTTGATATTATTATTTAATGCGGGTTTTATCCTAACCGTTAGATGACGTTGATCAAGGGCTGTAAATGGTTCCTATTTCTCATATAAGGAGTGGTTCTCACCAGATCCACACTATATATATATATATATATATATATATATATATATTATTTAGTATTTCATATACTTAAAACTTCCATAAATATACATGGCATTAAAATCTTTCAAAAATATAGAATATTGTAAAACGTTTTTGGATTTTCCTAGAATAGCCATTAGTATAAATTTATTATATAAATTATAGTGTGTGTGTATTATATTTATATTTTCAAAAAAAATTTAATTTGTGTCTTTTTATTATAGTTAGTATAAAAAACTTTATCCCACATTGCTTTTCAATAAGATTCCATTCTTTGAGAACTTGTATAAATGCTCCAAATCAATATATATTTTTCCATCTCACAATTGTTTTGATCAACCAATTTAATTTGGCCAATTAACTAGTTAGCCAAATAAATAGTTTTATTTTTATTGACTTAATTTGGTCAATTATTAAATTTGTCAATATTAATTTGTCAAATTAATTGGCCAAATAAATAAGTCTATTTATATAAGATGTATAGTAAAATCTATATATTATGGCTACATACTTGTTATGTCTAAAATAATTTTATTAAATAATGAACACCGGTCGTCGCGGTCGATTTTTAGACAGACTACAAACTAGTATATATAAATATATGATAGATGGATGAGTTCGGAGTTTAGAAATAAATTAACTTTAATTAAAAAATCGTATAGTTAATTAATATGCTAATATTAATACAAGGAGCAATTTTGTAGAAGCGTAAAAAAATGGAATATATGATTGAAAATGGGCTACATGCAGTCAGTCCAACTCAAGTTACAGCCCAAACGCGGTCGCACAAAAATGAAGAGAGAAGCTCACAAAACTAGGGTTAATTTGATCAGAGCATCTATCCGCCTTCTTCTTTCTCACAAATCCCTCTCAACCCAGTAGAGATTTATGGGGAGCAAGGTGTAGTATACAAGTATCTTGGATTTTCGCCACATGTAAAGTGCTCCATTTTGATTTTTGATTTATTTATAATTCAATTTTACAAATGACGTTAAATTATACTGTTAAGTTAGAATCATTATCATGGTTCACCTCTTTGTTCGAGGCGACTTGCAATTTCCCCGCGTGCACTATTTACCCAAGTGGATGACTTGTATACTCTGATATACAATCTATCTATATCTATATATTAAAACACAGTTTTCAACCTTATCAAAAACAGAATTTGAAGGGTTTTTTCGTTATTTTCTTTTACCCTAGCAGTTATTTTAATTAGGCCACGCAATCTTTTCCTACGGGACGCATCTTTCACAAACGGTTTCTTCTGACTATAGTTCGCAAATAACATCTATTCCCTTTAGTCAAAGTAAACATCCCTTTAGTCAATAGTTTCACAGTTTCACTATCCTAGCAAATCACATCTTTCGTAATATTTATCTTTATAGTTCGATCTCTCAATCCTCTATTCCTTTAATTTCCTCACCAAACAACAAAATAATCGATCTATTGGTTTTCCAAAATATGTAGAGTAAGTAGTCTGGCCAGATTGTAAGAGAGAAATCCCGATTTCTGGAATTTTCTATACGCTGGCTTCCTTGAAGGCGATATATACGGTGAGGTTCTGATTCAAAGATGTGTACACATTAAGATTTTTTAATATTTTCAGTTTCTTAGAATGATGTTTTTTAAAATATTTTTCGCACTCAACTTTGATAATTTTATATGAATTTTATTGATGTCATTTTCGTGTGTTTAATGATGATAACTATGTTGATATATGTCGAATCTGTCCGTGAATCTAAGGAGAACTAAAAGGCCTGCGTAATACTGGGTTGGCATTTTGTTTGATTTTTTTTCTTAATTACAACATTTTCCTGTTTTATTTGATCATGTTTCTACTATTGGGACATATGTTTACAGTTTGAATTTATTTTGTTGCGACTGTATAGACGATGGTGAAGGAGTATATATAAACATGTTTCCAAAAGCAAGACACTTCTTATTTGGGTTGAGTTAATTCTTCTATAGGCCTAGCACATGTTAATTCTTCTAAAAGCCTAGCACATTCTCTTTTATGTAATATTATGAATATGTGCTACAATTAAACTACGTTTCACAATTGATTATGCTGCATAGAAAACAAAACATGTGATTGATTAATTATTAGATATAGTTTAATTTTAAGGTTTATTCTAAGGACTGCAATGAGCTCATGCTTTATTTGTATAACAGGTCTTGGAAAGAATAAATATACTTAAATTTATTATTATTATTATTATTATCATCTTAATGAAAAGGGTAATCAAAATGAATATAATTGAAATATACATGAGTATAAACCATAAATGGCATCGACATTGAGCCCGACTAAACAATATTGAGTTGGTTGTGAATGTATGAAAGTTGGGAGTGTTTGGCCTGAATTATACAATTTTAGTATTTCAAATTGTGATAAAAATAAATATTCCTTTGAGTAATTACAATCTTCATTTGAAATATATCTTCATAGTATTTTAACAGTTGAGATTTATTTACACAGTTTTGAACCAAGAACTCATATAACATTTATTTTATTTTAACACGTAATTTTTTAATCTTATTTAATAATTCATATTTTCAGTCCGCAATCCCCTATCCCTCACTCCAACCATCAAAGAGTCCATGCATGTTTAAGAGGCAAATACTATCATGTTTCTCCATCCCTGTAAGTGTTTCACATGCTTGTGATATTTGATGGAAGTAATTGTCGTTCAAACAAAGATGACAACGAACCCTACAATTACTTCCATCAAACCCAACAATTAAAAGAATCTTATACATGTACTCCTTCCGTCCCTGTAGTCCACTTTTCTATTTCGTCCGTCCCCTAGTGTGGTCCTTCCTTAAATAGATATGACCCCACTTAAAATTTTATCCTTTTACCCTTTAAAAGTAATTAACACTACAACAAAATGAGTCTCATTCTCCACGCACTACACATCTACCTAACATCCTTCTTAAAACCCGTGCCCCTCCCTCCGGACCACACTTATCAGGGACGGAGGGAGTAATATATTTTACTAACTCAACGTTTTTTCTATATTTATTTTTGTATATTTACACAATATTATTATTTGTTTTGTGTTCGATTAGTGTTATAATATAATTTTTAAATTTCATAAAACTTTGCAATTTGACATTTTAGTTGTAATTTATTAAATTTTAGATATCTATTATTAATTTAATTAATCAATCCGTGCATAGCACGGGACAAGTATATTAGTTGATAAATGATATGTATTATTATATATTTTGCCACATGCGATTTTTTTTTAAAATTTGTGGCAAAAAGGGTTGTCTACACTAGTCATGAAATATTAAAAACAACCAAATTTTTTCCCTCCGGATTCATCTATACCTATTATAAAAGAGTGGATTATTATAAAATTGGATTTGCCTATTATATTCCTATTGTTATATTTATTATAAGGGCAGTAATATAAATTTATATTAAATTTATTATAAACATAATAAATTAATAAAATAGTTATACTCTCACTATAACTCAACTTAATAATTAATTAATAATATAGTCCTACAAGTTTTAAAACTTAAAAGTGAAAAAGAAAAGACAACATAAATTTTGATAGCTCCAGATTATTTTATTGAGCCGAAATTTTGCATTTTAGTGTAATTTGTTTTTTTTTCTAATTTAGAGTTATTATTTGATTTGATTATTATGAAGTATTTTTAGGTCTATAGACATGATTATTATGAAGAGAATTGAGAAATTAGTGGTTGATAGAGTAATTTCGTAGCTTTGAAGTATATAATCATATTAGACGATAAAATTGAATCGAGCATGATTGGTGTCATTATGCTTCAAAAATCGAGCTTTGATTTTGCATAATTTATAAATTCGACAATCCTCATTTCCTAATTTCTCAAGTATTAAAATAAAAGTAATATTAAAATTAAAAAGCAAAATATTGATGTGGACTAAACGCCAACGGTGCTCACAAATAATTAATGGTATATTAGTCTTTGATAAATATATTATCTTAAATGTAACTCTTTTCGTTTATCTAAAATCGAATTATTATTTTTTTTCTTACTGAATGAAATATTTTTAGGTCTGTAGTCATGGTTTATGAAGGAAGTGTATAAATAAGTGATTGATAAATTAATTCATAGCTTTTAAAGCATCTCATAGAATAAGATAAAAATACATGTACAATTTGGTGTAAAAGATGTGATTTTTGGTGTAATTAAATCTATTGTTGATAACTATAATCTCAACTAAATTAAAGTTTTAATTTTGAATAATTCCGATTATATTTAAATATAAAATAAAATAAAAAATATACAAAACTTGAAAAAGAAAATAGATATAAAGGAAAAAAGTGTGAGAAATTAAAACATGATACAACACTTAATATTAATTATAATTATACCCCTTATCATTATCTATTATATAAATTGTTTAACTATATATATACGAGAACCATCAAAAAGATTGAAAAATATATTTCATAATATTATTTTAATTTAATCATTCAAAAAACATACTTTATCTGTCCTAATAGTAAGGTCTCTCTTTCCTTTTTCGTCTGTCTCAATAGCAAGGTCTTAGTCTAAAAATAGGGAGTAGGAAATTCAAATTAGAGGATACCCTTAAAAGCTTTTTAGAGAACTCAAGATTGGTTTCCTATGCAAAAATGACAAAAATTCAGTGCTTAAATGTGTTGATTAGATGTAAGCAACATAGTTCTTATACATGGACTAATGATAGAAATCATAAAGAACCATGGAGAGACTATTTTTTAACTGAATTTAAGAAAGCTTGAGAAAACACAATTTTTTATATTTAATCGATAAAGAATGGAAAAACTTGAGAATGAGAGGAAAATGACAAGCTTGTTGTAGAACTAAAGATGAGAGGAAAAAAAAAAAATTAAACTGATAAGCATTTTTATATTCATACAATTCTTTGGTAGATCAGTGAGTATGTGTTACTTAAAATTCACTTCTTCTAATATCATCTCATTTAAAATTATACATAAAATAGAATATATATTTAAATTATAGTTTAATTTGCTTCTTCTAAGGTCTACAATTTCCACTCAGTTGCAAATATTTTGTCTAAGTTAATAGTCAAAATTAATAATATTACAACTTTTTTTTTAAATATATTCATTATTTATAATTAATTATTTGTTTTTTTACTTGATAAATTAATTATCTTAAACAAGAAATTATACATGCAACGCACGTAATCTCTCTGCTAGTATATTAAAAACATTCAATGCAACTAGGAAAAGGGTTGTGGAAAACAACCAATCGAATGAAGCGGTATTCTCATGTGATAGAAATCCAATGCCAAACAATACATTCTTCTTATGATGATTTATGCCGACAAAGGGAGTGCAAACCAACTTGTACTTGTTAGTTTTATGTGTGGTGTCAACACACAAATCATCACCAAAGTATTCATAATCAATTGCACTTCTACAATCCCTATAGAAAAAATTCATTAATCTACCATCGGCATTGGACTGACAATCCCAATAGAAAAGAGATTCATGATTTCCCTTCTAAACAAAAAAATTACGAAGAGCATCAGCATCGACGTTCTCAACTTTGGTCTTCTGTTTCAACGTTGTCATATAGTTGTATGAATTCTTTCTTGTGAAACCAATATTATTAGCTCCTCCAGATTCTTTCTCCAAAAATCTACATGCATTACTAACCTTAATTCCGGCAGAATTAAGGGCTTCTATAAGGCTTTTGCTAGCATGTGACATCTGGCGAAATGAATGCAACAAAATAACTTTGATCATAAGGAACCAATTCATGATTGTGTTCTTAATCAAACTTAATCACTTTCCATGGCTTATTCCTCTCTCGAACAATGAGTAAACGAGCTTTACAATTAGTTCTGTGAACTTGCTTTTTAAAAGTTGGAAATCCTTCACTGGAACTCATTTGGTTACTCTGCCCATGGCAAGAACAATTATACGTTTTCAGGCGAATTTCAGTAGTTTTATAGAAATAATCTTGCGTCCCTTTCTTCATGCTAAAACGTGTGAGTCTCCCATACTCGCAATACAAGAGATACGTCTGATCAAGAGAATCAACTTCGGAACCAACTTCTAACCTTTTCTCGATGGAATTCACTAGAGATACTTTAAATTCCTCACAACCAACCTCATCATCATTGCCTGGAGAACCATATATCTCCATGATCAACTTCTCATCATCATCATTAACAACAACAGGTTCTTCATATTTACCACAATCTGGTAAATCTTGAATTGGTATTTCATCAAACCCAATATTATGCATAGGGTCATCATTACAAAAGGTTGCTTCTACGTGTCCATCAATGCAACCTGGTAATCTTCATAATGCGGACCAACATTGAAGTCGATTTCCATAATTTTCTAACAATTTGGAAAACTCCAGTCAGATACTAACCTAATATGACAACTATACACAAAATCTGAGCAAATAAAATTAAATAAAGAACCCAGGCTCAACAAATAAAATTACCAGTTAGTTGACAAATTATATTTCATAATATATAAAGATCCCAAAATCAAACAAAACAAAGAAAGTTAAGCTAATTTCGAATTGAACAAGGAAAATACAGAATTTTACCCCCAAAAATGGAGATTTAAGACACGAAAATTATAATATACAACTTTCAAGAAAAATGTGAAATATTGTCTATGACTTATCCTGTTTCTCGGGTTAGGACTAGGATGTAATATCGCTTGGCTTTACTAATCGACGCAAGTAGACACCCAAACCTGCAATTCCCTTTCTAGATGTGCAAATATCATACCCTGGAAACAAAAATTGGTTCGCGATTATGAACATCTCAAAAAATATGTGGCCAACAAAATAAATTAAAAAAATCAAACTAAAATTACCGGTGTATCACTTTGTAAGAACTGGTACCCCATGTAATGAAATTTATATTTCGTACCGGCGTACTGTATTTTAGAAGGGTATCCGATACGAAATATGTAATTCGTATCATTCGTACTGTGTAATGTATATTTTTATACTGATTTATACTTGGGTTAATAAAGAGAGAAGCCCACAAAACTAGGGTTAATTTATTGATCAGAGCATCTATCCGCCTTCTTCTCTCTCACAAATCCCTCTCAACCCCAACCGTCTCTCTCCCTCTCTTTCTGTTTTGTAAGCAATGGCAGGCGAATTACTAATTGGAGTGAGGGAAGGTTCTCGTTATTTTTTAGCCGACGGTGATGATTACGTTGATTTTGGGCCCGTCTGTCCATCTGAGCTTCCGCCGTTCCCGAAAGCGTTGGTAGGCATACTAGTTGGATTTACCAAAAGAGGTGCTCGTTATTTTGTCATCGATCGTGGTGAATATTATCTTATCGTCGCCACTGGAATCTTATTGGACCAAAATGGATTTGTCTGGGTCGCCGGGAGTAAGTTCATCATCAACCCTAATTTTTTCCCTAATTGTAATTTCGATCTTCATCTCTGGATAGCAAGTGATTTCATTTCAATCGTTCACATCTACATCTCGATTATAGTGATTTTGTGTTATATTTCTCTAATCATCGTTCTGGCTTGAGATATTATTATTATTATTGAGAAAACTATATATTGCTTGTGCATTATATATTATTAACTAAGTTGTATTTTTTTAGCAATCCCTAATGAAATTGAAAAACACATTGAACTGGGGAAGAAAATATACTTTCTCCCCAACTTTGTTTCCAAATATCCCAAAGAGAAGCCTGCAGATATGACTATCGAGCAAAAGAAAGTAATTAATTCTCTACATGATTAATGTGCATGTATTATATTTTTGGTTCAGTGAAATAATTAAATTAATTCTTGGTATTGTGATTATCTGCTTTGCAAATTACAATTGCAGGAACAATTCAAAAAAGAAGCACTGGAAAAATTGAGGGTTGACATGATTAAAGCTGGGTATAGGTAATTTACAAACAAGGGGAATATATATGTTTTTGTGACAGTACTATTCTTGGAATTTGATTTTGCCTTTTCTACCTTTAATTATACATATACATTTACGAGTACGGTATTCTGAGTTGAGATATTTTGTTTTAGATCGGTTCGACCAAATGGCTGTGGAGCAATTGAAACCATGTGCTGACAAGTGTGCCACAGGTATGATTGTAAACTTGTAGTTTTATTATTCAATTATTTGCTTTGCTGATTATTCATGTGTTGTTATGCAGGTACTGCTCCTACCAACGTTTTCGATATGGAACAACTGAATTCATCCCTTCGCAACTGTCCTACTTGTCACGGTATGTTCGCCTCTTGTTCGTCTCACGTAGTTAGACTAATTAATTATTTGTATTGATGCTTATGCTTTGTTCTTTTTTGCAGGGACAGGGTGGACAGCGGACAATGTTGAATTGGACAGCCAACAATGTTGAATTATGTTAAAGAGAATGAAAGATGCAAATAACAGATATGTTTGTCTAGTTGCTATTAATTATGCTATAACTCGTTCCTATGTTTGTGTAGTTGGTTTCCTCTTAACTTGTTCCTGTGTTTGTGTAGTTGGTTTCCCCCAGTAACAACTCTATATTTGTCTGCATTTCCAAATAAATTTGACTGGAATACTGTGTTATATCTGTGGATCGCGATTTCCATCACAGCCGCCGTGGCGTTGGGCGTCGCTTCTTTCTCACTCCCCCGAAAGCTCACAACCATATCTCCAGAACCACTGTTTCAGATTTTCAAATTTTGAGCAGATATCCCTCTCTCTCTCGAATTCATCTCTCGCTTAAAACATCAAGCCTTCAACACAAAACCCAGAAAAAAAAAAATCCTTGAAATTGTTAGATCCATGCACTTAAAAAGAGGAAAAATATCCATTACATCAACTACATTTCTATTTAAGCCAATTTAGAACATCAATTAGGGAAAATAAATTAGAAGAAATAGAAAATGGGGATATTAAAGACTGAGAAATTGGGGTTGCTATGTCGACGATGTGGCGGTTTTAGGCAACATACGGCATTTTTCCTTTCGTCCAACAGAAAAGAGGGAAATAAAAAGCGATCTGGAGGGAAATGGCGGCATCTAGTTACCGGTGATTCAAAGAAGAAGAAAGGAGAAAGGTAATTTGGTTGTGCCCGCAAAAGTGCAGAATAATGATTATTAGCTAGAGAAGAAATGATATTGAAGGAAGCAGGAGAGAGAGAGATTTGGATTTTAAAATGAAAAAAAACTGCTCCATATTCTCAGCGCAATCTTCCATATCACATTGACGTTTCGGCTATCGATGACAATAATCAGCACAATTTTATAAAAAAGAAAAAAAATATATAAAAGCTTAGGCGGGAAAAAAAAATTTCCATTTGATTTTTGCTTTTACATATAGATAGATTTCATCATGGGCGGTTTTGGGGGAGTGCGGGGTGGGCGACCGCATGGGTCCCCGAAAAAACGAGGGCCCCAAAAATATACAGGTCCATATATATATATAATTAAATTATTGAAACAATAACCAATTTGTTCACTAGTTTAGTGGTAACATGCATTGCTTCACTACTTGAGGTCTCATGTTCAAAACTTGCTCCATGCATTTTTACTATTTTCAAATCTTTTGTTCATTTCCCTCTTGTCTTGGCCTAATCTCTCCATATATTGGATATTATTTTTACTTTATTTTGAGTCCTTCCTAATGCATAGAAATCGTCCCTTAAAATTTTTATTTTTTAATTATAGTTATAGGGCCAAAATTTAATGAGGGCCTCATTATATTATTTTTACTTTTTTTAGGCCCCTCTTAATGCATAAAAATCTTTTAAATTTTTTATTTTTTAACTATAATTAAAGGGCCCCGAAACAGCTAAATCCTTCAAATAAAAACGTGAACCTGCTTTCTTAATTCTTATAAAATTTTGATTATATTTTATTTTTTAATAAATTTTATTTAAAAAAATTAATTATAATTTTAGCTAGAGTGACTGTCTTAATTTGTTATTTGATTATCATGTAATTTGATAAAAATAAATTATAATTTATCAAACTATAATTAATTCATAATTTTTTTATTTTTTATCTATAAATAAAGGACCAAAAATTTTGAACTTGCACAGGACCCACGTTATCCTACCCCCATTTCATAGTACTTAATTCCAATAATTGATTATGAGTTGCCAATTGATTGGTTAGACTTTGTTCTTTGAGAAACTAATTTATAACATGGTAGAACCAAAGCAATATCATATTTTTTTAAATATTATTACTCCCTCCGTCCCATTCAATTTGTCTATCCACTATTTGGCACGAAGATTAAGAATAATGGTAAAAAAAAAAATAGAAAGTGGGTAGGTCCCACCACTTTTGAAGGATTTTGAAGGGTTATTTCTTTCCTTATTTAGAAGTAGACAAATTGAGTGGGACATCCATTTAAGGAAAGGTAGACAAATTGAGTGGGACGGATGAAGTATTAAACATTGGACTACTCATCTATTTTAATATTTAAAGAAAATTGGGTGTTAAACAATAGCTCAATGTCAGTGGTTGTTTTCAACTTAAATACGATAGTTCGAGAATGTTTTGTGCAATTGTAGGTTAGACCGTCATGTTCGTGGTGGTGAGGACTATGACCGGAATTTTCACCGGAGGTTGGATTTGATTTGATGAAAGATACAACGTTGGTAGTACCAACTTGGTACTGGTTCATAACGAATTGAATGAAGGGACATATTCGTGAAAATGCCCAAACCATCAGATATAAAGTGGTTCTTAAAATATTATAGGATACAAAGTGATAATCGCTCATATGTTATAGGAACAATTGTAGTTTACAAAACGATCTTTTCTTAATACTTGTTCCCAAAAGTATTGAGCCAACTTTAGTGGGACATCGAGCCTATATTTCCATACTCAAAATTATGATGTGCAAAGTTAAATTAAGTTAAATTATACATTAGAAGTCTTCCCTCTTGTTCATAAACTAGCAATCCATGAAGGACCCGACTAACAGCACTATGCAGTTTGAGGTGGTACAGTACGTATGACTTAATAAGTTTTAAGAAGTAATGGCTTCCGTTGAAGAAATGAACGAATTGTGGTGCGATGATAATATGAAGAGCTAATGTTCTTTCTTTTTCTTCTTTCATCCCTTATAAATTTGAATCCTTTGACACCATGGAAAATAGGGCAGGATAGGATTAATATTTCAATTTTTCTATAAAGATCCTAGCTAAGAAGTGATGTTTCAGTTTTGGTGTGTTGGGGTCTCGATCCAGGTTCAGGTTGTGTTGAAATAAGGTGTGTTGATCACAGTTTGGTCGGAATGTCGTGGAGCTGTAGAAGTTAGTTGATTATTAGGGTGCCTCTAATGACAATGAAGCGCAGTTTAGTGACAAAACGCTTTCCCTCCACCTTATTGGTCGGGAGAGTCGAGTCATGTGTGTGTTGGATTACAATTTTACAATTTAAATCAAATTTATAGTGCGTGACTTAGGATCTCGTAGTAAGTTGGATTTTATATTAGATGAGAGCTATTCAAAGCCGCCACATAATTCTGCATTGTATATAAGTCGGATCAAAAGTTGATTGTATAGTGTCTTCATGGATTATTAACTCAATATATCCAAAGAATTGGAGTTCAATCATACTAATGGAGTTAAAATCTGCACGATATGGGCGAGATTTAGGGTGCATTCTCTTTGATGGTTAAATTTATCATAAGAAAATGAGGGATAAATAAATTTTCTCTCTTTAAATCATTCATTTCTTTTCCCTATAAAAGAGAATTTCACCTTTTCTTATTCCTCATTTTCACTTTAATAAGGGAAAATATCATCACGAGTTACTAATGTGAAAATATTTATCCCTCATTAGATTGAAAATGATGAATGAAAAAATGTGAAATTCTTTGTCATATATAAATAGGGATCCCTCATTTCTTATGATAAAGTTAACTATCAAAGAGAACGTACACACTCTTATAGTTTACACAACGAAATTCGAGTGGGCTAGCTAATGTACTGTACATTCAACATGGTATCAAGAGTGTAAATTCCGATGCGTCACTTTGTTTTTCTCTTGCTTCTAAAGTTTTTCCGTTGTATGTTCATCCGAATGATAATCCATGTACACAACTCTCCTAAAAAATAATAAAGTTGGTTTAATCGATAGATATATTCCTAAGCCCGTTTTAAATGAACTAGAAGAATAGTACATGTGATGCACGTAATAGGATCACGGTGGGAAGAGCTTCTCCACGTGGTAAGGTTGCTGTTGTTCCTAGCCTGCAAAAGAGCGTCGGGCGTTTCAGCCGGCGTCTACTCTCCGACGATCAAGTCAGTTCCGATATCTTATGAAACAAGAAATGGAGACTGTAAATGATGTTCACGTACCTCTTGAAGGTGATGATCCCAAATATATATATATAACATAATATATTGAGGATAACTTGATAAACTTTACCATTGGCAATCCTGTGATACTTGTGCAAAGTAAAGGGTTGCCAAGTCATTTTCCTGCCAAATATCTCATTATCTAGCTCTCAAATCGGGAAGCTAATCTGATGGGACATAAAATCAGAAGATTCTACAGAAAGGTGGACACCCTTTCTGTCATTGGGAAGCCCCCAGGAACAGTAGCACCGACCTACTGTACAAGTAGGGTTGTGATATGTCAGGGTTCCTGCCTTGGCAAAGATAGAATTTTTGCTCCACTAGGAAACTTAAAGAGTTATAACATATGGTTCTCATATGGCAACCTTGACATGGCTGAGTGTCAGCCTTGACGACTCAGGAGGTCATATCAACTACTCCCCCCTCAAGTCTGAAAAAGACAAGCTTACCCACTCAACCGGGTGAGGGAGGAAAATTTCAACAATAAAATACAAGGTTGCTCTGACAGTTATTTAGGGGATAAGCTCGAACATGTATGGGAGAAGTTATCTTTCCTAACTCTTCGGCTTCCCCTCTGTAACTGATTTGACAAGGCACCATCTCATTTTCCACCTTTTATCACTTATAATCAAGTAAGGTTAGCCCTTTCCAGCCTTTAAATTATGAGTAAGAGTTATTTGATCGATATAACTCACAGTTCCCTTTCAGAGAATTTAGTCATATATTTTACCTTGACATATCTCGCTCCAGGAGATGTTTTCAAGTCAAGGAAGGTTACATCAACCATTCATTTTACCCTCTTAAACTTCAGTTTGAAAGAAGGTAGGCCCATACCAGCCTGACGTTTTCACCTTTTATCACTTATAATCAAGTAAGGTTGGCTATTTTCAGCCTTTAAATTCTCAGGAAGAGTTATTTGATCGATATAACTCACAGCTCCCTTTCAGAGAATTTAGTCATATATTTTACCTTGACATATCTCGCTTCAGGAGATGTTTTCAAGTCAAGGAAGGTTACATCAACCTTTCATTTTACCCTCTTACGGGGGTGTATTCAATCAAGACTCTGTGGGAGTTTTAAAGAGTTTGGAAAGTCTGTAAAGTTTTGAAGTTGATTGACTCCGCGTGGAGTCTTGAGGAATTTCTGATAGAGTTCGCGTGGGATTTGGACGACTCTGTTGGAGTTGAAGTCGATGGAGTCCAGCGCCGGCTGGACCCCAGCGATCGCGGAACTTAATGCCAGCCAGCGCTGGCTCGTCGCCGTCGCTGGGCCACGACGGGATAAATACCCAATCAGTTCACGCCCAAATCAGAATTGCAATT
Organism: Agastache rugosa; assembly: GCA_031470985.1. Classification (NCBI taxonomy): domain Eukaryota; kingdom Viridiplantae; phylum Streptophyta; class Magnoliopsida; order Lamiales; family Lamiaceae; genus Agastache; species Agastache rugosa. The sequence goes on along the minus strand of CM062606.1, from coordinate 29,093,765 downwards.
AGGGCAAAACTTCGCGAGCGCAGCGGACCTTCCCACCCCCAACCCCTATCGCCGCACCGTTGCCGACCTTCCCATCCCCACCTATAGCCGCGCCGCTGCCGACCTCGGCCATCCCCACTCCGTCACTCCATTCATTCATCTTCACTCCTACCCCCGCTGATTATACGCGTCGCTGCCACCCTATCACCGCCGCCGTTGCCATACCGCCTTCGTGAAGTCTGGAGAGTTATAAGTCTTGGAGACCTTTCAAATTCCAGCCGGGGGCCGAATATAGCCCAGCCATTTCTAGGAAGGCGCCGGCGCTGAAGGATCATGAAATCTCATATTCTCGTGGTTGAAGGTCAGAATTCGTTCAGTACAAAAAATGCTTGAAATCAAAATAAATTCCACCAGAGTCAACAACTTTAAAAAGTCAGTGGAGTTTTGAATACCACCAAATTTTTATGGAGTTCAGAAAGTTGTGATTGAATACCACCAGATTTTTAAGGAGTTTGAAAAGTCTGGATTGAATACACCCAGACTTTCAATCTCCTAAAAAATCCCACAGAGTCTTGATTGAATACACCCCTCTTAAACTTCAGTTTGAAAGAAGGTAGGCTAATACCAGCCTTGCGTTTTCACCTTTTATCACTTATAATCAAGTAAGGTTGGCCATTTTCAGCCTTTAAATTCTCAGAAAGAGTTATTTGATAGCGATAACTCACAGCTCCATTTCAGAGAATTTAGTCATATCTTTTACCTTGACATATCTCGCTTCAGGATATGTTTTCAAGTCAAGGAAGGTTACATCAACCTTTCATTTTACCCTCTTAAACTTCAGTTTGAAAGAAGGTAGGCTAATACCAGCCTTGCGTTTTCACCTTGTATCACTTATAATCAAGTAAGGTTGGCCATTTCTAGCCTTTAAATTCTCAGGAATAGTTATTTGATAGCGATAACTCACAGTTCCCTTTCAGAGAATTTAGTAATATCTTTTACCTTGACATATCTCGCTTCAGGAGATGTTTTCAAGTCAAGGAAGGTTACATCAACCTTTCATTTTACCCTCTTAAACTTCAGTTTGAAAGAAGGTAGGCTAATACCAGCCTGGCATTTTCCGGAAATTGACAAAAGGTGCTCATTGTTTATACAAAAATTACATCATTTTGTTTCTTACCCAAAACATACGTACTCACAGAAATGTATCATCTGTGCAGGACATGCATGATACATCTGTCCATTCGGCAGGAATGAGACCTCTGCCATTTTGCAACTCTATTCGGACATAGTACTTCTTCAGATTTCGGATATTCTAGGGTTGCGATATCCCATGAAGCCTTCTCACTCTCTGCCTCCATATACGTAACCTTGCATGTCTGCACAGGATCAGCTGAGCTAGCTAATCTTGCCAAACGATCAGCCTTGACATTACCTTCTCTAGGTATTTGCACTATCGCGAAGTCTGCGAATTTCTCTTTCAAGAGGGCTAACTTCTTCACATAAGAAGCCATTCGCCCCTTCTTGGCATCACAAGAGCCCTGCGTTTGCTGAACCACCAGCTGAGAATCCGAGTGTACCAAGACCTTTTCTGCACCCAAGCCTTCCAAAATCTGAAGGCCCTTAATCAAGACCTCACACTCTGCCTCATTATTCGATGCCTTGAACCCCAATTTGATTGGAAATTTGAGCTCCTCGTCTTCAGGAAGTAGGATCAGAATCCCCACTCCGCTTCCATCTTTCGCAGATGTTGTGCTTCCTCCAGGTTAACATACCTGTCAGCTCTCTCAAGAAAACTTTCAAAGGTAATAGGCTTCCTTTTGACTACTGACTTGAAGAAATCTCCATCTCGAAGTCCTCAAATTAATGAGATCAATTTCACATCCAAGCCAGCGGACGGTACTTCCAGGGCTGCATTATTGAATCTACCAATATACTCGCGCATGCTTTCCTTTTCGCCTTGCTTGAAATTTGCCAAGTGTACTGAACTCCCCAAATGCCTTCGGGCACTAGTGAACTGGTGCTGGAACATGAGGCTGACCTCCCCAAAGTTATGAATGCAACCAGATGGGAACTGGTTGAACCATTGTTGGGCTGACTTGTACATGGTTGTTAGGAAAACCCTGCATCTTACACCATCTGTGTACTGGTACAGGGTGGCCCAATTCTCAAATCATCAAGTGTTCCATGGGATCATCTCGACCATCATAAACAAGGTTGACAGCCCGAAAGCCTGGCTTTAAGGGATCCTCCAGGATGGACCTTACAAAAGGTGATCTTCCATCTCGACACACCGGGGCTTCACTATCTTGGTCCATAATATACTTCTGGTGTAGCTGTTTCACTTCCCTTATGAGGGATGACATTTCTGATTCTTGAATCGTAGGGGTAGATGAGTAAGTTTCATAAGCTCCTGATTCCTCATCGTATTCCACCCGCTGATTCCAATCTCTACCAATCATCCTCAAGGACTCTTCTTCAGGAATCTGAGGTAGCCTTGGCCTTCTTGCTACCTGTAGAACCCTCCCTTCGGGGGAAGGGACAAGGATCCGGAACTGACTTCCTTCACCTTGCTCCATAGCAGAATTCAGCTCTCTAGGTTGCTCATTGATAGGGTTGTGCACACCAATAACCCTGTCCTCTATTAGCTTCTGTAGTAACTCTCTGATCCGTTCTGACGTCATACTGAGTACATAAGGGGGGGAGGAGGGTTAGGAGCCATGCCAACAACGCTACTCGGAAGTACTTGCTCTGTTGGTAAGCCTAACTCTTCTCGCAGATTTCCAAATCTGCCAAGGTTGTCAACTTGGATCCCAGGGACGGAAGGAGTTTCTCTTGGGATTAGTGTGCTGTTGGGAGTCATATTCTCGTCGAAATCTCTCCTCAAATCTCACGGCGGAGGGTTCGTTATATCTAGAAACATCGGTTAGGACATTTTAAATACTTTTATCCCGTTTCTCATTCGGAGAAAAAGATATTAGAACACTAACCAACTTAATTCAAACAATAACCAGGTATATCATGTAGGCATGCACACTATCATAGACTTACGTTCACGATCTGCTTTTTTGTGTGATTTACGTACAGTAAAGAAATCTAGAAACCAGATCCATGGGTCACATGGTCTTAGTTACGTTTTATCAAAATAACAGCAAACAATATCGTGTAAGCATGTATGTTCATGCAAAGAACGATTTTGCGTGGAAACCTAAGGTGGAAACTCACGCCTTGGTCTTACAGCTTCCCACAGACGGCGCCAGTTGATAGTGTCAAGAATAGTCACTACGTAATAGTAACCATACGCACACAAAATGGTTTAAACAAACCTAGAAAAAATGATCACGGTGGCAAGAGCTTCTCCACGTGGTAAGGTTGTTGTTGTTCCTAGCCTGCAAAAGAGCGTCGGGCGTTTCAGCCGGTGTCGACTCTTTGACGATCAAGTCAGTTCCGATATCTTATGAAATAAGAAATGGAGACTGTAAATGATGTTCACGTACCTTTTGAAGGTGATGATCCCAAATATATATATAAACTTTACCATTGGTAATCCTGTGATTCTTGTGCAAAGTAAAGGGCTGCCAAGTCATTTTCTTGCCAAATATCTCATTATCTAGCTCTCAAATCGGAAAGCGGATCTGATGGGACATAAAGTCGGAAGATTCTACAGAAAGGTGGACACCCTTTCTGTCATTGGGAAGCCCCCATGAACAGTAGCACCGACCTACTGTACAAATAGGGTTGTGATATGTCACGGTTCCTGCCTTGGCAAAGATAGAATCTTTGCTCCACTAGGAAACTTAAGGAGTTACAACATATGCTTCTCATATGGAAACCTTGACATGGCAGAGTGTCAGTCTTGACGACTCAGGAGGTCATATCAGATATAATAGGCAAATCAAATTTTGTAAAGAAGACACTTTTATAATAGGTATAGATATGTTTTTATTTAGGGTTAATTGAATTATGAAATTGCACCTGAATTTTTTTTCCTAAGCTCGTTTTAAATAAATATGTTTTAATTTAGGATTAATTGAATTATGAAATTGCACCTAAACTTTTTTTTTCTAGTTTTGCTACGATCGTTGGTTTTCCAAATTAAATTATACATGGTGGTCGGAATTGACCCGTTGGACACCGGAACATACAAAATGACAACGTTTTGCTTAAATAAAACATAAAAAAGACACATTTTGTGCAAATAAGTTGACAAAGAGTAGTGTGTTGTGGGGTAGTGTTCAAAAATAGAAAGGGAATGTTTTTGTGGACGGTCCAAAAAGAAAAGTAGAGAATGTTTACCGTGGACGGAGTGAGTATTAAAATAAGGGAAAAGGTGTAAATACTCCCTCACGTTAGCAGCATTTGGCAAAGGGTTATTTGCAAAATAGTGTACAATATTTCACTAAATTTGCAATTTTAATACAACCTTTGAATTGTTGCAATTTAAACCCCACTTTTACCTTTGAGTTAATTGTGTGGAATACCTAATATAGATAGTGAAAAATAAATCTTGTTCACCAACTTTATTTTTATTAAAATTGGCAAACTTTGAAGTAAACGAACTAAATTCCCAGTAAACTCTCCCAAATCTAACAGCAGCCTCCATCACATCAATTTCTCTCTCCTTTCATGTTATCTCTCCGCATACTCTCTCTTCCCCCACTTTTGTTCTTCTCTCTTCCTTTGATTCTCTTCCGCCTCCGCCGCATCTTCTTTTCCGGTCGTCTTTCTGATTTGATTTATTTATACATCTTCTTCTCTGGATAGTTTATCGTTTCTCGTTTCTTTTATCGTCTTTTCCGATCGTCTTCTCCAGCGTAGTTTTTGTCTTCACCACCGTGAGTGGCGTTTGTCCCCACCGTGGGTAAGGTTTATCTTTGGTGAATCGTCGTCTTCTTCCATGGTTGACATCTCTAGACGTGCAGATTTGTTTTCTGGTTAAATCTACAAAATTAAGAAAATTTGGGTTTGTTTACAGCGATTGTGGTACGAAACGGATCTCATTCGTTCCAAGTATACCACGACACAACGCAATAACTTGGTACGACTGGTACGAATGGATCTCATTCATCCCAAGTGTACCACTTAGCAATGCCATAACTTGGTACTGCTAGTACGAACAGATCTTATTCGTTGCAAGTGTACCACAGCACGATGCGTCATCAACTGGCACGATTGGAACGAATATTGCCCATTCATACCAATTTTACCATGTTATAATGCGACTTCATCAATCATCCAATTTCATTCCAAATTTCTATTCAATTTAAATTACAATGTTAACCAAATATCATCATCAATCAACACAAATATCACCAAATATCTAAAAAAATCATCAAATATAATGATTCATGAGATCGTTGATGAACTAGACGAACTAGATCTACTCGTCACTCAAATAAAAATCAAGCTAATCAACTTAAAAAAGTGTGGGATTCAAGCTTTGAATACTTTCTTCATTGCTGAAATCTGATTCATGAGATCGTTGGTTTGACGCCATTAACGGCGTTGCAGTGCACAGACCTCCGTCCATAATCGTCATGAACGATGCCGGTGTGACAGATCAGCACTGCTTTAATCACCAGAATCATCTCTTCTTTTAGATCCGTTGTGTTCTGCACACCACCAACGCCGCCATGTCTGAGGAGTGCACCACCATCATAAATCCTATGGTTTCGGACCTTAAGAAGTTGGATTCCGGCTTTGTACCAATCCTCTACGTACGGCACGCTAGAAAGCGATGCGACGGTCGTTGTTGTGGTGACGTGGCTGATGAGAAAATAGCCGAAGAAGGAGAGCCAAAAGTAGCCAGAAAAGGTGACTATCTGGTATGACGTGATGGATGAGGAAGTGGCCAGATAAGGAGATCCGAAAGTAGTCGGAGAAGATGATTGGTGTACTACGGCGAAAAGAGTGAAATGATTTGGGTTTCTAGATAGAAAGCGAGAGAGAAAAGAATATTTCTGATTTTGCAAAACTGTAAAATGAGAGGTGATGGTCCTTGAGCTGGGTCTTTGGTGTAGAGGGGGGGTGAATACACCAAAGATAGACTTTTAAAACTTTTTGACAAGTTTAAAACAGAGTGCGTGAGCTCAGTTATAAATTCAGCTGAGGAAGGTCAGCTGGGCTAATAACTCAGCTGACGGTGCGGAAAGTGGTGGTTTAAAAACTTAGCTCGTTTGCTTAGAAAAACCCAGCTTGAAAATATTATCTTTACGTTTTCAGCTTAATCAAGTTGTGCAATTATCAGAAAGACACAACTGTCTTTGAAGAGCAGCTGAGTGTGCAGATTCGATAAAAATGCAATGTGTCAATGGAGTTAGTACAATAACTGAAAATAACGAGAAAGAAAATAACACGAGATTTTACGTGGTTCGGAGTAACACCTCCTACGTCCACGACCAGATTCACTACCACTTGGTTTCCAAGTACCAAGCAACTTCACAACTCTAACCCGAGCAGTGTTCCAATAGTTTACGGGCACTGTCAACCACTTGAATTTCGCGCTTCAAGAAAGCGTAACCTTGACCTAACCTTTCTGGGTAAAGAGGGGTTTGGTTTGGGGTTACAACTATGAACGAGTTTTTACAATGAAGAACTTAGAGTTAGAGGAACTCGTTCAAAATCTAGGCTTAAGATATACAATGATTTCTGCCTAGGAATCAGACGAAAAACTGAGCAGTTTCTGGACTAGAAACATTTTAAGATAAAGTGTTCTTTGAACTATTTAGAACTGCTTAAGAGCTTTTGAAGGCTTGATGAATTCAGAAAGTGAAAGCTTGTAGAGAGTTTTTTTCGTTCTTGATCCTGAGGTTGAAGACGGGTATATATAGGTAGAGATTCAAGACTAGCCGTTGGTGGGGCCGTTTGAATCTTACCTACTCTTCTTAAATTCACAATCTGTCGTTGAGCTTTTCTGCACCTGTCTTCATCAGTGTCGCATCCTAGGTTCTGAAGTTTAGGATGCTGATTGGGCAATCCCTCATTGGTCGAGGTATATTGACTTCCTCTGACACTGGGATCTCTGCCTTTGGAGCTGGTTTTTAAATTTAGAGCTGGATTGGGTAAACTGACGACTTCAGAGTTAGTTCCCTTTATTCTGTACAGCTGGACCAGCTGTGTCTTGAACTCAGCTTGATCCTGCTCTGTTTTGAACTTAGCTCAGCGGATAGTTGACTCCTGCTGTGAACACAGCTGGATCTTCTGTTGTCTTGAGCTTCTGCTGTCTTCCGCTTCCTGAACCTGTAAACATAGAAAATCTAGAGCTCAAACTGGCGAGCTGGAAAATACTACTTAGATTTATGCGATCATCTACTCGGTTGGAGTCAGTTGGTTTTGGTATAAAAATAAAACTTTATAATTTTCCCAACAATTCCCCCATTTTTGATGATGCCAAAACCTAACTGAGACAAACTATGAAGCTTCTCCTTAGCTTCCCCCTACGTTTTAAGAGGGTAAAAAAGAAATCAGCAGATTAAGAGTTCAGAGTTCAGAGCCTGGACAAAAAGTAATATTCATCAGGGTGAGCTTTGAGCATCAAATAAAACTTTGTTTTATTAACGTAAGAAATTACAGCAATTAAAGAGATAAATCGAAAAGAAAGAAAAAAATTCTTCAATCTTCAATCTTCAATCCCAGCTGGCTGGGTTTTCTCTTCTGCATTCGCTGCTTCTTTATTGACTCCGTTTCTTCTTCAACTGGTTCTCAGCTGGTCAGCTGGTTCCTCTAGCTTAGCAGTTTTGCCTTTGCTTAGTGAAGACATTTTTCTTAGTCTCATTATCTCCCCCTTGCTTAATGAGGACATTTCTTCGTCTCATTATTTTCTCCCTTTTTGGCATTATCAACAAGGCGGAAGAGGCAAACTATCATCTTATTGAGCTTTGTAATTTTCCTGAATTGCATCAGCGATCTTCGCTGTGTTGATAGCTATTGCGATGTTTAGTTCGGTTGTGCTGCGGCTATCAGCTCTGATCTGTGGAGTCTGGATTCTTGGTGGCTCAGCTGTTGCATAGGCTGGCTCTTCTTCAATAGCATTAGCCTCAGCTGTGAGTGTAGGCACAGCTTCCTTGGCTGTTTCAGCTGGGGAGATCCAGCTGAGTGCTTGGAGGGACTTAAGCATTTCCCTTCTACTTCTGAAGTGTGGGTAAGGGGTTTAGCTCTTGTTTTCATCATCCAGCTGCAAGTGATCATCGGTTGGTTGATGTTTTCCTCTTGAGCTTGGTGCAGGGGCTTGAGCTTCAACTTCCATAAGTTGATCTTGAAGTTGGTATCCATGTCGAGCTTAAAGAAATTGAGAAGAAGACGGTTGAAGTATTCCATCTGCTGTGAGGTTTAAGCTTAGTTGATTGGGGTCTAAGCTTAGTTGATCAGCTGGAATACGTTGTTAAGGTGGTGGCGATGATGATGTTCACGCTGGCACATGAACTTCTTCTCCACCTTAAGAAACCACCGCTTGTGGACCTTCTGCTCCTCGGAGAGTAGTTACGAATTCTCTCTCAATGTCAGCTGGCTTCTCAGCTGACTGACTGGGCACCTTTAACTTGAGTCTTCTCTTTGAAGACGGTGCTTCAGCTTGTTTTGTCTCCTCATGTTGTTTCCTCTTCCCAGAGAGTTGTGTATCCCGTTTTCTCTTTTATTTTGAGAGAAACATTAGGGCGGAGGAGGTCTTTTTCCCTTGACATTCCTAGGAAGAATTCTGTAACTTCCTGGTGAATGATATTCTTGAGCTTTGCAGTCACCCACTGCGTTAGACCGGATCTGTCGATGAGCTTCATTATCTCCTGGACCTCCGTCTTCTTATGGTTTCTGAAAGTTGAGCAACTCTCAAAGTGAAGCTTTGACAGACTCTTCATGTTGATCGGCTTCTGGAGATATCTTTCTGGATTCCATGTTCTTTTTCTGCAACTTTTATTAGTAGAACAAATAATATATTGGGAAGGAAGAAGAAAGAGTGCCAAAAACTTTTTAGGGTTAAGGCAAAAGTTTGCGTATCTCTTCTATCATATTTATATCAACGTTCTTAATGAATGGACGATCAAGATTGGTAGTTTGATAAGAAGATCTACGACTGGGAGTGATTCTCGCGTCATGTCGGTTTCTTGTTCAGGAAATGCGATTTAATGCGTGAGTGAGGACGGTTGAGGCATTTTAACTTCGTTTATGAATAGCTAAGTTGAGTGGGCATTTTTCCAGCTTGTTTCCCCCTCAGCTGAATAATCCTTCAACTTGGGCTTTAGACTGAGCTTGGTTCTTTCTCAGCTAGGTTCTTCTTTGATGTTGATTCTGAATTCCAGCTAGGTCTGCTTCTATTCAGCTGGATGTAGCTTCGTCTGGGTTGAGTAATCCAAGTAATCCGCACAGCATCTTACCAGCGGCTTTGTAAGTATATCAGCCAGCTGTATGTCTATGTGAATTTTCTCAACAATCAAATTCTTCTTTTCCACGTGATCTCTGATGAATTGATGTCGCACGTCCACATGTTTGCATCTTGTGTGATGTACTGGATTTTCTGATATAGCGATAGCACTTGAGCTGTCACAGAAAATTGGAACTTGTCCAGTTTTCACTTCGTAGTCATCCAGCTGATGTTTCAGCCAGATAATTTGTGAGCAGCAGCTTCCAGCTGCCATATATTCTGCTTCAGTTGTGGAGGTTGTGACGCATGTTTGCTTATTTGAAAACCACGATATTAACTTGCTTCCTAGGAACTGACATGTTCCTGAAGTTGATTTTCTGTCCAACCAATCTCCAGCGAAGTCTGAGTCTGAATATCCAGTCAGCTGTAGATTGTCTTCAGCTGGGTACCATAGCCCAACATTCTGAGTTCCTTTGAGATATTTGAGAATGTTCTTGGCTGCTTGCATGTGTGCCTCCTTTGGATCAACTTGAAATCTGGCATACACTCCGACTGCGAAAGAGATGTCTGGACGACTAGCTGTTAGATACAGCAGGAAACCTATTATCCCTCTGTATTTGCTGGAATCAACTGACTTTCATTCAGTTCCGGGTTCAATCTTTCAGTTGGTGTTCATCGGGATCTTCACCGTTCTGCTGGATTGAACTCCATATTTGGCGATCAAGTCTTTCACGTACTTGGATTGATTTATAAAAATCCATTCTGCTGATTGCTTGACTTGAAGTCCTAGGAAGAAACTCATTTCTCCCATCATAGATATTTGGAACTGTTTTGACATCATCTCTCCAAATCTTTGGCATAAGAGTGTTGATCTTGACCCAAAAATGATGCCGTCTACATAGATTTGAACAACCGGAATGTCTTCTCCCAACTTGATGGTGAAGAGTGTTCTGTCTACTGAGCCCTTCTTGAATCCTTTGGATACAAGGAAATTTGATAGAGTATCATACCAGGCTCGAGGTGCTTGTTTTAATCCATAAAGCGTCTTCTTTAACTTGTAGACTTTATTTCCTTCTACTTCAAATCCTGGAGGTTGTTCAACATAGACATCTTCCTTGATGTCTCCATTTAAAAATACACACTTCATATCCATTTGATAGACCTTGAATTTGTGATGTGCTGCATAAGCGAGAAATAGTCTGATTGCTTCCAATCGTGCTACTAGAGAAAACGATTCTTTGAAGTTAATTCTTTCTTGCTGTGTGTAGCCCTTGGCAATGAGTCGAGCTTTGTTTCTGATGATGACTCCACGAGTATCAAGCTTGTTCTTGAAGATTCATTTGAGTCCTATGACTTTGACTCCTTTAGGTATGTCGACCAATTCCCAAACACAATTTCTGAGGAATTCATTTAGCTCTTCCTGCAAGGCGTTTGTCCAGGGTACACTTTTTAAGGCTTCTAGAATTGTTTAAGGCTCTGGAACTTGAGCTACATAACACGCCATTAGAGCTGAGTCTTCATCATAGACAGTCAATTCTAGCTCTACTGAGAGTTGAGCTGTGTCAGCTGCTTCTTGATGATCCGATGTAGCTTGAGCAGCTGAGCTTCTGGTTCTGACTTGGTCAGATGGTTCTCCAATGATTGCTGATGATGGATGATCTTCGATCCATTTTCTCCTTCTACGAATTTTTTCTTCCAGATGATTGATGCTAGAAGTGGCTAGATTTCGTCTGGCTTGGACTTATTCTGGAGTTAAGTGTTGGGAAAATTATAAGGTTTCGATTTGATACCAAAACCCAACTGATTCTCCAACCGAATAGATGATCGCGCCAACCTAAATAGTGTTTTCCAGCTCGCCTGTTTGAGCCTTAAAATGTTCTAGGATTACAGGTTAAGGAAGCGGAAGACAGCAGTCGACCCAGCTGTGTCTACAGCAAGAGTCAGCTAGCGGAAGACAGCAGTCGACCCAGCTGTGTTCACAATGAGTCGGCCTAGCAAAAGACAAGGCGGCGTCAACCTTCACTGAGTGATCCGGCGAGCCTGATCAAGCTGAAGAGAATTCGAGCTGAGTTCAAAACACAGCTGGTCCAGCTGTACAGAACAAAGGAACTATCTCTGAAGACTCCACGTCGAGACAGTCCAGCTCAGAATTCAAAAGCCAGATCTAAAGGCAGAAGATCCCGGAATCAGAGGAAGTCAACCTACCTCGACCAATGAGGGATTGCCAGATCAGCATCCTAGACTTCAGAACCTAGGATGTGACACAAATGAAGACAGGTACAGATACGCCCAACGACAGATCTTGTATTTAAGAAGAGTAGGTAAGATTCAAACGGCTCCTCCAACGGCTAGTCCTGAATCTCTACCTATATAAACCCGTCTTCAACCTCAGGATCAGAAACGAAAAACTCTCTACAAGCTTTCATTATCTGAAATCATTATTCTTTCAAAAGCTCTCAAGCAGTTCTACATAGATCAAAGAACACTTTATCTTAAAGTGTTTCTAGTTAAGAAACTGCTTAGTTTTTCGTCTGTTACCTAGGCCAAACTCATTGTATATCTTAAGCCTAGATTTCGAACGAGTTCATCATACTCTGAAGTTCTTAATTGTAAGAACTCGTTCATAGTTGGAACCCCATACCCAAACCCAAACCCAGAAAGGTTAGGTAAAGGTACGCTTGCTCGAAGCGCGTAATTCGAGTGGTTAGGTTCTTCAGTACCCGTAAACTGAAGGTGTATAGGCTTGACAGTGCCCGCAAACTGTTGGAACACAGCTCGGGTTAGAGTTGTGAAGTTGCTTGGTACTTGGAAACCAAGTGGTAGTGGATTACCAGTGAACCTGGTCGTGGACGTAGGAGGTGTTACTCCGAACCACGTAAAAACTCGCGTGCTTCTATCTCTCTCTCTTTACTTTTGCTTTATATTCAGCTGTGTACTAACGCCTTCATATCATTGCATACTTGTTCAAAACTACACACACAGCTGCTCTCCAAAGACAGTTGTGTCTCTCGAAAAGTTGCACAACCTGACTAAGCTGAAAACGATAAGTTAATATTTTCAAACTGAGTTTTTCTAAGTAACTGAGCTAAGTTTTCAAACCACCACTTTCCGCACCGCCAGCTGAGTTGTTTACCCAGCTGACCCTCCCCAGCTGGATCAATAACTGAGCTCTCACTCAACTCCGTTTTAACTTGATAAAAGTTTCGAAAAATCTACTTGGTGTATTCACCCCCCTCTACACCAAGTACCCAGCTCAGGGACCATCAATTGGTATCAGAGCAGTGGTTCAAAAGACCACCGTTTCTGTATCAAGAGATCTCTCTTGACGCTCTGTGTCAGTGGTCAACTGAACAGATCCGTTTTTCAGAAAAACTCATATTATTACATACTGCACATGTCTATGGATTCTTATCTTAACAGTAATCTCCCCACCTTCTCGGTAGACGACTATGCAATCTGGAAATTCAGATTGAAAAGCTTCCTTTGTGCACATCACGACATGATGTGGGACGTCATCACAGACGGACCCATCCTTATCTATAAACAAGGAAATGAACTCGTACCTGCTCATGATGGAGGACAACCAGAATACCGGCCAATTTTCAAGCCAAAGAAGGATTACTCGTCGGAAGAACGAAAGCAAGTCAATGGGATAACTTCGCAAGAAACACCATCTCATCAACAGTCTCAAACGCCTACCTGAGTAAGATCATCAAGTGCGAGACAGCCAAAGAGATGTGGGAAATACTTGCCAAGCTATGTGAAGGATCTGAAGAAATCAAAGAAAACAAATTCACAATAGCTTGCCAAAAATTCGATAACTTCAAGCAGCTAGCCAACGAGTCCATCGAAGCGATGGAGCTAAGGTTCTCAAACATAGTCATTGAGATAGAGACAATCAGAACTGAGAAATATACCCAGCGGGAAAAGAATCTAAAGGTTCTTTCAGCTCTTTCAGCTGAATGGAACACTTACAAGGTAGTTCACCAAAGTCGAAGTGACTTGGGTGATCTATCTACAGAAAGGTTGTTCTCACTCTTAAAAGCCAACGAATACAACTTGAAGATCACTCAAGAAGAATCTTCAAGCGCATTTAATGACGGAGAACTCACCCCAGCTCCAAAAGAAATAGCTTTCAGAGCCAACTCTGAAAAGTCAGCTCATGTCAAGTCAGCTGAGTCCTCCAAGATGAAGAAGGACAAAAAGAATATGAGCAAAGAGGAGCTACTCGAAGAAATTGCCATGATGGTGAAAAGTTATAACAGACTCAACACCAGCAAGGGCAAATACAAGAAGTTCTTTAGGACTTACAGAGATAAGTACGCAGCAGCTGATGAGAAGTCAGCTGACCAACGAACAAGTGAAGGTTGCTTCAACCGCAAGGAACCAGGACACTACCGACAAGATTGTCCAAAGCTGTCCAAGAAAGACAAAGACCAATTAAAAGCTAAGGCAGCAGACAAAAGGAGAGCTTATATCGCTGATGAAGAATCAGAGTGCAAGAAAATGGATGATATGCCATTTTCAGACTCGGAAGAAGAAGCCCTAATGGCCAATCATGAACCTGATTGGGTTACATGCTTCATGGGACAAACAGACGGCATCGATGAAGATGAGGTAACGTCTAGAACTCTAAATCTATCTAACATCTCACCATCACACGATCACTCTACACAGGACTCAGAATCTGGACTACCTGATTGGAGTCTAGTAGAGAAAGTAATGAACGATTCCAAGGAGCTTCAAGAGATCCTTGACGTCATTATGTGTGAGAATGCCGAGCTGAAGGTGGAACTGGAAAAGACAAAAGTATCAGACACAAACTCGATACAACTCAGCTCCAACAGGAAGTCGTTTCACTAAAAGACAAAATAGTGAAACAAGATCAGCTGATGAAGAAATTCAACACTGAGAAGAAACAGCTGATAGAAGATGTGGAAAAGGTCACAGCTGAATCGGAAAGGAAGTCAGCTGAGATCATTGAGCTGAAAAGCACCGAAGAGGTACTATCTAAAAAGATAGTAGCTCTCATCAAAGCCACGTCAACAATGGACGAGATCATTAGTGCTCAGCGTCCAGCAGCACTCAAAGCGGGACTGGGATACAACGAATCAAAGGATGCCTCAAACATTGCCTCCACAAGTGGAACAAAGGTTATGTTTGTACGTGCAAATGAACCTTCAATCTCAGCAGCTCAGCATCAACAGTTGAGGACACAGCAGGCGTCGGGAAGAACAGCTGTGAAACATTCTCAAGCTCCGTCGAGGACACAGCAGACGTCAAGAAGAACAGCTGTAAAACAGTCTCAAACTCCGTCGAGAACACAGCAGACATCAAGAAGGTCACCGTGCGACAACCTCAAGCCCAACTCGGACGAGAACGTGCTCAACCTCAACGAAGACCACAGTGGATTTTACGGATACCGACCACAAGACCAAAGACGTTGATCGATATCAACCAAGATATCAGAGATACCCAGCTGGATACCACTCATACGAGTATCAGCTGGATAATCATTTCCAGCCACAATATCACATGAGACAGCAGAGACTAAGGAACGTCTCAGCTAGGCACACAGCTGGAAACCAAAAGAAATCCAGACAACAAAACAAGAAGACACGAAGATCAAGACCACGCCAGCAACAAAAGAAGAACACAATGAATGTGTATATCGACTCAGCTGGGAGAATTATCAGATCAAATGACCCAATTCGAGTCATCAAGCAGATCTGGGTCGTCAAAGGATCTCTGTCTAACCCACAAGGACCCAATTAAAACTGGGTACCTGAATTTTAACTTTTTGTTTAGGTTGCAAGGAATAGACGCATCTCTGAGGAGTCGATGAGAACGCTTTGGTACTTGGACAGTGGATGTTCCAAGCACATGACGCACCTAAAGCATCTACTCCAGGAGTATATTGAGCGTACAGGTCCACAAGTAACATTTGGTGACAACTCCAAAGGCCTAACCAAAGGTTATGGTACATTTAAAACTAGAAATGTTATAATCCCAAATGTTTCTTATGTACAAGGATTGCAACATAACTTGCTTTCCATTAGCCAATTCTGCGACAACGGTTTTTCTGTCAAGTTTGATGTACAGGGATGCACAGTGAAGCACAGGGAAACCAAGCAGATACTCCTAAGAGTGAAAAGAGAAGGAAATATGTACTTCGCTGACTGGAACAGCAGCCCTCCGGAGACTTGTCTTGTATCAAAAAGCAGCAATGAAGTCAGCTGGTCAGGCACAGACGGCTGAATCATCTCAACTTCAAGACAATCAACAAACTGGTTAGGAACCAGCTCGCTAATGGAATTCCAGATCAAGTATATGACAAAAGTCATATGTGCAGCGCGTGTCAACAAGGAAAACAAACAAGAATTTCATTCTCTCTCAAGCCAGCTCGATCAGGCGATCGAGTTCTTCAACTTCTTCACATGGATCTTTTTGGTCCGGTTACTCCAAAGCAAGCTTCAATGGCGGAAAATATACTGCGGTCGTTGTGGATGATTTCTCAAGATTCATATGGGTATCATTCTTGTACCAGAAGAGCGAAACGAGAACTAAGCTGCCTATCCTGCGGGAAAGATTATCAACACAGAAGGAGTGCAAGATAATGGCAATAAGATCAGTATCGTGGAACGGAGTTTCTAAATGAAACTATTTATGATTTTTGCGAGAAGAACGGAGTTCAACACCAAACATCTGCAGGCTCGCACACCTCGGCGGAATGGTGTAGCGAATGAAGAAACGAACTCTCAAGGACGCAGCCTACCTCAATGCTAGCTAGCTCGCCATTCCAAAGAAGTTGCGGGGCCGAAGCAATCAACACGGCTTGCTTCACTCAGAATCGCTCCCTACTCACATCAAGGCAAGGAAAGACACCGTATGAGCTATGGAACAACAGAATACCATACATTGGATATTTCAAGGTATTCGGATCCAAATGTCACATTCTCAATAATGGGAAGACACAGCTCAAGACGTTCGACGAAAAGACGTACCGAGGAGTATTCCTTGGTTACTCCGCTGTGAGTAAAGCATACAGAGTCTTCAACAGAAGAACTCAAATAGTCGAAGTAACTCCACATGTTACCTTTGACGAATCCTCCTTCGAATATAGAGATTCTATCAAACGAAGAAGCGAAGGAGAATCTTCAAGATTGATTCAGACAAGGGCTCAAGAGAATAGAATCAGGAATCTGGCCGAACCATTAATTTGGGACAATGAGCCAGAGGAGGAAATTCAAATCAACCAAGAAGCTCCACCAGCTGGAAATCGAGAAGAAGCTTCAACGCCAAATCAAGGGGGAACATCATCAGCTGGGAATCCAAACACAGCTGAGTTCCCAGCTCCATCTCCAGCTGAACCTCTTCAGAAGTCACCTCAAAATTCAAATCAAGAAGAATCAATCTCTCAAAACGTAACTCCAGAGCAACTCCAAGACAGACGAAATTTAGCCACTTCAAGCATCAATCAACTGGAAGAAGAAATTCGTAAGAGGAGAAGATGGATTGAAGATCATCCATCATCAGCAATCATTGGAGAACCTTCTGACCAAGTCAAAACCAGAAGCTCAGCTTCTCAAGCTCCATCGGATCATCAAGAGGCAGCTGACACAGCTCAACTCTCAGTAGAGCTAGAACTGACGGTCTATGATGAAGACACAGCTCTAATGGCGTGTTACGTAGCTCAAGTGCCAGAGCCTCAATCAATTCTCGAAGCTTTGAAGAGTGTGCCTTGGACAAATGCCATGCAAGAAGAGGTGAACGAATTCCTCAGAAATTGTGTTTGGGAATTAGTCGACAGACCTCAAGAAGTCAAAGTCATAGGACTCAAATGGATATTCAAGAACAAAATGGATACCCTGGGAGTCATCATCAGAAACAAAGCTCGACTCGTTGCCAAGGGCTACACTCGACGGGGAAGGAATTGACTTCGAAGAATCTTTTGCTCCAGTAGCACGATTGGAAGCAATCAGACTATTTCTCGCCTTTGCAGCACATCACAAATTCAAGGTCTATCAAATGGATGTGAAGTGTGCATTCCTAAATGGAGAAATCAAAGAAGATGTCTACGTTGAACAACCTCCAGGATTCGAAGTAGAAGGAAATAAAGTCTACAAACTAAAGAAGGCTCTTTATGGATTAAAGCAAGCACCTCGAGCTTGGTATGACACTCTGTCAAATTTTCTCATATCCAAAGGATTCAAGAAGGGCTCAGTAGACAGAACTCTCTTCACCATCAAGTCAGGAGAAGATATCCTGGTTGTTCAAATCTACGTAGACGACATCATCTTTGGATCAAGATCAAGCTTCTTATGCCAAAGATTTGGAGAGATGATGTCAGAGAAGTTCCAAATGTCCATGATGGGAGAAATGAGTTTCTTCCTAGGACTTCAAGTCAAGCAATCTTCAGAAGGGATCTTCATAAATCAATCCAAATACGTGAAAGATTTGATCGCCAAGTATGGAGTTCAATCAAGCAGAACTGTAAAGATTCCAATGAACACCAACTGGAAGATTGAACCAGGAACTGAAGGGAAGTCAGTTGATTCCAGCAAATACAGAGGGATAATAGGATCCCTGCTGTATCTAACAGCAAGTCGTCCAGACATCTCTTTCGCAGTCGGAGTGTGTGCCAGATTTCAAGTTGATCCAAAGGAAGCACACATGCAAGCAGCCAAGAACATTCTCAAATATCTCAAAGGAACTCAGAATGTTGGGCTGTGGTACCCAGCTGAAGACAATCTACTCAGATTCAGACTTCGCTGGAGATCGATTGGACAGAAAATCAACTTCAGGAACTTGTCAGTTCTTAGGAAGTAAGTTGATTTCATGGTTTTCAAAGAAACAAACGTGCGTCGCAACTTCCACGACAGAAGCAGAATATATGGCCGCTGGAAGCTGCTGCTCGCAAATTCTTCCGTCGAAACATCACCGGATGACTATGAAGTAAAAGCCGGACAGTTCCAATTTTACGTGATAGCTCAAGTGCGATTGCCATTTCGTAGAATCCAGTACTTCACACAAGATGCAAGCATGTAGACGTACGACATCATTTCATCAGAGATCACGTAGAAAAGAAGGATGTGATTGTTGAGAAAATTCACACAGACATACAGCGGGCTGATATTCTCACAAAACCGCTGATAGAAGCAAGATTCAAAATGCTGTGCGGATTACTTGGACTTCTCAACCCAGACGATGCTTCACCTAGCTGAACGGAAGCGAACCAATGAACTACAGACCCAGCTGAACGGAAGCAGACCCAGCTGAACGGAAGCAGACCCAGCTGAACGGAAGCAGACCCAGCTGAACGGAAGCAGACCCAGCTGAACGGAAGCAGACCCAGCTGAACGGAAGCAGACCCAGCTGAATGCAAGCAGACCCAGCTGAATGGAAGCAGACCCAGCTGAATACAAGCAGTCAACTGAAAATCAGAATCAATGTCACTGATATCAGCTGAGAAAGAATTCAGCTAAACCAGATGCTGAAAGGAAAGGATTATTCAGCTGAGGGGGAACCAGCTGGAACCACGATGACCCAGCACACCCACTCAACCGAGGTATCAGCTGACTACAATGATCAGCTGAGAGGTTTGAAACAACATTAATTACACCTACTCAATCTGTTTTCTGTCAACTCACATCTTGTCATTTCTAATCAATCTTAATTAAAAGTCTGCAAAGAATTGAATAATGGGAGTTTCGAGGCAAAAGTCAAAGCGCCTCAACCGTTCTCTCTCGCGCATTAAATTGACATGACGCGAGAATCACTCCCAGTCGTAGATCTTCTTATCAACAGACAAATCTTGATCGTCCATTCTTCAAGAAATCTCTTTAAATATGCTAGAAGATATACGCATCAAACCTAGAAAGTTTTTTTTTCGGCATTCTTTCTTATTTCCATCAATTGGTATTGTTTGTTTCTACTAACAAAAGATGCAGAAAAAGAACATGGAATCCAGAAAGATGTCTCCCGAAGCCAATCAAACCCTCGAAGAATCCGTCAAAGCTTCAAGATAAGAGTTGCTTAACTCTCGGGAACCTCAAAGAAGACGGAAGTCCGAAGAAGGTGAAGCCCATCGACGTAACCGAGCCGGCAAAGAGGAGATCGCAAAGCTCAAGAACGTCATCCACCTGGAAGGTGCAGAAAACTTTCTGGGAATGACAAAGGAAAAAGACCTCCTCAGCCCCACTGTTTCTCTCAACATAAAAGAGAGAACGGGACACACAACTCCCTGGGATGCAAAAATCAACGTCAACAGACCTGGACCAGATATTGATGAAACCGGAGTGTTCAAGAGCAGTCACTTCAAAGCTCTTGCTCCGCCACAGGAGGCACAGAAAAAGATGCAGGAGACAAAGCAGCATGCATCTAACTCCGTCCCAGCTGGGAATCGGAGACAACTTGAGGAGACAAAATATACTGAAGCACTGTCTTCAAACCGAAGACTCAAGTCAAAGGTGCTCGGTCGATCGACAGAGAAGCCGGTGACATTATGAGAGAATTCGTAATCACTCTCCGAGGAGCAGAAGGCCCACAAGCGGTCGTTTCTTACGGTGGAAGAGAAGTTCACGTCCCTGCTTGAACATAATCATCACCAACACCGCAACGGAGTATTCCAGCTGAACAACCAAGCTTAAACCCCAAGACAGATGGGATACTTCAACCGCCTTCTCCTCAGTTTTCTTCAGCTCCACAGGGACACCTTCTTCGAGATCTTTCAATAAAAGATGCTCAAGTCCCTGCACCAAGCTCAAATAAGAAACATCACCCAGCCAACGATCACCTGCAGCTGGATGATGATGATATGAGCTGAATACAACTTCCTCAAGTGCTGAATCAGACTTTCTCATTCAATCTAAGAAGTCTGAAGAAGCAAAATTGCAAGGAATGAAGTTATGCCCGACTCAGAAGATGCTATCTCCCGTGCTAACTCATCCCTCCAAGCACTCAGCTGGACTGCCCCAGCTGAATCAGGCCAAGGACGCTGTGTCTGCAATCACAGCTGAGGCTAATGCAACTGAAGAAGAGCTAGCTAATACAACAGCTGAGCCACTAAGACTCTAAACCTCGCCGCTCAGAGCTGAAAACCACAGTTTCGCCAAACTAAAACATCGCAACAGCCGATAGTGTATATCTCCCACCCTGTTTTGATCATGCCAAAAAGGGGGAAGTAAGGGAGAAGAGAGACAAGTCAATGAAGAGGCAAACTGTTGAGCTAGAGGAACCAGCTGAATCAGAATCAGCTGAAGAAGAGACGAGTCAAAAGAAAGAAGCAACGGATGCAGAAGAGAAGACCCAGCCGACTGAAGGACTGAAGACTGAAGGATTGAAGACTGAAGATTTTTTTTCCTTCTTTCTTTTTCCTGTGTTATAATGTATTTTCTTACATTAATAAAACACAAGTTTCTCTGCATCATAAGTTGTCTCAGTTAGGTTTTGGCATCATCCAAAAGGGGGAAATTGTTGGGAAAATTATAAGGTTTCGATTTGATACCAAAACCCAACTGATTCTCCAACCGAATAGATGATCGCGCCAACCTAAATAGTGTTTTCCAGCTCGCCTGTTTGAGCCTTAAAATGTTCTAGGATTACGGAGTTAAGGAAGCGGAAGACAAGAATGACCCGACCGTATCTACAAGCAGAGTCGCCTAGCGGAAGACAAGAGCCGACCCGACCGTGTTCACAATGAGTCAATAGCAAAAGACAAGACGGCGTCAACCTTCACTGAGTGATCCGGCAGAGCTCGATCAAGTCAAGAGAATTCGAGCTGAGTTCAAAACACAGCTGGTCCAGCTGTACAGAACAAAGGAACTATCTCTGAAGACTCCACGTCGAGACAGTCCAGCTCAGAATTCAAAAGCCAGATCTAAAGGCAGAAGATCCCGGAATCAGAGGAAGTCAACCTACCTCGACCAATGAGGGATTGCCAGATCAGCATCCTAGACTTCAGAACCTAGGATGTGACACAAATGAAGACAAAGTGCGGATACGCCCAACGACAGATCTTGTATTTAAGAAGAGTAGGTAAGATTCAAACGGCTCCTCCAACGGCTAGTCCTGAATCTCTACCTATATAAACCCGTCTTCAACCTCAGGATCAGACACGAAAAACTCTCTACAAGCTTTCATTATCTGAAATCATTATTCTTTCAAAAGCTCTCAAGCAGTTCTACATAGATCAAAGAACACTTTATCTTAAAGTGTTTCTAGTTAAGAAACTGCTTAGTTTTTCGTCTGTTACCTAGGCCAAACTCATTGTATATCTTAAGCCTAGATTTCGAACGAGTTCATCATACTCTGAAGTTCTTAATTGTAAGAACTCGTTCATAGTTGGAACCCCATACCCAAACCCAAACCCAGAAAGGTTAGGTAAAGGTACGCTTGCTCGAAGCGCGTAATTCGAGTGGTTAGGTTCTTCAGTACCCGTAAACTGAAGGTGTATAGGCTTGACAGTGCCCGCAAACTGTTGGAACACAGCTCGGGTTAGAGTTGTGAAGTTGCTTGGTACTTGGAAACCAAGTGGTAGTGGATTACCAGTGAACCTGGTCGTGGACGTAGGAGGTGTTACTCCGAACCACGTAAAAACTCGCGTGCTTCTATCTCTCTCTCTTTACTTTTGCTTTATATTCAGCTGTGTACTAACGCCTTCATATCATTGCATACTTGTTCAAAACTGCACACACAGCTGCTCTCCAAAGACAGCTGTGTCTCTCGAAAAGTTGCACAACCTGACTAAGCTGAAAACGATAAGTTAATATTTTCAAACTGAGTTTTTCTAAGTAACTGAGCTAAGTTTTCAAACCACCACTTTCCGCACCGCCAGCTGAGTTGTTTACCCAGCTGACCCTCCCCAGCTGGATCAATAACTGAGCTCTCACTCAACTCCGTTTTAACTTGATAAAAGTTTCGAAAAATCTACTTGGTGTATTCACCCCCCCTCTACACCAAGTACCCAGCTCAGGGACCATCATTAAGTCTTGAGAATGAGACTCTACTTGGATTGAGTTTTGAGGTGACTTCTGTAGGAGCTCTGCTGGAGATAGAGCTAGGGATTCAGCTGTGTCTGGATTTTCAGCTGATGGCATTCCCCCTTGATTTAGCATTGGAGGTTCCTCTTGATTTCCAGCTGGTGGAACTTCCTGATTGATTTGAGGTTCCCTCCTCTTGCTCATCATCCCATATTAATGGTTCGACCAGATTCTTGATTCGATTCTCTTGAGCTCTTGTCTGAATCTGTCTTGAGGATTCTCCTTCATTTCTTCGTTTGATAGAATCTCTATATTCGAATGGTAACTCGTCAAATGTAGCATGTAGAGTTACTTCGACTGTTTGAGTTCTTTTGTTGAAGACTCTGTAAGCTTTACTCACAGCAAAGTAACCAAGGAATACTCCTTGGTCAGTTTTCGCGTCAAACGTCTTGAGCTGTGTTTTTCCATTGTTTAGGATATGACATTTGGATCCGAAGATCTTGAAATATCCAATGTATGGTATTCTGTTATTCCATAGCTCATACGGCATCTTTCCTTGCCTTGATGTGAGTAGAGAGCTATTCTGAGTGAATCATGCTGTGTTAATTGCCTCAGCCCAGAACTTCTTTGGAATGGCAGAGCTGGCTAGCATTGAGGTAGCCTCTTCTTTGAGTGTTCTGTTCCTCCTCTCTGCTTCACCATTATCTTGAGGTGTGCGTGCTGCTGAGGTTTGATGTTGAACTCTGTTCTTCTCGCAGTATTCATAAATAGTTTCATTCAGAAACTCCGTTCCCCGATCTGATCTGATTGACATTATTTTGCACTCCTTCTGAGTTGACAGTCTTTCCAGTAGGATTGACAGCTTAGTCCTTGTTTCGCTCTTCTGGTACAGGAATGATACCCATGTGAATCTTGAGAAGTCATCCACTACGACCAGAGTATATTTTCTGCCATTGAAGCGTGCTGGAGTAACTGGTCCAAAGAGATCCATGTGTAGAAGTTGAAGAACGCTATCTGTTGACTGAACTGGCTTGAGTGAGAATGAAATTCTTGTTTATTTTCCTTGTTGGCATGCGCTGCACATATGACTTTTGTCATATACTTTCCTAGCCAGTTTGTTGATTGTCTTGAAGTTGAGATGATTCAGCCGTCTGTGCCACAGCCAGCTGACTTCATTGCTGCTTTTAGATACAAGACAAGTCTCAGGAGGGATGCTGTTCCAGTCAGCGAAATACATATTTCCTTCTCTTTTCCCTCTTAGTAGTATCTGCTTGGTTTCCCTGTGCTTCACTGTGCATCCCTGTGCATCAAACTTGACAGAAAAACTGTTGTCGCAGAATTGGCTAATGGAAAGCAAGTTATGTTGCAGTCTTTGTACATAAGAAACATTAGGGATTATAATATTTTTAGTTTTAAATGTACCATAACCTTTGGTTAGACCTTTGGAGTTGTCACCAAATGTTACTTGTGAGCCTGGACGCTCGATGTACTCCTGGAGTAGATGCTTTAAGTGGGTCATGTGCTTGGAACATCCACTGTTCAAGTACCATAGCGTTCTCATTGACTCCTCAATGATGCGTCGTTCCCTTGCAACCTATAACAAAAATCAAAATTTAGTTACCCAGCTTTAATTGGGTCCTTGTGGGTTAGACATAGATCCTTTTACGACCCAGATCTGCTTGATGACTCGAATTGGGTCATCTGATCTGATGATCCTTCCAGCTGAGTCGATGTACACATTCTTTGTGTTCTTCGGTTATTGCTGGTGGGGTCTTGATCTCAGTATTTTCCCGGCTTGAGTACCCAGCTGAGACGTTCCTTTGTCTCTACTGTCTCTTGTGATATCTCGGCTAGAACTGGTGCTTCAGCTGGTGATCAAATGAGTGATATCTAGTTGGGTATCTCCTTTGATATCTCGGTTGATATCTTTCGACGTGTTGTTGATGTCGCTGGTACTTGAACTGTCCAGCCTGTTGTCTTTGTTGAGTTTGAACACGTTGTTGTCTGATCTGTGCTTGAGGTTGTCTCACAGCTGGCCTTTTTTATACCTGTTGTGTCCTTAAAGGTCGTTGCTGAGTAGCTGGAATTGGATTTTCTTTTGCTCTTACAAACATTACCTTTGTTCCACTTGTGGAAGCAATGTTTGTGGCATCCTTTGATCCATTATAACCCAGTCCTGCTCTATAATCTCAGCTGACTTTTTTTCTAATTCATCTGTGGCCTTTTCCAATTCTTCCATCAGCTGTTTATTTTCGTAGTAGAAGTCTTTCATCAGCTGATCTTGTTTCACTATTTTGTCTTTTAGTGAAATAACCTCCTCTTGGAGCTGTGTTGTATCAGCTGCTTCTGATGCCTTTTTCTTTCCCAGTTCCACCTTCAGCTTGACATTCTCACACATTACGATGTCAAGGATCTCTTGAAGCTCCTTGAAATCGTTCATAACCTTTTCTACTAAACTCCAATCAGGTAGCCCTGATTCTGAAACCTGTGTAGAGTGTTCGTGTGATGTTGAGGGGTTAGATAGGTTTTGAGTTCTTGACATTACCTCATCTTCATCGATTCCGTCTGTCTGTCCCATGAAGCATGTATCCCATTCAGGTTCATCATGAGCCATCAGTGCTTCTTCTTCTGAATCTGAAAATGGCATGTTATCCTCCATTTTGTTACACTCCGATTCCTCGTCGGCGATGTAGGCTCTCTTTCTATTAGCTGCTTTAGCTTTCAGTTGGTCTTTATCTTTCTTGGATAGTTTGGGACAGTCTAGCCTGTAGTGTCCAGGTTCCTTGCAGTTGAAGCAACCTTCGTCTGTTCGTTTGTCAGCTGACTTCTCATCAGCTGCTGCGTACTTGTCTCTGTAAGTTCTTGCGAACTTCTTGTACTTGCCCTTGCTGGTGTTGAGTCTGTTATAGTTTTTGACAAGCATGGCTATCTCTTCAAGTAGCTCTTCCTTGATCATGTCCTTCTTTGAGGACTCAGCTGACTGCATGTATGTGGATTTTTCAGAATTAGCTCTGAACGCAATCTCCTTTGGTGCAGGTGTCAGCTCTCCATCATTTTGATTGTTTGAAGATTCTTTCATGGTAATCTTCAAGTTGTATTCGTTGGCTTTGAGCAGGGAGAATAATCTTTCAGTTGAAAGATCACCCAAGTCACTTCGACATTGGTGTACTACCTTGTATGTGTTCCATTCAGCTGTGAGCGCTGAAAGGACTTTTAGGTTCTTTTGACGCTGGATGTATTTCCCAGTTCTGATGGTTTCAATCTCTACCACGATATTTGAGAATCTGAGTTCATCCCTTCGATGGACTCGTTGACAAGCTGCTTGAAGTTATCAAACTTCTGGCAGGTAATCGTGAATTTATTTTCTTTTATCTCCTCCGACCCTTCGCATAGCTTGGCTAGGGTTTTCCACATGTCCTTTGCGGTGTTGCAGTTGATGATCTTGCTGAGGTAGGCGTTCAAGACTGTTGACGAGATGGTGTTCCTTACGAAGCTGTCTCATCCAGCTTGTTTCCTTTCTTCTGAGGTATATTCATTCTTTGGCTTGGAAATGAGCTGATACGTTGGCTGTCCACCATCTTGAGCTGGAACAAGCTCGTTTCCTTGTTTGTAAATGAGGATAGGCCCGTCTGTGATGACGTCCCACATCATGTCATGATGCGCACAAAGAAAGCTTTTTAATCTGAACTTCCAGATTGCATAATCATCGACTGAGAAGGTGGGAAGGTTCCTGTTAAGATAAGAATCCATGGAGATATGCACAATATGAAATAATATGAGTTTTTCCAAAAGAGGATCTGTTCAGTTGACCACTGATAGATTTTCAAGACAAATCTCTTAATTCAGAAACAACGGTCTTTTGAACCACTGCTCTGATACCAATTGATGGTCCCTGAGCTGGGTATTTGGTGTAGAGAGGGGGGTGAATACACCAAAGATAGAAAACTTTTTGACAAGTTTAAAACAGAGTGCGTGAGCTCAGTTATGAATCCAGCTGAGGAAGGTCAGCTGGGCTAATAACTCAGCTGACGGTGCGGAAAGTGGTGGTTTAAAAACTTAGCTCGTTTGCTTAGAAAAACCCAGCTTGAAAATATTATCTTTACGTTTTCAGCTTAATCAAGTTGTGCAATTTTCAAAAAGACACAACTGTCTTTGAAGAGCAGCTGAGTGTGCAGATTCGATAAAAATGCAATGTGTCAATGGAGTTAGTACAATAACTGAAAATAACGAGAAAGAAAATAACACGAGATTTTACGTGGTTCGGAGTAACACCTCATACGTCCACGACCAGATTCACTGGTAATTCACTACCACTTGGTTTCCAAGTACCAAGCAACTTTACAACTCTAACCCGAGCTGTGTTCCAACAGTTTACGGGCACTGTTAAGCCTAACCTTTCAGTTTTTGGGTACTGAAAAAACCTTACAACCACTTGAATTTCGCGCTTCAAGCAAGCGTAACCTTGACCTAACCTTTCTGGGTAAAGAGGGGTTTGGTTTGGGGTTC
Source organism: Agastache rugosa (assembly GCA_031470985.1). Classification (NCBI taxonomy): domain Eukaryota; kingdom Viridiplantae; phylum Streptophyta; class Magnoliopsida; order Lamiales; family Lamiaceae; genus Agastache; species Agastache rugosa. The sequence goes on along the minus strand of CM062606.1, from coordinate 29,066,951 downwards.
CAACTATGAATGAGTTTTTACAATAAAGAACTTAGAGTTAGATGAACTCGTTCAAAATCTAGGCTTAAGATATACAATGATTTCTGCCTAGGAATCAGACGAAAAACTGAGCAGTTTCTGGACTAGAAACACTTTAAGATAAAGTGTTCTTTGAACTATATAGAACTGTTTAAGAGATTTTGAAGGCTTGATGAATTCAGAAAGTGAAAGCTTGTAGAGAGTTTTTTTCGTTCTTGATCCTGAGGTTGAAGACGGGTATATATAGGTAGAGATTTAAGACTAGCCGTTGGAGGAGCCGTTTGAATCTTACCTACTCTTCTTAAATTCACAATCTGTCATTGGGCATTTCTGCACCTGTCTTCATCAGTGTCACATCCTAGGTTCTGAAGTCTAGGATGCTGATTTGGCAATCCCTTATTGGTCGAGGTATATTGACTTCCTCTGACATCGGGATCTCTGCCTTTGGAGCTAGTTTTTGAATTTAGAGCTGGATTGGGTAAACTGACTTGGAGTAACGAGCTGGAAAATACTACTTAGATTTATGCGATCATCTACTTGGTTGGAGTCAGTTGGTTTTGGTATTAAATCAAAACTTTATAATTTTCCCAACAAGAGGAAAAAATAAGTCATCAGTAATTGAGTAAACTTGACCACTCACTATGGGCAAATTGGTCTGATTTTTCAAAAGTCAATAGACAACATTTAATTTGCACTATCTATATTAGCTATTCCAAATTTCCCCAATCTTTTGTTGCAATTTAAACACCCCCAATTTTTCCGATCACCGAAACCCTATGTGGCAATTATCGTTTAATGACGTGGATATATTTCCACACTTAGATATGCCACATCATATTTATAATTTAAATGAATTCAAATAATCCACAATCTTTCAACCAAATTGCAAATAACCCTAAACAATAATATGTTTTAGTATCAATTATTGAACTAATCTCTGCATTGGCATGTAATGAAAATTTAGGTGTTGTCACAATGGAAATTAAAAAGTCTTGTCGCGTTCATTACATTGATAGAATCGAATTTCAATTATTGAATATTTCAAAAGTTATGTTTAAATTGCAATTTGGTTGAAAGGTTGTGCATTATTTGATTTCAATTAACATATAAAAATAATGCGGCATATCTATGCTAAAATATATCCACGTCATTAAATGATAATTGCCACATATGATTTCAGTATTCGGAAAAACTGAGGGTGTTTAAATTGCAGTTTAAATTGCAACAAAAGGTAAAAGTAGAGTTTAAATTGCAACAATTCTTAGGTCGTGCTAAATTTACAAATTTAGTAAAAAGTTGTGCATTATTTTGTAAATAATCCTTTAGCAAATACCCCATGAACTTTGTTTAGGCGCAAATTTATATTTTTCTAAAGTTTTTTGGTGCAATTAACCCCTTGCCATGACGGAAATAACACTTCCTTTAGCAAAAAAATTATTATTGATTTATTTTTATTCTTGTGGGACACTCACCATTCTCAACGATTATATACTACAGAATTGGTGCTAAAAGTTCAAATTAGGGAAAAATTTGTTTCGAATCCTAACTTACACTATTAAAATTCAGACAAGGTTCTCCGATAATTTATGGCCTACAAAAATTTCTATAATCTTTGGCCTACAAAAATTTCTAATTTCTAATTTTTTTTCACATAAACCTAACTCTATATATATGTAAAGCATTTAGCAAAGAAAAAACTGTTAATAAATCATATTTTGGGTACAATATAAATATGAATGCAAAATGGACAAAAAAAATTGGAAAATGAGTTGTTACTGAAAGGTAAGGTAGTTACTAGTTACTTTCGGATTTTTAATATTTAATACATCCAACACGCATAACATAAGATATACTCCTATTAATAATTATTGGGCAGTGAGCGCGAGGCAAAATAAGGTTTGAATTTGATATTTTAAAGGGTAATTATAAATATAACCCCCAAATTTCTCTCTATAGCCACCTTATTTAAAAATAATAAAAATATTAATGAAAGTACTATTTTACCCTATAACCCTCAAAATTAAATTCTAAATAAATAATTGCTCCCAAATTTTTACACTCATAAAAATTTATAGCCCCTTCCTCAACTGCTTCTCCGCTATGGACTCGTCGGAAAAATCCGCAATCGGGAAGATCCTTCCATATTTCCAAACAAGGACTTAGTTGTTAAGGGAGTAACCACAGCTGCTAGTTTGAAAAAAAAAAAAAAAGTTTAGCCAATATTGATAACTACAAAATATGGAGATGAGCAAAGTTGCTGGCGATGGCAATTCGAAAAAAGAAAAAAAAAATCAGCCAACAAGCAAATAATCATCTGATAAAATTTTTTTCATATTTCCAATGCGCCATGCATCTTCTCTCTAATAAATTTCACCTGTTAATTAAGGTGGAAAAAAAAACATAATTAATTTTTTTTTGTATCAGTTAAACATAAAAAATCGAGAAGAACTGACTAAAATTAAAATTTTACCTTGTCGAATCTCTTTCTCTCCAAAGCAGCAATGCAGGAAGGCTTATACACCACCGCGGAACTTCTGCTAGCCACCACCATTTTCTCTAAAACCTCCGCTCTTTCTTTCAAGCCGCCCAACCTTCGTTGTTCCAAAAATCAATCGCCGTCGAAATGATATTCAACAAACTATTACTCTTGCACATTCAGCGGCTTCGGGGACACGGTGAAAAACGACGGTTTCACATGAACGGTGATGGAGGCAATGGCGTCGATGGGTTCATAATAAAATTTGGGCTATAAATTTTTAAACGTGTTTTTCTTTTTTATAAAATCGGGGCTATATTAATTAATGCTATTATTTATTAAAATTTAATTTTGAGGGGTTATAGGTTAGAATAGTACTTTCATTAATATTTTTATTATTTTTTTAAGTAAGGGGCTATAAAAAGAAAGGTTGGGTTAAGTTGAATATTTTAATGGGCTTTGTCGTAGGGCCCAAGTTTCAGTTTCAGATATAAATTTACCAATCTAGGGTTTAGACACGCAAGCGATCACTTTTATTTCAAATTCATTTTACGTCTTTTTCTCACATTCGCTACTCTCCTCTCCTCCGCTGCTCTAAATCCTTTTGGTGTGACGTGAGTTCCATTCATTTGCGGCAGTTATGGCAAGTGGATGAGACATTGCTATTGGCAGATCTGCTGGTGGCGGCGGAGGCACATCTCCTATTGGTGGCGGCGGCGGCGGCGGCAGATCTCCGCAAGATGGTAGCATTTCATCGGATTCTATTGGGAGTCGCACCACGGAACTCGTTAGGGCACTCACTATGGCGGTCGCATGGCCAGCGACCGCCCTCCCGACCGCCCCCCGTTCCCTCCCGTGGCAGCGACCGCCCAGGTCGCAACCCAAGTCGGGTTTGCGACCGAGCAACCGACCTGGGTTGCTAATATTTTATTATTTGTTTTCTTGTTTAATAAAAAAATTAAAAAATGTAAAAAAACGGCTAGTTTTCAACGGCCAAATTTTTTTTTATTTTTTTTTCACATTTGCTACCTATAAATACCACATCTCATTTCAATTCATTTTACTCATCTTCTATTCTATTAACTCATAATCTACATTCATTCTATCTCTCAGTTTGTCTACAATCATGTCATGGCCCGGAGCTTTATTCAATCGTAAAGAAGAGAAGAAGCGTGTGGAGAGGGTGTTGGAGCTGGCTGAGCGAGCAGTTGAAATAGTATGCAAACGTCGTCAGGAGCGTGCAGCTGAAACAAGTAGCATTCCAAGGAGGGTGTACGTTACTCGAGATCATGAGGGGGCTGCCGAACGCCTCATTCAAGATTATTTTGCAGAAAATCCAAGGTGGGGTGAAGCCGTATTTCACCGCTGGTTTCGCATGAGCAGGAATTTGTTCATACGCATAGCGGAGACATTGTAGGCTCTGGAACCTTTTTTTCAACAACGGCCAGATGCAACGGGTAGATTGGGGCACCATCTATTTATTAATTGCACTGTCGCTTTGAGACAACTTGCAAACTGTAATACCCCGTCTTTCTTTCATAATTAAATTAATCAATTCCTTGAGTAAGATAAGAATTTCAGTGAAAGAAAAATTTTCGTTTCAGAAAAATTTACCCGACAGTCCTAAAATTGCCGTAAAAAGAGTTTTTAATTAAGTTTGATCGTCTCGGTTAATTCGAACGATAAAGTTTTGATATATATCAATAAATGATATATGGGTCAATATTTGACAAGAAGATGAATTTAAGTTATTTAAGTGATTTTTCTGTATGAATTATCCCTTAAATTTTAGCTTTGGTCGATTTGAAAACTATTCGGTTCTCCGAATCTTTCTGTGAAATTTTTAACTAGGGTTCGTGAAACCCTAATTGAATTTCCTATGTTGAGAAAATAAGGATTTAATTGAGGATTTATTTGTTAGCAATTAATTGAATTGATTAAGCATTTAATTAATTAAATAATCTATCTTAATGACTAAGTATCCTAGATATTTTTAATAGAAGGTTCCAATCCCTCTTTAAATAGCTTAACCATCATCATTTTCACCCCTTATTCCTCCATTTCCATCACCACTTTCACACATTCACACACTTGAGTTTTTCCATTTTTGTTCTTCAATTCAAGCTTCAAGAATCAAGGATCAAGTTTAGCAAATCATCTTCAAGAGATTAAGTAAGAGTATCTTTGATCTTTCAAGCTCTTAGTTCATTATCCATGGTAGAATCATCTCCTTTCTTCAATATATATGTTTCGACATTTTTGGGAAGAATTTAAGAAATGATTGGTTGATCTTGATATTGTAGTATGATATTTATTTCATGTTTATATGATCATTTTTGAGATTAAATTAAGCATGAGAAACCTTAGACCTAATTTTTGAAATTTTCGAAAATTATAAGAAATTGTGAAGTTTTGATTCATGTGTTGTATGATGAATTTGATGTTATGTATGAGCTTAGTTAATTATTCTAAGCATGTTAATGTTGAAAGTAAGCATGAATTCCCAACCCTTCAATTTATTTTATTATTTTCAAAAATTATGGTTAAAATTTGGATTTTGAAATGCGGATGTTTTAAAATATAAATGATGATGTAAATATGTTTATATGATGTTAATGTGTATGATTAATCATGAATTAATCAAATGAGAGCATGATTACCTAAACCCTACCCTAATTTGAAAATTAGGGTTCATGAATTAGGGTTTTCAATTTGATGATTAATTGAATGAAATTGATTGAGGAATTGAGTTTATGTTAATTATATAAGCATGTTAGAAATGAAAATGAAAAGAAAAGAATCATAGAAGCCCTATTTTAAAAATAGCAGAAAATTAATAAAGAAAAATAAATTATTATTTGATTTTTAACTAAGCAACTAATTACCTTTATGAACTTTTTAATAAAAATTAAGTGTTGTGTGATTTTTCGGAAATTTATTTCAAAATATTAAAGATTTTTTATTTTTGGTTGATTTTTCTGAGTCGAGAGTTTATATGTTTAATCGAGTCTAAATTGTGAAATGAATGTGCAATTGTGTTTAATATGTCGGAAAATGTGCATGGTTTTAATTTGAGAATTTTCTGGACCCGTTAGATGGGTTAAAATCGACTTAGTCGATAATGTGAAGTATGTTTTATGTTATGTGTAAATGATTGAAGTTAGATATTTAATTAGGAAGTAAGTTAGATTTTGAGAATATTTAAGAAAGTTAAGTTAGTATTTCTCGGATTAAACCGTAGAAATCCGAAGCGGAGTAAAGTTAAGAGAATCGAAGTCGTTTCTTCGATAGTCGTTAATTCTCGTTCTAAATTCGTGAATTCCTTTTTCGAATCAATGAGCGAGCTGAAGTGTGAATCCGAGGATTCAGGGTCGTTAAAGGTTAAGTCCAAAGCTTCAGTTATTAGGTGGGCTTTCTAAACAAAGAAATGATGAATGCTATATATATATGATTATATATATGTGATGATTTTAAAGAAATTAGCTTGCCAAATGTTTAAGTTTTGTATGATACCGTCTACCAAAGGAAGATGAATTCGGTCCTATGCAAGGTAGGATTTGTGTATACTTATTTTGTAATCGGGAGCCTTCCGAAAGGAGTGGATGATTACAAGTGTTTGAGAAGGAGACCTACTTCTCAACACTATTTTATTGTAGACATGGTACATACTCTGATATACATTCCTTTGAACAATGCACAAGTTTGTTTTTGAAAAAAATACTTGTGCTTTGTTTCCCGGCAAGTCCAATTTATAGCTGTATTCAGCAAGTTTTCAAATTATTTTTGGCATGTGTCTACTGCGTACTTCGTACTCAGCCTGCATGTTATTTCTAAAATGTGTAGGTTAGCTGGGATGAAGATGATTGTGTGCTAGACGGACTGGTTGTTGTTGTTGTTTTGGTTTGATAAAAGTCGTTTTTGATGAGATTAGAATCCTAGATTTTATTTCTTCATACATATAATCTCTCATTTTTTCGTTGCAAGATTATGATGTTGAGTTTAGTGATAAGTTTGATAAAATTGTTAAATTTTGAAGTCTCGAACTATGTTCGTTATCTTATTTTGAAGCCTAGCCGACTTGATAATATATATAACAGTTGCTCGTTATTTTGGAAACTTTAGTCTTATTGCAACTGTTTTCTATCGTGCTTTCTTGATCCTGAAAATCAGATCATTTCCTTCATGTTTGTTGTCATTGATCTGGTTGTTGAGATTAGTAACTTCCGAGTTGGTTTAAATTCATAATTGATTATATGTAAGCTTGGTATAGAAGTTAAGTGATAAGTCTCGTTAATTTCGAGTCATGCATATATTTTCTAAATACCCTAAGTTCAATGATTTATTGAGCATGAGTTGTCTTTGTTGTTCTTAATCAATAGTCGGGTCGCTATTTAATCTTTTGTCAATCATAAATTGTGTACGTCGTGGGACCCACCGGCTTTGTCATCTAATTTCTAAGTTGGGCTGAGACAGAGTGGTATCAGAGCAGGTCTTTCTGCTCTGAGTCATTATTTCTTAAAAGTCGAGTCTAGTTTGAATTCCTAGACTAGTCGAGAACAAGGTCTAATTGCTCTAAGTTCTGTTTGCTCTAAGTCGATATTTCTTAAAGTCTAGTCTGGTTTTAATTCTAGACTACTCAAGTTTTTTTAACAACAACAAAAGTCCAACACCTAATCTCATCCGGCATACCAGGTAAGCATTTAAAAGTTTCCTATGCTTAAAAGTTTAAAATTTGAAGTTCCATGTAGCTGATGGACTGCTATGTGGACCTGATCAACCCAAATAGCTAGAAAGTCAGTAATATGGGTCTTCCGCCTTCATAATGAAGTTAATTAAAAAGATGAAGTTAGAAAGTTTGATATATATGAAATTGTGTTGTGGATTGAGATTTTAATGAGATTGTTTTATGTTAGGTTGTTTTAAGTAAGTTGATGAATAATTGCAAACGAGGCGATTGTTTGTCTTTGAAAAGTATCGTAAGTTTGGTATCACCGTATGGAAGCGAAATTAGCTTCTCAAAGTGATGAGGTCATGAGAGAGTTTCAGTATATGTATATGAGTTACATGAAAACGTTAGCAGAGTTTCTAGCTCGTTTCTATCGTGTTAGGATGGATAGTAATAAGAGTAATATTTCGGAAGTTCTCGTAATAGTAAAATTTATTTCTCTTCTTTCCGACGCGTGCCCCAAGGTTCATCATGGAACACAATTGGGATCGCATGCTTTTCGGAGATTGCCGTAGATTCATAGCTGAGATTTTTACTCAGTATATGTGCTACTCTGCACCATCGCCTAGATTGTATAAGCCGCTGATCCAAGTGGATAGAGGAGGATTGCAGGATCCGATGCTTCAAGATGACCCAATTTCTTTTCTCATTCCTCAGGAGAACTTTGAGCCGTTGTTCTCCTTATCCTAATGATTATGGTTTTGATGTAAACTCATTTCTTTCTCAGCCGTTGTCAAATGGCTATGTTTCATCTCCACCCTATGAAAATGATTTTTTTTTTGCTTCTGTTTCCGAGCTTTCTGCTCTGGCAAATAGCTTGGTTACAGCTCTTTCTATTGACGTAATTCCATTAGATCCTTCTTTGGATACTCCTCAAGCTTTGAATTCTTCAGAGCTTGATTTTTCTTTGGAACTCAGCTTGTTTCTTTCATTTTTTACGAGAGGAGTACATCTGGACCGCGTCTCCATGACAGTGATGAGGAATGTTGACCCCGAGGTCAAAGCAACCGAAGATATTTTCTTCTTTGTCGTATGCCGTTTAGCCATCTAGGGTTTTGACCTAGTTTCAGGCCTTCTGCAGGTGCGGTCGACGTGAGTGATGTCCGTTTGACGTTAGATAAAGTGGAGAGAGAGCCGAGAAGAGTACCGAGTCTGAGAGTGGTGTTCGTGTAATAGAATAATTTCCGAACAAAATTTTGTGCTTTGTTGTTTTTAAATTTTATGCTTGTTTAGTAAGATTTCGTAAAAAGATGCATAATATATTAGTTTTAAAGATCGGAAGCGATGTAGAATTCCGCTCTGAAAAAATAGTTTACGTAATGTTAAAATATCACGGTTAACGTAGGGAGTTTTTATTGTAAATAAAAATCCCTCGTTTTTTTAAAGCCTTTGAAGAGGCAAATTTTCCGTTAAATGAAGAAGTATGGCCAAAGTGAACGTTTTAGTAATTTTCGAGTTGTCATTAAATTTTTTCGTCGTTTAGTTTCGGATCAAAATTGTCTCAAAAAAAAGGAAGAAAATGAAGTAAGAAGAAGTTTAAATGGATGAAGAGAAGTGTTAAATCAAGAGATGAAGGAAGAAAGCTCGTCAAAATCGTGAAGATCGGAGGAAGAGCGTTCAGCCCGCGAATCCAGCGCCGGCTGGAAACCAACGCTCGTTGGGAAGGAATCTATGAAGACACCCTCCAGCGGTCGCTGGAAATTTTCAGGGGTCGCTAGAATCCAGCACCGGCTGAATCCCAGCGGTCGCTGGCCGGAAAATAAATTCTCTCTCCGTTCGTCGTTCGTTTTGTTCATTGTTTGTTTCGTTCTTTGTTCGTTTCTTTCGACATTCGTTTCGTTCTTCGTTTGTTTTGTTCGTCGTTCGTTGATCTATTCTTCCGTTAGCTATCATTCTTATGTTTTAGAAAGAGTTTGAGATGAAGTAATATCTCAAAAGAATTAATTGATGAAGTAATAACTAAAAAAGAAGTTATGATGAAGTTAATGTCTCAGAATAATGTTATTCCTTTCTTGTTTCGTTAGGAATGTCAGAGCTAATTTTTATTTAGCCTCAGTTATCCGATTTAGTTCGGTTTGGATTCTTTCATTACCCAACCTATTTCTCGAATTGTTAGTTCTGTCATTTCCTTATCCAGTTAACGCGTCAGTTTCGATCTCAGAAATTTTTATTTTTTTTAAGGATTTGAATTAATCCTTCGTTTAGAGGTGATTTTTTTTCGAGGGTCCTTCATATTCTCAACCCTTCGAATCTTAAGTTTTTCATTCATCTCCATTTCTCCGTTCTAGTAAACGAGCTTGAAGCGGGATCATTCTGACCGTATCATGAGGATAATAAAATGACGACCACGACAGGAATTCAACTACTAAGATGATGGACTGTTTAGCCAAACTTCGACGTGTTCCTCCCCAGATGTCAAATTCGAGGCTAGTTTCTCGTCAACACCAGTTGCGGACATTAAAGATGAAGTCAAGCTTACCTTGGGCTGGGTTATGATCATCAAAGAAGAAGTAGCAGAAGAAGATGATGCAGAAGTCGATAGTGTAGATTTCGAAAATGCGTTTTATAAAGAAGAAAAGTTTTGCAAGGACGACCAGTAGAGAGTCGACCTTTTTAATTATTGCCAATTTTGAGAGCGTGAAAGAAAGAAGTAGTATAAATACGGAAATGTGAGTTATAAAAAAAATATGATGCATAATTTGACCTTAGATTTTTCGGTAACAGATTAGTAGTATGTATCGTCGCTTTTATGTTGTGTGATGCTAAGACATCACAGTTGAGATAAGAATAATTTTTCTGTTGATAGATTTCTTATCTTGAAAGGATCTCAAAAGAGGAAGATTCTCCAGTACATGAAAGAATGACTAAAGCAGTCATTTAGTTCAGTTGATGAGTTCTTATATGCTTAAGAAAAATAAGAAGTTATGATGCTTTGTTAAGCATAAAGTAAGTTGACAGTAAATTGTCAAGATGAAGCTAGAGTTTGAAGAATGAGAATTTTATGAGCTAAGTATGAAAGAAGTAAGTTGCTTTGTCAAAAGTTTATAAGTTAGTTTGTGAATTGTTTGAATGAGTAAGAAAAGTTTTAAAGTTGAATGCTTTGATGTTGATTGCCAAGATGAGAAAAGTTTATGAAGTTAGCTGTTGTCCTATTGCTTGAATTATTTTATGCTTAACTGATGATTTGATTGTATGATGATGAGAGTGAATCGTTTGATTCATTATTTATGATGAGCATGTTAAGTGCTAAAGATGTGAATATGAATTTTATTAAGTTTTAAAATCAAGAAAGTTTTATTCCGTTTAAAGAAAATAAAATTCTTTGGAAAAACCCTGAGTTGGTTAATTAGAATGCTTTCTAGAAAACGAAATAAGGTAGAAAGAAGAGCAGCAAGAACCTATTCCGTCTCCTCAGTCCGAATGGAGGATAGAAGAACTTATTTCTTCGTAAAAATTCCCCAACTCTAGACGGAAGCTGAAGAGCGGTTTCGATTGTTAGAAAAGAAAATTTATTTAGGTTTCTACGTGGTATCAATCATGAACGTCATACGTGCATGACCTACCAGCTCAAAGGATCTGCGGATTATTAGTGGGAAGCTCGTCAGATGACATATACCCGAGCAGCTAAAGAATTTAACATAGGAGCAATTCAAGCTAGAATGCTTTGTTTGAGAAATTTGTTCCAAAAAATTATCGTAAATAAAAGAAGAGTGAGTTTTCTAATCTTAAGTAAAGAAAGAAATTAGTATCCGAATATGATCGAGAATTTTATGATCTCGCTCGTTTCGCCCAAGATAAAGTAGACACGGATGAGAAGATTATCTGAGCTCTTTCGAGCCGGACTACGTCAAGAAATAAGAGTCGTGCTACTCAGTCAGAGTACATTGACCTATGCAGAGGCTTTAAATTAAGCTTTGGATATGGAGATAGCCATGCAACCATAAAGATCGTTGCAGTTGGCAGCACCATCTTCTCCGGAAATTCAAGCTCCATAAGCAGCAAGGACAAGGAGGAAGTAGACCTAATCAGAATCAGCCCCAGCGTTTGAAGGCGATAGAAGGTGTTCCTCAAACGCCGCAGCAGCAGTACAATCGTCAAGGACGCTGTTCTCAGCAGAAGCAAAAGTAGCCTCAGTAGCAGTAGATAGAGTCTCAGCAGCAGTATCAAAGGATTTTTGCCTTGAAGCAGAAGCCGTGCGTTAAAGACCAAGAAAATTTAACAGGAATGGGTCAATTAAAAGGTGTACCTGTTATAATTTTGTTGATACCGCTGCATCGCATTCATTTATATAAAATGCATGCATTGATAATCTTGGTCTGAACGTAGAACGTGTTAGGCAAAACCTAAGAGTAACTACTCCAGTATGTAAGTTTACCTCAGTTATTCGTGTTTGTCCTAATTTAAAGTTTAAATTAGGATTTCTCAAGATGTCAGCCAAAGCCCTTAACCTAATTAAAATGTGGGATGATGATATCATTCTGGGAATGGATTGGTTGATCGAGAATTTTGCAAACTATCCTATGCAAGCAGAGTAAGATCTCATTACATTAACCTGGTCAAGAGCCAACTCTATTCTTTGGAATAGAAAGAAGCCGTAAAGGATTGCCGATTATCTCGACAATTCAAGTAAAGAGATTGTTGAAAAGAAAATATATGAAAGCATATCTCATCTATCTCAACAAAAATAAAGATCAAGAATGAAGCTATAGTCAAAGAATTCCTGGAAGTATTTCCTGAAGTTTTGCCAGGATTGCCGCCAGACATGCAAGTGGAATTTACCATAGATCTTGAATCAAAGATCAACTCCAGTTTCAAAGGCGCCATTTAGGATGGCCCAAAAGAGTTGTAAGAATTGAAGATCCAGTTGCAAGAGTTGCTTGATCCAGGATTTATTCTACCTAGTGTTTTCTCTTGGGAAGCACCAATCTTGTTCGTCAAGAAAATGGACGGTAGTTTGAGAATGTGTATCAACTACCAAGAGCTAAACAAGCTAACTTTGAAGAACAAGTATCCTTTGCTGAGAATAAATGATCTTTTTTATCAGCTCAAAGGAGCTAGAGTATTCTCGAAGATTGATCTGAAATCTGGTTATTATCAGTAAAAGATTAAACAAGTGGGTATTACAAAGACAACTTTCAGAACAAGATACGACCACTACAAGTTTGAAGTAACACCGTTTGGACTGACAAATACTCCAGTAGTATTTATGGTTCTTATGAATTGAGTATTCCATAAATTTTTAGACAAGTTTGTCGTAGTCTTCAATAATGATATTCTCGTTTATTCAAAGAGTAATTTTGATCACGAGAAACATAGTCGAATTGTTTTGGAAAAATCGAGAACCGAGAGGTTTCATGTCAAGTTCAGCAAATGCAAGTTTCGGCTAAGAAAAGTACATTTCATTGGACATGTTGTTTCCTCTGAAGGAATCAAAGTCGATCCGATAAAAGTGCAAGCATTCCAGGAATGGAAGGTTCCAACTACGCCGTATGAGATTAGGAGTTTCGTAGGTCTAGCAGGCTACTATCGGAGATGCATTGAAGGATTCTCCAAGATAGCCAAGCCAATGACCCAACTCCTAAAGAAAGAATCAAAGTTTGGATGGTCTAACAAATGTGAAGAAAATTTTCAAGAGCTCAAGAAAAGGCTAACCACTGTTTCAGTGCTAGCAATTCCAGAATCAGGTAAGGATTATACCGTTTTCACGGATGCATCAAAGAATGGACTAAGTTGTGTCCTGATGCAAGAAGGAAAAGTCATTGCTTATGCTTCTAGACAGCTTAGACCTCACGAGGTAAGCTATCCAACTCATAACTTGGAACTAGCAGCAGTAGTATATACTCTAAATTCGTGAATTCTTTTTTAAAATAAAAGAGCGAGCGGAAGTGTGAATCTGAGGATTCAGGGTCGTTAAAGGTTAAGTTTAAAAGCTTCAGTTATCAGGTGGGCTTTCTAAACAAAGAAATGATGAATGCTATATATATATGATTATATATATATGTGATGTTTTTAAAGAAATTGGCTTGCCAAATGTTAAAGCTTTGTATGATACCGTCTACCAAAAGAAGATGAATTCGGTCCTACGCAAGGTAGGATTTGTGTACACTTATTTTGTAATCGGGAGCTTTCCGAAAGGAGTGGACGATTACAAGTATTTGAGAATGAGGCCTACTTCTCAGCACTATTTTATTGTAGACATGGTACATACTCTGATATATATATATATATATTCCTTTTAACAATGCACAAGTTTATTTTTGAGAAAAATACTTGTGCTTTGTTTTCTGACAAGTCCAATTTATAGCTATATTCAGCAAGTTTTCAAATTATTTTTGGCATGTGTATACTGAGTACTTCGTACTCAGCCCTGCATGTTATTTCTAAAATGTGTAGGTTAGATGGGATGAAGATGATCGTGTGCTGGACGGACTGGTTGTTGTTGTTGTTTTGGTTTGATAAAAGTCGTTTTTGATGAGATTATAATCCTAGATTATATGTCTTCATACATATAATCTCTCGTTTTTTCGCTGCAAGATTATGATGTTGAGTTTCGTGATAAGTTTGATAAAGTTGTTAAATTTTGAAGTCTTGAACTATGTTTGTTATTTTATTTTGAAGCCTAGCCGACTTGATTATATATATAACAGTTGCTCGTTATTTTGAAAACTTTAGTCTTATTGCAACTGTTTTCTATCGTGCTTTCTTGACCCTGAAAATCAGATAATTTCTTTGATGTTTTTTGTCATTGATCTGGTTGTTGAGATTAGTAACTTCCGAGCTGGTTTAAATTCATAATTGATGATATGTAAGCTTGGTATAGAAATCAAGTGATAAGTCTCGTTAATTTCGAGTCATGCATATATGTTCTAAATACCCTAAGTTCAATGATTTGTTGAGCATGAGTTGTCTTTGTTGTTCTTAATCAATAGTCGGGTCGCTATTTAATCTTTTGTTAATCATTAATTGTGTACGTCGTGGGACCCACGGGCTTTGTCATCTAATTTCTAAGCCGGGCTGCGACACAAACGGTGGATCAGATCCGTTTTTGGTGCGGAATACTTAAGAATTTATGTGCGGCGAGACAACGGGCACAACGATTCTCAAGAATTTATGTGCGGCCATCAGATCCGCTTTCGGTACGGAATACTTAAGGAGGCCAACGAGCAGTGATGTGGTCAAACTCGTTTTGCTGCACGAAATGAAGCATGGGTTCCCCGGTATGCTTGATAGCATCGACTGTATGCATTGGGCATGGAAAAATTGTCCAACCGAGTGGAGAGGTGCGTACACAACCCAACGAAAGGATATCCTACACTCATCCACGAAGCGGTGGCCTCTCAAGATTTATGGGTTTGGCATGTGGTTTTGAGAACATTTATGCGACATCATGTATGTGTGCATCATTATGCATAACATGATCATTGAAGATGAAGGAGATCAATCAACTCACTTTGAAGCCGAACAGAGCACGGAGGGCGATCAAAATATTAATAGGGCACCGGCAATCCAAGGTGGAACCCCTGCTTTTAGAGCATATCCCAGAGAGAAGCGCGGCTTCGCGATGCGAGAGCCCATGAACGTCTTGAAAACGATTTGATTGAGGAAATTTGGACACGTTTCGGTCCACTCAACTAGTTCTACCTTAATTTTAAATTTAATGTATTTTTCTTTATTGTATTGTAATTTCCAATGTTTCAATACAATATGTTATTTTAATTATAATTATTTTTATTATTAAAAAAATATAAAACTTAAAATTAAAAAAAAACAATGAAATAATGAGAGACCGGGGTAAGAGACCTGTCCCATTGCAGACAATTTAGAGACCGGTCTCTCTATCATTGAGACCCCACAAAAAGTGCCCAAAATATTAATAAAATATTGGGAGACCTACCAAAGGTAGGTCTCCCATAGTGGATGCTCTTACTACTTTTATATCTAAGCATGAATATGTGGAGGGTTTGGGCATGCATAAACTCCATCTGGCTTTCAACTTTGAGCCGATTTTATTCGAACGTGAAGAAGGTGATGTTTTTTCAAATGTGGAAAGGTTTCTTTGTGATGATTTTTCCGAGTTTACATTGTCATTTTAAAAACATACTTGGCACCGACTGGGGGGGCTGGTAGGGGGCTCGATCCGAACATTGAGTTAAATGGTCGTGCGGGTATTTCTGTCAATCAAATAATGGAATATTTTAAATTAAAGATGACTAAATTTCAAGGAATGTTCCCACTAGCCCTAATCCCAGTAGCCCCTAGGGCTAGTGTTCGATCAGTTTTTGCAAGATTGACAACATATGAGTCAATGGACCGAATTAGTGTGCACACTATCTATGCCTCATTGTTCATGAAGCCCAACATGGGATATGTTGAATGTAAAACGTGTGTTGAACTGACATTGTTGGAACTCTGCCTCTAATTATAAATGTTTTAAAAACTAATGTGTATAGTTTGGAGGCTGTTGGACTTGTTGACTACGATTCTATTGGAGTTGTTGATTATGATGTTGTTAGACGTTTTGATATTGGCTCTAATGATCCTGATGAAATTGTTAAGTTCACAATTGGTGCTGATAATTTTTTGGAGTTCTGCCATACTGCCAACGCAGAAGCTGCTGTCGATCGATCTTGCCCCCGGTGCGCACCTAATCACCCACCGTCCCTGCAGTGTTCCTCCCCAGTGAGTCGAGTCCATGTATATCAGTATTATTAGTATATGAATCATATATCAGTATTATTAGTATATCTGTAGAATTTGCTAAGGGTTGGTAGTTTGGTAGTCTGTTTGGGTTTTTGCTAGTGTTCATCTCAATTAATATTTTACTGTGTTTGACCTCTCTTATCCATATGTTGGCTGTTTATATTTCATTGGTTTTCCAAGTTTCTAATATTTTACTATATTTAACCTCTCTTATCCATATGTTTGTTGTTTATATTGTTAGTTCCTTATATTTGATCTTCACTTGGATTTGCTAATTTCAAATATTTCTAATTTCTTGTATGTTTAAACACACAATATATATGATAACGTGTCCAAAATAATTGTAATTTTCTGAGATGTCTCCTCAATTTAAGGACTTGACTTGCTCACGAAATCACAATATACACACATCATGCCACATCCACATTATCTACAATCACAATTTCAGAGTCCAGGAAATCAATGAGCAGCTAATCATTTTCTCACCAAATTTCCCTGATTTCACTTATACGGCCATGCATGCTAATGTAGATCATTTTCAATCACTTGATCTGAGCATCAGATTTCTTTATCTGCATATTGCCTTCATTCATATGTCAACATAAAACTACTCATGCAATTTGCTTCCGCTCGTTTGCAAAACCCCCACAATCAACAACTTATATCTTAAAGTCAACATTTAAATTTTTTTATTATAAACATTTATAAATACTTATAAAATATAGGAGCTTATAAGATCTTCAAAATATCAGAACACCAATCTTCATTAAACTCCCTAGAACTTGGGAATTTCTTTTGCTTCTTCCATAGTTATATTATAAAAATTTATAAATGCATATAAAATATAGGAGCTTATAAGCTAGCTCTTCGAAGTAAGTGTATCAAAACATCAGTATTCATTAAATTCCCTAAAACTTGGGAATTTCTTTTGCTTATTCCATGATTATAGTCGCCTTGAAAATGAACCTGCAAAACATATCGAAAATTGAGTTTTTTCTAGAGAACTTTACAAAACAAATGCAGCACTTCAAATAAAATCTGTTATAAGAAACTAAATTCACCGCCACCAACTGCCGCTGACGTCATTGTTTCTTCCTCGCTTATTTGCACAATCAATTTCCTTGCTTTCTTCCTGATCGTCTTCCTATTCGAAGGAGTATTGGACATAGCGAGTATAGACTAATTTAAGCAATCTTCCCTTGGTCCCGCAAGATATGGAATTGAAATAATAAAAACGATACAAAAATAATTTGCAGTGAAGAATTGAAATTTTAGATTAGATAAAATCAAAAAGCTTTTAGATACTGCTGGCAGCCTCTCCTGTCGCGTCGAAAACTTCAACCACGCCGAACCTTCCCTTTCAAGCCATCACCTATATTTAGTTCGATATATATAGTCTGAGATTTCAGAGAAATTTAAGCGAGAGATAAAGAAATCGATGAAACATAATCTCAAATACTCTCCACAAATTAAACAGCGGAGATGAAAACTTGAGATTATGTCCACATATGAAGATGTGAAATCGAGGGTCGACCAGCTTTATTCGATTAATTACAACCACTCAACTTCGGTTGTCACTGTCACTCAACATGCACATTTATAAACATATACTACATGCTAAGTACAACGTATTTAGTGAACAAATGCCAAAAATAAATCATAGCTTTTATAGGTTAAAAACATGCATCTTGAGTAACACACAAGGGATTTTCCAACAAAACATGTGTATACTAAATCACTTTCGTACTTGGATTAATATTAATTCATCAAAACCAAATCTAAAATAACGTCGGGGAAGAATGCAACGAACGTTCCTAACCGAGGCTGGTCGCTCCTCAATAGAGTCCATACGCACGGCTACCATGTACAATAACTCTTGAAAGTACACCCTTTCAGGGCTAACTCCGAATCCGATCAAACTTAAGGTTGGTGAACCAACTCAGATAGGCGTAAGAGAATTTTTTTTCCAAAAATGTTTTTATGCACGATAACCACTTTAAAACAAATACTATTAAAGCATTTCGAAAACCGAGCGAAGCTCACGTTATTTTTATATATAGAAAGCCTACCTTAACGGATTACAGAATAAGAAATGAGCTTCAGTCTTCTGTCCTTTCTTCTAAATGCATTTTCCTCCTTTTATCACAAAGAATCGAGCTTTAATAAATTGATCTAAATAAAAACGAATACGATAAAAGGACTCAACAAATGATTAAGTTTAAGGACTTTGCACTCGATTAATTTTTTATTAAAAGAAAAGAGATTCGGGAAAATCTCGATGAAAAACCAACTTGGTCCTTACTAGATGGTTAGAACAATTATAACGACAGTCGATAACTATAATCGACTTAGAAGATTCCACAAAATTAAGTTAAAGCGATTTAACTTGAAAGAACCGAAACATTGGAAAATCTGCACAAATGCAGTAGCTTTGGAATCAATTTTAGAATAGAGTATTTGGATTCAGGGGCAAGATTCCATTGGAAAACCACAAATGTCTAGTTTACTGTCCAATTTACGAATCTCGATTTGGATAAACGAGCAAAAAGTTATGGCCTTCATCGTGAAAGGTGGCAGAAGTGCCAACAATCGGAGAAACCCTAATTCTCGGCGCATATTTTCCAGGCACGAGAATAGCCATGCAAACCCTAAATTCTTGCAAACCCTACCCATGCAACCATGCAAACCCTAGGTTCTTAACGCACAAAACGACATGCTTCTCGATTCTCAAGTTCAACTTTTCTATACTTAGCATTTTTCTTGGAAATTTGGTAACCCAAGTAAACATAAAAATTATATTCTTTATTTTTAATCCAATCATCAAAAGAGATAATTACCAACAAATTATTTGATCATCAACTAACAACATTATCAAATCCACAATCATAATTCCAAATACAACACATATACGACTTTTATCGAGCAACGTCGAATGTAGTCATTTTTCCAAAATATTTTTATTAATTCTAATATAATGACATTAAACACCTACAAATATGCTTATCAATAAAATGCAAACTACATTATCAAATCGATACACATAACGTCTCGTTTTCTCATTTTTTTTTGTCTAATTAAACACTTACTTACTTTCTTCCAATTTTTACTTTCTATCCGACCAATTCATCTACTGATACTTTCTATCATTATAACACATTAATATGATCAAATTAACATAATTAAATCATTAAATCAAAAACTTAATCAATTATTCAAAAGTTTTGGCCCTAATAATAATATTATTGAGCAAATTAAGTTGGTCCATTAATTCTCAATAATTTACACAACGAGCTCTACATATACAAGATCAATTATCTCCAATTACTTTTCTCAAAACATTTTTCTATAGGGATTTATTCTCGATTCATCGTCTCTTATAATACGGAATTTATTTTTAGAAAATTTCTCTAAAATTCACATTATGATCCTTAAGTATCTATATTAACTAATATGCAAATCATATGCTCATATCATAATCTATATTTGAGAAATTCTCGATTTCTCGTCTCCAACAATTTTCGTCTCTTATAAAACGAAATTTATTTTAGAAAATTCTCTAAAATTCACATTATGATCCTTGAGAACCTATATTAACTAATATGCAAACCATATGCTCCTATCATAATCTATCCTTGAGAAATCTTGATTTCTCGTCACCAACGATTTTAATTTTATTTTTAGAAAAATCCAATTTAAATATATAATCAACTACATGCTTCCTACTCAATTATATAAACACAATCTCCAAAATTTTTATATAACTCAAACAAAATAGAGTTCTTCGTCTCTTACAACATTAAAAATATTCTTAGAAAAATCTCAATTAAATCATACAACCATATATAAAATTATAGATTCATAATTCACAAACCAAATATCAAAATTCATGCTCAATAAAAAAAACCCCTAATTTATATATAAATTTCGAAAATATTGAAATAAAGCTCAAGCAAAGCTTGAATTAAACCATGTATAGTCATTCTCAAACATCTAGGATCAATAACATGAAATTCGAACAATAATCCCCCAATCCTAGTAAGTTTTGACTTTTTCAAAAAGAATGGGAAAAGTAAATTTGTTTGGATAGAAATGAAGATTAAGCTCCTACCTAGTTAGAATCGAACTCTAAATTGAAACTGGATGACAAAAGAGTAAGTAATCAAAGCTTGAAGATCAAAAGATGGAAAACTTTCTTCCTTCCATGGGGTTAGCGGTTTTGGGGTGAGAAGAGAAAGAGACAAAGTTGATGTTGAGAGTGGTGGATGTTGAGAGAGAGTGATGACACGCCCCAATATTGTGCATTTTTCATAGTTGTTGTAGGGTTTAGATTGAGTCGTTTTGTTGTGTTTTGAGTCTATTTGTGTTTGAGAGAACACATTGACGTGCAAAATGGATAAAAATGGAAAATGAGCATTAAAGGGCCAGAATAATTAACACAAAATAGAATGAGCATCGATACGAATGATAAGTAAAGGGGAGTTTGGCTCGCCATCCTGGTCATGACATGCCGTATACAAGAATTGCCCTGAATCTGTTCAGCCTCACCAACCTCAAACTAGGCTAAGTTACGTTAAGGATTAAAGGACAACAAGAGGCGAATGATGAAGCATAATGACCATGGAGGTGGCACGCCAAACAATACTTTGGAGATGGGTGGAGTAATTGGACTTTACCATAAAAGGAAAGAACAAACTCTGACAGGATCTCTGCGTCAAAACCAAGAGCCATTGCAAGTCCGAGTTGAGAGCCAATGAGGAAGCAACGCCAAGTTCAAGTGAAAGTGACCATTGTACATACTGCTGGTGCACTGGAAGTCAACTATGCCAAATCATATCTCGAATCAACCCTACCTACCAATATCTTTGCTATCTGTCGCCATATATATATCATCAAACTCTTAATTCACTTGAGTTATCATCTCATATCATATTTTCTCTCCAAAAAACCAGTAATAGCTAGCTCCGCCACTTTTTTACTTTTCCGTCTAGACCCCATTTGGGGTAACTTTTATCTTTCCATTTATGTTTTCTGGTGGAGTTGGATCCACCATTTTATGTTCTTGAAGTACTTTATCTATTTCTGATTATTCATCTAAGTATGTTTATCTTGCTTTATTTCTTTCATTTCCATGGCTAGCTAAATAGTTATTGTTCGCCTTTTTCTTTTTAAGCAAATAATTAAACCTAAAAGTGCACGGGGCAATTATAATATTCGGCAAGTAAGGTCGAATTCCACGAGGACTAGTTCAAAAGTCTTATGAATACTAATAATAAGTTATTTTAATCTATTTAGACTAACAAATAAATTATGGAGATTAAACTAAATTAAAGAAATCAAATAAATTCCAAATAACAATAATTAAACTAATAAATGGAAGGAGAATATGGAAACAAAGCTATCCTAGGGACTAGATTTCGATGGATAAGCAATTAGATATCACTCTACTAACAAATTATTGATAGAATCCTAATTATCTAGGGCGATCTCTTTTCCACTCTAGCCCTCTATCGAGCGACTAGAGTTGTAGATTACAAGCTAGTTATGTTGTCTACAATCACTAAGCTAGCCAATAACTCCTAATGGTTCCTTGGATCAACATTCAACCCCTCACCCTCTCGGTTTGTTGGAATCGAATGCCTTTTGTTTGGTTCTAGTATCGATTCCTCCTCTCTCGAGCCTCAAATCAACACAACAAAAATATTCAAATGGTAGCTAAGCATTCAAATACTCAACCAAATCAACAAACACAAGGAAATAATAGAACACATCAACAATTAATTAAAGTAAAGATCAATCTATCACAAATCTATCTAGTCCAATTCATAGAATTGCCGCTCTTCCATTTCGAACGCGGCTTTTCACTTCATCAGCGACTCAGATAAAGTGGCTCTTAAGCTGCCGAAACTTGAGTGGCAGCTTGTTTGGACATTGAACCGGTGCTTTGCTCTCCACAAATACGCATTGCCCTTTGGATCGACTCCAAGGATTGGATCGGCCATTTTCTACACCGAAATTTGGGCGATGATGTTGGTTTCTTCGATTGTGTAATTATGACGCTTCGTTCTATCGGTCTTCGTATCATGTTATTCTTCTTAGGTAGCGGCTTTATCGGCAACAACGGGATGGTTCAAGTTGATTTGATCAAGTCCTGAAGAATAATATGGTGACGGGAGGTCGGGGCACCAAGAAGACGAGTAGTACTTGGGATTTTTGGGATCCATTTGTAACAAGAAAATTTGTAACAAGAAAATAGAAGGGAAAAGAAGAAGAAATGACGTACAAATTAAATGGTGTGGAATTTTGAATTGAATAGGGTGTATTTAGTGGAAAAATAGAATTAAAAAAATTAATTTCGGAAGTAGCCATTGGCGGCTTTGGCGAACCGTTGTGCCGGCCGACAACTAGTCGTTGCCTACTTTCCAACAAAATAGCCGTCGTATTTTCAAAATACCACTACAAGAAATCCGTTCTTACACTACGGCATATAGACTACGGTTTCTTCAAAAAACCGTAGTGTTTTTCCACATACTACGGTTTTTAAGATAAACCGTAGTGTATGAGCGTATTTTTTTTCCTTGGGACTACGGTTGCCACAAAACCGTAGTGTAGACCGTAGTATATGATTATCAAGCACTACGGTCGTTACAAAACCGCAGTCTATGAGCGTGTTTTAGCTTTCCAAAGACTACGTTTGTAAAACAGCTGTAGTCTACTGCGTAGTC
The DNA here is from genome assembly GCA_031470985.1 of Agastache rugosa. Lineage (NCBI taxonomy): Eukaryota > Viridiplantae > Streptophyta > Magnoliopsida > Lamiales > Lamiaceae > Agastache > Agastache rugosa. The sequence goes on along the minus strand of CM062606.1, from coordinate 29,044,309 downwards.
TATGTTCTCGTAACTTATCTACGGTTTGTTTACCGTAGTGTACATGTGTAGAGGTAGCACAAGACTACGGTCTTCTCTACAGTGTTGATTGAACCGTAGTCGTTATTAAAAAAAAATTATATATGTTGCTGAATGAGTTTCGAACCAGGGTAGGTTTTAAATTTTTTTTTTGATTTTGCCACTAGGCCAGCACATTTATGTGTCTTAACATCTGACTTGTTTTTATTTGTAACATTATTAATGTAATTTTATAGGACTTAAATAGTTTTCTTGCCCCAAAATTTTCCAAGTATCGTGCCTCTCACCTCTTTCAAGGCAGCGACACAGCAAACTCTCTCCCTCGACACCAGCACCATCTCACCGGCACCAGCCCTGCACCACCTCACGCCACTCGCTGCCACCGCGGTCGTGGCCGTCCGTCGCCCTGCCTCGCGCACTCGCACATCTCACAGTTGACCCCACTACACTCTCTAATCCTCCCGTCTCAACCCTCTACACTCTCTAATCCTCTGGAATTTCATTAAATCCCCAAATCGAGAACCCTAGATCCCAAATTTCTATAGCCCTCTCTCATCTTTCTGAATCAGGCGAGACCCACCGTTTCTGACGAATCCCGTCGCGGTCTGAATCACCGCCGCCTCCGCGTTATTGTAGCAGCAACGGATGGCAGCGGTAGGGAAACTTCCGCCACCGTTGTTCGCTCATCCTCTCTGTTGGCCACAACAGCGACCAGAGAGAAGGCCGCCGCCGTCGTCTTCTACCTCGCGCCACCAGCGCCGCTGCCAACTCGAAGAGCCACCGTCTCTGATGCCTCTGTAAGTTCCGATGACCTCTCCCATCTCCTCTGTTTCTCCCTCTTCTCCTTTTATTAATTTATTATTTTCATTTTATATTTATATTTATTTTGCTTCTTTGGTGTCATTATCACATTAAGCAGCATATGGTTATGTTGGAGGCCATGTCACCTCAAATTCATTTGATTAGTTTCATACTCTGTGTGTGTGTGTGTGTGTGAAGCGTTTGTTGATAATACCTCCTAAGCTAGCATATAGAATAAGATTATGAGAGGGAAAAACTGAATGAAAGGATTGCTGTTTTTTCTTCTCCTTCATTCTACTTTTGGAGATTTGGGTGTTTGCTGTTTTTTCTTTTGCATGACTGATTTATTTATATATGAAGACTATAGAAAGGACGCATATACCAAATAATTTGTTTGTTAGGGTATTATGATTTGTGGAACTCACATTAGTAGTGTCATGTGTCCACGAAGCTTCTAGTTTTGATTCTGGTCCTTGGGTATTATGAGCACCTATTTTAATATAGTCCAAATTTATCTTTGAAATAAGTTGAAATTTAATATAGTCCAAATTTATCTTTGAAATTTAATTCTATTTTTCAACTAAATACACCCTATTCAATTCAAAATTCCACACCATTTAATTTGTACGTCATTTCTTCTTCTTTTCCCTTCTATTTTCTTGTTACAAATTTTCTTGTTACAAATGGATCCCAAAAATCCCAAGTACTACTCGTCTTCTTGGTGCCCCGACCTCCCGTCACCATATTATTCTTCAGGACTTAATCAAATCAACTTGAACCATCCCGTTGTTGCCGATAAAGCCGCTACCTAAGAAGAATAACATGATACGAAGACCGATAGAACGAAGCGTCATAATTACACAATCGAAGAAACCAACATCATCGCCCAAATTTCGGTGTAGAAAATGGCCGATCCAATCCTTGGAGTCGATCCAAAGGGCAATGCGTATTTGTGGAGAGCAAAGCACCGGTTCAATGTCCAAACAAGCTGCCACTCAAGTTTCGGCAGCTTAAGAGCCACTTCATCTGAGTCGCTGATGAAGTGAAAAGCCGCGTTCGAAATGGAAGAGCGGCAATTCTATGAATTGGACTAGATAGATTTGTGATAGATTGATCTTTACTTTAATTAATTGTTGATGTGTTCTATTATTTCCTTGTGTTTGTTGATTTGGTTGAATATTTGAATGCTTAGCTACCATTTGAATATTTTTGTTGTGTTGATTTGAGGCTCGAGAGAGGAGGAATCGATACTAGAACCAAACAAAAGGCATTCGATTCCAACAAACCGAGAGGGTGAGGGGTTGAATGTTGATCCAAGAAACCGTTAGGAGTTATTGGCTAGCTTAGTGATTGTAGACAACATAACTAGCTTGTAATCTACAACTCTAGTCGCTCGATAGAGGGCTAGAGTGGAAAAGAGATCGCCCTATATAATTAGGATTCTATCAATAATTTGTTAGAATATACCAAATAATTTGTTTGTTAGGGTATTATGATTTGTGGAACTCACATTAGTAGTGTCATGTGTCCACGAAGCTTCTAGTTTTGATTCTGGTCCTTGGGTATTATGAGCACCTATTTTAATATAGTCCAAATTTATCTTTGAAATAAGTTGATTTGTAAAGCTAATTTTTGTGCCTATGAAATGAGATTGGATTTCCTTGTATTTTGTCGTTGCAATTTGTTCCTTTTTTTATTTGGTTAGTATTGTCATTGTCTTGATCTGAAGACGTGCTTAGTAGGAGCATTTTACAATTGATTGAGGAATTGATGTTGGGTTTATGTTGCATGAGTTTGTAAAGAGTCTAAAGAATGAAATATATGTCTTGCGCATGTTGTGAATTGTTATTCGGTGAACTTGGGTATGTTAGGAAAATCAGATTTTCAGAAACTAATCATTGACAATGTATATAGTTGGCTGGGAATTGGGCTGGTCTTGATTGTAAACCCAAGGGATTTTCTACTTGTTAACTGCAATGAGAAACATGTTTATTAATTTGTATATATGAATTTAGTGAATTAATTACTACCTTAGGTACTACATTTCCTTCTTACTCTAGCTTATTATGATGATGATGAGATTATTATGGTAATGTGTGAGCTTCTGAGGTGAAGATTTTTTTTTCTTTCATTTTTGGGTTAAACATTTTCTTGCACTGAATTGTATATATGTTGAATTGATGGGAAATTAATTTAGTTTTTTCTTTAGGGATTATAGGTAGATCTAATAATCACAGATTACTACATGCCTGGAATGACAGGCTATGAGTTGCTGAAAAAGATTAAGGTTAGTTATCCATGTTCTGTTTTCTGTAGTTGTAATTTGCAAATAGAAAAAAACACAATTTTCAAAAATGATACTGTGTGTTTTAATCTGCTTTGTCTGAACAGGGTTCATCAACTTTTCGAGAAATCCCAGTTGTAATCATGTCTTCTAAAAATATTTTGACTAGGATTGAAAGGTAACTAATCTATCTAATCATGATTATATATTAATCGCCTAATGCGTTGAATTTTTATTTGAAAATTGCATATAACATATATGTCAAATGTTGTTTAATCTTTGTAAGAAACTAGATTAAAATAATTCTGCCTCTGCTTCTGTTTCCTTTTTTAAGTTTCAAGTGTTGTTTCTGTTAATTTATATTAGTGATGATAATTTAAACTAGATGGAAAGTCCACATTTATTCTTTATCATAGTTTGTGTGACTACAATCAATGAATCTACAACCACCATTTATATGTCTAAGCATAATAAGGAAGAAGCTAACCTAATTTTGTCCTGCAATATTAAATCTTATCTGGCCCAAAATCATATCATGATAATATTTTATTTCTTAATTGTTAATATATAGTTTGACAAACGGAAGTATTCTCCAAAGGATATTGATGATGTTCGTGTTGAGTGGGCCGATTACTTGCTTGACGGACACATATAGGAATCGCCAGGTAGTATACTTTTTGGTCAAATTTGTATTTTCTGGAAGATTTGAGGTGAAATGTTTATGGTCAATTGGATTTTGATTCTTGTGTATTTAATTTCTAGTTGTTATCTTCTTGATGAAGTGTTTGGAATTAAGGTGAAATGTTGTTGGAAATTGATGAAGTGTTGACAGTGTCACAACCTTTGATGAAGTGTTGGTAATTTTTGTCGAAAGTGAATTAATTGAGATGTATTGGAATATATTGTAGGTGTGTTATGTTGGCGTGAGGAAGATGTTGGAGATTTGTTTTGAGCTATTGATCAATGTTGGACATGATGTGTTGGTGAGATTATTTCAAATGGATTTTAGATCAAGGAAGTAAGGGAATAGGAAACAAACAAGTTTTAGTATTTTTTTTTAACGATATTGCGATGTTACGTACTTATATTTTGGATTCCCATTATAAATTGTTATGATTTTGGATATTTGTAATTTTGTATTGGGAAATTTTGATTTTAAAGATATGAAATTTCTGTTTTTTATAAATTGATTTCAGATTTTAGAATTAAACTGTAAATTAACTACGGTTGCAAAACGAAAATGTAGTCTTTGTAACAAAATAACTATATCTAAGACTACGGTTTCTTGAAAAGACCGTAGTCTAAGAAAACTACAGACAACAGTGGCTTCAAGATTTAACTACAGGTTGAAACCGTAGTCTATTGTGTACCAAAGACTACGGTTTTTAATCAAAAACCGTAGTCTTGGATAACTTATCACTACGGTTTGAAATGAATAGACTACGGGTAATAACCGTAGTGTTTAATGCATTATAGACTACGGTTTTAAACCCGTAGTCTATGCCTAGGAGCATAGACTACACCATCAATCTCTACGGTTTTCATATCACATAGACTACGGGTAATACTCGTAGTCTATGAGCGGATTTCTTGTAGTGTACAATTTTTTTTATCACACGCCTTAACTATTCTTCACTTGATGAGGACAACACGATGGAACAAGATGACACAATATAATGGGGACCCGCCTGGTGGCTTGAACCGCCAATCGTGCCGCGCATGCGGGTGCTCTAAGGGATATACGCTACATTTATATATTATTAAAACGATTACGTATTCGAATCCTTTCCTTAATTAATTAATTATCCCCCTTTGTTGATTCTGCTTGAATTGTGTGATATAGAAGGTTATATTATGCCACTATTGCGGGATTTTGACTTTTTTTCTTTAATTTCTAAATTATTTTACAGACCTACAGATTTTATCAATTTTTTTATTTTTATATTGAGTTGAGTTTTCTGTTTTAGGATTGTGCAAATTGTCCAACACAGGGCTATGGAACAACTGAATTCATCTCTCGACAGTTAGTTTGCTGCAGGTATTAATTCTCAAAACTTGTAGTTTTATTAATCAATTATTTACTCATATACTATATGATATTATTTTTTTTGTTATGCAGATGCAGGCATGGCTATCAAGCAGCGCAAGTGTACCCAGTGTCACGGTATGTTTGTTCCACAGCAAGCATTTGGTAGTTTTTGTAATCAATTATTAATTTGCTCATGTCATGTAACAACTTACAACATGATATATCTCTTTTTGCAGGGACTGGATGTCTAGTAGACAACGTCAACGTTGAAGAAGAAGGACGGTTTCATTAGATGTTTTATTCGAAGTTCTCTTGTTAAGATGGATGTTTTATATTTATTATGCTCAAATTAATTATATGTTTGGTATGTTCTGGTTAGTTGTATAAATGTTGCTCAAACTAATCTTATGTCTGGTATCAATTAATATTATCCTCCATACTTTGAATTATCAACTTTTCATTACTCAAAAATTGACCGGAGCATCCTTGTATTTGTGGATCCCATATTTTGATTTTTAATTTTATTACTATAATTTAGTTCCTCTAAAATGAATACAAGTTGGTTGAGTAGTGCAAGGATATGTCATATATATGTGATTATAGAGATTTTTTAAGCCCATAGCACAATCCAACGACAAGGATATTGCATGTGTTAGCTTGTGTATTCCATACTACTAGAAAAATACAAATATATTACAATGCATAGATAATGTGGTTTTTGACAAACTGTATTCAACTGCCGCTTTCACAAGTGGAACCAAGACGATATTTGTGAAGTCAAAAGAAACTCCCGCTTCTGCCTTTCCAGCAGACAAAAATACCATCCAGCCTGCTCCAAAGAAACAAGCTGTGATACAGCCACAAACTCAAGGGAGACAGCTAGCACAGTGCTCCAAAGCAGAAGAGACAACAAGCCGACTATCAGTATTCCAGATACCAGCAAGTACAACACGAAGCTGTCAGATATCAGAACCAACAACCAGTTGGACGTCAAGTTCAAAACCGCAAGCTACCGAGATACCAAGCATAATCGCAGAGACAAAGAAGAGAAATGTCTCAGCTATATACACGGCTGGAAATCAACAACTAGAAATGTCTCAGCTACATCAGCTGGAAATACAGCAAGTTGGAAAACAAATTAGATCAACATCCACCCAGCTGACTCACTCAAAGAACACCAGAAATGTGTTTGTTGATGCAGCTGGAAGAATGATCAAGTTGAATAACTCGATAGACAAATAAGGATCGCGAAGGGACCTCAAACTAACTAAAAATGACCCAATGAAAACTGGAGACATAAAGCCTGATTTTTGTAACATGATTCAAGGGAGCGGCTCATAATTGAAGAGTCGATAAGGATGTTGTGGTACATGCACGGACAGTAGATGCTCCAAGCACATGACACAACTCAAACACCTACTCAAGGAATACATCGAGCACCCACGCCCCCAAGTAACATTTGGTGACAACTTAAAAGGGTACACCAAAGGATTCAGTACATTTGAAACTAATTATGTCAAAATTTCAAATGTTTCTTATGTACATGGATTAAAGCATAACTCGATTTCCATAAGCCGATTCTGCGACAACGATTTTTCTGTTAAGTTTAATGCACAAGGATGCACATTGAAGAATTGGGAAACCAAACAAGTGTTGTTAAGAGGGAAACGAGATGCAAAATGTACTTTGCTGTCTGGAACATCAACACTCTAGACACATGTCTTGTTTCAAAAAACAGCAGTGAACTCAGCTGGTTATGGCACAGACGGCTAAATCATCTCAACTTCAAGAGAATCAATAAATTAGCAATGAACCAACATGGAGACAGAATCCCAGATCTTATATTAAACAAAAGCCACGTCTGCAGTGCATGTCAGCAAGGAAAGCAAGCAAAGATTTCTTTTCCCCTCAAGTTGACTCCCCCAACTGATCGAGTTCTTCAACTCCTACATAGATCTCTTTGGTCCAGTAACTCCAGCAAGCTTCAACGGCAGAAAGTACACCCTAGTGGTTGTGAATGACTACTCCAGATTAACATGGGTATCTTTCCTATATCAGAATAGTGATACTCAATCAAAGTTATCAGCTCTACTGGAAAGGCTGACAACCCAGAAAGAATGCAAAATTATCACAATTCGATCTGATCGAAGAACTGAGTTTCTTAATGAAACCATACTTGATTACATCGAAAAGAATGGAGTTCAACGCCAAACCTCAGCAGCACGTACTCCTCAACAAAATGGTGTAGTTGAGAAAAGAAATTGAATGCTGAAGTAAGCAGCCACATCAATGTTGTCCTGCTCAGCTATTGCAAATAAATTCTAGGCTGAAACAGGAAACACAGTCTGCTTCACTCAAAATTGATCACTGCTCACAGCCAGACAAGGAAAGACTCCTTATGAGCTGTGGAACAACAGGAAACCCTACATTGGGTATTTCAAGGTTTTTAGATCAAAATGCTACATCCTCAACAATGGAAAAATCCAATTGAAGACATTCGATGCCAAGACAGATAGAGAAGTATTCCTTGGATACTCAGTAGTGACCAAGACATATAAAGTATTCAATCGAAGAAATCAAACGGTGGAAGTAACTCTTCATGTTACCTTTGATATAACTTCGTTTCAGTACAAAGATCAAGTCAAACAAAGGAACACAACTGGGTCATCCACTTCAACACCAGCTCAAACACGATCCCAGGAAATGCGGATTAGGAATTTGGCAGAACCATTAATTTGGGATGATGAACCAAAAGATTCTCCAATCATTCAAGAAGAGACGCAAACAGCTGGAAATCAAGGGGGAACCTCAATCTCAAATCAAGAGAGAACACCTCCAGCTGGAAATTCCAATCCAGCTGATTCTCCAACTCCAACCTCTTCAGCTGAATCTAATCCCAATTCAACTATGTCTCCTGCAAGCAAGAGTCATACTCCAAGTCAAGCTGACAATCTCTATCAAGTTGTAACCCAGAGGAGAGTCCAGTCAAGACCTAACCTCACTTTAACAAGCAATCAACAACTTGGAAGAAGAAATCAGAAGATGACGGAGATGGATTGAGGATCATCCAACATCTTCAATCATTGGAAACTCAAAGAACAGCGTCAGAACTCAAAGCATAGCTGCTCCGACTTTCCCATCAAATTCTCAAGAAATAGCTGACAATGCTCAACTCTCAATGGAGCTAACGTTGTACAACGAAGAAACAACACTCTTCGCATGCTATGTTGTCCGTGTTTCAGAGCCACAAACCATCTTGGAAGTATTGAAAAGCGTGCAATGGACGAATGCCATGCAAGAGGAGCTGAATAAATTTCTCAATAACTGCGTCTGGGAATTGGATGACAGACCACAAGAAGTCAAAATTATTGATCTAAAATGGATATTCAAAAACAAGCTGGATACCCTTGGAATTATAATGAGAAACAAAGCTCGCTAGGTTGCCAAGGGATACACCCAGCAGAAAGGAATTGACTTCGAAGAATCATTTGCTCCAGTAGCTCGACTGGAAGCAAGCAGACTGTTTCTTGCATACGCGGCTCATCATAAGTTCAAAGTATTTCAAATGGATGTGAATAGTGCATTCCTCAATGGAGAAATCAAGAAAGATGTCTACGTGAAGCAACCACCTGGATTTAAAGTTGAAGGCGATAAAGTCTACAAGCTAAAGAATGCGTTGTATGGATTGAAACAAACACCTAGAGCTTGGTATGATACTTTGTCAGGATATCTAGTGGAATCAGGTTTCAAAAAATGATCAGTGGATAGAACTCTATTCACTATCATAGTTGAAGAGGACATCCTGATTGTTCTAATCTACGTAGATGACATCATCTTCAGTTCAAGGTCAGCTCTACTATGTAAAAGATTGCTGACTTGATGACAAACAACTTCAAGATGTCTATGATGGGAGAAATGAACTTCTTCCTTGAACTTCAAGTCAAGCAGTCAGTTGAGGACATCTTCATCAATCAGTCCAAGTAAGTAAAGGACTTGATTAAAAAGTATGGAGTTCAATCTAGCTAGACAGTAAAGATCCCCTTGAATACCTACTGGAAAATTGAGCCTGACACTGAAGGAAAATCGGTGAAAAATTGAGTCTGGCACACATGCAAGCAGCCAAGAACATCCTCAAGTATCTCAAAGGAACTAAAAATATTGCGCTGTGGTATCCAACTGAAGATAATCTGGAGCTGACTGGATATTCAGACTCAAATTTTGCTGGAGATTGACTGGACAGAAAATCGACATTGGAAGTAAATTGATCTCCTAGTTTTCAAAGAAGCTAACATGTGTTGCTACATAAATGACGAAAGCTGAGTATATGGCAGGTGGAAGCTGTTGTTCACAACTACTATGGCTGAAGAAACAGATGAGAGACTATAAAGAATCAAATGGACAAGTTCTGCGATAGCTCAAGTGCAATTGTTATTTCAAAAAATGCAGTTTTTCATACAAGATGCAAGCATGTTGATGTGAGACATCACTTCATTAGAGATCATGTCGAGAAGAAGGTCGTCATTGTTAAGAAAATTCAAACTAAGATGCAACGAGCTGATATTCTGACCAAGCCTCTCGTAGAAGCAAGGTTCAAGAAGATGTGTAGATTACTTGGATTGTTAAATCTAGATGAAGTGGAATGAAGAAAGAAGAATTATCCAGCTGAAGGGGAATCGAGCTCAGCTGGACAAACCGCTCCGAGCTCAAGGGTTATATGGCTGAGGAGGAACCAAGCTCAAAGAAGTTACTGAGCTGAGGGGGAAATCAAGCTCAGCTGAGCACATCATCATTGAACTACTTAAGCAATGAGAGATTCAAATATCCAGCTAAGGGGGAACCTAACCCACCTGAAAAATGACGCAGTCGTGGTATCAGCTAGCTATTATGACCAGCTGACAAAGACTTACTCCAACTGGGAAGAAGAAACGGCCAACTGCATCTCTCACAGCTGAAAAGAATAAACAGCTGATAGTGAAGATGAAGCTGCATGTGGCAGCAAAGCTAGCTGGATCACCCCAGCGAAGAAATTCAAGCCAGCTGCTGAAGCTCCTTCAACTGAAAAGCCAGTTGACAGCCTCAAGACTTTCTTCTCCCAGCTGGACACAATCAGCCAATCCAGCACCTCAGCCGCTCATGCCATCCAGTATATCAATCAACATCTGAAGGCAATGGATGAGAAGGTCCAAGCCAGCCACCAGCTCTATGAAAAGCTCGTCACATCCACATCCTCGAACACAACCAAGATCATAGCTGTAGACGTCGTCTTGGCCAAGCTGAATGAGAGCATCGTCTACCTCACCACCTCTCTTATTGATAATGCCAAAAAGTTGAAAGATGACAAGAGAAAAACAGCCGAGGGCAAGGAAAAAGTTGCATATGTGATAGTAGTGCAATAATCAGAGCCTCAGAGCCAGCCCAAAAAAGAAAGCTGGAGAAAGAAAATGTTAACTCTCGCCAAAGCCTGCAGAGCCAGCCCAAAAGAATACGAAGACTTACATTGGTTGAGTAACTTTGCAGTTGAATAAAAGAAAGAAAGGAAGCAGTAGAGGAAGAAGTGAAGACCCAACAAGCTGGGATTTTTTATTTTTATATGCTCTTCTCTGATTCTGTTTTTCTCAGTTAGGTTTTGCCATCATCAAAAATAGGAAAATTATTTGGAAAATTCCAAGTGTTTTGATTTGATACTAAAACCCAACTAACCTCAACCTAGTAGATGATTGCTTAAAATTAAGTTGTTCAGCTCACCTGTTGTGAGCTATTAGATTTTCTAAGTTTACAGGTAAAACAGCTGAAGACAACAAGAGTATCCAGTTGAGAGGTCAGCTGAGCAAAGACCAGCTGAGCTGAGAGGTCAGCTGAGTAAAATTGTATACATTAGATTAAATCCAGCAGAGCGGATCCAACAGAATATATCTAACAGAGAAGATTCAAGCAGAGCTGATCCAAGAAGAGTAGATCCAGCAGAGCTGATCCAAACAGAGCTGTAACAAGTAGAGCAGATCAAGCAGAGTGGATCCAGCTGAGTAGATCAAGCGGAGCTTATCTAACAAAGCTTCCAGCTGAACAAGATTCAACTCAACGTAGAAGCCAGCTCCAAGGCAAGATCCCAATGTCAGAGGATAAAATCAACCTCGATCAATGAGGTTTCGACAACTCAGCAAATTCTAGAAAATATGCCTAGGATCTGACAGACAGAAAAAAACGGATGAAGAAGTACAGAAAAAAAAACGTTGTGAAGTCAGAAAGTATGTGAGATTCAAACGGCTAGTTTGAATCTTCACCTATAAATACAAGTCTTCATCCACAGAAGGAATTGGGTGAAACAGAAAAGAAAACTCTCTGAAAACCAAAAGCCATACTCTCTACGACAGTCTGCTAAAATCTCTCAAGAATACTCAAAACTCCACAATTTTTCAAAGGGTTCTTTAGACTGTTGAGTTTTCTTTTTCTGTAAACTAGGCATATATATCTTCCATATCCAAAACCTAGAAGTAAACAAACAATCCAAAACTGTGTTTTTCATTGTAAAAGTTTGTTCACATAGTTGGAAAACCCCACATACTCAAAACACTCTTTCCAGGTTAGGAAAAGTCAAGGTTGAAGTAGTATGCTTGCACTGTGCGCGAAAACAGTGTGTATGTTTTCTCAGAACCGTAATCTGAGAGGTCACATTTGTTGTAGTATGCATAAATTATATAACCAGCTCAAAGTAATCGAGATGCAAGCTGATTGGTTGTTCGTAAAGCCAGCGAATCAATGTTAAGGGATTCGCCAGTTTATCTGGTTCGTGGATGTAGGAGTTTTTCTCCGAACCACGTTATTTCTTATTGTTCTTTACTGCTTTCTTTTATATCTATTTATCTGCTGCAGATTTAACCAAATCATCCAACAAGTCATTTGTTTAAAGTTTATATTTTGGCTGCGTGACCCAGCCAACTGAATTTTATCAAAGTGCATACAACTTGATTAAGTGGAAACTAAAACCTAAACTTTTCAAGCTGAATTTTTCTAAGTAACAAACGAGTAAGTTTTCAAGCCACCACATTTCGCACCGCCAGCTGAGTTATTAGTCCAGCTGACCATCTTCTTATAAATCAGAAGGATTCATAACTCATTTTGGGACCACCAGAAAAAAACAACCAAGAATACCCAAAAATTGACTAAGTATGAAAATATTCCTAAATTGAATTCGATAAATCCCTAATCTGCACCGTGCATTTCTCTTCACCGCACGAAGTTCTCTCCACCGATGAGACCTCTTCCACAGCAGTGTTTGTTTAGTCGTTTTGTGTGTCATTTTTATGTTGTTTTAGTCGTGTTTGCATGTTTTCCGTTTTGTTTCTCGTATTTGACTACCTTTGGTTGTTTTAGGTGTGGTTTATGGTCGATGTAATTTGTAAAGATTTAAATGGAGAAAGTAGCGGAAATGGTTGAATTTAGCATGAGAAAGGAGCAAACGCTAGACACCAGCGATGGAAGAGCGCAAGCCACAGGAGCACGCTGGGCGCCGGCTCAAAGTGGTAGCCAGCGGCCGCTGGGTTCCAGCCGGCACTGGAATGATCTTAGCTGAGAGTAACCCAGCCGGTGCTGGGACATAGCAAGCACTGGACTCCGGCTCAAAGCAACAGCCAGCGGCCGCTGGACTCCAGCCTTTTGTTGGGAAAATTAATAGAGTTATGATTGGATACCAAAACCCAGCTGACCCCAACCGAGTAGATGATCGCACAAGCCTAAGCGTTTTTCAGCTGTTTGAGCTTATAGAGTTTCTTAGTTTACAGGTATAATCACTGAAGACAGCAGAAGACACAGCTGAAGACAGCAGAAGACATAGCTAAGCAGACAGCTTAAAGAACTCAGCAGAGCAAACTCAGCAGAGCAAGACCAAGCAAAGTCAAAGATCCTACAGTATCAAGACCCAGCTCAGTGACGGAAACCCAGCTCAGTATCAAAGACCCAGCTCAGTGTAAAAGACCCAGCTTAGTGTCGATGACACAGCTCAGGTCTAAAACACAGCTCAGGTCAGTGACACAGCTCAGGTTGAAGACACAGCTCAGGTTGATGATACAGCACAGGTCTAAGACACAGCTCAGAATCAAGACATAGCAGAGTCCAAGCCGCTGAAGATACAGCAGAAATGCTTAACAGCTCGAAGACGAAGACCTTCTCAAAAACAAGATCCCGATGTCAGAAGATCTTATCTGATGCAGTCAGATCAGAGAAGAACTAGCCTCTGCAGATGCAGACCTACTTCGTAGGTAAAGGCCAGAAGTCAACAAGAGTAGGTAAGATTCAAACGGTTCTCTTCCAACGGCTAGTTTGAATCTCCACCTATATATATCTCTCATCCACCATTAAAGAGAAGAGACTGGTAAAGAGACGACTGAAGAAATAGAAGAAAACAGAAAAATGAACAACGATCTTCAAAGCCAAATCTTTCAAGAACACCCAGCCAGTTAGTTGTGTTCTTAGTTGTTCACATATTCAGTCTTAGGCAGAATAAATCAGAATATAAATATCTTAAGCCTAGTTTGAACGAGTTCATCATACTCCTTGTTCTTCATTGTAAGAACTCGTTCATAGTTGGAAAACCCATACCCAAACCCAAACCCAAACCCAGAAAGGTTAGGTAAAGGTACGCTTGCTCGAAGCGTGTAATTCGAGTGGTTAGGTTCTTCAGTACCCGTAAACTGAAGGTGTGGGCTTGACAGTGCCCGTAAACTATTGGAACACAGCTCGGGTTAGAGTTGTGAAGTTGCTTGGTACATGGAAACCTAGTGAATTACCAGTGAACCTGGTCGTGGACGTAGGAGGTGTTACTCCGAACCACGTTAAAAAATGCTTTGTTATTTATCGCTTTGTTTTATGCATGTTACTAACCCTCATGAGCATATATTTCAAGCTGCATAAACTGACTAACCGAAAAGTGAAACAGGGTTTTGCAATATATTTGAAGCAACAGACGGACTTTCCAAATCCACTACATTCCGCACACACACACAGCCAGCTGTGTCGATCAAGCTGCCATCCAGCTGGATCGAACACAGCCAGCTCTCTGAAAAGAGTTTTAACTTGGAAAAGTTTTTAAACCTTGGTGTATTCACCCCCTCTACACCAAGGTATCCGTCTTGGGACCAACAATTGGTATCAGAGCAGTGGTTCAAAAGATCACTATATCTGTCAAGTCAGCATTTCATTGCTGATAGTGGTCACCTGAACAGATCCTTCAAAGCTTCAAAATTTTTTTTCTAATCATTATATTGCATACTGTCGTGAAATCTTCCTTGTGCAGGAATCTCTCAATAGAGGAGCAAAGAAGATGAAGAAATCCAGCTAGCTGACTGCGATCAGCTGTGAAATAAAGACAGCGGGATGCATAACGGAAGATGCAGCCAGTCATACAACTGAGCACATTGGTCTCAAGGAAAGAATAAAGAAGCAGCAGATGAATCAGCTGGATTTGGAACAGCTGACTACCTGCTATACAATCTGAGACCTCTTCAAAGAAATGAGCCAATGGTGAGAAAATCCGCTCATTAAAAGGAAGTAGGATGCAGCTGAAGAAGAAGCCACCTACTATCAAATCGAGGGGAAACTCTGCATAGCTGGAAAGAATCAGCAAAATCAAGTAGAATACCCAGTAGGATGCTTTCACCAAGATAGACTCAGCTGGAGTCACCAACTGGAGGGAAAACTGAACCAGCAGAGTAATCAAAATGATTCTCTAACCCAGCTGACGGCTCAATCCTAATGAAAGAAAAGTTCATCCAACTGAGGGGGAACAAACCCAGATGGATCCCAAAAGCTCAGATCAGAAGGATTATCCAGCTAAAAGGAAATAAAGCTCAGCTGGACAACAATCGAAGAGCTAAAGAGAACTTAGTTGAAGAAACTTCAAGCTAATCACAAAGATACTCAGCTGAGGAGAACCTTTAATCTAGCAGAAGAGAATACAGCAGTGGTATCAGCTGACTACAATGATCAGCTGACGGGTTTGCATATTTTGCTTATTATATTTCTTGTTCTAATATACAATGTAAGGATAAAATTATTTGAATTTAATTCAAACATCCAAACATTCCTTAAATGGATTATTCTGCAAGCTATACATCCCATCGCATTTAATGAAAACCATGCAGAATACTGTAGCTCAAGAGAACTGAGTCAGAAGTCAGAACGTTTCGACTTCCTCACGCGCGTGTGACATACACTCAATATTCACACGTCATAGGACGTGTTGCGTAAATCTCTCTCAGCCGCAGATCTTCAATACAATTGCCAAGATCTCAACCATTAATCAAAATGGGCAATTGATATATTTATCAAAAATTTGCAAATCTTCGCCATATTTACTATCGCTCATACTTATCTGAAATTCATATCTCAGATTCTTGATTATCTTTTTGCTAATACGCTTCCCGAGTATCTTCGTCTTTCCAATCTCTTGCTACAGAAGAAAATCATGGCACGAAAGAAGACTACACCAGGAGCAAGCCAGACTGAGAACTTGATGTAAAAGCTTCATTTTGAGAGTTGTCTGACTCTCAAGAACTACGAGAACGCGGAGTTCCATGAAGTTCTGGATCTCATCGAAAATGCCGGACTTTTGCAGTGGGCGACTGCAAGACCGAAGAACATCTTCCGCCGGGAAGTGGCAGAGTTTTTCTTAGAGATGTCTAACCGTGATGACCGACCCCGTTCCAACGTCTCTCTGCAAATCAAGGAGAAGACTGGACATACAACTCCGTGGGACGTTGACATCAACATCAACCGGAAGTTGAACAAGCTGTTCGGCCTGAAGACTCTTGGGGACCACTCCCCAGATAATTACACCTGAGAAGAAATCCAGATCGAACTGGATAAGATGCTGTTCAAGCCAGAACCGTACAGGGCGAGCATGTCCAAGCTCCTGCTCAAGCCCAAGTACAGATTACTTCTGGATGTCACCCAGAAGTGCATCCTCGGTATCGCTGGATCTCAAGGAGAGATCAGCATACCCAAGCTGAAACCAATGATCGCCATCCTCAGGAATGACCCTGTGGATTGGTTCTCATACTTCATGGGAAAATTGGAAAAAGAATCTAAAAAGATTCATTTTGAAGATGACAGCTTCACCCGGTACAGCTGTAAAGAGACAATCTATCTATGCACCAAAGTAGCGTGCATAATATAAAGTTACTCTACCGGAAGGCAAATCATGTGGCATAACGCAGAAGAATTTTCTGTGTCCAGGATACTGTTTGAGAAGCCAAGTCAGCTCACTGACTTGTTGAAGAAGGCAGCCCCTGATGGGAAGAAGAGGGCACAAGAGGCAAAGCATCAGACTGCCTCTCCCTCTCAAGCAAGAAAAATGAAGCAATCAGAGGAGACACAGCCAGCTGGATCTCCACCTGCCAAGAAGAAGCTGAAATTCAAGGCCGCCATCAAATCAGCTGAGGAGGCAGCTGAGAAACCAGTTGTTGAGACAGCTGGATCAGAATCCACTCCCACAGCCTCCCCTGTCCAAAAGAAGAAAACTGAGTGGAGACCAGTTACTGAAGAGACAGCTCAGGCATCCTCCTCCAGCTCAGACAATGAAAGGGAGTTCGTGAGAACAACACGAGAAGCTGAAGAATCACAGATAGTGGTCACTGATCCAGACCCAGAGGATGCTATTCCCCTACGTCAAATTCTTCAAGCATTCTCACAACCCACTCCAGCTGACTACAAATCAGCCGGAATTTCTCTTCAACAATCTCTTCTTCCATCCCATCCTCAGGTACACATCTCAGATTCCCTTTTCAATTCTTCAGTACCTGAAACCTCCTTGCTTCCACAAACCCAAGATTCAGCACCCAGCTCTCCTCCCAAAGAACCATCTCCTTTAAGAGAGCAGACAGATGTTCAGTTGGCTGAAGTGTCTTCACAGCCAGCTGATTCCCAAGCTGAATTGTCTTCTCTTCCCAGCTCACCAAAAGAGCCCCATCCAGCTGATGCTCCTTCACAGCTGGAAGATGAAAACCAAGCTGAACCTTCAAGCCCCACTACTTCTGAGGAAGTTGAAATCCTCAGTCCCAGAGCCGTTGCACGTGCTGCCACCATCATGAGGTTTGTTGACCTCAGGCTTCAAGAAGTAAAGAGCGCACTACAACAATACTCGTCTCTTGTTTCACTCCCTGCCGCATTAGTCGCCGTAAGCGACTTCAAATTTTACCTTGCTACCAAGATGACTACTTGGTACGCAAATGAGGAACTTGTGGAGCTCTACTCCTTCAACAAGCTCAAAGCCGAAGAAGCAGCTCTACAAGAGATCTTCGGATTTGGAAGTCTTCAGGATGCCTTCTTGCATCAAGATGAGCTAATCCAAACTCTCATCCAGAAGACTAAGCAAGATGAAGTATCACCATCTGATGAGGTAATCGCGAGAGCCAACTCCTACCTCCACACTCTCAGCTGGATTGTTCCAATTAAGACTGCCAAGGAAGCTGTCCATACCGACACAGCTGAGGCAATGGTGATTGAAAATGAGCCAACTTCTGCAACAGTTGAGCCCACAGAAGCTGCTCCACATAATCCAATTGCCAATGACACTCGCTCACTAGTCGAGATCGAGGCAGTCAAACCCAGCCAAGTCGAATTCGGGACCCAAATGGATTCCGATGCCATGCTTTCTGATGCAATGAAGGAAGAAATAGCCAAACAAGTTGAGGAAATCCTATTCCAGGATAGACTCAAATAAGATGTTGACACCTTTCTGCGCATCACAGCTGTAGAATGGCAAGTCCATTGTCATGGACAGTTCATTGATGAAGTTTACTCTTTTGCCCAGAACTTACAAAGAAGCACCATTGAAGATCTCAAGCAATCTTTCGTATCGCATCGCATTGATCAGTCACATCATCTAGAGAAGAGAGTTCCTGAGATCATTTCAAGCCTTCAAGCTCCACTGGAAAGCAGCTTCAGCGACTTATCCAGCTAGCTGCAAGCTCTACAACAACAAACCCTCTCCAACAGGACTGACATTCAAAAGCTGTTCAACCTCTACAAAGAGCTGGACACTCAGTTCAAAGCTGGAAGTACCAACACAGCACAACTCAACCTTGTCACAGCAGACAACACGGCCAAGATTACGGATGTTGACAAAGCCCTGGCCCAGCTAAATGAGACAATTTTCAACCTATCCTCCACCCTTGTTGATAATGCCAAAAAGGGGAAAGATAAGGGGGAAGGAAATGACAAGAGAAAAACATCAAGGGCAGGCAAAGGAAAAGCTGTAGCTGAAGATGAAATCCAAGTACCGGCAAATTCGAGATTGATGAAGTTGTTGCTGAGCTGGAAGCAGAAGAACCAGCTGGACGAAGAGGAAAATGGAGCAAAATGATCATCCCTCTTGCCAAAGCTAGAGGAGCCAAGCCAGAAGAAATCAATGATACTCAATGGCTCTACAACTTTGTAAATAAACAAAAGCAAGAGATGAGGAACTTTCAAGAGCAGCAGACGAAGAAGGAAAGCTTGCTCGATGCTGAGGAAAAGAAGCAGAAGAAGAAAAGAGCAAACATCAGAGCATCGAAGAAAAAGACTCAGATGCCAATGAACTGGAGAAGAATAGATGAATGGATCCCAGAAGAATTAAACAACGACTGAGAACATACAAAATTCGAGTTCATTGAAGATTACTACTATCTGGGAGCCTACCCAAATACGCCTCCAGATGTAGCTTTCAAGATGCATCTAAATGAGCTCTTCCATCAAGATAGGATGACTGCG
Organism: Agastache rugosa; assembly: GCA_031470985.1. Taxonomy (NCBI): domain Eukaryota; kingdom Viridiplantae; phylum Streptophyta; class Magnoliopsida; order Lamiales; family Lamiaceae; genus Agastache; species Agastache rugosa. Next base: position 29,025,434 of record CM062606.1, on the reverse strand, counting down.
AAAGCATTCTTCAATGCTGCAGAGACCGCAAAGATCCAATTTTCTGCTCCCCAGCTGTATCATCTCCAGCTTCCACTAATTCCTGCAACCGATTTCCCTGATAAATCGCAAGTAATAGCAGAAGTAAACAAATGGGTAATCAGGAGAAAAATTTCCAAGGTAAGTAATGAAGAAGAATATAGGAAGCTGGAACGGATGATCTTCAACCGGTACAGGTTAAGAACGGATGAACAGCTTGAAGAAGAAAGACTGAAGAATCAACAGCAGAGGAAGCAGAGCTGAAGACCCAACCATCTGGGAATTTTTGTCTTTTGAATTTTTGTAAAATGTAAAATTATAATATTTTCTTCTATTAATGAAAAATTCGTTATTGCTCTCATGCTCACCCTGATGACAATAACTCTTTGTCCAGGTACTGAACTCTGAATTTGATATGCCTGCTGTGTATGTTTAAACTTTTGAAAACCCGTTTTCATGTTAAGGGGGAAGTAAATTGTTTCTCTCAGTTAGGTTTTGGCATCATCATAAAGGGGGAAATTGTTGGGAAAATTAATAGAGTTTTGATTGGATACCAAAACCCAGCTGACCCCAACCGAGTAGATGATCGCACAAGCCTAAGCGTTTTTCAGCTCACCTGTTTGAGCTTATAGAGTTTCTTAGTTTACAGGTAGAATCACTGAAGACAGTAGAAGACACAGCTGAAGACAACAGAAGACACAGCTAAGCAGACAGCTTAAAGAACTCAGCAGAGCAGACTCAGCAGAGCAAGACCAAGCAGAGTCAAAGATCCTACAGTATCAAGACCCAGCTCAGTGACGGAAACCCAACTCAGTGTCAAAGACCCAGCTCAGTGTAAAAGACCCAGCTTAGTGTCGATGACACAGCTCAGGTCTAAAACACAGCTCAGGTCAGTGACACAGCTCAGGTTGAAGACATAGCTCAGGTTGATGATACAGCACAGGTCTAAGACACAGCTCAGAATCAAGACACAGCAGAGTCCAAACCGCTGAAGATACAACAGAAACGCTTAGCAGCTCGAAGACGAAGACCTTCTCAAAGATAAGATCCCGATGTCAGAAGATCTTATCTGACGCAGTCAGATCAGAGAAGAACTAGCCTCTGCAGATGCAGACCTACTTCGTAGGTAAAGGCCAGAAGTCAACAAGAGTAGGTAAGATTCAAACGGCTCTCTTCCAACGGCTAGTTTGAATCTCCATCTATATATATCTCTCCTCCACCATTGAAGAGAAGAGACTGGTGAAGAGACGACTGAAGAAATAGAAGAAAACAGAAAAATGAACAACGATCTTCAAAGCCAAATCTTTCAAGAACACCCAGCCAGTCAGCTGTGTTCTTAGTTGTTCACATATTCAGTCTTAGGCAGAATAGATCAGAATATAAATATCTTAAGCCTAGTTTGAACGAGTTCATCATACTCCTTGTTCTTCATTGTAAGAACTCGTTCATAATAGTTGGAAAACCCATACCCAAACCCAAACCCAGAAAGGTTAGGTAAAGGTACGCTTGCTCGAAGTGTGTAATTCGAGTGGTTAGGTTCTTCAGTACCCGTAAACTGAAGGTGTAGGCTTGACAGTACCCGCAAACTGTTGGAACATAGCTCAGGTTAGAGTTGTGAAGTTGCTTGGTACTTGGAAACCAAGTGGTAGTGAATTACCAGTGAACCTGGTCGTAGACGTAGGAGGTGTTACTCCGAACCACGTTAAAAATGTTTTGTTATTTATCGCTTTGTTTTATGCATGTTACTAACCCTCATGAGCATACATTTCAAGCTGCATAAACTGACTAACCGAAAAGTGAAACAGAGTTTTGCAATATATTTGAAGCAACAGACGGACTTTCCAAATCCACCACATTCCGCACACACACATAGCCAGCTGTGTCGATCAAGCTGCCATCCAGCTGGATCGAACACAGCCAGCTCTCTGAAAAGAGTTTTAACTTGGAAAAGTTTTTAAACCTTGGTGTATTCACCCCCCTCTACACCAAGGTATCCGTCTTGGGACCAACACCTTTGTTGAAGAGTCTCTAGCCGGTGCTGGATAATAGCGAGCACTGGCACATATTTGTAATGCATGTATCGCGATATTTAAAGCTCAGCGAGAGGTTTTGTTACAGATCACTTTTTTATTTCTGAATTCTGAATTGGGACGAAAATACATCCTCTATTTTGTCTATTTTGCTATTTTTACTTTGTGGCTACAAAAACAAGATTGAAGATTTCATTTGTGGATTGACATCTCGTTCATTGTAAGGATTATTGGTTTCTGTTGGGAAAATTAATAAAGTTTTGATTTGATACCAAAACCCAACTGACCCCACCTGAGTAGATGATTGCACTAACCTAAGTGTTTTTTTCAGCTCACCTGTTTGAGCTTACAGAGTTTCTAAGTTTACAGGTAGAGTCGCTGAAGACAGCAGAAGACATAGCAGAAGACACAGCAAAGCTGGACCCAGCTTAGGTATTCAGCAGAGCAGACTCAGCAAAGCAAGACCAAGCAGAGTCAAAGACCCAAGAAGATCAAGACCCGGCTTCGTGATGGAAACCTACTCGTTGTCAAAGACCCGGCAAAGGTAAAAGACCTGCCTTAGTGTCGATGACACAGCTCAGGTCTAAAACATAGCTCAGTCACGACACATACCAGTTGAAGACACAAATAAGGTAAAAGACCCACTTAGTGTCGATGACACACCAGTGTCCGTGACATACCAGTTAATGACACAACTCAGGTTGAAGACACAGCTCAGGTTGATGATACAGCTCAGGTCTAAGACACAGCTCAGAGTCGAGACGCAGCAGAGTCCAAGATGCTGAAGACACAGCAGAGACGCTTAGCAGCTCAAAGATGAAGACCTTCTCCGAAACAAGATCCCGATGTCAGAAGATGTTGTCTGACGTGGTCAAATCAGAAAAGAAATAGCTTCTGCAGATGCAGAACTACTTCGTAGGTTAAAGGCCAGAAATCAATGAAAGTAGGTAAGATTCAAACGGCTCTCTTCCAACGGCTAGTTTGAATCTCCATCTATATATATCTACTTGCCATTGAAGAAAAGAAGCCGACCAGAGAGGCTGGCGAAACGACTGAAGAAATAAAAAGAGAAAACAGAAAAATGAACAACGATCTTCAAAGCCAAATCCTTCAAGAACACCCAGCCAGTCAGCTGTGTTCTTAGTTGTTCACATTTTCAGTCATAGGCAGAATAGATCAAAATAGAAACATCTTAAGCCTAGTTTGAACGAGTTCATCATACTCCTTGTTCTTTATTGTAAGAACTCGTTCATAGTTGAAAAACTCATACCAAAACCTAAACCCAGAAAGGTTAGGTAATGGTACGCTTGCTCGAAGCGTGTAATTCGAGTGGTTAGGTTCTTCAGTACCCGGAAACTAAAGGTGTAGGCTTGACAGTGCCCGTAAACTGTTGGAACACAACTCAGGTTCGAATGGTGAAGTTACTTGGTACTTGGAAACCAAGTGGTAGTGAATTACCAGTGAACCTGGTCATGGACGTAGGGGGTGTTACTCCTAATCACGTTAAAATTGCTTTGTTCTTTACTACTTTGTTTTATGCATTCTGCTAACTCTTCATGATCATTATTTCAAACTGCATAAACTGACTAACTGAAAAGTGAAACAGAGCTTTGCAATATAATTTGAAACAACCGACGGACTTTCCAAATCCACCAACTTCCGCACACACTCACACAGCCAGCTGTGTCGTTCAAGCTGTCATCTAGCTGGATCGGACACAGCCAGCTCTCTAAAAAGAGTTTTAACTTGGAAAAGTTTTTTAGACCTTGGTGTATTCACCTCCCTCTCTACACCAAGGTATCCGTCTTGGGACCAACAGCTTCCTATTTTTCTTGTTATTGAGATGATGAATTCCTCTTTTTATTCTTCAATGTATTGTTCTATGATTGGCCAATTTTCCAATTAGGATTTAGATATTCAATTTAATTTCGATCCATGCTTGGTGTGTGTTGATTCTTTATTGATTGAATTGTTTGTTATTATATTGAATAATTGGTCATTATTTGATATTGTTAGGTAGTAGATGAGATCGATAGATGAATCTGCTACTCGATTGTAGTTCTTTCAATATTAGATTGACCGGAAATGCATGTCTAATTATTAGTTTTCAAGGTTTAACGGATTGAAACGAAAGGTATTGATGTTAACCTTTTGTTGAAGTTGATTACGCGAATTGATTAATTGAATTAACTCATATCAAGCTTGGTGAGAAATTAAGGAGAAGAACCCTAATCCCTTTATTCTTTATTGTCTTTTCTCGTTAATTCTTGTTTATTTAATTGTTTCTTTGATTTCCTTTGCTTGTTTATTATTTGATCTCTCAAATTATAGGTTTAGAATGTTTAGGACTGTTTTTATTTTTCAGTGTAAGTAATTTAAGGAGTGTTTGACCTGCTTAGCCTTCCTTAAGAATACGACTTGGGTCAGCTTGTCGTTCTACATTTACCTCATTCTCTTGCGAGTCAATTTGAATGTATTTTGAGTTGAATCAAAATTTGGTACCATTGCCGGGGATGGCTTTAGGCGAATTAATTCTTACTGTTACTTTTATTTTTTGTGTTTATTTTTATTTTTATTTATTGTTTCTTTATTTCTTCAACAGGTGCGTGTGATTCTCTTTCGTGTTTTGTGTTTCTGTATGCAAGGTCGACTTAGTCTCAACAGGAGGTTGGCTGCAGTATTTGATAACATACACAGACCGAGAGGATTAGAGTTGCCCAACTTAGAGGAAGAAGAATCTAGTGAAAGTCAGTCTACAATTGACGAGTCCCAAGTTCTAGAGATGGCCGCTGCCAATAATGTCAGAAATATGAGAGATTTTGCTCGCCTAGTGATTGGGACGGCAACTTCTTGTATTGTCTTAGGAGAGGTCGCGAGGAATTACGAATTGAAGAATATCCCCTTCAATAAATTACCATCATTCTATGGTATGCCTTCTGAAGATGCCCTGAATTTTATCAGGGAATTCTATGCTGTGGTTCAGACTTTTTCTCTACAAGGTCTGAACGAGGATCAGTTGAAGATGAGGTGTTTTCCATACACCTTGAAGGATCGTGCTAAGACATGGTTCATGTCTCTTCCACCGAACTCATTGGCAAATTGGGATGTTGTTTATGAGAAGTTCATGGCTAAGTACTACTTAAATCATAAGACGCGGGATTTGAGAGCTTAGATAGTTACTTTAGCTCAAACCTCGGGTGAATTATTTTATGAGGCATGGGATCATTTCAGAAGTATGCAACAGCAGTGCCTGCATCATCATTTGCCGGCATTATTGAACCAGTTCTTTTATGATGGTTTATCACAGAATTTTCAGTGTATGGTTGACAATGCTGCTGGAGGAGATATTGGCAATCACACAGCTGAGGATGTCTCTAATATCTTTCAGATCATGGCCACTACTTCCCAACAAATTAGTGTTAGAGGAAAGTGTGCTTTTGTGAATAAAGCAAATCCTAGTTATGATGTGACAAAGCAATTGGCTGAATTAATTAGGAAAGTAGAGTTACTGAGACCACTAGAGGGGATACCTCAACAGATTATATCTGCAGAGACGTGCAGAGTCTGCGGTGAGTATGGACATGGGGCTAACATTTGCCAGAGGGTGATTGAGCCTTGTTTTGATGAAGAGGCGCAGTTTCTGGACCCACAAGAGCATGCTTTTGCTATGCTCGACAACAGAATAATCTGTTTTCTTAGACTTATAATCCTGGGTGGAGGAATCATCCCAATCTTTCTTGGAAGCAACCTCAACAAGCAAGGGTAAGTCAAGCTCCATAGTATACGCAGCAAGCACATCAATCGATAATTTTGCCCCGACATCAACAGTACCAAAATTAACAGATTCAACCTACAAAGTCGTCCTTGCAAGATACATTGTAGGCTTTCATTCAGTCGAGTCAGCAGAGGTTTGAGTCAGTGGAAGCTTCAGTGAAGCGAATTGAGACTCATGTGGGTTAATTGGCCAGTACTATGGGTGAATTGTCAAAGAAAAACAAGACAGGAAAGTTGTCGAGTTAACTTGAGCAGGCACATGCTGTGACTATTCTTAGAAATGGTAAGGTGATTGACAATAAGGATGAAGAACCCAAGGAAAAGGAGGATGCTTTACAAGAAGAGAAGAGTTCTTCACATCAGAAGGACAAATCTGAGCAGAAGGAGGTTAAAGGGAAAGAGCATGTGCTTCATAAGGCCGAGAATCCTTATACTCCTTCAATTCCATATCCGAGTAGATTGAAGAATGTGAAGCAGGATCAACAGTTCCAAGAGTTTTACAAGCTCTTGTCCAACGTCAACGTCAACCTTCCTCTTCTTGATGTTATTCGAAATGTGCAAGCTTATGTTAAGTTTTTCAAGGAGTTGGCGTCAACAAAGAGGAAGTTTGGAGAAGATGAGAAGATTGTAGTGTCAGAAGTGACAAGTGTAATTTTGCAGCACCCACTACCTCCAAAGCTCGGTGATCCAGGTAGTTTTACTATTAAGATTGCTTTGGGTAATGGTAAAGAAGCATGTGGCATGTTACATTTGGGGGCTGGAATTAACTTGATGCCTTACTCAATATTTAAGCAATTAGACTTAGGAGATTTGATACCCACAAGAATGTGTCTACAATTAGTGGATAGGTTTGTTCGATATCCTAAGGAAATTATCGAAGATATTCTTGTGAAAGTAGGTGGGTTAATTATTCCTATTGATTTTGTTGTTCTGGATGTGGGAAATGTGCAAGAAATAGGGAAAGAGCATACCTTCTTGTTGGGTAGACCTTTTATGGCCACTACTAATACCTTCATTGCTGTAAAAAGTGGGACCTTGACAATGTCTATTTTAGGGAAAACTATATCTTTCTGTGTGCATGGTAATAGGGCAGTTCATGTTTCTTCTTTGATTGATAATTGTTCTTTTATAGATGCAATTGATGCATTGGCCGAGAAAGTTTTCTTGCAGGAAAGTAGTTCTGAGAGCAGTTATGGAGAGCTAGAAGAAGAAAGAATGGATTTTCTGTTGGAAGAGAGTATAGGCTTGATGGAAATTTTGGCAGTAGAAGGTGAGGAGCAGAATATTGAGATCAAAATCGAGCTCAAGCAACTCCCTAAACACCTCAAGTATATCTTCTTGGAGGAAGATGAACAGAAACCGGTGATTATTTATGCTGAGCTCACAAAGGAGGAAGAAGAGCAATTGATTGTTGTGCTTAAGGGAATTAGTCCCTCGACATGCATGCATCGGATTATGCTAGAAAAATGAGCAAAGTCGGTGTGAGATGGGCAAAGAAAACTAAATCAAGCACTGATGGAAGTGGTAAAGAAAGAGATTCTTAAATTGCTCGTTGAAGGTATAATTTATCCGGTGGCCGACAGTGAGTGGATTAGTCCAGTGCATGTCGTTCCAAAGAAATGAGGGATCACATGGGTTGAAAATGATAAGGGAGAGCAAGTGGCTACACAAACAATCACAGGGTAGCACATATGTATTGACTACAGAAAGCTTAATGCAGCTACCCGAAAAGATCACTCCCCCTTCCATTCATTGATCAAATATTGAATAAATTAGATGGACATAGTTTTTATTGCTTCTTAGATGGTCTTTTCTGGATATTTTCAGGTTGCAATCGCTCCGGAGGACAAAAAGAAGACAACCTTCACCTGTCCATTTGGGACATTTGCTTGTAGAATGATGCCTTTTGGGCTTTGCAATGCACCAGGTACATTTCAAAGGTGCATGTTCTCGATTTTCTCTGATATGATTGAAAATTTCATTGAAGTATTCATGGATGATTTTTCAGGTTTTGGATCATCATTTTCTGATTGCTTGAATAAGCTAGAACGTGTGCTGGAGAGATGTACTGAGAGTAATCTCACATTGAGCTGGGAAAATAGTCATTTCATAGTTACTAGTGGGATTGTCTTAGGCCACGTAGTGTCAAGTAAGGGTATAAGCGTGGATAAAGCTAAGGTAGATGTAATTGAAAAATTACCTAGCCTATCAATGTTAAGGGAGTTAGAAGTTTCTTGGGTCATGCTGGTTTTTACCTTAGATTCATTAAAGACTTCTCCAAGATTAGTCAGCCTTTGTGCCAATTGTTAGCTCAGGATGCTACTTTTGATTTTCATGATAAGTGTTTGCTTGCTTTTAACACTGTTGGGAAAATTAATAGAGTTTTGATTGGATACCAAAACCCAGCTGACCCCAACCGAGTAGATGATCACACAAGCCTAAGCATTTTTCAGCTCACATGTTTGAGCTTATAAGAGTTTTTTAGTTTACAGGTAGAATCGCTGAAGACAGCTGAAGACAGCAGAAGACACAGCTAAGCAGACAGCTTAAGAACTCAGCAGAGCAGACTCAGCAGAGCAAGACCAAGCAGAGTCAAAGATCCTACAGTATCAAGACCCAGCTCAGTGACGGAAACCCAGCTCAGTGTCAAAGACCCAGCTCAGTGTAAAAGACCCAGCTTAGTGTCGATGACACAACTCAGGTCTAAAACACAGCTCAGGTCAGTGACACAGCTCAGGATGAAGACACAGCTCAGGTTGATGATACAACACAGCTCTAAAACACAGCTCAGAGTCAAGACGCAGCAGAGTCCAAGCCACTGAAGACACAGCAGAAATGCTTAGCAAGCTCGAAGACGAAGACCTTCTCAAAGACAAGATCCCGATGTCAGAAGATCTTATCTGACGCAGACAGATCAGAGAAGAACTAGCTTCTGCAGATGCAGACCTACTTCGTAGGTAAAGGCCAGAAGTCAATGAAAGTAGGTAAGATTCAAACGGCTCTCTTCCAACGGCTAGTTTGAATCTCCACCTATATATATCTCCTCACCATTGAAGAAGAGGAGCTGGCGAGACGACTGAAGAAATAAAAGAGGAAACAGAAAAATGAACAACGATCTTCAAAGTCAAATCTTTCAAGAACACCCAGCTAGTCAGCTGTGTTCTTAGTTGTTCACATATTCAGTCTTAGGCAAAATAGATCAGAATATAAATATCTTAAGCCTAGTTTGAACGAGTTCATCTTACTCCTTGTTCTTCATTGTAAGAACTCGTTCATAGTTGGAAAAACTCAAACCCAAACCCAAACCCAGAAAGGTTAGGTAAAGGTACGCTTGCTCGAAGCGTGTAATTCGAGTGGATAGGTTCTTCAGTACCCGGAAACTGAAGGTGTAGGCTTGACAGTGCCCGCAAACTGTTGGAACACAGCTCGGGTTAGAGTTATAAAGTTGATTGGTACTTGGAAACCAAGTGGTAGTGATTTACCAATGAACCTGGTCGTGGACGTAGGAGGTGTTACTCCGAACCACGTTAAAAATGCTTTGTTATTTATCGCTTTGTTTTATGCATGTTACTAATCCTCATGAGCATACATTTCAAGCTGCATAAACTGATTAACTGAAAAGTGAAACAGAGCTTTGCAATATAATTTGAAGCAACAGACGGACTTTCCAAATCCACCACATTCCGCACACACACACAGCGAGCTGTGTCGATCAAGCTGCTATCCAGCTGGATCGAACACAGCCAGCTCTCTGAAAAGAGTTTTAACTTGAAAAAGTTACTGTATCTGTGTCAAGTCAGCATTTCTTGGGACCAACAATTGGTATCAGAGCAAGGGTTCAAAAGATCACTGTATCTGTGTCAAGTCAGCATTTCTTTGCTGATAGTGGTCACCTGAACAGATCTTTCAAAGCTTCAAATTTTTTTTAATCATTATATTGCATGCTGTCGTGAATTCTCCCTTGTGCAGGAATCTCTCAATAGAGGAGCTCTTGAGAAATCATGAATCCAGACATTTGTCCAAGATGCGAATGTTACAAGAACTATCTCCATGACTTGGGGGTACGAAGAACAATATATCAAAGTATCTTGGAGCACTGGAGAGAGGAATTTCACTCAGCAGCAAACCAGGTGGACTGTGATGCAATCATCTCAAGCCACCAGGAGATGCGAAGAACAGAAAGGCTGATTGACGATTTGGAACGTCTCATTCTCAGAGTATATGACACCATGAGAGGCAACCACCAAAGTCATCACAATATCTGACGAAATCTTAGAAGAAGCTCAATCAGCTCAGCCTGGAAGGACCAACAAGGAGCACTCAAATATGAGCAAAGGAAATGAAGAAACCCAGCTAGCTGACTGGGACCAGCTGTGAAATAAAGACAGCTGGATGCATAACGGAAGATACAACCAGTCATATAGCTGAGTACAATGGTCTCAAAGAAAGAATAAAGAAGCAGCATATGAATCGGCAGGATTTGGAACAGCTGGCTACCTGCTATACAATCTGAGACCTCTTCAAAGAAATGAGCCGATGGTAAGAAGATCCGTTCAGTAGAAGGATGTAGGATGCAGTTGAAGAAAAAGCCACCTACTATCAAATCGAGGAGGAACTCTACATAGCTGGAAAGAATCAGCAAAATCAAGTAGAATACCCAGCAGGATGCACTTACCAAGATAGACTCAGCTGGAGTCACCAACTGGAGGGTAAACTGAACCAGCAGAGTAATCAAGATGATTCTCTAACCCAGCTGACATCATCCAAGAGTCTTATCAACTTATGAAGGAATCCATTGTTGGAAAAATTCACACAGAAGCACCCATGCTGAAATCTAAGTCAAGAAGGTGTGAATTAAAGCTGACGGCTCAATCCTAATGAAAGAAAAGTTCATCCCACTGAGGGGGAACAAACCCAGATGAATCCCAAAAGCTCAGATCAGAAGAATTATCCAGCTAAAAGGAAATAAAGCTCAACTGGACATCAATCAAAGAGTTAAAGGGAACTCAGCTGAAGAAGCTTCAAGCTAATCACCAAGATACTCAGCTGAGGAGTACCTTCAATCTAGCAGAAGAGAATACAGCAGTGGTATCAGCTGACTACAATGATCAGCTGACGGGTTTGCAGATTTTGTTTATTATATTCCCTGTTGTAATATACTATGTAAGGATAAAATTATTTGAATATTAAATCAAACATCCAAACATTCCTTAAATGGATTATTTTGCAAGCTATCCATCCCATCGCATTTAATGAAAAGCATGCAGAATACTATAGCTCAAGAGAACTGAGTCAGAAGTCAGAACGTTTCGACTTCCTCACGCGCACGTGACCTACACTCAATATTCACACGTCATAGGACGTGTTGCGCAAATCTCTCTCAGCCGCAGATATTCAATACAATTGCCAAGATCTCAACCATTAATCAAAATGGGCAATTGATATATCTATCAAAAATTTGCAAATCTTCGCCATATTTTCTATCGCTCATACTTATTTGAAATTCATATATTAGATTCTTGATTATCTTTTTTGCTAATACGCTCCCCGAGTATCTTCGTCTTTCTAAACTCTTGCAACAGAAGAAAATCATGGCACCAAAGAAGACGACACCAGGAGCAAGCCAGACTGAGAACTTGATGTCAAAGCTTCATTTTGAGAGTTGTCTGACTCTCAAGAACTACCAGAACTCAGAGTTCCAGGAAGTTCTGGATCTCATCGAAAATGCCGGACTTTTACAGTGGGCGACTGCAAGACCGAAGAACATCTTCTGCCGGGAAGTGGCAGAGTTCTTTTTCGAGATGTCTAACCGAGATGATCGACTCCGTTCCAACGTCTCTCTGCAAATCAAGGAGAAGACTGGACATACAACTCCGTGGGACGTTGACATCAACATCAACCAAATGTTGAACAAGCTATTCGGCCTGAAGACTCTTGGGGACCGCTCCCCAGATAATTACACCAGAGAAGAAATCCAGATCGAACTGGATAAGATGTTGTTCAAGCCAGAACCATACAGGGCGAGCATGTCCAAGCTCCTGCTCAAGCCCAAGTACAGATTACTTCTGGATGTCACCCAAAAGTGCATCCTCGGTATTGCTGGATCTCAAGGAGAGATCAGCATACCCAAACTGAAACCAATGATAGCCATCCTCAGAAATGACCCTGTGGATTGGTTCTCATTCTTCATGGAAAAATTGGAAAAAGAATCTAAAAAGATTCATTTTGAAGATGACAGCTTCACCCGGTACAACTGTAGAGAAACAATCTATCTATGCACCAAAGTAGCGTGCATAATAGAAAGCTACTCTACCGGAAGAAAAATCAAGTGGCATAACGCAGAAGAATTTTCTGTGTCCAGAATACTGTTCGAGAAGCCAAGTCAAGTCACTGACTTGTTGAAAAAGGCAGCCGGAAGGGAAGAAGAGGGCACAAGAGGCAAAGCATCAGACTGCCTCTCCCTCTCAAGCAAGAAAAAGGAAGCAATCAGAGGAGACACAGCCAGCTGGATCTCCACCTGCCAAGAAGAAGCTGAAATTCAAAGCAGCCATCAAACCAGCTAAGGAGACAGCAGAAAAACCAGTTGTTGAGCCAGCTGGATCGGAATCCACTCCCACAGCTTCCCTTGTCCAAAAGAAGAAAATTGAGTGGAGACCCAGGGATCCTTCTCCAGCTCAGACAATGGCAAGGAGTTCGTGAGAACAACACAAGAAGTTGAAGAACGTCAAATAGTGGTCTCTCTCCCTGACCCAGATAATGCTATTCCCCTTCGCCAAATTCTTCAAGCATTTCACAATCCACTCCAGCTGACTACAAATCAGCTAGAATTTCTCATCAACAAAATCTTCTTCCACCCCATCCTCAGGTACACATCTCAGATTCCCCTTTCAATTCTTCAGTACCTGAAATCTCCTTGCTTCCACACACCCAAGATTCAGCACCCAGCTCTCCTCCCAAAGAACCATCTCCTTTAAGAGAGCTGACAGATATTCAGTTGGCTGAAGCATCTTCACAGCCAGCTGACTCCCATGATGAACTATCTCCTCTTCCCATCTCACCTAAAGAGCCCCATCCAGCTGATGTTCCTTCGCAGCTGGATGATGAAAACCAAACTGAACCTTCAAGCCCCACTACTTCTGAGGAAGTTGAAATCCTCTGTCCCAGAGCCGTTGCACGTGCTGCCACCATCATGAGGTTCGATGACCTCAGGCTTCAAGAAGTAAAGAGCGCACTGCAACAATACCCGTCTCTTGTTTCGCTCCCCGCCGCATTAGTCGCCGTAAGCGACTTCAAATTTTACCTTGCTACCAAGATGACTACTTGGTATGCAAATGAGGAACTTGTGGAGCTCTACTCCTTCAACAAGCTCAAAGCCGAAGAAGCAGCTCTACAAGAGATCTTCGGATTTGGAAGTCTTCAGGATGCCTTCTTGTATCAAGACGAGCTAATCCAAACTCTCATCCAGAAGACTAAGCAAGATGAAGTATCACCATCTGATGAGGTAATCGCGAGAGCCAACTCCTACTTCCACACTCTCAGCTGGATTGTTCCAATTAAGACTGCCAAGGAAGCTGTACATACCGACACAGCTGAGGCAATGGTGATTGAAAATGAGCCAACTTCTGCAACAGTTGAGCCCACATAAGCTGCTCCACACAATCCAATTGCCAATGACACTCGCTCACTAGTCGAGATCGAGGCAGTCAAACCCAGCCAAGTCGAATCCGGGACCCAAATGGATTCCGATACCGTGCTTTCTGATCCAATGAAGGAAGAAATAGCCAAACAAGTTGAGGAAATCCTATTCCAGGATAGACTCAAATCATATATTGACACCCTTCTGCGCATCTCAGCTGTAGAATGGCAAGTCCATTGTAACGGACAGTCCATTGATGAAGTTCATAGATTTGCTCAGAATCTACTGGAAAGCACCAGTCAAGATCTCAAACAATCTCTCGTGTCTCAACGTATTGATCAGACAACACTTCTAGAAAAGAGAGTCCCAGAGATCATTTCAGAACTTCAAGCTCCACTGGAAAGCAGCTTCAGCGACTTATCCAGCCAGCTGCAAGCTCTACAACAACGAACCCTCTCTAACAGGACTGACATTCAAAAGTTGTTCAACCTCTACAAAGAGCTGGACACTCAGTTCAAAGCTGGAAATACCAGCACAGCACAGCTCAACCTCGTCACAGCAGACAACACAGCCAAGCTTGCTGATGTTGACAAAGTCCTGGCCCAGCTAAAGGAGACAATTGTCAACCTATCCTCCACCCTTGTTGATGATACCAAAAAGGGGGGAGATAAGGGGGAATGTAATGATAACAGAAAAACATGAAGGGCAGGCAAAGGAAAAGCTGTAGCTGAAGATGAAATCCAAGTGCTGCAGTCTGACATTGATGAAGTTGTTGCTGAGCTGGAAGCAGAAGAACCAGCTGGACGGAGAGCAAAATGGAGTAAAATGATCATCCCTCTTGCCAAAGCTAGCGGAGCCAAGCCAGAAGAAATGAATGATACTCAATGGCTCTGCAACTTTGTAAATAAACAAAAGCAAGATATGAGGAACTTTCAAGAGCAGCAGAAGAAGAAGGAAAGCTTGCTCGATGTTGAAGCAAAGAAGCAGAAGAAGAAAAGAGCTAACATCAGAGCATCGAAGAAAAAGTCTCAGATGCCAATGAACTGGAGAAGAATAGATGAATGGATCCCAGAAGAGCTAAACGACTACTGGGAAAATACAAAATTCAAGTTCATTCAAGATTACTACTATCTGGGAGCCTACCCAAATACGCCTCCAGATGTTGCTTTCAAGATGCATCTAAATGAGCTCTTCCATCAAGATAGGATGACTGCGAAAGCATTCTTCAATGCTGCAGAGACCGCAAAGATCCAATTCTCTGCTCCCCATATGTATCATCTCCAGCCTCCACTGATACCTGGAACCGATTTCCCTGACAAATCGCAAATAATCGCAGAAGTGAATAAATGGGCAATCGGGAGAAAAATTTCCAAGGTAAGTAATGAAGAAGAATATAGGAAGCTGGAACGGATGATCTTCAACTGGTACAGGTTGAGAACGGATGAACAGCTTGAAGAAGAAAGACTGAAGAATCAGCATCAGAGGAAGCTCAGTTGAAAACCCAGCCATCTGGGAATTTTCGTCTTTTAAATTTTTGTAAAATTGTAACATTTTCTTTTATTAATGAAAAATTCGTTTTTGCTGTCAAGCTCATCCTGATGACAATAACTCTTTGTCCAGGCACTGAACTCTGAATCTGATATACCTGCTGTGTATGTTTAAACTTTTGAAAACCCGTTTTCTTGTTAAGGGGGAAGTAAATTGTTTTTCAGTTAGGTTTTGGCATCATCAAAAAGGGGGAAATTGTTGGGAAAATTAATTGAGTTTTGATTGGATACCAAAACCCAGCTGACCCCAACCAAGTAGATGATCGTACAAGCCTAAGCATTTTTCAGCTCACCTGTTTGAGCTTATAGAGTTTCTTAGTTTACAGGTAGAATCACTGAAGACAGTAGAAGACACAGCTGAAGACAGCAGAAGACACTGCTAAGCAGACAGCTTAAAGAACTCAGCAGAGCAGACTCAGCAGAGCAAGACCAAGCAGAGTCAAAGATCCTACAGTATCAAGACCCAGCTCAGTGACGGAAACCCAGCTCAGTGTCAAAGACCCAGCTCAGTGTAAAAGACCCAGCTTAGTATCGATGACACAGCTCAGGTCTAGTTTGAACGAGTTCATATTACTCCTTGTTCTTCATTGTAAGAACTCGTTCATAGTTGGAAAAACCCAAACCCAAACCCAGAAAGGTTAGGTAGAGGTACGCTTGCTCGAAGCGTGTAATTCGAGTGGATAGGTTCTTCAGTACCCGGAAATTGAAGGTGTAGGCTTGACAGTGCCCGCAAACTGTTGGAACACAGCTCGGGTTAAAGTTGTGAAGTTGCTTGGTACTTGGAAACCAAGTGGTAGTGATTTACCAGTGAACCTGGTCGTAGACGTAGGAGGTGTTACTCCGAACCACGTTAAAAATGCTTTGTTATTTATCGCTTTGTTTTATGCATGTTACTAATCCTCATGAGCATACATTTCAAGCTGTATAAACTGATTAACTGAAAAGTGAAACAGAGCTTTGCAATATAATTTGAAGCAACAGACGGACTTTCCAAATCCACCACATTCCACACACACACACAGCCAGCTGTGTCGATCAAGCTGCTATCCAGCTGGATCGAACACAGCCAGCTCTCTGAAAAGAGTTTTAACTTGGAAAAGTTTTTTTAAACCTTGGTGTATTCACCCCCCACTCTACACCAAGGTATCCGTCTTGGGACCAACAAACACTTTGAAAGAGAAATTAATTTCTGCTCCTGACTGGTCTTTACCGTTTGAAATCATGTGCGATGCATCTAATTCTGTTGTGGGAGATGTTTTAGGACAGCGTATTGATAAATGCTTCGTGTGATTTATTATGCAAGTCTAACTCTGAATAGTGCTCATGTAAATTACACCACTACTGAAAAGGAGTTGTAAGTTGTTGTCTTTTCATTGGATAAATTTAGGTCTTATATTATAGGATCTAAAGTTATTGTGCACAGTGATCATGCAACTTTTCGGCATTTACTCACTAAGTCCTAAGCAAAACCTCGATTGATTAGATGGATTTTGCTAGTACAAGAGTTTGATGTAGAGATAAATGATAGGGAATGAAGTGAGAATGTTGTAGCAGATCATTTGTCTCGCCTTCCTAACGAGGGAACATTAATTGCATCACATGAGCATGATGTTATTTCTGATTCATTTCCATATGAGCATGCTTTAGTGACTTCCTCTGTCCCTTGATTTGCCGACATTGTGAATTTTATTGCTTGTGGTAAACTTCGCCCTGACCTCACATCTCAAGAGAGAAAGAGATTTTTAGCAAATTCCAAGAATTACTATTGGGATGATCCATACCTTTTCCATCTGGAAAAATATGAGGTTATTCGGTGTTGTATCCCATAGGAGGAACAACAAGATGTTTTAATATGGTATCATGCATCACATTGTGGAGGCCATTTTGGAGGGCAAAAGACAGCTCGGAAGATTCTTCACTCCGGCTTGTATTGGGTAACTCTTTTTAAATATGCTCATACTTTTTTCCTAACTTGTGATAAATGCCAAAGAGTTGGGACGATTGGGAAAAGAAATGAAATGCCCTTGAATGTTAATCTTGTTGTTGAAATTTTTGACGTTTGGGGTATTGACTTAATGGGACCATTCCCGAACTCTTTCGGATTTGAATATATTTTGTTAACTGTTGATTATGTGTCCAAGTGGATTGAGGCTATCCCCACTAGGACTTGTGATGCTAAAGTGGTTATCAAGTTTGTGCAGGAAAATATTTTGAGCAGGTTTGGATTTCCCTGAGGAATCATCAGTGATGAGGGGTCACATTTCTGCAACAAGATGTTTGAAAAGCTGATGAAGAAGAATGGTGTGACTCATAAGGTGGCTACTCCTTATCACACTCAGACATCTGGCCAAGCAGAAACGAGCAACAAACAGATTAAGGGGATTCTTGGGGAGGAATGCACTTTACAAATCTCGGAGTTAGATGAATTGAGGAACGAAGCCTATGAAAATGCAAAGATCTACAAGGATAAAGTGAAAAAGCTTCGTGAGAAGCGAATTCTTCACGCCCCAATTTCTGAAGGAAGGCTCGTAAATCGAGGTGTGACGAGGGGGACTAAAGAGGCAGAAAAGAAGGGGGCATTATTTATTATTTTATATTAATAACAATATATATAAATAGTAAAGTGAGGCGACCAAACCGCGCTACACCATTTAAAAAAAAGATGGGGTAACTCGTGTCTAGCATAGCAAAAGAGTCGAGCATCCACTTCTCCAAATGGAGTTACCATGAGGGAGTGGGAATTCGAGCGTCCAAGAGAAGTTGATCACAAGGCACTCTCCATCCAGGAAAATGTGTTCACGTTTGATAAATAGTCTGCACAAAATTCCACTGCCTCTTCAGCAATATAACATTCAGCCATGCACCCTTCAGGCCGATTTCGATTTCTCACATAACCCTTCAACACTCGCATATATCTTTCAAATAGGTACATCCATCTGTACCATACAGATCCACATAATTTTCCCATACCAAGTGAACAGATAAATGAACCATTATATCAAAGAACGACAGAGGAAAGTACTTCTCTAACAAACACAACGTCATTACGATATCGCGTTGAAGACCATCTGTTTGCTCCACATTTATCACTTTGCTACACAACTTGTTGAAGAATAAACACAATTGAGTGATAGGATACCTGACATTATCTGGTAGGACCCCACGAATTGCCACCGGAAGTAATTGTTGCATCAACGTGTGACAATCATGTGACTTAAGTCCAACAAGTTTTAAATCCTTCATTGAAACCAACTTCTTAACATTTGATGAGTAACCTGTTGGAACTTTTATTTTTGAAAATGATTCACACACTTTTTTTTTCTCAGCCCTACTTAATGTATAACAAGTTGGCGGAAAAAATGTTCTCTTTTCCCCCACAACCGGTGCTAGATCAGTCCTTATATTCATTTCCACAAGGTCTTTTCTAGCTGCTACCCCGTCTTTTGTTTTATGGGGAATGTCGAGTAATGTTCCAATCAGACTCTCACATAAATTTTTCTCAATGTGCATCACATCAAGACAATGTCGAACATGTAGATGTTTCCAATACTCGAGCTTAAAGAATATCGACTTTTTCTTCCAAATATCATCACATCCAATCTCTTTAGCTCTATTTGACTTTCCCCAGTTGTTTTGGATTTCATTAACAGCTCTCAAAACATCTCTGCCACTCAATGGTTTAGGTGGAGGATCAAGCTCTTTCGTCCCATCAAATGCTTTCTTTTGTCTTCTATAAGGATGACTTTATCAGAAATCGTCTGTGTCTTGCGAATGACATCTTATTACTGTATGTCAACCTTTTTGCACAAGTATTTGGACCACATATAGGGCATCCATGATATCCTTTCACCTTGCATCCAGCTAAGTTTCCATAAGCTGGAAAATCATTACTTGTCCATAATAAGACAGCTCTAAGTAGGAAACTTTCATCTCGAAAAGCATCATATGTCTTAATACCTACTGACCACAAGTGTTGTAGGTCATCAATTAAAGGATCTAAGTAGACATCGATATCATTCCCCGGCTGCCTAGGACCAGAGATCAGTAAGGTAAGCATAATAAATTTTCTTTTCATACACAACCATGGAGGAAGATTGTAAGTGACTAGTAAAACTGACAAACTACTATAGGTAGAGTTCATCAGACTATAGGGATTGATCCCATCGGCTGACAAAGCTAACCTCAAATTCCTTGTCTCGGATGCAAACTCTTGCCACCTATGGTCCACAACCTTCCACGACGGTGAATCGGCAGGATGACGCAAATAACCATCTTTTATCCTGCTATCAGCGTGCCAAGTTAAGTCCTTAGCATTATCCTTATTTCGGAACATTCTTTGAAATCTCGGAATAGGTGAAAAGTACCATAAGATTTTATTGGGAATTAATTTCTTTGAAGTGGAATTCTTACACTCTTTCCACCTCGAGACACCACAGGTTGGGCAACTATTGTGATCCTTGTAATCCTTCCGATACAAGATACAATCATTGGGGCATGCATGGATTTTCTCGTATTCCATTCCCAAAGTAATTAAACTTCTCTTCGCATAATACAAAGATGAGGGCAATTCATTGGAATCTGGCAACATATCTTGTAAGAGAGTAAGAAGATCATTACAACTCTTGTCACTCTAACTGTGCTTTGCCTTCAGGTTATATAATTTCACAATGGTTGATAACTTAGTGAATTTCATGCAGTTAGGATATAATGGTTTTTCTGCATCCTCAAGTAATCTTATAAATTCACTTGGATTGTCGGTTTCTTCATATGCAGCATGCACCATATCGACCGGCTCTTCTGATACAAATTTTTCTTCATCAAACCTTGAGGGATCTGGATGATTCATCGAATAACTTGATGTAGATCGTTCCCCATGCCAAATCCATGTATAGTATGTTAAATCCATACCGTTGCTCAATAAATGCAACCTTACAAGCTGAACTTTTTTCCGTGTAGGATTTCCACATGCCGAGCAAGGACATGACATTTTTTCTTCATTACTAACACTTTGTAAGGCAAACTGCATGAAGAACTCTACTCCAGCTATATACTCATCTGACAGCCTATGTTTTGACATCCATGATTTATCCATGATGATCCTATAACTATAAGAGTGCAACTTACTAACATATAAACTAGTAGCAATTAAGAAAGTGAATTAATGAGATAAACAATTCATTCAGATACATAAATATATATATATATATATATATAGTTGTATAAATTCAATTTTATCCTATTCATCCACAAGAAGTTGAACCTGTAGATAGTTAACAATGCAAATGGAAGGATCTGTCATGCTTAGATTTACTTTTCTTTTTTTTCAAAAGTTTAGTGTTACATTCATTTTTGGTTGCATTTCTGGATGTTTTGCATGCGTGCTTTTGATGACATTTATTTTGTTTCGCATTATTTTAAAGTTAAAATGCGCTAATGATGTTGTGTCGAGCTATCGGGTTGAAAATGTAGATTTTGCTCGGGAATGATGCAGGCAACCACAGTTCGCTCAACTTCCGCCGCCATTGTGAGTTTTCTGCTGCAGCAATACGTTCCGTTTAGCGAAACGGGACACCTTCAGGAAGTCAGCGGTCTCTCACCTTAGGAGACCGCAGACCGTTTAGCTAAACGAGACATCTTCAGAGAACTCAGCGGTCTCTCACTATAGGAGACCGCTGAGTCCAGCGCCTCACCAATATAGGGCCAGAAGTCAGCGGTCTCTCAACCTGAGCGACCGCTGAGTTCCATGCGTTGCTTTCACGTACGAGATGTCAGCGGTCTTTGCTCCTGAGCGACCGCTGAGTTCAGCGTTCAGCCAATACAGGGCCAGAAGTCAGCGGTCTCTCAACCCGAGCGACTGCTGAGTCCAGCGCTTATCCATTACAGGGTGAGAAGTCAGCGGTCGCTTACCCTACGCGACCGCTGACTACGAGCGTTTAGCGGGTTTACTAAATTGTGCTCAGCGGTCGCTGAGGCTAGGAGACCGCTGAGCACAATTAATTCGCGGTGTGTATAAATACCGAGCGAGGATTTTTCAGAGACATCTCCATATTTCCAGACGCCTTTCTTTTCTTTGTTATTCTAGAGTTCTTTAGGGTTTTCTTCTAGTTTACTCTTGATTATTGTCTAGTTAGTGACTTTCTATCGTAATTTCATTCCGGATTCAAGGCTACAGATATTGCAATTTGTCAGATTCTATTCCAGTTTATCTTTGATTTTGATTACAGTAGTAAGTTTACTATTTCAGTTCTTTATTTATGCTTTATAATTTCTCCTGCAGATTGCTTTCTAGAATTAATGTTAGAAAAGATTAATGCTTTTGTTAGATTAAATTTCGATTCATGCATAAGGTTTAATTTATGCATTTTAGTTCTTGCCTAGGGATTAATTTATGATTAATTATTCTTTCCGTCTAGTTATAAATCCTCAAACTAATTGATTTACTGTTTTCTGTTTATTTTCTTTTCGCAATACAATAATTTCCCTGCTAAGTTTTCCTTGTGAGACGATACTTGGGTTGGCTTGCTTAATCTATAGTGATCTCGTTTAATTGCGAGCAACTAGGGTTAATTTAGTCGAAACAAATTTGGCGCCGTTGCCAAGGAAAACTTTAGGCGATTATCTGTGTTGCTTTGTATTTGAGTTTATTTTATATTTATTTATTTTATTCTTTTGGTACTCGGTTATTTTTCTTCCTCTGGTTCGTGTAATCTGTTTGTTGAGCATTGTGTATGCAAGGTCGCAGAAGCTTGAAAAGGAATTTGGTACCTTATTTTGACAACATCAATCAACCACGCAGGATTTTGATAAGTTTGCAAGAAGAAACCGAGTCCAGCTTTAACGAGGTTGACGAACCTTGTTTTGAAGAAGAAGTTATTGTTCAGTCAGAAGAATCCGGGTGTGATCTGCCAGACGAACCTATATTTCCGGAAGAAATGGCTAACAATACCAGATACATGGGAGATTTTGCCCGACCAACATTTGGAACCACGGCATCAGCTATTGTATTGCCGACTGAAGTGAAAAATTACGACTTGAAGCAGAATCGTATGAATCTGCTACCCTCTTATCATGGGATGGCCAATGAAGATGCCTTGCAATTTGTTCGTGAATTTTGCACGATGGTCCAGTCTTTTCCTTTGCTAGCTCTGACTGAGGACCAATTGAAGCTGAAGTGTTTCCCATACACACTGAAGGATAGGGCAAAAACATGGTACCTATCACTTCCACCCAACTCGCTGACTACATGGACGGCTGTATGTGAGAAGTTCATGCTGAAGTACTACCCAAATCATAAGACACAAGAGGTGCGCACGAAGATCATGAATTTCACTCAAACAACAGATGAACCTTTCCATGAGGCTTGGGAGAGATTTAGAGAACTACTTCAGCAGTGTCCACATCATCAGATGGCACCAGAGATGTTGTGGCAATTCTATTATGATGGTCTTTTGCAGACAGCTCAGTTTATGGTAGATAGTACCGCTGGCGGAAACATTGCGGTGAAAACAGCTGATGAATTACAGGTGATATTTGAAACACTTGCAGCTAGTTCACAACAAAAATCTACCCGCACACGACATGCTGAAGTGAGTGCAGTTGCTGAAAGTCCGGACATGAAAAAGCAGCTGGCCAGCATGATGAGCGAGCTGCAGGAATTAAAGATGAGCAAGTCAGGTGTTCCTCCACCGCAACAGAAACCTGCCAGACAAGAGATATTCGTTGAGCCATGTGGGATTTGTGGGGAGCAAGGGCACAATCCTGAAGAGTGTCAGAGAACGGGAGAGCTGGCATTTGAAGGAGGAGCAGAAGTCTATGCTGCACATGGGTATCCTTCCCGTCAGCAGTTTGATCGAGGCCAAGGATTCAATCAGAATCAACGACAACAAACCTTGGGATGGCAGAATCAGTCTAATTCTGGGTGGGGAAACCAGAATCAAGAACAAGGCTTAGGACATAATTATCAATTTCACCCTTCCCAGCACCAACATCCTATTCAGCAGTATCCTCAGCAGCAGTGGTACCCGCAGCCACTGCAGTCCTCCCAACAATTTCAGCCTCCTCAAAATACTTCCATGGAGGACAGTTTGAGCGCTTTCATGCAGGAGAGCAAGCGAGCAAGGGAAGCTCAAGATGCCACTATCAAGCGTCTTGAAACAGCTGTGGGACAGATATCTGGGACTATGAATCAGATGCAGCAACAACAGCAGACTGGGAAGATACCGAGTCAAGGACAACAGCCCCATCAGGCTCATGCTGTCTCTATCATTAGAGAAGTTGTCCCAAATTTCAAGGAGGAGGAAATCAAGCCTCTCAAGGTTGAGTGCCAATTTAACCGATCCGTTGCTTTACAAAGCAAACAGAAAGAAGGATTGGTACACATTGTTAACAAGAGGGACACCACAGAGAAGTGGAGGAGCAAAACCGTGAGTGAAATCAAGGCTTCCCAGCTGCCAAATGAACATATACCACCAGATGCAGTTGAACCACATCAGCTACTACCTAAGCAACATGATCCAGGTAGTTTTATCATAAACATGGATTTAGGTATTGGTGACGAGGTCCCAGGCATGCTAGATTTAGGTGCAGCAATTAACATGATGCCTTCTAGTATATTTGAGAAATTGGGTAATTGTGAATTGAAGCATACAGATATGCGAATAGAATTAGCTGATGGTTCTATTAGTTACCCTCGTGGGATAGTTGAAGATGTTGTGGTAACTGTGAGTGGTATTAGAGTTCCAGTGGATTTTGTTGTGCTGGAGACCGGCAAGGGGATATGGAGTGAGAATGGTCACCTTGTTTTGCTAGGTAGGCCTTTTATGGCTTCAACTAATACTCGCATTGACGTCAGGTCAGGAACTTTGAGTATGGCGGGGTTAGGGCGATCAGTGACTGTCTCTTTGTTCAGTAAGAAATCAGTAATTCCTGACCCTTTGGTGCAAAATTGCTCCTACGTCAAGATGTTTGACTCAGTGGATGAGGATGATATTGTGCACAAATTCCTAGCTAATCTGCACAATGAGAATGATATCATTCAGGAATTCTTGGCTAATCTGGAAAATGAGAATGACATAGTGCATGATTTTCAGGCTGACCTGCAAAGTGAGGAGGAAGTCGAACCGGACATTCAAGTCCGAGTGAAGGGAAGAGCAACACGTGCAATTGGTGTTGAGTACCCGAGATTGAAATCATCAGCTGTAACCATAAATGATGTGTTAATACAGATGAAAAGGCAGTTGAAGCTTCAGTCAGATTTTGGTTAATGGGTGGTTTCTCGTTCTTTCCCCTGTGTTGTATTTGTTTTGCTTTCTTTTGTTTTGTTTTGTTTTTGTCTTTGTGTTTTTGTTTCAGGTTGCTGGATAATGCTGCTTGAATGATTTCTCACTTGGAGCTGTCGTACCCTCAGTGAAGCCTCCTTTTCTCTCTTCTTTTATTATCACAATGAGGGCATTGTTTTCTTCTCTTGTGTGGGGAGGATAACCCTTTTGGTTTGTGTGTTGTCTTGTCCTCATCAGTCTTGATTTGATTCAAACTGTGGAAGTATGTGGATTGAACATGATGTATTATGCTTTAATTTAATTGATGGTTTGAAGATTTTTTTTTCTTCAGCTTTTTCTTTAAGCATTGTGTTTACTTCATAGTTGACTGTGGGGCATTTTTCTGTATGTGAATAATTGAGGTGAAATCCTTGAATAAGAGAATGAGGTGGGAAGTTTTCTTTATGCGTGGATATCTGTGATTGGTGCTTTGTGTTGTTAAAGTGTAAGTTGAGTCGGGAGGTCTCTGCTCTTCTGGGAACCATGAGCATGGGAAACCACATGAGGATACTTTAGATGATCTCTAAATGTTTCCACCTCATGACTTTTGACCATATAACTCGACTCTCTTGCCACTTGGGTAAAGAAAATTGTTGCTTGGCTTAATGTATGATCCGAGGGGCTCTACCCCGCTCTCTCCACTTACTTGTTGAAATGCTTAGGAGAGATGGGTATGGGAAACCACTCTAGGAGACCCGGAATACTCCGGAGGATTTACCTAGTGAATTTTGCCCCGGAGATTGTGTAAAAATGATTGGATAATGAAAAGAAATTTGAAGCATTAAGTGTGTTAGCATGTTTCATCTCTTGCCTCCTATCATCGCATTTTGGTTTTGAGCCGATTGAGTTTATTTGCAGAGGGGCAACTCGTTAGTTATGGGGTGAATTGCTTTAGTTAAAGAATGTTGAAAATGTTCTTGCGCTGGATATGACGTTGAAGCATGATTTGTCATTTTCGATCTACGTCTTTCTTGTTATGTTTTTAATTAAGATTTGCTTGAGGACAAGCAAGGTTTTGTGTGTGGAGGGTTTGTTACATTCATTTTTGGTTGCATTTCTGGATGTTTTGCATGCGCGCTTTTGATGACATTTATTTTGTTTCGCATTATTTTAAAGTTAAAATGCGCTAATGATGTTGTGTCGAGCTATCGGGTTGAAAATGTAGATTTTGCTCGGGAATGATGTAGGCAACCACAGTTCGCTCAACTTCCGCCGCCGTTGTGAGTTTTCTGCTGCAGCAATACGTTCTGTTTCGCTAAACGGGACACCTTCAGGAAGTCAGCGGTCTCTCACCTTAGGAGACCGCTGACCGTTTTGCGAAACGAGACATCTTCAGAGAACTCAGCGGTCTCTCACTATAGGAGACCGCTGAGTCCAGCGCCTCACCAATACAGGGCTAGAAGTCAGCAGTCTCTCAACATGAGCGACCGCTGAGTTCCATGCTATGCTTTCACGTATGAGATGTCAGCGGTCTTTGCTCCTGAGCGACCGCTGAGTTCAGCGTTCAGCCAATACAGGGCCAGAAGTCTGCGGTCTCTCAACCTGAGCGACCGCTGAGTCCAGCGCTTATCCATTACAGGGTGAGAAGTCAGCGGTCGCTTACCCTACGCGACCGCTGACTTCGGGCGTTTAGCGGGTTTACTAAATTGTGCTCAGCGGTCGCTGAGGCTAGGAGACCGCTGAGCGCAATTAATTCGCGGTGTGTATAAATACCGAGCGAGGGTTTTTCAGAGGCATCTCCATATTTCCAGACGTCTTTCTTTTCTTTGTTCTTCTAGAGTTCTTTAGGGTTTTCTTCTAGTTTACTCTTGATTATTGTCTAGTTAGTGACTTTCTATCGTAATTTCATTCCGGATTCAAGGCTACAGATATTGCAATTTGTCAGATTCTATTCCAGTTTATCTTTGATTTTGATTACAGTAGTAAGTTTACTATTTCAGTTTTTTATTTATGCTTTATAATTTCTCCTGCAGATTGCTTTCTAGAATTAAGGTTAGAAAAGATTAATGCTTTTGTTAGATTAAATTTCGATACATGCATAGGGTTTAATTTATGCATTTTAGTTCTTGCCTAGGGATTAATTTATGATTAATTATTCTTTCCGTCTAGTTATAAATCCTCAAACCAATTGATTTACTGCTTTCTGTTTATTTTATTTTCGCAATACAATAATTTCCCTGCTAAGTTTTCCTTGTGAGACGATACTTGGGTTGGCTTGCTTAATCTATAGTGATCTCGTTTAATTGCGAGCGACTAGGGTTAATTTAGTCGAAACAAATTTGGCGCCGTTGCCGGGGAAAACTTTAGGCGATTATCTGTGTTGCTTTGTATTTGAGTTTATTTTATATTTATTTATTTTTTTATTTTGGTACTCGGTTATTTTTCTTTCTCTGGTGCGTGTAATCTGTTTGTTGAGTGTTGTGTATGCAAGGTCGCAGAAGCTTGAAAAGGAATTTGGTACCTTATTTTGACAACATCAATCAACCACGCTGGATTTTGATAAGTTTGCAAGAAGAAACCGAGTCCAGCTTTAACGAGGTTGACGAACCTTGTTTTGAAGAAGAAGTTATTGTTCAGTCAGAAGAATTCGGGTGTGATCCGCCAGACGAACCTATATTTCCGGGAGAAATGGCTAACAATACCAGATACATGGGAGATTTTGCCCGACCAACATTTGGAAACACGGCATCAGCTATTGTGTTGCCGACTGAAGTGAGAAATTACGACTTGAAGCAGAATCATCTGAATCTGCTACCCTCATATCATGGGATGACCAATGAAGTTGCCTTGCAATTTGTTCGTGAATTTTGCACGATGGTCCAGTCTTTTCCTTTGCTAGCTCTGACTGAGGACCAATTGAAGCTGAAGTGTTTCCCATACACACTGAAGGATAGGGCAAAAACATGGTACCTATCACTTCCACCCAACTCGCTGACTACATGGACGGCTGTATGTGAGAAGTTCATGCTGAAGTACTACCCAAATCATAAGACACAAGAGGTGCGCACGAAGATCATGAATTTCACTCAAACAACAGATGAACCTTTCCATGAGGCTTGGGAGAGATTTAGAGAACTACTTCAGCAGTGTCCACATCATCAGATGGCACCAGAGATGTTGTGGCAATTCTATTATGATGGTCTTTTGCAGACAGCTCAGTTTATGGTAGATAGTACCGCTGGCGGAAACATTGCGGTGAAAACGGTTGATGAATTACAGGAGATATTCGAAACACTTGCAGCTAGTTCACAGCAAAAATCTACCCGCACACGACGTGCTGAAGTGAGTGCAGTTGCTGAAAGTCCGGACATGAAAAAGCAGCTGGCCAGCATGATGAGAGAGCTGCAGGAATTAAAGATGAGCAAGTCAGGTGTTCCTCCACCGCAACAGAAACCTGCCAGACAAGAGATATTCGTTAAGCCATGTGGGATTTGTGGGGAGCAAGGGCACAATCCTGAAGAGTGTCAGAGAACGGGAGAGCTGGCATTTGAAGGAGGAGCAGAAGTCTATGCCGCACATGGGTATCCTTCCCGTCAGCAGTTTGATCGAGGCCAAGGATTCAATCAGAATCAACGACAACAAACCTTGGGATGGCAGAATCAGTCTAATTCTGGGTGGGGAAACCAGAATCAAGAACAAGGCTTAGGACATAATTATCAATTTCACCCTTCCCAAAGACTAACATCCTATTCGGCGGTATCCTCGGCGAGTGGTACCCGCAGCCACTGCAGTCCTCCCAACAATTTCAGCCTCCTCAAAATACTTCCATGGAGGACAGTTTGAGCGCTTTCATGCAGGAGAGCAAGCGAGCAAGGGAAGCTCAAGATGCCACTATCAAGCGTCTTGAAACAGCTGTGGGACAGATATCTGGGACTATGAATCAGATGCAGCAACAACAGCAGACTGGGAAGATACCGAGTCAAGCACAACAGCCCCATCAAGCTCATGTTGTCTCTATCATTAGAGAAGTTGTCCCAAATTTCAAGGAGCAGAAAATCAAGCCTCTCAAGGTTGAGTGCCAATTTAACCGATCCGTTGCTTTACAAAGCAAACAGAAAGAAGGATTGGTACACATTGTTAACAAGAGGGACACCACAGAGAAGTGGAGGAGCAAAACCGTGAGTGAAATCAAGGCTTCCCAGCTGCCAAATGAACCTATACCACCAGATGCAGTTGAACCACATCAGCTACTACCTAAGCAACATGATCCAGGTAGTTTTATCATAAACATGGATTTAGGTATTGGTGACGAGGTCCCAGGCATGCTAGATTTAGGTGCAGCAATTAACCTGATGCCTTCTAGTATATTTGAGAAATTAAATAATTGTGAATTGAAGAATACAGACATGCGAATAGAATTAGCTGATGGTTCTATTAGTTACCCTCGTGGGATAATTGAAGATGTTGTGGTAACTGTGAGTGGTATTAGAGTTTCAGTGGATTTTGTTGTGCTGGAGATCGGCAAGGGGATATTGAGTGAGAATGGTCACCTTGTTTTGCTAGGTAGGCCTTTTATGGCCACAACTAATACTCGCATTGACGTCAGGTCAAGAACTTTGAGTATGGCGGGATTAGGGCGATCAGTGACTTTCTCTGTGTTCAGTAAGAAATCAGTAGTTCCTCTTTGGTGCAAAATAGCTCATACGTCAAGATGTTTGACTCAGTGGATGAGGATGATATTGTGCACAAATTCCTAGCTAATCTGCACAATGAGAATGATATCATTCAGGAATTCTTGGCTAATCTGGAAAATGAGAATGACATAGTGCATGATTTTCTGGCTGACCTGCAAAGTGAGGAGGAAGTCGAACCGGACATTCAAGTCCGAGTGAAGGGAAGAGCAACACGTGCAATTGGTGTTGAGTACCCGAGATTGAAATCATCAGCTGCAACCATAAATGATGTGTTAATACAGATGAAAAGGCAGTTGAAGCTTCAGTCAGATTTTGGTTAATGGGTGGTTTCTCGTTCTTTCCCCTGTGTTGTATTTGTTTTGCTTTCTTTTATTTTGTTTTGTTTTGTTTTATTTTTGTCTTTGTGTTTTTGTTTCAGGTTGCTGGATAATGCTGCTTGAATGATTTCTCGCTTGGAGCTGTCGTACCCTCAGTGAAGCCTCATTTTCTCTCTTCTTTTATTATCACAATGAGGGCATTATTTTCTTCTCTTGTGTGGGGAGGATAACCCTTTTGGTTTGTGTGTTGTCTTGTCCTCATCAGTCTTGATTTGATTCAAAGTGTGGAAGTATGTGGATTGAACATGATGTATTATGCTTTGATTTAATTGATGGTTTGAAGATATTTTTTTTTTCAGCTTTTTCTTTAAGCATTGTGTTTACTTCATAGTTGACTGTGGGGCATTTTTCTGTATGTGAATAATTGAGGTGAAATCCTTGAATAAGAGAAGGAGGTGGGAAGTTTTCTTTATGCGTGGATATCT
Source organism: Agastache rugosa (assembly GCA_031470985.1). NCBI lineage: Eukaryota > Viridiplantae > Streptophyta > Magnoliopsida > Lamiales > Lamiaceae > Agastache > Agastache rugosa. Next base: position 28,995,676 of record CM062606.1, on the reverse strand, counting down.
GTGATTGGTGCTTTGTGTTGTTAAAGTGTAAGTTGAGTCGGGAGGTCTCTGCTCTTCTGGGAACCATGAGCATGGGAAACCACATGAGGATACTTTAGATGATCTCTAAATGTTTCCACCTCATGACTTTTGACCATATAACTCGACTCTCTTGCCACTTGGGTAAAGAAAATTGTTGCTTGGCTTAATGTATGATCCGAGGGGCTCTACCCCGCTCTCTCCACTTACTTGTTGAAATGCTTAGGAGAGATGGGTATGGGAAACCACTCTAGGAGACCCGGAATACTCCGGAGGATTTACCTAGTGAATTTTGCCCCGGAGATTGTGTAAAAATGATTGGATAATGAAAAGAAATTTGAAGCATTAAGTGTGTTAGCATGTTTCATCTCTTGCCTCCTATCATCGCATTTTGGTTTTGAGCCGATTGAGTTTATTTGCAGAGGGGCAACTCGTTAGTTATGGGGTGAATTGCTTTAGTTAAAGAATGTTGAAAATGTTCTTGCGCTGGATATGACGTTGAAGCATGATTTGTCATTTTCGATCTACGTCTTTCTTGTTATGTTTTTAATTAAGATTTGCTTGAGGACAAGCAAGGTTTTGTGTGTGGAGGGTTTGTTACATTCATTTTTGGTTGCATTTCTGGATGTTTTGCATGCGCGCTTTTGATGACATTTATTTTGTTTCGCATTATTTTAAAGTTAAAATGCGCTAATGATGTTGTGTCGAGCTATCGGGTTGAAAATGTAGATTTTGCTCGGGAATGATGCAGGCAACCACAGTTCGCTCAACTTCCGCCGCCGTTGTGAGTTTTCTGCTGCAGCAATACATTCCGTTTAGCTAAACGGGACACCTTCAGGAAGTCAGCGGTCTCTCACCTTAGGAGACCGCTGACTGTTTAGGCAAACGAGACATCTTCAGAGAACTCAGCGGTCTCTCACTATAGGAGACCGCTGAGTCCAGTGCCTCACCAATACAGGGCCAGAAGTCAGCAGTCTCTCAACATGAGCGACCGCTGAGTTCCATGCGTTTCTTTCACGTACGAGATGTCAGCGGTCTCTGCTCCTGAGCGACCGCTGAGTTCAGCGTTCAGCCAATACTGGGCCAGAAGTCAGTGGTCTCTCAACCCGAGCGACCGCTGAGTCCAACGCTTATCCATTACAGGGTGAGAAGTCAGCGGTCGCTTACCCTACGCGACCGCTGACTTCGGGCGTTTAGCGGGTTTACTAAATTGTGCTTAGCGGTCGTTGAGGCTAGGAGACCGCTGAGCGCAATTAATTCGCGGTGTGTATAAATACCGAGCGAGGGTTTTTCAGAGGCATCTCCATATTTCCAGACGCCTTTCTTTTCTTTGTTCTTCTAGAGTTTTTTAGGGTTTTCTTCTAGTTTACTCTTGATTATTGTCTAGTTAGTGACTTTCTATCGTAATTTCATTCCGGATTCAAGGCTACAGATATTGCAATTTGTCAGATTCTATTCCAGTTTATCTTTGATTTTGATTACAGTAGTAAGTTTACTATTTCAGTTCTTTATTTATGCTTTATAATTTCTCCTGCAGATTGCTTTCTAGAATTAATGTTAGAAAAGATTAATGCTTTTGTTAGATTAAATTTCGATTCATGCATAGGGTTTAATTTATGCATTATAGTTCTTGCCTAGGGATTAATTTATGATTAATTATTCTTTCCGTCTAGTTATAAATCCTCAAACCAATTGATTTACTGCTTTCTGTTTATTTTCTTTTCGCAATACAATAATTTCCCTGCTAAGTTTTCCTTGTGAGACGATACTTGGGTTGGCTTGCTTAATCTATAGTGATCTCGTTTAATTGCGAGCGACTAGGGTTAATTTAGTCGAAACAAATTAGGCGTCGTTGCTGGGGAAAACTTTAGGCGATTATCTGTGTTGCTTTGTATTTGAGTTTATTTTATATTTGTTTATTTTAATCTTTTGGTACTCGGTTATTTTTCTTCCTCTGGTGCGTGTAATCTGTTTGTTGAGTGTTGTGTATGCAAGGTCGCAGAAGCTTGAAAAGGAATTTGGTACCTTATTTTGACAACATCAATCAACCACGCAGGATTTTGATAAGTTTGCAAGAAGAAACCGAGTCCAGCTTTAACGAGGTTGACGAACCTTGTTTTGAAGAAGAAGTTATTGTTCAGTCAGAAGAATCCGGGTGTGATCCGCCAGACGAACCTATATTTCCAGGAGAAATGGCTAACAATACCAGATACATGAGAGATTTTGCCCGACCAACATTTGGAACCACGGCATCAGCTATTGTGTTGCCGACTGAAGTGAGAAATTATGACTTGAAGCAGAATCATCTGAATCTGCTACCCTCTTATCATGGGATGACCAATGAAGTTGCCTTGCAATTTGTTCGTGAATTTTGCACGATGGTCCAGTCTTTTCCTTTGCTAGCTCTGACTGAGGACCAATTGAAGCTGAAGTGTTTCCCATAAACACTGAAGGATAGGGCAAAAACATGGTACCTATCACTTCCACCCAACTCGCTGACTACATGGACGGCTGTATGTGAGAAGTTCATGCTGAAGTACTACCCAAATCATAAGACACAAGAGGTGCGCACGAAGATCATGAATTTCACTCAAACAACAGATGAACCTTTTCATGAGGCTTGGGAGAGATTTAGAGAACTACTTCAGCAGTGTCCACATCATCAGATGGCACCAGAGATGTTTTGGCAATTCTATTATGATGGTCTTTTGCAGACAGCTCAGTTTATGGTAGATAGTACCGCTGGCGGAAACATTGCGGTGAAAACGGCTGATGAATTGCAGGAGATATTCGAAACACTTGCAGCTAGTTCACAGCAAAAATCTACCCGCACACGACGTGCTGAAGTGAGTGCAGTTGCTGAAAGTCCGGACATGAAAAAGCAGCTGGCCAGCATGATGAGAGAGCTGCAGGAATTAAAGATGAGCAAGTCAGGTGTTCCTCCACTGCAACAGAAACCTGCCAGACAAGAGATATTCGTTGAGCCATGTGGGATTTGTGGGGAGCAAGGGCACAATCCTGAAGAGTGTCAGAGAACGGGAGAGCTGGCATTTGAAGGAGGAGCAGAGGTCTATGCTGCACATGGGTATCCTTCCCGTCAGCAGTTTGATCGAGGCCAAGGATTCAATCAGAATCAACGACAACAAACCTTGGGATGGCAGAATCAGTCTAATTCTGGGTGGGGAAACCAGAATCAAGAACAAGGCTTAGGACATAATTATCAATTTCACCCTTCCCAGTACCAACATCCTATTCAGCAGTATCCTCAGCAGCAGTGGTACTCGTAGCAACTGCAGTCCTCCCAACAATTTCAGCCTCCTCAAAAGACTTCCATGGAGGACAGTTTGAGCGCTTTCATGCAGGAGAGCAAGCGAGCAAGGGAAGCTCAAGATACCACTATCAAGCATCTTGAAACAGCTGTGGGACAGATATCTGGGACTATGAATCAGATGCAGCAACAACAGCAGACTGGGAACATACCGAGTCAAGGACAACAGCCCCATCAGGCTCATGCTGTCTCTATCATTAGAGAAGTTGTCCCAAATTTCAAGGAGGAGGAAATCAAGCCTCTCAAGGTTGAGTGCCAATTTAACCGATCCGTTGCTTTTCAAAGCAAACAGAAAGAAGGATTGGTACACATTGTTAACAAGAGGGATACCACAGAGAAGTGGAGGAGCAAAACCGTGAGTGAAATCAAGGCTTCCCAGCTGCCAAATGAACCTATACCACCAGATGCAGTTGAACCACATCAGCTACTACCTAAGCAACATGATCCAGGTACTTTTATCATAAACATGGATTTAGGTATTGGTGACGAGGTCCCAGGCATGCTAGATTTAGGTGCAGCAATTAACCTGATGCCCTCTAGTATATTTGAAAAATTGGGTAATTGTGAATTGAAGAATACAGACATGCGAATAGAATTAGCTGATGGTTCTATTAGTTACCCTCGTGGGATAGTTGAAGATGTTGTGGTAACTATGAGTGGTATTAGAGTTCCAGTGGATTTTGTTGTGCTGGAGACCGGCAAGGGGATATGGAGTGAGAATGGTCACCTTGTTTTGCTAGGTAGGCCTTTTATGGCCACAACTAATACTCGCATTGACGTCAGGTCAGGAACTTTGAGTATGGCGGGGTTAGGGCGATCAGTGACTTTCTCTGTGTTCAGTAAGAAATCAGTAGTTCCTGACCCTTTGGTGCAAAATTGCTCCTACGTCAAGATGTTTGACTCAGTGGATGAGGATGATATTGTGCACAAATTCCTAGCTAATCTGCACAATGAGAATGATATCATTCAGGAATTCTTGGCTAATCTGGAAAATGAGAATGACATAGTGCATGATTTTCTGGCTGACCTGCAAAGTGAGGAGGAAGTCGAACCGGACATTCAAGACCGAGTGAAGGGAAGAGCAACACGTGCAATTGGTGTTGAGTACCCGAGATTGAAATCATCAGATGCAACCATAAATGATGTGTTAATACAGATGAAAAGGCAGTTGAAGCTTCAGTCAGATTTTGGTTAATGGGTGGTTTCTCGTTCTTTCCCCTGTGTTGTATTTGTTTTTCTTTCTTTTGTTTTGTTTTGTTTTGTTTTGTTTTTGTCTTTGTGTTTTTGTTTCAGGTTGCTGGATAATGCTGCTTGAATGATTTCTCGCTTGGAGCTGTCATACCCTCAGTGAAGCCTCATTTTCTCTCTTCTTTTATTATCACAATGAGGGCATTGTTTTCTTCTCTTGTGTGGGGAGGATAACCCTTTTGGTTTGTGTGTTGTCTTGTCCTCATCAGTCTTGATTTGATTCAAACTGTGGAAGTATGTGGATTGAACATGATGTATTATGCTTTGATTTAATTGATGGTTTGAAGATATTTTTTTTCAGCTTTTTCTTTAAGCATTGTGTTTACTTCATAGTTGACTGTGGGGCATTTTTCTGTATGTGAATAATTGAGGTGAAATCCTTGAATAAGAGAAGGAGGTGGGAAGTTTTCTTTATGCGTGGATATCTGTGATTGGTGCTTTGTGTTGTTAAAGTGTAAGTTGAGTCGGGAGGTCTCTGCTCTTCTGGGAACCATGAGCATGGGAAACCACATGAGGATACTTTAGATGATCTCTAAATGTTTCCACCTCATGACTTTTGACCATATAACTCGACTCTCTTGCCACTTGGGTAAAGAAAATTGTTGCTTGGCTTAATGTATGATCCGAGGGGCTCTACCCCGCTCTCTCCACTTACTTGTTGAAATGCTTAGGAGAGATGGGTATGGGAAACCACTCTAGGAGACCCGGAATACTCCGGAGGATTTAACTAGTGAATTTTGCCCCGGAGATTATGTAAAAATGGTTGAATAATGAAAAGAAATTTGAAGCATTAAGTATGTTAGCATGTTTCATCTCTTGCCTCCTATCATCGCATTTTGGTTTTGAGCCGATTGAGTTTATTTGCAGAGGGGCAACTCGTTAGTTATGGGGTAAATTGCTTTAGTTAAAGAATGTTGAAAATGTTCTTGCGCTGGATATGACGTTGAAGCATGATTTGTCATTTTCGATCTACGTCTTTCTTGTTATGTTTTTAATTAAGATTTGCTTGAGGACAAGCAAGGTTTTGTGTGTGGAGGGTTTGTTACATTCATTTTTTGTTGCATTTCTGGATGTTTTGCATGAGCGCTTTTGATGACATTTATTTTGTTTCGCATTATTTTAAAGTTAAAATGCGCTAATGATGTTGTGTCGAGCAATCGGGTTGAAAATGTAGATTTTGCTCGGGAATGATGCAGGCAACCACAGTTCGCTCAACTTCCGCCGCCGTTGTGAGTTTTCTGCTCCAGCAATACATTCCGTTTCGCTAAACGGGACACCTTCAGGAAGTCAGCGGTCTCTCACCTTAGGAGACCGCTGACCGTTTAGCCAAACGAGACATCTTCAGAGAACTCAGCGGTCTCTCACTATAGGAGACCGCTGAGTCCAGCGCCTCACCAATACAGGGCCAGAAGTCAGCGGTCTCTCAACCTGAGCGACCACTGAGTTCCATGCGTTGCTTTCACGTACGAGATGTCAGCGGTCTCTGCTCCTGAGCGACCGCTGAGTTCAGCGTTCAGCCAATACAGGGCCAGAAGTCAGCGGTCTCTCAACCCGAGCGACCGCTGAGTCCAGCGCTTATCCATTACAGGGTGAGAAGTCAGCGGTCGCTTACCCTACGCGACCGCTGACTTCGGGCGTTTAGCGGGTTTACTAAATTGTGCTTAGCGGTCGTTGAGGCTAGGAGACCGCTGAGCGCAATTAATTCGCGGTGTGTATAAATACCGAGCGAGGGTTTTTCAGAGGCATCTCCATATTTCCAGACGCCTTTCTTTTCTTTGTTCTTCTAGAGTTCTTTAGGGTTTTCTTCTAGTTTACTCTTGATTATTGTCTAGTTAGTGACTTTCTATCGTAATTTCATTCCGGATTCAAGGCTACAGATATTGCAATTTGTCAGATTCTATTCCAGTTTATCTTTGATTTTGATTACAGTAGTAAGTTTACTATTTCAGTTCTTTATATATGCTTTATAATTTCTCCTGCAGATTGCTTTCTAGAATTAATGTTAGAAAAGATTAATGCTTTTGTTAGATTAAATTTCGATTCATGCATAGGGTTTAATTTATGCATTTTAGTTCTTGCCTAGGGATTAATTTATGATTAATTATTCTTTCCGTCTAGTTATAAATCCTCAAACCAATTGATTTACTGCTTTCTGTTTATTTTCTTTTCGCAATACAATAATTTCCCTGCTATGTTTTCCTTGTGAGACGATACTTGGGTTGGCTTGCTTAATCTATAGTGATCTCGTTTAATTGCGTGCGACTAGGGTTAATTTAGTCGAAACATTTAGCATATGAATAAAATATACAAAAGCAGAAGCAAACAAGAGGCAATCAAATTATAAACCAAGGAATTAAGGAAAAAAGAGGCAGAGTTCTTACAAAATTGCACCGAATTAACTTCACAAATCAAATATTCTGATATTTTGCTACTGCTACTGCTACCATTTCTGCATAAGAGTGGATGCAAAATAAGGAATATAAGAGACAATCCACTTGTTTCAGCTGCATATACTCAGCAAATAATCCATATTTATGCGGAAGAAAATTTACCCTTTTTGGTGAAGTCGTCGTCACTTTCAGAATCCGTCTGGCAAAACCCTTGAAGGTGTTTCAAAATCTACTTACCCACGTCCCTGCAATCACAAATCCAATTACTACGGATAAATCTATAAACCAATGAGTACCTCAAGAAAAATGTATAACCACCCCTGCATGCTTCGATTTAGTTTTTCATGATTGTCAGCATTGGAATTGAAATGTATGTAGTGACAAATGCTAAAAAATGGAACTCAAACTAACATAAGGTATACTGTGCCCATAATTAACCCCACCAAAAATACATTTTTTTTGCCCAAATTAAAAAAAATACTTTTATTTCTATTTTTATTTTTTGTTTTGCGCAAAACCAAAATATTCAGTCTGAAAATTTCCTGGCCACAGCAGCCAAACTACCGCCATCGATACTAACTATGTGTTTCTCTCCGATAATTGGGGGCATCTCCTTGGATTCTATCTCTCTCTCTCTCTCTCTCTCACACATACACACACACACACAAAACACACACATACGAGACGTTGTTCTGTGTTGTATTCTTGGAAGGGAGGAGAAGAATAGTTAACTATCCCAGATGAATTTTTGGTCCATTTCAATTTTCATCCCCTTAACAATGCTAAACTAATCTCCCAATTTCGTCCTCCTAGCAATCAAGAATACCGAAATTACCTCTTTTCTCTAGATAATGAATGGCAGTGGAAAGAAGGGTTGTCGAGCGCCGGAGCGAGGGGGTGGCCTTCGGAAAGAAAACGGTTGTGTACACCGGAGTAGCGAGCAAGAGCTGCAGAACGGTGACAGATGGCGGTGGTGAGCGATGGAGCGAGGGGGTGGCCATCGAACACCGGAGCAGGAGCTGACGGTGGCGAACCAGGCGGTGGCGAGCGATTGAGAGCAATAGAGAGAGGGAGATGACTGCTGAGTGCTGAGACCATGAGAGAGATAGAGCTGAGGTGAGAGAGATGGGTTATTGGTGAAGAAGTGAGGAGAGGGCGGTGCTGGCGGGAAAACGCAGAGGCTGGAGGGAATAATTGAGAATTAGAGAGAGACAGTTCAGATAATTAGTTTTAGGGTTATATTTTTATTTTTTATTTTTTATTTTTTTAAAACGACAACAGACCATAATGCATACGACAACGGGTGAATAAGTAGAGTTGTTGTATTTAAGAACGACAACAGATTACAATAACGGTTCCCAAACAACGTTGTTAATGAGCGCATTTTTCTTTCAAACAACAACGGTTATTTCTACAACAACGGTTTTGGATACTACAACAAGGGTTTTTAGCAAGAACCGTTGTCGTTTTACTGTTGTCATTCAGCATTTTTGTAGTAGTGTAGGTTGATATGGATTGAAAAATGATATGGTTTATTGTTTTGAATTATGGTGTTGTGAATTATGATATGATTATTGTTATCATATGGTTATTGTTTTGGATTATGATGTTATTGATGTGAATTATGATATGGTTATTATTTTGGATTATGATATTATCATATGGTTATTGTTTTAAATTATGATGTTGTGAATTATAGATTGCTGGTTTTGTTGAACATTTAAGATGTTGAATTATGCAAAATTTGTTATTGAAAATACCATTTTGAACATTTAACCTCTTAAGAATGTACCATTTTTTCAAAATTGTGATTTCCTAACCTCTTATAGTTATAGGATCATCATGGATAAATCATGGATGTCAAAACATAGGCTGTCAGATGAGTATATAGCTAGAGTAAGAAAAACTAGGGGGAAGAAATATGATTACAGGGACGATAGGATGATCGGCTGTCAAAAAATTAGAATTTTACTCAAATCTATCTATATAAATTTCATACATACTGATAGATACAAATGTTTCACTGGAATTTGAAACTCAAAAAGGCGTTTGTGCTTGTTCTCCTCTTCCAAAACCTAGAATCTACTTCATTGGAATCTGAAACTCAAAAGGATGTTTATGTTGGTTTCTCCACTTCCAAAACTTCGATTCAAGATGAAAATTGATATGAACAATTGAATCTTCTATAGAGAGAATGTAACTTAAATGAAATGAGCAAACTATAATCGGAAATTTTCTACCATACTATATATTATCATCTCTTAGTCTATAAAGTACACACAAAAGCACTAATAGTCCTAATTAAAAGTTTAAGCATCAAATCCAAGAAACAAACTTTCATAAGAGAAAAAAAAAAGTATGGTATTCCTTTATCATAGCAGACAACCTAGTACCAAACCAAACTAGGGGCGTCTCTCTCTCTCTAGAAACCAAGCACTTAATTTTACAAACTCACCTTGCCAAGTATTATTTCAATTAATAAATCTACGCTGCAACATTATGATCGACCATAAATTAATCTAATAAAAGAGAAGAATAAAAAAACTCAATTAACTTAAAATTTTCAGGTCTAAGTGACTTCTAATATTTTAAAATTTTTAGTTTATACAAATTTATCTTGATATATTTAAATTTCAAGGCAACATTTTGGAGGCAACATAAATCTTGATGAATATAATAGAGACAATACAAAGATTGTTTTGGAAAGAATGAGAGGGAAATATATTACACTAATCATGATAGAATTTAAGTCAATGATATAACAATAACATAAAATATATAGTTTATACTTTTTAGATGAACGGCCACATTATGACCGAATAGCATCACTCTATTTCAAATTATTATGTAGGAAGTATAATAACATTGAAACCCTATTTAAATAAAAGATATATTCTCTTTAAAAAAATTATCCTATTTAAAATTAAAGAATTATAATCTTCTACAAAATAAACACGTAAAAGATCCATCTCAGAACTATGTGACAAATAATGTACATAAATATATATATATATATATATATATAGATAATAAAAAATAATGTAAACGGACCCAGTCGAACCGAATATTGGTCTGCTCAAACTCGACTCGATCTAAAATTTGCGAACTCAAGCTCGACTCGAGTTCGACTCGTCAAATACTCGATAATGAGATATTTGAGGTTGAGCTCGAGCTCGCTTAAATCTTCATACTCTAAAATTAAATCTTTTAGTGATGTCATTTTGGGGGAGTGATTATGGATGGTTATTTAAAGCATATAGTATTTGATGGTAAAGGTTCGTTCCTTATTCCTTACAAAAATCTATTTTTTTGGCTTATGTACAAAACTCGATTATTAGACTCGCAAACAAGCTCGATTAAAATTCGATTTGTAGGCTTGCAAACATGCTCGATTAAATATGAGCCGAGCATGTTCGCGAGCTTGTCAAGTCGAGCAACGCAATGCTCAAACTCGACTCGATAAACTTATCAAGCTCGATTTTAGATTCGAACTCAACTCGATTAGTTATCGAGTTGAATGCCGAACGAGCTTTTTTCAAATCGATCGCCGAGTAACTCATGAATCACTTGACTCATTTACCGACCTAACTATAATCTTCTAAAAAATAAACACGTAAAAGATCCATCTCAGAAACTATGTGACAAATAATGTACATAATATATTGATAATAAAAAATAATGTAAAGGGCCCCACGTAACTTTGTGTTGTACGAATAAATTGATTATTACGTTGATATAGGGCAAAATTCAATAAATTAGTAGATAAGAAAGCAAACTTTATTGAGTGAGTTGATGCCACTTGCAAGTGGCAACTAAATAAATAAAAAGATTGTCCCCAAATAATCTAAAGCGGATATGAATTTACTTTGCTATGTCGCAGTGGGACGTATATACTATATCAACTGTAACAAAGTTTAAAGCATATTCTCAATGCCATAATCTTGCACATTTCCGATGGGTTGGGGGTGTGCATCTCACACGCTCCACAGACCGCCAGATTTCTTTAGTATTTTGTCTTTTTTTCTTTTAATTTTCTTTCTTTTTTTTTATTTAATACTCCCTCCGTCCATGATCAACTTTTCTAGGAGGGAGTGGTGCGAGTAGGGGTGAGCATTCGGTTATTTAGTTTGGTTTTGGCCTAAACCAAATCAAACTGAATAAATTACATTTTTAAAAATTAAAACCAAACCAAACAAACTGAATAACCGAACCGAATAAATCAAATTTTTAAAAGTTAAAACCAAATCAAACCAAACAAACTGAATGGTCATATATGTTCTAAATATTTCATCTAAAATCAACAAAGATATACTTAATACAATAAGACAATGATAGTATTTTAATTAAAAAATTAATATATATATATATGTATACATATTATAGGAAAAGCCAAAAATATTAAACGAGCATCAAAAAGACTGGTCCATTGCCTTAGCCCTTGATGTTGATATCCGTGCTTTCTTTCAAGTTCTATTGGATCCTACAAGCTCTTGCGACTCAATTCTTTCAAATTGTTTTCATTACTGAGAAAAGTTATACGTAAATATAATTAATATATATATATATAAATTCGGTTTGCAGTTTGGATTAGTTGGCAAAGCATCAAACAAAACCAAACCAAACAAATTAAATTTTAAAAAAATATAACCAAAAAACCGAACAAACCAATCTAAATTCTATTTTCGGTTTGGTTCGGTTTGATTTTCGATTTTCGGTTATTTTTGCTCACTCTTAGGTGCTAGTTTTAAGAACAAAGTGGGTGAGAGTGTTGTGAATCGAGAAAGGGTTCCACATTTGATGTGATGTCGTGTTGTAAGTGGTGAAAGGGGAATATTTTATGGAAAGGTAGTGTCTAAAAATGGACTAGGAAAGTTTTTGGTTGACGGTCCAAAAAGTAAAATTTGGAAAGTTGATCATGGACGAATAGAATATCAATTAGAGTTTATTAATTTTAATTAGGGGTTCATTAATTTTTAATTTTTTTATAATCTATTAATTCTTAATTAGTGTTTATTAATCTTTTATTAATCTTCAATTAAAATTTATTAATTCCTAATTAGGGCAACCCCAATTAGAATTTATTAAATATTAATTAATTTAAAAAATATTAATTAATTTAAAAATAAAGAAATCGGAGTGTACCTCATTAGAGTTTATTAATTTTTAATTGGAATTTATTAATTTTCAATTAGAATTTACGAATCTCAATTATAATTTATTATTCCTATTCTTAATTATATTTAAATTAAAAAAGAACTCCTAATTATATTTAGTTAAATTAATGAACTAGAAATTTAAAATAAAAAATTAATTAAAGGGTCCTTTGAATTCCAATTCACTCAAGTAAACTGTACTAGGTTCCATTTTTTTTTTTTTTGTTGCAAACAAGTATTTCAAAGTAATTAAAAGGGAGTTTTCTTTGGAACCGCAGAGAGTGTACTTTCTATTATTATTAGTTTTGTAATAACCAATTGGCCCATTTGGACTACTATAATGGGCCGAATGATTTATAATTGGCCTTTTTTTTATTATTCGGCGCGTGTAGTACACGGGCCTGACTTTTTTAATTTTTTATTTTTTTATTTTTTTCAGTTTTTTTATTCCCTTTTTCCAGTTTTTTTGTTTTTTTTATTTTTTTTCAGTTTTTTTATTCATTTTTTTAAAGAATCAAGCGAGGGGAGTCGAAGGCCTTGGAACAAGCTAAAAGACATTAATGTTGCCACAATTATTATCAATAAATTAAAATCGGAGCCGAAGGCGGAGAAGGAAAAAAAAATTAAAAATCGAATTTAAAAAAAAAATTGAAAATTCAACGGTTGACCAGATTTGATCGGGTCGGGTCAATCCGGATCCGCTCTCATCCCATGAAGTTGGTTGCATGAGATGAGAGTGTGCCTCAAAACGGAAAATGAAACAACTTCCATATTAATTTAGCTAACTCATTATCTACTTACTGCAGTGGTAAAGATTTATTTTTCGGTTCACGAGAAATGTACCTTGCTACATGACAACCTAAGCCGAACCATTTATATTAGTACTACCTCCGTCCCATTATTCTTGTCTCATTTTTTTTGGGTACGGATATTTAGGAAAAGGGTATTTAAAGGGTAAAAAGATAGAAAGTGGTGGAGCCCATAACTTTTTGTGAGAGAAGCATATTTCCTTTTATGGAAACAGGACAAGAATAACGGGACAGCTCAAAAAGGAATACAAGATAAGAATAATGGGACAGAGGGAGTATTAGATTAATAAAATTCAAATTTTAACCTTGTGCGTTCCAATTAATTTTTATTTTTGTGAAACTATAAATTATTGGCAATTTATGTGAATAGCAGTAAAAAAAACTCTAGTCACCAAATGGAATCACACAAAATTGTCTTTAAAATTTTGAATTCGAAATTTAGAAAACTTAGCCCTGCCAATATTTTTTCTGGCTATGGCCGTTGTTGGTCCCAAGACGGATACCTTGGTGTAGAGGGGGGGGGGTGAATACACCAAGGTTTAAAAACTTTTCCAAGTTAAAACTCTTTTCGGAAAGTTGTGTTCGATCCAAATTTGGATGGCGGCTTGATCGACACGGTAGTGTGTGTGTGCGGAATGTGGTGGATTTGAAAAGTCCGTCTGTTGCTTCAAATATATTGCAAAGCTCTGTTTCACTTTTCAGTTAGTCAGTTTATGCAGATTGAAATGTATGCTCATGAAGGTTAGTAACATGCATAAAACAAAGCAATAAATAACAAGAGCATTTTTAACGTGGTTCGGAGTAACCCCTCATACGTCCACGACCAGATTCACTGGTAATTCACAACCACTTGGTTTCCAAGTACCAAGCAACTTCACAACTCTAACCCGCTGTGTTCCAACAGTTTGCGGGCACTGTCAAGCCTACACCTTCAGTTTCCGAGTACTGAAGAACCTAACCACTCGAATTACACGCTTCGAGCAAGCGTACCTTTACCTAACCTTTCTGGGTTTGGGTTTGGGTATGGTTTTCCAACTATGAACGAGTTCTTTACAATGAAGAACAAGGAGTATGATGAACTCGTTCAAACTAGGCTTAAGATATTTATTCTGATCTATTCTGCCTATGACTGAATATGTGAACAACTAAGAACACAGCTGACTGGCTGGGTGTTCTAGAAAGATTTGGCTTTGTAGATCGTTGTTCATTTTTTTTCTGTTTTCTTCTATTTCTTCAGTCGTCTTGCCAGCCTCCTTCTTCAATGGTGGAGGAGAGATATATATAGGTGGAGATTCAGACTAGCCGTTGGAAGAGAGCCGTTTGAATCTTACCTACTCTTGTTGACTTCTGGCCTTTACCTACGAAGTAGGTCTGCATTTGCAGAAGCTATTCATTCTCTGATTTGACTGCGTCAGACAAGATCTTCTGACATCGGGATCTTGTCTTGGAGAAGGTCTTTGTCTTCGAGCTGCTAAGCGTCTCTGCTGTGTCTTCAGCGTCTTGGACTCTGCTGCGTCTCGACTCTGAGCTGTGTCTTAGACCTGTGCTGTATCATCAACCTGAGCTGTGTCTTCAACCTGAGCTGTGTCATTAACCTGAGCTGTGTCTTAGACCTGAGCTGTGTCATCGACACTAAGCTGGGTCTTTTACACTGAGCTGGGTCTTCGACACTGAGCTGGGTTTCCGTCACTGAGCTGGGTCTTGATACTGCAGGATCTTTGACTCTGCTTGGTCTTGCTCTGCTGAGTCTGCTCTGCTGAGTTCTTAAGCTGTCTGCTTAGCTGTGTCTTCTGCTGTCTTCAGCTGTCTTTAGCGAAACTACCTGTAAACTAAGAAACTCTATAAGCTCAAACAGGTGAGCTGAAAAACGCTTAGGCTTGTGCGATCATCTACTCGGTTGGGGTCAGCTGGGTTTTGGTATCCAATCAAAACTCTATTAATTTTCCCAACAATTTCCCCCTTTTTGATGATGCCAAAACCTAACTGAGAAAAACAACCTGTTTCCCCCTAAATGAGAAAGTGGGTTTAAAAGATTTCAGCAGAAGATTAAATTCAGAGTTCAGTGCCTGGACAAAGAGTTATTGTCATCAGGGTGAGCTTGAGAGCAAAACTATTTCAGTTTTATTAATCTATAAAAGATGATTGCATGAGATACAAGATCAACGAACTGAAAATTGACAAAAACAATTTAATCCCAGTTAACTGGGTCTTCATTTTTGCTGCTGCTGCTGATTCTTCATTCTATCTTCTTCCAGCTGCTCATCTGTTCTTAACCTGTATCGGTTAAATATCATCTGCTCCAAATTTCGTATTCTTCTTCGTTGTTTGCCTTGGAAATTTTCCTCCTGATCGCCCATCTGTTTACTTCAGCGATAATCTTTGATTTGTCAGGAAGATGAGTTCCAGGTATCAACGGAGGCTGGATATGATACAGCTGGGGAGCGGTGAGCTGGATCTTCGCGGTATTTGCAGCGTTGAAGAATGCCTTTGCCGTCATCCTGTCTTGATGAAAAAGCTCATTGAGATGCATCATGAAAGCAACATCTGGGGGCGTATTTGGGTAAGCTCCCAGATAATAGAAATCTTCGATGAACTCAAACTTTGTATGTTCCCAGTCGTCGTTTAGCTCTTCTGGGATCCATTCATCTACTCTTCTCCAGTTCATCGGCATCTGAGACTTTTTCTTTGCAGCTCTTATGCTTGCTCTTTTCTTCTGCTGTTTCTTTTCTTCGGCATTTAGCAAACTTTCTTTCTTCTTCTGCTGTTCTTGGAGGCTTTTTCATCTCTTGCTTTTGCTGAGTTACAAAGTTGCAGAGCCAATGAGTATCATTGAACTGTTCTGGCGTGGCTCCGCTAGCTTTGGCAAGAGGGATGATCATTCTGCTCCATTTCCTTCCGTCCAGCTGGTTCCTCTGCATCCAGCTCAGCAACAACTTTTCCTTTGCCCGTCTTTGAAATTTTTCTCTTGTCATTACCTTCCCCCTTTTTGACATTATCAAAAAGAGTGGAGGAGAGGTTGACTACTATCTCATTCAGCTGGGCCAAGGCTTTGTCAATGTCAGCAATCTTTGCTGAGTTGTCTGCTGTGACGAGGTTGAGCTGTGCTGTACTGCTGCTTCCAGTTTTGAACTGATTGTCCAGCTCCTTGTAAAGATTGAACAGCTGGTGGATGTCAGTTCTGTGGGAGAAAGTCTGCTGTTGGAGAGCGTCCAACTGGCTGGATAAATCGATGACGCGGCTTTCCAGCGGAGCTTGGAGGTTTGAGATGATCTCAGGGACTCTCTTCTCTAGATGATTTGAATTATCAATACGTTGAGAAACGAGAGACTGTTTGAGATCTCTGCTGGTGCTTTCCTGCAGATTCTGGGCGAATCTGTGCACGTCATCAATGGACTGTCCATTACATTGGACTTGCCATTCAATAGCTGTGATGCGCAGAAGGGTGTCAACATTTGATTTGAGTCTATCTTGATAAAGGATTTCCTCGACTTGTTTGGCGATCTCGTCCTTCATTGCATCAGAAATCACAGTAGGATCCGTCTGGGTCCCGGATTCGGCTTGGCTGGGTTTTACTGCCTCGATCTCGACCAGTGAGCGAGTGTCATCGGCAATTGGACTCTGTGGGGCAGCTTCGGTTGGCTCAACTGTTGCATCAGTTGGCTCTTCTTCAATCATCATTGCCTCAGCTGTGTCGGCAGGGACAGCTTCATTGGCAGTTTCAACTGGAACGATCCAGCTGAGATTGTGTAGGTAGGAGTTGGCTCGAGAAATAACTTCCTCAGAAGGTGGTACTTCATCCTGTTCAACCTTCTGAATGAGGATCTGGATCAGCTCGTCTTGATGCTCAAAAGCATCCTGAAGACTTCCAAAACCAAATGTCTCCTGCAGAGCTACTTCTTCGGCTTTAAGCTTATCGAAAGTGAAGAACTCCACCATTTCTTCATTTGCGTACCAAGTGGCCATCTTGGTAGCCAAATAAAATTTGAAGTCGCTTACAGCGACTAAAGCAGCAGGGAGCGAGGCAAGAGAAGGATAATGTTGCAGTGCGCTCTTTATTCCTTGGAGTCTGAGGTCCTCGACCCTCGACCCTCATGACTGTGGCAGCACGTGCAACGGCTCTGGGACTGAGGATTTCGATTTCCTCAGAAGAAGAAGTAGGGCTTGATGGTTCAGCTTGGTATTCATCATCCAGCTGCAAAGGAGCGTCAGCTGGATGGGGCTCTTTAGATGAGCTGGGTGCTGAAAGATGGGTGATTTCAGGTACTGAAGAAGTAGGCGAGGATTCTTGGAGAGGTACCTGAGGATGAGGAGGAGATCCAGATGATGTGAGATCAACTGGAGCGGGTTGTGAGGATGCTTGAAGGATTTGGCGAAGTGGAATAGCATCCTCCGGGTCAGGGTGGGGGACCACTATCTGTGGTTCCTCAGCTTCACGTGAAGCAATCACGAACTCCCTTCCTTGATCTGTGCTGGAGGAGGAATCCTGAGCTGTCTCCTCAGCGACTGATCTCCATTTAGTTCCAGCTGGCTTCTCTGCTGTCTCCTCAGCTGGCTTGCTGGCTGCCTTAAATTTGAGCTTCTTTTTGGCAGGTGGAGATCCAGCTGGCTGAGTTTCCTCCGGCTGTTTCCTTTTCCCAGTTTGAGAGGGAGAGGCAGTCTGCTGTTTTGCCTCCTGCATCTTCTTCTTCCCTTCGTGGCCTTTCTTCATCAAGTCAGAGAGCTGACTTTGTTTTTCAAAAAGAACTTTGGACACAGGGAACTCTTCTGTGTCTTTCCACTTGATTTGCCGTCCAGTTGTGTAGTGTTCTATTATGCACGCCGCCTTGGTGCATAAATAGATGGTCTCCCTACAGCTGAACTTGGTGAAGCTGTCATCTTCGAAGTGAATTTTCTTCGACTCCTTCTCCAACTTTCCCATAAAGCAGGAGAACCAATCCATAGGATCATTCCTGAGGATGGCTATCATGGGCTTCAGCTTGGGTATGCTGATCTCTCCTTGAGATCCAGCTATACCTAGAATGCACTTCTGGGTGACATCCAGAAGCAGTCTGAATTTGGGCTTGAGCAGTAGCTTGGACATACTCGCCCTGTAGGGTTCCGGCTTGAACAGCATCTGGTCCAGTTCGGCCTGGATCTCTTCCCTGGAGTAGTTGTCTGGGGAGCGGTCCCCAAGAGTTTTCAATCCGAACAGCTTGTTCAATATCCGGTTGATGTTGATGTCGACGTCCCAGGGAGTTGTATGCCCTGTCTTTTCTTTGAGTTGGAGGGTGATGTTGGAGCGGAGACGTTCTTCTCTGTTCGTCATCTCCATGAAGAACTCTGCTACTTCCCGGCGGAAGATGTTCTTCGGACGCGTCGTCGCCCATTGAAGTAGGCCTGCCTTCTCGATGAGATCCAGCACCTCCTGGAACTCTGAGTTCTTGTAGTTCTTGAGAGTTAAACAACTCTCAAAGTGTAGCTTTGACATGAGGTTCTCTGATTGGTTCGCTCCTGGGTTATCTTCTTTGGTGCCATTGAATATATCTGTATTGAGGAGTTAGAAGAGTACAAGAGAAAAGAGTTTTGCAGAGAGATAAGCAAGAACTTGATTTGCAGAAAAATTTCAGAGATAATTAGTAAATATGGCGATGATTTGCATATCTTTGATATATATATATCAACCGTCTATCTTGATGAACGATTGAGATCTTTAGATTTGAATTCACGATCTGCGGCTGGGAGAGATTTGCGCAACACGTTAAGTGACGTGCGTATGTAGATTGTAGGTCACGCGCGCGTGAGGTAGTCAAAACGTTCTGACTTCTGCCTCGACTTTCCCGAGCTACAGTACCCTGCATGCTTTTCATTAAATGCGATGGGATTCGATTTGCTGGATGGCTTATTGACGAATCCTTCTAAGGAATGTTTGTGAATTTTGAATTTAAATTCAAATAATTTTATCCTTAAATAGCATATTCCTCATGGAAGTAAATGAAAGACTGCAAACCTGTCAGCTGAACTTTGTAGTCAGCTGATACCTCGGCTGTGTTTCTTTATGTTGAGTTACTCCTTCAGTTTAACTATCCAGCTGAGCTTGATTCCCCCTCAGCTGGTTTCCCTTCTTGAACTGAGTTTACGAAACGACTGGGTCTGGATTCTTCCATCTTGATATCCCAAGGGTTTCCAGCTGAGTTTGTTCCCCATCAGCTGGATGAGCTTTTCTTTATCCGGTTTGAGCAGTCCAAGTAATTGTACTCAGCTGAATGACTGGCTGAATCTTCAGTTTTGTATCCAGCTGTCTTTATTTCACAGCTGGTCCTAGTCAGCTAGCTAGGTTTCTTCATTTTCTTCGTCGGTTGATTCAGTAAGATGTTCCAGACATCTTAATCAAGGTGATCATCCTCATCTGAGTCGGATAAGGAGATTTGATCATCATCCATTTCATTCATTTCGAACCCTTTATCCTTTCTTCGTGAGGATGACTCAGCTGGGTTTCTCTTTGGGTAGAGTTGCTTGTCGTGATGAACCTTCACGATCTTCTTGTACCTTTCCTTGCTGTGATCCAGCCTATTGATGCTCCGTACAAGCATGGCAACTTCTTCGTGCAGTTTTTCTTTGCTCATATTTTTGGACTCCATTCTGACTTTTTCAGTCTGAGCTGATTGAGCTGATCTTCTTGACTCTGCACTGAGAGTTGTCTCCTTTGCCTTGGGATTCAGCTTCGTTTCATTTATCCGGCTGGATGATTCTCCACTTGTGATCCCCAGATCAAATTCGTTGCTTTCAAGATGGAGAATAACTTTTCCGTCTCCATGCTGCCAAGATCAGTTCTGCTTTGGTGAACCACCTTGTGTGTACTCCATTCTGAGGAGAGAGCTGCAAGAACTTTCAAGTTCTTATCTCGAACTGTATATTTCCCAGTTCGGATCGTCTCGATCTCGATGACGAGGTTGGAGAATCTGAGCTCCATTTGATCAATGGACTCATAGGGGAGTTGCTTGAAGTTGTCGAACATCTGGCATGCAACTGAGAATTTGTTCTCATGAATTTCCTCTGAGCCTTCACACAGCTTGGCTAGAGTGTCCCACATCCCCTTTGATGAATTAAGAATTAAAATCCAAATTTCATTCTAATCACTTCCAATCATGTTAATTTAAATTGAAATTTCTCAAATCTTAATAAATCAAACCATCAAACATGTTTATAATCATCATATGAGCTCATAGAAATCATCAATTTGATCATAGGATCAAAGGATCAAAAACCCCTAATTTTATTGAAAATTTCGAAAAAAATAGGAAATTAGGTTTAGGTTGGATTCTTCTTAAATTGATGCTAAAAATGGGATTTAGATCACAGATCTAACATAATATTCAAAGATCAAAACATTCATCCTTCTTCATGAAAAATTCGAAAGTTTTGGAAGGAAGAAAGATGGATTTTTCTTGCTAATCTTTGGCTAAGCTCTTGATCAAGTATAGATCTAACCTTCTTGAATGAAATAGATGCTTGATCTTTTAAATTCTTGAGCTTGAATCCTTGATCTTCAATGGAGGTTGTGTGTGTGTGTGATATGTGTGTGTGTTTTGAGAGAGAGTGCCGAGAGAGTGAGTGATGAGAGATGAATGAATGATGTTAGGTAATTACTATCTTCATTCATGCATTAGACAAAAATTACTATTTGTAATAATTACATGTTGGGATAAGATCAAATTAAGGATCTTATCATTAGATTTTATTAGATTTTATTAGATTTTATCATTTAATTTAATTAATACTTAGCATCTAACATGGGATTCCTTTGTACCATCAAATATTCCATGTAGATATTATTAAATTTAAAAATTAAATCAAAGTTTATTAGATAAGCTTAATTTAAAATATCTAGCAATAGTATCTTATTTAAGTAATTAATTAATAAATTCTCTAATTAATCACTTAAATATCATTAAATCGTTAATCAAAATCATCCCGACTTTAAATAATAAATTCTCGAGCTCTATAAATTTTATTAGGGTTTCTTTAACCCTAATTTAAGCTTTCTCGAGAAAAATTCCGGAAATAAAAATCCGGACTAAAAATATCATTGCCGAAGAAATTCTACGATCTCCGGAGAAATCAAATCTTCGAATTAAACACACACTTTTCAAAAAAATCCAAACATATAAGCACACAATCCTAAACACATTCATAATCTTTCTCGGATCATCCGGGACGAGATTAACATCTTAAATTATTTAATTTACTTAATTTCTTTACTTTCGGCAAATTAGGACTGCCGAGATATTTTTATTGTCGGAACTTAATTTCTTTCTAAATTCTCACGGCGCAATTATCTCAGCGATTTTCTAATTAACCTTAGGTACGATTATGAAAAAGCGGGGTATTACATCCTTCCCCCCTAAAAATAAATTTCGTCCCGAAATTTGCTTACCTTGAAGAAAAAACTCGGGATACTTATCTCTCATCTTATTTTCGAGTTCCCATGTCGCTTCCTCTGGCCCGTGATGTCTCCATTTGATCTTGACCTACGCGATCGATTTATTCCTTAGCAGTTGGACCTTTCGATCCAATATCGCTTCCGGTTTCTCCTCATAACTGAGGTCTGGTTCTAAGGCCACTTCTTCTTGACGAATGACATGCTTGGGATCAAACATGTATCGGTGCAACTGGGATACATGAAAAACATTGTGCGAGTTCCCAAAGCTTGGCGGTAAGGCCAACTTATACGCAACTTGACCTATTCTCTCCAAAACTTCATACGGTCCTATGTAGCGGGGTTTTAACTTTCCTTTCACGCCAAATCTGTGAACTCCTCTTGACGGCGAAACCTTTAAGAAAACTTTATCTCCGACTGCGAACTCAAGTTCTGATCTTCGAATATCCGCATAAGATTTTTGGCGGTCTTGCGCTTCTTTAATCCGTTGCTTGATCTGGCGAACGATCTCAATCATCTCTTCAACTGCATCGGGCCCTAATACTTTTCTTTCACCTACTTCGTCCCAAAAGAGCGGGGAACGACATTTTCTTCCATAAAGAGCTTCATAGGGCGCCATGCCGATTGTCATCTGGTAACTGTTGTTGTATGCAAACTCAATGAGAGGCAAAACTTGCTCCCACTGGTCACCTCGATCCAACACAACAGTTCTGAGCATATCTTCTAGAATTTGAATCGTCCTCTCAGATTGACCATCCGTCTGAGGATGAAAAGCGGTGCTGAAATTTAGGTTGGTGCCCAGCTCACTTTGCAGACTTCTCCAGAAACGGGAGATAAACTTAGAATCTCGATCTGACGTAATCGATTTGGGCACACCGTGCAGACACACGATCTCTCGAACATACAGCTGAGCTAACTTGTCCGATCCATACGTTATCGGAATTGGTATGAAATGAGCAGATTTTGTCAATCTGTCCACGATCACCCAAATAGCTGTATTTCCTCTTTTGGATTTAGGTAACTGAGTTACAAAATCCATTGTGATATCATCCCATTTCCACTCCGGGATGTCTAAGGGCTGAAGCTTTCCATAAGGCCGCTGATGTAAAGCTTTGACTTGCTGACAAGCTAAACATCGCTCTACAAATGAAGCTATATCTCGCTTCATTCCTTCCCACCAGAATTTCTGCTTTAAATCTTGATACATCTTGGTGCTACCGGGATGAGCGGTGTACGGCGTTTCATGAGCTTCTCTCATGACTTCAGCTCTCAATTCTTCTTCATCTGGAACACAAAGTCTTTCTCTGAACAAAAGAGCATTATCTCCAGCTTCACAAAACTCTTCGATCTTTCCTTCACGAATTCTGAGTCGCAACTTTTCTAATTTCTCGTCCTTCCTCTGAGCATTTGAAATTCTTGTTCTCAAGTCTGGAGTTATTTCTAGAGCTGCAATTTGTTGCTCTACAGATTGTGGTGGTAAAACCACTTCTATTCTCAACTCTCTAAGACTCTTGATTAGCTCTTCTTCTTGAGTGAGCAGAAATCCTAACTCGGATCTGCTCTTCCTGCTTAAAGCATCGGCTACTACGTTCGCTTTTCCTGGATGATAGGAAATCTTGCAATCGTAATCCTTTACTAGCTCGAGCCATCTTCTTTGCCTCATATTTAGCTCTTTCTGCTCGAAAAAGTATTTGAGGCTCTTGTGATCTGTGAAGATCTCGCACTTGGCTCCAAAAAGGTGATGTCTCCAGATCTTCAGAGCATGCACGACTGCTGCTAACTCTAAATCATGAGTTGGATAATTTTCCTCATGAGGTCTGAGCTGTCGTGACGCATAGGCTATGACTCTTCCATCTTGCATCAGGACACAACCTAGTCCATTCTTCGATGCATCTGAATATACGACATAGTCCTTGCCTACTTCTGGTACTGCCAAGACTGGAGCAGTGGTCAACTTCTTCTTTAGCTCTTGAAAACTTTCTTCACAATCGGGAGACCACTTGAACTTCGATTCCTTTTTGAGTAGTTGGGTCATCGGCATTGCTATTTTGGAGAATCCTTCGATGAATCTCCGATAGTAACCTGCTAGACCCAAGAAACTACGAATCTCATGGGGCGACGCTGGCGACTTCCACTCTTGAACTGCCTGCACCTTTGAATTGTCAACTTTAATTCCTTCGGACGAAA
Source organism: Agastache rugosa (assembly GCA_031470985.1). Lineage (NCBI taxonomy): Eukaryota > Viridiplantae > Streptophyta > Magnoliopsida > Lamiales > Lamiaceae > Agastache > Agastache rugosa. Next base: position 28,972,127 of record CM062606.1, on the reverse strand, counting down.
CAACATGTCCGAGAAAATTCACTTCTTTTAGCCAGAACTCACACTTGCTGAATTTGGCATATAACCTTTCGGATCTTAGCTTTTCTAGGACAATTATGAGATGCTCTTCATGCTCCGATTCGCTCTTTGAATAAACTAGAATGTCGTCAATGAAGACTATGACAAATCTATCCAGAAATTCATGGAAAACTCGATTCATGAGATCCATGAATACTGCTGGAGCATTTGTTAATCCGAACGGCATTACTACAAACTCGTAGTGGCCATATCTTGTTCGGAATGCAGTTTTCGGAATATCTTCTTGCCGAATCTTCAGCTGATGATAGCCAGATTTTAGATCAATCTTTGAGAAAACACTGGCTCCTCTGAGTTGATCAAACAGATCATCTATCCTTGGCAAAGGATACTTGTTCTTCAACGTTAGCTTGTTTAGCTCTCGGTAGTCTATACACATTCTTAGACTACTGTCTTTCTTCTTAACAAACAAGATCGGTGCTCCCCACGGGGAAATACTAGGTCGGATAAAACCAAGGTCAAGCAATTCTTGCAACTGAATCTTCAATTCTTGTAACTCTTTCGGGGCCATTCTATACGGCGCTTTGGATGTTGGAGCTGAACCAGGCTCTAGGTCGATGGTGAACTCCAATTGCCTGTCTGGGGGTAATCCTGGAAAAACTTCAGGAAACACATCCTTGAAATCTGGAACAACAGCTACATCATCAATATTCTTTTCTTGATTTTCATCTTTGTTGAGATAAACCAGATATGCTTGCGCATCTTTTCTTCTCAACAGCCTTTTTGCTTGAATTGCCGAAATAATCGGCATTCTTCTATTGCTTTTCTCTATTCCGAAGAATAGGGTCGGCTCTTTTCCAGGTGGCTGGAAAGAGATCTGTCTTTGCTTGCACCGAATGGTGGCAAAGTTCTCGGTTAACCAATCCATTCCCAAAATGATGTCTACGTCCCACATTCGAATTAGATTTAGGATGTTGGTTGACATCTTAAGGGATCCAAACTCAAATTCCAAATTAGGGCAAACATGCGTAACTGTGGTAGATTTACCTACCGGGGTCGATACTCTTAGGTTCTGGCTAGATTGCTCTACCTTAAGGCCAAGAGTATCTACGCATGTACTTGATATGAAAGAATGCGATGCACCAGTATAAAAAAGAATTATCACAGGTACACCATTTAACTGACCCATACCTGCCAGATTGCCCTGATCCTTGACGTATGGTTTCTGATCGAGAGCGAAAACTCGCTGATACTGCTGCTGTGGTTGCGGCTCTTGCTGCGGTGGCTGCTGCTGCCGCCTTGCCTGCTGCTGCTGCTGCTGAGGGTGGGGCGCTTGGCGCTGGCGCGGATGCAATTGCGGGACTCCTTCAATAGCCTTCAACTGCTGAGGTTGATACTGGCCAGGTCTTCCACCATTAATCCCTTGCTGCTTGTTTGGACACTGATAAGAAAAATGCCCAACTTGCCCACATGCATAGCAGCTGTTACTTCCTGCTCTGCAAATTCCCTGATGCATTTTGCCGCATTTCGGGCATGCAGAAATTCCTTGCTGCCTCTGAAACGAGCTACTCTGACCAATAAAAGGTGGTCTGGGTTTTTCTGGAGTCGAAAGCTGCTGACTCTGCCCTTGCCAGGTCTTCTTGCTGGGTTGGCTTCCAGCATTCCATTTCCTTTTTCCCTTCTGCTGCTGGCCATGGTGCGAAGATTGCGGTCTGACGGCCGCTGGGGCTTGAATCTGATATTGGGGAGGCCGGAGTTTGAACTGGCTTCTCTGGCTGCATAGCCAACTCCATATCCAAGGCTCGATTTAAAGCTTCGGCATAGGTCAAAGCACTCTGACTTGCTAAGACCACTCTTATATCCTGCCTAAGTCCGGCACGGAAAAGCTCGGACATCTTCTCATCGGAATCAACTTTATCGGGGGCAAAACGAGCTAGATCACAAAATTCACGGTCATACTCGGCAATCGTTTTCTTTCCTTGCTTGAGATTGGCGAACTCATTTTCTTTCTGCTTGCGGTAACTTCTTGGTACGTACTTCTCAAAAAGAGCTTCCTTGAACTGCTCCCATGTAAGATTTTCGAGCTGCTCGGGAGTATACGTCTTCTGGCGAGCTTCCCACCAGTAGTCTGCAGATCCTTTCAACTGATAGGACATACATGTGAGACGCTCATGGTCATCACATCGAAGGAACCTAAAGATTCGCTCGAGAGCGCGAATCCATTCTTCTGCTTCTGACGGATTTCCTCTTCCGTCAAAGGTCGGGGGATTTTGTCTAAGAAAGAGTTCTTCGATTCTCCTCTCAGGCGGAGGAGGTGGGGTAGGTTCTCGGTGCTCTTCCTCTTCTACCCGATTTCTTCTTCTAGGAGGCATTCTGATTTAAGAAAAAGAAGGAATCAACAAAAGTAACTTTATTCTTATCGAACATTTCTCTCTGAGCACTTCTTAATTTATTTATTCTTTCGCTTTAAAACAAACGTTCATAAGAAATTTCTTAAATCATATTATACCATAATCACTTTTATAACTTTAATTTAGAATCACGCCACAACGGCACAACTTAACTTTGCAAAATTTCTTCAACCATTCAATCAACTTCATTCAAAGCATAACATCATCACTTTTATAATTTAACCTAATAATTATGCAATAATAAATCATCTTATCTCGCAGCTTACTTATTTAGCAAATACAGAATTAACTAAACTTCCTTCATTACCATAATTTAACCTTAAACTTTTGGCAAAGCAACTTACCTTTTACACTTTAATTTATTTTCCGAAATTTCTTATTCTTTACTTTCTAACTTCATCTCATTGATACACTTTTGCTATTCTTTAATATTCTCAAGGCATTATCTCTTTATACTTAAGCATATTATGAAAGCATCAACTTAATTTAAATGACCGCTTTGGCCATTCTTTTTCATATATATACTTGCACAATTGCCTTTTAGAGGTCTTTTCAAAATATGGGATCTTATCTACAACAAAAGATATCCCTACGTCATCCGTGATGTCCTAACATCACGCAAAAGATAACTACGGTACGGTCTACTATCCGTTACCGAGCTACTAAACCATATTATGCATCATAATCCTTAGTCATATTTATATTATACACATATAAACATAAAGCAACAACAACAGAAGAACGACTCTCTCTACTCGTCGTCCTCTGACGGGTCCTCCTCCTCTGACTCGTCCTCCTTACTCGAACTCTCTGGAACAACCTCGCCCTCGGCCCTCACGTCTCCGTTCAGCAAGAGCGGAATCTCCTTGTCTACATCAGTGTCTGCCATCGGTGGAAAACTAGGCTCAAAACCTAGGTGACTGAACGGAATTCGGCGGAGATCGGACCAACCAACGGTGACCTCGGCTGCGGGGTCGTCTCCGTCACTGTCGTCACTGTCATCTCGACGGGGCCTCGATGAGCTGCCCTCGTCTAAGCGCTGAGGCTCAGGGTGGTAAGAACGGTATAGAGCCTCATGGTCAAAAGAGTCGAAAACTCGAGGGATCTCACTGGGAGGAGAGAAAGGAGCTACTTCCAGCGGAGGTGCTGGGTACAACTCTGAGATAGGAGGAACTGGAACTAGAGCTAAAGTATCTGTCGGTGGTGGGGGTGAAGCAAAACCATCCGACGGTACAGTGGGCTGAGTGGCAAAAGCACTTGGGTCAAAACCAAAATAGGTCGACTGGGGATCAAAGTATACTGACTCGGGTTCAACCTGCGGAATCATAAACGGAATAGGGTCATCCTGAGGTAAAAACTCAGTCAGCTGACCCTCTACAGGGTAGCGAGTGGGTGGAGGGTACGGTCCTGGTGGCGGTGCTGAGTAACACATGTATCGGGAGCTGATCTCGGCGATAAAACCTCGACAGTCGCCGTAGAGGTTGTGATCCCAGTACTGCTCAGTCACAAAACGAGACACGAGTGAAGCTGCCCACTCCTGCCATTCCTCTGGAAGAAGAGGAACTAGACGTATGATGCCCTGAACACGTGAGATCTCTGTCTCGCAGATATCCATCCAGACACGATGGAAACGTGCCAAGAACTCGGCTAAAGTCTCACGGTAACTCATCCTGATATGTTGAAACTTTCTCATCGCATCGTCACGACGAGGCGCTGCCATCTCAATATCGCTTCCCATTGATGGTACCAAGCTCACGTTACTTCCCAAAGACAAACAACTCACTTGCTTGCACAATTGTTCCATCATCACGCTTACGAATGCCATCACAAAACAATCTCATCAGAACCTCAGGCTCGTCACACAAGCCACAAATAAACAGATATAAACATAGATATAAACATGTACATAAACACATCTCAAGATTCCATTCAAACTTAAAACTTTTAAACGTTAGAAAACTTCTAAATACGTACCTGACTTGCCGGATGAGATGAGGTGCTGGACTTTTGTTGTTTAAGACTTAACTAGTCTAGGGATTCAAGTCAAGACTAGACTCAAAAGAAAATTTTAGACTTAGAGCAGACAAGTTGCTCTGATACCACTCTGTCGCAGCCCGACTTAGAGTGAAGATGACTAAGCCGGTGAGTCCCGCGACTTACACAATTTATGATTAACCAAAGGATAAGATAACAACCCAAGTTATCGAATAGGAACCAAAATACACCAAATCATACTTTTCGATCATCAAAACATGCTATCAAATCAAAAAGAATCAATCATAGATCGAACAACGACATCATTATTCAAGAACGACAATTCATGTATTCAAGTTCGATCAACGATCAATGATCAACGATCAACGAGTATGGTCAAGAAGCTACACCATCTCGTTGCAGAATTAAGCATACTGAAATTTAAGGATTTAACAAACTGAAGTCTAAGGTTTAACAAACTGAACCAAGGTTTAGAGAATCTATAACATAAGCAACATAACAAAATAACAGAAGTGAAACAAGTTCAGAGAGTGTTGCAGCGGAAAACATAAGTTTTGGTTACATGTATGAAGACATCTAACCGTGCTCTAACTAAGAAAGATAACTTGAGATATCAACAACAACAAAGCCTGCCCAGCACACTCCATCTCCATCCGAACTAACCTGCACATTTTAGAAATAACATGCAGGGCTGAGTACTTTCGCACTCAGTGAACACATGCCAAAATAATTTAAAAGTTGCTACTTAGAGCTATAGATTGAATACTTGCCATAAAGCATAACACAAGCAAACTTAAAAAAAACGAACCTGTGCATGCCAAAACATTTACTTTCATTATACGAGACTGCAGTCAAAATACTATTCATGTATGTACCAAATCTACTATCACTTAATAGTGTTGAGAAGTAGGCCTCCTTCTCAAACACCTGTAATCGGCCTACCAAAAGGAAGGCGCACGATTACAAACTGTGCACACAGATCCCACCTTGCGTAGGACCGAATTCGTCTTTCCTTGGTAGATGGTAACATACAAAAACACTTTAAAACATTGGCAAGTCAATCAATTTAAAAACATCACATAATCATAATCATATAGTCACATTCGACATTTCTTTAGTTTAGAAAGCCCACATGTTTTGAAGTTGCTGAACTAAACTTTACTTCTCGATTTCCCTTCACTTAATGGTCCCGCTCGGTCCTTCAATTTAAAATTAGGTTTAAACATAAGAGCGAGAAAAGTAAAAATCGAGGAATGAGAGATGCTGCTTCGATACTATGATCTTTCTCGTCTTTCTAGGGTTTTCACTCTACCACTAACACTTAAACTTTTCTATCTTAAATCTTAGCTCTTAATCATTCACTACTCAAAATAACTTCTAAAGACATAAGTAAATATATACTTTACTTCTAACCCTTTCATCTTTTCATTAATATTTATTGACTTATAACTTATATTATTGTCAACAATAATCATATCATCAAGAATATTTCATTTCTTCATATAAGTATCTCATTAACCATTAAGCTCTTTCTTTATTTATTTTAGCACATCAACAATGCTTAAGTTCTTTGATAACATTTAAGCTTAACATTAAAACTTTTGAGTTTACGAAAGAAATAACTGAAAACAAGTTCTTCAAAGATCAGCTGGATAAATCAAGCTGTCTGGAAAATCAAACTAGCTGGAAAAACTGAGTTATCTGTAAAACTGAGCTGGCTGGAAAACTGAGCTGGCTGGAAAAACAGAGCTGGCTGGAAAACTGAGCTGGCTGGAAAATTGAGCTGGCTGGAAAACCGAGCCGGGCCGGAAAACCGAGCCGGCCGGAAAACAGAGCCGGCCGGAAAACCGAGCCGGCCGGAAAACGCAGCCGGCCGGACCAATTGAGTTAATCCAAATTGATCGGTTCAATTGGTAAATCCAAATTGACCGAGTTCAACAGTTAATCCAAATTGACCGGGTCCAAATTGGTGATTCCAAATTGACCGAGTTCAATGAGTTAATCCAAATTGACCGGGTCCAACAGTGATTCCAAATTGATCGAGTTCAATTGAGTTAATCCAAATTGACGGTCCAAATTGGTAATTCCAAATTGATCGAGTTCAAATTCGAGTTAAACCAGGAATTAAACTCTAGAAACTCTCAATTTCAAAACTTTGTATTAAAATTCTGAAAAATTCTACGTCACTTAATTTTTAACGTAGATTCCACTTCTTTCATTATTTTCTTCATTAAAAATCAAATACATGGCTTTATTGTACATATATATTTCGGTCCTTTTGATAAATTAAGAATTAAAATCCAAATTTCATTCTAATCACTTCCAATCATGTTAATTTAAATTGAAATTTCTCAAATCTTAATAAATCAAACCATCAAACATGTTTATAATCATCATATGAGCTCATAGAAATCATCAATTTGATCATAGGATCAAAGGATCAAAAACCCCTAATTTTATTGAAAATTTCGAAAAAAATAGGAAATTAGGTTTAGGTTGGATTCTTCTTAAATTGATGCTAAAAATGGGATTTAGATCACAGATCTAACATAATATTCAAAGATCAAAACATTCATCCTTCTTCATGAAAAATTCGAAAGTTTTGGAAGGAAGAAAGATGGATTTTTCTTGCTAATCTTTGGCTAAGCTCTTGATCAAGTATAGATCTAACCTTCTTGAATGAAATAGATGCTTGATCTTTTAAATTCTTGAGCTTGAATCCTTGATCTTCAATGGAGGTTGTGTGTGTGTGTGATATGTGTGTGTGTTTTGAGAGAGAGTGCCGAGAGAGTGAGTGATGAGAGATGAATGAATGATGTTAGATAATTACTATCTTCATTCATGCATTAGACAAAAATTACTATTTGCAATAATTACATGTTGGGATAAGATCAAATTAAGGATCTTATCATTAGATTTTATTAGATTTTATTAGATTTTATCATTTAATTTAATTAATACTTAGCATCTAACATGGGATTCCTTTGTACCATCAAATATTCCATGTAGATATTATTAAATTTAAAAATTAAATCAAAGTTTATTAGATAAGCTTAATTTAAAATATCAAGCAATAGTATCTTATTTAAGTAATTAATTAATAAATTCTCTAATTAATCACTTAAATATCATTAAATCGTTAATCAAAATCATCCCGACTTTAAATAATAAATTCTCGAGCTCTATAAATTTTATTAGGGTTTCTTTAACCCTAATTTAAGCTTTCTCGAGAAAAATTCCGGAAATAAAAATCTGGACTAAAAATATCATTGCCGAAGAAATTCTACGATCTCCGGAGAAATCAAATCTTCGAATTAAACACACACTTTTCAAATAAAATCCAAACATATAAGCACACAATCCTAAACACATTCATAATCTTTCTCGGATCATCCGGGACGAGATTAACATCTTAAATTATTTAATTTACTTAATTTCTTTACTTTCGGCAAATTAGGACTGCCGAGATATTTTTATTGTCGGAACTTAATTTCTTTCTAAATTCTCACGGCGCAATTATCTCAGCGATTTTCTAATTAACCTTAGGTCCGATTATGAAAAAGCGAGGTATTACAAGTCGTCATCAGAAACAAAGCTCGAATGGTTGCCAAGGGCTACACTCAGCAGGAAGGAATCGACTTCGAAGAATCATTTGCTCCAGTAGCACGATTGGAAGCAATCAGACTCTTTCTCGCCTATGCAGCACATCACAAATTCAAGGTCTATCAAATGGATGTGAAGTGTACATTCTTAAATGGAGAAATCAAAGAAGACGTCTACGTTGAACAACCTCCAGGATTCGAAGTAGAAGGAAATAAAGTCTACAAGCTAAAGAAGGCTCTTTATGGATTGAAGCAAGCACCTCGAGCTTGGTATGACACTCTGTCAAATTTTCTCGTATCCAAAGGATTCAAGAAGGGCTCAGTAGACAGAACTCTCTTTACCATCAAGTCAGGAGAAGACATCCTGGTTGATCAAATCTACGTAGAAGACATCATCTTTGGATCAAGATCAAGCTTCTTATGCCAAAGATTTGGAGAGATGATGTCAGAGAAGTTCCAAATGTCCATGATGGGAGAAATGAGTTTCTTCCTAGGACTTCAAGTCAAGCAATCATCAGAAGGGATTTTCATAAATCAATCCAAATACGTGAAAGACTTGATCGCCAAGTATGGAGTTCAATCTAGAAGAATTGTAAAGATTCCAATGAACACCAACTGGAAGATTGAACCAGGAACTGAAGGGAAGTCAGTTGATTTCAGCAAATACAGAGGGATAATAGGATCCCTGCTGTATCTAACAGCAAGTCGTCCAGACATCTCTTTCGCAGTCGGAGTGTGTGCCAGATTTCAAGTTGATCCAAAGGAAGCACACATGCAAGCAGCCAAGAACATTCTCAAATATCTCAAAGGAACTCAGAATGTTGGGCTGTGGTACCCAGCTGAAGACAATCTACAGCTGACTGGATACTCAGATTCAGACTTCGCTGGAGATCGATTGGACAGAAAATCAACTTCAGGAACTTGTCAGTTCTTAGGAAGTAAGTTGATTTCATGGTTTTCAAAGAAACAAACGTGCGTCGCAACTTCCACGACAGAAGCAGAATATATGGCCGCTGGAAGCTGCTCGCAAATTCTCTGGCTGAAACATCAGCTGGATGACTATGAAGTAAAAACTGGACAGGTTCCAATTTTCTGTGATAGCTCAAGTGCGATTGCCATATCAGAGAATCCAGTACTTCACACAAGATGCAAGCATGTAGACGTACGACATCATTTCATCAGAGATCACGTAGAAAAGAAGGATGTGATTGTTGAGAAAATTCACACAGACATACAAATGGGCCGATATTCTCACAAAACCGCCGATAGAAGCAAGATTCAAAATCTTGTGTGGATTACTTGGACTTCTCAACCCGTACGATGATTCACCCAAATTGAATGGAAGACGGACCAATTGAATAAACGAACCCAGCTGAATGGAAGCAGACCCTGCTGAATGCAAGCAGACATCTGAAATTCAGAATCAACGTCACTGATATCAGCTGAGAAAGAATTCAGCTAAACTAGATGCTGAAAGTGAAGGATTATTCAGCTGAGGGGGAATCAGCTGGAACCACAATGACCCAGCACACCCACTCAACAGAGGTATCAGCTGACTACAATGATCAGCTGAGAGGTTTGCAACAACATTAATTACACCTACTCAATCTGTTTTTCTGTCAACTCACATCTTGTCATATCTAATCAATCTTAATTAAAAGTCTGCAAAGAATTGAATAATGGGAGTTTCGAGGCAAAAGTCAAAACGCCTCAACCGTTCTCTCTCGCGCATTAACTCTCATATTCTAATCAAGAAATTAATATGTCGCGAGAATCACTCCCAGCCGTAGATCTTCTTATCAATAGACAAATCTTGATCGTCCATTCATCAAGAAAACTCTTTAAATATGCTAGAAGATATACGCATCAACCCAAAAAAAAAAAGTTTTTCGGCATTCTTTCTTATTTCCATCAATTGGTATTATTTGTTTCTACTAACAAAAGATGCAGAAGAAGAACGTGGAATCCAGAAAGATATTTCCCGGAGCCGATCAAACTTGAAGAATCTGTCCAAGCTTCAAGATAAGAGTTGCTTAACTCTCAGGAACTTCAAAGAAGAAGGAAGTCCAAAAGAAGGTGAAGCCCCTCGACAGATCCAGGCCAGTGCAGTGAGAGACTGCAAAGCTCAAGAACGTCATTCACCAGGAAGGTGCAGAAAACTTTCTGGGAATGTCAAAGGAAAAAGACCTCCTCAGCCCCACTGTTTCTCTCATCATGAAAGAGAGAACGGGACATACAACTCCCTGGGATGTAAAAATCAACGTCAACAGACCTGGACCAGATGTTGATAAAGCCGGAGTATTCAAGAGCAGTCATGACAAAGCTCTTGCTCCACCACAGGAGGCACAGAAAAAGATGCAGGAGACAAAGCAGAATGCATATATCTCCGTCCCAGCTGGGAATCGGAGACAACTTGAGGAGATAAAATATACTGAAGCACTGTCTTCAAACAGAACACTCAAGTCAAAGGTGCTCAGTCAGTCAGCAGAGAAGCCAGCTGACATTATGAGAGAATTCGTAATCACTCTCCGAGGAGCAGAAGGCCCACAAGCGGTCGTTTCTTACGGTGGAGGAGAAGTTCACGTCCCTGCGTGAACATCATCGTCACCAACACCGCAACGGAGTATTCCAGCTGATCAACCAAGCTTAAACCCCAAGACAGATGGAATACTTCAACCGCCTTCTCCTCAGTTTCCTTCAGCTCCACAGGGACACCAGCTTCGAGATCTTCCGATAAAAGATGCTCAAGTCCCTGCACCAAGCTTAAATAAGAAACATCACCCAGCCAATAATCACCTGCAGCTGGATGATGATGATATGAGCTGAACACAAGCCCTTCAAGTGCTGAATCAGACCTTCTCATTCAATCTAAGAAGTCTGAAGAAGCAAAAGTTGCAAGGAATGAAGTTGTGCCCGACTCAGAAGATGCTATCTCCCGTGCCAACTCATCCCTCCAAGCACTCAGCTGACCGCCCCCACTTGCAATCAGGCCAAGGACGCTGTGTCTGCAATCACAGCTGAGGCTAATGCAACTGAAGAACAGCCAGCTAACACAACAGCTGAGCCACTTAGACTCCAAACCTCGCTGCTCAGAGCTGAAAACCACAGTTTCGCCAAACTAAAATATCGCAACAGCCGATGGTGTATCTCTCCCACCCTGTTTTGATCATACCAAAAAGGGGGAAGTAAGGAAGAAGAGAGACAAGTCAAAGAAGAGGCAAACTGTTGAGCTAGAGGAACCAGCTGGATCAGAATCAGCTGAAGAGACGAGTCAAAAGAAAGAAGCAACGGATGCAGAAGAGAAGACCCAGCCAACTGGGATTGAAGACTGAAGATTTGAAGATTTTTTTTCTCTTCTTTCATTTTCCTGTGTTATAATGTATATTCTTACATTAATAAAACACAAGTTTTTCTGCGTCATAAGTTGTCTCAGTTAGGTTTTGGCATCATCAAAAAGGGGGAAATTGTTGGGAAAATTATAAGGTTTCGATTTGATACCAAAACCCAACTGATTCTCCAACCGAATAGATGATCGCGTCAACCTAAATAGTGTTTTCCAGCTCGCATGTTTGAGCTTTAGATTTTCTAGGCTTACAGGTTAAGGAAGCGGAAGACAGGAGTCGACCCGGTGTGTTCACGGTGTAGTCGACCAGCGAAGAAGACGACGGTCGACCCGTGTGTTTACTGGAGTCAGCTAGCAAAAGACAGCAGGCGTCAACCTTTAGCTGAGTGATCCGGCGAGCTCGATCAAGGCGAAGAGAATTCGAGCCGAGTTCAAAACACAAATGGTCCAATTTGTACAGAACAAAGGGAACTATCTCTGAAGACTTCACTTCAAGAAAGTCCAGCTCTGAATTCAAAAGCCAGCTCTAAAGGCAGAAGATCCCGGAATCAGAGGAAGTCAACCTACCTCGACCAATGAAGGATTGCCAGATCAACATCCTAGACTTCAGGACCTAGGATGTGACACAAATGAAGACAGGTGCAGATTCGCCCAACGGCAGATCTTGTCTTTAAGAAGAGTAGGTAAGATTCAAACGGCTCCTCCAACGGCTAGTCTTGAATCTCTACCTATATTAACCCGTCTTCAACCTCAGGATCAGATACGAAAAACTCTCTACAAGCTTTCATTATCTGAAATCATCATTCTTTCAAAAGCTCTCAAGCAGATCTACATAGATCAAAGAACACTTTATCTTAAAGTGTTTCTAGTTAAGAAACTGCTTAGTTTTTCGTCTGTTCCCTAGGCCAAACTCTTTGTATATCTTAAGCCTAGATTTCGAACGAGTTCATCATACTCTAAAGTTCTTAATTGTAAGAACTCGTTCACAGTTGGAACCCCATACCCAAACCTAAACCCAGAAAGGTTAGGTAAAGGTACGCTTGCTCGAAGTGTGTAATTCAAGTGGTTAGGTTCTTCAGTACCCGGAAACTGAAGGTGTAGGCTTGACAGTGCCCGCAAACTGTTGGAACACAGCTCGGGTTAGAGTTGTGAAGTTGCTTGGTACTTGGAAACCAAGTGGTAGTGGATTACCAGTGAACCTGGTCGTGGACGTAGGAGGTGTTACTCCGAACCACGTAAAAACTCGCGTGCTTCTTACTCTCTCTCTTTACATTCAGTTTTGTACTAACTCTTTCATATCATTGCATATCTGTTCAAAAGCACACACCGCTCTCCAAAGACAATTTGTGTCTCTCGAAAATTGCACAACTTGACTAAGCCGAAAACGTAAAGTTAATCTTTTCAACCGAGTTTTTCTAAGTAAGCGAGCTAAGTTTTCAAACCACCACTTTCCGCACCGCCTGAGTTATTTACCCGGGTGACCCTCCCATTGGATCGATAACTGAGCTCACCAACTCTGTGATTTAACTTGAAAAAGTTTCGAAAAATCTATTTGGTGTATTCACCCCCCCCCTCTACACCAAATACCCAGCTCAGGGACCATCAAACTCAAATTAATGCATAAAGTTAAATATAATATCACTCTTTAATTTTGCTTTAAAATAGAATCGAGCAACTCAAAAGGATTTGTTGTGCCGCACTTAGAAAGTTATAAATGTAAAGTCTATAAATACCAATTTGATATCTAAATGCACATGAAAGATGAATTTGACAAACTTAATATGAATTACGAACAAGTACTGATTTTTTTTGTAATTAAAATTAGAGAAAATGTATGATTATAGCCCTTTCAAGGAAAAAAACACTAATTCTAGCACTACTTTTTAAAATATACTAATTCTAGCACTTTTTGATTTTTTTTATCCCTCATTGATTTATTTATTCATTTCAATTATTTCTATTAAGAAAATGTTATATTCATATATCTTTTATTTAGTTTATTTTTTACCTGTTTCCTTTTATTATTTTTTACCTTTGCAGTAATCGTTTCTTCCTCCCTCAATCTTCTTCGCTATTTCTTCTTCCGCCATGATCAGTTTTTGCCGTCGCCTCTAAAATCGATTCTGCCGCCGCCAATCATGAAATCGTTACTGTAATCGTCATAGCAATCGATTATGCTATTTCATGTAATCGTTACTGTTCCTTCTCATATACCCTCTGTTTTAAATGATAATTTTCTCTCAATTCGTTTTTCATTCATAAACGAATCATGCTCCGATAATCTGACCGTCGTTCAATTGTGATTCAAGGTATGTGTACACCTATATTCTGTTATGAATTACGTCGCATATGAAAATTAAACCGGAACTGTGATGATCAAATCATTAATTTCATTTTTTTTCGTTTAAGTTGGTATTTAAATGACAATTTTCCCTAATTATTTTGGATTGTATTCACTATGTTCGTTTTCCTAAAACATTGTTCATTCCATTTTTTATTTCTGGGAATTCAAAATTTCATATATGTTTATATCTCTGCATGTTGTTTTTTAAGGTTGCCACGAGTTTCTCATTATTTACCTTGTGCTTTACAAACTTTTTAATTTGAATTTATTTTGTAAATATTTTGTGTTTTCACATTGTCATATTGTTGCTTTATTCACACATATTTTTCTGGGAAGGATGAAGTGTTGTAAGAAAAAGTATGGTCCTTTTCAGATGAGTATTACGTCTGTCGTTGTATGTTTTGGAGGTATTTGGTTAAATGGATCTTATGAAGGAGACGACAACAGACTCATTTTAATACCCAGTGATGCAATATCATTTGGCGGATTTTTAGATAAAATTCAAACTATAATTGGTGGTGTGGATCACAAATATTTTACATATTCCATCAATTGTCTGATTATTTCGCCTGTGGATGAGTCTTTGACCGTGAGATTTGACATAATGAATGATTTGGAGTTAAAGTATTCTCTGGATAATGGTGTGCGCAAATTTTTTGTCAATGTATCTCCTGTTGTGTCATGTTTGCCAAGAGAACAACCCAAATTTGTGAATTTACCAAATTCACAGCAATTGGATTGTCATGATGAAAGTGAACCAATTTGCCATAAGATGCCGAAGATAACACACATGGACATTGATATTGATCGGGAGGCATGTTATTCTGAGGATATGTTCAATGATTTTGCAGACGAAGGATTTCATGATGAGGATTCAGTTAGTGTAGATAGTTTGGACAGTGTTGATGATGATACAAATGTTACTTCTCCAATTCGAAATAGTCACTTGATCCCTCCTTTACAAGTTGGTTCTCCACCTCACACGCTCTTAGATAATGGTACTTCAGTATTTGATAAAGAAAACAGTCGACAGTGGGTTGTTCCCGGTGCCTTATACCAAGCTTCATTGTTTGTTAATGAGCAGAATAACAGTCAAGAATACAGTCGTGATTCCTTATCTTTAGGGGCCACCTTTGATAATAAGGACAAACTAATCATGGCTGTTGGGGTTTATCATCTTGTAAACAGAGCCGGGTACTGTGTGCAGTGTTCGAACCAAACTCACTATTATGTTATATGTAACACAGTAAGAAAGGATGTCAATTTCAGATGCGCTCTGTATGTGTCTGTGTCGGTTCATTTTGGCGAGTTACACATTGGAACGCTCCTCATACTTGTCAGATGGATTTAAGAGTACAGTGTCGAAGAAGCCTTTGTTCCAAGGTTATTGGTGCTTACTTTGCAAGGAAATTGAAGACTAATGGTTTTATTTTGAGGCCTAAAGACATGATTTCTGAATTGCGTACTGAATTTGGATTTCAGGTTAAAATGGTTCATTATTATAGTGTTTTGTTTTGTCACATTATATTTCATGAGATTTCACACATTTTATTTTGAGAAACAGTTTCATCTAATCTACTCTCCATGTTCATATTTTTTCAGATTAAGTATCCACTCGTTTTGGCTGGTCGGAATCGTGCTATAGATTTGATTTATGGTGATTCAGACGAGTCATTCGAACTTCTTCCGTCGTATTTGCATATGGTTAAACTATGTAATCCAGGCTCTTGCGTTGATGTGAAGACCGATAATGACGACGTGTTTGAGTATGCTTTCATGGCACTTGGTGCATCTATTAATGGTTTCCTATCTTCATGTCGGCCAGTTATTGTTGTAGATGGGACACATTTGAAAGGTAAATACAAGGGTGTTTTGTTTGTTGCTGCATCACTAGATGGAAACGAACAAATATATCCCTTAGCTTTTGGTATAGGCGATAAGGAGAATGATAAATCTTGGATTTGGTTCTTCACACAGTTAAAAACCACTTTTGGCTGCCCTAGGGACTTGATTTTCATATCTGACCAACACGTCAGCATTAGTAAGGCGATTCAAATTGTTTATCTTGGGACTCCTCATGGTCTTTGTGCTGTATATCTACAGAAGAATCTTGCCAAATTTGGAAAGAATGTCGTAGCTATTTTAAACAAAGCAGCATATTGTCATAGAAAGGATTTGTTGGAAAAGCATATGAAGGATCTAGAGGCATCAAAACCATGTGCATTCGGTAGATTGAGTGACCTTGATCCGAGTACTTGGTCTCATAGTTATTGTCCAGTTAGGCGTTAAAATTTTATAACATCCAACTGTGCTGAATCCTTCATTAACTGCCTACGTTGGGCTATGAGGTTGCCTGTATGTACTTTATTAGAGTGCGTACGCACGTTGATTGGTCTTTGGTTTGTGGAGAGGCGTGACAAAGCAAATGCAAGGGATCAGGAATTAACCAAAAAAGTGTCTGACATTTTGGATCTTTCCATTCAAGAAGGTCAAACTTTTGAGGTTGAGGCAATTAATTCTTCAAAGTTTAGTGTCAAACAAGGTTTGAGAGTTTTTATTGTGGATCTTGCGATTAATTGTTGTTCGTGCAGAGAGTTTGACCTCGATCTCATCCCATGTTCTCATGCAGCAGCAGCTATATGGTAAACTTTTAAAAATTTCAATTTTGATATTGTTCTCATTATCTCACATGTGAAATACCATTGTAATTTTCGTGACATTATATTGCTTTTAATTCTTCTTACATGTTGTACAGCAAGGCGAATCAGAGTCCCATGTCGTTCGTATCTAGCTACTACAAAATGGAGACCTTACGAGAAATATACTGCGGCGACATAAACCCGATACCACCTAATGATGAGTGGATTATTCCTGAAAACGTTAAGTCAAGAATTGTTCGCGTTCCAGTAAATCCAACACAAGCTGATCGTCCCAGAACTAACAGAATACCATCATCTGTTGAGTCGTCATCCACCTCAAGAGGTCGAGTGTGCGCACGATGCAAACAGAAAGGTCATTATAGTTCCACTTGTAGTGCTGAACTCTCAATTCATTCAGTTGAACAAGTCCAAGATGAACCTCTTACTGCTCGTCGCTCCAGAAGTTGTAGCATTTGTCGCCAGAATAGGCATAAGAAGAAGAAATGTACGTCGGGTGTGAATCACGGTGTTTGACTGCCACGTGCTAGTAGCTGTTATGTTTTAATTCATTTTTAGACTGTGTAATTGTTTTTATTCTTAATTTTTTCTTGAATAATAATTACTTATGCTTACTTTGGAAAAAAGTAAGAAAGGCTAATTCCGTTACAAATATGTTGCATCTATTTATTTTATCCTTTTTAGCTCCAAAAATATTTGACAAATCACAAACGCGTTGAATTCCAATCCTTATTTATATGAAGTCACATGTTTGTATGCACTAATCAGAATTCTGACAATTAAATATAAAGTTGGAAAATAATCGTTCTTCACAAATAGCATTTCCTTAATGAACAAATAAGATAGGTTATGTTATGTTTCAAGTTACTTTTTGTGTGAATTTCCACATATTAATGAATGTATTCACATATAAAAAAATGTGTTTCACATTTCCGAATATGGGAATTCACATGATTCTTTTTTTTCAATATTTTTCTTCAACAAACTAAATCACTCATCATGGGGACAAATAACATACAAGAGTAGCAAATGAAATAACATTCATTTTTCAATAAACCATTAAAAAACTGCAATGTGAGTAGTTTACATATAACATTCATTCCAAAATGTTCATACAAATATGGAGATATATTCAAGCTGGTATGTTGTACTCAAAAATAGATTTTGCAATGCGTTTCTTGTAAGCAGCAACATCTTTGTGTAGGAATGAGGATGGAAATTTGTTTGTGATGATTGCCTCCACCAGTCTCAGCGCATATGCTCCAGAAGAATTGTTTGACTTGTTCTTAATCTGTATCTCTTCTTGAGGAACGTATCCAATATCCCACTGTTTTTTTTGCTCCAACTTCGGGTGTGCATCATAAAAACCTGAATACAGTAGACCTTGTGGCAGAATCCGTTGCAAAGGCAATAGGGGCTGTAGTTCACACTCCATATCTTCTTCTGTATATTCCCATAATTTAGGATCATATACCATTATGTAATTCCTTGTGAGACAAAGCTCACAAGTGAACCATCCAGCAGTCCCCTTGTCTACTAGAACAACCTACCAGTACAAGTTTAAATTAAGTAAATTTCGCAAAAGATAATATGTGATTTCATTGAATAATTTATGTAAATAAAAGTTGATATGCACATACCGAGTCATAATTCCACCATTTCTTCAGTTTTTCCAATCCCCAATTTGGCAATGTCCCATCAGTAAATCTAGCGAGCTCATACAAATCTTCTTTTGTAATATTCTCACCTTTAGTTGGGTCTACTTGCGAACAATCTTCAGAACTGTGGTAATGAACCCAGACTTCATGCACCTTATCCTATCACGCAAATTAACCATAATTCAATTACATTAAAATTAATTTGTAAAAAAAAAAATACACTTACCATAAAGGCAGTTGATGTTAATCCGATACGATGGTTAACATCATGTAATTCTGCTAGTTCTGGAAAACTGTGAAGACATGATAAGTAAGAATTCATATGGCCCGTAGTTAAATTAGTATTTGAATTCTCAATATCCTTGAACCAGCTCGCACCGACGAGTCCAGCAAGTCCCATGTCCCTCCTGTAAAATTTCGGGAAAAATTGATAATATTCACGTATTAAATTTTGTGAATTCCCATGATAATATATGTGCTTCCACTAAATGCATAACATTCATTAAATACTTACATTGTTTTTGATCTTTTGAACTTTATGTAGTCTCCACCACGATCAACACCTGGAGTGTATGGACTTCGACAAACCGCTGAAGGTTTCCTATTCCTTACAAAAGACCAACACAGTTTCTCTGGCCTTTCTTTCGACACTTGCTTTTGATCTTGCTTCTGCTTTTTCAGAGTTTGGTCATGCTGACCATGTTGAAGAACGACTTCATTTTGTGGGCGCTTACCCATACGTATTTCATCATTCCTAGCTTTGGTTCGGACCTCTTGGGTAACCTTCCTAGCTGATTCTTCTGCTTCATTTGCAAAATCAGGGTTATCATAGTCATCATCCGGCCGTGGTGTTGTAAACCCCGCTTGTTTGTCATCCTAATTATCAATCATAAAGTAGTCAGACCTAAACATTTAATCTTTCAATATTACATATGATTTGCATTTCACCCTTTTCCTGTGTTTTTTAGTAATCAAAGTTACTGAATCAATCACTTGCTGTAAAAATTCTGGATTTTCGTCATGGTCTGCTAGAGCTCGGACATTGTCTGGTGTAGAAACATCACCAACTTTTGCTTCTTCACGCTGTCACCAACACATTCAGTAAATTTCTAATTACGATATGTTTTACAATGCTAAAAAATTTGATAAATAACAAATTGTAATTTGTGCATTACATAAAATAAGGAGGTTAACCTTATCTTCTTCTCCCTGATGTTCTTTATTCATATTATCCCCGAGTTTTTCAGAAATTGTGTTATTCAATGATTTCTCAACAACCTCCTGTTTATCACAAGATTGAGAAGGATACCTTGTAAGGAACCAATATGTTGAGAAATCCCTAAATATAATTTCCTCATACAGAAAACGATATCATATACCTGAACCTCGCGTGCGTTTGTAAAATAAGTAACTTGTCATAAAGCATAATTCACGCTGAAATTTATGGGAAATCACATACATAAATATGTGAATTCAACCATAACAGCTCACAATCATTTTTGAGAATTCAATAATAATCTAATGAAACATTCGAATCACATCTCAAGCAAAGCAACAGACTTTACATCTCAAACACACAATACTTGACCTTTCTTAATAGCTATGCTCTGGAATAGCATGTGATTTTCTCGTGAAATAATCAACAATTCACAAAAAAACATTATGGGAATTCACCTAAACAAACATGAGAATATAACCTCAAGAGCACATCAATATTATTGGGAATTCACATACATATTCTAGTGTCTGTATACTTATTTTTCCATTTATTTTTGTGTTAATTCACAAACATAATATATCGTGAATTCCTGATCATAAAGGAAATGCAAGCCTATACCTGATCCTCGCGTGCGTTTGTGAAATCATTTGGTTGCTCACAATCCTCTGCACGAACTGTGGAAGGAAGAGGTGACTGAGCAGCAGAACGAGCATGATACAGAGGTGTGGACTGATCAGAAGGATTTAAATTGGTTTGGGTAACGTTTGGGCGCTGCAAACAAATACAAAGAAATAATTAATTTATAATCAATATGTATACGAAACATTACCTATTTTATACATAATAGAAATAATCTGAAATTATGCAATACCTGATGCGAAGAGCGATATTCTAAGAATTCTGCATAGTAAGTAAACATTGACCTATATCTCTCCTCCAAAATACTTGCAGTTCGCATAGCAATCTTCTCAATACTGTAATCATCCAACCGTATTTCTGTAGACGTTTGACCCATATTATCAGTTGTTGTACCCCTTTCTTCATGAACTGTCTCCGTTGTTTCATCTTCATCATATTTATTTTGCTCACTTTCACTTTCATCTTCTTGCTCTGACACAACGACAACTAACTTTGGAAAGGTCAATGCGAATGAACCATCGCCCTCTTCCATTGATTCCCAATAAATTGTTTCCTTTTCTTCATCGGTCGGTTGCAATATTTCCTCAATCTATGCGTAAGTTTAATTTTTAAAAACAAAATTAGGATGTCCAACTACATTATTATGATAAAGCAAACTATTCATATTGTGAATTCAAAATTAATTGCTCAAATTACGAAGATTTTACACGACAACAAAATCCTAATTGACTCTTTAAATTTTGAAAAATAACATAAAGCTAAGCTTGAACATAAGAAATAAGCTATTACATCATATATCACCTTTTGGTAAATAACATAAAATTTGTTTCACACACTACAATATTAATTAAAAAAAAGTGGGATTCCTTTTAAATTTAAATTACCTGACTCATGCTTTCTAACGCATTACACAGCCCATAGGAGTAATGAAATCTAAACATACGGGGGATATCTGTCTCATCGATTACGCCTGACTCCTTACCAATGTCGGGAAAAGCACAAAAAATCCATCCCTACAACAAAATGTTAACATAAGTTACAGAAAGATGTATGAGAAAAAAAACGCAGGTTAAATAAAGATAAGGTCCTTACGAGAAAGGCTGTGATAAAACCATAAATATGGTATGATCATTTTTTCCCTTCTGGCACATATATTGTTTTGACTGAGTTCAGTTGATGGATGAGGTGTTGGTACGCGTAACTACCCCAAGGGAATGATTCCCACGCATCCTCATCCTCAACTAAAATCAATAACCAATTAAGTACTTTATGTGTCGGTGGGACTGCTAATAGAACATTGTACACAAACAATATCTTTGCCACCTTAACATAGTCCTCCCCTTCATTTCCGAAATTCCCATCTACGAAATCAATTAGTAAATCATTGTGGCTAATTGATTTGTTCCCGTAATGGGTCGTGTAACAGGAGTCTCTTGAAACTCGAATATTTTTTTGAAATGGATCAAATGTGGAAGGTCCAAATTTCAGACCTGTGACCAGAGCAAACTCCGTTCTCCTGAATTTTACAATCTTCTCTTTAAAGTAGAAGCACAACTCTGTTGTCGTGTAGTCTTCATCCCTCAAATATTCTATTTGGTACGACATGATCTCATGTACAGTACTCATACTTTTACCTAATTTACCTTTCAGCCCGTAGTATTTTCCAAAGCAACAATTCTCAAACCTGTTCATTGTCTTGGCCCCATACTTGGTTAAAGTAGCTCTGATTGTTTGTAGGATCTCTTCCTTGCAATATTGATTCACTTTACAAGATGTTCCTTGATTTTGTGGCCGTTTTGTGGCGACCCGCGACCCGGGCCTATGCGGATCCGTCCGAGCCGCCACAGCGGGGGTAGTGGGGTGAAACCATAATGATCATAACATGAGTGAGGACAGAACTTAATCATAAGAATAACTGAACGGTAACTGTTTAGATAAAAGAGTTGAGGTGGGTAAATCATTAAATCAATATTTGCCCTAGCATAACATAACTTGGGGTCGATGTATGAGAACACCGGTCCCGCACTGCGGAAGCGTCTTAAAAGATAACCGTCTAAGAAATAGACAATAGAACATAGTGAGGTAACTTGAGTTCAAGGTCTTAAGCCTTAATTGGAATGGCACAAGGGTCATAAAGACCAACAATACATAGAAGGGAAAACAGGATGACGCTAAGTGAGACCGTCACCCGTGAGTTATTGGATAACATGGACACCCCATCCTCCATCACCACGTCGTTCAACCTGCATTAGGGAAAACAATGTAGGGGGCTGAGTACAAAAGCACTCAGTGGATTCCGTGCCCCTCTTTGAAAACGTTTTATAAAGACATAGCATGCTTCAATTCTTATGGGAGGGCCACTTTAGTAAAAACACCCTTCACATAAGCAAAACAATTTAAAGTAAACATATATGTGCTAGCACCAAAACTTCTCACATTCTTGGGTTACCCTCCCGGTTCAAATAGAGGGGAGCCACTCCCTCCATCCGAACCGTCATAGCTTCCATGTGTACACTACCTTGGCTTGTACGGAGCCCAAGGCTGATCGTAATTAATTGGCAAAGCCAATTTTATAACATAACTCGGTAAACCTCAAGCAATTGAGCATAAAACATTTTAAGCATGCATATCACATTTTGAAAGCGTTGGGTTTAATAACCCTAAAGTTACCTCCGTGGAAATTTGTAATCCCACAATTAAAAATAGAAACCCACCTCGAATCCGGTATATTGATATCGTCCTCGAGGTACTTTTAACAGTTGCTTGGTCCTACAAGAGTCGTCTTTAAACGCTTAGGTTCATACGTTCATAGTCATCTAAGGCCTTAGCACCTTAGGTCAAGCTTATTCCCGTTTCTTACGTCATACAATCTTGTCGAGGCATCGCCTCTTAGTTAATTATTAACAGGGGATAAGATCATATGATCATGTCATGCATCTGAGTGCTATCATGCTTTCGTATCATGTCATGTCATGCTACAAAGGTCATGCTTCATGCTTGTCATGCATATCATGTCATACTTATCATACATATCATGTCATACTTGTACATGCATTCATAAACGATCGCATGCTTCATATCATGCTCACTATACTTCATCACTTTGGGAATCTCTCACAATTATAAATCACATTTATAATTAAACACATAAGACAAACAAGCATAAAGTTCTTGCATAAATAATTAAATAATTTAGGACAATTATTTAATTAACTTAGACCATGATAATTAAATAAATAAAGGATTAATTAATTAATTAATTAATTAAGGACATATAATTAATTAATTAAGAATTAATTAATCATTAACTAATATTTAATTATCCAATTAAGGACATGTAATTAATTAATTAAGAATTAATTAATTATCATTAAAGAATATTTAATTAACCATTAAGGAATAATTAATTAATTAAGAATATTTAATTAATTAATTAATTAATAATTAATAATTAATTTCTAATTAATTAATCAATTAATAATCATTATTAAATAAATAAATATTATTTATTTAATTTAAGAATTTCAATTTATAATTAAAGAATATAAATTTAATTAATTATTAAAGTTTAATTAATTTAAATCACACTTGATTAATTATTTTAATTAATCGGGCTTATAAGACCTTAACAATTAGTCATATAACATTTACAACTTATGGGTCCAAACAACATATCATACATGACTACTTATGTTGGGCTTTTTAGATCATACTAGTTTAACTAATGGGCTAGGCCCACTTATAAGTGACTAAGCCCAAACCATACATTAGTGATTTCTTTCCTAAGCCCAACATACATAACATAGTCCAATAATCCAATTGGACCCATAATTATTCCTTAGGGCTCATGGCCCATTTTAATTAATTAAATGACCCATTTAATTAATTAACAATTATCATGATAACATATATATTACTATTATGATTAAAATTAATATACTTACTATGGTTAGTTTAGGCATTAAAATTAAGATACTTATTTTAGTTTAATAAAATTAATTAAGCCATTCTTTATAACTTACTATTCAGCCCATAACTTCTTTAATTCAACGAAAAATAGCAAACGATCTTCGAACGAGTTGCCCTTTTAACACAACCCTTAATACTGACCTAATTTGCATATTCAAGCATTAAAACACATTTTCCTCAATCATAAGTGCATCAAAAACGAGCACAAAGGACAGAACATAAACTGTCCAGTTTTCCAGAAAATCTTTGCACAAAGGTCAGACAAATAAATTCACTACTGACACACCACACGTCCGATTTTCGAGTTCTTTATGGTTATCAAAAGCTTAGGATGTCTACTTCATATTTCCAGAAGACCATTTTTATTGAATCCCAATAACTAAGGAGTTATACACGAAGTTTTGGAAACTGCTCAGATTAGGGTTCCAAAAACAGGACAGGGGACAAATCTGACCATTAAAGGATTTTGGTCTGATGAAAAAATTCTGGATTTTGGATATGTTATAGGGAACATATAGATATAAAACATACTAAAATTTCATAGCAATCGGAGTTCATTTGGTATGGTTGTTACCGGCTGGGGTGTGATGGTTTTTCACAATAACAATCTGGAAATTAGCAACTCTCATGGATCTATCATTTCCACATATCATGCTTCACAAAACAGCCTTCCATAGATCTACTCATATATCATGCTTATCATTCATATTAAACAATATCTCATCATGCTTTCATATCAAAATACTTAAATCATTCAAGCAAACTCATAGTTCTTCAAGAACTAATATATAGCCATAGATCTTCATGCTTAACCATAGATCTTCATACTTAGCCATAGAAATCATGTAATTTCATCCATATCATGCTCATAACTTATATATCTTCATATCATGTGGATCCTAAAAGAAATCTAAGAGTTAAAGCAAAAGAATGGAGTTAAACTTGATACCTAACCCTTCTTCTCTCTCTAACTCTCTCGGTTCTCTCTCTCCTCTCTCGATCTCCTCTCTCTCACTTCCCAGCTGCCGCCCTTCTTCTTTTTCCACCTTCTTGGAGCTTGGTTGGTCGTGGTGGTGGTGGAAAACGGTGGTGAAGGTGGCGGTGGAAGGGGGAGTTGTGGTGGTGGTGTTTGAGAGCTCTAATGGAGGTTGTGGAAGATGAAATGAAGTTGTGGTGTGAGTGAGAGATGGCTGCCGATTTGGGAGGGATTTGGGGGTGTGCAATGATGGTTACTTGTATAGTACTTTGTGTAGGTAAGATAAGCAAAGCCATGGATTGGCCAAGAGGAGAGGTGGAGGATTTTAGGTAATCATGGAGATTTGGATGAAATCAATCCATATCTCACTCTCTCTCACTCTCTTCCCCATTGGTCACTCTCCATTTCTCTCATAATTCCACTAGTTTAAATCATCTAAATAGAATAAAACCTATGATACTAGTGTTGGATTAATTAGCTAACAAGATCTTAACTAAATCTTAGCTAGTTAGTAGGCCATCACTAACCTACACATACATACATACATACATACTTATACGTATCGTCTAATTCGTACCATTTATCTGGGTATTAACCCCTTTGATCGAACATAAATTAATTACCAATAAATCGAACTAAGAAATCAATTAGCAAAAATATGTCATACTTGAATTAAATAAACAAGCACATATGTAATTCACAATTAGACATATAATGTGTCATGCTCATGCTCGTGCAAAACGTGATGATCAAACGAGTTAAAATCCCTGTCTTAAACTCGAGATCATTTAAGTCTTACGCATAAAGTCTTCATCTTCTCTAAAGAAAGACGTTTTTATATTTTTAACTTTCGGGAATAAGTGACCGTCCTATTATTCGCACTAATTTTTATTCGGTTCTATTATTCTTAGAACGAAATTTTTAGGCCTGAATTTTTGGGGTTCTACACGTTTGTACCTCCAACCATCCTATGAATTTATAAAACAAAATTAAAGGTTACAATATTAGTCAAAGGAATCATTTTTACTATTAATGTAAACACTGTAGCACATATTGTTTCTTAAACTTACCGGAGGGTTGTTGGACATGTCCAAGTTTGTTTCAAAACTTCTATTTCCTTGTTCAAGATTTACATCCTGTTGAAAATTATATTTTTAATGAACCACAATTCACAAATAAACATTATAAGAAATCACATAATCATATATGAGAATACATCCTCAACATACCATCAGAAATTATGGGAATGCACATGCATACTTTTGAGAACAGAACCTCTAGTGCACAACAACCATGTCAAATGAACCACAATTCACAAAAACCATTCCAAGAATTCACAAAATCATACATGAGAATACATCCTCAACAACCCATCAGAAATTATGTGAATTCACATTCATTTTTGTTGATAACAGAAACTCTACTGCACAACAACCATGTCAAATGAAAGATTTGATCGACAACCTCACCATCACATCAGAGATTTTGGGAATTCACATGCATAAACATGCGAATACAACTTCAACAGCACAACATAAACTTTGGGAATTCACACATACATTTTTTGGAAATCTATACAGCACAACAACCATGTCAAATGAACCACAATTCACAAAGAATATCATTATACGAATTCACATAATAATGCATGAGAATACAGACTTCAACAGCCCATCATAATTTATGGATATTCAGATTCATAAACATGGGAACACATCATCTACTTCACAACAACCATGTCAAATGAACCACAATTCACAACAATCATTCTATGAATTCACAAAATCATACATGAGACTACATCCTCAACAACCCATCAAAATTTATAGGAATTCAAATGCATGATTTTGAGAACAGAACCTCTGCACAACAACCATGTCAAATGAACCACAATTCACAAAAATCATCCTACGAATTCTCAAAATCAAACATGAGAATACATCCTCAACAGCCCATCAGAAATTATGGGAATTCAGATTCATAAACATGGGAATACGACCACAACAGCACAACATAATCTTTGAGAATTCACATATATATTCTTGAGTCTGTAGATTTATTTTCCCATTTATTTGTTCTATCCCAAAGATATACGTTTGAAGGAAGTTTCTCAATCCACATATTCTTTTTTGTAAAACAATATATAGCTAAATCATTGGACAAAATCATTTGAACCAAAAAATACCCGCCCAACTGCATACTCCAAGCCAAACTCATGAACATCCAAAGCGAAGCTACAGACTCTGATTATTGGAAAATAGCAATTTCAAAAAAATGAAAACAAATTAAAGACTAACCGAAGTTGAATCTGTCATGTTTTTCAAAGTTGACGGCCTGGAAGGAGCTTGAGATCGACAATGGCGCCGGCGAATATGGTTGACGGCGGCTGACTCTATGGCTGAACGGAGCCGGCTTGGCTTCGATTTGGGAGAGAAAATGGCGCCGGCGAAGATGCACATGCTCTGACGGTAAAGGCGATTTATATCTCGACGGCGGCGGCTATTATGGTCGACGACGACGGCGGCAATGACTACTGTTGACGACGCCTGACTCTGTGGATTCACGGCGGCGGCTAGGGTTTCTTCGTTGTAGAGACGATTTTGGGAGAGGAGAGAGAGGCGGTGAAGATCGAGACTGTTGCGGCGCGGCGGAGACTGTTGCTCGACGGCGGCTACGGTACGGCGGTGGACACCATGGCTTCACGGTGGAGTTGAGGATTTTCCTAAGGAACGATGATTGTTGGAGAATGAAATAAAAATTGACTGGCCGTAGAAAGTAAAAAATGAAAACCGAAATCATCTATTTTAGCGTGTTTATCGTAATTTAATTTTTAAGCATTTTTTCAATAAAAATAAATCTGATAACTGATATGAAAAAAGGAGGGGTAAAAATGTACAAAAGTGTTAGAATTTGTATATTTTAAAAAGTAGTGCTAGAATTAAAATTTTTAATCTAAAAAGTGCTAAAATCTCATTTCTCCCTTAAAATTAACTACCATTTTCGTAGACGATTTATTTAATGCATCAAATGTTTATTAAAAAATTAATTTTTAATGCTTTATTAACTTAGGATGTTACAAGTACAATCGTATACAGGACTATAGATTTGTTGGAAATTAATGTTGATGTGCTTAGTAAACCATAGTTTATTATAGTATTTTGATTTGAATTTAATGGAAATAAATTATTGATTTGGAATCGTTTCGAGTTGAATAATTTAGTATATTTATTTATTCAAATCCATTGTAGGATAAATGAACAATTAAAACACAAAGATTGGTTATTTGAACTTGAATGTGAAATAGAGAAGTACTCCCCTGTTGGGAAAATTCAAAGTTTTGATTTGATACCAAAACCCAATTGATCTCCAACCTAGTAGATGAATGCGCAAACCTAAGTTATATTTTCCAGCTCGCCTGTTTGAGCTTTAGATTTTCTAACTTTACAGATAAGGAAGCTGAAGACAACATAAGACCCAGCTGAGTAATCAGCTGGACCCAAAGTCAGCTGAAAGATTTTCCAGCTGAACAGAGTTTAAGACTGAGCTGAGTCAGACTTACTCTATCAAGCAAAGAAGATTGGATCCAGCCAAGGAGATCTAACGGAGGAGAGTAAATCGAGCTGACTCAAGTCTAAGAGATTCAACTGAAAGATTCGGCTGAGCAGACAAAAGGCAACTAACTCTGAATACATCACTTCAAGTCAGATTACACAATCCAGCTCTAAATTCAAAAACCAGCTCCAAAGGCAGAGATCATGGTGTCAGAGAATGTCAATATACCTCGACCAATGAGGGATCGACATCTCAACATCCTAGAAAGGGAACCTAGGATTTGACACAATGATGAAGACAGGTGAAGATATGCTCAACGGCAGATCGACAGATCAGAGAGTAGGTGAGATTCAAACGGCTCTTCCAACGGCTAGTTTTGAATCTCTACCTATAAATACCAGTCTTCAACCTCAGAATCAAATACGAAAAACTCTCTACAAGCTTTCAACATCTCTGAATCTCTCAAGCATTAAAAAGCTCTCAAGCAGTTCTCAAATCCTTTGAAGAACACTTAATCTTCAAGTGTTACCTTTCTAGAAACTGCTTTAGTTTTTCATCTGATCCCTAGGCAGAAATCATACTAAATCCAAAGCCTAGTTCTGAACGAGTTCATCTCCCAAAGTTCTTCATTGTAAGAACTCATTCAAAGTTGGAAACCCAAACCCAAACCCTTCTTTACCCAGAAAAGGTTAGGTTAAGGTTACGCCGTCTCGAAGCGCGAAATTCGAGTGTTTAAGGTTTTTTCAGTACCCAGAAACTGAAAGGATACAGGCTTCTACAGTGCCCGTAAACTGTTAAAACACACCTCAAGTTAGAGCTGCGAAGTTGCTTGGTACTCGTAAACCAAGTGGAAATCCTTAGTGGATTTACCAGTTAAATCTGGTCGTAGACGTAGGAGTTATTTCTCCGAACCACGTTACATTTCGAGTTCTTTATTGCTTTCTTTATTCTTTGCATTTTATCTCTTTAAAGAACTAATCGCATTAACACAGCACAAGTTTTCAAGCCCAAAATTCTCTGGCTGAGTGACCCAGCCAGCTGCATTATTTTTCAAAGCTGCTCAACTGAACTTAACTGAAAACTGAAACTAAGTTTTTCTGAATTCTTGTAAAGGGAACGAGCTAAGTTTTTCAAACCACCACATTCCGTACCACCAGCTGAGTCATCAGTTCAGCTGACCATCTTTCTTAGAAGTCAGCAGGATTCATAACTGAGCTCTCACTCAACTAAGTCTTAATCTGCAAAAGTTTTCAAAAATCCCTCTTCGGTGTATTCACCCCCCCTCTACACCGAAAACCTCATTCCGGGACCATCAATTGGTATCAGAGCGGTGGTTCAAAAGACCGATGTTTCTGAATCAAGAGATTTGTCTTGAAACTCTCTCTCAGTGGTCAACCGAACAGATCCGTTCTTAGAAAAACTCATCCTAGTGCATTCTGTACATTTCACCATGAATTCTTATCTTAACAGAAATCTTCCCACCTTCTCGGTTGATGATTATGCAATCTGAAAATCCAGATTAAAGAGCTTCCTATGTGCGCATCATGATATGATGTGGGACATCATCACAGACGGACCCATCCTTATTTATAAACAAGGAAATGAGCTTGTATCAGCTCGTGATGGAGGACAGCAAGCCAATTCTCAAGCCAAAGAATAAATATTCTTCAGAAGAGCCAAAGCAAGCTGGATTAGACAGCTTTACAAGAAACACCATCTCATCAATAGTCTCCAACGTCTACCTCAGCAAGACTATCAAGTGCGAGACCGCCAAAGACATTTGGGAAACCCTAGCCAAGCTATGCAAAGGTTCAGAAGAGATCAAAGAAAACAAATTCACAATAGCTTGCCAGAAGTTCGACAACTTCAAGCAGCTAGTCAACGAGTCCATCGAAGCCATGGAGCTCAGGTTTTCAAACATAGTCGTCGAAATAGAAACAATCAGAATTCGGAAGTATACCCAGCGGGAAAAGAATTTGAAGGTTCTTTCAGCTGAATGGAACACTTACAAAGTAGTTCACCAAAGTCAAAGTGACTTGGGTGATCTATCTACAGAAAGGTTGTTCTCACTTCTAAAAGCTAACGAATACAACTTGAAGATTACCCAAGAAGAGTCTTCAAGCAGACAGAATGAAGGAGAACTGACCCCAGCTCCAAAAGAAATAGCTTTCAGAGCCAACTCTGAAAAGTCAGCTCATGTCAAGACAGCTGAGTCCTCCAAGAAGAAGAAGGACAAAAAGGATATGAGCAAAGAGGAGCTACTCGAAGAAATTGTCATGTTGGTCAAAAATTACAACAAACTCAACACCAGCAAAGGCAAGTACAAGAAATTCGCCAAGACGTACAGAGAAAAGTACGCTGCAGCTGATGAAAAGTCAGCTGACACCTCAAAATGGACAGACGAAGGTTGCTTCAATTGCAAGGAGCCGGGACACTACAAGTAGGACTGTCCCAAACTGTCCAAGAAAGAAAAAGATCTTCTGAAAGCTAAGGCAGCTGACATAAGAAGAGCATATATAGCAGATGAAGAGTCCGAGTGCAACAAAATAGATGATGACATGCCTTTCTCAGACTCAGAGAAAGATGCACTCATGGCCCGTGATGATCAAGACTGGGATGCTTGCTTCATGTGACAGACAGATGGACTCGACGGCGATGAGGTAACTTCAAAAACTCAAGTCGTATCTAACCCATCACCATCAAACGAACACTCTACGCAGGTCTCTGAATCAGAAGGTCAACCTGATTAGAATCTGGTAGAGAAGGTCGTGAATGATTTTAAGGATCTACAAGAGATTCTTGGTGTCATAATGAGTGAAAATGCTGAGCTGAAGGAAGAACCGAAAAAGAAAAAAGCATCAGAAGCAGCTGATGTTACACAGCTAAAAGAGAAAATAGTGCCACTCAAAGAAAAAGATAATAAAACAGGATCAGCTGATGAAAGAATTCTATTATGAGAAAAAGTAGTTGTTAGACGAATTGGAAAAATCCACAGCTGAGTCAAAAAGAAAGTCAGCTGAGATCATGGAACTGAAAAAGTCAGAAGACACACTAACCACAAAGTTGGTAGCACTTATCAAAGCTATATCAACGATGGACGAAATCATTAGTGTGCAACGACTTTCAGCATTAAAGACAGGATTGGGTTATGATGAATCTAAGGACTTAACAAATGTTGCGACTACAAGTGGAACCAAGGTAACATTTGTAAAAGCAAAAGAGAACCCAACTCCAGCTGCACAACAGACTGAGAAACAGAATACACATCACACTCTTAGAAGACAAGCTGTAAGGCAACCCCAAGCACAAATCAGACAACAACATCGTGCTCAACCATAACGAAGGAATAAAGCTGGACAATTCAGATACCAGCAATATCAGCAGCAAGTGGCAAGATATCAACCTAGATATCAGAGAAGATACCCAGATGGATATTAGTCATATGATCACCAGCTGGATTATCAATTCCAGCCGAAATACCAAGCTAGACAGCAGAGATAGAGACAAAGGAATGTCTCAGCTGTACACTCAGCTGGAAACCGAAGGAGAACTGAACAACAAAGAAATCAAACTGGGAGACAACAGAGGTCAAGACCCAGCCAGCAGAGTCAAACAAAGAACACAAAGAATGTGTTCGTAGACACAGCTGGGAGAATTATCAGATCAAATGACCCAATCAGAGTCATCAAACAGATCTGGGTCGTGAAGGGATCTTTAACTAACCCATAAGGACCCAATCAAAACTGGGGACCTAAATTTTGATTTCTGTGACAGGCTGCAAGGGAAAGACGTATCATAGAGGAGTCGATGAGGACGCTGTGGTACATGGACAACGGGTGCTCAAAGCATATGACTCATCTGAAGCACCTACTCCAAGAATATGTAGAGCGTCCAGGCCCTCAAGTAACGTTCGGTGACAACTCCAAAGGTCTAACCAAAGGTTACGGTACATTTGAAACAAACAATGTTAAAATCTAACGTTTCATATGTACAAGGATTAAAACATAACTTGCTTTCCATTAGCCAATTTTGCGACAATGATTTTTCTATCAAGTTTGATGCACATGGATGTACAGTGAAGAACAGGGAAACCAAGCAGGTATTACTGAGAGGGAAAAGATAAGCAAACATATATTTTGCTGACTGGAACAGCAGTCCTCCAAACACATGTCTTGCATCGAAAAGAAGCAATGAAGTCAGCTGGCAGTGGCACAGATGGCTGAATCATCTCAACTTCAAGACAATAAACAAACTGGCTAGAAACCAGCTCGCTAATGGAATTCCAGATCAAGTTTATGACAAGAGTCATATTTGAAGCGCTTGTCAACAAGGAAAACAGACAAAGATTTCATTTTCTCTCAAGCCAACGCCCTCAACTGATCGAGTTCTTCAACTTCTTCACATGGATCTTTTTGGTCCAGTGACACCAGCAAGTTTCAACGGCAGAAAATACACTCTGGTCGTAGTGGATGACTTCTCCAGATTCACTTGGGTGTCATTCCTGTATCAGAAAAGCGAAACAAGATCCAAGCTGCCGGTCCTGCTAGAAAGACTGACGTCAAAAGGAATGCAAAATTATCTTAATCAGATCAGACCGAGGAACAGAGTTTCTGAATGAAACTATATATGAATATTGTGAGAAGAATGAAGTACAACATCAAATCTCAGCTGCACGCACACCTTAGTAGAATGGTATAGCTGAGAGGAGGAACAGAACACTCAAAGAAGCAGTTACATCAATGTTAGCAAGCTCAGCCATTCCAAAGAAATTCTGGGCTGAAGCTATAAACACAGCATGTTTCATTTAGAATAGATCGCTACTCACATCCAATCAAGGAAAGACTCCGTACGAGCTATGGAACAATAGGAAACCCTACATCGGGTACTTCAAGGTTTTCGGTTCAAAATGTCATATCCTAAACAACGGAAAAACTCAACTGAAGACGTTTCATGCCAAAACTGACCGAGGAGTATTCCTTGGCTACTCCGCTATGAGTAAAGCTTACAGAGTCTTCAACAGGCGAACGCAAACAGTCGAAGTGACACCTCATGTCACATTTGATGAAACATTTTTCGAATTCAGAGAGTCGATCAAACAAAGAAACACAGCTGGAACATCAAGCACCGGTCCAGCTCAAACGAGATCTCAAGAAATTCGAATCAGGAATCTTGATGAACCATTGATTTGGGATGATGAACCAGAAGAACCTCAAATCAATCCAGCAGAGGCAAATCAACCAGCTGAAAATCCAGAGAGAACCCTAGTGCCAGACCAAGGGGGAATGCCACCAGCTGGTAATCCAGACCCAGCTCCCTCTCCAGCTGAGTTCACTCAGTTCTCACCTCAAGAACAATCTAGTTCAAATCCAAGTCAAAACGAGTCTCAAGACATGACTCCAGAACATCTCCAAGCTAGACGTGACTTAGCAACATCTAGCATCAATGAGCTAGAAGAAGACATTAGAAGAAGACGAACATGGATCGAAGATCATCCAGCTTCAGCAATCATCAGAGAACCATCAGACTGAGTCAGAACAAGAAGCACAGTTGCTCAGAATCCCTCATCAAATCCTCAAGACACAACTCTAATGGCGTGTTATGTAGCTCAAGTTCTAGAGCCTCAGATAATACTAGAAGCCTTAAAGAGCGTACCCTGAACAAATGCTATGTAAGAAAAGCTGAATGAATTTCTCAGAAATTGCGTCTGGGAACTGGTCGATAGACCAGAAGGAGTCAAAGTGATAGGACTCAAATGGATATTCAAGAACAAGCTGGATACTCTTGGAGTAATTATTAGAAATAAAGCTCGCTTAGACGCCAAGGGTTATACACAACAAGAAGGAATATATTTTGAAGAGTCATTTACTCCAGTAGCAAGACTGGAGGCCATCAGATTATTTCTTGCATACGCTGCACATCACAAATTCAAAGTATATCAAATGGATATGAAGTGTGCATTTCTGAATGGAGAAATCAAAGAAGATGTCTACGTTGAACAACCATCAGGATTTGAAGTAGAAGGAAACAAAGTTTACAAGCTAAAGAAGGCGTTTTATGGCCTGAAGCAAGCACCTCGAGCTTAGTATGACACTTTGTCAGGATTCCTTGTATCCAAAGGATTCAAGAAAGGTTCAGTCGATAGAACCCTCTTCACCATCAAGCTAGGTGAATATATCTTAGTTGTTCAAATCTACGTAGACGACATCATTTTCGGCTCAAGATCGATTTTCTTATGCAAAAGATTTGGAGAAATGATGTCAAAACAGTTCCAAATGTCTATGATGGGAATAATGAGTTTCTTCCTAGGACTTCAAGTCAAGCAATCAGCAGGAGGAATTTTCATAAATCAGTCAAAGTATGTTAAAGACTTGATTGCCAAATATGGAGTTCAATCCAGCAGATCAGTAAAAATTCCAATGAATACCAACTGGAAGATTGAACCAGGAACTGAAGGACACCCAGTAGATCCCAGCAAATACAGAGGGATAATTGGTTCCCTGATGTACCTCACAGCCAGCCGCCCAGATATAGCATTTGCAGTCGGAGTATGTGCCATATTTCAAGTTGATCCTAAGGAGGCACATATGCAAGCTGCCAAGAATATTCTCAAATATCTAAAGGGTACTCAGAACGTTGGGTTGTGGTATCCAGCTGAAGATAATTTGCAGCTGACTGGATACTCAAACTCAGACTTTGCTAGAGATCGATTAAACAGAAAATCAACTTCAGGAACATGTAAGTTCCTAGAAAGCAAGTTGATATCATGGTTTTCAAAGAAGCAGACGTGTGTCGCTACATCAACAACTGAAGCAGAGTATATGGCAGCTGGAAGCTGCTGCTCTCAAATTCTCTGGCTGAAGCATCAGCTGGATGACTATGAAGTGAAAACTGGTCAAGTTCCAATCTTCTGTGATAGTTCAAGTGCTATGCAATATCAGAGAATCCAGTTCTTCACACAAGTTGTAAACATGTAGATGTTCGACATCACTTCATCAGAGATCACGTGGAAAAAAAATATGTCATTGTTGAGAAAATTCACACAGATATCCAGCGAGCTTACATATTAACAAAGCCGCTGGTGGAAGCTAGATTCAAAATATTGTGTGGATTGCTTAATCCGGATGAAGAAACCTCATCCAGCTGAAGGGGAACAAGACTCAGCTGGATAATAAAAAGCTAATGGGATATCAAGCTAGAAGAATCCAGACCCAGCTGAATCGTTAACTCAGTTCAAGAAGGGAAACCAGCTGAGGGGGAATCAAGCTCAGCTGCACAATAAAACTGAAGGAAAGCTCAATCAACATAAAGAAACACAATCGTGGTATCAGCTGACAGGTTTGCAGATTCTTTCATTTATTTCTCTGAGGAATATGCTATTTAAGGATAAAATTATTTTAATTTAATTCAAATACCCAATCATTCCTTAGATAGATTAGTCAGTAAGCTATCCATCCAATCGAATCCCATCGCATTTAATGAAAAGCATGTAGGATACTGTAGCTCGGGAGTATCGAGGCAGAAGTCAGAACGTTTTGATTATCTCATGCGCGCGTGAACTACACTCTCTTTACGCATGTCATTTGACGTGTTGCGCAAATCTCTCCTAGCCATAGATCTTCAATTCAAATGCCAAAATCTCAATCGTTCATTAAAATTGGCAGTTGATATATATATTAGATATATGCAAATCCTCGCCATATTTTTTTTCGCTCATACTTATCTCTGAAAATTTATCTTAGATTCTAACTTATCTCTCTGCAAATACTCTCCCTCTGTATCTTCGTTATTCTAACCCCTTGCTATAGAAAAAGTTCATGGCACCAAAGAAGATAACACCAGGAGCAAGCCAATCTGAAAACTTAATGTCAAAGCTTCATTTTGAGAGTTGTTTAACTCTCAAGAACTACAAGAATTCAGAATTTCAGGAGGTGTTGGATCTCATCGAGAAAGCCGGCCTGATGCAGTGGGCGACTGCAAGACCGAAGAACATTTTCCGCCAGGAAGTGGCAGAATTCTTCCTGGAGATGACGAACATGGGTGAACGACTCCGCTCCAACATTACTCTATAATTCAAGGAAAAGACAGGGTATACAACTACTTGGGATGTCGACATCAACATCAACCGGATGTTGAACAAGCTTTTCAACCTAAAGACTCTTGGGGACCGCTCCCCAGAAAGCTACACCAAAGAGGAAGTACAGGCCGAATTGGACAAGATGCTGTTTAAACCGGAACCATACAGGGCGAGCATGTCCAAGCTCCTGCTCAAGCCCAAATACAGACTGCTTCTGGATATCACCCAGAAGTGCATCCTTGGTATCGCTGGATCTCAAGGAGGGATCAGCACACCAAAGCTGAAGCTGATGATAGCCATCCTCAGGAATTACCCTGTGGACTGGTTCTTCTTCTTCATGGGAAAGTTGGAGAAAGAATCTAAGAAGATTCATTTTGATGATGACAGTTTCACCCGGTACAGCTGTAGGGAGACAATCTATTTATGCACCAAAGTGGCTTGCATAATAGAAAATTATGCTGCCGGATGCCAAATCAAGTGGCACGACTCAGAAGAGTTTTCAGGATACTTTTTGAAAAGCCAAGTCAGCTCACTGACTTGTTGAAGAAAACAGCCCCTGAAGGAAAGAAGAAGATGCAGGAGGCAAAGCAGTAGAATGCCTCTCCCTCTCGAGCAGGGAAAATGAAGCAGCCGGAGGAAACACAACCAGCTGGATCTCCACCTGCCATAAAGAAGCTGAAATTCAAGGCAGCCAGCTGAGGAGACAGCAGAGAAGCCAGCTGATGAGCCAGCTGGATCTGAGTCCACTTCCACAGCCTCCCCAGTCCAAAAGAAGAAAACTGAGTGGAGATCAGTCGCTGAGGGGACAGCTCATGGATCCTCCTCCAGCTCAGAAAATGGAAGGGAGCTCGTGATTGCATCACGAGAAGCTGAAGAACCACCAAGTGGTGGTGTCTTCTGGTGGAGCTGAAGCCTAAGCAACAACCTCTCATTCCATCACCCACCCTGACCCAGAGGATGCTATTCCCCTTCGCCAAATTCTTCAAGCATCCTCCTAACATGCTCCAGCTGATCTACCAACTCTTGATCCCACATCAGTTGGAACCCCTCAACAACACTCTCTTCTCCTTCCTCCTCAACAACACTCTCTTCTCCTTCCTTTTCAACAACACTCTCTTCTCATTCCTCTTCATCCTCAGGTACCACATCCAGATCTCTCATCTACTCTCTCAGTACCTGAAACCGCCCAACTCCCTCATACCCAAAATTCAGTACTCAGTTCACCCAAAGAGCCCCGTCCAGCTGACGCTCCTTTGCAGCTGGATGATGAAAATCAAGATGAACCCTCTAGCCCTACTTCTTCTAAGGAAGTTGAAATCCTCAGTCCCAGAGTCGTTGCACGTACTGCCACTATCATAAGGTTCGATGACCTCAGGCTTCAAGGTGTAAAGAGCGCATTGCAACAATACCCCACTCTTGCTTCGCTTCCCGCTGCATTAGTCACCGTCAGTAACTTCAAATTTTATCTTGCTACCAAGATGACTACTTGGTACGCGAATGAAGAACTTGTGGAGTTTTACTCTTTCAATAAGCTCAAAGCCGAAGAAGCAGCTCTGCGGGAGATCTTTGGTTTTGGAAGTCTTTAGGATGCTTTCGTGCATCAAGATGAGCTGATCCAAGCCCTTATCCAGAAGGCCGAGCAGGATGAAGTGCCCCCTTCTGAGGAGGTAATTTCAAGAGCCAACTCTTACCTCCACACTCTCAGCTGGATTGTTCCAGTTGAGATTGCCAAGGAAGTTGTCCCTGCCGACACAGCTGAGGCAATGTTGATTGAAGATGAGCCAACTAATGCAATAGTTGAGCCTACAGAAGCTGCCCCACAAAATTCAATTACCGATGACACTCGCTCACTGGTTGAGATCGAGGTAGTAAAATCCAGCCAAGCCGAATCTGGGACCCAGACGGATCCTGATGTCGTGCTTTCAGATGCAATGAAGGATAAAATCGCCAAACAAGTTGAGGAAATCCTATTTCAGGATCGACTCAAATATAATGTTGACACCCTTCTGCGCATCACAGATGTAGAATGGCAAGTCCATTGTCAATGACAGTTCATTGATGAAGTTCACAAATTTTTCCATAATCTACAAGAAAGCGCCAGTCTCGATCTCAAGCAATCTCTCGTTTCTCAACGCCTTGATTAGTCAAATCACTAAAAAAAGAGTTCCTGAGATCATTTCAAGACTCCAAGCTCCACTGGAAAAGAGCGTCACCGACTTATCCAGCCAGCTGGAAGCTCTCCAAAAGCAAACTCTCTCCAACAGAACTGACATTCACCAGCCGTTCAATCTCTACAAAGAGCTGGACACGCAGTTCAAAGCTGGAAGCAACAGCACAGCACAACTCAACCTCGTCACAGCAGATAACACATCCAAGATTGCTGATGTTGACAAAGCCCTGGCCCAGCTGAATGAGACAGTAGTCAACCTCTCCTCCACCCTTGTTGATAATGCCAAAAAGAGGGAAGGTAATGACAAGAGAAAAACATCAAGGAAGGGCAAAGGCAAAGCTGTAGCTGAAGACGAAATCCAAGTGCTGCAGTCTGAGATTGATGAAGTTGTTGCTGAGCTGGAAGAAGAAGAACCAGCTGGAAGGAGAGGAAAATGGAGCAAAATGATCATCCATCTTGCCAAAGCTAGCGGAGCCAAGCCAGAAGAATACAATAATACACAGTGGCTCTGTAACTTTGTGAATCAGCAAAAGTAAGAGATGAAAATCTTCCAAGAGCAACAAAAGAAAAATGAAAGCTTGCTCAATGCTGAAGAAAAGAAGTAAAAGAAGAAAAGAGCAAACATCAGAGCAGCGAAGAAAAAGTCTCAGATGCCAATGAACTGGAGAATAGTAGATTTATGGATCCCAGAAGAGTTAAACGACGAATGGGAACTTACCAAATTTGAGTTCATTGAAGACTACTACTATCTGGGAGCTTACCCAACTACGACGCTAGATATTGCATTCAATATGCATCTTAATGAACTATTTCTTCAAGACAGGATGACTGCTAGAGCATTCTTCAATGCTGCAAGGACTGCGAAGATCCAGTTCATTGCTCCCCAACTGTATCATCTCCAGCCACCGCTGATACCTGGAACTAATCTCACTGACAAATCGCAAATTATCGCAGAAGTAAATAAATGGGCGATCAGGAGAAATTTCCAAGGCAAACAATGAAGAAGAGTACAGGAAGCTGGAACGGATGATCTTCAACCGGTACAGGTTGAGAACAGATGAGCAGCTGGAAGAAGATAGACAGAAGAATCAGCAGCAGCAGAAATGAAGACCCAGCCAACTGGAATTGAAGTTTTATCTTATTTCAGTTTATTAATCTTGTAATCCTTGTAACCATCTTTGAAGATTAATAAAACTGAAATATTTTTGCTCTCAAGCTCACCCTGATGACAATAACTCTTTGTCCAGGCTCTGAACTCTGAATTTGAATATCTGCTGAATTTACTTATCGTTTTACCCCACTTTCTCATTAAGGGAGAAGTATGTTGTTTTTCTCAGTTAGGTTTTGGCATCATCAAAAAGGGGAAAATTGTTGGGAAAATTCTAAGTTTAGATTTGATACAAAAACCCAACTGATCTCCAACCTAGTAGATGAATGCGCAAACATAAGTTATGTTTTTCAGCTCTCTTGTTTGAGTTTTAGATTTTCTAACTTTACAGATAAGGAAGCTGAAGACAGCAGAAGACCCAGCTTAGTAATCAGCTGGACCCAAAGTCATCTGAAAGATTTTCCAGCTGAACAGAGTTTAAGACTGAGCTGAGTCAGACTGACTCTATCAAGCAAAGAAGATTGGATCCAGCCAAGGAGATCCAACGGAGCAGAGTAAATCGAGCTGACTCAAGTCTAAGAGATTCAACTGAAAGATTCAGCTGAGCAGACAAAAGGAAACTAATTCTAAAGACATCACTTCAAGTTAGATTACCCAATCCAGCTCTAAATTCAAAAACCAGCTCCAAAGGCAGAGATCCCGGTGTCAGAGGAAGTCAATATACCTCGACCAATGAGGGATCGACATCTCAGCATCCTTGAAAGGTGAACCTAGGATCTGACACAATGATGAAGACATGTGAAGATATGCTCAACGGCAGATCGACAGATCAGAGAGTATGTGAGATTCAAACGGCTCTTCCAATGGCTAGTTTTGAATCTCTACCTATAAATACCAGTCTTCAACCTCAGAATCAGATACGAAAAACTCTCTACAAGATTTCAACATCTCTGAATCTCTCAAGCATTAAAAAGCTCTCAAGTAGTTCTCAAATCCTTTGAAGAACACTTAATCTTCAAGTGTTTCCTTTCTAGAAACTGCTTTAGTTTTTCGTCTGATTCCTAGGCAGAAATCATAGTAAATCCAAAGCCTAGTTCTGAACAAGTTCATCTCCCAAAGTTCTTCATTGTAAGAACTCGTTCAAAGTTGGAAACCCAAACCCAAACCCTTCTTTACCCAGAAAATGTTAGGTTAAGGTTACGTCGTCTCGAAGCGCGAAATTCGAGTGTTTAAGGTTTTTTCAGTACCCGAAAACTGAAAGGATACAAGCTTCTACAATGCCCGTAAATTGTTAGAACACAACTCAAGTTAGAGCTTCGAAGTTGCTTGGTACTCGTAAACCAAGTGGAAATCCTTAGTGGATTTACCAGTTAAATCTGGTCATGGACGTAGGAGTTATTTCTCCGAACCACGTTAAATTTCGAGTTCTTTATTGCTTTCTTTATTCTTTACATTTTATCTCTTTAAAGAACTAACTGCATTAACACAGCACAAGTTTTCAAGCTCAAAATTCTCTGGCTGAGTGACCCAGCCAGCTGCATTATTTTTCAAAGCTGCTCAACTGAACTTAACTGAAAACTGAAACTAAGTTTTTTAGAATTCTTGTAAAGGGAACGAGCTAAGTTTTTCAAACCACCACATTCCGCACCGCCAGCTGAATTATCAGTCCAGCTGACCATCTTCCTTAGAAGTCAGCAGAATTCACAACTGAGCTACCACTCAACTCAATCTTAATCTGCAAAAGTTTTCAAAAATCTCTCTTCGGTGTATTCACCCCCTCTCTAAACCGAAGACCTCGTTCCGGGACCATCATCCCCCGTCCCATTATTTATGGCTCAAAACTTTTGGACACGGGTATTTAGGAGAAAGAAATTAATGATAAAATGTGTTCGGTCCACATGTTTAGTGTAGCTTTTATTCAATATTTAATTCTTGTTAATTTAGTCAAACATCATATCATCACACAGTAAAAAGAAGTGGCTGAGATTAAACTTTTTAATTAAGGCCTAAGTAAGCCCTAAATTAGCCAAAATAAGAAACAGGTCATGTTACATGAGTCGGTCCAAAATAAAATACATGACATAAATATTGGGACGGAGGGAGTATTAAGCTATTAATAAATGCATCTACACCATGAAATAGTAATCAAGTGTGCTTCTCTATGATGAACCTTGTTCTAGTTAGTTTCTTGGACTAACCCAAGTGCCTAGAGTACTTGTGCGACTGTTGCTGAGCACATGCACATTGCACTTGTCGCAACGGGTCCTTTAGGATGCACTTCGTAGGCTTAAACTTTTGACTAAGTGAACCGTGAACGTGGCTCGTGGACGTGTGTCAAGCATACAGTTAGAGTGGATAAGGGAGTGTGTGGTGGACACAACGGTTAGCATGGTTCAAAATATTTGGTCT
This sequence comes from Agastache rugosa, assembly GCA_031470985.1. Classification (NCBI taxonomy): domain Eukaryota; kingdom Viridiplantae; phylum Streptophyta; class Magnoliopsida; order Lamiales; family Lamiaceae; genus Agastache; species Agastache rugosa. Next base: position 28,929,986 of record CM062606.1, on the reverse strand, counting down.
ATAAATAAACCCCCGGATGAAGATTGAAATACACCTAACCAAGACAATAATTAGGTTCATTCTTTCCTTTTTTTTTTTCTTTTTCCATACTCAGTCTCAATTGTCGAGTAGTTCGTCAAAATGGCGAATTGTAGTAACATCCCGTGTTCATCCCACTGTTGTACTTTGGACACATTTGCTATAGTCTACGTGCACTATAAGTGGAGAAATTTGTACAACGAAGATAAAATTTAACTCTAACCTTGATTCTCGTATATTTTTCTAGTATTTTCGAAACCCCTAAATTTGTAAGATTTAATTTGAATAAATTAAAAGAAAAAAAGATTAATTTGAATGCACTACCTGTAAGGCGGTATGGTATACCGTAAAATTTTTGTCATACCTTATACCATACCGAAAGTAACGGTATAAGAAATTTCATACCTTTACCATACCGAACCGTTCGGTATACCGAAATTTCGGTATGGAGCAAATTATATACCTTTATCGTACCGTATTTTCGGTATAACTTACCGAAATTCGGTATATCAAAAGATTCCGGTATACCGTTATACTGATATATTATTGCATGCTGAAATTTCATGGTATATCAATTTACCGTTTCATGCCAAAAATTTATATATTTAAAAAATATGTGCATATATATACGATAAAAATCCCATCAATTAAGCTCCCAACAATGTTTATACCTAATGTGACGATATCAAACAAATATAATAAAAAAAATATTATTATTAATTATAACTATTATTATTAATAATTAAATATTTATTATTGATTCAATACGGTACGATATTACGGTATATACTAGTAATACAATATACACCAGTATTACAGTATATACTGAATTTTCGGTATGGTACCGTATACCTCCGGTATCTGAAAATCAATACCCTTACCGTACCGAAATTTTTCGGTACGATATCATACCTTATCGTAAATTACGGTATACCAAAATTTAGGTATATTCAGTATTTTTCCGGTATAATAAGTGCGATATAAGGGCGGTATTTTTTCCCAGCCTTACCTGTAACTTGATTCTCGTCTATTTTTCTAGCATTTTCAAAACCCCTAAATAACAAGATGTTGTAAGATTTAATTTCAGTGAATTAAAAAAAAAAAATTGAATGCACTACCTCTGAGAGAGTGGATTGTAGGCTACGAATGATGATTAGAAACAGAATAATAAAAGCGGTGATGAATTGTCTGTGTTAATTGGGGAATGAATCCATAAACGGTGGATGAGAATTGAAAAATTGAGATGAATGATACGTAAAATGTAAGGATCCTCACACATATGCAATAAGTAGTATGTTGTTGGTGGCCATTTCTCAATTCTCACGAAAAAAGGGGTTAAAAAGTTAAAACAGTACGGCAGAAGAATTCAAATCTTTGTGCGAATTGAAAATGGGAAAGCCGAAGCGGCGGCATATATTCATATCTCTAGGGCTCCTAATGCTTATGGGAATCGCCCTTCACTTCCGCCTTTGGGCTATCGATTATCGCGTCTCTTCTCATGATTCCGAGCTTCTCAGGTTTGCTATGGTTTCTTCATATTCATTCTCAAAAAAAAAAATAAATAAATAAAATAAATCCATGTTCTCCTATTTTTCCCCCTTTTTTGCTGCTTAATGTTCTGGCTTTACTGATTTTCGGCTCGATCGTGCGCGCGAGTTATTTGTAATCAGACGCAGATGCTGAATTTATGTTAGATTAGATTTGTTGCAGTTTTGTTATGTTAACCTATATAGAGGTGTAGAGGTGTCTTTCAATTGCGTATTCATACATTTTTCTGGATTCGAACGGAAATATGCATTTGACTGCTATGTTCAATCTGTTTGCGTCGATTAAAATGAATTAGACTGCTATGTTTAATCTGTTTGCGTCGATTACTTCCTTGTAGGAGACAGTTTGATCTTGCTAACAGAGAAGCTATGGATGAATCTGCAGAGTGGAGAAGAAGGTTTGATTCGGAGTTGGAGAAGGCTGCCAAGTGCTCTAGAGAACTGGAACAAGTATGTGGTTTTTTGTTCTTTGTTATGCCTAATTGATCTCATTGACACTTTGGATTACCACAAAAACGAACGAGTTCGACAGTAATCATTAGTTCATTACCGTTGCTCATAGTTCGACGCTTTGGTTTTTTGTTCTTTGTGTAGTGGCTAAGTTTATTATCAGCTACTTGTAACCCTTTCTGCTATGGATTATATATACCTAATTGATCTCATTGACACTTTGGATTACCAAAAGACGAACGAGTTCGACAGTAATCATTACCGTTGCTCATAGTTTAAGAATAATATAATTGCTGAGCTCAACCTGTGGATGTTATTTTTTTTAGTACATGAAACATTGATGATAGTTGAGCTGTGGTTGGACTTCTTGAACTAAATTAAATAAGTGCTTCTTACTAAATTTCTTCCTTTTAACGATTATATTCCAAGTACAGAAATCAGTCGAGGGTAGAATTTGTTCTAAAAAGTTCACATGTAGGAAAGCCTACTGTCATGGTATCACTAACCATACTCTGTGTAGGATGAGTACGATGATATTCTAGGAGGTGATACTAACTACTTGAAATTGCTAAAGTAGTCAATTAGCTGCGTTTCTAGGTGTGATTGCACATTTGGAGAAGTAGAAAACTTGAAACGTAAGGAGAGAGCGCTGAGTAATGTAGGACATTTGTATTCAGTGCTTTGATATCTTACAGCTTTTGTTGTCCTTGCTGTAAGTCTTCAACGTGCATACTGAATGTGGGCAAAACTTGTCAAATCAGTTTATATAATTATTTGTTTATGTTGCTTCAGGTTTTGTATTTTTTCAGTTATTTTACATTTGGCTTTCTTCGGAAGAGGGGTACTGCTAAACTTCTGATCACAGCATCTCTAAATCCAGTTCTCTGTTTGTATAGATTAAGAACTCTACTGGAGAAAAAAGAAAGGATTCTGCTGTCCTGAACAAGAAAATGGATATGTTGCAAAAGGTGCCTTCTTGTCTTTTTGTTTTAAGAGATATGCTGCGCATATGATTTCTGAAATGCAGGAAATACTTTAACTTGTTGGCTGCCTTGATTACCAGGAAAATGTGGATTTGCTTGAACGAGTTGAGTCTTTGAAACAAGAGCTCGAATCAGAGAAACTAAAATGCAGCATGCATAACATGTGATGTGGTTGGAGTTATAATCTTGGAGGGTGTCAATCATGTCAGATTAGCCGACATTTCTGAGTGAACTAAGTCAGTATTGGCCGTCTGTGATTCGGAACAGATGTGGATCCGAGCTACTTCAGGAAGGCCGTCTGCCCCGTGGTGTCTCTAAAAAGCTAGCTCATTAGTATCTATGCAGCAGGCAATTACCAACCGAGATCGGTAGTTTTCCAGTTTGATGTAACCAATTCTCAAACAAATGTGCTCAGAGAGCATGATTAGGTAATTCTTGAAATCCAGAATTCAAACTCAGAGAACAGAGTGCCTGAGATTGCTTTTTCTTTCAGGAACTAAATGGGGTACATAAAAATTCTCTTTAGTTTTTTTAGATAGGCTATGTGTCATTTTCATTGCCAACCCTCTCTCTCTCTCTCTCTCTCATACACAAGTGCAATCCAAACTCTGTTAGAACCAAGATTTGTTGTATGATTTAATTTTCAAACTTATTCCCATAAATATCCAAAAGTTTAAGATTAAACTTTCATTTGTAAATTGCCATGTAAAAGAAAAGGTATATTTAAAAAAAGACACTGTTTTACATTGTGTATCCAGATTCAAAAACAAAATGGAACCAAAACCTAAACAAGAAAATATAAGGCCTTCAAACGAAGACACACTAAAGGTTGACAAATTAAATAATCTTCATCTAAAAACACACCTACTGGCAACAAACAGTGTTCGATAAAGAAACAGTTATATTTCCCTAAAACCACCGAATCAGTGATACAAATGATGGAAGCATCTGGATCTCTTTGCTCGACCATCAAAGCCATAAAGAGAGTGCCGAAGCTACAATTAGCAAAATCGAACCAATCATGAAGGTCTCTCGACAGTTCTTATTTTGTGATGCTCGTATAACATGTTATCGAGAAGCCAGAGACCAGAAATTCAGTAGAAACGAAGGGGACACAGCAAACCAGCTCAGAAAAGCCATGGCTGTAGCCGACATGAATCTTGAGCAGTGGTTCAGATTACATTTATCAAGATCATTTCCAATGAGGACAGTGATACCAGCTGAAGCACAAGCTGCAGCGAATGTTAGAGTCGATGTAATCTGCAGCAGACAGTAGATGCATTTAGGAGACGGCAAAATGTTCAAAGGATCACATCAAGTTTGAGCACGCTGGTGTCTGATTAATGAACATGCATGCATCATGCTGGAATGAGATACGACACTGAAGTGCAGAAAACGTTCAGCTAACAGAAGCATTAGAAATAAGCTTCAAAATCATGTGTATAGTTGAAAATTCTGCAAGAGTGATTAAATAAGAAAGAAAATCAATGAATAACATTAGTGAATACTAACAACATTTAAGAACTCGAGGAATTCCAGTACCGAAACTACAGGCACTAACAGCAAACAGTTAAAAATAATAACTCAATGGTTAACTTTAATATTTGTATTAGAAAATAAACCAAAATAATTTGGAGCATGATAAAATAAAATCGCCATCATAGTTTCTATTATGCATCTTTTTCATAGGCAAACATTACAGAGAAGCTAAGGAATAAAGCAACTGGTATCAACTAAAACTATATGAATAAAGCAGATACTATCAACTAAAACTATATGGCAATTTGGCCTAGGTTCATATTCATGATCAATATAAAAATAATTGAGGCCAAGCAAGTTTCTTACCCCATCGCCAATAGCAAATAAACTGACAACTCCAGCATTTCTGAAACTTCGCCTCACCAAGATAGCATATACATCAGTAAGAGCCAGAGATAGGCTCCATAAACATTGCAAACCAACAGCACCAACGAGGTAGCTAATCAACAAAACAAAGAAAGTTTTTTATTCATAAACTGTTTTCTAAGGCCACGTCTCATTAAGAAAAAACAGTTAAACAAATGGAACAATATAAAGTTAGAAGAGATAAACTGCAACTTCTTTAAATGCATCCCACTTGTCAAGAATATGAGCTGATTCCACTTCCCACAATCAACGATACGTCTAACTTTACAAGATCTGATATAGCAACTTCATTTCACCTTTCAATCAAGCTATGGTATTAATAAAATTTTCATGTCATTATAAGTTTCCCGGAGCAAATCCATTCATTCGAGGTTGAATATTTCTCAACATTTCAATTGCCCAATCAAACAGACTGCAATCTTGTGACAAATGACAACTAACACAAATGATTCTGGTTCACCGTCCAAGGGCATTCCTCTTCTTAACATACTTTAGTGTGGACCATAACTCGAATAACAGTGACCGGCAGAAGTTATATCATGAGAAGCACGAGCAAAATATTATTCAGAAAAACGAACAAGCTATATACTTCAGCAGATAAAACACTCTCCAAATCTCTAGCATAATGCCCTCAAACTTCCAGTCACCATGTTTCGAAAATTTCGCTTTTGTAACAGATAGCAGGCATGAGTGCTCTTTACATTCTTAACCATGAAGAACTATATGCAAATGTAACAAATATTGAAAACTACCAACTACCATTTTCTTAAAGGAAAATATCTCGACATTAAGAACTACAAGCATCACATCTCTATCAGTCTCCATTATGTTGACTAAGGGCATGTTCTAAATTTTCAATAATTAAAAAATCCTACTATGGCTCTGCATTTTAATTCCGAAACAGTAATCATTTATTCTCATAATTTACAACCACAACACAAAAGGTAAAGTTTGCAAGAAAATAACTCACAGCCACCAATCAAAATTCAAGGAATAAAGTGCATTCTATCTTTTAAGAACTTTACCAAACCCAAAACCCTAATTCGAAACAAAAGATTTATTATCTAGAAATGAGAGCGATTAAATGTTAACCGGAAGGCGGTGACGGATGGAAAATCGGAGGTTGTGGCCATGACGAACAGAGAAATCGCGGCGAAGGCGAACTGGCAGAGGCGGAGGGCGAGGGCGCCGGTGGTTCCGGGCATTCCCTGAAGCTTTTTTATCCTAACTCGCGGAGGCGCCACCTCCGTCGTCGGCGGAGGAGCCTCCACCGGGTGCACCGCCGGCCCGCTCATTTACTTATTCCTTTAGTATTTGCCCATCAATCCAACACTATGAAGATATATATAGACGCTAAATTGGGTCAAAAAAACGAAAATAAGATGTGATTTTCAGTCGTTTTCCGATAGTCGAAAAGAATTGAGAATGATAGTTGTCGTGGTGGAGGCGTTGAGTGCTGACTGCTGACGACGGTGTGAGTGTGAAAGGGCGGTCTGATAAAATAAGCTTACACGCAGTCACACACTGGACTGTTGAAGTGTTTTGTTTGAAAGCGTGTTCTCTTGCTATAGCAACTTCTCAAGCTCTTCTTTTAATGGTGGTGGGACCCACTTCTTGGACTTGCTCCATCTCCAATCGTTGAGCAAAACTTAGTTGTCAGACACATTATTTTTTGACTTAATCATGTTGACTAGTCAATAAAGTTAGTGAAAATTAATAGTTGGTCATCAACTTTTTTTGTAGAAATTCTGGCCAACTTTGAGGATTTTGGACCAAATTACCCCTAATAATCTTGACAAATATGCTATTCACGGTTCTCTTTCAGAATTCATTTTCAGATTCAAAAATTTTCTCTTTCATCTCCATCATACTTCTCCCTTCCGCCTTCCGTCGAGCCGTCTACAACTTCCGGCGCCGTCTGCATCTTCCGTCGTCGTCTTCCTTACAAAGTGGCGCCGTCTAACATCCAGATCTAGATCTAGATCTATGTATTTTCTCTCTCTGTCTTTGAGTTCCACGATTCTCTCTCAACTACAGAATTTCTCGTCCAGATCTATGTATTATCTCTCTCTCCGGCGTGGGCAGCTTTCTGCGGTCATCTTCTCCGGCAGATTTGTGTATTGTCGACTGAAAATTTGTTCTTTGATGGTGTATTGTAGGTTGTTGGTTTTATGCTTGTTTGATGGTTGTATTGTAGATTGATGGTTTTTAATCTAAATATCAGCTTTGAATTTAGTGTATTAATTTTAATTGAGTTTTCTAGATCTAGTCTGTCATGTTCTTGTCGTCCTCTTCGTGCATATGTGTTATTCCTGCATTTTTCACGTCACTGCGCGTCGCGACTTGGCACACCTGGTACGAATGCAACGTATTCGTACCAGGTGTGCCAAGGCATACCGCGCCTAGACTTGGAACACCTGGTACGAATACACACTATTCGTACCAGGTGTGCCAAGTCTAGGCGCGGTATGCCTTGGCACACCGGAATGCAACGTATTCATACCAGGTGTGCCAAGGCATACCGCGCCTAGACTTGGCACACCTAGTACGGATACACACCATTCGTACCAGGTGTGCCAAGTCTAAGCGCGGTATGCCTTGGCACACCTGGTACGAATACGTTGCATTCGTACCAGGCGTGCCAAGGCATATCAGGATGCTGTTGACCAAAGACGAACACCATCCATGACATTAGATCTGGAATGTGACGCCATGGATTCCCGAGAGAAAGCTGTGAATATGGCCGGATCTGGTGTGGCGACAGATCTGGAATATGGCCGGCAGAATGTGAAAGTTCAAGGCGGCGCGGCGGACTGGACTGGAAGTACAAAGACGGTGCGGCGGAAGGGAATTGAAGTACGACGACGCGGCGGCGGAATGAAAGTACGACGGCGGCAAAATGAAAATACGACGGCGGCGACGGAAGAAATGGAGAAAAATAGGATTTCTAGAGAGAGACAGAATCTGAAATTTGAAAAATGAAAAATGAAATGGGTAGATGGATGGTTAATAGTGGTTCCAAGGGCAAATTGGTCTAAATTTCTAAAAGTTGGCCAGAATTTCTACAAATAAAGTTGGTGGCCAACTATTAATTTCCACTATCTATATTGGTTATCCCAAATTTTGCCTCTTATTTTTTTGGTTAATTGTCGAAAAAATCTCGATTTTTGGTCAAAATCTGGTTTTTTTCTTTATTTATTATTTTGCGAAGAAATTCTCACCTTTTAATGTTTTTAATTTTTCCTCGTTTTTAATTTTTCCTCCGGAGAACATTTCTTATCAAAATAATGATGATCTGTTAATTTCATTTGTAGAATTGGCCCAATATATTACGTCCAGCTCATCATCATTTTGATCGGAAATGTTCGTCGGGGAAAATAATCAGAAATATTAAAAGGTGAGAAATTTCTTCGCAAAATTAGAAAGTGAGGAGAAAACCAGAATTTGACCAAATGTCGAGATTTTTCCGGCAATTAACCCTTATTTTAGGAAAGTTATAATTTATTGTTTGATTTCTAAAACGACTTTGAAAAATGGTTCGAACTTCAAAATACTTTGTTACAAATCTTGATTTTTAAGCGAATTTTTCAGATATAACCTGAGGTATTTTTCAAGAACGAAATCGGATTTAACTCTAAAAAAACTCATGTGAAAATTATAAGAAGCTCAGAAACTTAGGTAATTGTGTTTGACGTGTCTCAATTGAGTTGAGTCAAATTTAATTTCCAAAAAATAGCTTTCGCCTTGTATATAATTTTGTCCAAAAATTACGATGTTTTTACAAATATTTTTAAAATCGTGCCATTTTTTAAACTCGTGCAAAAGCTCTCGATATGACAAGTAAACAGTTGAGATTAATGGGCTAGTGTCTCTCGGACTATTTAAGCTGTGGAATGTGGATGGCTATGATCTTGCAAAATGAATTGCGAGCTTGGGTAATTTTATTAACATTAGTCGTCTTATGGAATGTCAGTGGATTTAAGTTCACATCAATGGTGATTTTAAACATACCCCATTTTACTCACTATAGGCTTATATTTTAAAAAATAATAAACATATAAATAAGAGGTCCAAATAATTTGGTACCAAAATTTAAAGAGGATAAGTTTATTAACCCTAAACTTAAAACTACAAGTTTTCTATACCAAAATTAATTAAAAGACTAAAATACCCTTTACTATTTTAAATTTTGTCTCTCTCTCCATCTATCGGTCCCCCACCACAAACCCACATTCTCTCTCTTATCTCTCTCGACCGAAACCACGAAGAAGAAGAAGCACGAAGAAGAAGCACGCTCTGACGGAAGACTTGCGGGCACGATGAGTTCGTCCGAGACACAATTTAACCACGATGGAGAGGCGTCGTCGTCGCCGGCGCATCACGAAGAGGAAGAGTTCCTAAACGAGCCGCCGGTTAGTGCGCCCTAATTTTCGAAATAAATTGAAATTTTTTGGCAAATTTCGATGTTTAATTCATGGGTATTCATGCTAAAGTTAAGTTGCGAAGAAATGTACATGTTCTATGCGTTTAAATGTTGATTTTTGGTGTGAATTTGGGCTGAATTTATATGGGCACGATGGGGGCACGATGGGATTGGGGGCGATGGTGTTGGGGTCGATGGGGTGGGCACGACGGGGGCACGATGGGGTTGGGGGCGATGGGGTTGGGGTCGATGGCTGGGGGCGATGGGTGGCACGAAGGGGGTTTGGGGGCGATGGGGGTTGGGGTCGATAGCTGGACACGATGGGGCTGGACACGATGGCTGGGGGCGATGGCAGTCCATCGTGACTTTGCCATCGTGCCCAGACAGGCCGGTATTTTTTTTTGTGTTTTGTCTTGTTTTTTTTAATTTGCTCGTGAATTTATTGCTTATGGTTGCCCGTTTTGTTATTGTAGGAGGGTTGTGTATGGAAAAGGCCCACGTTACGGGCTGTGACACGTGGAATCAATTTGTATATGCGTTGTGATGTGTTTAAAGAGATACTTTCCACGCTGCGTCGCATTGGCGGGCCTAGACACGGAGAGCGTACGATAGAGCACTTTACCTCCGGGGTCGTGGGCAGACTGATTAGAGTTAGGCGGACGGGCAGTGCTACTGGTGCCCTTCACCACCTTATAGCCCGACAGCTGCAGGGCGACCACATACCCCCGCATGAGTCGTGGTTTCAGCTCGGGGGTCGGACCGTCCGTTTTACACCCCGTGATTATGCCCTAATGACGGGACTTCACTTTGGAAACACGGAGTTCGACACTACTGAGACTCACCTGATCCGTCCTGACAGTTTATTTCACCGGCATTTTCATGCCAAAGAAACAAAGGTGAGCGAGCTGCGCAACAAGTTCAAGGAACGCAAGTTAGGAGATGAAATGGAAGATTATTTGAAGGCCGCGAACTTGTTGGTTTACTACTACTTTCTCTTGTGCCGGGACAAGATGTCGGTCGAGAACTGGGCATGGGCACTGGTAGAGGACTTTGAGCAGTGGGACAGGTTTCCCTGGGGTGCTTACACGTACCAGGTGTTGACTCACTACATCGACACCGTGGCTCTTACTCCCAGACAGGAAGAGATTGACTACCACTTCTACGGTCCAGTCTGGGTCCTGCAGCTTTGGATGTACGAGGCATTTCCTCGTTTGGGACGCTACTGCGGAACGAGAGATGAAGTGATCAGGCTGTCCCGATGCTTGATGTGGGAGACGGGCACTGTGAAGGCGGACTTCACTACCTTTTTTGACCAACCGGTACGTAAATCACTTTATTTTTTATGAATTTTTTAAAATTTCAAAATTTTATCGATATATAATTGTTATTTTATACGTAATTCATTACAGCTCGAAATGAATGATGTCCCGTTGGTCCCGATGGAGGAAGAGGAAGCCGAGTACTACTTCCTTAGCTTTGAGAACGGGGATCCGTTTGATGTGGTGTACCCGAAGCCGGTCCGAATTGCTGGTCGGGGTAGGACAGAGGTTGTGTTTGCGGGGCCCATCAAGAACAAGGGCAAGATCAAAGTTACGACAATGGAGAAGATGAAGGCGACCTTTGGAAAGGTGTCGAAGCGTCGCCGAGAGAGTAGTCCTCTCGCCGTCCTCGGACGGCGGAGCGAGTGTACCGGGAGAGGCCGGAGGACGGGGTGTGTTGTTTGCACGGACGGCCTTGTCCGAACACGGAAGTCGACGCGACGACGTCGTCGATCGCCGGTTGAAGGCGATCTTGCACGACGACTCAAGCACAGGATTCCTTGCTCGAGTAGCTGATAGGGTCTTCACTAAGATCGTGGACTACTTCGGTCCTAGACGGAGCAGGAGTTATCAGCAGCACTCTGCGACTAGCAACAGGTCGCAGCGTGACCAGCCCCGCCACTCCGCTGCTGCAGGCCCTAGTCACCACTCTGCGGCTAGCCACAGGTCTCAGCGTGACCAGCCCCGCCACTCCGCTGCTGCAGGCCCTAGTCACCACTCTGCGGCTAGCCACAGGTCTCAGCGTGACCAGCCACGCCACTCCGCTGCTACTACTAGCTACCACGACTTCGAGGTGGATCGTGATTGTGCAGGAGATCTGCTACACCACCAGCCCTTCCAGCAGCCTCTGCTTCCCACAGACCTCACCCAGCAGTTTGCAGCAGCGCTTTCAGAGTTGGCCAGCTTCGAGAGAGAAGAGGAGGAGCATGGTGAGTTTGGTGAGAGTAGTCCTCCTCCGAGACACCCTAGGCCGTCTGCTGCACTACGTACGCCATATGTTGGTGAGACGCCCAGCTCTCGTGCACGGATCGGTCGGCGGTACGGCGCCATCGGACATATGGGCGACAACAGCATGCGCGTGATAAAAGAGATTGACCACACGGTGACGCGAGGCATTTTTCGACCTTGTGGAGAATGTGGACGAGTGCTTCCTTTGCGAGAGGTAACATTTCTTGCAATTTAACGTCTTCACATATTTAAATTATTTACATTGATTTATATATCGTCATGTAATGTAAATTTTTTGAATACAGGTCATGGATTTGTACGTGCTCTTCACTAGGTGTAAGCAGCGAAGGGGGGTTGCAGGAGTTGGTGCAGTGACCACTATTGTTCAAGGGTCTACGTTTTTTGTAAGTTTTTGTTTGACTTTTATTTGTTGTATTAGTTGGTTTACAAAAAAATATTTTTAACTTGTTTTACTTTTTTTAGGCACTGATGCTTAAAGAGTTCCACGAGCTAAGTCCAAAGGGCAACCAAGTGAAGGGAAACAAATGGATATTGCCACAACCTATCTTGGATCTCTTTCATGGCATGGACACACCGAACGGGATCCCGTGGTTAAACTGCAACACAGTAAGTGATGTTAAATTGATTATAAGTTGTTTTTTCTTTCAAATTGTCAGTATTCTTGATTTACAGTTGTACTAATATTTGTTATTTGAATAGATTATTGCCTTTTGTTGTCTTGATGAGCATTGGGTCACTGCGAAGATCAAAATAGATGATTGGTGCATCGAATTGTATGACTCATTGTCACACCAACATGACGCCAATAAATCTCCTCGGATAAAGCGAGATGAGGCCCCTCACTTGTCTCGTTCCTAGGCTACTAACTCGGGGAATTCTTGGATGAATAACCCCCGCAAGACAAGAAGAGAAGACTTCATGCCATTGATCATAATGCCACCTAGTGAGCAGTTCGCCCAGACCGATGGGGTCAGTTGCGGTCCTTTTTGTTGCATGTATCTAGATCGTATGGTGTCCAAACATCCAACAAAAAGGCATACAAGGAATATTGATGTGAGATACATTAGGAGCTATCGTAAAGAGATAGGTGCTAGGATATTTAGCTTGTCTTTTGATTTGTGATTTTTTGTACGATTGACCATGCCACTCTTATTTATAATATGTGGTTCATTTGTCCTAATTTTATTTATTTGTTGAGCTTCTGTTGTGTTTAGAAATTGGAAAATGTAAAAAACAGGGCCGAAGCGGGTTTCCTTTGTAAAGCGGGTGCACCCACTTCGGCGGCTCACCCGCTTCGGCGGGGTACACGAGCCTGCCCATCGCGCCCATCGCCCACGATTGGGAGACCCCATCGCCCCCATCACCCCCATCGTGCCCATCGCCCCCATCGCCCCCATCGTGTCCATCGCCCCCATCGTGCCCATCGCCCCCATCGTACCCATCGTGCCCATCGCCCCCATCGCGCCCATCGCCCCATCGTGCTCACGATGAAGTCCCCATCGTCCCCAGAAGAACAGGCATCGATAAGTATTTTTAATACCTTAATGTTATTCCATAGTATTTTTTATATCATATAAATACTTTTTTATACCTTACATACATACTTATGATCAATCTGAATGTTTTTTGCAACATCGATCATATACAACATATAATTTGAGAATTTGAAGTAAATATTCATTGAGATCCTTTTCATTCTTAAGATATGATATGATTCATAATCATATTAAAGACTACATTTAAATTATTTCAAATGTTCGTTTTTACTTATGAAATTCTTAAATAAGCAATTACAAATCAATATATCAGCACCACATCAACATAAAGTCCAAAAATGTCTATAAAATCAAAATTTCTTGAGGGGGCGATGGGACATGCATCGTGAGGGCGATGGCCACGATGGGAACGATGGGGTGAGGGGGCGATGGGCACGATGGGGGCGACGGGGGCGATGGGCACGATGGGGGCGATGGGCACGATGGGGGCGACGGGGGCGATGGGCACGATGGGGGCGATGGGCACGATGGGGGCGATGGGGGCGATGGGCACGATGGGGGTGATGGGGGCGATGGGGTCTCCCAATCGTGGGCGATGGGCGCGATGGGCAGGCTCGTGTACCCCGCCGAGGCGGGTGAGCCGCCGAAGCGGGTGCACCCGCTTTACAAAGGAAACCCGCTTCGGCCCTGTTTTTTACATTTTCCAATTTCTAAACACAACAGAAGCTCAACAAATAAATAAAATTAGGACAAATGAACCACATATTATAAATAAGAGTGGCATTGTCAATCGTGCAAAAAATCATAAATCACAAGTGCATCGGACATTTTCTGATTGTGTGTTCTTCACTACCACAATTCTTTATTTTTCTTTCGTCGCCGTCTCTGACTCGATGGTTCTCCCTCCGGGGGAATATTTATATCGACATCTAAAGCGAGTGGTTCGGTGCAATTCTTTCTATTGTGGCCGGTCCCCTTACACTTAGAGCATTTTTGGCTACGGCGTGTTGTGGGCGCACCTTCAACTGCTGAACGAACACGCTGTGTCCTCGGACGGCCGGCTTGACGAACTCCCACCGGTGGCAAGCAAACGATTCTTGCAATATCAGGCGGGACATTCCACTCCTCGGGATGTGGTACCGGCCTAATGGATTCTCTGTAAGTCTCGCGCAAGTCGTGTTGCTTGTAATACCGACTTACGAAATCAAACAAATTGACAGTGTTTCCTTGGGTCCTGTAATGAACAAAAGTTAGAAATATTGAGCCATGAAAATACAAATGTAATACCGACTTACGAAATCAAACAAATTTACGCTTGTACATACCTGAGGGCGGCAGCTGCATGACGACATGGCATCTTATCCTGATCGAACTCACGACACTCACATGTCCAATTCCCAAGGTCCACCTCGAAGACCATCTTCTTATCTTTCACTTTATAAACATTTTCAGTGGTAGGTTGAGCAACGAGCTGATGACTTGCTTCCACTGTCACAGCAAGCTTGTTGAAGGCCTCGAGTGTAATCTCATGCTCTCTCTCCCTAGCTAATGCCCTCTTCTCGTCGAACCATTTCTCGACAATGCAACGATACACCTCAAGTAACGAGCAAATAGGTAAACGTCTAGCCCACAGTAGCCTAGAGTTCAAGCTTTCGGCGGCATTGGAGGTCATGAAACTGTACCGTCGAACTGGGCAATGCGACCTAGACCACCTATGAACACCAATTTCGGAAAGTCGTGTGTGAGCACCCTCACATGAAGCTTTCAAGGCAGAAAAATTCTTCTCGAACTCTTCAACACGATAAGCATACGCTGCATTTTGGAAGATGGCAAGAGCTCGACGGCCGTATCGCGTCAGATTCTTCTGCATGTGGTGAAAGCACAATCCGTGCGCTGCAGTCGGATAGATGGCTTTCACGGCATTTGCAATGCTCTTATGTTGGTCAGAGACGATCAACAACTCATCCGGAGGGTCGAAACACCTGCGCAGATTTGAAAGAAACCAAGTCCACGACTCATCGTTCTCTATCGGACCAATTCCAATAGCTATAGGAAAGAGCTGCTCATTCCCATCTTTGCTAACAGCGACAAAAAGAACTCCCTTGTTCCTTCCCTTAAGGTGGGTCCCGTCCAACACAATCACTGGCCTCAAATAGCGCTCGAAGGCACGAATACACTGTCCTAAGGCGAGAAACATGTGACAAAATACTCCCTCACTACTGATCTGCATGTTGTACTCAGTACCGGGATTACGCTGCCTCAAAAAATGTAGATAAGACGGGACCATCTGATACGACTTGTCAAAGTCACCGTATGTCTTCTCTATCGCTATATTCTTCGTTTCTAGAGCGAGGCTGTACAACATGTGAACACCAAACTCTCTGCGCATCTCTTCCATCATCTCTCTCGGCTTCAAATAACACCCTCGCAAACCAACCTACGAGCAAAGTACACGGCTGCAACTTTAGCAGTCACCGTCCGCTCGGCAGTACGGATCACGTTCAAGTGGCAGCTGTGATCCAAAGTCAACTTTGTAATGTACCAAATCGAGTCGCCCTCATCTTTTGGCCCCTTTAGCAGTCACCGTCCGCTCGGCAGTACGGATCACGTTCAAGTGGCAGCTGTGATCCAAAGTCAACTTCGTAATGTACCAAATCGAGTCGCCCTCATCTTTTGGCCCCTGAGCACACAACCTAAACGTGCAATTATTCCTACCGTGCTTGCAGAGAAAGACTATACGATTTCTGGCGGAACGATCAATGACATACTCTAGCATGTGCTCCAGGTGATACATTCCCACAGCCATCTTCAATTCATACTTGGACTGAAACGTAGCCCCCACTACAAGTTGACTAGTGAACGGTCCGGGCTGCTCAACCCACCCAAGTGGCAGCGCGCTGTCACACTCGACCAGTGGAATGCTCCAATTGCCTAGGCTGCTGCGTAGTTCATCATCATCACGACCAATCTGATGCTCAGATGTGAAATTCTGGTGCCCGAAGATCCTGTTTACTTGTTCTGGCTGTCTAATCCAAGCAAGAAACTCAGTAGTCACAGATTCAATTATATTCTTACGGCGTTCATCTTCTTCGTCGTCGGAGATGTGAGCACCCTCTGCTTCTGGTGGCATTCTATCATCATCATCCTTAAATAGATCCCGTCGTCCACTGCCTTCCACGTACACCTCAGGGGCAAAAATACTGTCTCTTTCAAAGACATAAACCATCGGATCCGACCTTTTCTCTTGCACTAGCAATCGAAGTAAATATGTATCACTATTTAATAAAACTCTACATCTGCTCCCATCCCTCAAAACAGTTAAATAGGATAGCACATACTCGGAATCTCTTCGACCACACAAAGCATCTTTAATCAGATTCATGAGATGATCTCGATCATCATTCGTATCGTCCATGTGCACAACAACAGTACTCCCGCCTAAGTAAGCCAATCCCTCCCACTGACCTCCAAAACGTACAATAACACGCCGCCGCCCCATCTAAAAATCAAAGAAAGAAGAGAGATTAGGGTTACAATACGAAAAACAGAAATTTACATCACAAACTGCCAGGGCACGATGGTCATCGAGTTGGCCATCGTGCCCATCGTGCCCATCGTGTCCATCGTGGGACGATCGTGGGCACGATCATGGGCACGATCGTGGCACGATCGTGCCTTCTACATCGTGCCATCGTGGGGAGAAACCCTTCGCCCCCGACAGAAAAAAAAATTCATAGTTTCCAACCCCTTACAAATCACACAAGGCGAGTTATTTCAACTATTTTTTCTCCTAAACATATTACTAAACTTCAAGTTATATTCGAATTTAAACAAATATCACTTAACATCTACATATTCCATGCAAATCGAAGACAATTTTGGGACACGATGGTCAAGGCACGATCGTGTTTACTTGGTCACGATCGTGCCTTGCCATCGTGAGTTAAATAACACGCACTAGTATATGTTTTTCGGACGGAGATTTCGGGTGTATACCTTCTTTATGAAGCCAGAAACGCGATGCCGGCTTTTCTTGATATCTTTTTCTTCTTTGAATTCACGTTTCGATAGATTGGAGTAGCTTTTTTCTCTTCTTTTTCTTCTTCTTTCTTTTTAGGGTTTTGTGGTTTTTGGTGTTTTCAATTGTAGTGTTGTGATTAATTCGAACCTAACTAGGAGTTCTAAACCTTGTCAACAACCTCTCTTACGCAAACTTTAATGAACTACCTTCATTAAATCCTAGTTTCATCCGAAAATCTTCAGAGAATCGGATTTGGTAGGGTTCAATAAATGAAACCCTAGTTTCATCCGAAAATCTTCAGAGAATCGGATTTGGTAGGGTTCAATAAATGAAACGCGACAGAATCTGCATTAAATATTACTTTCCATCGTGTCCAATAGCACCATCGTGTCCATCCATCGTGTCCACCCATCGTGCCCAGCCATCGTGTCCAGTGGCCCCATCATGTCCTCCCATCGTGTCCTCCCATCGTGTCCAGAAGAAATCTGGCCGACGACGGGAGAGAATTGAGAGAGATTGAGGTTGTTTTTTCAGATTATTTTTTTTTAATTCATAGGTGTATTATTTATTTATTAGTTTTTGTAAAAGGGGGGGCACTTTAGTCTTTTAAATGATTTTGGTATAGAAAACTTATAGTTTTATGAATGAGGTTAAAAAACTTATGCTTATTAAGTTTCGGTATTTTTTCGTCCAATTTCTCTATAAATAAATATACTATTCTACTCTTATAGCCCCCAATTAATAATTTTAATACAATAATATTTTCATGAACAAAAAAAATACGGATTCAATTCATATCTTTTTCTATTTCTTAACAATAACAATTGTGACAATCCCTTCAATTCAATCTTCTCCTCCACGAAATCCTTAATAAATAGAATAGATAATTTGAGAAAAAATTCTGGCATGAAAATCACATATTTCAATTTTCAATATGCAAATCTTGCTAAGGACTATGTGACACTCCAACAGTTACAGCCTAATTACAAGCCAGCCAATCAACCATGAAAAACCCACAAAATTGAGCCCACACCCTATGGGCCCATTTCTGCATTCCACTCACTTCTATTTTTGCTTTTGCTTCTTTTTCTTTTATTGTTTCAAAATTCCTTTATTCTTTTGGGGGTTTTCTTTTTTTTTTTCTCTCCAAAATCCCATTTATTTATAAGCATTATAGGTATGTGATTCATTTTTCTTTTCTCTCATTTTCCCGTTTCCTTTCTTTTAATGAAGATATTTCCATTTGACTATTAAAATTTGTTTAGTCTGATTTTGATCGATGTTGAACCATACATTTTGAGATACATTTCTGCCCATAAAACGGTTGGTGTCGTCAATTCATTTTTTTTTTTGTTAATTAATATTCAATTAATTTTAACTATGAATTGCTAAATTTTAATTGGATATAAATCTTAATTGTGATTATAAATTTTAATTATATTTATTATTCCCCAGTCCCACCGAATATGACTTGTTTTCCATTTTGGGCCGTCCCACCGAATATGACATGTTTCCTTTTTGGGAAAAAATTAGAGCTTACTTTAAGCTAAAAAAAAGCACTTTAGCCGTACATTGTTGACCAAAAAAACACTTTATTAACTAAAAAGTTACTTTATTAACACTTTATTACACATAATTCCCTTTTTCTTAATATCCGTGCAGAAAAAAATGAGTCATATTCGGCGGGACGGAAGGAGTAAATAATAAGCATTTAAATTAGAAAAAATAAAATAAAATATAACTGATCGTACCGACTGTACGGTGCTCGCGGTCAACCGCACCTAAGATTTTTATCCCAACATTGGCCTTCCCTCAAAAGAAAGATCCTTTCTTTAAATTCTTCTTTTTCTTTCATTGCTATATTTCAATTATGACTTTTAAGTTTACATTGACCTCCCATGGGCCTGGAACCAGCGGTTCCACGCCCAAGCCTGCAGGTTGCGGTTTCATCGGAGAGTGAACCATAACCGGGCTGTGTATATTGTACACGGTTACAGGTCGGGCTTTTTAACCGGCGATTCCAGGCCCGGTTAAACCCGCCGGTTCCGGTTCCGGTGAGACGTCTTTTTTAACGTTGAAAATCAAGAAAATGAAGCATAAATGAAAATGAACTAGTTTTTCATTAATACTTGAAAATTGAAACAAACATTACCAAATAGAAATTACAAGTACTTGAAAATTAAAATAAACATTACAAAATACATATTTCAAGTTTCAAGTTTCAACTACTTGAAAAATTGAAATTGAAATAAACACTACAAAATAGAAATTACATTAAATTTTTAATTTTCCATAGCTTCGGTGGAATGCGTTTTTTTAATGTGACGAACAAGGGAAGCATAGCCTCCATTTTGAGTCCACTTGAAAACTTTATTGCAATAATTGCAATGAACTTCATAGTTTGGTATAGAATAGTTGGGCAATGGATCATTACGGGTGTAGTGTTTGTTGAAAATATCCTACACTAAGTCTAGGAGGCATTGTTTGTACTTTGTAGAATTGAAGTTGAATTGTTGAAACTTGAGAGAGAAGAAGAAAAAAGAAGAAAATTAAAATGAATTATGAAGAAGATAAGGTGAAGAGGTGAGGGATGTTGATTCACTACAAAAAAACTCTCTTTTACCGACGAATTTTTCCGTCGGTAAAACTAACGAATCCTTGGTAAACAGATTACCGACGGATTTATGCCGTCCTTAAATACGTCGACGGTAAAGATTTAACGACGGATTTATTTCCGTCGGTAAAGTTAACGACGGATTACCGACGGAAATTCCGTCGGTAACAATCTGTTTTTTGTATTCCGTTGGCTAGAAATAGCGACGAAATACCGACGAATATAAAACAACTACACTATATATACAATTAGATCATCATCATAAAACAAACTCATGCTATTTACAATAAATTAATTATACTGCCTGTTATACTTATACTTTATCATAAATAAATTTCATGATATTTATACTTATACTTCAACATCAAACAAACTCATGCTAATTTTTACATCATAAAATAAATTCATGCTATTCAAATCATATTTCACTGGCAAATAATCGAACAAATACACAATTCATGAACTACAATAATTTAACTAGATTCAAATTATAGTTATTTATGAAAACTAACTTGGAAACGACGGGATAAGGAAACTAACTTGGAGTGTTGACTATTACAGAAGCCGGCGACGATGGCTGCAATTATGACGGGAGTGGCAACTGTAAATCTAGGCCGAAAGAGAGAAATAGAGAAAGAGACAGTGAGAGAGAGAAAGACAGTAATTAAGATATAAATGGAGAGAGAGAGAGTGCATACCGTGATGGGATAACCTGTAAGGCGGCGGCAGCAAGGCGCCGGTGGTGCGGCGGCGAGGCAGGGGCCGGGCGGGGTGGGTCGGGACGAGAGAGAGATGGACAAGGCGGAGGCGGGGCGAGGCGAGGCAGGGGCGGAGAGTGAGAGAGAGAGGCGCGGCAGGCCAGCGGCGCGGCGGTGAGGTGGTGGGCGGAGGAGAGTGAGAGAGAGAGAGAAAGAGAGAGACAGAGAGAGGCAGACGGGGCAGGACGGGACGGGACGGGACGGCGGAGAGGCGGTGGGAGGCGGGCGGTGGAGGAGAGTGAGAGAAAGAGAGGCGGACGGGTGAATGAGGGAGAAATTAGGGTCTGCTGGGTATATCGCAGATTTACCGACAGATTCAATCCGTCGGTAAATACTGATTGACCATCCGTCGGTAATTAACGACAGATAAATCCGTCGGTAAATATATATAATTAATTTATTATGTTTTTTCCGGGTTATGTTTAACGACGGATATATTCGTCGTTAATTACCGACGGAATATCTTCCATCGGTAATTAACGACAGACAAATCCGTCGTTAATTATTATTTTTGATTAAATATTATTTTTCGCCAGTTTACAAATACCGACGGATTTTTCCGTCGTTAATTACCGACAGCAAACGTTCCTTCGGTAATTAACGACGGATATATCCGTCGGAAGTTTATTTTTTATTTTTAATTAGATAAATTAAATATTACCGACGGCGAATCCGTCGGTAATCTGTCGGTAAGTTCTTAATAGCCGACCCGCCTTTTTCCGTCGGTAATTACCGACGGAATTATATCCGTCGGTAATAACAGTTGGTAAACATGCTTTTTTTGTAGTGATTGTTGAGAAGGTGCTGAGGTGTGAGTGAGAGTGGAGGAAAATGGGCTATTTATAGATAAGAATTTAGGGTTTTGTTGAGAGAATTTTGTTCCGTATTAGTGAAAATAATAAGCCACAAGAAGAAAATTGCGTTATATTATAAATAAAACATTGAAATATTGTATTTTTAATTTTGAAGTGGTGCATGTTTTTTTTCTGAACCCTCACATTTATTTAGCAGTGAAGTTAAAGCTTAAGTAGGGAGGAAAAAGAAGAGCCAGTATAGGTCGAGTTATCTACAATATGTTCGATGCATGCATTGTGCGATCGTAAATGATAATTTTTAAATTTATTTGCTCTACGAATATAATTCTTACTTGTAATCTATAAATCACCTAAAATTATCTGCTAATTATATAAGCGGTAATAACAAAATTTTATATATTTCTTAAGTTAAAAACATTTCTTTGAAGGGAGTTATTAAAACATTTTCAATATCTATAGACTATAATAATGTTTGTTTTCAAGTGGACAACCAATTTCTCTTCCAACTCTGTCTACCAATTGGGTAATTTGCATTTGACAAATATAAATTTTGAAAGAGTATGATAATTTACATAAATACTTATTAAATAATAATTGTTGAAAATTTTGTAATTCGACCAAAAAACGATAGAAATGTATCAATATATGCATGTAAGAAATTGTCAATACATTTTTTAAAAATTAAGGGAATTTTTATGATAGTGTTCATGAGTTATATTATATTGTATAATTATGATACATTTTACTTAAATTAAATAATTTTTAAATTTTTATTAACAAATTATTTAAATGTTCAGTTACTTTGAGATAATTTATATCACAACCTTGAGAGAGATAAGAGAATATATTACTCCTTTTCAAATTGGGAAAATTTTCGGGTACTGAAATTGGGAAAATTTTCGATCAAATATAGTTATAGTTTTAAATATAGTATGTAAGGAAGTTTCAGAATTTTCTTTAAATTTCCAAGTTTATTTACATTTTTGTTGTAATTTTACTTTTTTTTCTATAGTATTGAATTTTTATTATTTTTATAAAAAAATATAGAGTGATCCTCGAGTATCGCGGGGGTACAATACTACTAGTTACGGATTATAATTACAAATCTATGAAAAATACAATTATAGCCTTTAGCATTAAAAGTTGGATAAAAAACTGCGGGTATAAGAAAGAAATATAGACGTTGATCAAAATAAATGTACGAAGTAGATCGATTCCTAGTTACTATCTACAGAGAAAGTTCTCATTTGAACCTTCCCCATATATAGTTTCGGGCATAAAGATGATACACTTGTCCAAAAAACAATTCTTTTTGTAAATCACAATTTCGAAGGATGTAATGTAATAGTTTATTTTATATGTAATAATGTAGATAGTTACTACCACCCAACGCAACATGGGGCATGTAGTCGGACATTGGATCTCTCATTTGCAGAAACATATGAAAGCAACTGGTTTTGTGTCTCTGAACCTTCGAAATGAAACCGACAGTTTTAATTGCTATCAAAGCTTGAAATCAATTTGATAATCCCATGAAAAAATCAAACTTTTTTTTACTTGAGTTGCACTTCTGTGCATAAAGATGTACATACAACTAGATCTAGAACCAAGATCCGACCCGATCCAGACCCGGTTAACGTTAGACCTGATCAACGGTCAATGTTTGACTGTTGACTTTTTCGAATTTCAGTTTTTTTGTCTTTGCTTTCGGCTCCGATTTTAATTTATAGATAATGATTGTGGCAATATTAATATTGTTTAGCTCGCTCCGAGGCCTTCAGCTCTCTCGCTCGACTCTTAAAAAAAATAAAATCAAAAATGAAAAGAAAAATCAAAAAGTCAACGGTCAACATTGACCATTGACCGGTCAACGTTAACCGGGTCGGATCATGGGTCAAATCTGACCCGAATATACCGTAGAAAAGTTGCACACAAGTTTTTGCCTTTTTACTTAGATACATGCATGCTTTATTCAGGCCGATCCTAACAAGAAATTGGCATGTAGCAAAATTAAAAAAAAAATGTGACATAGAATAAAAGTCCTAATAAGTTCTTATTAGTTCTCATACCAGGTACCCATCTAATCCGTTATATATATATAAAAGACAGAAGTTATTCACACTCATTTATAAGAGTAGGAGTTTTTCATACCAAAATCAGTAAAAAGACTAAACTACCCTTATTAAACAAATAAAAAAAACAACTAAAAAAACTTGTCTCTCTTTCTCTCTCTTCAAACTTGTCTCTCTCTCTCTCAAACTCGTCTCTCTTTCTCTCAATCCGACGCCACCACCGTGTGAACCAACCCTCGACGGCACCATGAGCGGAAATCGATCGGAAGAGACCTAATTGTTCACACGGTAGCACCACACGGTGGTAGCCACCGTTCACACGGTGGCTACCACCGTGTGGTGCTATCGTGTGAACAATCAAGAGGCGTAATTGTTCACACGGTGGCTACCACCGTGTGAACAATCGAGAGGCCTAATTGTTCACACGGTCGCACCACATGGTTGTTCACACGGTGGTGGCCTGCACCGTGTGCACAAGAACATTTCATTTAGGCCTCTTATCTTTCCACGTGTTAATGATTTAGATGTTTAGCGATTCTCTAATAGCTTATTTCAACATTTATAATTACTTAACACCTCAATCGAACACGTACATATAACATTTGTGTAATTCACTAGTGTAAGAGGTACTTTCTCAATAACAAGATGTCAACGTATATTACAAATATCTTCCTAATCTAAGAATTATACACAATACATAATGGATTTCGTTCATGCAATCCTATAATGATACAAATAGACATATTTGTTCATAATAATCGTTCGTACGCACTCAATAATATGTAAATTAGTGATTTGTCATGCATTTAATGAAAAATTAATTGTGTTCTTGTGCACACGGTGCAGGCCACCACCGTGTGCACAGTGGTCGCCACCGTGTGAACTACCGTGTGAACCACCTTGTGGTCCACCGTGTGCATGACCGTGTGGTGTAGAACTCGCGGAAAAAAAAAATTTGCGGGCTAAATATAGCTTCATACCTTCTTTATGAACCCAGAAACACTTATCGGCGGTCCTATTTGCACTTCAACTCCTCTTTTTCGAATAATCTTGTGATTTTCACAAGGATTTTGAGAGACCCATTTGTAAAAAAATCGCACGTTTTTTCTTCAATCTTTTTTCTCTTCCTTCTTGTCTTAAATGTAATGTATTTAATTGTTGTTGTGATATTAATGAGAGTAAACAACCTCTCTTACAAAACATTGAATGAATGTTGTTGTAGGAGTTGTGATCGACGACGAATTGAATGTATTTTAGTTTTTAGTATTTTATTATTTATTTATTTTATTTGTTGATGAAGATGATGACTAAAAAAAAGAAAAAAAGACAAAAAGGATAAGTTAGGGATATTTTAGTCTTTTTACTGAATGGGTGTGAATAACTTCTATGTTTGAGAGAGAGAGAGACAAGTTTGAAGAGAGAGAAAGAGAGACAAGTTTTTTTAGTTGTTTTTTTTATTTGTTTAATAAGGGTAGTTTAGTCTTTTTACTGATTTTGGTATGAAAAACTCCTACTCTTATGAATGAGTGTGAATAACTTCTATGTTTTATTCTTTGGTATTAAAACATGCATTCTCTCAAATATATATATATATATATATATATATGGATGGATATATATGATAAAAACCATTCCGAAAAACATAGAAATATGCTTTTTTATTTATAATGATAATACTTTTCATATTTTATAATAATATTTCTTTTAATAACCATATTAGATTATATAAAAATTAATGATTTAAATCGATTCTTAGTTTCTACACTAAGATATATTATATATAATTTGTACATACGTAAGTAGAGGTGATGGTTTTTTAGGACACCGGCTTTTGGTGTTTTGCAAAATTAAGATAAGTTTTTTCAAACTTTTGAATTTAGGACATTGGGCGTTCGTAGGACACATTTGGGCCTAATTTCAAAATGTCGGACTATTTATCACGTGAGGCGCACGTGTAGAGGTGTTCACGGGCCGGTTCCGAACCCGAAACCGTCGGTTCCGGTTCAGGAAAGTTGGAACCGGAACCGGGCCGCCATAGCCCACAGTTCCGGGTCGTATCGGAACCGCCGGTTTAGGGCCCGAACCGTCTATATATGTTTTTTATGTTTTTTTTTATTTTTTTTATCTTTGAAAATATAAATTATGTTGTAATTCAAACTCATTAATCATTAATGTAATGTATAAAATGATATAGAACAAAATATATCTTCATTCATAATAATATGTGATCAATTACAATGAAAATATATAATTATTCAAAAACGGTTTCACGGTTCCGAACCGGAACTGCCGGTTCATGTTCGAACCTTATTATTATTATCATTATTTTTATTTTTTCATTCAATTTACCATTGTAATTGTCATTTTTGCTTTCTATGAGATATAATTAACATGGATTAACACAAAATATAATTTAAAACTAAAAAAAATTAAAAATTGTCGGAATCGCCGGTTTACGGTTCCTAGCCGTTGGAACCAGAATCGGCCCGTCCCAAGCAGGTTCCGGGTCCGAACCGGCCCGTTGACCGCGGTTCCGGGCCGAAAACCATTGACCACGGTTTTGGTTCCGGGCCGGAACCGGCAGTTCCGGGTCGGTTGAACACCTCTACGAACGTGCCCGTTCTAGTGGAGTCCGAATCTGACTTGCCACATAAATAAACGACAAAAACTTGTGTGCAACATCTATACGATATATTCGGGTCAGATTTGATCCGACCCGACCCATGATTCAACCCGATCAACGTTGATCGGTCAATGGTCAACGTTGACCATTGACTTTTTAATTTTTTTTAATTTTTTTTATTTATTTTTCCAAGAGTCGAGCGAGGGGAGCCGAAGGCCTAGGAGCGAGCTAAAAAACATTAATGTTGCCACAATATTATCTATAAATTAAAATTGGAACCGAAGGCGGAGACAAAAAAAAACTGAAATTCGAAAAAATCAACAGTCAAACGTTGACCGGATCTGACCTGGATTCCTGTCCGGATCGGGTCGGATCGGATTTTGGATCTGGATCTAGTTATATATACATATGTATGCACATGAGTGCAACTCTAAATAAAAATATGAATAAAAAACTAATTAAAATAAAAAATAAAAATGAAAAATTGACATCATCTCCTCCTCTCTCTCCTCTCTCCCTCTCTCTTTCTCCCCTCTCCCGTCTGTCTGGAAACCCACAAAAAATTTCACCGCCAACCGCCGCAGTGACCAATTTCCTACACCACCACAATAAAGGAATCAGTTGACCCAACGTTGTGGTAAACATGGCAATTTCAACTTTCAACGTACATTGTATTTGTATCCTCTTGCACGAAATAGTTAAAATACATTTTCGACTTTAATTAAGCAAGCATATGGCATTTAAGTTGAGCACGATAGGTCGGACAATAGTTAAGTTAATTGGGTATTATATCTTAGTTAATCAATATATTACTAATATATAGTTGACTAGCAGAGATGTCATGTGCGTTGCACGTGTTACCAATATTTTATTTTCATTTTCTTTGGTACAAGGTAAAGAGATTATAATTTATCAGCATTTTCAAATATGGCTTTTATTATTATTTTTAAATATTTATATTTGGAATGTGATGAAATGTGTAATAAACTTTCTCGTGAAAAATGATCATTTTTGTGGATGATTACTTCTAGTGAGTCGTGGTTTCTATTGTATATTCAATTTCTTCGAGAAAATATTTGAAGGTCATTTCTCTTGAGCATCGATTACAAGGTGAAATATTATTTTCATATTATTGTTATATTGTTGTGGAGATAAAGTTTCTAATTTC
The DNA here is from genome assembly GCA_031470985.1 of Agastache rugosa. Classification (NCBI taxonomy): domain Eukaryota; kingdom Viridiplantae; phylum Streptophyta; class Magnoliopsida; order Lamiales; family Lamiaceae; genus Agastache; species Agastache rugosa. Next base: position 28,902,805 of record CM062606.1, on the reverse strand, counting down.
ATTTTTATTGAAAAGATGGCACTTGTTAGAATTTAGAACATTAATAACGCATACATTATTTTTGAAAAGATGGCACTTGTTAGAATTTGAGAATGAAAGGGTTTAATTGGGTGTAAGAAAGGATTGTTTGAGAGAGAGAGTGAGAGGGGACGAAGAGAGGTGCAGATGAGTGACGGCAGCAGCGGCGCTTGGAGAAGCGGTGGTGGTGGTGGTGACGGCGCCGGAGGAGAGGTGGTGGTGGTGACGGGTGGTGGAGGGTGATTTGGACATTCTACGCCTAATCTAGGTTACTGTAGTGTTGGGTTAATTTATCTCTCAAAAATGGAGAGATATATACACTAAAGAGAAACAGTAAATGTTGGAAAAATTATAAGTTTTGATTTGATACCAAAACCCAACTGACTCTAACCTAGTAGATATTTGCACAAACCTAAGTTGTTTTTCCAGCTCGCCTGTTTGAGCTTTAGATTTTCTAAGTTTACAGGTGAAGACACTGAAGAAAACAAAAGACCCAGCTGAGTGATCAGCTGGAACAAAAAGCAGCTGAGAAGTTTTCCAGCTGAACGGTGTTCAAGCAGAGTAAAGTCAGTCAAAGGACCCAGATGAGCTGACTTAAGCAAAGAGCTAAGAAAATTGAAGAAGAGATCCAAACGGAGCCATGAAAGCTGAACTGACTCTAGAAGACTCAGCAGAGCAGATTCAGCAGAGTATATCCAGCTAAGCAGACAAAGCAGAGATACCTCTGAAGTCATCCAATCAAGTCAGAACTCATGGATCAGCTCAGAATTCAAAAGATAGCTCCTAAGACGAGATCTCGGTGTCAGAAGAAGTCAATATACCTCGACTAATGAGGAATTGACATCTCAGCAACCTAGAAAGGAGAACCTAGGATCTGATAAAAAGATTAAGATAGGTGCAGATCCACTTAACGGCAGATCGGCAAGTCAGAAAGTAGGTGAGATTCAAACGGATCCTCCAACGGCTAGTTTTGAATCTCTACCTATAAATACCAGTCTTCATCAACATAATTGCATACGAAAAACTCTCCTAAAGATTTCAACATTTCTGAAACTCTCAAGCATTCAAAGCTCTCAAGCAGTTCATAATCCCTAGAAGAACACTTAATCTTAAAGTGTTTCTTGTTTAGAAACTGCTTCAGTTTTTCGTTTGAATTCTAGGCAGAAATCTTCTCATATCCTTAGCCTAGGTTTGAACGAGTTCATCTAACTCAAAAGTTCTTCATTGTAAGAACTCGTTCACAGTTGGAACCCCAAACCCAAACCCTTCTTTACCCAGAAAAGGTTAGGTTAAGATTACGCCAGCTCAAAGTGCACAATTTGACTGTGTAAGGTTTTTCAGTACCCGAAAACTGAAAGGATTCAGGCTTCTACAGTGCCCGTAAACTGTTAGAACACATCTCTGGTTTGAGTTGTGAAGTTGCTTGGTACTCGTTAAACCAAGTGGTCATCATTTAGTGGATTTACCCGTTAACTCTGGTCGTGGACGTAGGAGTAATTTCTCCAAACCACGTTAAAACCATGTATTCTTTATTGCTTTAATTTTACTTTGCATTATTTATTAAAGAACTAACAGCATCAAGCATATCATAATATTTAAACTGCATTTTTCTCTGGCTGTGTGACCCAGCCAGCTGCATATTCAAAACTTCTTAATTTGTATAAACTGCAAAATGAAATCTAAGTTTTCCAGCTAAGTTTTTCTAACTGAACAAGCTAAGTTTCCAAACCACCACTTTCCGCACTGCCAGCTGAGTTATCAGTCCAGCTGACCATCTTCCTTAGAAGTCAGCAGGATTTATAACTGAGCGCTCACTCAACTCAGTTTTAACTTGCAAAAGTTTGTAAAATCTATCTTCGGTGTATTCACCTCCCTCTACACCGAAGACCTCATTCCGGGACCATCAATTGATATCAGAGCATTGGTTCAAAAGACTGCTGTATCTGAATCAAGAGATCAGTCTTGAACATCTCTATCAGGGGTCAACTGAACAAATCCTCTTTTAAAGAAACTCATTCTACTGCATACTCTACATATTTCTATGGATTCTTCTCTTAGCAGGAATCTTCCCACCTGCTTAGTTGACGATTACACGATATGGAAATTCAGAGTGAAGAGTTTCCTGTGTGCACATCATGACAGGATGTGGGACGTCATCACAGACGGACCCATCACAATATATAAACAAGGAAGCGAACTTATAGCAGCTCCAGATGGCGGACAATCAATATACCAGCCAATCCTCAAGCTAAAGAGCGAGTACACGACTGAGGAAATGAAGCAAGTTGGACTAGACAGCTTTGCAAGGAATACCATATCCTCGACAGTCTCAAATGCCTATCTCAGTAAGATAATCAACTGTGAGATAACCAAAGAGATGTGGGAAACCCTGGCCAAGCTTTACGAAGGCTTAGACAAGATCAAGGAAAACAAATTCACCATTGCCTGTCACAAGTTCGATAACTTCAAGCAGCTGACAAACGAGTCAATTGAAGCAATGGAGCTCAGATTCTCTAGCATCATCGTCGAAATTTAGACGATAAGAATTGGGAAGTACACTCAACGGGAGAACAACCTGAAAGTTCTCTCCGCACTATCATCTGAGTTGAACACATACAAGATGGTACATCAGAGTAGGAGTGATTTGAGGGACCTTACCGCAGAAAGGTTATTCTCCCTACTTAAAGCCAACGAGTACAACTTGAAGATCACCATGGAGGAATCTTCAAGCAAGCAGCACGACGGAGAGCTGACCACAGCTCCAAAGAAAGTTGCTTTCATAGCCAACTCTGAAAAGTCAACACATGCAAAATCAGCCGAATCCTCCAAGAAGAAAAAGGACAAGAAGGACATGAGCAAGGAGGAACTACTAGAAGAGATATCAATGGTGGTAAAGAACTACAACAAACTCAACACCAGCAAAGGCAAATACAAGAAATTTGCCAAATCATACAGAGACAAATATGCTGCAGCTGACGAGAAGTGAGCTGACACCTCTAAGAGGACAGATGAATGATGTTTTATTTGTAAGGAGCCGGGACACTACAAGCAGGACTGTCCCAAACTGTCCAAAAAAGAAAATGAACTTCTGAAAGCAAAGGCAGTTGATAGAAGAAGAGCATATATTATTGACGAAGAGTCCGAGTGTAACAAGATGGATGATGACATTCATTTCTCAGACTGAGAGGAAGACGCACTCATGGCCTATGATGAGCAAGATTGAGATGTTTGCTTCATGGGACAGACGAACGGACTTAACGATGATGAGGTAAACTCCAAAATCCTAATCGTATCTAACCCTTCACCATCACACGAACACTCGATGCAGGTATCCGGATCAGAAAGTATGTCAGACTGGAACCTGGTAGAAAAGGTCATGAACGATTTCAAGGAATTACAAGAGATGCTTGAAATCACAATGTGTGAGAATGCCGAGCTGAAGGTAGAACTCGAAAAGAAAAGAGTGTCAGAAGCAGCTGACACCATACAACTCACAGAAGAGATTATTTCACTGAAGGATAAAATAGTGAAACAAGATAAGCTGATGAAGGAATTCTACCATGAAAAGAAGCAGCTGTTGGACGAACTGGAAAAGTCCACAGCTGAGTCAGAAAGGAAATCAGCTGAGATCTCAGAATTAAAGAAATCAGAAGAAACACTGGAGACAAAGGTGGTAGCTCTCATTAAAGAAACCACTACTATGGATGAGATCATTAGCGTACAATGACCGGATTGGGATATGATGGAACCAAGGACGATACAAATGTTGCTTCCACAAGTAGAACAAAAGTGACGTTTGTAAAAGAAAAAGATAACCCAATCTCAGCTGCCCAATTGACTGATAAACAAAAACACAGCAGGCTCCGAGAAAGCAAGCTGTGAGGCAACCTCAAGCTCAAATCAGATATCAACATCGAGCACAGCCACAAAAAAACATCAAGCTGGATATCTCAGATATCAGCAGGCTCAGCAAGAGATGACTGGATATCAATCAAGATATCAACATATAGAAGACCAGCTGGATATCAATCATACGATTATCAGCTGGATTATCATTACTAGCCGAGATATCAAAGAAGACAGCAGAGACAACAACAGCGGAACGTCTTAGCTACATACACTACTGGAAGAAGAAAGAAAACTGAATCTCAGCGAATGAATCAAGCTGGGAGAGAAGAGAAACCAAGACCCAGCCAGCAAAATCGACCAAAGAACACAAAGAACGTGTTCGTAGATGCAGCTGGAAGGATAATCAGATCAAATGACCCAATAAGAGTCATTAAGCAGATCTGGGTCGTGAAAGGATCTCTAACTAACCCCCAAGGACCCAATTAAAACTGGGGACCTAAATTTTGATTCATGTGACAGGTTGCATAGGAACGGAGCATAATAGAAGAGTCAATGAGGACGCTGTGGTATATGGACAGTGGATGCTCGAAGCATATAACTCACCTAAAGCATCTACTCAGAGAATACGTTGAGCGACCTGGACCTCAAGTAATATTTGGTGACAACTCCAAAGGTTTAACCAAAGGTTACGGTACATTTGAAACTAACAACGTTAAAATTTCTAATGTCTCTTATGTATATGGATTGCAACATAACTTGCTTTCCATTAGCCAATTCAGTAACAACGGTTTTTCTATCAAGTTTGATGCACATTGATGCACAGTGAAGAATAGGGAAACCAAACAAGTGTTACTAAGAGGGAGACGAGAAGCGAATATGTATTTTGCTGATTGGAACAACAGCCCTCCAGACACGTGTCTTGTATCCAAAAGCAGCAATGAAGTCAGCTGGTTGTGGCACAGACGGCTGAATCACCTCAATTTCAAGACCATCAACAGATTGGCTAGGAATCAGCTTGCAGATGGAATTTCAGATCAAGTTTATGACAAGAGTCTTATATGCAGCGCATGTCAGCAGGGAAAACAGACAAAAATATCATTTTTCCTCAAGCCTACTCCTTCAACGGACAGAGTTCTCCAGCTTCTCCACATGGATCTCTTTGGTCCAGTAACTCCAGCAAGCTTCAACGACAGAAAATACACCCTGGTCGTAGTGGATGATTTCTCCAGATTCACTTGGGTATAATTCTTGTACCAGAAAAGTGAAATCCGATCCAAGCTGCATTCCCTGCTAGAAAGACTGACAACTCAAAAGGAATGCAAGATTCTCACAATCAGATCGGATCGAGGAACGGAGTTTCTAAATGAAAGTATCTACAGATACTGTGAGAAGAACGGAGTTCAACATCAAACCTCAGCTGCACGAACACCTTAGCAGAATGGTGTAGCTGAGAGGAGGAACAGAACACTCAAGGAAGCGGCTACTTTAATGTTAGCCAGCTCAGCAATTCTGAAGAAGTTCTGGGCTAAAGCTATAAACACAGCATGTTTAACTCAGAATCGATCTCTACTCACATCCAGACAAGGAAAGACGTTGTACATACTTTGGAATAACAGAAAACCCTATATTGGGTACTTCAAGGTTTTCAGATCAAAATGTCATATTTTGAACAACGGGAAAACCCAGCTAAAGATGTTCGACGCGAAGACAGACATATGAGTATTTCTTGGATACTCAGCTGTGAGCAAAGCCTACAGAGTGTTTAACCGAAGAACACAAACAGTCGAAGTGACCCCTCATGTCACATTTGATGAAATTTCATTCGAGTGTAGAGATTCACTCAAACAAAGAAATGCAACTGGATCTTCAAGCTTCAGTCCAGCTCAAACTCGATCTCATGAAACTCGAATCAGAAATTTGGCAGAACTACTGATTTGGGATGACTAACCAGAAGAACCTCAAATCAATCCAATAGAGGCTACGCAACCAGCTGAAAATCACGAGGAAACCCCAATGTCAAATTAAGGGAGAATACCGCCAGCTAGAAATCCCGACCCAGCTGATTTCCCAGCTCCCTCCTCAACTGAGTTCACTCAGAATTCGCCTCAAGAAGAGTCAAACTCAAGTCCAAAGCAAATTGAGTCTCAACCTCAAGACTTGACTCCAGAACAATTTTAAGCCAGACGAGATTTAGCTATGTCAAGCATCAATGAATTGGAACAAGCTGGATCTTCAAGAACAAGCTGGATACTCTTGGAGTAATCATCATAAACAAAGCACGTCTAGTTTCAAGGGTTACACCCAGCAGGAAGGAATCGATTTTGAAGAGTCATTTGCTCCAGTAGCTCGACAAGAAGCAATCAGGCTATTTCTCGCATACGCAACACATCACAGATTCAAAGTATATCAAATGGATGTGAAGTGTGCATTTTTAAATGGAGAAATTAAGGAAGATGTCTACGTAGAACAACCACTTGGATTCGAAGTAGAAGGAAACAAGGTATACAAGCTGAAGAATGCGCTGTATGGATTAAAGCAAGCACCTCGAGCTTGGTATGACACTCTCTCAGGATCAAACTTTGTGCAATTTTATTCGTTTGCTTCCTGGGGTCGTGTAGAGTCATTTGGGGCAGCTTCTGCATGCACTTTTTCTGACTTTCAGTTACGTCTCGTAGTATTTTCTGGGTTCCTTGGGTAGTATAGAGCGTGTTGAGTCAGTTTCTGTATAGTTCGTTATTGATTTCCAGTTTCTATTTATTTTGTCTTTTGGGGTCAGACTTTCAATGGTGTTCAGACAGACGTTGATTATTGTTGTCTCGTTGTTTTAGTTGGTGTTGAATTCAGTGGTAGATTGAGAGAATTCGATTCCTTGAGAGAGGATCCAGAGTGGAAAGAGATAGGAGAGGGTGAGATTATTAGAGTGAAAAAAGCCATATTTGAGTGATACACGAGTGTTGAGTGAATTCTTTTTGAGTGATACACGAGAGCTTGTGAGGCGGTGAGGTTTTGTATACTAACCACTTTTGTTTTCTGTGTCAATATGTCAAGAGGAGGTGAATAGGTTTCAGATACGGAGGATCATCCTACTGTTGATCCAAAGACGAAATTCCTGATAGAGGCACTTAAATCAGAATTGGAAAAGAGGATGAAATCAGAGATGGAGATGATGTATGATAGGATCTACCAGATGGAGCAGTCTCAGCCTAGAGAGACCAATTCCACTCGAGGCCGAGGCGGTAGAGAAGGACATGGTGGTAGAGGCCGTGGTGGTAGAGGAGGACGTGGTAATTATGAGGAATTCGTAGATGATACAGAATATGAAGAAGATGATGCGAGAAGCTGGGATAGAGGTGGTGACAGGAATACACAAGATAACAATCTGGGCAACATTAAGATGAACATTCACTCCTTCCAAGGAAAAAATGATCCAGAGTTGTATCTTGAATGGGAGAGAAAGGTAGAGCTCGTGTTCGACTGTCAAAATTATTCAGAGCTCAAGAAGGTGAATTTGGCTGCTATAGAGTTCTCAGATTATGCATTTGTTTGGTGGGATCAGATGGTGACCAGTAGAAGAAGAAATGATGAGCCACCTATTCAGACTTGGCGTGAGATGAAGGTTGTGGTGAGGAAGAGATTTGTGCCTAATCATTACCATCGAGAGCTTTACAACAAGTTGCAGAATTTGAAGCAAGAAAGTAGGACTGTGGATGAGAAATTAAAGGAGATGGAGATAGCCATGATTCGAGCCAATATTGTGAAGGATCGAGAGGCTACTATGGCGTAATTCTTAGCTGGTTTGCATTGGGGCATTCGAGATAATGTGGAGTTGCAACATTATGTTGAGTTAGAAGATATGGTTCACATGGCCGTGAAGATAGAGAATCAACTCAAAAGGAGGGGCAACAATAGCAGCAACCAGAGACAGAATCAGCCCAATTGGAGACAGTTCCAAGCTGCTAGTGGTTCCTCGTCAAAAGGGAACTAAATGAAAGAAGGAGGTGCTGTCAAGAGACGAGAATAAGCCATTCTTTAGGGGGCGCCCAGAGGTTTCGAGTTTAGCAAATCAGGAAAATCTAACAGTTCCTGATGGTCGAAATCGAGATAAGAAGTGCTTCAAGTGTCAGGAATTCGGGCATATTATGAGTGAGTGTCCGAACAGAAGAATTATGATCATGAGAGATGACGGCGAAGTTGTGACTGATGATGATGAGGTCAATCCGGAGATGCCAGCCTTGATGGATCCCAACGAAGAAGAGAAGGCTGAGGAGATTTTAGCACCTGATGGGCAGCTGTTTGTAGCCAGGCGAGTTTTGAGTGCCCAAACTCAGCCTGATGAGAGAGAGCAGCGGGAGAACCTCTTTCACATGAGATGTCATGTTCAAGACAAGGTGTGCAGTGTTATTATTGATGGAGGGAGTTGCACGAACGTGGCTAGTGCAGCCATGGTTCAGAGATTGGGGCTTCCCATGGTGAAGCATCCCAAGCCGTACCGTTTGCAGTGGCTGAATGAGCCCGGCGTCATCAAAGTTACTAGGCAAGTGAAGGTCCCTTTTCGCATTGGGAAGTATGAGGATGAGGTGTTGTGTGACGTGATTCCAATGCAAGAGAGTCACATCTTATTGGGACGTCCGTGGCAGTTTGATAGGCGAGTCAACCATCCCTCGTTCGTGTGTCATTCATCGTCCCCGAGTTGCTGCTTCAACATCACGTTGGGGTTTAGGGATTCCGTTTCTCCTAAATCATTTCGTGGGTTAGATTCAGAGGTTTTGGGATTATACATCTAACCATCCGAGGTACAAAGACTTCCGTTTGCGTGTTCAAATCATCGGTTAGCAAGGATCATATCATGTGCCGTGCTCGCAAGGCCAAATCATAAAGGATGGTGATACCGAACTCGCATCACACCTCCTCTACAATGACTTTCGCTTCATGATTTCACACTCCCTTCGAATTTTTCTAGAAACGTAGGCTGCTATAATATTCATGTGAACTTTTTTTAGAACCACACATCCGAGATTGCGGGTGCATGCATGATCGCCATTAAATTTGTGGACTATCATCTGTCGATGGGTCATTTTCTCGTGCAACAAGTGAAATCGTAGCATCGAGCGGAATAACCGGAACCAACCAAGTGGCGAAATTCTCGGAATTCACTCCTTCATCCCTATGAATCCATGTTGCATGCTTCACAATCGTTGATTCTGTCATGTTATCCTCTATTTGGTCTTCCGACGCATCACTATCGGATTCGGGTTCGAATTCTAGAATATAACTTTCATCATCTCTTTCATTTGTATCTTCATCATCGTTGTTTTTCGGTTCATCATTGTGAGAAGTTGCTCTTCTTGAGAAAGACATCTTTGGAACATGCATTTGGGGGACAGAGTGATATTCAGGGGTGGATGTCGATCCGTAATTATCCCCAGCGGAGTATGAATTATCAAACCAATTTGAGGAAAACATCTTGATGGTCCCGGAACGAGGTCTTCGGTGTAGAGGGTGAATACACCGAAGTAAAAACTTTTTGAAACTTTTTAACAAGTTAAAACTGAGTGTGGGAGCTCAGTTATAAATTCTGTTGACTTCTAAGCGAAGATGGTCAACTAAACTGATGACTCGGCTAGAGATGCGGAAAGTGGTGGTTTGAAAACTTAGCTCGTTCCTTTATAAAAACTCAGTTGAAAACTTTCTTTCAGTTTGCGGCTTAGTCAAGTTATGCAGATTTTGAAAACAAAGCTGGCTGAGTCACTCAGCTAGAGAACTTAAAGCTTGAAAATAATGTTATGTTTGATGCAGTTAGTTCTTTAAATAAAGATGCAGAAAATAATCAAAGCGATAAAGAACACGAGGTTTTTAACGTGGTTCGGAGAAACTACTCCTACGTCCACGACCAAATAACACTGGTAAATCCACTAAGGATAACCACTTGGTTTAACGAGTACCAAGCAACTTCGCAGCTCAAACCAGAGTTGTGTTCTAACAGTTTACGGACACTGTAGAAGCCTGAATCTTTTCAGTTTCCTGGTACTGAAACGACCTATATACTCAAATTACACACTTTGAACGAGCGGACCTTAACCTAACCTTTTCTGGGGAGAACGGTTTGGGTTTGGGATTCCAACTGTGAACGAGTTCTTACAATGAAGAACAAGAGTTAAATGAACTCGTTCAATCTAGGCTAGAGATATGGAATGAGAGTTGCTTAGAGATTACTGACGAAAAACTAGCAGCTCTAAACTTGAACACTTGAAGATTAAGTGTTCTTGGAGAGAAAACTGACTGCTTAAAGCTTTGAGAGAGACTTGAGAATTTCAGAAAGTTGAAAGCTTAAGGAGAGTTTTTCGTGTCTGAATCCGTGGTCGAAGACTGGTATTTATAGGTGGAGATTCAAAAACTAGCCATTGGAATAGCCGTTTGAACCTTACCTACTCTCTGACTTGGTGATCTGCCATCCGCGGATCTTCACATGTCTTCGTTAGTGTGTTAGATATTGAGTTTGTTGTCGATCCCTCAATGGTCGAGGTTTGTTGACATCTTCTGACACTGAGATTTTGTCCTATGAACTGTCTTTTGAATTCCGAACTGGATCCTTCAGTTTGACTGATTTGATCTCAGTTAAACTTTAGTTAGTTTCACTTTGTCGGCTTTGCTGGATCTAGTCTGCTGGATCTTCTTGAGTCAGCTCAGCTTTCTTAGCTCCGTTTGGATCTCTTCTGTTTTGCTTGAATCAGCTCAGTTTTACTTTACAACTAACTTTGCTTAGATGTCTTCTACAGCTGTTTACTCCTCAACTGATCTTCACTCAGTTGATCACTCCAGCTGTCTACTCAGCTGGGTCTTCTGCTATCTTCAGTGTCTTTTCCTGTAAACTTAGAAAATCTATAAGCTCAAACAGATGAGCTGGAAAAAGACCTTGGGCTTGCGCAATCATCTACTAGGTTGGGGTTAGTTGGATTTTGGCATCAAATCAAAACATAGAATTTTCCCAACACATCTGTCTTTGGATACGATCCATTTCATCAGAATATGTGTTGCCGAAGTCGTATCCAAAGGATGAAGAGCGCGGTTCTTCAAAAGAAGGAATATATACGTCTGTGTCGCTGTGAATCACGTGTACAGTTGGAAATATGATGGTGTTTGTCAAATATTAGATATTTATTATAAAAGATGAAGAAGTAATTTTCTTTGATATTCCTAATGTTTCTCAAATAAAAGATGATTTAGAAAGAACTTTAAGATCTCTTTTTGCCGAATATAGGATGACTCATGGTAGTGATCTTGACATGAATGCACCTATTTCTTCTACTTCTATCTCTTCATTTATACCACTTGATTTAAACTCCTTAGACCCCTTAGTTCAACAATTAAGTAGCGTGTACCAAGATAGATCCTATGAACTCCCTAGGGGGCAAGGTAATAGTGTATTAGATATGTATTTGGGATGTCGTTTTGTTTTTTGTGTTGAAGATAGCGCTCCAAAAATCAACGTGATGAAGTGGTGATCAAAGAGAACGGAGTATCCCATACTCTCTATCATGGCGAAATAGTTGTTTGTCGTCCCCGCATCTACCGTCTCGGTCGAACAAGCTTTTAGCATTGGCGGACTCATGTTGGACTAAAGAAGATCAACGATGAAACCAAGAAACATTGAAGCCACAATATTGCATGATGATTGGTTGAGGGCCGACCTTAGAGCTCAAGAGAACGATTGGGATGATTGCGACGGGAGCGCAAATGAAGAGTTCACCTAGAGTGATCGATCGGTGGACGAGAACTAGGGAGTAATATAATGTAATCGAACTACGTGGACTTTGATTCCTCTATGAGGATACGTAGACAACTCAATTTTAATATTAAAATTAAGCTCAAGTCTTTTTTTTTCCTCTTTTCATTTCAACTTTCAAGTGTTGTAATTTCAACAATATTAATGAGAAATGATTTTAATTTTTTTTTATTCAATAACTAAGTAAAATTTAATTTTTTTTTGTGCTTATATTGTCTTAAGATATGTATATACAACATTTAATTACAAAAAAACAAAAAAAATGAAAATTACAAAGTTGAAAAAAAATGGCTATAAACACAAAAACACACTGCATTTAACAGTCAGTTTTCGGTTATGAACCGGCGGTTGACTAAATTTTTTTATTTTTTTTTTCCAAAACCCTAAATTCTATCTATAAATACCCCCTTTTCACCTCAGCAGCTTCTCAACAATCAACATCCCTCACCTCTTCACCTTATCTTCTTCATTTTTTCTTCTTTTTTCTTCTTTTTTCTTCTTTCTGTCTTCTTCTCTCTCAAGTTTCAACTTCAATTCTACAAAGTACAAACAATGCCTCCTAGACCTAGTCTTATTGTTGATATTTTCAACAAGCACTACACCTGTAGTGCTTCATTGCATAACTATTCTATACCAACCTATGAAGTTCATTGCAATTATTGCAACAAAGTTTTCAAGTGGACTCAAAATGGAGGCTATGCTTCCCTTGTTGTCACATTAGAAAAGCGCATCTGACCGAAGCTATGGGAAATTGAGAATATAATGTAATCTCTATTTTGTAGTGTTTATTTTAATTTCAACTTTTCAAGTAGTTGAAACTTGAAATATGTATTTTGTAATGTTTATTTTAATTTTCAAGTACTTGTAATTTCTATGTGGTAATGTTTATTTCAATTTTCAAGTATTAATGAAAAACTAGTTCATTTTCATTTATGCTTCATTTTTCTTAATTTTCAACGTTTTAAAAAAAAACCGTCTGGCCGGAACCGGAACCGGAACCGGAACCGACAGATTTAACCGGACCCGGAACCGCCAGTTAAAAAGCCCGGCCCATAATCATGTAAAGTATACACGGGCCGATTACAGTTCACTCTCAGGTGAAACCGTAACCGGCGGGCTTGGACCCGGAACCGCCGGTTTCAGGCCAGTGGGCAGGTCTAGAGTTTAGTGCACTTTACATTCATGTTAGTGCATATCTTAATATGATCATTATTTTTGTTTCCAATGTTATCAAAATATTTATAATTTATAATATATGTAAATTGATATTTTTTTATAACTGTCTAGGGCATTGAAAGTTCTTACATGCAGATGAAGTTACATAATTGGTTGATAGAGAGGTTATGTACAAGATACATCATTTGTTTCAACAGAGGTGTGTATTTTGAATTGGGGTGTAATTTATTATACACACTTTGACATTAGATAGATTAAAAATACACACCTCTTTTGAAACAAATCAAAAACACACAAACTTACAATACTAACCCTAGAATGGCCCACAATATATCACTTCATCCCACAAAAAACAAGACCCGTGACTTGGGAAAGAAAAAGAAAAAAAAAACTGCGGCCAAGGACCAAGATTCGGACCAAAAAAACTTGATAATTTTGACCTACTTTTTCTACCACTTTTTACATTAAATAACCCTACCTACTACTCAATCCCGACAGCCCCCAGCTCTCTCTCTCCCCCTTCTTCCCAATTTCCCGACCTTACTATCCCCGGTGGTACCTTTTTTCCTCAAAATCCGATGTTGGTTGATGGTCCCTGAGCTAGGTATTTGGTGTAGAGGGGGGGTGAATACACCAAATAGATTTCTGAAAACTTTTTCAAGTTAAATAACAGAGTTGGTGAGCTCAGTTATTGATCCAGCTGAGGAGGGTCAGCTGGGTAAATAACTCAGCTGGCGGTGCGGAATGTGGTGGTTTGAAAACTTAGCTCGGTTACTTAGAAAAACTCAGCTTGAAAAGATTAACTTTATGTTTTCAGCTTAATCAAGTTGTGCAACTTTCAGAAAGACACAGCAGTCTTTGGAGAGCAGCTGCGTATGCAGTTTTGATCAAATATGTAATGTTATGAAAGAGTTAGTACAAAACTGAATTTAAAGAGACAGTAAAGAGCACACGATTTTTACGTGGTTCGGAGTAACACCTCCTACGTCCACGACCAGATTTACTGGTAGTCCACTACCACTTGGTTTCCAAGTACCAAGCAACTTCACAACTCTAACCCGAGCTGTGTTCCAACAGTTTGCGGGCACTGTCAAGCTTAACCTTTCAGTTTACGGGTACTGAAAAAGCCTTACACACTTGAATTTCCCTCTTCAAGCAAGCGTTACCTTGACCTAACCTTTCTGGGTAAAGAGGGGTTTGGTTTGAGGTTCCAACTGTGAACGAGTTCTTACAATTAAGAACTTTAGAGTATGATGAACTCGTTCAAAATCTAGGCTTTAAGATAAACAAAGATTTTGGCCTAGGGATTAGACGAAAAACTAAGCAGTTTCTAAACTAGAAACACTTTAAGATAAAATATTCTTTGATCTATGTAGAACTGCTTGAGAGCTTTTGAAAGATTGATGATTTCAGAGAATGAAAGCTTGTGGAGAGTTTTTCGTGTTCGATCCTGAGGTTGAAGACGGGTTTATATAGGTAGAGATTCAAGACTAGCCGTTGGAGGAGCCGTTTGAATCTTACCTACTCTTCTTAAATTCGAGATCTGCCGTTGGGCGAATCTGCACCTGTCTTCATTTGTGTCACATCCTAGGTCCTGAAGTCAGGATGCTGATTCGGCAATCCCTCATTGGTCGAGGCATGTTGACTTCCTCTGACGCCGGGATCTTCTGCCTTTGGAGCTGGCTTTTGAATTCAGAGCTGGATTTGGCAAACTGACTTGAAGTGATGTCTTCAGAGTTAGTTCCCTTTGATCTGTATACCGGACCGCTGTGTTTTGAACTCAGCTCAAATTCTCTTCAGCTTGATCATGCTCTGCTGGAGGACTCAGCTGAAGGTTAACTCCTGCTGTCTTCCGCTAGCTGACTCCTGCTGTAGACACAGCTGGGTCGACTGCTGTCTTCCGCTAGCTGACTCCTGCTGTAGACACAGCTGGGTCGACTGCTGTTTTCCGCTTGCTGACTCCTGCTGTAGACACAGCTGGGTCGACTGCTGTCTTCCGCTTCCTTAACCTATAAACCTAGAAAATCTAAAGCTCAAACAGGCGAGCTGGAAAACACTATTTAGATTGACGCGATCATCTATTCGGTTGGAGAATCAGTTGGGTTTTGGTATCAAATCAAAACCTTATAATTTTCCCAACATTGGTCGTCCCCAAAAGTGCACCGTGAAGGATCTTGACTCAACTCCTGAAAGCTTGGTAGACACAAAATCATGTCGAGACAAGAGGTTAGCGGGATATATTCTATATAATAGTAATACTATAATAGTAACAATTGCGTAGATAATCTATAATTGTGCAACGCAAACCAATTGCATTGTCCCTTGCAAATGAAATTCTTCTATATCATAGTTGTTCAGTTCTCGATTTTCTTCCAATTCGCCTAAATTTGTAAGTGTGTGGTGCTGCAACCTCCAAAACGAGAAGTTATTTTACCTTTGGGGACGAGTCGCCAATTCGAAAGCACTATCGGGGAGATATTCATCTTGCGGGCAGAGATCGAATCTCGACTCGACTATACTTGACTTTGTTTACATTTCTTGTTATTTCAGTTTTATTTCTCCTTGTAATTCTCATATTCTATTTTTTTTCTTTGATCAGTTTGTTGTTGTTTCGAATTTCTGTTGTAATAGTAGAAGAACATGTACACAAATTCTTACAATATATTTATTAATAACGATTTCTGGCCACCAGGTGGGTGGCCACCCGGTGGCATAGTTGTAATAAAATAGTATTCTAATTAATTTTAATTAATTCGGTAATTAAAGGAATTAGTGTTTTGTCATCTATACTCTTTCCCGCCTAATTGCAAGTTAATCTTCAAATTTAATACAAATTCTGAATTTTATATTTAAAAATTCGAATTTCAGTTTATTTTAATCCGTGATTTGTGCTTGATTTTTATTATGAAAATCGTATATTATCCATAATTAATTAAATATTTTTCTTTACAATATTATACCTAATTTCCATTAAATTAGGGATTAAAATGAGGTTCATATTCGTGGAAACTTTTAGTTAATTAATTTCATACTCCCTCCGTCCCTGATAAGTGTAGTCTACTTTCTTTTTTCGTCCGTTCCCCATAAGTGTGGTCCTTTCTTAAATGGATATGACTCACTTAAAATTTTACCCTTTTACCATTTAAAAGTAACTAACACTACAATAAAGTGGGTCACATTCTCCACTCACTACACATTTACCTAACATCTTTCTTAAAATATGTGCCTCTCCCTCAAGACCACACTTATCAGGGACGGATGGAGTATCTTTTACTCCCTCCATCCATGAAAAAGTTGTGTGTTTGGGTTGAGCACGTGTTTTAATAAATGAGTTGTGTGTGTTGTGAATGGATTAAGGATCTCACACTTAAATAGTTTTAAATTGCTTTTAAATAATGAGCTGTGCGTGTTGTGAGTGAAATAAGGATCATACTTCTTGTTTGTGGTGGGTCCAATAATGATAAAATGAGTAAATAATTGCAAACGAAATTATCCCTTGCAAACGAAATTCTTCTGCGTAAAACCATAGTTGCTTAATTCTCGATTTTCATCCAGTTCGCCTGAGTTTGTAGGTGTGTGGTGCTACTACCTCCAAAATGAGAAGTCGTTTTACCTTTGGGGACGAACCGTCAATCTGAAAGTACTATCGGGGTGATGTTCATCTTGCGGGCAGAGATCGAATCTCGACTCGACTATACTTGACTTTGTTTACATTTCTGGTTATTTCAGTTTTATTTCTCCTTGTAATTCTCATATTCTATTTTTTTTTTCTTTTCAATTTGTTGTTTCTAATTTCCGTTGTACTAGTACAAGAACTTGTACACCAAATCTTACAATATATTTATCAATAACGATTTTTGGCCACCCGGTGGCTGGCCACCCGGTGGCATAGTTGTAGTAAAATAGTATTTTAATTAATTTTAAGTAATTCAGTAATTAGAGGATCAGTGCTTTGTCATATATACCCTTTCCCGCCTAATTGCAAGTTAATCTTTAAAATTATTTCAAATATAAAAAAATCGAATTTCAGTTTATTTTAATCCGTGATTTGTGCTTGATTTTTATTATGAAAATCGTATATAATCCATAATTAATTAAAGATTTTTCTTTCCAATATTATACCTAATTTCCATTAAATTAGGGATTAAATTGAGGTTCATATCGGTGGAAACTTTTAGTTAATTAATTTATATTTTTTATTCCCTCCGTCTACGAAAAAGATGCGTGTTTGGGTTGGGCACGGATTTTAATAAATGAGTTGAGTGTGTTGTGAGTGGAATAAGGGTCTCACTTATATAGTTTTAAATTGCTTTTAAATAATAGGTTGAGTGTGTTGTGAGTGGAATAAGGGTTTCACTTATATAGTTTTAGATTGCTTTTAATTAATGGATTGAGCGTGTTATGAGTGGATTAAGGATCTCACTTGTTGTTTGTGGTGGGTCCAATAAAGACAAAATGAGTAAATAATTGGTTGAATGGAGGGCTAAAGTTAATTGAATTGTGTTAACCATATTTCTAAAAGTGATACATGCATCTTTTTCGTGGATGAACCAAAATGGAGAAACATGCATCTTTTTCATGGACGGTGGGAGTATATTTTATTTCTTTTAATTTTAATTTGTTGCGCCCATCCAGACCATACGTAAAAATTATTAAAATTTTGCCGGAGCCTTTAATTAATTAATTTCATTTATTTTATTTTTTATTTATTTTAATTTTAATTTGTTGCGTCCATCCAGACTCTACGTAAAAATTAGTGAAATTTTGTGTAAACCTTTAATTAATTAATTTCATTTATTTATTTTTATTTCTTTTATTTTTCATTTATTTCTCCATCCAGACCCTACATTTTATTTCTTTTATTTTTCATTCCTCTTATCACATTCTATATTAGTTTGTTCACCATAAATTCATGGAATTAAAATCGAGATAAAGCAAGGAGAATAAGTTCTATGTTGTTTATGAAGGTGCACGAACTGGAATATTTTCAAGTTCTTCGTGTAATTCTTGTTTGGACATCGGATTATCGTCGTTCAAAATATTGTAATTGTCTGAATCCAAATCCGGTGGGATTTCACTGAAAATTGAACACACCACGTCGTTGGTGATATCTTGAGAAGCCATGCTTTCAAGTGTGAAAATGGAGAATAATTTCGGTAATTATTTTTGCAAAAGTTCTTGTTTTGTTGAAGGCTATAGAGTTGAAAAAAAATATAATCGAATATAATCGTAATATAATTATTAAAATAAAAGGATTTGTTTCTAATATAATCTAATCAAATCGTGATATAATCTAACGAATTTAGGATAAGATCGTGATTTGTGGGTGAAAAAAAAAACAAGACGGACGAAATTAAAGGGAATATTACCTCCAACTAGGGGTGGCAATTGGGTCGGGTTCGGGTCGACCTGATTTCGACCCGACCTGTTAAGGCCCAATCCGAACCCGACCTGTTAAGGATATGCTCAACCCGAACCCGAACCCAATCCGAAATGACTAAACCCGAACACGACACGAACCCGGAATTGACACGATAATATTCGGGTTGACCCGACACGATAATGACCCGAACTCAAATTTAAATGATGAGAAAAAATATTTTAAAATAAGATTTAATAAAAGAAAAAATATTTTAAAATAAAATTTAATAAAGAAAAATAAATAAATATTCAAAAATTTAATATCTTTTGATGACTTGGAAGGAAAAATAAATATGTCATCAATTTAAAAGCTTGATTTGAATTAAATAAATATAATATTAAAAAATATAATTTCTTATCAGCTAACCCGAACCCGACCCAAAATTTTCAGGTCTTTATCGGGTCAACCCGATAAGGACCCGAACCCAATAAGACTTGACCCAAACCCATTAATTTCGTGTCGGTTCGTGTCGTGTTATCGTGTCGTGTCGAAAATTGTCAGCCCTACCTCCAACTGTAATGATTAAGGAGGGAAAATAAGCTTAGGATCATATTTGGCACAATCAATTAATCATAATAATCAAATTGGTTTAGGCTAGAAACATATCGGTTTTTTGGTATTGGACAGCCACCTATTGGCTAAATATCACTACTATACCCTATATTTATAGATATATTATGAAAATTGATATTCATTTATTAATATTAGTCACATCCTTTTTGTTACGGGTGGCAAACAACATACCACTATTTTCATAGAAAAAGATCCATTAAGCAAAGTAGTTAAGGAAAATTAATTATTATTGTAAAGAAGGGACAAATGCGGTCTTCAAGACGCCGTAACGTTTGTAAATGAGTGATGCTATTTAGCCATAATGTGGCTAGCCATAATTTGGTCGATTAAGTGAAAATAGAACAATTTTGTTAGATATTTGATTCATATAAAAAATATGATTATATATTTTATGTTAATGTTTATATTTTTTACTTAAATTCCATCATGATTAGTGTAAATATATATTTATTTTTTTCGACAAAAATCTTTGTATTGTCTTTATCGTATCTATCGAGATTTATGTTACATCCAAATTCAAATATATCAAGATAAATTTGTATAAATTAAATATTTTAAATATTAAAAGTCATTTAGAACCCAAAAATTTAAATAAACCAATTTATTGGTTATTAAATAAAATTATGAATAGCCATAATGTGGCTGCATAGATTTATTCTTTGCGAATATATCCTCGTGCTGACGTTTCCCACACGTGAACTTATTATTATTATCGGGCCCACTCCCAACTTTCCGCTCTCACGTGCGGATGCCTTTTAACTGCCACACCACACCTAGATAAAAAATTTACGAAAAGAGTAAACAAGGAAATATATATTATATATATAACCGGCCATATGTTGCATGGGTGTATGGGCACGGATGCGGGGCGATACAATACAGGTATGGAGATACGAAATTTTGAAAATTATAAAGTGTGATTCGATAATAATACGTTTAGTTATTAATACTTTATTATATGTAACACTTATAAAATATATAGAAATTTAATTTTTCATAAATCAAATGTATGTAATTCACATTTTCTCTCACCCAAAACTTAAATATTTTCAATTACGTAATTTAATTAAGCTACAAAATAACAATTCAAATATCATTAGCCAATGCATGAGTCATAATTCAAGTAAAGTTCTCAAACTCAACCCCAAACACACCCCCTTTACCCACGGGATTTGTGTGTTCACGCACAAGATTCGTGAATCTGATTATGTTTTATTTTTTAATGGAAAGGATACGCCACATGGCAAATCGGGTGAGAATCCGATGAGAATCGCACCCTAACGAGAATCCGATACGACTACCTGGTATTTTTAGAAGAAGTCATGCACCATAGATATAACCATTCTACTCGAATTAATTAATTATAATTAGTATTAATTGATGATTAAATTTTAACCTTTAGATCTTATCGTAAATTAGATTTAATTTTTAAAATATTCTAGTATTGTTTCAGCGCGAAATTAAAATTAAGGTTAATACGTTTATCTAACATCAAATTAAAAATTGATTAAGGGCTTCTTTTTTTCCTTAATAGAAAAATTGATTAAGAGCTTTTAAATTTTCATTACGTGGGGCTTCTTCTCTCTGATATTATTTGATGACCAATAGTTGCGGCAATTAAATAAGTATGAAATTGAAGGTCAATGTTGGAAGTTAAAAAGTTGGGTTTTGGTCCAACCACGTGACTTCTGTCGCCGACATTAACTCTCTTCATCTTTGTCTTAATTTCGTCACACTTGTTAATTATTAAAATCAAATACTACTAATTTTATATAATCCCTCTTCTTATGACCGAATTTAGTCAACTCTTTTTGATAATTTTGGATCAGTTTACAATTCTAATATAACCGTGCACGCAAAAAATATGCACCAGATCCCATACACATTGATATGTTTGTTTCTATGGTTGAACTTTGATTGAATTATTATGTTATTCAAAATTTTAAATGTTTTTGTATCCATCTATTCAACAAACACATATATGTTTTTTTGATAAAATTGAAATCCTATTCAGTTTGGGCGCTAGAAGTGATTAGAATGCATAATATATATTATAAACATTAATATCTTGTTTGGTACAAAATAAGCGGTCATTTATAAAATTTGGGTCCGCATAATTTATACCTATTATTATTACTCCCTCCCATCTTTTATATAAGACGTTTTAACCTTTTCATTCAATTGTTTTCTGTTTGACGTTTTGGATCTTTTTACCATAATTACTCCTATTTAATTCCTATTTGATTAATTAATCATAATATGATTACTCTTATTTCCTCTTTTTTCTCACAAATAAAAGTTGCTTTATTAAAAATAAATTATCATTAAATGAGGTTATGTTGGGCAAAATACTTTTTTCTTAATAGACGTGTTGGAGCTTAGAAAGGCATATAAAAAAAATAGGAGGGAGTATTATGTTATACTCTCTCTGTCCCAATAACATGGCCACTCTTTCCTTTTTCGTATGTTCCAATAGCAAGATCTCATTCCAAAAATGGAAATAATTAATTCTTCAAAAGGTTTGGAACTATCACTTTTTATCTTTTTACTCTTTTTTTTTTAATAACTGTGCCCAAAAGAAGGAGACCTTACTATTGCTACGGATAGAGTACCATTCATGAGGCGGTATAATAATTTTGCAACTAAATATAAGAATAAATTACTATAATTTCACCCTATTACTATAATTAATATATTTTGCAGAGATCCCAAACACAATATTAATTCTTATACGTATTAAGATATTCCAGCTAATCATATCAAGTCTTATCCCATACTTCGTAACAAACGAGTACATTGAACAAGGATTAGTGCTCCAAAGTTTGTGAGTACTTATTTATCTTTTGCAAGAACAAAATTCGCAGACATTAGATAAATAAGACGTCATATGGAATAATAGAGAAAATAAAATAAAATTACATTTACATCAAATTTATGCTATACAATGAAAGTTCAGTATACTCCCTTCCTCACAAAATCTCAGACCAAATTCTCAAATCATCAAACATTTTTCTATATATAAGCGCAAGTCCAATTTGTTCATTTCCATTACACGAATTGCCTTCAACAAAAATTGTGAAACAACTAACATGAAATTTTCTCTACACACAGCGCACCTCATGCATGCAAGAGGCAAAAAGACAAGATTTGCCTGCGCAGAACCAAGCTTTTAGCTCCGGTGGCAGGTCGTGGACTACTACGATCCGACGGAGGCGGCTCGAGATTGTGCTCTCAGGTGGGAAAAACTTCCCTTATTACACATCCAGAAGCAGAGAGAAATTAGGAGTAAAGCTTTTCCATCATCCAGCAGTATAGTCAGAAAATCGAAGCACGAGTTATGTATATTTAGGAACGTGTCTATACTTCTACGTTGTCACTGCTCGAATCAGCTACGATCGTTAACCTTCTTGCAGTTTTCATAAAGTTACTGCAATGCAAGAAAGAAATGAAATAGTATAATATCAGTAAAGAGACAATATAAGATACCAATAAGAGAAGCCAAAAAAATCTCACCTAAACGATTGGTCGCCTACTTGCTTGACTTTGCCCGTGGCGTCTCTGTAGAGAACGCGATTCAGCATTTCTGAGATTTCAATGCTAAACATATCCGCGAGTTTTCTGTACAGTTCTTCATAAGAACCGAGCAAAGAAAGATCCAGCGTACGACCTACATCCTCAGATTCCATGAAAACCTTGCAGTGACCAGTGTCCAAAAGCTCCGACTGAATTCCTTCACATGATGAGCGCTCCGGTGCTTCGTTTTGATTAAGGCCGGAACCTGAACCGGACCCATCAGAAGTATTCCCCGTTTTATCCCCGTTCCCATCAGAGGAACTATTCGCAGTTCGAGCGGGGGAAAATGTATCACTGGAGCAACTCAGAGAAATCTGCTTCTCTGGAAGTATCGACTTACCAAAAAGCACAAACGGAGCTGCCTTCCCATTATTAGGTTTATTTGTTCCTTGAGTTGAATTTCCCATGGTAAGTAGGCAAGAAATATTCTCACTGCTTCCAGGCTTTGGGAGGAGCGGACTGGACGATCCAGTAGGAACTCGATCAAGAGGCAGAAAGCCAACGGGAAACAGTTTATTGACTTGGAGGTTTGATAATGATAAACCGTATTGAGCATGCCTGGCTCCCTGCATGCCAGCAGGAGTAGATCCGAAGGGGTTGCTAGAACCAACAAGTTGGTGACTGAATGGCGGAAGAGGAATCTGTCCGTCGAAAGGGAAGTCTGAGTGCTGTGGTAATCTCAATTTTTTTCTAGGAGGTGAGAAGGGGGAGAGGTGGATGGCGGGCATGTTTGATACTAGTTCAACGAGCCAAGGGCTCACTCGTTTCACATTTTGAAGCAGATCAGGCTCGTCCCAGGCCACCTGCGATCATGTCACACACTAAGGCCTTGTAACAGCTGGTTTAGACACTATCAATTTTCACAGATTACTTGCAACAGTGGTAACAACCGCTCAAATCAAAAAAATTAAGCAAGAATCCATGATAACATTTCACATGAATATTTTGACATCTGCAATCGATACTTACAAGAAAATGCAACGAAGATGATAATGAATTTAACAAGAACTACACTACATATTGGCTAACTGTCAACACCTAAAATATAATTAATCCAGAGACTAGTACAAGCAAATACATTGAACAAGATTTGGGACTAAAATGTAGGCATGAAGAGAAGCAAATTCAAAGTGAATGAAATAAGCAAAAGAAACATGTTACGAAACTGCAAGAATTTGCTATGGTAATATCATTTTGTACACTCAAGCTGAAAGCAAAGAACTGCAGTTATATTCATACAAGTTAAATTTCCATAAAGAAAGAAGAACAAACTGAAATAAGATCGATTCATCTAAAACCGAACTTACCTGGAGTAACCTCCAAGGCGAATCAGGCCATCGAATAGGATCAGCAACCTGAACTGAAGATATGGTTCCCATGAACCAGCTTATACGCGAAGAATCCTCCGTCTCAAATGCCATCTTAAACCTCATCCCGGAGCACCAACGTATCTGCATTGCTACCTTCACCAAAGAGGCCTTCACACAGAACTCAGGAGTGCTGGCTCTAGGATAGAACACCACATCAAAGGGGTGTCCACTAGAAGCAAGAGTAACAGCTTCGACTACATCTTCCGCCTTCACTCTTCCCCTACCGATCCAACTCCCATTACTCCCCCTACTCAGCTTGCTCTCGTCATCCCTCAGAAACGACGAAAACCCTCCATATGGAACAACAGAATTCCCCCCCGCCGGATTCCACCCCGTTTGCACCTCAGGTCCACCCCCAATCCCCCTCTTCGCCCGCCTGATCCCCACACATAGATCACCACTCTCTGCCCTCATAAACACTATAGAATCGCCCGCCACGAGCTTCTTATGGTTCACAAAAGTACTCCACCCCGTTGTCAGGAGATGCCGCCTTGGCGTCCCCCTGTAGATGTGCCTAAACTTCCACGTCTCGCCATGAACATCCTTAACAAGAATGGTCTGAACCGGAGGATCAGCCGAGTAGTCGAGGCGGGGGAATATCGTCTCCGCACAGTACCTAGGCACTGAAAACCCCCCACCATTGTTGGCATCAGACTGAGTTAGAGTCTTGGCAAAGGATGTGGGCTTTTCTTGATTCTCAGAGGCAGTGATCCCCACAGCCCCTTCATCGTCAACTTCCTCTTCATTCCTAGCAGTGGGAACCAATCTCATCTTGGCAAAAACCTCATCCGTATCAGGATCCGCCATGAAACTAATCCCAGAAACTCTACATGGAATGTAAGAAGGAATTCTCGGACAATTCCTAAAATCGACATTGCTACAGGTGTGCTCGGAGTGACCCTGTGGGAAGTAAAACACCTTCGAATTCACCGACGGCATTTGCACCATGTTGCCGGCGCAGGCATGCCATAATTGACAATCCAAACATCTCTCTGTTTCTTTCATTTTCTCTTTAGATTCCATAAAAGTAATCATTTCAATCAACAATTGTATATCATATCAAATCCCAAACCCAACACCTTTGAATTGCTGCCCCCCAAAAAAAAAAAAAAAACAAGGCAACAGAAAAAAAATCCTCAGAGAGAATAGCAGAAAACAGAAAAAAAAAAAAAAAAGAAACAACAGAAAACATCAAATTAAAGTTGAAAAAAAAGTTCAAACTCTTACCTCCTTAAACGAAGTTGACACAGAAGCCCATCTGCAGCATATACATATGGCGTCTCGATAACAAAGAGAAGAGACAATCAAAATCTTATCTTTATCTTAAAAAAAATCAAAATTCTGACACTAGTCAAAAAGTTTTTTGTAATCTTCAATCAAATATCACACTTTCTTCAATTTGACCGCCTCATCATCCATAAGCTCCTCATATCAGCACAAGAAACCCATGACTTTAGACCAAAAAAAATATATCCCTTTCGCAAAAAGATTAAATTATCCCAACTTTTTTTCTCCGCAAGACTCACAAACCCGCTTCCAAATTGTGCTCTTCAATCACTCGAATTCAAAAGTTCCCACAAACTAAAATAAACAATCAAAAAACCAAAAGCACATTACCGAGAAAAAAAAAATGGAGCGAAAAGCAAAAAACAGAGTAATTACAGACGGGAAAAGTCCTGACAGAAAACGGAATAGACGAGAACCGGATTTTTGCTTTTACTTTATAAACTCCCTCTTCATTCTCCCATATTTCATACTCAACTCCATTCACACGTATAACTCTCTCTCTCTCTCTCCTTGTGCAACTACTTTCTCTCTCTATATATATGTATTTGCAAAAGTATGTTTGTATGCAGAGAGTCTTCACACGTACACACGGAGAGCGTCTTTTGGCAAGTTCTTGTTTAATGTTGGCAAATTGCGTTTAAATTCCAGAATTTTTTTGAAATTCTATTTTATTTATTAATTTTTTAACTTTTCACCTAAAATTTTCAACTTTTAATTTATTTCATTTTTTTTCGGCAAAGTATTCCGATGCAATTTAAAGTAAAAAATTCTCAAGGATTCCTATAAATTAAATCAGTGATTTATCAGTTATTTCTCAAACATGAGAAAATTCTGGGGTGAATCGATTTGTGCCATAATCCTATTTGAATATAAGTGTTTGTTAGGCATGAAAAACGACGACATTTTGAGATTCTTGAAACTTCGTCGGTTTAATCAAGGCGATTTGCTATGTAAGCATTTCTGACGTCCAACTCAGCTTCAATTTGGGAAAAAAAATTAAATGCGGGATAAAATTTCAAACAAATTGAAAAGTGGAGATTTTAGGCAAAAAAAAAAAAATTAAAAGGTAAGGAAATAAAACAGAATTTCAAAAAAGATCGGGAATTTAAAATAAATTTGCCCTTTAATTTTTAGTAATTTCCTTTTTCTTCCTTTTCTTTTTATTTTATTTGTTTCCCCCACCTGATGAGTTTTCATTATTACTGCAATCTAATTAATTCCTTTTTAAAAGGGATATAATAATTCTTGCCTTTTTCTTCGGATCTGAAGAAACTTCTGATGTACCTTCACAGTGCAGCATAACAAAACAACAAAGATCTTAAACCAAGCACAATAACCTAATTATTTTTCCTAAATTTTTGAATAAAATAATTGGCATAGGGTTTGTTTAATGATTAAAATAATAATATAGTAATTCCGGTGGCTAAGGTGTCGGATTTTAATGAGATATTGTGGTGATTACGGTAGTTGAATTAGTTTAATCTAATTGGTGGTGGGGCTTAATAACTTAATTGATATTGAAAGGACCAAGGTATTGTAGTGAGTGAAACAGTCTTAAATTAAACAACTCTAATCTTTACTTTAATTGAGGCAAGTCAATAGTTGCTCTAAAAGCAAGGTAGTCATAAGGAGATTAACAGTTGGGCTATTAACTTAACTATGGTTAGCATTTCTCCTAACTTTGCTTCATCTGGATTAAATGAAAGCCAAGGATCGGAAAAATAAAATAATAAAGAATTCAAGCTTCGATTTCCTCTCTAATATAAATAATATACTCCCCGTCCCATTCATTATGTCTCATAACTTTTGGGCACGGTTATTAAAGAAAAGGATAAAAAGATAGAAAATGGGTATGTCCCACTACTTTTGAAAAGTTAATAATTCCTTATTTGGAATGAGATATTATCAATGAGACAGACGAAAAAAGAAAATTGAACGTTATCAATGAGACGGAGGGAGTATAGGAATATGTCACGAGTAGGGAAATTAAATTTTTCAAAATATATACATGATTAATTAATTAGTTTAGATTATATTAAAAGTTTATTTATATTAACATCGTACATACTTTTGTACGGTTGTAAACGAACAGATCGGAAAAAGCATGTTCAAAACTCGATTTGATAACAATTCGAGTCGAGCTCGAGCATTGTGTTGCTTTAATTCGATAGGCTCGTGAACATGTGCGGCTCGTATTTAATTGAGCTTGTTCTGCGAACATTTTCGCTAGCCTACAAATTGGGTTTTGTAATTGAACAAAAAAATTTCCTAAAGTAGAGCTTTAAACGAGCTCGAATAGCATATTGATGAACTGAATAAAAATATAATCAAGCCTTTGACGAGTCAGGCTCGAACTCGAATACCTTATTATCGAGTATCCGACGAGCCGAACTCGAGCTCGTTAATCGTAGATTAAGCCGAGCTCGATCATGATGGTAAAAGCTCGACTCGATTTTTCGTAGTAGTAGGAGGAGGAGGAGTACTTGTTTTCTCCTAGTACGGACTACTTTTTCTGGATTTGGAATGGCAGTGATATGTTTTGGGATAACACATTTTAAGATTAATATCACACATGTTAATGTTATTACTACTACTCTCCTAAAGAAAAAGGTTAATTACTAATACATGCTATGTTTTTCGAAAGGGAAAATATACTTATACATCTAAAATTATATGCATTTTTATAAAATTTAACCAACATTAATGATAATGATGAAAGGATACTCCAACAACATACTATAAATAGGCAAAAATTCGGGTACAACCAATCTTATTGCAAGTGTATGATAATTAAAGGGGTTAATTAAGGAGAATTATGGGGTAAATTAGGGATATTAGGGGAGAATTGAGGGGGAGATAGATAATTAGGGGTAATTATCGGTTAATTATTATCAATTGATTTATGAATTCCAATTAAGATTTATTAATATATAATTATGATTAATAAATTTCAATTAGAATTTTACAATTAGTATTTAGTTATCTCAATTAAAGTTTATTAATCTCCAATTAAAATTAATTAAGCCATCATTAAAATTAATTAAATATTAAAATAAAAAATTAAAAGATAAATATTGCAACGCATGCAATTGCATCCCATACAATTATACAAACAAGTTATAGCACCAGACTATTGTCAATATAGTACCGAAACAATGTCGTTTCAGTTTGAGCAGAATTAAAAATTGACAAGGTTGTACGATGGAATCCTAAATGTCTTTCTATTCTCTCTCTAAACTCTTTTCTTCCCCAAAAGTCGACGTTTAGTTTAGGGAGAGAATAAAAAGACATTTAGGGTTCAGTCGTAAAAGTTATACGTCCTATGACTTTGTCAATATTTAATTATGTCTAAACTAAAATGACATCATTTCAATACACTTGTCATTTTAATATCCACATCAAATAGACGGTTAACCAATTCATCATTCAAACATCGAAAAAATAAAGGCGGACCTTTTTTAGATAAAATCGTAAAGTACAGGGTTTTTTTTGAAAAAAATTAAAATAAAAGCCACAAACAGAAAAGTGATGAAAGTTGGATCACAAACTATAAATAACCCTTTTTTTATAAAACAAACGAAAATAGTGAATTTTTTTGTGTCATTATTGTTTGTACGGGTCTTTTTAATAGAACCCATAATATAGTTTGGGATAACTCAAAATATTTTTATTTTCTAGTTGTCTTCTACATCATACTTATATGGACAAATTATACTCGATCACACCTAGTCAACAATTGTCTTGACTGAAAAATCCAACGTCAGCAATATTATGATTGTAAGGGTCTATTGTGTTTAGTGTTTAGTGTTTTCAACTGCATATGGAGAGATGTTTACCAAAATGCACCTATGAAATGGCAATAATGGCAGTAATTTTTCTTTATCTCGTAAAAGAATAAATAAAACTTAGAAACTTTGCCAAATGCAAAGAAATTTTTTTAGAGCTAGCAGTAATATGCAATTGTTGTTGTAGAGGAACAATAAAAACCATATTCAATAAAGATTATAAGAATTGGCATACATCTTGGGCAAAAACTCGGGTACGATCAACCACGCATTGTGATTGGCCATAATTAGGAGGTAAGTAAAAGGATTATGAGATAAGAAGTAATTGATTTTAATTAAGATTAATTAATTTCAATCAAAATAAACCCTAATTAAAATTTACTAATAAACTCAATTAAAATTTATTAAATTTTAATTAGAATTATCTAAATATTAAATATTACAAAAAATAATTAGGTGGAGATGGTAACTAATCTTAGAAGTCAGTTTTAGTTTCTCGAATATTTTGACATTCAACTAACAAAACTAACCACAACCATTCCTTTACTTTTCAACATTTCGGACTCCAATTATTATAAGTCACCTTCAACTTCCTCTTAAATGGTTAAATTAATTCTTAGAGAGAAAAGTTTTATAATGGTTCCAAAAAAAAAAAAAAATAGAAAGATAGTTACTCCCTCAGTCCCATTCGAAGTAGCATCTATATGTCGCCCCATTCGAAGTGACACAGTCTAAAAAAGAAAATCATATTCTCTCACATAAAAGTGTGAGTTCCACCACTTTCTATCTCTTTATTCTTTAATGTATGTATGATAAACTCCCTCCGTCTGCATATTTATGGGAGATAGAAGAAGTTTTAATAAAGGAGGGAGGAAGGGGGGCTGGTAATGAGATAGGGGTAGTAGTATAAGTGAAATTTGAGAATAAAGACATATTCTCCCCATTCATTCGAAGTGGCATGTATCTTTTATTGGGTCATCTCATTCGAAGTGGCACAGTTCAAAAAAAAAAAAAAACCAATATTTTTCACTATAAGATGTGGGCTCCAATACTTTATATCTCTTTATTCTTCAATAATCATTTCCTTAATAACCGTGTCGAAAAGATGTGTGCCACTTCCAGCAGGACGGGGGGAGTTTTATTTACTCCATCCCACAAAAGTATGGTTAATTTGTCATTTTGAGACGTCCCCCATAAGTATGGTTCACCGTTTTAGAACATGACCCATTAATAGAAAATTAATTTTCTAATAATTTAAACCTCACAACAATCAAATAAACGGATCCCTTACTCCACTCAAAATATATCTATCCAACACTTTCTTGAAATCCGTGTCATCCTCTCCACAACATACTTTTGAGGAAGGGGGGAGTGGTATTCGTTTATAATGACATGAGGACATAAAGATCCAACCAACCCTAAAATAATTCAGGTTGTTAGAACTAAAAATTTAATAGCCATAAACACCAATTAATTTGTCAAACTGAATGAAAAGAACATTTGTAGGATTAGCATAGAGTACACTACTATATAACCTTATTCAATTATAGATAAACTAGTGTGTATCCCGTCGAAAATCGACGGAGAATTATATTTGAAAATAAAATGCATCAATAAGGATGAACATTAAAGACAATTTAATATTTTATTTACTTCCTTTAACAAATATTTTTATTTTTATTCTTATTTTGCAATATATAAGCATGAACATTAAAGATAATTTAATATTATTTTGGATTGATAATATTTCGATAATTGATCAAAAAGAGTGTTTCTTTGATTTTATTTCACTTTCTTTACTTGCAAGGAATCAATAGAAATCAAACTTTTTTTACGTCACAATTTCTCAAAGATTTAGTTGCAAGGAACCAATAGAAATCAAACTATTTTATTTTACGTCACAATTTGTCAACAATTTCATTATATACGATGTTAATTGTTGTGTACATCTGATCATCTCGTCACAAAGTCAAATTTTGGGAATTATCCCTACGTGTATATATATACAAATCCAAAAATTATAATTGAGAATACGTATTTTTAATAAATTAAATTTCATTATATACGATGTTAATTGTTGTCTACATCTAATCATCTTGTCACAAAGTCAAATTTCGAGAATTATCCCTACGTGTATATATATACAAATCCAAAAATTATAATTGAGAAAACGTATTTTTAATAAATTATAGTTTTGTCAAAAATTAAAATAAATTAATATTAACAATCAAATTAAAACTGTCAATAAAAATAAAACTATTTATTTGGCTAACAAATTAATTTGCCAAATTATATTGGTTGTGCAAAATAATTGCGGAATGAGAAAATACACATGAATTGTGAGTATTTATATAAGTTCTCTAAGAGTGAAGTTTTATTAAAAATCAATGTGGAATGAGAAAATTCATATTAAATATAAATAGAATAAATGAATAACAATGCTCAAAATGAGGATTTAAGATAAATAAGAATACCGAATGGAGAGAGCGCCACGTAGGACCCCGAATCAAGGGGAGACCTCGAATACGTAATCGTTTTAATAATATATAGATTGTCATTTAACAACTATTTGTGTTCAGACAAATAATTAGCGAATATAGTCAAATTGTGCTCATTGATACTATTTCAAATGTTTTATATATCGTTTATTTCCTCATCCCTTCATCTAGGCATATAATTATAATTAGAGAATATATATATATATATATTTATATATATATATATAAGAATAAACATGGAGTGCTATAAAAAAATAGATATGAAAAAAAAAATTGGTTGGACCTGAAGTTAAAAAGGCACAAATCGATTTTATTTATTTTTTCCCACTAAAATAGAAATGTATAATGAAAGATAAGTAAATGACCGAACATTTTAGTAAAAATATAAATATAAAATGGAGAATATTCCATGTATGCAGAGAGTTCTAAAGAGACAACACTAATTTATTTATATGAATAAAAATAATTAATTTTTTGATGATTTGTTTTCTTTAATTTATTTATACTTAGCCGCCTATATTTCTTAAAATTTACTACTTGATTTGTTTTCCTTTTAATATAGAATAAATATCGCTAGATATTGTTAATTGATATGTGTTTCCTTAATATAGAATATATATATATATATATATATATATATATATATATGAATAAAAAATACTAAAATGAGGATTTAAGATAAATATGAATACTGAATGGAGGTTTCGCCACGTAGGACCTAAAATCAAGGGGAAGCTTCGAATGCGTAATTATTTTAATAATATGTATATGGATAGATGGATTGCAATACTTGAAAATTAATTCCGCTAAATTTCTACTATAAGTCTGAATAAAGAACAATTAATCGACAAATTAATTAACCGAGAACTTGAACTACGCATGATCCATACCAATGGAAATATTAAATACACATTGAATATAAACTATACTATTCAATGGAAACTCAGAAGGTTCCATGATCTATACACATTGAGATTCATCTAAAATTTATTAGACATAAAACTAACACACACATATCACTTTCAATCCCTTTGTTTTTGTTTTTCAGACTAGCTAGTAATAAAGTTGTAGTAATTATTATTCTTCTTCTTTTTTGTTGTCTACATATAACTTTATAAATATATTTTTTCCTCTTATATATCACTCCCTCCGTCCCAGTGAACATGTCATGTTACTATTCGGCACGGATATTAAGGAAAAGAGTAAAAAGATAAAAAGTGGATACGTTTCACCATTTTTGAAGAGTTAATTGTTTTCTTATTTAGAACAAGACAAATTCAATTGAACAATCTTCAAAGAAAAAAAAGATAGGTTCAGTGGAATTGATGGACTACGATACAATTACGATGTTATGGTGTAGGAATAGTGACTAGTGAAGCATTTGTGTGATGATGATAAAAAGAAAGAGATACTATAAGTAAATATTCTTATTAAATGGTGATATAGGATCGGACATGAGCAAAGAGCAGAGAGGCTGGGTCTTGACATTATTATGTCATAAACTACGATCACTCTCTCTCTCTCTGTCTGTACTGCCGATAACGACTCATGAACCATATCATGCATCACTCAACCCCCCCCCCCCCCCCCAAACCCAAACCCCACAGCTACACGTACTATTGTGTCTTCTTATACATACATACACATACATATATTATATAAGACCAATAAATTCTAATAACCCAAACTATATTTGTTTAAACAAATGATCCATATTCGATATTACGTAAAAATAACCCAAACTCTCAAATATTTACTCTAATAAGACATTCTTTAGATTTTCATTGACAAAACTGTTAGTTACAACCGACTCGTATCAGAGGCCACGTTGTTGTCGAGTGTTGGCTGAGTCAGTTGTAATTAACGGTTCCTAACATATATCATATTCTAAGTAAAAATTTTATAATTTGAGTTATATGTGTTTAATATGGATAGTATGATCCATTCATTTTCTTATAAACATATACTCCCTCCGTTCCACTCATATTGTCTTTTTTTTTATTGGGTTGTTCCACTCAAATTGTCTTGTTCCAAAAAAGGAAAGATTTAACCCTTCAAAGTGATGAGACCAATCCATGCCGAACAGTAACAGGACAATATGAGTGGGACGAAAAGAGTATAATTTATGTTATTTGGTGTACTTCATCTAATATTATATGTATATATATAATAAAAAAAAAGTACGCACACTACTAAGATTTGTTTTTTTTTTTCTTTTAATTTTTGAGAATACACTACTAAGATGTTACATGGACATAAAAACTGACATAAGTGGATGGATGTGAGAGAGAAAAAAAAAACAATACATACATAAAATAACTGAGTGACGATTTATGAAACACAGAGCCCACTTCCCTGAGCACATTTCCTCCTAACCTCCTTACAAGTTCTACATAAGATCTAAATTTAAAATAATTTAGTAGATGCAAGATTTAGTTTATAAATCAAGGTTACAAGACATATATTAGATAGAATTTGTAATCTTAATATATAGTATATGATTTACAACCTACTTCACATGAAGCAACGACTGCAAGTAACAATTGTAGGATTTTTTTCGCATCATAGGAAAAGTGCACTGATGGTCCCAAGACGGATACCTTGGTGTAGGGGGGGGTGAATACACCAAGGTTTAAAAACTTTTCCAATTAAAACTCTTTTGAGTGAGCTGACTGTGTTTGATCCAGCTGGAAGGCAGCTTGATCGACACAGCTGGCTGTGTGCGGAATGTGGTGGGATTTTGGAAAGTCCGTCTGTTGTTTCAAATATATTGCAAAGCTTAGTTTCTCTTTTCAGTTAATCAGTTTATGCAGCTTGAAATAATGCTTATGAAGGGTTAGCTGGATGCATAAATAAACATGAAAGAACAAAGCAACTTAACGTGGTTCGGAGAAACTACTCCTACGTCCACGACCAGAAACCTCTGGTAATCCACTAAGGATACCACTGACTTTTCGCGCAGTCAGCAAGCGTTGCAGCTTAGTTCCTCAAGCTGGATACAAGTTTACGCGTACTGTATCGAAACGTAACCAGACTGTTTACGGGCACAGCTGAAGCCTAACCTGTAGTTTGCGGGTACTACAGAACCAACACTCGAATTACGCGCTTCGAGCAGGCGTACCTTTTACCTAACCTTTTCTGGGTTTGGGTTTTGGGGGGTTTTCCAACTATGAACGAGTTCTTACAATGAAGAACTTCGAGTATGATGAACTCGTTCAAACTAGGCTTAAGATGGGAAGGATTATATGCCTAGATACTAGTGGGAGAGAGCTTCAGCAGCCTGAGAATAAATAACATCTTATAAGAATGAAGGCTGCTGGATCTTTGAAGCTTTTCTGAGAGATCTCTTGATCTTTGGTTAGACTTCCTTCAATGAAGTATGTTGATCTCTCTTGAATCTATTCTCTCGTCTCTCCTCTCTTTCTGATGATGAAGAAGACTTCTATATATAGGGAGAGATTAGAACTAGCCGTTGGAAAGAGCCGTTCTGAATCTTTACCTAACTTCTGACAGGATTGACTTGTCTTCTTCCTTGATTTCCTCGTAAAGCAATCCTAGGTTTGACTTCTAGGTGCTGAGGTGTCGAGTTCCCGATGGTCCGCATCGTATCTGACTTTATCTAAAGTTCACTTCGACTCTGCTGTGTTGATGACTCTGAGCTGTCTTGAACTCTGCTGGATCATTGACGCTGAGCTGAGTCTTGAACTCTGCTGGGTCTTGACGCTGAGCTGAGTTGTCACACGAGCTGGGTATTTCTTACAGCTGTGTCTGGAAGAACTTTATCGTCTTGGATCTGGATAACGTTGCTTAACACTTCGACTTGGCTTACCCTGCTGTGTACTCAGCTGGGTCTTCTGCTGTCTTCAGCGACCACCTGTAAACATAGAAAATCTATAAGCTCAAACAGGTGAGCTGGAAAACACTTGGGCTTGTGCAAACATCTACTTGGTTGGGGTCAGCTGGGTTTTGGTATCACTTCAAAACTCTATTAATTTTCCCAACAATTTCCCCCTTTTTGATGATGCCAAAACCCCAAGTTGGAAAAACAAAAATTGCTTCTCCCTTAACAGGAAACGGGGATTCAACGAATTAAACAATCACAGCAGGTAAACATATTCAGAGCCTGGACAAAGAGAGATTGTCTTCAGGTTGATTTTGATAAAATGAACTTTTCATTAATAGGAAGAATTTGTACAATTATCTAAATACAAAAGTTCAAAATAAAAATTCCTAGTTGGCTGGGTCTTCAGCTTGACTGCTTCCTTAGTTCATCAATTTGATGGTCAGTCTTTAGACCATATCTATTGAAGATGAACTCTTCCAGCTCCTTCCATTCAAATTTTTGATTCTTCGACTTTGAAATTCCTCTTTCACCAGCCCAGTGATTAATTTCTTTGATGATTTGGGCCTTGTCAGGAAGGTTTGTTCCAGCTAGAAATGGAGGCTTTAGCTGTTTGACTTTGGGAGCCTTCAGCTGGATGTTATTGCTCTTGGCATAGAGGGCGATTGACCTTGCCATCATTGGATCTGTCTCATGAAGCTCGAGGAAATAGTCCTGGAAAGCAGCTTCTGGATCTATGCCCTTGAACTGATTCAAGTAGTAGAATTCTTTGATGAATTCTGATTTGCATCTTTCCCAGTTTTCATTGATATCGTCTGGGTTCTTCTTATCAGCTGAGGCTGCTTGGATTTGTTTCCTCTTTGCTTGTCTGTAGCTCTGCCTTTTCTTCTTCTGCTTTTTCTCAGCAGGCTTGAGAGCTTCAGCTTTCTTCTTAACAATCTTATCCAGCTCTTGCATTTCTTTTCTTTGTTCGTTGTGGAAGTTACACAGCCAGTGATAGTCTTTGTATTCTTCAGGCTTGTGTCCACATGCTTTGGCAAGAGCAACCATTTTCTCTCTCCATGTCTCTTTGACAGCTTTGGCTGGAGCAGTTGGCTCTGTCTCTTCTTCATCCAGCTCTTTTGCAAAATCGTCGATTTCCCTCTGGATTTGCTGCACAGGTTCCCCCTTAGCTGCAGCTTCCCTCTCACTTGTTTTTCCAGCTTCATTCGATCTTCCCCTTTTTGGCATTATCAACAAGGGAGGCAGAGAGGTTGGCAACAGTTGCGCTGAGCTTGGAGAGAATACCTTCAACATCAGCGATCTTGACTGAGTTGTCAGCTGTGACGAGATTCACTCGGGCATTGCCGTCGTCTCAGCCTCCGAACCGAGCATCCGCATCTTTATATAAGTTGAAGAGTTGGCGGATGTCAGAGCTGTTGGAGAGAGTGGTCTTTTTGAGAGCTTCCAGCTGGCTTGAAATATTTGCAATGTCGTCAACCAGTGGAGCTTGAAGGTTTGAGATGATCTCAGGGACTCTCTTCTCTAGAAGAATTGACTGATCAACTTGTTGAGAAACAAGAGATTGCCTGAGATCTCTGCTGGTGCTTTCCTGCAGATTGAGAGCGAATCTGTGAACGTCGTCAATGGAGAGTCCATTGCTCTGGACTTGCGACTCTATAGCTGTGATGCGCAGAAGGGTATCAACATTTGATTTGAGTCTATCCTGAAAAAGGATTTCCTCGACTTGTTTTGCAATTTCATCCTTCATTGCATCAGAGAGCTCAACATGATCCGTCTGGGTTCCGGATTCGGCTTGGCTGGGTTTTACTGCCTCGATCTCGACCAGTGAGCGAGTGTCATCGGCAATTGGACTCTGTGGGGCAGCTTCCTCTGGTTCAGTTGATGCAACAGCTGGTTCTTCAATGATCATTACCTCAGCTGTTTCAGCAGGTACAACTTCCTTGGTAATCTCAGCTGAGACTTCCTTGGAATTGTCAGCTCCAGAATGTGTTTCCCATCCCGCTGCTATAAGAAGCTTGTTGGCAGATTCCCAGACTTCAGCTGGGTGCGGCTTGGGGTATTGCTGAGACACTTCTATTATTCCTCTGATGAGATCATTCTGGTGCAAGTATGCATCCTCCAGGCTTCCAAAGCCAAAAGTGTGCTGGAGGCGT
Source organism: Agastache rugosa (assembly GCA_031470985.1). Classification (NCBI taxonomy): domain Eukaryota; kingdom Viridiplantae; phylum Streptophyta; class Magnoliopsida; order Lamiales; family Lamiaceae; genus Agastache; species Agastache rugosa. The sequence continues at coordinate 28,865,474 of CM062606.1, read as the reverse complement.
GCTTCATCGCCTTCGCTCAAAGGAGAAAGTCTCTATCAGCTGCTCATTCTGGTACCAAGTTGCCATCTTGGTAGCCAGATAGAACTTGAGGTCTCCAACTTTGACTAGGGCAATGGGCAGGTGCGCCAGAATTGGATGCTGAGTTAGAACACTCTTGATCCCTGCAATGCTCAAGTCCTCGTACATGGCTTCCATAAAGGCTGAGCCAGTAGAGTTGAGAGAAGGAGAGGTAGTAGAATCACTCTCTTCTGATTCTGAGGTGTTTTGAGGAATAGGTTCAAAAGGGTTCACAATTGGCTGTGAAGAAGTATCAGCCAACTGCGTGGGAATTTGAGCTTTGGGTGAAGGCTGTTTTGGGGGTGAGCTGGGATAAGTGGAAGAGGGTTCAGCATGGGTGTCAGCTGGCTGTGAAGGAGTTTCAGCCAGTTGAATATCTTCCAGCTCTCTTGCAGGAGATGGCTCTTTGGTTGGAGAGCTGGGTGGAGGGGAAGGCTGTTTCGGCGGAGAGCTGAGAGGAGGTGAGGGTCAGGCGAGCTTCTCGGATTATCCAAATTTCGTCCTTCCGAGCCGGATGACAATCCGTCATTCAATCCCATCTCGGCCAGGATGTTTGATCCGTATTGATCGAAGGCCGACACTGGCTGTGGGGAGAGAATCACCATTGCTTGACTGGGAATGACACCGTTTTCTTTTCTTCTCACTGACCTCCACCGGTATGTGGTCACCGCCTTCCTCTTTCTTTGTTTCTTCTCACTGGAACTTCGCTCGTTCCTTCCAAAGCTTCTTGCCCTTACTCACAGCAGGCTGCTTCTTCAGAAGATCATTGATTTGATTTATTCTTTGGAAAAGAATCTTCGTTTCTGGAAATGGTTCTGAATCAGCCCACTTTACTGTGTGCCCTTTCACTGCTTGCTCTATTAAGAAAGAAATTTTGGAGCAGAGATACAGTGGCTCTGAAGCTGAAAACGTCGTCCTGGTGGAGTTGAACTTTATTTTCTCTGACTCCTTGACCAGTCGGTTGAGTAGGAAATCAAACCAGTTGACGTTTGCGCCTTTGATCATGGCAATCATCGGCTTGAGTTTTGGAATGCTGATCTCTCCTTGAGATCCAAATTATCCCTAAGATGCATTTTTGAGTAATATCCAGCAGCAGCCTGTACTTTGGCTTGAGCAGGAGCTTTGACATGCTTGCTCTGTACGGCTCTGGGGAGATAAGCATCTCTCTGCTGAGGAATTCATCTACTTCTTCCCGACTGTAATCATCTGGGATGAATTCTCCTTCTCTGGGAAGGTTGAACATCTTTCGTAGCATCTTATTGAGTTTGATGGTGACGGTAGCTGTATCAAACTTTCCGTCTTCGCCTTTGACGCTCATGTCAAATGAAGATGAGTAGAAGCCATCTTCGTCGATAATGTTGAGGTAGAACAGTGCGGCATCTCTCTTTAGAAAAAGCTTGGGCATGGAGGTTGCTCACAGCAGGAGACCGGAGTTATCAACAAGGTCTACCATCTCTTTTAGTTCAGAAACATGGAGATTGGAGGTGGACAGAATACTCTCAAATAACAGCTTTGTCATTAGGGCTTCAAACTGATTCATCCCTGCAGTTGATTTCTTGGGAGCCATTTCTGCAATCTGCTGATTTTAGATCTTGCGAAGAACTTGCAGACAATAGATGGAGGTTCTGGAGATTTGAAATTTGCAGAGATAAAGATGAAGGATGAAAGAATCTGCGTATCTTTTCCATATATATCAACTGCCATAACGGATCAACGGTTAAGATTGAAACAGTTGATATTCTGATCAACGGCTGGGAGAGATTCACTCATCACGTTTTGCTGACGTGCTTTCGGCGAGTGTATTACAACCGCGCGTGAGGTATTTCAAACGTTTGACGTTCTGCCTCGATCCTGCCGTGCTACAGTACTATGCAGACTTTATAATTAATGCGATGGGAAAGGAAACTTATCAAACAATTTAACTAAGGAATGTCTGTCCGCTTAACATATGAATTCAAAATAATTGGACTTTATATAGCATATTCCTCAGAGCATTTATTGCATGAGATGCAGACCTGTCACTTGGACACGAATCCACTCGATATCACGCCGGTCTTCTTCTTTTGCTTGATTGACAGCTTTTCCTCACCGAGTATTTCGAGATTAGCTTGAATTTCCTTCACTCGAGTTCCCTTTATCTCTTCGATCGATGTCCACCGAGCTTGATTCCCTTTTTGGCCGGGAAATCCTTCGAATCGAACTTTGGGATCCAGTGAGTTTGTTCCCCTCACTCGGATGATTTTTCTTCATCCGGATTGAGCGGTCCAAGTGATTCACACATCATCTTGAATTAGATTTCCGCAAGTTGTGCTTTTGTGTGACTTTTCCCAACAATGGATTCTTTCGTATGTTGAGATATCTCTTGGATGCTTTCATGTCGTCACCGGGTTAGAGGATCATCTTGTTTTTCCCGCCGGATCGTTTCTCTTCACCGATGACTCCACTCGTGTTTATTTTGGAGAGAGCATTCGCCGGGTATTCTACTTGATTTTACTAAATCTTTTCACTATGTAGAATTCCCCTTGATTTGTCAAGAGGTGGCTTTTTCTTCACCGCATCCTACTTTCTTTGAGCGGATTTTCTCATCATTGGCTCATTCAATTGTTAAGGTCAGCTGTCCCAAATCCAGCTGATTCATCTGCTGCTTCTCTAAACTTCTCTTGAGACCAATGTACTCACCGTATGATCGGTCGATTCTTCGCTTTTGTATCCACTGCCTTTATTTCACAATGGTCCTGGCCAACTAGTCGGGTTTCTTCTCTAAGATGTTTCAGACATCTTAATCAGAGCAATCATCTTCATCTGAGTCGGAGAAGGAGATTTGATCATCATCCATTTCGCTCGATTCGATCCTTTTATCTTCTCTCCGGGAGGATGACTCAGCTGGGTTGCTCTTTGGGTAGAGTTGCTTGTCGTGATGAACCTTCACGATATTCTTGTACTTTTCCTTGCTTTGTTCCAGCTGATTAATGCTTCGTACAACCATGGCAACTTCTTCGTTCAAATCTTCTTTGCTCATAAATCTGAGCTCTTTGTTGGTCCTTCCAAGCTGTGCTGATTGAGCTTCTTTTCTCGGCTTGATCTTCAGCTCTGCTTCATTCATTCGGCTGGATGAATCTCTGCTTGTGATCCCCAGATCAAATTCGTTGGCCTTTAAGATGGAAAACAATTTTTCCGTCTCCATTCTGCCAAGATCAGTTCTGCTTTGGTGAACTACTTTGTGTGTACACCATTCTGAGGAGAGAGCTGAAAGAACTTTCAAGTTCTTGTCACGAACTGTATATTTTCCAGTTCGGATCGTCTCGATCTCGATGACGAGGTTGGAGAATCTAAGCTCCATTTGATCGATGGACTCATAGGGGAGTTGCTTGAAATTGTCGAATTTCTGGCATGCAACTGAGAATTTGTTCTCTTGAATTTCCTCTGAGCCTTCACACAGCTTGGCTAGAGTGTCCCACATCCCCTTAGTTGTCTCGCAGTTGATGATCTTGCTGAGATAAGCGTTCGTCACCGTTGAGGAGATGACGTTGCGAGCGTAGCTGTCCAATCCAGCTTGTCTTCTTTCTTCTGGAGAGTACTCCCTTTTGGGCTTCACAACTTGCCGGAGTACTGGTTCAGCTCCAGGTAAGGTTTCTGCTTATCTTTCTGATTTCATGATGATGATGGGTCCGTCAGTGATAACATCCCACATCATGTCGTGATACGCACTCAGAAAGCTTTTGAGACGGAACTTCCAGATCTGATAATCATCGATAGAGAATGTCGGAAGATTCCTGCACAGGGAAGATTCCATGACAGTATGCAATATAATGACTTTTAAAAAGATTTTGAAACTTTGAAGGATCTGTTCAGGTGACCACTATCAGCAAAGAGATGCTGACTTGACAGATACAGTGATCTTTTGAACCACTGCTCTGATACCAATTGATGGTCCCAAGACGGATACCTTGGTGTAGAGGGGGGGGATGAATACACCAAGGTTTAAAAACTTTTCCAATTAAAACTCTTTTGAGTGAGCTGGCTGTGTTTGATCCAGCTGGAAGGCAGCTTGATCGACACAGCTGGCTGTGTGCGGAATGTGGTGGGATTTTGGAAAGTCCGTCTGTTGTTTCAAATATATTGCAAAGCTTAGTTTCTCTTTTCAGTTAATCAGTTTATGCAGCTTGAAATAATGCTTATGAAGGGTTAGCTGGATGCATAAATAAACATGAAAGAACAAAGCAACTTAACGTGGTTCGGAGAAACTACTCCTACGTCCATGACCAGAAACCTCTGGTAATCCACTAAGGATACCACTGACTTTTCGCGCAGTCAGCAAGCGTTGCAGCTTAGTTCCTCAAGCTGGATACAAGTTTACGCATACTGTATCGAAACGTAACCAGACTGTTTACGGGCACAGCCGAAGCCTAACCTGTAGTTTGCGGGTACTATAGAACCAACACTCGAATTACGCGCTTCGAGCAGGCGTACCTTTTACCTAACCTTTTCTGGGTTTGGGTTTTGGGGGGTTTTCCAACTATGAACGAGTTCTTACAATGAAGAACTTCGAGTATGATGAACTCGTTCAAACTAGGCTTAAGATGGGAAGGATTATATGACTAGATACTAGTGGGAGAGAGCTCCAGCAGCCTGAGAATAAATAACATCTTATAAGAATGAAGGCTGCTGGATCTTTGAAGCTTTTCTGAGAGATCTCTTGATCTTTGGTTAGACTTCCTTCAATGAAGTATGTTGATCTCTCTTGAATCTATTCTCTCGTCTCTCCTCTCTTTCTGATGATGAAGAATACTTCTATATATAGGGAGAGATTAGAACTAGCCGTTGGAAAGAGCCGTTCTGAATCTTTACCTAACTTCTGACAGGATTGACTTGTCTTCTTCCTTGATTTCCTCATAAAGCAATCCTAGGTTTGACTTCTAGGTGCTGAGGTGTCGAGTTCCTGATGGTCCAGATCAGATCTGACTTTATCTAAAGTTCACTTCGACTCTGCTGTGTTGATGACTCTGAGCTGTCTTGAACTCTGCTGGATCATTGACGCTGAGCTGAGTCTTGAACTCTGCTGGGTCTTGACGCTGAGCTGAGTTGTCACACGAGCTGGGTATTTCTTACAGCTGTGTCTGGAAGAACTTTATCATCTTGGATCTGGATAACGTTGCTTAACACTTCGACTTGGCTTACCCTACTGTGTACTCAGCTGGGTCTTCTGCTGTCTTCAGCGACCACCTGTAAACATAGAAAATCTATAAGCTCAAACAGGTGAGCTGGAAAACACTTGGGCTTGTGCAAACATCTACTCGGTTGGGGTCAGCTGGGTTTTGGTATCACTTCAATACTCTATTAATTTTCCCAACAGTGCACATGACAAGGAAAGTTAAACTTATTTAAACTTTAATATATATATATATATATATATATATAGGGAAGAGATCATATAAGAATAAATCTTAATCTAAAAAATAAGAATAAATATCAGTCACTCATCTAGTCAACAAGTCAAATCTGACTTTTTGTAACGAAATGCACTAAATAGTATAATGAGATGCACTACACAGTGTAATGAGATGCACCACACAGTGTAAGTGCATCAATTGTGGATGAGAAGAGTAGAAGGCGGAGATGGCGGTGTCCAACGATGGTGGATGCGACAACAGTGTCTGACATCTATGAGACGACGATGATGATGGTGTTTCAATTTATAGTTTGTATTTAAAATCTTAATTTAATCAACTAAGTCCTTAAATAGTAGGATATAAAGCATTAAAGGATTTTTTTTTCCATTAAATTAATAACTTGCCTTCAATAACTAACGCATTAGAATATAAATGCTTTAACTCATATTATTGAATGTCGTTGATGGAGAGGATGTGTAAAGATAGATCGAATATGAGGTTAATGCATCAGACAAGTACTGAGATGCACCACACAGTGTAATCAGTTGCATCACACTGTGTTACGAGATGCATCACACTGTATAATGAGATGCAAAGGTGGATGCATCAGTAGCTATGTCCCGTGCGCGATGGTGATTGAGGAAGAGAATAAAATAACGGTGATGATGACGGAATTCGGCGAAGGTGATGATGACGGTGATGTCCGACGATGGTGATTGTGAGTGGTGGTGATTGTAAAAAGAGAGAGAGTGTGTGTGTGTGTGAGAGAGAGAGGAGGAGAAGGAAGAAGAAGAAGAAGAAGAAGAAGAAGAAGAAGAAGAAGAAGAAGAAGAAGAAGAAGAAGAAGAAGAAGAAGAAGAAGACAAAGCAGCAACAACGGTTGGTGGTGGTGATGGTGGCGGCGGCGATTCTCCAACGGCGGCTGTAATGGTGGCGGTGATGGTGGGTAGTAGTGGTGGTGATTGTAGAGAGAGAGATATATATCAAAAAGAGAAGAAGAAGAAGAAGAAGAAGAAGCTCCCTTATAAATGTGTGGTCTATATTCATTCTTATTTCTTAGTTTAAGGGTTTTTTTTCACTAGAACCACTCCAAATATATATATATATATGTATATGGTGTGAATCTGGTAGGAACTCATCCTTATAAAATCTGTATGAACAATGCATTTTCATCACTTGGAAAATACACAAAATGCATTTACTTTAATGCACAAACATGGTAAAGGACAAATTGCAGTAATTTAATGCACATATATTTAATACACTTTTAATGCACAACATGCAATAATTCAATGCACCAATTGATTCTCGATTGTACATAAAAAAGATCAAACAATTCGATTTTTTCATAAACACATGTTTATGCATTAAAGTAATGCATTTTGTGCATTACCTGAAGTGATAAAAATGCATGATTCCTACGGACCCATATGAAGATGAGTTCATATATCCTCACCCTTTTATATTTATATGGAGTGATTCATGTACAGATAATCCTTATCCTAATTAAAAATAAAAAAGTAAGCACACATATTTGATGTATCTACTAATGCTATCCAGTGCATCAATTATGAGCATGTAATGCATTAATTCTAGGCACGTGATGCATCTCTGTTTTTTTTATTTATTTCAAAATTCTAAAATCAATTTTTTTTTTCATCTTTTCTGTCGTTATCACCACCCACTGCCACCACGACTACTCGCAACCTTCATCACTGTCGCTCGCCGCTGCGACCATCGCCATTGCGCGCCACTATCGAGCACAAAAGTTAAAAAAAAGTAAAAACTATCAACATAAATATTTTGGTGCATGATGGTCCCGGAACGAGGTCTTCAGTGTAGAGGGGGGTGAACACACCGAAGAGGGATTTTTGAAAACTTTTAACAAATTAAAAACAGAATTGAGTGAGAGCTCAGTTATGAATTCAACTGACTTCTAAAGAAGGTGGTCAGCTGGACTGATAACTCAGCTGGCTGTGCGGAATGTGGTGGTTTGAAAAACTTAGCTCGTTCCCTTTACAAGATCTCAGAAAAACTTAGTTTCAGTTTTCAGTTAAGCAATTTTGAAAATAATGCAGCTGGCTGGGTCACACAGCCAAAGAACTTTTAAGCTTGAAAACTTGTGCTGTGCTAATGCGGTTAGTTCTTTAAATATATAGAATGCAGAGAATAAATAAAGCAATCAAGAACTCGGAATTTTAATGTGGTTCGGAGAGAACTCCTACGTCCACGACCAGATTTTAACTGGTAAATCCACTAAGGATTTCCACTTGGTTTACGAGTACCAAGTAACTTCGCAGCTCTAACTCGAGCTGTGTTCTAACAGTTTACGGGCACTGTAGAAGCCTATTTCTTTTCAGTTTCCGGGTACTGAAAAACCTTACACTCGAATTTCGCGCTTCGAGAAGGCGTAACCTTGACCTATCCTTTTCTGGGTAAAGGAGGATTTGGGTTTTCAACTTTGAACGAGTTCTTACAATGAAGAACTTTGGAAGATGAACTCGTTCAGATCTAGGCTTTGGATTTACTGTGATTTCTGCCTATTGATCAGACGAAAAACTAAAGCAGTTTCTAAAAGTAAACACTTAAAAATTAAGTGTTCTTCAAAGAGTTAGATAACTGCTTGACAGCTTTTTAATGCTTGAGAGATTCAGAGAAGTTGAAAGCTTGTAGAGAGTTTTTCGTATTTGATTCTGAGGTTGAAGACTGGTATTTATAGGTAGACATTCAAAACTAGCCGTTGGAAGAGCCGTTTGAATCTCACCTACTCTCTGATCTGTCGATCTGCCTTTGAGCGTACCTTCACATGTCTTCATCATTGTGTCAGGTCCTAGGTTCGCCTTTCTAGGATGCTGAGATGTCAATCCCTCATTGGTCGAGGTATATTGACTTCCTCTGACACCGGGATCTTTGCCTTTGGAGCTGGTTTTTAAATTCAGAGCTGGATTGGGTAAACTGACTCGAAGTGACGTCTTCAGAGTTAGTTCCCTTTTGTCTGCTCAGCTGAGTCTCTTAGACTTGAGTCAGCTCAATTTATTCTGCTCCGTTGGATCTCCTTGGCTGGATCCAATCTTCTTTACTTGAGAGTCAGTCTGACTCAGCTCAGTCTTTGAACTCGTTCATTCGAAAACCTTTCAGCTGACTTTGGGTCCAGCTGATTACTCAGCTGGGTCTTCTGCCGTCTTCAGCTTCCTTACCTGTAAAGATAGAAAATCTAAAGCTCAAACAAGCGAGCTGGTAAACATAACTTAGGTTTGCACATTCATCTACTAGGTTGGAGAACAATTGGGTTTTGGTATTAAATCAAAACTTTAGAATTTTCCCAACAATTTCTCCCTTTTTGATGATGCCAAAACCTAACTGAGAAAAACAACCTACTTCCCCCTTAATGAGAATGTGGGTTTAAGAACGATAAGAAATTTTAGCAGAAGATTAAATTCAGAGTTCAGAGCCTGGACAAAGAGTTATTGTCATCAGGGTGAACTTATGAGCAAAAACATTTCAGTTTTATTAATCCTCAAAGATGATTACACGAATTACAAGATTAACAAATTGAAATTAGACAAAAACTTTTTAATCCCAGTTGGCTGGTTCTTCATTTCTGCTGCTGCTGCTGATTCTTCTGTCTATGTTCTTACAGCTGCTCATCTGTTCTTAACCTGTATCGGTTGAAGATCATCTGTTCCAGCTTTCTGTATTCTTCTTCATTGTTTACCTTGGAAAATTTTCTCCTGATCGCCCATCTATTTACTTCTGCGATAGTTTGCGATTTGTCAGGAAGATTAGTTCCAGGTATCAGCGGAGGCTGGAGATGATACAGCTGGGGAGCAGAGAACTGGATCTTCGCGGTCTTTGCAGCATTGAAGAATGCTTTCGCAGTCATCCTATCTTGATGAAAAAGCTCATTGAGATGTATCTTGAAAGCAACATCTGATGGCGTATTTGGGTACGCTCCCAGATAGTAGTAATCTTCAATGAACTCAAATTTTGTATGTTCCCAGTCGTCGTTTAACTCTTCTGGGATCCATTCATCTATTCTTCTCCAGTTCATTGACATCTAAGACTTTTTCTTCGCTGCTCTTATGTTTGCTCTTTTCTTCTTCTGCTTCTTTTCTTCAGCATTGAGCAAACTTTCTTTCTTCTTTTGCTGTTCTTGAAAGCTTTTCATCTCTTGCTTTTGTTGATTCACAAAGTTGCAGAGCCATTGAGTATTATTGATTTCTTCTGGCGTGGCTCCACTAGCTTTGGCAAGAGGAATGATCATTTAGCTCCATTTTCCTCTCCGTCTAGCTGGTTCTTCTGCTTCCAGCTCAGCAACAACTTCATCAATCTCAGACTGCATCACTTGGATTTTGTCTTCAGCTACAGCTTTCCCTTTGCCCTTCCTTGATGTTTTTCTCTTGTCATTACCTTTCCCCTTTTTAGCATTATCAACAAGAGTGGAGGAGAGGTTGACGACTGTCTCATTCAGCTGGGCCAGGGCTTTGTCAATATCAGCAATCTTGGCTGAGTTGTCTGCTGTGACGAGGTTGAGCTGTGCTGTGCTGTGGCTTCCAGCTTTGAACTGAGTGTCCAGCTCTTTGTAGAGATTGAACAGCTTCTGAATATCAGTTCTGTTAGAGAGGGGTTTCTGTTGGAGAGCTTGCAGCTGGCTGGATAAGTCGCTGACGCTGTTTTCCAGTGGAGCTTGGAGTTTTGAGATGATCTCAGGGACTCTCTTCTCTAGATAATTTGTCTAATCAATTCGTTGAGAAACGAGAGATTGCTTGAGATCTTGACTGGTGCTTTCTTGTAGATTCTGGGCAAATTTGTGAACTTCATCAATGGACTGTCCATTACAATGGACTTGCCATTCTACAGCTGTGATGCGCAGAAGGGTGTCAACATTTGATTTGAGTCTATCCAGAAATAGGATTTCCTCAACTTGTTTGGCGATTTTGTCCTTCATTGCATCAGAAAGCACGACGTCAGGATCCGTCTGGGTCCCGGATTCGACTTGGCTAGATTTTACTGCCTCGATCTCGACCAGTGAGCGAGTGTCATCGGCAAATGGACTTTGTGGGGCAGCTTCGGTAGGCTCAACTATTGCAGTAGTTGGCTCTTCTTCAATCAACATTGCCTCAGCTGTATCGGCAGGGACAACTTCCTTGGCAGTCTCAACTGGAACAATCCAGCTGAGAGTTTGGAGGTAAGAGTTGGCTCTTGAGATGACCTCCTCAGAAGGTGGTACTTCATCCTGTTCAGCCTTTTGGATGAGGATTTGGATCAGCTCATCTTGATGCACGAAAGCACCCTGAAGACTTCCAAATTCAAAGATCTCCTGCAGAGTTGCTTCTTCGGCTTTGAGCTTATCAAATGAGTAGAACTCCACAAGTTCTTCATTTGCGTACCAAGTAGCCATCTTGGTAGCCAGATAAAATTTGAAGTCGCTGGCGGCGACTAAAATGGCGGGAAGCGAAGCAAGAGAAGGGTATTGTTGCAGTGCGCTCTTTACTCCTTGAATCCTGAGGTCATCGAACCTCATGATAGTGGCAGCACGTGCAACGGCTCTGGGACTGAGGATTTCAATTTCCTCAGAAGAAGTGGGACAAGAAGGTTCAGCTTGGTTTTCATCATCCAGCTGCAAAGGAGCGTCAGCTGGACGGGGCTCTTTAGGTGAGCTGGGTGCTGGAAATTGGGTGTGAGAGAGTTGGGTGGTTTCAGGTACTGAAGAAGTAGGAGAAGAATTTGGGTGAGGTACCTGAGGATGAGGAGGAAGGAGAAGAGAGTGTTGTTGAGGAGAAAAGAGAAGAGAGTGTTGTTGAGGAATTCCAGCTGATGTGAGATCAGCTGGATCGGGTTGTGAGGATGCTTGAAGAATTCGGCGAAGGGGAATAGCATCCTCTGGGTCAGGGTGGGGGACCACTACTTGTGGTTCTTCAGCTTCTCGTGATGCAATCACGAACTCCCTTCCATTATCTGAGCTGGAGGAGGAATCCTGAGCTGTCTCCTCAGCGACTGATCTCCACTCAGTTTTCTTCTTTTGGACTGGGGAGGCTGTGGGAGTGGATTCAGCTGGCTTCTTCATTGTCTCTCACCGGCTTGTTGTCGCCTTGAATTTTAGTTTCTTTTTGGCAGGAGGAGATCCAGCTGGTTGTGTTTCCTCCGGCTGCTTCCTTTTCCCTGCTTGAGAGGGAGAGACAGTCTGCTGCTTTGCCTCCTGCATCTTCTTCTTCCCTTCAGGGGCTGCTTTCTTCAACAAGTGAGTGAGCTGACTTTGCTTTTTAAAAAGAATTTTGGACACAGGAAACACTTATGTGTCGTGCCACTTGATTTACAGTCCGGTAGTATAGTTTTTTATTATGCACGCTACTTTGGTGCATAGATAGATCGTCTCCCTACAGCTGTACCGGGTGAAGCTGTCATCTTCAAAATGAATCTTTTAAGATTCTTTCTCCAACTTTTCCATGAAGTAGGAGAACTAATCCATAGGGTCATTCATGAGGATGGCTATCATCGGCTTCAGCTTGGATATGCTGATCTCTCCTTGAGATCCAGCGATACCGAGGATGCACTTCTGGGTGACATCCAGAAGAAGTCTGTACTTAGGCTTGAGCAGAAGCTTGGACATGCTCGCCCTGTACGGTTCCGGTTTGAACAACATCTTGTCCAGTTCGTCCTGGATTTCTTCTCTGGTGTAGTTTTCTGGAGAGCGGTCCCCAAGAGTCTTTAGGCCGAACAGCTTGCTCAACATCCGGTTGATGTTGATGTCGACGTCCCAAGGAGTTGTATTCCCTGTCTTTTCCTTGAGATGTAGAGTGATGTTGGAGCGGAGACGTTCATCTCGGTTCGTCATCTCCAGGAAGAATTCTGCCACTTTCGGGCGGAAGATGTTCTTCTGTCTTGCAGTCGCCCATTGCAGCAGACCGGCTTTCTCGATGAGATCCAGCACCTCCTGGAACTCTGAGTTCTGGCAGTTCTTGAGAGTTAAGCAACTCTCAAAATGAAGCTTTGACATGAGATTCTCAGACTGATTCGCTCCTGGTGTTATCTTCTTTGGTGCCATGATCTTTTTCTATATTAAAGAGTTAGAAGAGACAAGAGAAAAGTATTTTGCAGAAAGATAGACAAGAATCTGATATATAAAATTTCAGTGATAAGTATGAGTGATAGAAACTATGGCGACGATTTGCATATCTTTGATATATATATATCAACTGTCCATTTTGATGAACGGTTGAGATCTTGGCATTTGACTTTAAGATCTGCGGCTGGGAGAGATTTGCACAACACGTCAAGTGACGTGCGTAAATAGAGTGTAGGTCACGTGCCCGTGAGGTAGTCAAAACGTTCTGACTTCTGCCTCGATTTTCCCGAGCTACAGTACCCTGCATGCTTTTCATTAAATACGATGGGATTCGATTGGATGGATAGCTTACTGACCAATCCATCTTAGGAATGTCTGGGTATTTGAATTAAATTCAAATAATTTTATCTTTAAATAGCATATTCCTCAGGGAAATAAATGAAAGTCTGCAAACCTGTCAGCTCATCTTTGTAGTCAGCTGATACCTCGGCTGTGTTTCTTTATATTGAATTTCTCCTTCAGTTTTATTATCCAGGTAAGCTTGATTCTCCCTCAGCTGGTTTCCCTTCTTGAATTGAATTTACTAACCGGCTAGGTCTGGATTCTTCCAACTTGATATCCCAAAGGTATCCAGCTGAGTCTTATTCTCCCTCAGCTGGATGAAGTTTCTTCATCTGGATTAAGCAATCCAAGCAATCCACACAACATTTTGAATCTTGCTTCCATCAGAGGCTTTGTTAAAATGCCAGCTCGTTGGATATCTGTGTGAATTTTCTCAACAATGACGTCTTTCTTTTCCACTTGATCTTTGATGAAGTGATGTCGAACATCTACATGTTTACATCTTGTGTGAAGAACTGGATTTTCAGATATTGCAATAGCACTTGAGCTATCACAGAAGATTGGAACTTGACCAGTTTGCACTTCATAGTCATCCAGCTGATGCTTCAACTAGAGAATTTGAGAGCAGCAGCTTCCAGCTGCCATATATTCTGCTTCAGTTGTAGATGTAGCGACACACGTCTGCTTCTTTGAAAACCATGATATCAACTTGCTTCCAAGGAACTGACATGTTCCTGAAGTTGATTTTCTGTCTAATCGATCTCCAGCAAAGTCCGAGTCTGAGTATCCAGTCAGCTGCAAATTATCTTCAGCTGGATACCACAGCCCAACGTTCTGAGTACCCTTTAGATATTTGAGAATATTCTTGACTTCTTGCATATGTGCCTCCTTAGGATCAACTTGAAATCTGGCACATACTCCGACTGTAAATGCTATATCTGGGCGGCTAGCTGTGAGGTATAGCAAGGAACCAATTATCCCTCTGTATTTGCTGAAATCCACTGGTTTTCCTTCGTTTCCTGGTTCAATCTTCCAGTTGGTATTCATAGGGATCTTCACCGTTTTGCTGGATTAAATTCCATATTTGGCAATCAAGTCTTTCACGTACTTGGATTGATTTATGAAAATTCCTTCTGCTGATTGCTTGACTAGAAGTCTTAGGAAGAAACTCATTTCTCCCATCATAGACATTTGGAATTGTTTTGACATCATTTCTCCAAATTTTTCACATAAGAAAGTTGATCTTGAGCCGAAGATGATGTCGTCCACATAAATTTGGACAACTAAGATATCTTCACCTAGCTTGATGGTGAAGAGGGTTCTGTCAACTGAACCTTTCTTGAATCCTTTGGATACAAGAAATCCTGACAGAGTGTCATACCAAGCTCGAGGTGCTTGCTTCAGACCATAAAGCGCATTCTTTAGCTTGTAAACTTTGTTTCCTTCTACTTCAAATCCTGGATGTTGTTCCACGTAGACATCTTCTTTGATTTTCCCATTAAAAAATGCACACTTCACGTCCATTTGGTATACTTTGAATTTGTGATGTGCAGCGTATGCAAGGAATAATCTGATGGCTTCCAGTCTTGCTACTGGAGCAAATGACTCTTCAAAGTCTATTCATTCTTGCTGTGTATAACCCTTGGCGACTAAGCGAGCCTTATTTCTGATCACTGCTCCAAGAGTATCCAACTTATTTTTGAATATCCATTTAAGTCCTATTAATTTGACTCCTTCTGGTCTATCGACCAGTTCCCAGACGCAATTTCTGAGAAATTCATTCAGCTCTTCTTGCATAGCATTTGTCCAGGGCACGCTCTTTAAAGCTTCGAGAATTGTTCGAGGCTCTGGAACTTGAGCTACATAACACGCCATGAGAGCTGTGTCTTCGTCGTAGACGGTCAGTTCTAGCTCTACTGAGACTTGAGCTTCATTAGCTGCTTCTTGAGGATTTGATGACGGGTTCTGAGCAATTGAATTTCTTGTTCTAACTCTGTCTGATGGTTCTCCAATGATTGCTGAAGCTGGATGATCTTCGATCCATCTTCGTCTTCTTCTAATCTCTTCTCCTAGCTCATTTATGCTAGATGTTGCTAAGTCTCGTCTTGCTTGGAGATGATCTAGAGTCATGTTTTGAGACTCGTTATGACTTGGATTTGTATTAGAATGTACTTGAGGCGAGAATTGAGTGAACTCAGCTGAAGGTGGAGCTGGGATGTCAGCTGGGTCTGGATTTCCAGCTGGCGGCATTCCCCCTTGGTCAGATACTGGGGTTCCCTCTGGATTTTCAGCTGGTTGACTTGCTTCTGCTGAATTGACTTGAGATTCTCATGGTTCATCATCCCAAATCAGTGGTTCAACAAGATTCCTGATTTGAACTTCTTGAGATCTTGTTTGAGGTGGATTGGTGCTTGATGTTCCAGCTGTGTTTCTTTGTTTGATCGACTCTCTGAATTCGAAAGATGTTTCATCAAAGGTGACATGGGGAGTCACTTTGACTGTTTGCGTTTGCCTGTTGAAAACTCTGTAAGCTTTACTTACAGCCGAGTAACCTAGGAATACTCCTCAGTCAGTTTTGGCGTCGAACGTCTTCAACTGGGTTTTCCCATTGTTTAGGATATGACATTTTGAACCGAAAACCTTGAAGTACCCGATAAAGAGTTTCATGTTATTCCATAGCTTGTACGAAGTCTTTCCTTGTCTGGATGTGAGTAGCGATCTATTCTGAGTGAAGCAAGCTGTGTTGATTGCTTCAGCCCAGAATTTCTTTGGAATGGCTGAGCTTGCTAACATTGAAGTAGCTGCTTCTTTGAGTGTTCCGTTCATCCTCTCAGCTACACCATTCTGCTGAGGTGTGTGTGCAGCTGAGGTTTGATGTTGTACTCCGTTCTTCTCACAATATTCATATATAGTTTCATTCAGAAACTCCGTTCCCCGGTCTGATCTAATTGAGATAATTTTGCATTCATTTTAAGTTGTCAATCTTTCCAGCAGGGCCGTCAGCTTGGATCTTATTTCGTTTTTCTGGTACAGGAATGAAACCCATGTGAATCTGGAGAAGTCATCCACTACGACCAGAGTGTATTTCTTGCCGTTGAAACTCGCTGGTGTTACTGGACCAAAAAGATCCATGTGAAGGAGTTGAAGAACTCGATCAGTTGAGGGCGTCAGCTTGAGAGAAAATGAAATCTTTGTCTGTTTTCCTTGTTGACAAGCGCTGCAAATATGACTCTTGTCATAAATTTGATCTGGAATTCCAATAGCGAGCTGATTTCTAGCCAGTTTATTGATTGTCTTGAAGTTGAGATGATTCAACCGTCTGTGCCACAGCCAGCTGACTTCATTGCTGGTTTTCGATACAAGACATTTGTCTGGAGGGCTGCTGTTCCAGTCAACAAAATATATGTTTGCTTCTCTTTTCCCTCTCAGTAATACCTGCTTGGTTTCCCTGTTTTTCAATGTACATCCCTGTGCATCAAACTTGATAGAAAAACCGTTGTCGCAGAATTAACTAATGAAAAGCAAGTTATGTTTTAATCCTTGCACATATGAAACGTTAGATATTTTAACATTGTTAGTTTCAAATGTACCGTAACCTTTGGTTAGACCTTTGGAGTTGTCACCAAACGTTACTTGAGGGCCTTGACGCTCTTTGTATTCTTGGAGTAGATGCTTCAGATGAGTCATGTGCTTTGAGCATCCGCTGTCCATGTACCACAGCATTCTCATCGACTCCTTTATGATGCGTCTTTCCCTTGTAGCCTGTTACAGAAATCAAAATTTAGGTCCCCAGTTGTGATTGGGTCCTTATGGGTTAGTTAGAGATCCCTTTACGATCCAGATTTATTTGATGACTCTGATTGGATCATTTGTTCTGATAATTATCCCAGCTGTGTCTATGAACACATTCTTTGTGTTCTTTGTTTGACTCTGTTGTCTCCCAGCTTGATTTCTTGATTGTTCAGTTCTTCTTTGGTTTCCAGCTGAGTGTACAGCTGAGACATTTCTTTGTCTCTGTCTCTGCTGTCTAACTTGGTATCTCGGCTAGACTTGATAATCCAGCTGGTAATCATATGACTGATATCCAGCTGGGTATCTTCTCTGATATCTTGGTTGATATCTTGCCACTTGCTGCTGATATTGCTGGTATCTAAGTTGTCCAGCGTCATTCCTTCATTGTGGCTGAACCCAATGTTGTCTGATTTGTGCCTGGGGTTGCCTTACAGCTTGTCTTCTAGGACCTTGCGGTGTTTTCTGTTTCTCAGTTTGTTGTGCAGCTGGAGTTGGATTCTCTTTTGCTTTCACAAATGTTACCTTGGTTCCACTTGTAGTTGCAACATTTGTTAAATCCTTAGACCCATCATAACCCAATCCCGTCTTTAATGCTGCTGGTCATTGCACACTGATTATTTCATCCATCGTTGATGTAGCTTTGATGAGTGCTACCAGCTTTGTGGTTAGTGTGTCTTCTGACCTTTCCAATTCCAAGATCTCAGCTGACTTTCTTTCTGACTCAGCTATGGATTTTTCAAATTCGTCCACCAGCTGCTTTTTCTCATAGTAGAATTCCTTCATCAGCTGATCATGTTTGACTATCTTTTCGTTGAGCGACACTATTTTCTCTTTGAGCTGTGTAGCATCAGCTGCTTCTATCTTTTTCAGTTCTACCTTCAGCTTAACATTTTCACACATTATGATATCAAGAATCTCTTGTAGATTGTTGAAGTCATCCATGACTTTCTCTACCAGATTCCAATCCGGTTGTCCTTCTGATTCAGAGACCTGGGTAGAGTGTTCGTGTGATGGTGATGGATTAGATACGTCCTGAGTTTTAGAAGTTACCTCATTCCCATCGAGTCCATCTGTCTGTCTCATGAAGCAAGCATCCCAGTCTTGATCATCACGGGCCATGAGTACATCTTCCGCTGAGTCTGAGAAAGGCATGTCATCATCTATTTTGTTGCACTCGGACTCTTCATCTGTGATGGTCCCTGAGCTGGGTCTTTGGTGTAGAGGGGGGGTGAATACACCAAAGATAAATTTCTGAAATCTTTTTCAAGTTTAAAACAGAGTTGGTGAGCTCAGTTATGAATCCAGCTGGGCAAATAACTCAGCTGGCGGTGCGGAATGTGGTGGTTTGAAAACTTAGCTCGGTTGGTTAGAAAAACTTAGCTTGAAAAGATTATCTTTACGTTTTCGGCTTAGTCAAGTTGTGCAACTTTCAGAAACACAGCTGTCTTATGAGAGCAGCTGTATATGCAGTTTTAATAAAATATACAATGAGATGATAAAGTTAGTATTAAAACTGAAGATAAAGAGACAGAAAAGAACACGAGATTTTTACGTGGTTCGGAGTAACGCCTCCTACGTCCACGACCAGGTTTACTGGTAATTCACTACCACTTTGTTTCCAAGTACCAAGCAACTTCACAACTCTAACCCGAGCTGTGTTCCAACAGTTTGCGGGCACTGTCAAGCCTAACCTTTCAGTTTACGGGTACTGAAAAAACCTTACAAACACTTGAATTTCGCACTTCAAGCAAGCGTAACCTTGACCTAACCTTTCTGGGTAAAGAAGGGTTTGGTTTGGGGTTCCAACTATGAACGAGTTCTTACAATTAAGAACTTTAGAGTTAAATGAACTCGTTCAAGATCTAGGCGTAAGATATACACTAAATTCTGCCTAGGGATCAGATGAAAAACTAAGCAGTTTCTGGACTAGAAACACTTTAAGATAAAGTGTTCTTTGAACTATGTAGAACTGCTTGATAGCTTTTGGAGGCTTGGGATTTTCAGAGAATGAAAGCTTGTAGAGGGTTTTTCGTATTTGATCCTGAGGTTGAAGACGAGATTATATAGGTAGAGATTCAATACTAGCTGTTGGAGGAGCCGTTTGAATGTTACCTACTCTTCTTAAATTCGATATCTTCAGTTGGGCAATTCTGCACTTGTCTTTATTTGTGTCACATCATAGGTTCTGAAGTCTAGGATGCTGATTCGGCAATCCCTCATTGGTCGAGGCAAGATGACTTCCTCTGACGCCGGGATCTCTGTCTTTGGAGCTGGCTTTTGAATTCATAGCCGGATTGGGTAAACTGACTTGAAGTGATGTCTTCAGAGTTATTTCCCTTTGTTCTTTACAGCTGTATCAGCTGTGTCTTGAACTCCGCTCAGTTTGATCCTGCTCCGTCTTGAACTTAGCTTAGCTGGAAGACTCAGCTGATAGTTGACTCCTGCTGAAGACACAGCTAGATCGTCTGCTGTCTTTCGCTTCCTTAGCTGACTCCAGCTGTAGACACAGCTGGGTGTTCTGCTGTTTTCCGCTTCTTGAACCTGTAAACTTAGAAAATCTAGAGCTCAAATAGGCGAGCTGGAAAACACAATTTAGGTTGATGCAGTCATGTACTCGGTTGGAGAACAGTTGGGTTTTGGTATTAAATCAAAACTTTATAATTTTCCCAACAATTTCCCCCTTTTTGATGATGCCAAAACCTAACTGAGACAACAGAGAAAGTTGTGTTTTATTAATGTAATAAATTACATCAAAAAATACAGGAAAAAGAAAGAAAGACAAAAAATCTTCAATTCTTCAGTCTTCAATCCCAGTCGGTTGGGTTTTCTCTTCTGCATCCGCTGCTTCTTTCTTTTGACTCTTCTTTCTTCCAGTTGATTCAGCTGGTTCCTCTTGCTCAGCAGTTTGCCTCTTCTTTGTCTCATTCTCTTTCCCCTTTTTGGCATGATCAATCAAGGTGAGAGAGATACACCATCGTCTTATTGAGCTGTGCAATTTACTGAACTGCGTTAGCGATCTTCACTGTACTATCAGCTGTTGCGATGTTTCGTTTGGCTGTGCTGCGGTTGTCAGCTTTGAGCAGCGAGGTCTGGAGTCTTGGTGGCTTAGCTGTTGCATTAGCTGGCTCTTCTTCATTAGCATTAGCCTCAGCTGTGATTGCAGACACAGCTTCCTTGGCCTGTTTCAGCTGGGGCGGTCTAGCTGAGTGCTTGGAGGTATGAGTTGGCACTGGAGATGACATCTTCTGAATAGGGCACAACTTCATTCCTTGCAATTTTGCTTCTTCAGACTTCATTAGATTGAATGAGAAGGTCTGATTTAGCACTTGAGGGACTTGAGTATTCCCCTTCCACTTCTGGAGTGGTGGCTGTGGGGTTCAACTCATGTTAGCATCGTCCAGCTGCAAGTGATCATCGGCTGGATGATGTTTTCTACTTGAGCTTGGTGCAGGGGCTTGAGCTCCAACTTCCATAAGTAGATCTCGAAGCTGGTGTCCCTGTTGAGCTTAAGGAAATTGAGGAGAAGGCGGTTGAAGTATTCCATCTGCTATAGGGTTTAAGCTTAGTTGATCAGCTGGAACACGTCATTGTGGCGTTGATGATGACGATGTTCATGCTGGCACATGAACTTCTTCTCCACCGTAAGAAACCACCGCTTGTGGGCCTTCTGCTCCTCGGAGAGTAGTTACGAATTCTCTCTTAATGTCAGCTGACTTCTCGGCTGACTGACTGAGCACCTTTAACTTGAGTCTTCTCGTTGAAGACGGTGCATCAGCTTTTTTTGTCTCCTCAAGTTGTTTCCAATTCCCAGCTGGAAAGGTAGTAGATGCATGCTGCTTTGTCTCCTGCATCTTTTTCCGTGCCTCTTGTGGTGGAGCAAGAGCTTTGACATGTATGCTCTTAAAGACTCCGGCTTTATCAACTTCTCGTCCAGTTCTGTTGACGTTGATTTTCGCATCCCAGGGAGTTGTATGTCCCGTTCTCTCTTTTATTTTAAGAGAAACAGTGGGGCGGAGGAGGTCTTTTTCCTTTGACATTCCCAGGAAGATTTCTGCAGCTTCCTGTTGAATGTTCTTGAGCTTTGCAATCACCTATTGCGTTAGACCGGATCTGTTGATGAGATTCATCTTCTCCTGGAACTCCGTCTTCTTGTGGTTCCTGAGAGTTAAACAACTCTCATCTTGAAGCGTTGACAGATTCTTTATGTTTGATCGGCTTCTGGAGATCTCTTTCTAGATTCCATGCTCTTCTTCTGCAACTTTTGTTAGTGGAACAAATAATACCAATAGATGGAAGAAGAAAGAGTGCTGAAAGACTTTTTAGGGTTTTAGGCAAAATTTTGCGTATCTCTTCTACCATATTTATATCACTTTTCTTGATGAATGGACGATCAAGATTTGTAGGTTGATAAGAAGATCTACGACTGTGAGTCTTTCTCGCGTCATGTCAGTTTCTTGATTAGAAAATGCGAGTTAATGCACATGTGAGGATGGTTGAGGCGTTTTGACTTTTGTCTTGAAACTCCCATGTTTCAGTTCTTTGCAGACTTTTAATTAATTCTTGATTAGATATGACAAGATATGATTTGACTGATAACAGAATGAGTAGGTGTAGATAATGATGATGCAAACCTCTCAGCTGATCTTTGTAGTCAGTTGATACCTCGGTTGTGAATGGTTGTGATGAGTGCTTATTTTTCCAGCTGGTTCCCCCTCAGCTGAATATTCCTTCAACTTAGGCGTCTGGCTGAGCTTGATTCTTTCTCAGCTGATACCAATGATGTCGGTTATGAATTCCCGCTGACTGCTTCCATTCAACTGGATGAAGCATCGTCTGGGTTGAGTAATCCAAGTAATCCGCACAGCATTTTGAATCTTGCTTCTATTAGCGGCTTTGTGAGCATATCAGCCCGCTGTATGTCTGTGTGAATTTTCTCAACAATTACGTTCTTTTTTTCCACGTGATCTCTGATGAAGTGATGGCGTACATCCACATGTTTGCATCTTGTGTGGTGTACTGGATTCTCTGATATAGCAATCGCACATGAGCTATCACAGAAAATTGGAACTTGTCCAGTTTCCACTTCGTAGTCATCCAGCTGATATTTCAGCTAGAGAATTTTTGAGCAGCAGCTTCCAGCTGCCATGTATTCTGCTTCTGTCGTGGAAGTTGCGACGCACGTTTGTTTCTTTGAAAACCATGAGATCAACTTGCTTCCTAGGAACTGACAAGTTCCTGAAGTTGATTTTCTGTCCAACCGATCTCCAGCGAAGTCCGAATCTGATTATCCAGTCAGCTATAGATTGTCTTCAGCTGGGTACCACAACCCAACATCTTGAGATATTTGATAATGTTCTTGGCTGCATGCATGTGTGCTTCCTTTGGATCAACTTGAAATCTGGCACACACTCCGACTGCGTAAGAGATGTCTGGACGGCTCGCTGTTAGATATAGCAGGGAACCTATTATCCCTCTGTATTTGCTGGAATCAACTGACTTTCCTTCAGTTCTAGGTTCAATCTTCCAGTTGGTGTTCATCGGAATCTTTACTGTTTTGCTGGATTGAACTCCATACTTGGCGATCAAGTCTTTCACGTACTTGGATTGATTTATAAAAATCCCTTCTACTGATTGCTTGACTTGAAGTCCTAGGAAGAAGCTCATTTCTCCCATCATAGACATTTGGAACTGTTCTGACATCATTTCTCCAAATCTTTGGCATAAGAATATTGATCTTGATCCGAAGATGATGTCGTCTACATAGATTTGAACAACCAGGATGTCTTCTCCTGACTTGATGGTGAAGAGTGTTCTGTCTACTGATCCCTTCTTGAATAGTTTGGATACAAGGAAGTTTGATAGAGTATCATACCAAGGTCGAGGTGCTTGCTTCAATCCATAGAACGCCTTCTTTAGCTTGTAGACTTTATTTCCTTCTACTTCAAATCCTGGAGGTTGTTCAACATAGACATCTTCTTTGATTTCTCCATTTAAGAATGCACACTTTACATCCATTTGATAGACCTTGAATTTGTGATGTGCTGCATAAGCGAGAAAGAGTCTGATTACTTTCAGTCGCGCTACTGGAGCAAATGATTCTTCGAAGTCAATTCCTTCCTGCTGAGTGTATCCCTTGGCAACTAGTCGAGCTTTGTTTCTGATGATGACTCCAAGGGTATCCAGTTTGTTCTTGAAGATCCATTTCAGTCCTATGATATTGACTCCTTCAGGTCTTTCGACCAATTCCCAGACACAATTTCTGAGGAATTCATTCAGCTCTTCCTACATGGCGTTAGTCCAGGGTACGCTCTTTAAAGCTTCGAGAATTGATTGAGGCTCAGGAACTTGAGCTACATAACACGCCATTAGAGTTGTATCTTCATCATAGACCGTTAGTTCTAGCTCTACTGAGAGTTGAGCTGAGTTAGCTGCTTCTTGAAGATCTGAAGAAGCTTGAGCAGCTGAGCTTCTGGTTTTGACTTGGTCAGATGGTTCTCCAATAATTGCTGATGATGGATGATCTTCAATCCATCTTCTTCTTTTACGAATTTCTTCTTCCAGCTGATTGATGCTAGAAGTAGCAAGATTTCGTCTGGCTTGGAGTTGCTCTGTAGTTAAGTCTTGAGACAGACTCTCTCTTTGGATTGAGTGTTGAGGTGACTTCTATAGAGGCTCTGCTGGAGATGAAGCTCGGGATTCAGCTGTGTCTGGATTTCCAGCTGATGATATTTCCCCTTGATTTGGCCTTGGAGGTTCCTCTTTGTTTCCAGCTGGTGGAGTTTCCTGATTGATTTGAAGTTCCTCCTCTGGCTCATCATCCCAAATTAATGGTTCGGCCAGACTCCTGATACGATTTTCTTGAGCTCTTGTCTGAATCTACCTTGAAGATTCTCCTTCATTTCTTCGTTTGATAGATTCTCTATATTCGAATGATGATTCGTCAAAAGTAACATGTGGAGTTACTTTGACTGTTTGAGTTCTTCTGTTGAAGACTCTGTATGCTTTACTCACGGCTGATTAACCAAGGAATACTCCTCGGTCAATCTTTGCATCGAACGTCTTGAGCTGTATTTTTCCATTGTTTAGGATATGACATTTGGATCCGAAGACCTTGAAATATCCAATATATGGTGTTCTGTTGTTCCATAGCTCATACGGCGTCTTTCCTTGCCTTGATGTGAGTAAGGAGCGATTCTGAGTGAAGCAAGCTGTGTTGATTGCTTCGGCCCAGAACTTCTTTGGAATGGCAGAGCTGGCTAACATTGAGGTAGCTGCTTCTTTTAGTGTTCGGTTTCTTCTCTCTGCTACACCATTCTGCTGAGGTGTGCGTGCTGCTGAGGTTTGATGTTGAACTCCATTCTTCTCGCAGTATTCATAAATAGTTTCATTCAGAAACTCCGTTCCTCGATCGGATCTGATTGATATTATCTTGCACTCCTTCTGAGTTGACAATCTTTCCAGCAGGATTGGCAGCTTAGTCCTTGTTTCGCTCTTCTGGTACAAGAATGACACCCATGTGAATCTTGAGAATTCGTCTACTACGACCAGAGTATATTTTCTGCCATTGAAGCTTGCTGGAGTAACTGGACCAAAAAGATCCATGTGAAGGAGTTGAAGTACTCGATCAGTTGACTGAACTGGCTTGAGAGAGAATGAAATTCTTGTTTGTTTTCCTTGTTGACACGCGCTGCACATATGACTTTTGTCATATACTTGATCTGGAATTCCATTAGCGAGCTGGTTCCTAGCCAGTTTGTTGATTGTCTTGAAGTTGAGATGATTCAGCCATCTGTGCCACAGCCAGCTGACTTCATTGCTGCTTTTCGATACAAGACAAGTCTCCGGAGGGCTGCTATTCCAGTCAGCAAAATACATGTTTCCTTCTCTTTTCCCTCTTAGTATTATCTGCTTGGTTTCCCTGTGCTTCACTGTGCATCCATGTGCATCAAACTTGACAGAAAAACCGTTGTCGCAGAATTGGCTAATGAAGAACAAGTTATGTTGCAGTCCTTGTACGTAAGAGACATTTGGGATTATAACATTTTTAGTTTTAAATGTACCATAACCTTTGGTTAGGCCTTTGGAGTTGTCACCAAATGTTACTTGGGGGCCTGGACGCACGATAAACTCCTGGAGTAGATGTTTTAAGTGCGTCATGTGCTTGGAGCATCCACTGTCCAAGTACCACAGCGTTCTCATTGACTCCTCAATGATGCGTTGATCCCTTGCAATCTATACAAAAGATCAAAATTTAGGTACCTAGTTTTAATTGGGTCCTTGTGGGTTAGGCAGAGATCCTTTAACGACCCAGATCTGCTTGATGAAATCATTCCAGCTGAGTCGATATACACATTCATTGTGTTCTTCGGTTGTTGCTGGTGGGGTCTTGATCTCAGTATCTTTCCGGCTTGATGTCTTGGTCTTTTCCAGTATCCAGCTGAGTACCCAGCTGAGACGTTCCTTTGTCTCTGCTGTCTCGTGTGATACCTCGGCTGGAATTGGTTCTCCAGCTAATGATCATATGAGTGATATCCAGCTGGGTATCTCCTCTGATATCTCGGTTGATATCTTTTGACGTGCTGTTGTTGTTGCTGGTATCTGTAATGTCCAGCCTGTTGTTTTTGTTGAGGTTGAGCACGTTGCTGTCTGATTTGAGCATGAGGTTGTCTCATAGCTGACCTTTTTGATGCCTGCTGTGTCCTCGATGTAGCTTGAAGATATCTCACAGCTGGTCCTCTTGATGTCTGCTGTGTTTTCAACGGTTGTTGCTGAGTTGCTGGAATTGGATGTTCTTTTGCTCGTACAAACATTACCTTTGTTCCACTCGTGGAGGCAATGTTTGTGGCATCCTTTGATTCATTGTATCCTAGTCCTGCTTTGAGTGCTGCTGGATGTTGTGCACTTATGATTTCGTCCATTGTTGATGTGGCTTTGATGAGAGCTATCATCTTCTTAGACAGTATCTCTTCAGAACTTTTCAGCTCTATAATCTCAGCTGACTTCTTTTCTGATTCAGCTGTGGCCTTTTCCAATTCTTCCATCAGCTGTTTCTTTTCATAGTAGAAGTCCTTCATCAGCTGATCTTGTTTCACTATTTTGTCTTTTAGTGAACGACTTCCTGTTGGAGTTGTGTTGTATCAGTAGCTTCTGATACCTTTTTCATTTCCAGTTCTACCTTCAGCTCGGCATTCTCACACATTATGACGTCAAGGATTTCTTGAAGCTCCTTGGAATCATTCATAACCTTCTCTACTAGACTCCAATTAGGTAGCCCTGATTCTGAAACCT
Organism: Agastache rugosa; assembly: GCA_031470985.1. Lineage (NCBI taxonomy): Eukaryota > Viridiplantae > Streptophyta > Magnoliopsida > Lamiales > Lamiaceae > Agastache > Agastache rugosa. The sequence continues at coordinate 28,839,539 of CM062606.1, read as the reverse complement.
GTGTAGGGTGTTCGTGTGATGGTGAGAGGTTAGATAGATTTTGAGTTCTAGACATTACCTCATCTTCATCGATGCCGTCTGTTTGTCCCATGAAGCATGTATCCCAATTAGGTTCATCATGAGCCATCAGTGCTTCTTCTTCTGAGTCTGAAAATGGCATGTTATCATCCATTTTGTTGCACTCTGACTCCCCGTCTGCGATGTAGGCTCTCATTCTGTCAGCTGCCTTAGCTTTCAGTTGGTCTTTATCTTTCTTGGATAGCTTCGGACAGTCTAGCCGGTAGTGTCCCGGTTCCTTGCAGTTGAAACAACCTTCTTCTATTCGCTTGTCAGCTGACTTCTCATCAGCTGCTGCGTACTTGTCTCTGTAAGTTCTTGAGAACTTCTTGTACTTGCCCTTGCTGGTGTTGAGTCTGTTGTAGCTTTTGACCAGCATGGCTATTTCTTCAAGTAGCTCTTCCTTGCTCATGTCCTTCTTTGATGACTCAGCTGACTGCATGTAAGTGGATTTTTTAGAGTTAGCTCTGAACGCAATCTCCTTTGGCACAGGTGTCAGCTCTCCATCATTCTGATTGCTTGAAGATTCTTTCATGGTAATCTTCAAGTTGTATTCGTTGGCTTTGAGCAGGGAGAATAATCTTTCAGTTGAAAGATCACCCAAGTCACTTCGACTTTGGTGTACCATCTTATATGTGTTCCATTCAGCTGTGAGCGCTGAAAGGACTTTTAGATTCTTTTCTCGCTGGGTGTATTTTCCAGTTCTGATGGTTTCTATTTCTACCACTATATTGGAGAATCTGAGTTCTATCCCTTTGATGGACTCGTTGACAAGCTGCTTGAAGTTATCAAACTTCTAGCAGGCGATTGTGAATTTATTTTCTTTTATCTCCTCCGACCCTTCGCATAGCTTGGCTAGAGTTTCCCACATCTCCTTTGCAGTTTCGCAGTTGATGATTTTGCTGAGGTAGGCGTTGGAGACTGTTGATGAGATGGTGTTCCTCGCAAAGCTGTCTAATCCAGCTTGCTTCCTTTCTTCTGATGTATGGTCACTCTTTGGCTGGGGAATGGGCTGATATGTTGGCTGTCCACCATCTTGAGCTGGAACAAGCTCGTTCCCTTGTTTGTAAATGATGATGGGTCCATCTGAGATGACGTCCCACATCATGTCATGATATGCGCAGAGAAAACTCTTCAATCTGAACTTCCAAATTGCATAATCGTCGACCGAGAAGGTGGAAAGATTTCTGTTAAGATAAGAATCCATGGAGATATGCACAGTATGTAATATGATGAGTTTTTCAACAAAGAGGATCTATTCAGTTGACCACTGACAGATTATCAAGACAAATCGCTTGATTCAGAACCAGCGGACTTTTGAACCACTGCCCTGATACCAATTGATGGTCCCTGAGCTGGGTCTTTGGTGTAGAGGGGGGGTGAATACACCAAAGATAAATTTCTGAAAACTTTTTCAAGTTTAAAACAGAGTTGGTGAGCTCAGTTATGAATCCAGCTGAGGAGAGTCAGCTGGGCAAATAACTCAGCTGGCGGTGCGGAATGTGGTGGTTTGAAAACTTAGCTCGGTTGGTTAGAAAAACTCAGCTTGAAAAGATTATCTTTACGTTTTCGGCTTAGTCAAGTTGTGCAACTTTCAGAAAGACAGCTATCTTATGAGAGCAGCTGTGTATGCAGTTTTAATATAATATGCAATGAGATGATAAAGTTAGTATTAAAACTGAAGATAAAGAGACATAAAAGAACACGAGATTTTTACGTGGTTCGGAGTAACGCCTCCTACGTCCACGACCAGGTTTACTGGTAATTCACTACCACTTGGTTTCTAAGTACCAAGCAACTTCACAACTCTAACTCGAGCTGTGTTCCAACAGTTTGCAGGCACTGTCAAGCCTAACCTTTCAGTTTACGGGTACTGAAAAAACCTTACAAACACTTGAATTTTGCGCTTCAAGCAAGCGTAACCTTGACCTAACCTTTCTGGGTAAAGAGGGATTTGGTTTGGGGTTCCAACTATGAACGAGTTCTTACAATTAAAAACTTTAGAGTTAAATGTACTCGTTCAAGATCTAGGCGTAAGATATACACTAAATTCTGCCTAGGGATCAGACGAAAAACTAAGCAGTTTCTGGACTAGAAACACTTTAAGATAAAGTGTTCTTTGAACTATGTAGAACTGCTTGATAGCTTTTGGAGGCTTGGGATTTTCAGAGAATGAAAGCTTGTAGAGAGTTTTTCGTATTTGATCCTGAGGTTGAAGACGAGATTATATAGGTAGAGATTCAATACTAGCCATTGGTGGAGTCGTTTGAATCTTACCTACTCTTCTTAAATTTGATATCTTCCGTTGGGTAATTCTGCACTTGTCTTCATTTGTGTCACATCCTAGGTTCTGAAGTCTAGGATGCTGATTCGGCAATCCCTAATTGGTCGAGGCAAGATGACTTCCTCTGACGCCGGGATCTCTGTCTTTGGAGCTGGCTTTTGAATTCAGAGCTGGATTGGGTAAACTGACTTGAAGTGATGTCTTCAGAGTTAGTTCCCTTTGTTCTTTACAGCTGGATCAGCTGTGTCTTGAACTCCGCTCAGTTTGATCCTGCTCCATCTTGAACTTAGCTCAGCTGGAAGACTCAGCTGATAGTTGACTCCTGCTGAAGACACAGCTGGATCGTCTGTTGTGTTCCGCTTCCTTAGCTGACTCCAGCTGTAGACACAGCTGGGTGTTCTGCTGTCTTCCGCTTCCTGAACCTGTAAACTTATAAAATCTAGAGCTCAAACAGGCGAGCTGGAAAACACAATTTAGGTTGATGCGGTCATCTACTCGGTTGGAGAACAGTTGAGTTTTGGTATTAAATCAAAACTTTATAATTTTTCCAACAATCTGCTATATATGCTCTTCTTCTGTCAGTTGCCTTCGCTTTTAGACGATCTTTTTCCTTCTTGGACAGTTTGGGACAATCCTGCTTGTAATGTCCCGGCTCCTTGCAATTGAAGCAGCATTCGTCTGTCCATTTTGAGGTGTCAGCTGATTTTTCATCAGCTGTAGTGTACTTATCTCTGTACGTTTTGGCAAATTTCTTGTACTTGCCTTTGCTGGTGTTGAGTCTGTTGTAATTTTTCACCAACATGGCAATTTCTTCGAGTAGCTCCTCTTTGCTCATATCCTTTTTGTCCTTCTTATTCTTGGAGGACTCAGCTGTCTTGGCATGAGCTGCCTTTTCAGAGTTGGCTCTGAACGCTATTTCTTTTGGAGCTGGGGTCAGTTCTCCTTCATTCTGTCTGCTTGAAGACTCTTCTTGGGTTATCTTCAAATTGTATTCGTTGGCTTTTAAGAGTGAGAACAACCTTTCTGTAGATAGATCACCCAAGTCACTTCGACTTTGGTGAACTACTTTGTAAGTATTCCATTCAGCTGAAAGAGCTGAAAGAACCTTTAAATTCTTTTCCCGATGGGTATACTTCACAGTTCTGATTATCTCTATCTCGACAACTATGTTTGAGAACCTTAGCTCCATCATTTCGATGGACTCGTTGGCTAGCTGCTTGAAGTTGTCGAATTTTTGGCAAGCTATTGTGAATTTGTTTTCTTTGATCTCTTCTGATCCTTCACATAGCTTGGCTAGGGTTTCCCACATCTCTTTGGTTGTCTCGCACTTGATAATCTTACTGAGGTAGGCGTTGGAGACTGTTGATGAGATGGTGTTCCTTGCAAAGCTGTCTAATCCAGCTTGCTTTCGCTCTTCCGTAGAATATTCCTTCTTTGGTTTGAGAATTGGCTGGTATGCTGGATGTCCTCCATCTTGAGCTGGTACTAGTTCATTTCCTTGCTTATAAATGAGGATGGGTCCGTCTGTGATGATGTCCCACATCATGTCATGATGCGCACACAAGAAGCTTTTCAATCTGAATTCCCAGATTGCATAATCATCAACCGAGAAGGTGGGCAGATTCCTGTTAAGATAAGATTCCATGGAGAAATGTACAGAATGCACCAGGATGAGTTTTTCTGAAAAACGGATCTGTTCAGTTGACCACTGACACAGAGTTTCAAGATAAATCTCTTGATTCAGAAACAGCGGTCTTTTGAACCTCTGCTCTGATACCAATTGATGGTCCCAAAATGAGGTCTTCGGTGTAGAGGGGGGTGAATACACCGAAGAGGGATTTTTGAAAAAACTTAGCTCGTTCCCTTTACAAGATCTCAGAAAAACTTAGTTTCAGTTTTCAGTTAAGCAGTTTTGAAAATAATGCAGCTGGCTGGGTCACACAGCCAAAGAACTTAAGCTTGAAAACTTGTGCTATGCTAATGCGGTTAGTTCTTTAAATATATAGAATGCAGAGAATAAATAAAGCAATCAAGAACTCGGAATTTTAACGTGGTTCGGAGAGAACTCCTACGTCCACGATCAGATTTTAACTGGTAAATCCACTAAGGATTTCTACTTGGTTTACGAGTACCAAGCAACTTCGCAGCTCTAACTCGAGCTGTGTTCTAACAGCTTACGGGCACTGTAGAAGCCTATTTCTTTTCAGTTTCCGGGTACTAAAAAACCTTAAACTCGAATTTTGCACTTCGAGAAGGCGTAACCTTGACCTATCCTTTTCTGGGTAAAGAAGGGTTTGTGTTTTCAACTTTGAACGAGTTCTTACAATGAAGAACTTTGGAAGATGAACTCGTTCAGATCTAGGCTTTGGATTTACTGTGATTTTTTGCCTATTGATCAGACGAAAAATTAAAGCAGTTTCTAAAAGTAAACACTTAAAAATTAAGTGTTCTTCAAAGAGTTAGATAACTGCTTGAGAGCTTTTTAATGCTTGACAGATTCATAGAAGTTGAAAGCTTGTAGAGAGTTTTTCGTATTTGATTCTGAGGTTGAAGACTGGTATTTATAGGTAGACATTCAAAACTAGCCGTTGGAAGAGCCGTTTGAATCTCACCTACTCTCTGATCTGTCGATCTGCCGTTGAGCATATCTTCACCTGTCTTCATCATTGTGTCAGGTCCTAGGTTCGCCTTTCTAGGATGCTGAGATGTCATCCCTCATTGGTCGAGGTATATTGACTTCCTCTGACACCGGGATCTTTGCCTTTGGAGCTGGTTTTTGAATTCAGAGCTGGATTGGGTAAACTGACTCGAAGTGACGTCTTCAGAGTTAGTTCCCTTTTGTCTGCTCAGCTGAGTCTCTTAGACTTGAGTCAGCTCAATTTATTCTGCTCTGTTGGATCTCCTTGGCTGGATCCAATCTTCTTTACTTGAGAGTCAGTCTGACTCAGCTCAGTCTTTGAACTCTGTTCAGCTGAAAAACCTTTCAGCTGACTTTGGGTCCAGCTGATTACTCAGCTGGGACTTCTGCCGTCTTCAGCTTCCTTACCTATAAAGATAGAAAATCTAAAGCTCAAACAAGCGAGCTGGTAAACATAACTTAAGTTTGCACATTCATCTACTAGGTTGGAGAACAGTTGGATTTTGGTATTAAATCAAAACTTTAGAATTTTCCCAACAGTGCATCGATTTGTACTGTCTCATGCATCGATTTGTACTGTCTCATGCATCTCATTACACGGTCTCATGCATCTTATTATACTGTCTGGCGCATCTAATTTTTTAAACATATGCACTGATTCATAACCATTGATGCATTTCATTACACTGTTTGGTGCATTTCAATGCATTGTCTGATGCATCCCGTTACACTGTCTGGTGCATCTAATATTTGAACCATATTAACCCTACTTAAATGAAAAAAGCGGGTTTGACTAAGAATTAACGGGGTTAACCATAAAATTAAATCATATTTAATAAATCTTATAGAATAAATTATTTAAATCTATTCTTATTTCTCACTTTTAAAATTTATTTTTATTTTATCCATCCATATATATATAGGGATATATATATATATAAAACGTGTAATCTCTAATTTCCTTATTTTGTTACGAGAATACACGTAGATACAATACAAGTATAGTATGTTTGAATAAAAACTTTGTCAATTTCTTTGTGGGGCCCACTTCCCCACTCGGGAAGAATCAGGGGACGGGAGAAAAGATTTGTCCCATTGTTTTAAATTTTAATGATCATTTTCCGTTTGTCAATTTAATTTTTCTTTTCTTTTATTCTCCCTTCTATAGGAGTGTAGTTGTCTTTAAAATTAATTTTCTTCCATAATGGTTTTTTGTTGTCTATACATCAAATTCGTTTTTAATTAAATGAAATCCGAAATTAAGTTAATTTGAATAGTACTATATATAATTTTAAAAAGAAAAGAAAAATGAATTATGAGGAAATAAAAAAGGAGTAATAGGGACGTCAAATGTTGGTGGGTATTGTCCGAGCAGTGCTTGATGCATAAGACGACTAAGCTATGTTATTGTTAGGATGCACACACACAACACAAACAAACACACACACACACACACAGTGCAGACAGACAGCTAACACATCCCCCCACCCCACATGGAGAGGGGCCACGCGCTCTATCTTCACTCACTTACGTCTTTACCACCTTTATTTATTTATATTTATTTACTCTCTATGTCTACGAATAAAACGCACACTTGAAAAGGGCACGAGTATTAATAAATGAGTTGAGTTTGTTGTTAGTAGAATAATGGTCCCACTTGCTATATATTTTTAAATTATTTTTAAATAATGAGTTGAGTGTGTTATGAGTGGAATAAAAGATCCGACTTGTTATTTGTGGTGGGTTCAATAATAGTAAAATGAGTAAATAATGGGTTGAATGGAGGATTAAAATTAAGTGCATGATGTGGGTCATATTGCTGAAAATGGAATGTACATCTTTTTCGTGGACTAACCAAAATAGAAATACATGCATTTTTTTCGTGGACAGAGGAAGTATTATATTTATAATGGCCTTCACTGGGCAATCTAATTGATTCTTTTCCCATCACATTACAAAATATTTCTATTATTCTATACATGTGTGTATTTATAATTTGCTTGTCTTAGCGAGTTAATGTGTCGTTCGGAAATATATTATGATGGAAATTAACTGTGCTTTCAAGTCAACTAGCACCAGCAACAATTATTATTATTATTATTATTATTATTATTATTGGGTTTTTAGCTACCTAATTAAGAGTGATGTTTTCTTAGTTATTTTAGAGTTTAAAATACAATGTTAACAAACACTAGTATATATGGGCTAGTTTGTTTGTTTAGTTTCGTTTTCTAATGTCCAAAACTATTCTTTTCAAAGTCATATTATTGTAAATACTCACGTTTATATTTAATCGAGTTTCCCATTCTTGTTTTTCTTAAACACATACCATCAGTATCGGAGCCAGACTTTAACTTCAGAGGGGTCCAACTCGAGACTTACACCTACCTTATTAGACGACTTATTAAAAAAGGTTTTTAGTAGCATCCAACAAATCTAGTCATTTTGTTTTGAAGCACTAGAGTTAGTTAATTAACACTTTGACTATTTTTATTTAACATAATCGTATAGTTTAGATGGCACAATTATTGAAATATAAAATAAAATGAGATATTAGTTGAGTATTTTTTGAATTAATAAGCACAACTGAATAATCGAAAATTTTCAACCGTTGACTATTAAATCCTTAATTCTAATTCATGAACAATTTGGAGATTTGAATTTCAAATTGTGTAATACATTTGTGATTGAATTTATATGCTTTACATTCACTTCCACTTATATTCCAAGCAATCACATATATGTGAAAATATCCATATTAATTAAATTCAACAATAAGAACTATATTCAAGAACAAGTCCAACTATTATTCTACTTTATCGCCAATGTAAAACCGGGGTATATTGAAAAGAAATAAAGGGTGAATTGTCTCGGAATTCACAAATTTTAGTCATATTTGGCCGATAAGTTCATGAATTTTGTATCGTTCTGAAATTTGCCCCGAATCAATAGTCTAGCTAAATAAAATCAGCCACAGTCCTCCCATCCGTCTGTAACCTAGAAGATATATATTACCAATATATAGCTAGTTTTTTTTTTTAAAAAAGCCAGGGGGGTCCAGTGATCCCACTGCCGCCCTCTGGTTCCACCAGTGCATACCATCTATTACTACAATTTTATTGAGTTTCTCATTAAAATTATCTGTTTACCGTCTTTAAAAAAAATTTGTTTTCAATATGAAGTGTATGATGCATGCCCACCAACTTTACTATGAATGATCTCTTACTCATGTCTGTGACAAATTTTGACATGATACAAACATCCATGATAGTGAAATAACCTGTTATTGTATTAGTAGATGGAGTACTAGGACTTAGAATAAAAGAATAAAAATTTGAGAGACCAAGTCATACTCTCTCTCTCTCACTCTCTCTCATTAACATCAAGTACTCCTTTTCATATATACAGTGATTGGATGGGAAATGTTTGATTCCTCAGTGTGTATCTATAACTAGCCACTATCACTACGTACTTACTGTAATTGATTTATAGAATTCCACCTTCTAGCAATAGAATCCCATAATTTCTTAGCCAACATTAAATTCTCCAGCACTTTATTGTTATGCCAATTTAACAATTATTAGAAACAAACTGTGCCTAAATGTCGCATTTACACCTCAGGTCCAGGCCCAGGGTTGTTACTCCTATGAAATTCATACCATTAAATCAATTTAATAGCTCTAAAGTTTTTGCAACAAATGTGGTTCTTTCTACCACATCTTCTGCTGTTAACTATTCACTTTTTCCTCCCTCCTACTACTACTACTACTACTAATAATAATAATAATAATGAGATCTTGTGTTCGATATGAAGAAATTCTTAATTATAGTGTTGCAGTTTCTCCATATAACATTATATCGCTCTATATATATTTCAATTGGAATAGTTTTCTTTTGTAATAACATAAAATAACGCACAATATGTTGTTTAGTAATATAAACTTAGACATTCCCTAGCTTGATTTGATTTGAGATGCTAAAATAATTATATATGTAATATTAGTGTTTTGGTTTACCTCTTATAATAAAGCCTTAAAAATTTTGTAAGAGTTGAAATTTTGTTAGATAACGTAACATGCATGTGATGATGTCATTGTACCGTGTAGGTGTGTTGTGTTGCTGTCAAAAAGTATTTCAAATTTTTTGACACCTATTACTCCCTCCGTCCCAATAGTAATGTCCTTCTTTTCTTTTTTATCTGTCTCATTACCATAGTCTCATTCTAAAAATAGAAACAATTAACTATTCAAAAATCGTGGGATCTACCACTTTTTATCTTTTTAATTTTGTTTTTTAAAAATCATACCCAAAGCAAGTGAAACATTGCTATTAGAATAGGGGAGTAGATATCACTAAGTGAAAATTATGGTTTAGTACAGTTAAAATTTAAGAAATTAAACAAGTGGTAGACAAGGAGACAAACTTCTAATCTACAAGATAAAAGATATAGGGAGTTAGGGAATTAAACCATACTAATAAGGCAGTGAACAGGTCCAAACTAAATATTGTAGCTTAACTTTTCTTAATCAAATCTAATTATTTAAATTAATCAACCACCTGACTTACCCTAAACAAACTTAAATATTTTTCTTAACCCCTTCCCATATTTTGTTTTGGCATAAATTGTGTGCAGCTAACTGCATCGTACGGTTAACCGTAATTAAAAAGTAATTAAGGGGATTATGAGTGGCTATGGGAGTAATAAGGATTAACTAATCTCAAATCAAATTTATTAAGTCTGCCCCACTTGGGATTTATTAAACTTTAATTAATATTAATTTTTTTTACTTGGGGAAAAGGGAAGAGGTGGGGTTTGAATCCTAAAATCTTACTGTTTTACAGACTAAAGCATGCACTGCTTGGATTAGAGACGGAGCTAGGGGGTGGCTGGTGGTGGCGGCCGCCCCCTCAACTTTTTTGATTTACTTATATATATATATATATATTTATAAATTTGTGCAAATATATTTATGTTTATATTATACGACTAATTATAAAAATTTTCTAAGTTCATTATTCAACCTCAATCTCAAAATAATTTAAAATTTCTAATTTAAATAGATTGGATTTTACTTCATTAAATAATATATTATATATTTGGATAGATAGAATCAACAATGAGATTTAATTTGGAGGAGGAAAAGTAATTTTGTTTGGAACTTTTTATATGTGATTGAATATAGCAGAGGGCGGCAATGGTGTTGAATTGATTAAGTGAGAAATGAATGTTTATTATCTAAAATTATATTGTCAAATTTGAAATTAGTTACAGAAGTCTAAACTAGAATATTAACCTTATGTGTTTACTCCGTCATTTCTGTATTATATAATTGGTCAGATTTAGAATTAGTTATTTTTATTAATTATTACTCCCTCGGTCTCAATAGCACAATCTCATTTCTTTTGTGCATGATTTTTAAGAAATAAGAGTAAAAAGATAAAAAGTGGTAGGTCTCAAGTCTTTTGAAGAGTTAATTATTTCCATTTTTTGAATGAAACATTGTTGGTCCCAAGACGGATACCTTAGTGTAGAGGAGGGGGGTGAATACACCAAGGTTTAAAAACTTTTCCAATTATAATTCTTTTAAGTGAGCCTGTTGTGTTCGATCCAGCTGGAAGACAGCTTGATCGATACACCCGGCTGCGTGTGTGCAGAAGTTGGCGGGTTTTGGAAAGTCCGTATGTTGCTTCAAATATATTGCAAAACTCTGTTTCTCTTTTCTCTTAATCAGTTTTATGCAGCTTGAAAGAATGCTTATGATGAGTTAGCTGAATGCATAAATAAAGCAGTAAAGAACAAAGCAATTTAACGTGGTTCGTAGTAACACCTTCTACGTCCACGACCAGAAAACCATCTGGTAATCCACTAAGGATACCACTGACTTTACGCGCAGTGAGCAAGCGTTGCAGCTCAGTTCCTCGAGCTGGATACAGGTTTCTACGTACTGTATCCAAACGTAACCAACTGTTTACAGGCACATCTGAAGCCTCTTCAGTTTACGGGTACTGAAGAACCTGACTTACAGTTTCCGAGTACTGTAAAGACCTGACCACTCGAATTACACGCTTCGAGCAGGCGTACCTTAACCTAACCTTTTCTAGGTTTGGGTTTGGGTATGAGTTTTCCAACTATGAACGAGTTCTTACAATGAAGAACAAGGAGTGTGATGAACTCGTTCAAACTAGGCTTAAGATATTTCCAATCTAATATTTTCTGCCTATGACTGAATATGTGAACAACTAAGAACACGGCTGACTGGCTGGGTGTTCTTGAGAGATTTAGCTTTGAAGATCGTTGTTCATTTATCTGTTGGCTCTTTTATTTCTTCAGTCGTATCTCCAGTCTTTGGTGGAGGAGATATATATAGGTGGAGATTCAAACTAGCCGTTGGAAGAGAGCTGTTTGAATCTCACCTTCTCTCTTTGACTTCTAACCTTTCGCCTACGAAGTAGGTCTGCATCTGCAGAAGCTATTCCTTTTCTGATTGGACCTTGTCATATGAGATCTTCTGACACCGGGATCTTGTCTTGGAGTTTGGTCTTCGTCTTCGAACTACTAAGCGACTCTGCTGCGTCTTCAGCGTCTTCGACTCTGAGCTGTGTCTTAGACCTGAGTTGTATCATCAACCTGAGCTGTGTCTTAAACCTGAGCTGTGTCATTAACCTGAGCTGTGTTTTAGACCTGAGCTGTGTCATCGACACAAAGCTGGGTCTTTTACACTGAGTTGGATCTTCGACACTGAGCTGGGTTTCCATCACTGAGCTAGGTCTTGATACTGCTTGGTCTTTGACTCTGCTTGGTCTGCTCTGCTAAATTCCTCAGCTGTCACTGCTTAGCTGTGTCTTCTGCTGCGTCTTCTGTTGTGCTGAACCTGTACTTAGAGAACCTATAAGCTATAAACACGTGAGCCAGAAACAACACAAAGTTTGTACATTCATCTATTCGGTTGGGGTCAGCTGGGTTTTGGTATTACTTCAAAACATGTTTATTATTTTCCCAATAATTTCCTCCTTTTTGATGATGTTAAAACCTTTACAAACTTTTACAGAAAAACACGAAACAAAAATCCTAACTAAACTCTTCCTGGCTGCTCCGCATGCCTTGACGAGAGTTTGTGCCCTTTCTCTAGTTGTTTTTCAGCTCGCCATTAGCCTCTCTTCTATCTTTCTTTTTTTCTTTCTAGTTGGATGATCTAACCTTTCCTCTTTTTTCTTTTCCCTTTTTTGTCCTATTCTTTCCTACTATTTCCCCCTTTTTGGTTCACAAAAAAGATATTGGGAGGGAGGGGTGCAGAGGTCTGGTGGCGGCGTTTTGGCAAAAATTTCTTCCCGTTTGAGGTAACTCCAGTCAACTTGGAATTAAAACCAATCGATGCACTTTGGCTCTTCTTTTTCAGTTGATACCAATTGATGGTCATTCTCAGCTGTATGAATCAGTTTGGAGTGAGTCATCTTGTCTTTCTTTCTCTGATGAAAGACACCGTTTACGAGGTTCCCCCTCAATTTGATAAATCAATTGGGTTTTATCAGCTGGGTTTGATTCCCCCTAACTTTGATAAATTCATTTTGAAATCCTTGGGGTTCCTGCTGAGTTAGTCCAGCTGCGTCTGATTCTTTCTTGATGACACACGGTGATCCAGCTGAGTATTTCCCGCTGGATGCTCTTCTTGATGATTCTGCTGGACTGGGGTGAGACCAATTATTGATACCAATTGTTGGTAAATTTGCTGAACTGAGTTCCCCCTCAGCTAGATTCCTCTTCTGGATTCTGCGATCCACGTTTGATCTAGCTTTGTTTGATATCCAGAGGATGACATTTTATAGTTCAGCTGGATTTCTCTCTTGATTCTCCACTTGAATATTCTGCTGGATTGAATTTGTCCTCAGCTGATATCACAGTTGTGTTGATTTCCAGCTCGGTGGAGTTCCCCCTGAATTCGATAGTAGGTGGCTATCTTTTCTCAGCTGCTTCCTACTTCACTTGAGCCAATGATTTTCTCAACAATTACGTTCATCTGTCAACTTGATCTCTGATCTTGAGAAGACAGTGAGCTGTTCCATGATCAGCTGAGTTCATTGCTGCTTTGCGGGGTAGAATCTTTTGATTTCCTGTTCTTTGCATTGCATTCCTGCGCTTAGAACTTACCAGAAAAACCGTTAACACAACAATTGGCTGATGGACAACAGATTATGCTAAAGTCCATCAACATAAGAGACATTTGATATTATATTATTATTTGTCTCAAATGAACCAAATCCTTTGATGTATCCTTTCGAGATATCACCAAAGATTACCTGAGACCAGTACGCTTGACATATTCTTTGAAGAGCTTTGAGATGAGTCATGAGCTTTGATCACCAGCTGTCTTTCTTTCACAACATGCTTGATGACTCCTCAAAAGCGCATGTCCCTCCTTGACCTGTTATCACTCATTCGGCACCTAGTTGTAATTGGGTCCGGCTTTGTTATTGAGGGTTCCATTGATAACCCAGAATTGTCCTTATCTTTTGTGAGTGATACGTCTGGTTGGTCCTTGAAAAGATCCTTTCTTCTTTGGACCTTGTTGACTGCTTGAACTCCATTTTCTCTGATGAGGTCCATTTCCCGGCTGCAGTCTAACAACTTGATATCTATCTTGATATCCCGTCTGCTAAAATCTTGATGTAAAGCTCGGTTGAGTTCCAGCTTTATGTCCAGCTGAGATCCTTCTCAGCTGTCTTTTTAGTTGACCTTGATGTCTGAGCTGGATTACATTCAGTCTTTGATTTTGATTCCAGTCAGCTGGATTTTCTGCTCCTTTTGAGCTCTGTGTTCAGCTGGGAGTCGCTGCTTTTCTTGGGCTTGGAGTTGCCGAGCAGTCTTCTTTGGTACTGAGCTTGGAGAGCTGGCTTGATGATGTCCGATTTCTTTGGTACATCCTTGGTGATACGATCCTTGATGACCGATCGAAGAACTCGCACGCGGAAGAATCGAACAACTGGACACGAACGATGGAAGATCCCAAAACCTCTGAATCTAACCACGAAATGATTTAGGAGAACGGATCCCTAAACCCTAACGTGAAGTTGATGCAGCAACTCGGGGACGATGAATGACACACGAACGAGGGATGGTTGTCTCGCCGATTCGTCGATAAATGAATTCGACTTGGAATAACCAAGAAGAAATTCAAAACTCTCAAGAGAGAAGTGAAAACTCACGATTTAATTATGAATAAAGTCTGCCGAAATCGTTCCAAACAATAGCTATATATAGGCTAAACCTAATCCTAGTCTAGATAAGAAACAACCCTAATTAAGAGCCCAACTAATCTAAACAGATAATAAAGCCCAAACACACAAAAATAACATAACTAATAACTAATGTGCCATCAAAAATGAAAATACATAATTATAGTCTTTAAACAAATAAAGTCTTCAAGCTTGGTCGGCCCACGTGCACTTAATGAGATTAATTAAACTCGGGCTGTCCAATCCACCATCTCCAATGGGCTTCTTCATCAATTCTTGATCCCACACATCTTGAACTAAGCCCATCAAGCTCTCCTTGAACTTCTTAGCTCGTGCTCTCGTAATCGGCCCAACTGGAACATGTACGGGATCTTGCACCAACGAACCTTGGGCTGCATCACTTGGCTTGGTTCCAGCTGTGTTTGCATTGGCTGGAGCCATTCTTTGTTCTGATTCAGCTCTAGCCATCTCCAGCTTCTTGATCAGTTGTGTTTAAGAGTCCCATGAAGCATGCATCTTCAATGAAATGCTTTATCTTCTGAGTCGGAAGAAAATACTTGATCTTCTATCTTGCTCGACTTGAGCTCTTTATCTTTTCTTCGGGAGATCGCCTGGGTTTCTCTTTGGATAGAGTTGCTTGTCGTGATGAACCTTCACGATCTTCTTGTACCTTTCCTTGCTGTGTTTCCAGCCTATTAATATTCCGTACAAGCATGGCAACTTCTTCGTGCAATTCTTCTTTGCTCATATTTTTGAACTCCTTTCTGACTTTTTCAGTCTGAGCTGATTGAGCTGATCTTGATTCCGCTCTGAGAGCTGTCTCTTTTGCTCTGGAAGTCAGCTCCGTTTGATACATTTGGCTGGATGATTCTCCATTTATAATCCCCAGATCAAATTCGTTGGCTTTCAGGATGGAGAACAATTTTTCTGTCTCCATGCATCCAAGATCAGTTCTGCTTTGGTGAACCACCTTGTGTGTACACCATTCTGAGGAGAGAGCTGAAAGAACTTTCAAGTTCTTGTCTCGAATCGTATATTTCCCAGTTCGGATCATCTCGATCTCGATGATAAGGTTAGAGAATCTGAGTTCCATTTGATCAATGGGCTCGTAGGGGAGTTGCTTGAAGTTGTCGAACTTCTGGCATGCAACTGAGAATTTGTTCTCTTGAATTTCTCTGAGCCTTCACACAGCTTGGCTAGAGTGTCTCACATCCCCTTAGTTATCTCGCAGTTGATAATCTTGCTGTGATAAGCGTCCGTCACCGTTGAGGAGATGACTTTGCGAGCGTAGTTGTCCAATCCAGCTTGTCTTATTTCTTCTGGAGAGTACTCCCTTTTGGGCTTCACAACTTGCCGGAGTACTGGTTCAGCTCCAGTAGTGGTTTCTGCTTCTCTTTCTGACTTCATGATGATGATGGGTCCGTCAGTAATGACATCTCACATCATGTCGTGACGCGCACTCAGAAAGCTTTTGAGTCGGAACTTCCAGATCTGATAATCATCGACAGAGAATGTCGGAAGAAACTTGCACAAGAAATATTCCATGACAGTATGCAATATAATGATTTTCAAAAGATTTTGAAATTTTGAAGGATCTGTTCAGGTGACCATTATCAGCAAAGAGGCTGACTTGACACAGATACAGTGATCTTTTGAACCACTGCTCTGATACCAGTTGTTGGTCCCAAGACGGATTCCTTGGTGTAGAGAGGGGGTGAATACACCAAGGTTTAAACACTTTTCCAACTAAAATTCTTTTAAGTGAGCCGCTATGTTCGATCCAGCTGGAAGGCAGCTTGATCGACTCAGCCGGCTGCTTGTGTGCGGAAGTTGGCGGGTTTTGGAAAGTCTGCCTGTTGCTTCAAATATATTGCAAAACTCTGTTTCTCTTTTCTCTTAGTCAGTTTTATGCAGCTTGAAAGAATGATTATGATGAGTTAGCTGAATGCATAAATAAAGCAGTAAAGAACAAAGCAATTTAACGTGGTTCGGAGTAACACCTCCTACGTCCACGACTAGAAAACCATCTGGTAATCCACTAAGGATACCACTGACTTTACGCCCAGTCAGCAAGCGTTGCAGCTCAGTTCCTCGAGCTGGATACAGGTTTCCACGTACTGTATCAAAACGTAACCAACTGTTTACAGGCACAGCTGAAGCCTCTTCAGTTTACGGGTACTGAAGAACCTGACTTACAGTTTCCGGGTACTGTAAAAACCTAACCACTCGAATTACACGCTTCGAACATGCGTACCTTAACCTAACCTTTTCTGGGTTTAGGTTTGGGTTTGGGTATGGGTTTTCCAACTATGAACGAGTTCTTACAATGAAGAACAAGGAGTGTGATGAACTCGTTCAAACTAGGCTTAAGATATTTCCAATCTAATATTTTCTGCCTATGACTGAATATGTGAACAACTAAGAACACGGCTGACTGGCTGGGTGTTCTTGAGAGATTTGGCTTTGAAGATCGTTGTTCATTTATCTGTTGGCTCTTTTATTTCTTCAGTCGTCTCTCCAGTCTCTGGTGGAGGAGATATATATAGGTGGAGATTCAAACTAGCCGTTGGAAGAGAGCCGTTTGAATCTCACCTACTCTCTTTGACTTCTAGCCTTTCGCCTACGAAGTAGGTTTGCATCTGCAGAAGCTATTCATTCTCTGATTGGACCTCGTCAGATGAGATCTTCTGACACGGGATCTTGTCTTGGAGTTTGGTCTTCGTCTTCGAACTACTAAGCGACTCTGCTGCGTCTTCAGCATCTTCGACTCTGCTGCGTCTCGACTCTGAGCTATGTCTTAGACCTGAGCTGTATCATCAACCTGAGCTGTGTTTTAGACCTGAGCTGTGTCATCGACACAAAGCTGGGTCTTTTACACTGAGCTGGGTCTTCGACACTGAGCTGGGTTTCCGTCACTGAGCTGGATCTTTGCCTCTTCTTGGTCTGCTCTGCTGAGTCTGCTCTGCTGAATTCCTCAGCTGTAACTGCTTAGTTGTGTCTTCTGCTGTGCTGAACCTGTACTTAGAGAACCTATAAGCTCTAAACACGTGAGCTGGAAACAGCACATAGTTTGTACATTCATCTTTTCGGTTGAGGTCAGCTGGGTTTTGGTATCACTTCAAAACATGTTTATTATTTTTCCATCAAACATTGCTATTGGGACGGATGAAGTACTAGGTAATTTATCTTTATAATATTTTTTGAATGTGTGTGTATAAAATATGTACTCCCTCTGTCCCATTCAATTTGTCTACCCACCGTTCGGCACGTAGATTAAGAATCAGGGTAAAAAGATAGAAAGTGAGTAAGTTCCACCACTTTTGAAGGGTTTTGAAGGGTTATTGCTTTTCTTATTTAGAAGTAGACAAATTGAGTGAGACATTCATTTAAGGAAAGGTAGACAAATTGAATGGGACTGATGGAGTATAATATTGTGGGGAAAATATTACTAATGCTTTGAGAAAGTTCGCCCCTCTATATGAAATTCCTGGCTCCGTCCCTGACTTGGATGTTAGTACACATAAAAAAATACGATAGATCGCACCAACGGTGTAGTCCCCGCACATAGATAGCTAGGTTCATCTTTTTTTTTTTTTTTAAATGGGTACATCTTTTCATACCTCCTTACACCAATTACGATCTCCAAAAAATGGGTGTGATTGTAAGGGCTAACACGTTTCGATTCAAGAGTGGTGATATTAATCATATTATGGACTCGTCTGGTTCGTTACTCGTGTGTGCCAACACTGCCGAATGTCTGTCGTTTTCATCATCATCTAGAGGGCACTTTCGTCATTTTAAGAGGTATCTCCGGTTCAGGGGAGGACGTAGAAATATAATTTGAAGTAGCTAAAATCGAAAATTTATAACAAAATACAAAAGTACTGCCCGGTTAAAAAAGTAATGGCATGGGGGTGCTGAAGCTCTCCTAGCTCCCCAACTCTGTTCGTGCTCCGGACTCACAGGCACATCTTTCTTATATACTTTTTGGGGTTAATTGTCGGAAAAATTCCGATCTGTAGTTAAATTCTGATTTTTTTCCTCACTTCCTAATTTTGCGAAAAAATTTCCCATCTTTTAATGTTTCTGATTTTTCCCCCATAATTGATTTTTCCCCAAATTGATGCTGAGTTGGACGTAATATATTGGGCCACGTCTGCAAATGAAAGTAACAGATCAACATCATTTTGATCGGAAATGTTCACCGGGGGAAAAATCAAGAACATTAAAAGGTGAAGAATTTCTTCGCAAAATTAGAAAGTGAGGGGAAAAACCAGAATTTGACCAAAAATAGCCCTTTTTGTCTTTGTTTTGCAATCACAAATCAAAAAATTGAGAGTTAGGTATTATTAAAACTTCAAATTTATGTGTATTGTGAGAGTGAGATATATGTTTATATCATTCGATCAGAAAATTAAATGATGCGTAGATATGTTTTTCTTTTTTTGCTAAATTAATAAATGTGACATTTAATCGAACTGAGGCTATTACTCATTGTTACATTTCAATCATGTGTTATTGAGACTAATGACTTCACTTTCTTTCTTTGTTACAAATTAGCAAGTTGACCAAAATTACAACCAAATGCTAAAATCATTACTAAATAATTATTTATGCCGACGTGGTTTTTTTGTAGCACCGCCAAAATAGGAACTTCAAACGGCCCCTAAGCAACACACACACACTCTTATATGGAGTATTTGTATATATCACTCTATCCGTATATTAATTACAATCAATTGAATTAGTGACATAATACTTGTCTATTTAGTTGTTCATTCGTTGAGAAGTAACATGTGCCATCTGCCGGTGGCTGTAAGTTTGACTGTGAGTGTCTCTCATAATATATAGTTCACGCTAGAATTATAGAACTTTTACATTGGATTAGATTTAAAGTTTAGAAAGCCTTTCCATTTATGGACTTAGAAACACTGGTCAAGCGATATTTAATTACATAATATAACTAATAATTGGAGGCAGACAATTTGTTTGTATTATAAACCTTCAAATAAAGTAATAACAAAACTATAAAACAGTATTGGCTAGGTGCTGTCACATTATTTGAAAAAAAAATACAAATATCGGCTGTGGCGGCTTACGTTAAAATTAATGCATGTTCCTATAGTATGAATCTAAACACAAATGTGACTAGAAATATTATATCAATTATCACGATGAGCCTGAAAAGTAATTTATATAAAGGGGTTATTGCCTGTAAATACACAACCTTTTTTCAAATTTAGGAATTGCACATGACTTTTGTGCCTCAGTATACATAACATTTTATTTTTTTTCAATTTTTACAAAGATCATCGTTTTTCCCCAAATTGAATCACGCGTGGATCATACGTGGAGTCCGAAAATGGCACTCTGGACAGTAGGGATAGCCACACGAAACGATGTCGTACTATTTTAAAGGAACGACGTCGTTTAGATCATAATCAAACTTATTTCCCCTCTTTTGCCTCTGCGATTAGAACATTAGAGCTTTTCATCACCAAACGAGCAAGAAAGGGATAGAGAGAGCGAGAGAATTACATTGTGCGCAGAGGCAAAAAAGGAAAAATAAGTTTGATTTTGGTCTAAACGACGTCGTTTCCTTTCAAATAGGACGAAGTCGTTTCGTGTGGCCGTTCCGGCTATCCAGAGTGGTATTTCTGGCCTCCACGTGTGATTCAATTTGGGGGAAAACGATGACCTCTATAAAAATAGAAAAAAATAACCCCTTTTATAAACTTCATTGACCTATGTATATTGAGGCACAAAAAGAAATCATGTGTAATTTCAGAATATGAAAAAAGGTTATGTATTTACAGACAATAACCCCTTATATAAACTTCATTTGAGATTTTCTTTTTTTAAATAAAATAGTGTTGTCGCACAAATGTCAATAAGGAAGAAATTAAATATTATTTGATACACGTCTCAATTGCGTGGATGACACATGCTCTCAATTAAAATATATTTTAATTTAATGTAAGGGCTGGAGAATTGGAAGTATCTCAGAATCTTGATTTATTTTTTCCACGAGTCCCGACTTCTTTGTGTACTTTATGATTTTATTGATTTGTTAGAGAGAGAGAAGAGTGTTTATCGATTTTATAACCTAGATATTGGGCTTAGTGTAACTGTTGGTCCATTTCAATATTTTGTCCGAAATGCAGCCCATCATACAAACCCAAGACCTGCCCAGTTATAAATTTTATTTGTATTACACTCCGTGGGATGCACGGATAAGAGATATGTTATAAATTCGAATAATAAAAATATTTTATTTAAAGATAAAATGAGTTAATATGCTAAAAAAATCTAAAGAGAGTAACACAATAATTCAATAAGAACCAAAATAATAATAATAATTTAAAACACACATATTCAAAAGGGTTAATTGCGAGAAAAATTCTGATATTTGGTCAAATTCTGGGTTTTCCCCCCACTTTCTAATTTTGCGAAGAAATTCCTAAACTCTTAATATTTTTGATTTTTTTTCCGTAATTGATTTTCCTCCAAATTGATACTGAGCTGGATGTAATATATTGGGCCACGTCTGCAAAATGAAATTAACATATCAACGTCATTTTGATCGGAAATGTTCACCGGGAAAAATCAGAAACACTAAAAGGTGAGTAATTTCTTCGCAAAATTAGAAAGTGAGGAAAAAAACCAGAATTTGACCAAAGGTCGTGATTTTTCCGGCAATTAAACCTAGTCAAATTATAAAATATTTTTAGATTTATTTCAAAAAATATGCTCTATTTTAAATTGTCTCAATTCTATTTTAATTATATGTTTTATACAGAATATTGTATAGAATTTTTTACCTTAAGCTTTATATAATTAGCAAAATTGCCATAAAAAACTATTTTGTTTTAATATATATATATATATATATATATATATATATATATATATATAGTGATAGTGGTTCTAGTGAAAAAAATCCTTAAAGTAAAAAATAAGAATGAATCTAGACCACACATTTATAAAGAATTTGTGGACTAGATTTAGCCACCGCCACCACCAACCGCACCAACCGTAGCTGCTATTGCTTCTTCTTCTTCTTCTTCTTCTTCTTCTTCTTCTTCTTCTTCTTCTCTCTTTGATATCTCTCTCTGTACAATCACCACCACCACTACCCACCATCACCGCTACAATTACAGCTGCCATCGGATAATCGCCACCGCTGCCGCCATCACCACCAACTGTTGCTTCTTCTTCTTCTTCTTCTTCTTCTTCTTCTTCTTCTTCTTCTTCTTCTTCTTCTTCTTCTTCTTCTCTCTACAATCACCACCACTCACAATCACCATCGTAGGACATCACCGTCGTCATCACCATCACCGGATTTCATCATCACCGCTGCTATTTTATTCTCTTCCTCAATCACCATTGCGCCGTACATAACCACTGATGCATCCATTGTTGCATTTCATTACACAGTGTGATGCATCTCAGTACTTGTGTGATGTATCTAACCTCACATTCGATCTATCTTTACCTATTCCCTCCGTCAATCACATTCAACAATATGATTTAGAGCATCTACATTCCCATGCGTCAGTTATTGAAGGCAAAATATTAATTTGATGGAAAAATAATCATTTAATGCTTTATATCTTGTGATTTAAGGACTTAGTTGATTAAATTAAGATTTTAAATACAAACTACAAATTGAAACACCATCACCATCGTCGTCTCATCGATATCAGACACTGTCGTCGCCTCCACCATTGTTGGACACCGCCTTCCACTCTTATCCTCCATCATTGATGCACTTACACTGTATGGTGCATTTCATTACACTGTGTGGTGCATCTTATTACACTATTTGGTGCATTTCGTTACAAAAAAGCGGGTTTGACTTGTTGACTAGATGAGTGGCTGAGATTCATTCTTATTTCTCAAGTTAAGATCTATTCTTATATGACCTCTCTCATATATATATATATAGGTAGTATTTGCGCTGGCCCTCCATATCTTTCTTTATCTCTTTCTTTCATGTTTGCAACTCTCTCTTTCTCTCTAGTCTCCACGCCTGAATCTCTCTCCGTCGATTACTTACCGGCGCTGCCATTCGTTGACCACTCGCCGGTGCTATCGTCCTCCATTATTACTCTCTCACTCTCTATCTCTCTGTGTGTGTATGTGTGTGTATCCATCTCTCTCTCCACGAACACCAGAATCTAAAATCCTCAATTTATTTCTTCTATTCACCGGTGATCGCTCGGTGCCTGTCGCAGACTTTTTGTTTACCAACAATAGCAGCGCCATTAACCATCGTCGACCGCCATCGTTATACTCAACTTTTTTTAATTTGTGATTTTTTAAATTGTAGCTCTAATTATATCTTTATTCCCTAATTTGTCTCTCACCGAATTGTTGAGAATCAGTTATTGCATTGATAGTTAAATGTTGTGTTGAAACTTTATGATTCTACACAATGATTTTAAAATTTTTTATTAAACTTTCAACAAATACTTGTAATGAATTTGGTGTATTAAGAAAATTATATTATGGTGCATAAAAAAGGACAACAGAAAATTCCTTATTATAGTCTTATTGTGTCTGCTATCATGATGCTAATTTGCAGCTACTCATCAAGGATATTCATTGGCTTCCGTTTGAGTCTGTTGTTGGATGTATTGTTATACCCATCTTTCCTTATTCTTGGAATTCTTACAGTGATTAGATAATCTATTTGGTCTACTTCAATTAGGTTATGTGAAATTTTGAAATTTAATTTGGACCAAAAACAACATTAACATATAATATTCAACTGTAAATTGCATTGTGTGTATCTGACTAGTCACTGTGATGCATCTAACTTGTGATTGTAGTATATCTGACTAGTCATTGTGGTGACATTTGTATAATCTTTGTTGCATTGTAATGTATCTCAGTAAATATTATTTTAATTATTATACAGTTTCATATAATTTATTTTTGATAATATATTGCAGAAGGAAGCATTTACTTGTTTCTTGGTGAAATAAAATATAGTACCAAAAGTAAAGATGTTGAACAAGGTCAAGTGTAACACTGTGAGCATGCAATGGGGTGATGAGAAAAATTAAGCTAACAGTGAAATCGTTATAATGAGACAAATGAAGATATTCATGGGTGATCCGATCACTAGCTGGAAGACTGATCTCACGAAGAAATTCATAAGACAAATGAAGATGCTTAGAGGGAAGTAATGTGCATCCATTGATGGTTAGGAGAATAATAAATTACAGACAAAAGTTAACGGAGAATTAGAGTTCTACTATAAAGAATCTTGTCTAGATAGTAGATTTAACGTGGAGAAATTGTTGTATAGTTGAATTTATTTGGCTTTGGTTGGTTCTGAGCAGAATTATATGTATATTTTTGAACAAGTTACATATGATAGAAGCTGAAAAATTACCTGAGCAACGAATACTTTAATGTATATTTTGAACTAGTTATCGTGAGGAATATGTGATTTGTAATTAGATTACAATACTCTTCTATATTTTATGAAAAATGACTGCTTCAATTACTAAAATGTTCTATATGTCTGAAATATTATTTATTGTGTAGTGAATGCGGCAAAACACACAATTAAAAAGTTATGCTTATTTTGTAATGCATCAAAGTAAATGCCTCCAATGCATCCAAATCATGCACTCGGTGCATCTTACAATATTGTGTGATGTATCTCGTAATACTATATTATGCATCACGTAATATTATGTGTTGCATCAATATTGATTGTGCAATACATCAAAGTAAATGCATAACTTTGTGTCGTAATATACTAAGTGTTGCATCAATATTAATTATTGTGTAATGAATATTGCAAAACACACAATTTAAAAGTTATGCTCATTTTGTAATGCATCAAACTAAATGCATCCAATGCATCAAAATTATCCACCTGGTGCATCTGACAATGTTGTGTGATGCATCTTATAATACTATGTGATGCATCTCGTAATAATATATATTGCGTCACTATTGATTGTGCAATGCATGCATAAAGAGAAGACATATGATGCATCAGAATAATGCAGTTGATGCATCTCATAAACTTATGTTATGCATCACTATTTACTTGAAAATACATCAATTAGTTATTCTATCAGTTAAAACCTGGTAGTGTTTTATCAAAACATATGAATAGAAACACAACTAAAAACCAATTTATTCAAAAAATTCAACTTATTTATATCAACTTATTCAAGCTTCAGACATAAATACATAACATTACAACATAATAAAGTGATTAAACCACTCTAAACATGTGTTATCGCCACAAATTTTAATTTTCTAACGCCACTAACGACAATTCATCTTGTACCAATCAATATTTTCAGAATAAATACCAAAGTTTATTATCGTTTTTATTAGAAATGGTCTAATACAATAACAATATTGTATTGAAACATCACACTGACTATGCATTTGGTTGAAACTCTATGCCTTTGACAATGAGATCAGACTTCCTGTGACTGCTATGGATCTCCATTAGTTGCGCCTCCACCTCTTCTTCATCTCCTCTACCAATAGAAAAGCTTCTCATTTCAATCTCCTTCCATCCATCACCTCTCTCTGTAGCCACTTTTTCAGCTTGTTGATGAGATCCATTAATTTCCGCCAATCCATCACCCATTCTTTTTGGCTTCCGCTTATCACTATCGTCACCACCATGAATCTCAACTCCATTACCTAGCTCTTAATCTCTTTCACCTTCCTTGAGTCCATCAACTTCAAAACTTTCTTACAGATTGGGGAAAAAAAGAAATAAGAAGCAAAATTAGAGATAACATAAAATCTGAAAATACAAGAAAAGATATGAAATTTACCTGTGAAATTCAGAATCGATTCTTCACACGAGCAAAACACCACGAAGAACAACGTTGAATTCATCAAAATAGAACATACGAAAAAATCAAAATCAAAATTTGTAAAATTGATTGCAAAAAAAATTGATGATAAATCACGAAAATTA
This sequence comes from Agastache rugosa, assembly GCA_031470985.1. Lineage (NCBI taxonomy): Eukaryota > Viridiplantae > Streptophyta > Magnoliopsida > Lamiales > Lamiaceae > Agastache > Agastache rugosa. The sequence goes on along the minus strand of CM062606.1, from coordinate 28,814,360 downwards.
AGACTTACAGATTGATATGATTTAAGGTCCAAATAATAGTGAATTGAAGAAGAATAATCCCGATGACCAATAGCGAAGAAGAATCGGTGTTGAAGAATCAAATTGGAGCAAGCAGAAATACAATGAAGAAGAAGAATATTAAACTGAAATTGAGTTGCAGATTAATTAAATATAAAGGGAGGAAATTACTAAATTATTAATTTAGCCCTTCTTAATTAAAAAGGGCTGCAGTTAGTTCAGTTAAGATTAAATCTCCACCATACATGTTGTAGGATTAAGGGTGTAGATGCATTCTTATTTCTTAGGTTAAGATGCATTCTTATATATATATAGGGAGTAGTTCTAGTGAAAAAAATCCTTAAACTAAGAAATAAGAATGAATCTAGACTACACATTTATAAGGGATCTTCTTCTTCTTCTTCTTCTTCTTCTTCTTCTTCTTCTTCTTCTTCTTCTTCTTCTTCTTCTTCTTCTTCTTCTTCTTCTTCTTCTCTTTTCTCTTTGATATCTCTGTCTTCCTACAATTACCACCACCATCACCGCTACCATGCAGCCATTGGAGAATCGCCGCCGCCGCCACTACCACCACCATCAACCGTTGCTACTGCATATTTTTTTCTTCTTCTTCCTCTATCTTTTCTCTCTCTCTCTCTCTCTAGATCTTTATGATCACCACCACTCACAATCACCATCGTCGGACATCACCGTCGTCATCATCTTTGCCGCATTCCGTCATCACCGCCGCTATTTTATTCTTTTTCTTAATCACCATCACGAGCAAGTACATAACCACTAATGCATCCATTGTTGCATCTCATTACACATTGTGATGCATCTCGTAATATAGTGTGATGTATCTGATTACATTGTGTGGTGCATCTCAGTACTTGTCTAATGCATCTAACCTCATATTCGATCTATCTTTACCCCATCAACAAAATTTAATAATATGATTTAGAACATCTATATTCTAATTTGTCAGTTATTGAAGGCAAGTTATTAATTTAATGGAAAAAAAATTGTTTAATGCTTTATATCTTGT